>CM036577.1:2618077-3927116 GCA_020745775.1 Theristicus caerulescens | reverse complement strand
ATTGCAGCTTTCTCTGCCGCCAGAAGACTCCTAAAAACTGAGAGCTGCAAAATGCAGAAAACAACCCTGGCAGTTGTTCTGCTGCCTAAGCTGTCTCCACCCTCCAGGCTCTGATCACCTCCACCCCTCTGATGTCCCTGCCCTTGTTTTGTCTCCCAACCCCTCTTGCAATCTCTGTGCCCTGCCTTCTCTCCTCCCTTAACGTTGCTGACTAGACGTTACGGTACCTCCAATGCCTGGAACTAAAATCTTCTTTCCATAGCTGTGGAAATGCCCCTTGTTTTCCAGTGTGTCCCAACTCTTGAATAATCAAAACCACAGTTCTCACTTTAGCACTAGCTATTAGAACTAATGGCATGGCGCAATAATGCCGAGGAGAGCCAAACACCGATATTGCAGAAGGGCAGTCCTCGAGAGCTTACGACCTCAGATGACACGCTTATCAATTTCACGCACCGATGGCATCCTGGGAGCAGAAACAGGAGCAGGAATTTCACTCGGTCTAAGCTCGCGAGAGGCTGCTGTGCCCTCTCTACAGCTCAGGAGCTTTCCTGTGGATATCAAGGAGGCAAAAAGGGACTGTAACAGTGGCCGTAAATTACAGTGAGCAATGTTATTCTTAAAACTGCCCTACACTGCCTCTCTGGCCTTTGCAAAATCTTTCCCAGCCCAACTCCCGCCTCTTTTCTTGCTAGAGATTAAAACAAAAATAACAAAAGCCTCCGTGCCAAAAGAAGAACTATTGATGAGGGCTGCCCAGCAACCCGGCTCTGGGGGCAAGAGGCGCTCAGCGATGTGAGCTGTAAAAGCGACCGTATCGGCCTGGCCCAAGGGCTGCCTGGGCGCTGGTGACACTCTGCGGCAGGGATCGGCACCTGATGCAAGGAGGGGAGGAATACGCCTGTGCGGAGCAGCCCTTCCCCTGGTACACCCTCTCAGCTTCTTCTACTTTATTTTTGTTGGTTTGAATATGTGCCTGATAATTGCGTTAGGTATCCTCTACTTCTTGTGTTTTTGAGACAAATATGATTTTGTAGACCTTTATCATACCCTCTTTCAAATCCCTTCTCCAAGCAGGAGACTTTTCTTTTGTCTCTTCCCATGTGGAAGCCACTTCCCAGCTCCAGTCATACCGGTCGCCTTTTAGTCACAGCAACAGCAATTACCCAACTTGTGCCTGTCAGGACAGCGTGCACATGCTGTTTGTGTCCGCTGACTGTTAAGGAGCAAATACACGACCAGCAATTTAAAAAAGAGCTGCATTTCATAGCTGCAGCATCTCTTTTAAGGAAGCAAGCTCATTGCACAAGCAAATATAATACAACTAACATGAGATGGCCCCAAGCTATACAATCCACATCAGGGTATGTCCACGTTCAAGGGAACGAGGACTTTGGCTTGAGCCTATCTTTGACAGTAAATATACTGGGATTAAATGAGTAAGCGAGTATCGGAGTGTCTTTGGTGGTCTCATGGACAGTGCAGATCAGGCTCATGGGAAGACATTAGTTAATCAATACGTCGATGTTTGGTTTTGCAAAACCAAATTCAAATCAGTTTCAGGCTCATCCAGACCTTCAAAATTCAAATGAGCCCAGAGATTCACCAGCCTTGCCTTGACATTGGTGGAACAACCTCCAAAATACCGCTGTCCTTGATGGGAGAGGCAGGAAGTTTTGCTTTGGGTAGGGCCTGTCTTTTGCATGGCTGCATTCAGCCTTTCAAATGGAGGCCTACGACGGCCCTTCTCAAGGAAGCAATGCAGGGCTGGAAGACGACAATGAGCTTTCACCCCCAGTTTCAGGAAAATTGGAATATGATGACCTTCCAAACCCAAACTATCACTAGTTGCCCCCAAACCCAACCTATCACTAGTTGCACCAGCAGTCCCAGGTTAATGGGAAAAGCTGGGATAAACCTAAATTGTTGGAATGGCAGCTGTTAACGAAGATCATTTCTGCATTATGCAGCGGTACTTGTGGTGTTGCTGGAGATGAAAAGCCAGAAGGCTGCAGTTCGCACACATATGTCTTTGCTCCCTCCAGCTACCCCTCACCAGCCCTCAAAACAGCAGTGTGTCTGCCAGACAATTGCATGTTTGAGCATTGCTGATGGTAGCCTTGGTGATTAAGGTGGTGGTGAGGGGGGAGGAGGGATGTGGAGTTGTCTAGGACTGTGTGGCTCCGGGAGGGTTTGCCAGGGCACAATCAAATTACTTCCAAGCCAAACGAAATTGGTCTGTGTCTGTAATCAGGGAGACACTTGGCTGCAGCCAAAGGAGAGGATAAACATCCAGGTTTGTGATCTCCACCAAACAAAGCAACGGAGGGAGGGAGCGGCCCTTGCAATCCTTGTTTGCCATCATGAGCTCCTGGTCAGGTAGAACATGGACATTCCCAAGCCCCAACAAGAGCCCATTTCGCTCAGCCTCCTGTCTCCAAGAGCAGCTGGCGCCAGGTGCTTCGGAGCAGTTGCTTCAAATCTTTTCAGGTCCGTGGATTACCGTCAGTGTTCAACATTTCTCATAGATGAACAGGTGCTACCAGTGCTCAACAGTCAGCGTGTCTAAAGGTGCTCACATTGAGCCAAGAGCTGGCTTGGAGCATCCTGGTCTCTCTTTCCTTTGCTCTTTGTATTTACACTGCAGCCTGCAGCGCAGCCTACAGAGAGAAGAGTGTAGTCCAGCACTTTTGCATTAATCTCAGGTTTGGATGGCCCCACTTCGTAGCCTGCTGTGCTACAGTCATCTGTGCCACTTTGGGGGAGTAGTCTTACAGACGGAAAAGAGAGCCCAGACTGAGCTCAGAGAGGCAGACGGAGGATAACAACACAACCTAACCTCGGGCTCTGTGGTCACAAGGGACATACAAAGATGTAAGGTAGATAAATGAGTCTACAGGGAGGCCGTACAAATGGAAGTAGGGGTATAGCATGCTAACAACAAGATGACATGAGCAGGATCTCTTTCAAAGCATCACAGCCAGTGAAGTCGCCTTGCCTATACCGAGAACAATTCCAGGGAGCAAGAGGAGCACTCGGGCTGCTGAGAGACGATAGGGAATGTGTCCATCCAAGGGTGGCAGGTGGTGCCAGGCCACTCCGGCCAGAGGACGGAGCTGGTCAGGGCCAGCCAGCATTAGGGAGAGGTCCCTTATTCCTTCCAGCTGATGAGGAACCTTTTTTTGACACAGTCTGGTTTTGCTCAGGGGTGGAAACAGCTGGTTGCACACACACAGGCCCCACCAGGGACGTGCTTGGGCACTTGAAGGGTTAATAAAATATTTGGTAGATGGTTTATGGACTTTCTTGGGTTTTTTTAAAGCCTTCATTCATCTTGTTTCCTTGTCCCACGTCCACTCCCACCTTCCCATAGGGCCCCTAGGGCAGGGCTGCTAGGGGGACTGAAGTCTATGGTATGTGTGTGTGCGTGTGGCTCCTGGCGACGAGGCTGGGTGGTAAAATCACTTCAAAGGGGCTGCAGTACCAGTGAGCTGCAAAAGGGTGTAATTACCGCCCTGGCTGAACCACCCTCCCAGGCTGTTTGAAGTAGCTCAGAGCAGAGCAGCATCAAAGGGGAGTGCCTTGCAGGAGCTGGAGAAGGAGGGTAGGAGCCACTGCAGGCACATCCCCCAGTGTCAAGAAGAACAAACCTGCGGGCATTTTACACCTGCCACCCCAAGCGCTCACTGAAGATCAGGACCTCTTGCCTCTGATCCTGGGAACAGCTTCCAGGCGACTCTGCCAGCACAGGAGAAGTGGGGCGGATATCTTCACCATGCAGAGGTTAAGATTAAGAATTTAGGATTAAGGCGCTGGGAGGAGTGCCCTGAAATGAAGATCCCACTGCACCTAGGAAACGCAAACAGAGCTTGCATTTGGTGAAGCAGACCAAATTTCCATTGCATGGGAAATGATGTCAAACCATTCCTCTCCAAACTACATCCCAAACCAAAGAAAAACATGTTCTTGATCTTTGAAAAAATATGGATTTTGGATATCAAAATTACTTTCCTTGGAAGTTTCTCATGTCAAAACATCAGAATGTAATATGAGACGAGGCATTAGGCAATATATACAAATATAAAACATTGCTATAAATAAAATATATTATTAAAATGGTATTTTTTATAAAAATGTAAAATGAGGTCAGATACAATAAAATGAAGATGAAGCATCTTGCAGTAAAATTATAGTTGAGATCAGGAAAATGTTTCAGTACCGATGAAAATGCCCATCTTATAAGCCCTTTAGCTGGATGCAACTAAATTCCACCTGGTTAAGTTGCTTAAAAAATATAAATCATGTATGATCATAGACCTCCCATCCACACTTAATCAGTCTAGCCAGGCAAAATGTCAAAGCAATCCTGAGTGTTTCTATAAAATTAATTACTAATTTACTAATCCTTTTTTCTTCCTCTTCAACTTACAGAATGCACACTAGATGCTGTTTTGGAGAGGTTTTTCTGCTTTATGATGGCTAAAAACTTGTTTGCTTGATGTTGCTTTACAGAAGCTGCAGATTCAATAGGCTGATTTCCAAAAACAAGAGTTGTAAGACAAATATTAAAACCTGCAAGACTCCACTAACACTGCCAGAGCTGCTGGAAGTCACCCCCCAAAATTCCCCAGTCCGGGCTCAAGGTACCTGGCGGAAGCCCAAAGCATGATGTGAAACCTGAAACCAGGAAAGTTCAGCCCAGTTTCATGTTTTGTAACTGATGTTGCACAGCTCTGGCTAATGCTCAGCCACATGGGTTCTGTGCTTGATGCCTCCTCCTCTCCCCTGCTCCGGAGCAGTGGTTGAGGCTCCCTCTGTGCATCCTCGAAGGCATCCATGAAGGCATCCATGCTTTCCTCTCTGGGGCAATGGTAAATGGCAAACCTAATTCTTCAGCCCATGATGCAAGTGAAGAAGTATAGGAAGTGTTCGGCCCTAAGAAACTGAGCATTAAATGTCAGTATCACTTCATCTCTTCACTGTCATCATCCTATGGGTGAGTCATGCCAGTTGCTAAATAAAACGTGCATTGGCAAACTGAAATGGGAATATGAATGTGGCTGGTAGTGATGAGTCAGTGAAACTCAGCCCAGCAGTCACTGAGGCACTGGTGGGCTAGTCTCCATGTAGGAAGCGGATGTTAAGGGGAAAAAACCTCCTCACTGTTGCTGCTTGACTGTGTAAATTTATGGCACAGTAAGTGAATTTTATGAATAAATAACTACTGCAAATTGTTAACAAAGAAGGTAATTAAGTTAGTATATGTTACCAAAGGATGTGGCAAATTGGCCATCTCTTGGAGTCTTCTTCATGGCTGGAGTCAGCAGACGGCGCTGTCCCATGTTGCCTTACGGCTTTGTTTCAGTGAGCCCTACTCAGGCGTGTAAACACTACTTGGGCTTGGCAAAATGCTTGGCTGCTCTTTCGCGATGCTAATTCTTTCCAGGAGCTGTTGTAAATAGCAAAAGCTCTTGCTCGCTCTGTCAATCTTTCTTATCTAGAGTCGGTCTGGGGAGAACTGCCCCCTGAGAAGCGAAGGCGTAGGAGGCTTTCTTTTGGTGCTCTTTGCACACAGTGCTGTCCCAGGATTGAAGGGTCCGAGGACAAGGAAAGGCCAAGAGAACACCCTTCCCAAATGTCACGCTGTGGACATTCCTCCCAACTGGTGCTCACCTGCAAACGTCTCCTACCATTCAGCAGAGGGAAGCGAGCGTAAATCAAGATGAGACTGCCCCACATAAAATCTACAGTCCGGTCGATAACCTTACAGTTTTAGGGGTGTAGCTCTTCAGTTCAAGCCACAGCACCCTACTGACAGCCCACTAACTCCATCAAGAGGAAGATGAAGGCCTCATTTCTTGTTCTTTGGTAGATGTTTACCTCATTCTTTAGGCAGGCAGTCTTGCTCACAATTGGCAATCAATAAGCCACAATCGGCGGTCGTAAAGTTAATCCGATTTTCAAGCCAGTGCAGCCCTGCTGGTGTGAAACCAAAAAGGTCTTCGCAAGTAAGTGTTCAGTGTCAGCTTGCCTCTGCTGCTGCTGAAGGAGAGGCTACTGGAAAACCTCCCGCTGACTTCAGTGAGAGTTAAATTAGGGTACTGCTGCGAACTACCAAACCCACTATCGTTTAGTGATTTTGTTTGTCTACAAGATGATTTTACAATAGCACTGGACTTGGAGAATGGGTACGGCTTAGGACAACCTCTGTATTCAGGTCAAATCCCTGCATTAAACGATACCTTATTCACTTGCCAATTTAAAACTAGCTCAGACTGTCTGAGAATGCTAAAATATCAAGGATATTTTCATATCTGGGAGAGAGCATTTTAATCTAAAGGATTTAATGCAAATGAACTGTGTGTGTTTGTGTGTCACAAACCTTGTACTTGTACTTCTTGCACACAGGGAACTTCCCCAAGAGTGCATGGGCAAACCATTCACAGGGTATTGAAAAAGAGAGAAAGCAGACAGACTGACCGACCAGATGACAGGAGTCCAGCAGGCAGTGAATTTTGTCCCAATCTCGCCTGTAAAGCCTGGTCTTTCAGACAGTCTGGAAATCCTCTGAATGACAGGAAGAAGCCATTTGAAGCCAGAGCCCCTACCTGCGCCATGCTACTGAACTTGCCCATAGGAAGGTGTGCGCACACACATGCATGCACACACATGCATGCACACACAGACGCATGCATGCATCTCCTCGGCCTGGCAGCAACACGCTGTCTGGCACTCAGCCCAGCTTGTAAATCAGGGGCTGCAATAAAAGCAGAAGAACAGCATTTCTGACAAGCAGGGCAATATTTATGAGCATCTGCAGCCCTCCTTCACCTCCTAATTTGGACATTGCCCTTATTAAACATTCCTCCCTCCCCCCAGCTTCCAAGTGAATGGGGCAGCTCCCAGGGGACCTGAGCTGAACTCCAGTGAAGAGCAGCGCTTGCTACAACCAGAGCTACAACCAGAGCTACAATCAGATGAAAAGAGTCAGCAAAGCATCTGAGCTTGCTTGCGGAGCTGGACTCCTGAGGAACCCATCACCACAGAGCACAGCCAGCCAGGCCTGCAGTCGGTTTCAAAGCTGCTGATTCAGACATGGATACGCCGTCAAAAGCTCCTTTGCTAGCACCAGCCTTTCTCCCCTGTGCACCTCACCCAAGCTCTCTGCTGTTTCAGTATCACCTTTTCCAGCTTTTGGCCTTGCCACCCACCTTCCTCTCGCTAGCTCTTGGGTTTTCTCACCAGCCTTCTGGGTTTGACCCCCAGATTGAGGTTTCTTACACAGATAACTGCCCTGAGACCCAGGTCTGGTCCTGGTTTGCCCATGTACGCTATGCTACTGCCACTTATAGCCTATTCTGAGGCTTTATGCGGTTCAACATCTTTCATATGGAGCTGAATTTAATTTCCATTGCCAGAGCTGGAGACCAGCATTTACCAACTGATCTGTATCTGTGTTATTATTTACTGGGGTTATGGTTCTGCCCATAGCTGCTTATTGAGGGGGAGAGGCCATTGCACAAGACACAGAGCGCAGAGAGTCCCCATCCAAAGAACTTGGGTCCAGACTCTTGGAAGGCACATTTTGACTCCATGGGACAATGGGAAGTTGGAGCCTGAGCACACTGGGCCTTAGAAAGGACAGTGAAAAAGCTGAATTATTACCCCATTTCACAGGTAGGAACTGGGCACAGCGATGACCTAGAGAGTCCACAGCAAAGCTGGACTTTGGATCCAGATCTCCTGAATTCAGCACAATACCTTAACCACAAGAGACTTTCATGCTGCCCATCTAACGGATGAGCTAATGCCCAGACTCTGCAGCTATCCAGGGCTCCAGCTTGCTGGCAGAAGCAAGAGAAAACACCCACCTCCTCCCCAGCACATTGATCTGTTCTGCTCTGGGGGGACTGGGAGCGAACAAGCCCCTTGAGCATCTGCTCAGATACTTTCTGACATGAGCTTTTTTCCTGCATCGTGCCTGCTACGTTTCAAACCCTCTCCTCGCCCGCTGTGGAGGTGTCACAACACGCCTGTGTCTGAGCCTTTGGAGAGAGGGGTGGAAGAAGGGGAGACTGTGGTAAGCTAGTGCTTACAGCCGTCTGCCGCTGGCTCCAGCACTCACACATCAGCGCAGCCCTTTCCTGGGATGGTTAATCCACATGCACACAGAGACCACATTAGCCTCGCTGAGAGCTTCGTCTCACAACGGAGATAACGGGTTCGAGGAGAGGAGGGGTGCACAGGGGGCTGGTTGGTGGTAGGGGGGATTGTTTCGTGCTCTCTCTCATCCATTTCCCTGCTCATCTCTAAAGGGCAGGCAGGAGCCTGTAATTTGTGGGGATGAAGAGGCTGGTTCCTTGGGTGGTTAGAGCCTCGGAGACTGGAAGTTCCTTCCCAGCAGCGTCTGCCACCACAGCTCTGGGCTTGGGTTACTTACTGGGAGGTCTTCAAAGCAGCAGAGTGGAGGTGGGAAGCAAAACAGAATTGTCAGCCCCTTCCTCTGCTGCACTGGCTGTCACAGCAAGCTGAGCCTAGAGAGAAGGGAGCCAAGGCAGCATGGCCTCCCCTGGAAAGCACGCACCACAGCCCTGTGTGGTCCTTGAGAGCTGGACCTGCTCACTGGCTGGGTCACGGTCAGCTGGTCTTGGGCAAAATTGTAGGATAATATTGGAATACTCAGTAACACTACTGTTCTTTGCATTGCAGAGGCACTTATGGGCCCTCAGCTAGGAGACTGCCCCTATCTCAAAGGCAAGACATAAAATGGGAAACCTGGAAAGCAAACCGTCCGAGCAAAGCACAGAGAGAATGAGGTGCTATTTCTCCTGAGTCCTAGGCCATTACCTTCCCCAGTAAGCTGCACCATCTCCATCCCAGGAAGGCAGAGAACTATAATAGGGCACACGGCTGCAGAGCCTTCGTTTTTCTCCCCTGGAAGGGACTGGAGGCCAAACCTGATGAGCCACCCCCAAGGCTGACCAGGAGGCGTTATGGTAAGACCACTCCTGAGTCAATGACGCCTCCTCTACAGCATCCACTTGGCTTGGCACTGGGTCCTGCCTGGAAACTGGAATTGAAACACTGCTTGATCCAGCGAGAGTTAAATCAACATATTCCTTCCTGTGCATCTCCCTGTTTCCTCCAGTGGGAAAGTCGTCCCTTTTCTTCTCCCCAAAGCACAGAGGCCTTGCAATCTGAAGGGCTCCAAGTGTGCGGAGCCCTCAGAATTCATGAATGAGTGCACTCTATAGTCACAAGTGCAGATTTTCTGGCATGTTCACAACCTTGCCCTTTAGCCTTTTTCACCAGACAGTGGGCTGTGTGGCCAGGCTATGCGTTTCCTATCTGTATTTGCTCCTCACAAAGCAAGGACGATAGTAGTTGTAGTCCGACCCTTGCACCTCTTCCCAGAAAAGAAGAAACTTTCTCACTGGGAAGAAAAATAAATGTTTCATTTTCTGTGTTTTTCTGGGAAAGCGTCCAGACACAAGGAAGGAGAAAAAAAAAAAACCAACCAAGTCCCAATATTCTGTGTTTCAGATCAACTGGAAAAATAAAGTTCATTCTTGGAAAGAGAGCAAAGGAAATGGTTTAATCTCAGACTGGTTCCAGTTCCAAACTGGTTTTGCTTGTGCACACACAGAGCCCCTCCCAAGTGCCCTGGTAGTTTCCCAGGGGAGGGAACCTCTTTAGAATCAGCAGTGTAATTCAAGATGGGTCCTGCTGCCCCAGAGCTGTAATTTACCCTATGTACTTCAGACATCAACATCCTTAGAGCCTAAAAAATCACCCTCTGCTACTGCTGGGGTAGAGCACCGTGCTGGTGGTGGTGGGAACTGCAGTCACTAGAATGAAGCAGGACAATTTGGGGTTCCAAATCCATCTGTGGCAATTAAAACAACATCCGTGATACACAATCCTTGGAAAAGCCAAGGGAACTGTGATGATCAAATGCACTCATGCTCTCACAAGGGCTGTGAAACACAGAAACAGGGTCCAACTCCCCTCTCATCAATGCCAATATAAACCTGAAGTAAATCCACTAAAATTTATACTGGCGTGAGTAAAAGGAGCTTCCAGCCAAGTAACTTTTCCTGTCCTTGACAGCAGGTTTCTCCTTCACTGCATTTTTCTGTCATGGCTAAAGCATTAGCGCTGTGAACTTCTTGCAGCAATGCCCCAGCAATGTCAGGAGGACCCTGGCAGAGCAAGCCTTCCCAAGAGGAATGCCACGGCGTCTCATTTGACGATCCACAAGGCAATGATGTATCTGTGCTACCTGCAGATCCAGAAATGCAACAAAGCTGTCAAGAGGGCTGTATTCACAGGTAAATGCCTTGTGACAAACTCCCAGCTAGGACTCCAGGGGCCTTTGCAGCAGAGCTACCTCACATTGCATTATAAAACTTTCCTTCCATCAGCATCTTCCCTTTAGCTGCCACCTAAATTTGATGCTACAACCAGTAAGACGGCATAAGCCTCGCAGCCCTGAGAAAGAGCAAAACTACCGTCAGCTGCAGCGGGCATCTCAGAGGACTCCATCGCAGTGGTGCAACTGCTTGTCCCTCCAGTAGACCAGTAGATTTACACCCCAGTAGCTACTAGATTCATGACTAGATCAGCTCCAAGTGTTATTTGTTGGTTAAAACCAGATGAAAATTTCCAACTGCAATTTCCATTCCAGGCAGTAGAAGCAAGAACTGTAGGATCAGGGCTACAAGGCAGCTTAAATGCCATGATGCCAAGACAGTACCCGAGCTGGTTATGTCCCTGCCTCTGCTTTGTATCCCTGCCAGCTCCCGTGACCAGCCTGCTCTAACGCTGGCGACCAGAGGCCTAGCCACAGTAAGCGCCTGTCTCTGGAGGGCCCTCCCAGGAGGAAATGTGGTTTCACAGTGGCTGCTTGTCCGTGGGATCTATTTGGAGACCCAGCCCCGCCCTCCCAAGGGCTTGATGGATGACCAGCCAGGAGGATAAAAGGCTTTCCTCTTAAAGAAACCCAGCTAAATATAAACCCTTGCTGGCTTTAATGTGTCTTGAGCACTAACTAAAACCATCTGCAATGGTAAATCTGCTATCCCGAGCCCAACCATTGTCTCACATGCAGCTCCGGACCCCGGAAGCTCCAGAAGCCTGCAAGAGGCCAGGCTGACAAAGATGGAAGCAGGATGGAGATGCAGCCCAGGTCGTGATGCAGCGGAGACTCCGGGCTGCTCTGGGCTCAGCGGTCTCCCGTGGGAGCCAGCTACAACACAGGGCACTCCCAAGGCTGTTTAAATTCATGCTGAGAGTAGGGGGCTGGTTTAGCCTGAACGTTGCGTGGGGGAATGCAAAAGCAGCTCAACACCTCTTCCCTGTCTCCCCTTGTCTTTGCAGAGGCTGTTGCCTCGGGAAGCAGGGTAGAGTCTACACTGGGACGGCCAGAGTTGAAGTCTCTTGGCAGAACAAAGTGGAGGGACTCCAGCATTGACTCCCCCCTGCAGCTCAGCTCAGCAGTAAGGGGTTTCCTAGAAGTCAGGGCTGACGCAGTGAGTCTGTTAGAGGAAATCTGTAGGGGAATCTGGGGCTAATAAGCATTTATTAGCCCTGAGGTGCAGGACAATGAGAAGTTTGGTTTAGCCAAAAGCAGCTAGGAGAAACTTGGCTCATTCTACCAACAGCTTGTGGTGATGCTGTGGTGGAATGAGTATCCTTACTGCAGGGACATGGGAAAGACCTGAGGATGGACAGTTAGGTAAGAGCCCTCCCAGGGCTTGGATGTGACTGGTCTGCAGTGGAAGGACGCTCTCATGACCTCTTGCTGCTGTTCGGAAAATGTTCTGTCACTATCATAGTGTTATTCAATCCATGAAGTGCTAAGCAAGCCCAATACCAGGTCATATAAATACAAATGGAAAATGAAGGGACTTGCAAACTGCTTTAAAGAAAGAGAAGCTCCATTTTCAGTGCAGCTCTGTGGAACTAGGACAACCACCAGCTTCACTGGTGCTCCAGAGATGGAACTGGGCCCACCCGTAAAGCCACGAGCCTCTGCACATTTAGGCATCAAATTCGGTTCTTTAGTGCAAACCACCTGAGGATTAGACTCAGCTGGGAAAGCAAGAGGTCCACAGTGCACACATCCACCTGCTCTGCAAGAAGACCAGACGGCACCGTTCTTCCATGCCAGCCACAGCCCAGTCCACCCGCTCCCCCGGCCCCCCTCGCCCCGCTCTCCCCACCCTCAGCCGCCGAAGTGACTGGCGCTCTCGCAGCCTCATGCAGGGAGAGCTGTGGTCTGCGCTGTGCCAGGGCTCCCTGCCAGCCTTCGCCAATGGCTCCTACGCCTCTGAGCCCAGTTTAGAAGCCTCGTTTTACTGCTTCCCAAACACAGCGGGTTCGGCTCAGTGCACCTTCTCCGGTTTACTCTGCGGAGGATGCAGGCTTGAAATAGAAAAAGGAAGGGACACCTAAAAATAAAACATAATTACAGAGGGAAAGGGTGTTTGGAGTTCAGAGCTCTTGGCCCTGCTGGTAAGCAGCAACCGAGGCTCCAGGCTCACTGTTCCTACATAGATGGGCAGATTTTAACCTCTCAGGAAAGATCCTAGACACCAGTAGCTGCCTTGAGCCCCAAAAGCCCAAATGTGCCTGCAGGGAAGCCCTGTGGGAGTCAAAGACACCAGCAACCTTGGCTAGAGCTCTGTGAGGTGTCTGTCCCAGCCAAACACAGGCTGTCCTGTCCCGAGCGAGCAGAGAGCTCACTTCATCCCATTGGGACACCTCCTGCAAGTAGTGCAGCGGGCTGCTCTCGGAGCGCCCCAAGGTCACACCCCGGAGCTGAGGTAGGGTGAAAGGATGGGCAACAGCCTTAGCGAGGTTTATCGATGCTGCCCTTGGGCCGGAGGTACCCGCCTCACTCCCTCGGCCGACAGTATGCGGGCTATGAAGAGCTTCTGCCAGTTTCTGGGGAACATGAGAGCAAGCCATGGGCTGAATCTGAGGCAGCTGGAGTCCTCTGCTCAGTGCCTGTCCCTACCTGAGCCTGACAGAGAACCAAAGGTGATGAAAGACATTTCTCTACTCCTGTGTGACCACAGCTGGTGAAGGAAAAGCTCAATGCCCAACTGGCTGCTCCATGCAGGGAAGGGGTTTGCTGAGCCCCTGACCCCTCCGATAACCTGCAGGATCAAGGAGTTCAGGCTTTTCAGGGCAGAGGGCTAGAGCAAGGAGGACAGAAGCAGCAGCCTGTGCCTGCCACCAAAACAACACACTAAAGGGATTTCCCAGTGGAGGCCCAGATCCAGCCCTGCTGCTGTAAGCAAATGTGATTCCATTGAGCTGAAGAGGAACTGGGAATTTGCTGTCATCTGTGAATGTTGCCTATAGAGCTCACGTACAGTTACACCAGGAACATGTGTGGCCCTGAAACCTTGGATACGAAGATGGAAAGGCAGCACAGAGGCTCCTGCTTCTAAGGATCACAGGCAGGTGCAGAGCAACAAGAAATTTTCAGTATTTAAGTGTTGTTTGCTACTACTCTGTTATAATTCAGATATTCTCCTGCTACCTAATTGTCCCTCTGAGGTGGTCCAACCACCAAAACTTAAGGAATGGCTTTCTCAGCATCTAGCCCCATCTCCTCTTTGCAGGTGATGAACTCCAGGGAGGAAACAAGTGTCTTTTTCAGTGGATGGCCAAGAAAAAGTAGTCCCGAGGCCCTTTGTCTGCACTGAATACAAATTCACTCTCTTTCCTTCTCCCACCAAAAGAAATCCACCTTTGTGATGGAGCACAGGAGCCACGCAGCAATTCCTCTTATCAGTTTCAGATAAGTAGTATCCTAAGCTATCACAGCACAATTAATGACCTAAGCCATCAGGTTTGAATCTGGTCTGGCTGAGAGCATCTCCACTAGCATCATCTCCCCCCTCCTAGCCCGCCTGGGAGTGACTCAGAGGGAACAGCATCACCTGCTGAATCATCAGCAAAACTTCCTGCACCAGCCAGCTCCGTGGGGAGAACTCCCATGCCGAAATCAACTGACCAAGCCAAACACCGCTTTGCTTGTGGGAGCTGCAGGGCTGCTGGCCAAGAAATGATGGGGCCTGCCCTGGGTGTCTCTGCTCAGTAACGCTCCTGATGGAGGGATTTCTTGTTCATCGGGCTTTCCTGACTTAATATGGGCCCGACTGTGATCAGCAAGCATGTAAAGACCCCAGGGTATTCAGGGAATTAGCTTCACGCTAGCTGTTGTACGAATCTGTCACAGAGACAGCCCCTTCCCAACAGATGGAGGGAACCGAAGCACAGGGAGAAGTGACTTGCCTGAGGTCACACAGCCAGCTGCAGGCTGAGCTCGGAAGAGCACCCACCTCCCCACGTTGCCCGTCTCCAGGCCTGTGTTCACTCCCGCAGACATTACAGCCTCCAGCTGCATTCTGTCACGCTGGGCAGTCACGGTGCGCTCCTGCTCCCACTGCAACCCATCGGTGGTTTCACAGTAGGAACAAGACAGGACAGGCAGTGCTTCCCCCATGCCACATCCTTTCCCTTTGCCTGAGGAGGCTTGGTTATCTCGTCTCCTCAGCCTGATAGTCTCCGTCTGTCCGTCTGGGCAGGACAGAAGCTCTGCCTGTTGACTGCACATTGTCTGTGTCTGTCTGGCAGCCTTGGCTCTCCCTTGTTACATTGACTGCTCCCAGCACTGTCTCTGTCTGCCTGTCTCCCCGCTCAGGAGAGCAAGCCTGGCTCCCTGTTGCCGTGCCTCTGGCGTTCTGGCAGCATCTCTCGGTGTGTGGGAGGAGGTGGTGGAATAAGGGAAGAGCTCAGAGTTTAACACGACACAAATCGGACGCTGCAGCACCCTTACCCAGCCATGGGAGGTGGAGAACCTGCCTGGCCCAGAAGCAGGGGCAGGCACAAGCCCTGGCTGGAGACCTGGGCACTCGTGCAGCTGTGACCGCATCACGCGACATGAATGCAGATCTGCAAAACCAGGCAGGGACAATATCTTCAGTGCCACCCTCCCTCTCCCTCAGACCGAGGTAAATCTGCACATGCCAGAAGTGGGGCCAGTCAAAAATAGCAGCAATATGGATTGTGGGCCTGGATGTAATGGTGCAAAGTGGGTGAAAGCTCGTAACATCTGGCAAACTCGTTTTGCAGTGATATTATGGCTTTACGAGATGCAGGCAACACTAAAGGGGGCCCCTTCTTACCAATAAGAAAGGTATATGCCCCAATGGTGACTTTCAGAATAAGATCCCCCCCTTTTATCCAGCCCTTTTCTCCAACGAGTGCTTTAGGGCATTTTCCACCAGGCTCTCCAATGTTGGGTTCCTGCTGGGAGCTGAGGTGGGATCGTGGGAGGAAGTCATTCCCAGGACAGGAAAAGTAGAAAAATAAAAACCATTGCACTAGAAAAAAGTCTGATTTGATGGTTACCGATGAAGGAGATCTCACACAGTCCTCACTACCATACAGAACACCCCCTAATTCCTGTGTGAGGCCATGTACTGTGCAGGGAAATTGAAACAGAGAGAATGACATGGCCAAGGTGGGGTACAGGCAATCTGTGGAGGGACAAATGCAAGTCAATGAAATCTCAGCTGATTGTCCAGCCAGTGACCTGTCCTCCTTTGGAGCTGGCCAAAGTCATGCCTGAACTCTCCATGGCTCACCTTGCACCTTTCTCATGTGTAAATTGAAACTTGCGGACTGAAAATGCTGGGCTCACCACTGATGTGCAGACCACTGTTGAGGAGTTATTGCTCTTAGGCTACAACGGCTGCAGCCCATCTGCCTCAGTCCCAGGGGTCTCGGCCACCTCAGGCAGAGCCCACTGACTCCAGCAGGTTGTGGCTGATGCAAGTGATGAGACCAAACCCTGACTTCATGAAGTTCCCACTCTCACCAGTGCAGCCTCAACACTTGTTTATCAAAAGCAGCAGGTCAGCATTGTTACTCTAAAGCAGACCTCACTCTGTCCCCCACATGACAGAAATAATCACAGGAAAGGCGGTGAAAGAGAAGACTCTTGGAGTCCTCTCCAGCTCATCTCTCTAGGGTCAACAGAAGACAGTCTCCTCAGGTCTTTTGCTAGTGACCCTGCTGATGGGATTTCTCCCAGGGCTACAGGAACACATCAAAGGCTCACAGGGCTTGTGCTTTTTTGTGACAGTCATCCTATATTTCCCCTCTCTTTCATCCTTTAGTTCCAGTTATTTACCTCTCTATGTCCCCTAAAAAATCTTTCTCCCTCCTTGGGCATCTTCCAAGAATGTGTATCAGCCCCTCCCCACCATCTGATTCAGCCTTTTGTCACAAACCAGTCCCTCAAGCTCCGGACCAGTTTACTACTGTCCTCCGAGCTCTGTCAGTGGTCATCTTCCGGCCGGAAGGTTAAAATTTTCCACAGGGTTTACTGCCCACAGTCAGAACCAGATTTTCAACAACATGCAGCACATCAGCTTGGAGCTGGTCACAACGAAAAAGCCATCTATTCCTTCAGGGAGCAGATAAGACGTAGGTCCTTTGGAAAATACATCAACTGTCTCCCACCTCCCGACACCAAGGCACAGACACTTTCACATCCCACAGCACGTTTCACTGCTTGTTCGTATAGTGGTACAATGAAGTCTGTATCTTAATTAGGGCACCAAGGTGCTAACATAATGGAAATAAAAAAAGAAAACCATGACTTCTTGAGCTGTAACAGATCCTACATTCAGATTGAGAGTCCTTCTCCAAAAGGGGACAATCCTGAGCATTGCTTTCATGCACTTGCAGAGCTCTGGGGGCAGGTCTAGTCGATTTTATTGAAAACTGCAAAAACAGGGGAGCTTGATTTGAACTGATCAACCTCAAAGTCCCTTTTGGTGTAGGAGACAGAGCCTCCTGTTGCTGGTTGCATATATTGCAAGCAGCAGATTATTAAAGCGCTCCCTCATTAAATGCACGGCACAAGATGAAAATAAATAAATACAAATTTGCAGCCTACTGGTGACATCTTTAGCCACCCACTTCCACTGCCAAACGGTGACATAAGAACTGCGGGGCCGTAGGTGTTGCTGGCAGTCCGGGGGTTAAGCTGGGTTAGTCATGTCCGGGCAGGGCCCGGGCAGATGCGCTGCCCAGGGACACTGACGGTGGACGGCCAGTGCCATCTACGGGCCGTGTCCTGCCTTGGCTGCTCTCCGTGCTGATCCGGGACAAGGGACAGGAGTGGGGACAGGTCTGGCTCAAGGGACTGCTGCTCTGAGCTGTCACCAGGCAGCTAAGAGGAGGGAAAAGCATTGCACGCAAAGAGAGGGTGCTCAGCCAGATGGGTTCAGACCGTGCTAGCAGAGAAGCTGCCACTTGCGGTGATGGGAAAAGAGAGGGGTCACGTCCCCTTGCAGCGGAGGCACCCGCCTGGGTTCCCATCTGGCAGACTGGCTTCCAGTTGAAGCCTCTAGGACGATATGGAAACCTCCTCGCTGGGAGAAAAATAGACGTCCCGTCCCTGAGAGTTATGGGGGCAGCAGGCACCCCCACACTCACGGCAGAGGACAAGGAGAGCAGTATCTGTCGTAAAAACGGAGCAGCTAAGGCCGACGGTGGGGAAGCCATCCACCACACCCAGCCATCTGCCTGTGCCAAACCCGGGAAGAAAACCCAAGGTTTTCTCCCGAGCACCAGTCAATGCTCTAAGAGTGAGTTTGCACCTTGCCGAAAGCCTGATCCTGTACTGGTGTCCTCTAAAGCTGGGGAGAGTTAAAAACATCCGCTGGACAGTGCAGAAGTGGTTACTCTCACCATGCCCTTCCTGCAAACCAAATATCCCTGAACGCGAATGGTTATTTTTGCCCAGAAAATATAGATGGATGGATGGATAAAAGAGAAGTAAAACTGAGCTCCCAGGAGAAGCATAGATGGGCTTCCTTGCTGGTTTGGCAGCGCCTGTGCACAGCGACCTTCCCTGCCCTGGGAAGGCAGCACCCTCTGCTGCCCTCTCAGAGCAAACCAGACCTCGCTATAAAACCTCCTGGACTTCGCTGACATTTTGCTGGGGATTTCCAGGGAGTTTTGCGGTTGCTTGGATTCAGTCATGGATGCAATGCCTCCTCCACTAGCTAAGCATGATGAATTATCAAATGTATCTGAGAAAAAAAAAAAAACAGTAACTTTTAAAACCCTTTTAATCAACTGCTTGTGATTCTAGAAAACAAGGCAGCGCGTGGTCAGAGTGGAACTCCTGGACTGGCAATGCGATACTTCAATAAAGACATCCCTCATCTGGTGGGTGGGAAACAGATTTTAGGATTCTTAAATGTGATCTGAATCAAACTCATCTGGGAAATGGATTTCTCACAGCCTCACCAAGCATCTGCTTTTTAATGGAAAACTTGACGAGAATTAATTGTCATGGTGAGCTGAAACAGGTGATGTGAAATTGCAAAATTTTCACAAAACAGCAAAATGTCTCTGCTTCCAACTCTACAGACTTTCTTGGAATTCTAGAATTCCTTATCTATACGTAGTTGAATTAGCCAAATTAACAAAATGCGAAAAATGAAGAAAAGGAGGAAGAATTATTTAGGACCTGTGTATAACATCTTCTTAACATTAGATAACAGCATTATCTGATCAAAGAAGAGCTTGCTAAAGGTTAACAAACATACACAAAGTAAACCTGGCTTCAGCTGCACCTTGTTTTCTAACAGACATATCTGTTCTGATTTCCAGTCATTTGAATACGTAGTGTATTTATGCTACAGGGCAGTGTGAATACCAAGCTCCTCCTAAACGAGCAGGTAGCCTGCTCCCTCCACCTGGCATTAGCGTAAATGACTGGATGTGCTGCAGGACGATGTTGAAAGTGTCCTTGTGTGTCTAAGGTTTGTCCTTGGAAAGTGGACACGGGATCGGAGAAGACAACCTCAACTCGGCCTTTTTCCTACCCTAGAAAAGACACAAATACTTGTTTGCAGAAGGACCACTGAAAACCTAACTACAAGAAAGTGGTAAGCTAGATACAAATTTATTGCCTATTGGCTACAAGCCATATTGCTGTGTGTTTCTGGAAGCAAAGTATAGCAAAATATAGCAAAGCCATTCTCTGAAACAGCAGCTCTCAAGATGTTAAAATCAGTCAGAAGAGGAGTCGTCTTGGCCAATATTAAACTTAGTCACGGAATTTTGTTGTTGTTCCCCATCTGATTTCTGTTTTTCTCACACAAGGACTAGTCTGTCAAAGAAAGATTGCTTATGGACTTCTGATTGCCGGTTCCCAATGCCAGCATTAAGTAATAAACAGAAGGCTTGAGGAGAAAGTGATTTATCTCACTGGAAGGAGAGTAATTGGTCTGCACGGAAAACTCCCTAGTGGGATGTAAAGCAAACAACTATCTCGATCCAGTGTATTGGCTCATCAGGAACACACTGAAGTTGCCAACAAACACGGTTTACTGACATCCTGTTTCTCTCCGGCGGCTCCAAGGGGTCAATCCGCATCTCCAGAGGTGGCAGAAACACGACTGAAGCTTCCTGTTTCCACTTCTCTGCCCAAGAAACCGTCCTCGGGTCAGAGTGGTGAAAGGATGCACAGCCAGATGATGTCCCAGGTGTGTGTTAACCGGGGGAACCCTGGGAAGAGCAGACGGTACCTCTACGGCTTCCTTAGCCCTGGCTCGTGTGACTTGTACTACGCTGCTCTACGTAGCTGCAGTTGCTGGCTGTGCAATTGAGCCCTGGTCAAAGCAAGGCTGTGATCAACGTCATTGGTATCTCAAACGCTCTGCTGAGATACACCCCTCTACAGATGAGTCCATACTGCATTGATTCCTCTGCAGAAGATTCAGCAGTTGCCAGAATTAGATAATCAGTCAATGGCTGAGCTAGGAGAAAAACCCAATTCTGGAGTGAAATGGTTTGAATTTTTGGTTTTCCAGTGGAAAGTAGCTGGTGCCTCACTCTAGAAACTGTGCTACAAGGAGGCGGGTTTGTAATTGCTAACCCGGAGCTCCCAGCAAGGGTGCTGCATCCCACTGAGATGAGTGAGACACCCCAAGTGTCTCACATCAGAGGGCATTGTTTCTCCGTTTTAACCTGAGATCTGGGGGGAGGTTCCCTTTCTTCTCTGAGTCATCACTAGACCAAATGACTAGTAATTTGTTTCTAAATGTTAGACTGACACAGCCCACTATGCTGGGTAGCAAGGAGTTCCCAGTGCAGTATTAATCTCTAACCTGACGTTAGGAGGACAGTAGAAACAGGAGGGACACGCAGCTGAGGTTAATTGGCTGAGAAGGGATCAAAAACTCAGCATTGACAAAACAGGAGAGCTCTGTAAACAAAATCAACGCCAGTGCTATTGATACAAAGAAAGAATCAGACCGTTCTTTTACTGCAGAGCAGAGGTGAGAAGTTACAGGAGGTTGGATTGTGCCAGCAATTTGCTCAGTAGCCTGCAGAAAACTATATTAAGTTAGAACTGTTTTGCCCATCTCATACAAAAATGGGATCTAAAGCCACCTTTGCCACTTGTTTTTCCCTGAGCTGCAGTTCTGGTACTGTTTGTCTCAGGAGAAGCAGTGAAGAGCTCCTTAGAGGTTTTTTTTTCATATGAATAGAAATGGTCTCACAATCTCTCAACAGAATTTCCAGTGGTAAGTTGCTGTTATTTTAATTAAATAACGCCCAGCAGAGCGGAAACCCACTGATCTCCTTTTTGTGCTAGATGTGAAAAGCAAGGGCTGCGCAGGTAACATCCTTTCAGACAACGCTTCGGCTGAAATGTAAAACCACTGAACTTCCCTGTTCAGACCAGCTGATGGGTAAGAGCGGGCGACAGTGGCTGCCGAGCGTACAGATCCCTTGGCCTCCCACACGATCTCTTCCTACGCTTGTCAGCGTACCTGTTACTATGCTAAAGATTGATCTCAGTTATAAGCCCTAACTCAGGCTCCTCATTAATCTCCACCTAAAAACACCAGCTATGGAAGAGCCTGATGCACGATCGCCCACCCAAGCACCAGGGGAATTGAATACAAAGAAAATGAAAGTCATCGTCATTTCCCTCTGTTCAGACAGCTCCCTTTTAACCACCCCCGCTGATCTGAGGAGTGCTACAGCATATTTGCTTCTAAAGATTGTCGGTTGTCTACTGCCTTATGTAGCTCAGCGTGTTCATTCTTTTACTGATTAACTTCTACAAATAACAGAATATGTAATCTAGCTCCAGAAGCCTATCTTTTTTTTACTCCCTACTAGTAATATATGATGTAGGATTATTGTAATTTGTGGATTTTGTGGATATGTGCACAAAGTAGGCACAAATTAAGAAGTGTTTTACCACTGTCAGCGCGTGAGTTAATTGTGACACTGGGGAAGGGTGTCAAGTCCAGTTTAACAGCTCTCCTTGAATTTGAAATCTTTTACTGTAGAAAACTCGCAAGAGCCTTTGAGATCCATTTGCTTCCTGGGGATGTTTTCTTTTCCTTTTGTTTTCTCCCTTTTTGCTACACCTCTGCTGTCATCCCAGACTCGGGTCTGGGTGTTTTCTTGTGGTGTGTGGGCAGGAGCCCAGGGGAGGGGGGGAAAAGACCTAATTACAGGGGATGCTCTCAAAAATAGAGTTGCTTTTCCCCTTGCCTGTGAGCTGGTGTGAGAGGTAGGTGTTCTAGTTCTTTCCATAGTTTTGGAACAACAGGAGGGAGGAGTTACTGGCAGATGGACTGTCTTACATGGGTTTAAACTAAGCTCAGAGTTACACAGCCATCACAATAGAAACAACTGAAGTAATTTTACGTATTTAGCTTCCTTTCCTTCCTGCTTCCCTGCTGTGTCTTTTCCTCTAGTGTTCTTTATAGGAATATCAACCACCTATTCCTTCCCTGCAGATCCTCGGTGTGGCCGCAACATGACCACATCCTGCCCCAAACAATTACATCAAAAAGGAAAAGCCAGCAGAGCTACCGGTGCTCAGCTGGGGGAAAGGAACAGCAGCGAGGGACCCATTCCTGGAGATGCACACAGAAGATCTTCCCAGTGAAGAAAAAGAAGCACCAGTTTGCCTCGTCGCGGTGGAAACTCTTATTGTACCAATACTGCAGGAGTCTGGAAAAAAAACTGGGAGAAGGAGGGGCCTTGTGGTCTGCCAAATGAAACGGTCCAGGGACAGAACGAGTGAAAGATGCAGAGGTTTGGATCACGTCAGAGATCTGGTTCAGCGCGGTCCCTATAAACACTGCGCTGCACGACTGAGGGCAGCACAGTGAAGCGCAGGATTAAGGCTAAGCAGCTGGCGGTGAGAGAATAGTGGCAGTGGGATCCCTATGCTTGCTGCCTTTGTTTTCCACCCTGCAAAATCAAAGTTCATGCAACAGCAGGCCCCAAAGGACTCGGAGAGCTCACCTGCTTGTTAACAAAAACTGGATCTCCAAAGCACAAAGAGTGCGATAGGCAAATGAGACCATTCCCCATAGAAGGCAGTAGTTCACGGTCTGTCATCTTACCCATTCTAAAGTCTCATTTTGGGGATTTTAACTATAAAAACTTGCCTTGCCTTGGGCAGAAGTTCAATTTGGAAAGCTTCCATGCTGGAACAGCTTTACTTTCCTTGTCTTCTGAAGAAATTCAGAGGAAAAAATAATTTAGCTCTGTCCGAGGTCAAAAGAGCATTTTCCAGTGGCAGATTCTGAGAAAGCCCTGGCCTCGCTCACGCTGGAGTAGCAGTTAATGTGGGACTGCGCCTGAGAAAGCCCTTCGCAGGGCTTGTTCTCTGTTAGGGTCAGCACATCCGAGATCTTCATATCCATTGTGCTTCCAGAGCCGGGATTCAAGGACAAGGCTGGGGAGAGGCTGAAGTATTGTGTGTTTTAACTATTCTGTTTCCCAAGGCTGATGGAAGTTTTGGGATGACATACTGTTAAAGCAGCCCTGAGGCTGCTCTGATATACACTGGGATGAGCAGAGGATAAAGCAGGGCCATGGATGGCTTCAGAATGCACCGGTAAACCATAATTGAACACTTGAGGAAGATACATAATTTAGAGAGAGATATTTCTTTAAAGAGGTACGTAGATGTCATAATGAATGATGACATACATTGCTGAGGCAGTCATTAACTCTGAACATTAACCTCTGACTCCTGTCAGACACATTATTGGGTTCAACTGATCTTCGATTTGATCCAGACAAGCAGTTCCTACACTAGTTGGCACAAGAGCTAAGAATCCCTCTTGCTATGAAATCTTAAACTTCATGGAGAAGCCTGGAGTGGTTTTGGGGGATTCTTAAATACACAAGTTGCGCACTAACTAGATCAATTCTATTCAGTTCAGCTTCCTAAAGTTGAAACAGTTGTGAGTCCAGCTCAAGAGCAGAGGATCCGTCCACGCTGTTTGTCTATGTCCAGACTGAAACGCAGTAACCGTGTGTAGTAAAGCTTCAACCCTGGAATAGCAGTGCATGATCCAAAGCAGAGAAGCGTGAGTGAAATCCTCTGGAAAGCATATGCCCGTGTTAACTTGTCTGCAGTTTGTGCTATCACACCTGTACTTTAATATGGAGACTAAAATAGAAAGTGAAGTTGTTTTAACTGTGGCATCTGGAAAGCTAGAAACAGCAGAATAAACAGGGGAAAAGGTGCAGCCCAGAGGGACTGTCAGTAAAACGGCTACAGGGTAGCTGGAGTTGAAGCAAAGGGGCAGAAGTCATGGAAAGTTCTCTGGGAAACAAACTCAACAGGAAACAATACTGTTCTAGAAGTACGCACACCGGCTACCGCCGCGCCCGTAAAGCTTTCAAAGGGCTATTTCTCATTTACTGACAGAAGAGAGACAAAGGTTTTTTAACCTTAGCTCTGCTGAATTACAGTCTTTTTGGAAAATATATATGAGAAGTGCATTAGATGACATCCAAACCAAACAAACTTCATTGTTGGCCCATGGGAAAAAAGGATGAGTTTGATGTTAAAGCATCAGGACTGAACATTGGAAGACGTGGGGTTCTGTCTCGTTCTTTGGTACCTCTCTGGTTTGGGCACATACCCTGAGGCCTTCAAAACCAGCAGATTCCTTATGAGGTTGTATCTGTTCCAGCTGTTTACTGGCATTCAAAATCAGATTTGATTTATACGACTTTCAGTTCCAGTTTCTGGAACGTAGAGGTGAGGTGGTCTCATTCAGTCTGCACTGAATTTGTGTTCGTGCTAGGGTTTCTTCGGGTCTGTCACAGCAAAGAACTCTGTCGGGTTACCAGTGTGCTTAAAATTACATACATTATCTGTTCCAATGTTAGGTCAAGGCTAAATGCAAGTGTTTGTTTTTTAAAAATGAGAGAAGAGGGCAAGAAAGCATCAATCTAGGAAAATTTACTGAAAGCACCGGCTGCTTTTTGGTAGCATCATAATTTTTAGGTGGGCTTCAAACTGCCCGTACAGAACGTAACATCTGCAAGTTTGCAGTTGCTATGAATAAATTGTGGGTGAAACTGTGAGTGTGTCTCATCCTTTGGTTACCCAGAGATGTTTATGGCTATCTGTATGACTCACTACCTAATTAGTGTTTGCTTTACCAAAGCACCCAGAGGTCTCAGTCAAGCGTGGGACCCCATCGTGTTAAGAACTGTACATATACAGAGAGACAGTCGCTGCCTCAGAGAAGTCGCAACATAAACAGACTTGACAGAATAAGGACTGGAGGGAAACAAAAGCTTCAAGAGGGGGTGGCTGTCACACAGCAGAGCAGTGTGGGGAATAAAACCCTTATCCTCTTGTCTCTCTGTCCAGTTATCTGCAAACTAAATCACACTGCGTCTCTCTGCACTTGCAAGAAAAACAAACAAAAAAAAGAAGGCAACTGGTATTGTACAAAACTGTGCTCAAACAAGTAAAAGCAATGCTCCCAACTCAAATGCTTAAAAACCTGTCTTATTAAGGGAAACAAGACAGAATTAGGCAGAGTCTTGATGTGACTTGAGTAAACAAACATCATTGTTCAGGGAAGTGTCCTTGATTTTGATCTTAATCAGAACAAGGCTACCAGGGTATTCCATCTCAATTAGTTTGCTCTTGTTCTTCGTAAGCTGAGCGTTAAGTCCCAGGCCGCGAACGCTGACATGACTCAGTGATCTTAAAGGTCTTTTCCAACCTGAACGATTCTACGATTCTGTGTCAGCCTTACTCTTAACAGCACCCTTGCCTCTCCGCAGCTTAGAGCCCAGAGTCCAAAACCATTCCCTACTCTTTTTTATCTCCCATTGAGTTATGCAGAAGAGCAGAATCTCTGGAGGGAGCTGGAGCAGATGTGTGTAATTAACCATTTTATATCAGAGATTGTATCAAAGACTCAAAATGTTTGAGACGTGCTGAACTTCAAACACTGTTTTTTGAAGATCAGAGACTTCACTGCCCCAAGTCCTCCCACAGTACAAAAAGCAAGGTCTGGTCATGGAGGCACAGAAGGAAAGGCTAAAAATCTAGGGCCATCACTTTTAGGATAACTCCTTCCTTCTTCAATGAACTCCAGGTTGACAGATGCTATCCAGTTTTGCGTGACATACTTAAGTTGCCAGGATCTGGCAACATCCGTATATTCCTCGTGGCAGCCTCCTGTGCACAATCAGAGTGAATACACAATACAGGCCATTTCCGAAAGGTTCAACATAAAGGCCACTCTAGTCACAATCCTTAATACACCAGGCACAAAGACGGGTTCAAAATTAGTCCCCTGCAACAGAAAGCAGCAGCTTCACTTAACTGGAGATGCAGAAGAGCATCTGACTGAAAAAAACCAAAAAGAAGGCATAAACTTGAGCAGAGAACATGCTTTATTGAGAAGTAGATACAAGAATAGCACATTCTACCACATCATGGGAACAGGGTTTAGCTTCTGCACAAGAATGGCCTTCTTCCCTACTCCACAAGAGATCTACTTTGTTGGATAGTTTCATGAGTATCTGTAGTTAGTTACAATACAGGAGCAAAGGGCATGAGACAGCAAAATTCAGTAATGCCCACAAGGTATACACCATGTACTGATGATCTTTTTTCTTTTTTTTTTAAGGAGGCAGAGAGAGGCAGACAACCATCAGAAGAGCAATAGAGAACTTTTCCACGCTAGGATGGGTCAGTGGTTAACAGGAAACGGCTCCTACCGCCTGGTACATTGCAAGTGCTTCATTTCAGACACCATTCAATATGGAAGCATTGGAAGGTTTAAATGAAATCAGCACTATATGACGCTGCCATCGCCTACCCCAAGATTGTCCCCCCTTTTAATCACACTGGAGCCATATAGGAAACTTGTGGCACAAGGACAGTGGTTATACTTGAAAGCCATTGTACGATAGTTTCTTCCGGTGGTGCTGATGGGAGAGAGGAAGTAAAAGCTTTTTTGTTTTACAAAGACAAAGAAGAATGCACTGTCAGAGAAGCAAACCATCCACACAGCTAACTGGAGCTGCCACTGATGCACAGAACGTACACTGTAGGCAATCCAACAACTGACGATATTTGCATTGTAGAGTTTCTGTGGCTGTTTGGACAAGGCTAGCAAAAATCTGTCTGAAGTTTTAATTTCTTCAGTCTAGAGAAAAAAAAAATCCTCCCCAATACAAAGAGACCTACAATTCAAGGAAGACTGCTCTGGGAAAAATATCTCCAGTGAAATATACTGAACAGGCTGTTTCTGTGTAAAGGAACCCACTAACTCCAAGAGATAAACAGGAAAAACCAGTAACTTAGAATCAAAGAGGTCTCTCCAACAGACGTGGTACTGCAGTAGCTCCAGGAGCATATACCAAGAGCAACTCTATGAAACATCTCAGACCGCGATGTTCTCACACACTTAGCCTCGACTCCTCCAGGGTAACGTAACAATCACACCACTCAGTTACAAGATAGGCAAGCTTCTGACTGTACAATATTAACTATGTGAAGACCTGCTACATTATATGGAAAACACTGCTGAAAGAGGTGGCATGTTATCTTACTAAAACTATTTGATACGTGGAATGGAACAGTCCATCAGGCAGGATTAGTTAAAAATGCTGAAGTCAGTGTAACTGCAGCTTGTTGGAAAACCAGACTTTCCCCAAACAAGCGTTATTAGACCTTGTTCAAAAGCCACAGAAGTTATCTCCATTACTTAGAACGCAAGGAACCTGAAGGAAGAAACAACCAGATTATAGGACACAACACAACCTCATCGGAATAAGAACATGAGGGTAAGACCAGTGACTGGACAGGTACAGTACCAGATATCAGAACTCCTTGGGCCAGTGCTGCTAGGAGCTTCGTTTGGGTCCTATACAGATCCAATCCTTGCAACCTCATTGAGGCCGAAACATAAAGTTCCTCAGAACTAGCGTCTGTGGTGTGCACAAAAGATCTGGGCCAGAACAGTACCAAGGGGAACTGATCTTTCGGGAGGGTACTGTACCAGCCAATCACAACAGCAACAGATACAACAGAGATCCCTAGGGTACTTCCTACTGCTGGGGTTCACTGGCTTCAGGAGTGAGAGACAGTTAAGTTCCCTTAGGAGGGGTCCATTTCAAACAGCTGGGATCCATTATCTTATTGCTGTTGGATCTTTTTGCCTCTTTGGCTATCCATTCATCAATCAGATCCTAAGGAAAAGAGCATGAAAGGGCAGGTTAAAACAAATGATCCACAATGGAAATGATCCATGGTACACCACCACACATCCGAGTCCACGGATCTGAAGACGACTAGCCTACTTACTGCTTAGCATGACAAAAATAACATTTCCTCCACAGTGCTTTCTAGAAGCCCTTCCAATCACACTGATAAGGCTACTTTTAGCTACAAAGCGAAGCCTCAGGGAGGGCAAAACAAAAGAGAGAAGCTGTCACATTTGGGGATTTATAAACCACTTGTCCTATATCTAATGAGGGTACAAACAGGACTCATTCAGGATTCCATTAATTCCGTTCACTTCTATGTCATCCATTTGCCCAATAAAGGGCAGGCACGATGAGGAGCGCGATGGGAATGTTGATCCATTGCTCCCCTAAAAAGCTGCTTGCAATGAGCAACGTTATTGCACACATCAGGAAAGGAAGGTCAATACCGCATATTTCTACACTGAATTAATACTGACGGCCCATGCCGTATTTTATCAGTTATGGCATCTGAAAATTACAGTGCCACCACCACCACTAGAACGAAAAAGCTGAAAACCCCAGCACAATGCACGGGAAATACCGATTTGAGCAAGTTCATATGAATCTAACAGCTAAAGAGAGGGAAACAACAATGCAGAAACAGCCATCACAAATCTTACCTGTCTTTTCAGGACCAGGTGTTTTCCCTTCCAGTACTTGAGCATCTGAAGCGCCTGCAATGTGCTAACGATGTCGACAGGGTTTACTGCAGTCTCCTGGCTGATTTCTGCAAACCAGGATCAGTTTATGTTAGAATGGAAACAAATTCCTCCGCAATAGCCTCTAATTGTTAGTTTTCATCTACAGCTTTTATGCAACTCCTTTTGAAGTGATATACACAAAATGCCTTGCAGGTATTAAAGAAGGCAGATGCAGTACTACCGTCGCTGCGGGACTCGCACCCTTTCCCCACCCTGGTTATCTGTAGCGCTGCTACGCAACTTGCCTTTGCTCATTTCGCTCTTGAGGGCTGACTGCAAATAGCTTGAAGACCCACAGGCTACGGTGCAAGCCATGCAGAGCTCTGCAGAAACAGCCCAGCTCACCCAAAAACTGAAAGCCAGCCTAGACATCACAACGATTTAGTGATACTAATTTTAGGATCCAAGTTAATAAGGTGTAATCCTCTGAAAGAAGACGTAGCCACTTCAGAACTGCCTTGATATCTCTATGAAATGCTGCATACTCCTAGGTGCCATAAACATAAAAATGCTATTAAAGGAAGTCCAAATAGTCTTAGTATTTTTCCAAAGCATTTGAAAGCCTCTCAGTGGAGCCATTTTTCTTTTTAAAATTAACATTCTAGTCTATAGCTGGATAAAGTTCTTTGCTGAATCATTTTTAAAAAAATGTCCTTTTTAAAAGCAGCAGCCAGTACATACTTTCAAAACTCTGCGAGCTGGCTTATCTTTGATGGTGGCAGGACTGGAAAGGAGCCATACCCAGCTACAGGAATATTCCACTAACTGTGCTGCTACACAAACACATGCGGATGTTCCTGAAGCAATTCACTACAAGCTTATTTAGCTTGAAAACATACCTTTTATGGAAATCTCTTTTCCTTGGAAATTATGCAGGTAACGAAGGAGAACTTCCTTCCAGTAACTACGGTAGCTGATGAGACCTAAATCAGACAGAGGGCGTTCCGGAGAGCCAACTTTTTCTTCTACTTTAGAAAGCAAATAGCCTGCAAGGGAAAGAAAACTTATTTATCCTTCCTAAACTACTCTCTCCTGACTGTTACCCTCTTCAGCACATGAAGAAATCACCTATAACAAAAACTGCTCAACCACCACCGTAGGTATGTTAGATTTCTTGGGGAAATTGTCACGTTGGACAGAATATGTTTCCAGAATTTCTCTCTACTTACTGAAGTCAATGAGCATTTTGCCGTAGCCTTGCCTCATATACTGAGGCATTGTCAGGATACAAGAAACATTGTAGTTGAGAAAAGAATTCTTCTCCTAAAAACAAGAACAGAGAGGATAGAGTAACAGGTCTAGATCTGTACAAACAATGGGTATATCATAATCCCAACAGACTGAACAAGCCTATGCAACTGATACAATGCAAGGTGAAAGGAGCAACAGTAGAAAAACCTGCCTAACGACAAGTAACACGATCATCCGTCAGCTACCAACCTGGCTTAGTGTCTCACTTTATTAGCCGTTAAATTGGGTGTTTGGTGCACAATTTTAAGCCTAGGATGGCTGACCATGGAGTCGTACCTGAGAAGGAGCCAGTAACACTCTCACTACCACCTCTGTCATCTACCAGGCTTATGTGCAACAACAAAGCGACATAACAGCAGCGTTATAAGCACATGGTGTATATTGAAATGTTCAGACAAAGAGACTCAGACACACATCCTCAGATCAATGCAGATTTTTCTTTAGAGCATGTTTTTTTTAGATATTTATTCAGTTTTGTCTCAGGTGATTTAAGGAATATAGTTTTCTGCACTTTATTTGGGAGAATATTCTTCCTACCTATAGAATTTCACTGACTGAAATATCTAAACTGATAACTGCGTGCATGATATCACCATGGCCAGAAGGGTAATCACTTTTTCTGTATTGAAGTAAGAACAACCAGGAAATGTATTTCACCCGTGTGCAGCAGAGATAAAACAAACAGATTGGCTAGTTTTTAGGTAGGCAACATGTCTGAGCAAACAGCTGAGAAAATTGGCTCCTACTCCAAGCTTGGCCAGTGACTTACTTGTGGGATCTGCTTAAGTTAACTTGAGTTATGTCTCAGCTTCTCCACCTAAGAATTTTTATTCCTTCAAGTATTTTATTAAAAAAAAGTCATAGTGACTAATACTTATTTTAATGTATTTTTCTCTACATTTCTTTCAATTTCTTTATCATTACTTTTGCCTACATTTAAGACACCACTGTGCTTCCTAGCAACCACAGTTCATTTGAGCTGATTTGGGTTTTGCTAGTAACGAGGAAAGATGCTACAGCAAAGCACCTGCAACCCCTGCAGCAAACAGTAAGAACAATTCACGCAGATCAGGTTTGAAACCTTATCTATTCCTAAAAGGAACAAATCCTGAGACTGCAAAAACTCGGAGCGGAGATTCAGTACTGATAATTGGCGTCCTAAATCTCATTCTAGTGAGGTAGTAATGCGTACGTATGTATTTTCAACTAACCTTGGAGAAATATCCTATCAGGTGACAGCCAGTGTTGTCAGCTTCTGTCATGACATAGAAGAGGAAGGGTTCAACATCATAATACAGTGTTTTATGGTCCAAGAAAAGTTTTGCCAGCAGACACAGGTTTTGACAGTAGATCTAGAAGCAAAAGGAGAATAGGATACACCTGTTTTTTACAGTGGAACATCCCAAGAGTGGACAAAAGCAGGCATACATGGGAAATGACAAGAAAATTCTGAATCATCTGAGAAATGACATACAGTCTTTCAAACAGAGCAGCTGGGCCAGGAAACAATTCCATTTGTGATGAAACTTGATAAGCCTAGCTTCCTAAGGGTGGGACTTGACGTTTGCGATATCAATCTCTGAATGCCCAAAACATCACATCCTCAGTGAAGGGGAGCAGAAGGTTGGATCCCTGCTTGCTTGCACTGTATTGTATTAATCCCGTGCTCCAAGGTTATCTCTGGTAACTAGAAAAGACTCCTCCCAACTTCCGACAGTGCAAAATTTTGCTTTTGAATTTGTTTCTTTGTTCTTTCCTCTGAAGCCTTCAAGACTGGACACAATCAGAGACAGGGCACAGGCATGGTGCTACTACCTAGCACTGAACCTGTGGTTGCAGATTCACATTCTACCCTTCAGTTCAAGGTTAAGGTGGTCAGCCTCAATAACATCAGGCTGCTTCCCACTCTAACCCCAATTTGACTGAGTGTTCCCAGTCAATGAGGGATGGGCGGTAGCAATCTGCTGAGGCCAAGCACAGAATCTCCCCACTAACTTTCAGAGAGGGATCTTGACACACATCTCCAAAAGCTACAGATTCAGCACGGTACGAGACAACAGATGGAACTGCTGGAGCACAACAGGGCTGAGGAATAACCAGAAAGAAAATGCAGACAAAACTACTGCCAGAATTGCAAGAATGGACAGATCAGACTCTCGTAGCCTTTCTGCAATGAGAGGGAGAAAGGGCCATTTGCATCTTGTTTCTCTACAGGAAAAGCAGTGCCTGGCACATTTGAAACGGACTCCACACTCAAGACTGGCCTCATGATCGCAGTTAGTTACCTTGTTCTTTTTCCCATCCACTTCAAACACCGAAATGGAGCCTTTGCGGTAGATTTCATCACCGGGTGGATGTTTCCAAACACATTTTGCCTATGACAGGAAAAGAAAGTTAGGGTGACACTACTGTTTTAAGGGCAGAAAAGGTTACAACAGCTACTGGATATACCAGGAAGCACAGAGTCTTCTCACCTCCTAAAGCGAGCAACTGAGCTACCAACAGTAACATTTTAAAACGTTCGCATGCCGACATCAGATTTAAAGCTCAGGAATCAGCTCTGCCCTAGCCCTTACCATGTGTCTGCGCAGTATTGTCTGGCTCTTCATATATTTGAGACAGAACTCGCACATGTAGAGACGTCCCAGACGAGCATACTCCTCTGGGTAGGGCGAGTGATACCAGGTATCCAGCTCATAACGGCCAAAAGCGATTGTTTTAATCATATTGCTGCCTTCTGTGATCTGGCCCTGGAGCCGCAACTTCTCCTATCAATGAAAAAAATGGATGATTATTTTAAAAAAAATTTTAAAGTAGGTGGAGAGGAAGGGGGTCCTATTTATTTCCCTCAGGAAAATCGTTTACTTCAACTCTTCTAAATTCATCTTTCAGTGTGACCACGTCTAATGACCCCTCCCACAGACCTCTCCTCAACCAAACTCAAGTCTGAGCCCTGTCCCCAAACAGGACAGTTACTGACTGTTCCTTTCGTCAGGAAATGTCTTGTGAATCAGCACTTAGCAGCATGCTAACACTAGGATCCTACTCTTTCTGTCATCAAAGCAACGCAACCTCCTTGCCACTTCATGCTTCTTTCCTAATCTGCAGGGAGAGGATAGAGCCTAATGCTCTGCCTCAGATATCCCAGATGCAGTTGTCACTGGTAAGCATCAAAGTATCTCTTGGTTCATCTCTGGAGATGGAAAGTAGCTTTGGAAAGCACCTAGAGAAGCCTCAGCAATACAAGGTTTTGAACTCCATTCCGCAGTCACCAGCTACTGTCAAGATGACTTTTGTCTTTTGCTATCACCACTCCTTAGCCATTCTTTCAGCAGGTGAAGGTGTCCATTCTTTCCCTGAAAATAAACACCTCTTAAATGGGACCGTTACTAATTATTCCTCTTGCAGGCACTGCAGCATTCATGACTGCAAATGCTTAGCTCCAGCTGTACTTTCAGCAAACCCTCTGAATGACTGGCACTTAAGCGTTATCCCTTGCCTAACGTCGCTGACTTGGCTGGGCTGTAGCTGCTCTTTTTGCAAACTCTGATTCTATCTGCACAAGTACAACAAAACCCAGAAAGCATTCACCTTTCTAACAAAGACATTTGCTATGAGATATGCTATGAGTTAGAAGTCTCACCAGGTCCTCAGATGCCCGTGCTTGCGCTCTTCGGAAAAGTTCAAGGTCATACTCGCTCGTCAGGTTTTCAAGTAGAGGTTCCCTAGTATTGCCATAGGTTTGTCTGTGCTCCTAGACAAATAAAATAATAGGAGATTTTGCTGCCTTGCTGCTACTAAGCGGTTGGATCTTGCAGCTTTTTTAGCTGAGAATGTTGCAGCGTGACTGGGAAAGCCAAACTCCTGCTTAGCGGTCTCATTCCGGGTAGAAGGGAATGAAAGAATAAAATTACTGCTTTTACCATATATTTTTCTTTTTGCTCCTTGCTTAGTCCTGAGTTCCTCTTCTTCCTGAGCTCAGCTACTTTCTCTTTGTATCGCAGCTGTCTCTCTGTTGGTGCCTGTAAGAAACCAGAGGTGGAAACCTGCACTAGGCTTCGTCCACTTCAAACATTTTTCTTCACCTTCCCACTCTGAAGGGCCTCTGTCCTGCCTTTCATTTTATGACGTTTGTTGCCTCTGAACCAAATCCTGTGCTAATAAGAGGGCACTGCAGGTACAACACAGGTATGTAAAATAGGAAATATTTCTTCCTACCGCAGCTTGCCTTTGCCAATGTACCTCAGTCCCACAAGACAGGGTGCACTCCTTATGCACTGCTTAATCATGTGGACAAGCTCAGAGCTGACTCATTAAGTCATCTTGACTCAAGTCCAAGACTCATGAACTGAAAAATGTAATTCCCCTGGTTTTATTCTTTTCTATTTAGTCAGAGTAAAATTATAGTTTACAGTTCTGCAGAAATCGTCTTAAAGGATGCAGTGAATTGCCCTTGCTGGAATAAACTGGAGCTGACAAATGGGGAGTGTGGGGACGCAGCACAACAGCTCACCCGAGAAGTGAAGAAGTGAGATCAAGTTAAAATCATTGCTGCTGGAAACCACAAGCTGAGGTTTTTCCACTTTGAACTGAGCAGCCACTCCATTATGTGCAGATTGCCTACCTGGTGTCTGGTGGCGTGCCTGTTATTGTCATCCTGCCGATGGGCCAGCATTCTCTCCTCAATCTGCTTATCCCGGCTCTGTGCTCGCACCTGGAAGCCAAAACTCATCTGTCAATGCTACGGCAAACTGCTATCAAAGCTTTAACCTTTTCCATTTCTCATTGAGGTGACTTTTCTGAACTGTAATTCACAGATGATTTGACACACAAATGCTGCTGTCTTACAGCTAAAGACAACAGCTGAAACACGTTAACTCTATTTTCTGTTCACAAATGACAGGTCTTGGCATTTTGTTCCAAAAAAACATAAGGAAGATAAAACAGAAGACTCATTTACCTTGCACTCATCTGCTGAGAGATTATGATATAGTGGGCATCCTGATATGGAGAAGTGTCGCTCGTGTTTTCCAGTTAGGTGCCCTGCAAAGGATCAGAAAAAAAAAACACTTTTAACGTATGATCATAAAGAGGTTTAAAAAGTATCCTAGATGGGCAGATACCTCATAGGAGCTTCTCAAGGAGCATGCTCAGTAGTGTGACAGAAGGAGCATGCTTCGTGGTTCATGGCACAAGCTTTAAGAACACAGAAGGAAAATCTTTTTCACGCTAACTCAAAAGCTGCACTCCATGCAAGCAGCCAGGTGTATTAGGGGTCTGCAATAATTTGTCGCTGAAAACCTGCTTCTGGCAGAGACCAGTACCCTACCTGCAAGCTCTGCAGTTTCCTCCCGCACCTGTGCTCCTACTCCTAACTTGTTCTTTACCCTATCATCCCCCAAACACTCCTAGCCAGAAAACACCTCCAGGAAGAATATACCTGCCGATGTGCTTCATATCCCTTCTCTATACCCACTTCTCAATAATACTTCTGGCCCTAATTAAGTGCGTATTGTTAGGATGTATAACTCAACTGACTGGACTTTGAATATCAAGCAGGAAGGCAAAACCCAACAGATTAATCCTGGAGCTGAAATTACCTAAAGAGTTACAACCAGGAGTGGGACATTTCATGTTGAAATTGTAGCTTTCATGGAAGCGGCGGCGCTTAGGGCGGTGAGACAGGTCACTTCCAGAATCCTTCATGGACATGTCCTTGGCAATGCTCTCATCATGGGATACATTTGGACTGGAGATATCAATATCAGACTCTGAGGAAGGGGCATTCCCGGTGGGGGTACGAGGTGGAGACTCATCGTGATCCGCTGCATTTTTAGTGTCTGAATAAGGATCAAGATGTTACAAATTTGCCTGAAAGAAAGCTTTCAAAAAAATATGTAAAGCAACTCCAGACAGCTGTCTCAAACCCTCTATCCTCAAGATATCATACTGTGCCCTCAGAGAATGGAGTCACGTACTCTTTCCAACAGCATTTTGCAAACTTTCAACACCTCACCGCACCTCACGTACCTCTATCAGAAAAGTCAACCACTTGCTCAGTCTCTGACCCAGATGAGCGAGTCTGCCGGAGCGGGTATTTCTTTGGAGTCACAGGAGTAGGCTGCTGTTGGCTGCGGGTTACCCTCCTCGTAGAATAGACAGGCTCTTCTGCTCCAAACGATGGCGGATTACGAACTGGGCTGGAATCTAATTCCATGGAAACACCATAATTACACCCACAATAACCACTTTAAGTCAGAGACTTGCCTGACACGTGCTCTGAAGGCTGTAATACCGACAGTTGATAGCTGGGTATCGACAGAGTTCTGTCCTACCGCTCACTGCTGCATGTCATCACAAAGATATGCTCTGTTCTTCTAAGCTTAAATCTTTTGACACTTTTACCAACACTGAGGAATCGGGAATTAGATCAGCTTTCTCTGGACTTAATTACTTCACTAACTAGCAATTACAAACCAGCTCCCATTTGGAAACCTAAAGAACCGTTAGTTTAGATAAGAACTATCAGTGTTTAGACAACCCTTGGGAACAGCAGGACTGCTTCTGGTGTGGAGCTATATTTGGGACCCTGTGTGTGGTTTTGTGATCCTATATTGCTCATAAGACTATAAAACAATTATTTTGCAAGAAAACAATGCTTTCATAACCTAGGAATATCACAGGCATCCCATGCACATCCAAACCACCTTTCCTCTTGTTTTTAAGACCTAATTACCAGATGATCTTGCATGTATATTTCGTACCTGCAATAAAATTTGTCACAAAACAGATTCTTTATCAAAGTGTATACATGGAGCAACGGAAAGAAGTTATTATCTACTGTCATTTCCTCCCCGTGATGCCAGATGGCAGCTTGTTAACTAACAGCCAAGAAATGACTACACCAACACTAAAAACGAGGAGGTGGACACATTCAGTGTTTCCTCTTACAATCTGGATGCCAAAGCAGAAGCACACAAAATAACTGGCAATATGTTGATTACATTTATTGCAGGGTAGGGTCAGCATCAGCAGGTCATGAAAATACATCTTCCCCTGCAGTACAGGAAAACCCAAACAAACAAACAAAACAAAAACAACTTTCACCTCTAAACACCCTCTCTCTAGCTTGGCTCCAGTGCCAATATAACTGTCTAGATGGAAAGCAAATTTTTAGAGTTGTCAGAAAAATTAGGCAAAGCTGGCAGCAGAATCATGGTGTTTGATTCCTACCTCATTTGTGCAATATGCAAGACTGCTTTTTGCTGTGGTACATTAATAGCCAATGAAAAAAGTGAAATATTTTTATTTTGGTGTAAACTCCACACATTTAAGTTCTAAAGGTCAGGAATATGGAGTACATTGAGCCTCTTGTTGCTTGAGGCTGCTTTTCTTCTCCTTGTTTAAGAAAATAGAGCATTTACCTTGAGAGCTTTGACTGAGTCTGGCTGAGGACCGGGTCACACGGGCAGATCGTCGTGATGTGCCATCGCTTTCAGAGCTGTCTGTATGCTCAGGATCAGTAGAGAAATCAGAGTCTTCTGTTCCATCTGAGCTACTGCCCGCATTCCTCTGCAACACCACAGACCCAGACATTAGCACAGGAGCACTTAAACTTGCATATTGTATTTATACTATTAAAAAAAAAAAAAAAGAGAGAGAGAAAATATGTGACGCTAGATAGATAAATTCAAGCTGACACAATGACATATGCAAGCAAATGTCAAGTGTATTACTCTGGAGAAAATATTTTAGTTTAATAAATAGGCCGTGTCAGTGCCTTCAATAATAGTTTCTGCAAACTGATCTGCTGAGAAAGATCACAGTAGCACCCGATTTTATTTAAAGCAAAAGGTAAATGCAGTTTTAAGGCTGGACAGGATATGCTCTGAGCTGACCACTCTCGGTTCACCCTGCCAAGCCAACAGCACTCCTGCACCACCCGCCTGTTCAAAACAGCAGAGGCAGCCCAGCAGAGCACAAGGCACCGCGGGAGCAGGTGGTGGAGAAAACAGATGGGCTCCAGCAACGGCCAGACTGACTCTTGACTGCTCAGCAATTCAGGGCAGCCTCAGGGCTCCCCGGTGGAAGCAAGGCAGAAAAAACGAAGGCACTCAGCGAAGAGGCTGGGCCAAAACAGGCTGCGAATGCAGTTGTATTCACCTCATCTTGGACCACCAGAGCGGCCCCCTGCACCACGCAGCGCACCGGGCGGCTCTCTGAGGGAAGCAGGCCTCAGGAGTTGGCGGGCAGCCACCAAGCCTCCGAAGATCCCTCCCCTGGCCGGCAGCCCTGACTGGACACCAGGGTGTGGGGGCGTCGATAGGCCTGGTCAGGGCGGCCGGGCCCGCGGAGGGCGGGCGGAGGGACCGGGGCCGGCGCCCGCCTGAGGAGAAGGGCGGGAGCGGCTGACGAGGCCCCCGCGCCGCTTTGTTTTGCGCCCAGCGGAGACTCGCCGGTCCCGGCCAATCACAACGCGCGTGGGGGTGGCCGAAAGAGGGAGCCCGCCAATGACGGCTTGCGGAGCAAAAGGCGTGGCCGCCGGGCGTGACTGACGGCAGCCGCCAGCCTATCAGTGCAAGCCTCGCTCCCGCAGAAACATCAACCCGGGGGGGGCGGAGTGCGATGGGGGAAGGGAGAAACACGGCACGCGCGGGGAGGTGACCGTTGGGGGCGTAGATGGGCAGCCGCGCAAGCCAATCAGCCGCCAGCCCGGCAAGGCAGCCCGACCAATACGTGACCAGCTCCCCGACGGCCTGCCCAATCGGAAAAGCCAAGAGGCGGACCGCGCTGCAGGCGCGGGGGAGGGGGAGCGGTAACCGTTGGGGGCGATGAGTGACGAGCAAGAGGGCCAATCAGCGCCCAGCGTGCCCGTGCGGGAGCCACTCAGGGAGCGAGCGGGGCGGGCGCTGGGGGCTGAAGGCCGCTATTTTTCCCTCGGTTTTGTGCCCGTGAGAGGTAGCGGAGGGGGTGGGGAAGGGGGGGAAGCCGCGGCCCGAGCTCGCCGGTTCCCCCGCCGGGCGCCTCCCCCGTTCCCCGGCCGCGCTCACCTTCCTGCGCGGCATCCTCGGCGGGGGCAGCGAGGTCGGCTGGTCCCCGGCGCCCCCGGCCCGCGAAGCGGCGGTCGCCGCCGTGTTAGCGCTGGCGGGCTCCGTGGTGACAGCCGTGTCTCCCGTCCTGCGGCACGTCTGCTCCGGCGGCGCCAGCCCGCTCCCGCCGCCGCCAGTCCCTGTTCCCTGCTCGGTCCCTCACGCTTCCGCCGGGACACGGTCCACACCCCCCCGTCACGTGACCCCCAGCCAGCCTCACGCCAGCGGGGGCTGCCATCTTGGATTCGGACAGGTATCCCGGCGGCGCCGCTGACGGTGAAGCCACCGGCGGCCATCTTGGGTTCGGGCTGAGGGCTCTTGGCGGGGGCTGGGGCGGCGGCGGCCATCTTGGGTCCGGGTGTGAAGTCAGCGGGCTCCCGGCGACGGGAGCGAGTGTTTTCCCCAGGGAGCCATGTTGGGTTCGGGCAGGCTGAGGCCTCCCGCTGGGGCCATCTTGGGGCCGGGCAGAGGCGCGCCGGCGGCTCCCCGGAGCGACTGGGCGGAGGAAGGCGGTGAGTCCCCGTTGCTCTTCAGGCGGAGGCGGGGAGCGCCGCGCCTCCGGCTCCCGGCCCCCCTCCTGCTGCGGGGGGTGCCGCCGCCTGCCCTGCCTGCGGCCTGCTGGAGGAGGAGGCCTTTCCCGTGCCCTGGCTCCGCGCTGGGGCGGGCCGTCGCCGCGGCCTAGCGGGCCTGGCAGGGCTGTGCTGCTTTGGGCTCTCGTTCGGAAAGGCTGCTGTCGTTAGTTAATCTTTCCGCTCTCAAAATATCGTCTGGGGGGGATATTTTTGGTGAAGTTTTGCCTGTGTAGCTCTCTCACAGGCGCATGGGAGCTGGTGGTGGTTCTGCCCCGGGCTGCTGAGGCAGCTTGCGGTTCCCCCAGGCCGGTCAGAGGCCCGAGCTGACCCCGTGTGGTCCCCAGCTCTGTGGGAGCCGCTTCCCTGGTTGCAATTAGGCTGGTAGCTCGTTAAATGTAATATATCAATAACGTTAATGTGATAACACTGTCTACGAGCAACAGTATATTGCTTTATGTAAAGACCCGGCGAAAAATAAAGGTATTTAGTCGAACACATGATTTCTCTCCAACTATGGTTATCTTTAGGGATTATGAAATTCTCAGGGCCTAATCCTATAATCCTCGTGAGTGCATGTCATCCTTAGTCATGCAAGTAATACCATTTCTCTCATTCCAAGTTGTTATTGCTCCTAGGTGTATCCAATTTCCTGCGAAATGTTGAAAGGCAAACCCTCTGAAGGAGTGAAGATGAAATACCCCTGCTTTTGCCCAAGCAGAGAGGAATTGGAAGCAGCACGTGTGGTATGTGAAGTGGGAGTGCACGTATTGGTTGCAAATAAGTATACATTTGATCTAAAAATTGTAGACGTTAAGGCCAGGAAAACTATGGGTGCATGAACAACTCGTTAGTAAATCTGGTTATTTCAGTGAACCAATTTGCAAACCTACTGAAAGGTGACTGCAGGAGAAAACACTGCTGCACAAATGCATGAATTCTTCCTACTTCATACGAAAAAGACTGCCTGGAATATGATAGAATTTTAAATTGCAGTTGAGCCAAAATCTAGTGCGTAATGAATATTATGCCCTCAAGTTATTAGACTGACTTGAAATGTTTAATTTAAGATAAATTTGGGATGAATTAAAGCATCGCCTCCAAGGGCAAGAGGAATGGGAACAAAGAAAAGTAGTGCACTATTCCTTAATGGAAGGAAAAGGGAGGAGTTAGTCTGAACTCTTTGTAGTTGCTCGTCTCCCGTGTATTTTCTATGAGACAAAGCTCACACCTCACAAGAGCGAATGTGTCTAATGTTGCAAAGTGATGAAGGGCTCTAATGGAACTGTGGGGCAGTCAGGAGCAATAAAAAAGATTTCAAAGAGCTTGTAGATTGCAACTTCATCTTTTATTTCTTCTTTCATTAAATGGAATCTGCCTGTGGTAGAAAAATGACAATTAGCTTAAAGACTGGTTCTAACATCACACATTTGGACCTTGCAAATATCCAAATTCAACTGCAGATTTGCTTGAATGAAAAAGACTAAAGAATATGATGACCATGTGAAAAGTTGCACATTGCCACATCCCATTCAAATAGTTGCCTGTTGATGATAGCTAAAGGATTCCTCTTTCAAAAAGTGCATTATATGAGAGCTGTACTGCTTAAATGTATCAGATAAACAAAATATTAATGGGAGCTTCTTGGTGTTACTGAAGCTTATGTCTGAAATAAGTTGTTTATGTTAATGCATATTAGCAGGACTTATCACCACCAACAGGATGTTATTGGAAAAACAAAGCAAACAAAAGTGGGTGGTGTTTAATAACTTTCCTAGAGGTGGCAGTACTTGAATAAAAGCCAGGAATCCCGCTCCCCATGCTGTCTTATCGTCTCCTGATAATTAAAATGGTAATGCAAAATGTAAGTCCTCTGTGCAGTGTGAAGACTGAACATAACATTGACATAACTAGAGTATTCACTGTGTAGAGGAAGGGAGCAGTGAGAAGGGAAGGTGCCCTTACATGTGCCAAGCTGTCTCACGCTCTCAGAAGAGCAGCAGTCAGATCGTGTTACAACCGCAGCAGAGCTTGCAAGAACTTGGCCGTCCGTATGTGTGTATCTACCAGTAGAACAGACTGCAAGGATTTAACTTACTGCTACTACACTTCAGTTCAAAATCCAGCCCAAACTTAGGAGGCTTATGGCAGAAATACAAATTAATGAAAAAAAAAAATAGATTTTTATGTGAAGGATGCGTACAGCCCTTGGCCATGCGCCAGTGGTCCGTACTGAAGAAGCTCCAGCCCTGGCATTTATTGGAGCTGAAAACTGCAGGTCTGTTCTGGGGAAAACCACAAAGGGAGGTGAAACCTGAGAGGCTGCGTATGCTGACGGGTGCCTCCCACGTTGGCATCACCACTAGATGTCAGTGCATGAAACCTCTTCTTCACCCTGGAGCAGGCTAGCAAAATTGGGAATCGGCTTGGGAAGAGAGGGAGCGATTTCTTCAGGGTGTAAAAAATGCTTACCAGGACTTCCACTGGGGTTAGGCTCCCTTTAATAAGGTTCTTAAGACAAACTTGCAGTCTCTTAACTCTGTGAGAATCTTCCAAGTAGGAAATCAGGAATTTCCTGATGCTACACCAGAAGAAAGTTTAGCAAGTGCTTGATGACTTGAAATTTCATTTTAAATCATACAAAAGTGATTTTTGGTTTTTAAATCCTCAGTTATTGAATACATGTAGGTGCCACATTGCCACTGATGTCAGCAGAGTGAGCTACCTGAAATCTCTTGGCCCTGAAGATCTCGCTGAATCTGTTGAAATCTCTCTAGGCCTTTAGCCTCACTAAAACTCTTTGGAACTTAGGCTTAGGTACATTTAAAAATGTACCTAAAAAAAAAAAAATCTCTTGCTGAATCTTAGAAAATATAAGCAATGAAGGGAATTATCACCAAAACCAATCTCCATAAACAGGTACAGGCATCAACAGGTTGAAATTAGGTTTAGAACTCTGATCTCCTGCCTTCGTTCCCACTTGCTCTGGAGACGTGGCATTGAGTGAGCTGCCTACGGGATCTTAATATAGTCATCACTTATATTAGTGATAATGTAAAGTAAGCTAGCTTATGTAGGAATTGTTATGAAGCAGAAGTAATGCTTGTAAAGTACTTCAGGTTTTTCAGTTGCTAAGTGCTTTATAAATGTTAAAGCATTCACTTTTATTGCTTTGTGTGTTATTTGCTATGATGCATGCCTGCAGGGCTACTTAAGCATATTTTAAAGCAAGTGAGAGAAATGCTATAGAATGAAAATACACTATAAAAATATCTGAAATGCTATAATTGAATACATCTTACTTGCTTTTAGGTATTGTCTCAATCCAGCTCTGGGGCCTAGAGTTACAGAATGACTAGGATAATGATGAAGTGCTGCCAAAATCCAGAGCACCGTTATCCAGGACGGCTGCTTCTTTTACTTTCACGTCTTCAGAAGGTGAGTAGAGGTGGCTTCCCTCTGGTTTAGGTTCCAGCGTAATGTTTTTAAATGGTTGGTTTTTAGGTGTGGTAGGTCTGGGCAATAAGAGCAGCACCAGAGAACCTCTTGACCCAAGCATGTAAAGCTTGAAGAATTCCTGATCCAATTTGAGGTGTCTTAAAGACCCACATGGGAGTGGGTCACTGTCCCTCACAAGGGCACTTTTGCTATAGAGTCACTGAGGGCTAGCTGTGTTTTTGGACAGGGCCTGAGCAACCTGATCTACGTTGGCCTGGCTCTGAGTGGAGGTTGGAGCCTAAATTATTCTGACTGTCACCAGCTGAGAAGCTCGAACTTGGTTCTTGACAAAGTATAGTCAGTGGTGTGCAAACAGGTTAAATGCAGATATGTGTGCACAAATGGTAGAAAGTGCAAGGCACGGAATTGAATGTGGTAGAAAATCTGCTGTGGAACCTGGGCTAGCAACGAGCTTGGCCCTGTGTATTTTTGAGTCTTGACTTCTGTTTGCAGCTGAAGAGGCCAGCTCTCCAGTGGGCCTTGGTACACTTCAGAAGCAAACCCAACAACAATGAATGTATTTAATTCAGACAATTGTAGTGCTGAAGCTAGTCTAGCCTCTGGGATTTATTTGCAGATTGGCATAGTATTTTTTACTTTAACATTAAAAAAAAATATTCATCAGCTGTTGCATGTCAGGAGGACTCCAGCTTTGAGAGGATGTGTTTGCAGACGGTTCAGCAAACAGCTGGGGGGGGTGTTTTGTTTGTTGGGGTTTTTTTTTAAAGCCTGAAGCTGGTTTAGATTTGAATGGATACTGACTTGTAGTTTAAATAGTCACAGAAACCCCTGTATGGAGAATCGTGGCCATGTACCATGCATTGAGCAGAAGGTCTTGCAGAACACAACTAGCTGTAGATGGATAGGGGTGTTTCAGTAAACTTGGAACAGAATCCATGCCCTCGCTCTTTCCCTGGGGCTCTGGCATGCAGACATCTGAGTGGAGCCTGTGTTTCCTGGCATCAGGAGCAAGGTCAATCCAGTTTGGCCTATATCTTTTTTTTTTGTATGTGTAATGGAAAAAAGATCCAGTCCGAGTTTTGCTGAAAGCAGAAGCTTTTCACTTAGTTACAGCTGAATATAACCACGCTTCCTGGTTCCCTCCCTCCCCTGGGTCTCATAGTATAATCTAATTATTAAATAGTTGTAATAAAAGTATGTTTTGCCCTGGTGGGACTAAACTCTGTTGATAGGCCAGATATTTTTATGCCATCCTCCTCCTGTTCCTGCCAAAATGGGTTATTTTTTGGATTCTCTTGTCTGCTTTTGGATTTGTGATCTGCTCCTTTAATACATTCCTTCCAGTCTAGGCAGTGCTCTCCAACTGCCTGGCACTGATGTTAATGCCTTGCTTCTAATCAATCAAGTCCGCTGCATGCTTCCTTAAAGGAAAACTCTGCTCATGTTGTTCAGCCCAATGACACAAACTTTCACAGGTGTCAGAAACATTTGTCACCAAAAATGACACTGATGTGGGAAGTAAAGATGAAACTTTATCCTGTTTGGCATTTCTGAGCCCATCCCGTGGGCAGTTCTTTTTCATAAAAGTGACTGTGGTACCGTGGGCAAGTAGCCACAGACTTTGTAGCTCAGTTTCCTGCTGACATGAATATCTTGATTGCCGTAAGAACTGTGGGGATACTAAGAACAGGTTATATGTGAGTATAGTAGGGACAGAATTTGTCTTTGCTTGCTCCACTAATTAAAGAGCTGTCCCTAATCGCATATTCTGTGCCTCAGGAAGTTGCCTGCGGTAGTGGAGGTAGAGGGATAATTTAGGATGTTCCTACTGTTTAGATCCAGAGGGAAAATAGGAGGCAGGTAACGGAGAAACCAAACGTCACCCCAAACTAAAGGGTGGAGTATACTTGGAGGCTCAGCCAAAGGTCAAAAAAATAAGCAACCTTAAGACAAGGAGTAAGAGAGGATTGTAGTAAGACAAGGTGGAAGTAAGAACCAGAGCTAGGCAAAATGATTTTGAGAACAACAAGCTACTACCAGTTTGGTACATTGAGCAACACCATTGCTGGGATGGTCTGATTTACTCTGATATTAAATATGCATCAATTTGGCTGCTTCTCTGTTTAGGTAGGTTTATCTTTCCCTTAGTTTCCTAGGAGACGGATTAGCTCTGTGCCTTAAAACTGAAGGAGCTAAAGAAACACCAAATTGAACGCAAATTGCCAATAGAGAATGGATGGAGAATGGGAGGATATATCTGGAGGAAGCGTATCACAAGATGGGAGCGGTAGCTTTTACACCAGTTTGTATTATGCAGTATGACCACTGTCCTTTATACCTCTAATTGGAAAAAAACATATATTGTCTTACTTGGAGAGATTTGTCAGATAAGTAAAGATTGGGGTGAGCAATGTTATTGCTTCCTGGGGGCTTGCATCCCGTTAGAAGTGTGCTGCTGCAAAATGGCTGTTCCTAGGATAAGGTTTATGTGCCAGCTGGAACTGCTGATTTCCTTTGAAACTCCTGTTTTTGTAATTAATCATGGCAAAAAAAAAAAAGTTTCTTCCCATATGAACTTCTGGCTTGCTGAGCTCTGAGGTGAGCCAAGTAGGTTATTTTCTTCAGCGTCTGCATTTTTTCCTAATTACATTGTGCCAGTTGTTGCCACGCAGTTTTATGTACCTGCGCTTCCAAATTCATAAGTTCCATGTTCTGGAAAAGTTCAGCAGCGCTTCTTGGGGAGCTTGTCTCAGGACTGCCTTGTATCTATGAGGGAATAATATTCTTGTGCCAAATACAGCCCTTTATGTAAACTTTTTTTTTCTATATCACATTTCAAATGCTTTCTAATCTAATTTGGTTTCAGGAAATAAAGGGTAGTGCTGTGTGTCTGAGCTGCCATGCTTTGCCATACAGTAGCTGATGGGTGAACTAGAGCTCTGATTGCTGACACTCTCCTGTGCAAACTGAGAAACCATGGGTTTGCCTATCCTGAAAACATAAACCTTCCTTTACTGCACATTCTCCTAAGCAAGCTGTCACTCCTTAATGGTGAATGTTTTACATCTAATGCAGCCCATATTATTCTGGGAAATCTTCCTAAGTCTCTGATGTTGGCTAAATCCTGAATCCATGTGGTGGGGCATGGGAGGAAAAGCAAGATCCTCTCTTAGAATAAGTGGGATCTTACCAGCATAGATCACAAGTCCTGGTGTCCCCTGGAAGTGCTGTGTCCCACTGCAGACAACCCTTGTGTGTCACTTTGAAATGCCAGCTCCTGCATAGATGCACAGCCTGGCACGAGGCAGGGGATTGCTCTGAATGCCCTCAGCACTAATGGTGATATAAAAGAAAATTAGAAATCATGTACCCAAACTTCTGCAAGTGTATGATGAAAGGATCCCAAAGGATACAATAACCTTCGTCCCTGCTGTGTCTGTTTTCCAGCAGGAGAAGCTGCAGGGTCACAGCAGCGGGATGATCAGATGGCTCTCGTAGTGGGTGGAAGGAACCCAGGCAGCAGCGGAGGATGCTGCAGCAGCAGGTATGAGACGTGCTGTATTACGGCTGCAGTTTTGAGTCCCTTGCCTGTTTTGAATTGATTTGTCGGTACTTGACTGACTTGCTCTCCTTGGGCTCCTTGTATTCATTTACATGCTCTGTTAGGATGCTGGCAGTGCTGGACGTCGGTGATTACTTTTAAGTGCTCTCCTTCTTTCTGGTATATTGATGATTCATACTATTAGGAGAGGCTTCCTGCCTTTCCATGACTTAGTGAAAATGATCTATTTCATAATGTCTCCTTACTCTTAGCAGGGCTTGTGCTCTGTTCCCAAAACTCCCACTGTTTTCACTGCAAGCATGACCAGACTGTGAAATAGCTTGGCTGGTCTGGTGAATAATCTGTTAGTCTCTTTTAATAAACTGCAGTTTTATTTATCTTGCTGCTCTTTAGAGCTTTTCATCTCAAAACATTTGAGTGCAGAAACTGTCCAGTAGTGAAATGCAGCCATCTCTCTTGGGGATAGAGTGGGAGGCAGACAGGCAGGCATTTTACTCCACAGTTTAGAGTGAGAGGAATTTTGTTCAAGGACAATGAGGGAAAGCTTAGCTTGTATGCTGAATGACCCTTTGATCTTCCACGTTCACGCTCAGCTGATCAGGACTTTAAATCTAAGCTCTGTCTCCCTCCTACCCATAGCAAACAGCCAGAAATATAATCTCATTTAGGACTTGAGCGCTGGACCAGAATGACAGGACTGCAGTGGCAACTGTTCAGCCTTACATGTTTCCTATTTGCCTGTCACTTCCTCAAGGGACCCTGACATAAAGCTAAAGAATGGTGGGTAGCAGTTCTGGGATGCGTAGTAGGGTGTACTCAAAGGGGTCCAGTGGGGAAGGCAAGGCCAGGCCTGTACACAGAAACGTTCTCCTGCATGCCTGTAAATACTGAGGAACTGGACGGTGCTGTAGTCTTAAAAGGCGACTTTCTGGAACACGCTGAATAGGTTGGTCCATAGCCATGAGATGCATTTGATAATTCTGAAGCTTTGTGGTGTTGCTAATTGTGATGAAGTGACTGGCTTTCTGAGGCTCTGAAAACTGGGAATAGTTCGCTGGTGGTGTGGGAGGTCAGCTCTCCTTCTGCGCAGGGAGACAAGGCTACAGAAACTGCGGTGGCAGAAGCAATGGAAACGAGCAGGCAGAGCACAATGAGGAGCTGGATCCTTGACCTGCAGCCCTTGAGCAATTGTAAAAGATTGTGTTACTTCTTCTACTATGCAGCACATCATTAGGAACCTTAATTACGGGGAGATGACTGCATTGCGTAGGCTAGAGTGCAGCCTGCAGGAACGTAGGAACTTTAATTTTATAACGCTTGCCCTGTGGTGTGTGTCTTTGTTGGGGAAGGATAAAGAAAGGCCTGTTCCTGTTGCAAATGAAACAAACTTGGCTGGTTGATAATGTGCAACTCATCTGAGCTAGAATGGCTGTAGCCCATTTGACAGGTAACAGCTGGTGCTTTCTTGCCTCTTCCTACATATTAAGGCAAAATGTGGGTTTTAAACCTCGAGGGAAGCATTTGGTGAAAGCAAAACTTGGACTCAAGATGGAGTGGTGCTTGGCTTAGTTGTGCCGAACAGCTTCATTTTTTTTCAGTATTCCTTGCTGTATTTATAGCATGAGATATGGTGAGAACAATCAGAGGCACAGCTGTGTGACCTCCTTTATGCTGAAACAGCACAGAGGAGTGAATATTTTTAGTTTGTTCCAGCTGTGGGTATTGGGTTCAAATCGCAGTGCCTTAATAAGACAGTGTGGCAGAGAAACTGAAAGGTGAATTTGAATTTCTAGGTTGCAAGGACTGACTCTGAAGGGTTCCTAGAAAAGCTGAGCTACCAGTCTGTCAGTGAAAGAAGAATATGGTCAAAACTCCTCTATTTGACATTTATAACTATTTTTCATTGCAGTTTTATGTTCTTTTGAACACCTGTACTTCGGTAGTTCCCTCTCCATTTCTTTTTCTTACATTTAATTTCCTGTTTCTTTGCTAATAGCTGCTATGGACCTTGGGAAGGAAATATTTTTAGGAAGAGTGTCTTTGACTTGAAGAAATGTCTGTATACAGAGTAGCAGCAAGGTTTCAAAGATCAGCTGGGTATGGTTTTACCTTGTTTCTGCAGCGGGAGCTGGGATAGGAGGAACTGTTAGGAGAACAGACACTTGAGGACCCTTGTTTAGTTTAAAACTTAATTTGAGGTTGAAAGATGAAGTGAACAGACAAATACTTGAACTGTCTTCTGGTGAGTGCTGTAAACTCTCAGAAATGCCCCCTAACACTGCCGCTGTTCCGGAATGTTCCCCTACCCTTAGGACAGTCCTGAGCAGAGATCAGTGTGCCTCCTTGTGTGACTGGGCTCTCGGGTTTCCACTTTATCAGAGATCTCCCAGCACTCCTTGCTAGAAGAGATAGGGATGATTAGTTTGATGGGTGGCATTTTGTTTGTTTACTAAGATCTAATAACCAAAGCTGCGGTTTGTCTCATCTTTGCTTCCATCGGGAGGTACGTTCTGTCTCTTCCTTCAGTAACTGCAGTATGGCAATACACGCCACCTCTTCCCCCCGCAGGGTTTTTCTAGAAGCAAGAAGATGGCACTGGCTAGTTGCCTGATTACCTGCAAATAGAAACAGCCGGCCTTGTGAGCAGAGAGATACAGGAAGACGATGGGGAGCACTGCTCTGCTGCGATAGCCACTGGGGGAGACCAACTGTCTGCTGCTGTCGCAGCCTCTCCTCTCCAGAGAGGCTGGCACGAAGCCTGGGCTGCTTTGCCACCTCACGCCTTTCCCCCTCTCCTTATCTAGCCATACCACAGCTTCCCAGGCTCCTGGGTTAGGGAGATCGGCCCCACCCTCTTCGCTTGGGCAGATGCTTCCTCTCCCGAAACCCACGTAACTGCGTCCGTCTGGAGGCAGAATATAGGCCTGGACCCGTTGCGGGTAGAGTCTGCGGGTAGGTTTAGCAGAGGTACGGCGAGCGAACAGCGTGAAACATAATGACCTTTATGTGAGGACTAGTTAGACTAAAAATATATTTTAGGGGACTAGGACGAGGAATAAAAGCCTACATGTCGTAATGGCTTTTCAGGAAATCAAACAACATGGTATAAGCACAAGGTTTAAATGGCAGCCATGATCAGAAGTGACACTTGAGGAACAGAAGGTCGGAGGATGGTGGATGAGCGGCTGCTGAGAGCCCTGGGCGGGTGGAAGCAGCTTTTCCTCTGCGCCTGCTGGGTGTGAGACCGCAGGGACAAATGGAGGTGAGGCACCTCGGAGGGGCCTAATCTTGAAAAAGGCTGTAGGGCCAGAGTCCCAAACGCTCAGCACGGGAAAAACTGTATCTTTAGTACTTACAGCTTCAACTTTGCCACCCCAAAATCCTTGGCACCCCAAATCCTGAGCATTCCATTTTCCTATGGCCCTATCCAAAGCTTTGACTTTGTCATTCCTGAGCCCAGCCTCCTTTCTGGGTCTCTGTTCTCAGGTCTTTATCCCTCTTACTGAAGTAGCAGTTGATTCCTGCAGGTGATGCAAGATGGCAGACAGCGGAAGGAACAGAAGTTGTCTGGAAAGAAGAGCTCAGCAGAGCTCACTTGAGTCAGGGGCAGGCGGTGGTGGGAGAGGCAGGGAAGGAGAAGGGTCCTGGTCCAGCTCCCACGGACGCTGGCGTTCCCCAGGGTCAGATCCCGCGAGTGGGCTGGGGAGCGACTCGCCTCCTCGGTACAAGATGGAGAACAGGAGCGCGAGGCAGCGCGCCCCGATCCTGCCCACCTCGGCGGGGGGCTGAAGCTGCATCTGCCAGCCCGTACCTGCGCTCGACAGCACCGCTCGTGCTCTGACCAGCACAAAAAAAACCCCAACTTCAACATTCTGATTTCTGTTCTCCTTTTTCCGGTTATATATATATTTTTAAAGTCTTAATTCAGCCTGGGAGGGGTTGTGGTGAGGTATCTTGAGTCTCAGGTGTCTGAGGGGTACACCAAATTGGAAGTTTGCTCAGCAGTAAAACGGGGATTAGAATTTTCTACAGCAGGTTTTTCTAACTTAAAGACAAAGGACAAGGGCGACGTTTGCTGTGCTTGGAGCAGAGCTCCGGTAAAGGGGGAAAAAAAAAACCCTAAAAGCTCGTAAAAGCCTCAGCTTCTTTCAAACAGGGGGAGGGGGTGCGGGTCGGGGACCGGCGAGCGCGGGGCCGGCAGCCTGCGGCTTAATCGCGACCGGTTCTGGGCTTTCTGCTGCTTTCTGCCTTTCCCCGTCGTCTCCGCGTCCAGCGTAGCCCCCGCTGCGGGGGGAACCGGGCTCGCCGCCTCCCCGGGGCTTGCGAGGGCCCGGGGCGGCTGGGCCCTGCGCTTCCCGCTGCGGCCGTGCCCCGGAGGGGAGGCGGCCGGGGCGGGCCCGTTCCGTTCCCCCCCAGGTGAAAGAGAAACCTACCGCCCACGTGACCCACCGCCGTCACCGCCGGACGCAGAACACAAACACTGCCGGCCTTCTCTGATTGGTCTTCGCGGGGAAGGGGCGGGGCGTTACGGGAGACCGGCGATTGGTCCCCGTGGTAGGGAGGGGCTTAGGCGCCGTTCCCGTGTTGCGATTGGTTGTGCCGCCGCTGCGGGGAGGGAGAGAGGGCGGGGCTTGAGCATCTCTTCCTTCTTTGATTGGCTGTGGCGCGAGGGATGACGCCTGTTAAGGGTTGACGGCGTTTCTGATTGGATACCGTTGCAGCGCGTGCGGGGGAGGAGCTCACAGAGAGCTCTCATTGGCTTCCGTTAGCGGGGGCGGGGCGGTTGGCTGCGGGCACCCAATGGCCGCCGGGCTCCTCCCGCCGGCACCGCCCCCGGAGCGCTGATAAGCGGCGGTGGCGGCGCGGGGGGTCAGTGCGGCGGCGGGGCGGGCATGGCGGGGGCGGGTGGCGCCTCCTGCTGCCGCGGCGGGGCTGGGGGGCTCCAGCCGCTCCGCGCCACCGTCCCCTTCCAGCTCCAGCAGCGCCGCGGAGATGGGGGCTGGGCAGGTAACGGCGGGAGGAGGCGGGCAGCCTCGGGGCTGCGGCGGGGCAGCCCGTTCCTGCACCCGGAGCGGTGGACGCGCCCCGGCTGGGGTCCGAAACGGCAGCGAGAGCTGCGCCCGTTCCCGGCGGCACCTCCCCGGGGCGGCCGGTCCCGGTGCGAACAGCCCCGGGGGGCAGCGCCCCTTCGCCCCGGGCCCGGCAGCTGAGGCGGGGCCGGGCTCGGCCCCTGCAGCGGGGGGTCCCGGTGCTGTGCGCGCCGACACCTCCCGTCCCGCCCGGGGCCGCGGAGGCAGCGCCGGGACTGGCGAAAGCTGCCGTGTGCTCGGGAGGCTTCTCCTCATTGATGCTGCGTGGGTGGAAGTGAAAGAGAAGCGAGAGAACCGAGGGCAGGGGAGCGGGGAAAGCAAACCGGGGGAGGGGGGGGAAGGAAAACTTCAAACCGCGGGAGGCGGCCCCGAAACTGCCGGGGCCCTTCACGGTGCCGCCCGTGGGCTGGGGTGGCCCGGGCGTGGATCCCGGCCGGGGGTCAGCAGCTCCCCCTTCGCCGCCGGCCTCTGCGCAGGCTGGACGCGTCCCTGCTTGCGCTCTTCCACGACAACGAGCTGCCTCTTCGAGGTGGCTGCACAAAAAACCTGAGCCCTGTGCTTCGTGCAGCTGATCTGGCTTGATAAAGAAGCAATAATTTGATTTGCGCTAATGGCAATTTGTCCCTAATTGCATTACTGAGATTTTCCCAACTGCTTCAGGAATGCTTATTTAAATATAACTTTTTGGGGACCTAATAATAGTCTTTGGCTTTTCTTGATGTCCATATTACTTTTGGCTGTTGGTGGGACTGCTTTTGGATGTTGGGCTCTTGCTTGGCTCTTTGTTATCTCAGGAAGTATTAAAATAGCAGTGAAACACTTTTTGGGTTAAACATAAGTTTAACCAGACTTCTGGAACAGAGAGAAATATTTGTTAAGCTTTGGGCCAGCTGATCTTGGTGGCATCTGTTCCAAGCACTGGTCTCTTGTTTAATGCAGCAGCTACTTAATCCACTTTGCAGAGCAGCGAGCTGCAGTCCATCCTACAATGAGAATTAATGGCCCTTCGTGAAGCATTGTGTGTTTTGCTACTTGAGACTTAGAGTCATTCCTGCCCCTGGCAGGGTTGGTATTGATCAGAGAAGCTATTAAAAAGCTTTTTGCTCAATTTACACTTGAAACAAGTTAATGAAATAAATTCTTTTGAGTGCTAGTCTCTGCTTCCCTCTCAGCAGTGTGCTGAAATCGAGGTGAAGTTGCTGCTAATAGGGCAATTACTTGGTACCTTCAGATGTTACAGAGAAAATAAAGCAAATCTGAAAGAAAGGTTGTGTTAGAGCTCTGTACCTACTCCAGAGCGTGGCGAATACCACGCAGCTTTCTGAGAGCAAAACGGCTGGAGCTCTGCTGACATGAACCAGAATTGCTGGTCTTCATTTCTTCCTGGCTCTCTGCCTCACTGTTCAGGCTCTAGGAGCTTGAATTTTTCCTCTTGATCATAGTCATTTCATCTACAGTTTTGGAAGTGTTTAAATTTCCATTGCTCTCTGCTTCATCGCTCTTTGTACGCTTCAGTTTGCTCCCTGCATGTGTGGGAGCTGTAGCAGTAAACTGGCAGGGTTTAACCGAAAACTGATATCCTGGTGATTTATAATCTAAGACTTTTGTTCCTACCTTTTGGGAGCTCAGCATGGAAATCCGTTGCTTTATCACATCTTTCCTCATTTGGCTCTGCTGACTTTCTGCATTGCTCTCGCGCTGCGTGGCGGCTGGCTGCCGGGCATCTCTGTGGTGCTGGCTTGGGGTTTTAGAAGAAGAGGTGCGGGGTGATCTGGGGTCTGATCCTGCAGCTGCTCTGATAATAGAGGATCCCATTGAGATGAGGAGCAGCTGCTGAGTCTCTCAAAGGGCTTCTGTTAAGGGGAAGAGCTGGAGCTGGGGGATGCCAGGAAGGAGGTCTAAGAATATTTTAAAAGGACTTGACTTGCTGTTTAGAAATCCAAGATGTCAGGACTTCCAGTGAGGAATCTCATGTGTGTCATTGGGGTCAATGTTTGGGGTTTTTTTTTAAAATCCTTATCTCTTCAGCGATGTGGCTTTTGGTGGTGAAGCAGGTAATGTGTTAGTGTTTGATCCTCTTCAGGTGCAGGCTAGGCCCATCCCTGTTGCATCTGTTTATGCCGGGTTGGGTGGCTTGGAGGCGGCTGCTGGGGTAGACAGAGCTCTGCAGGTGCTGTAACACTGGCAAGGTTACGCCTTCTCTGGGGTGGGATGAGCTTTGTGGAGACTTTGAAGTTTAAATCAGTTAATGGCAATGCTCGTGCTGTTTGTGGCCTCAGTTGTTTCCTCCGAAGCCCACGCAGAAGCACGTGCTGCTCGGAGAGTTTCCGTGCTTGCATCCAGACTTCAGCCTGCCTGAGACCTGTGCCTCCACGCTCGTGAATCCGCTGGCTGGGTGTAGCCCCAGTCCTCATCAGGCATTGCAGGTCTGAACCCGACTTTCTCAAGCAAGACACCCAGAAGTCTTTATCTTTATGACTCTTTTTTTCAGCATGACACTAGAAAAAATAGGATTATTTAAATAGCAGCTCAAATTTTAATTTGCAGGCCTATTGGTGAACATAGCATTTTTGTGAACATGAATGGGGAAGTAGTCTTAGTCATCTAAATTGGTTCATGCACGGAGGGAGAGAAGATAGGATATGGTGGAAAAGCAAAGTCATGTCGTGTTGCTAGTTGAGCAGACTCCTTCAGTGCACCCCTTATTAAATGTGTAGGGGGTAAGATGGGGTGAATAGCTGAACTGGGAGTAACCTACCAGCTGCTTTTCTGGATAGTGTTGGAGCAGATTTCTTGGGAGGAGAAAGGGTGACTGCCTTTCCGCCTTCCACACGCTACCTGTTTGTCGGTGACAGCGTGGCACAGGAGAGGAACAACGGCGAGGGGCAGAGGTGCAAGTCTTCACCTGTAAACCTGTATGGGTGATTTGGGGGTTTCATGAATTTTTTGACAAGGTCTTTAACAAGACCTATGTCACGTATTTCATTTTATTAATGTATTTCACATTCACCCTCCATGAAACCAGAGCTTTACTGATAGCCTCTCTTCACCAGAATTCGGATAAATTCACCAGTTTTCCCACCACCACCCCTACAACCCCAGAATTATGTGGTGCCTTTTGGCTTTTCAGGAAGTTGCTGTTGGCTGAGCTGACTCATCTAGATGGGATTTTGTTGCTTGCCTGCTGAACTTGCCTGTTTTTGAGATGCCCAGTTGTTTTTGCTGTGTGGATCCTGCTAGAGAGGCTAAGTGAGCAGACTGCCAAATATCTTTATTTGGTATCTGAATTAAACCCGTGCCTGGTGTATATTATAGAGGCAGACGAGTGGGACACTATTCATAGGCAATACTGTCTGAGTGTATGTTTAGCAAAATGAAAATGCTTCTTTAGGAATAAAAATGTCTGTTTACCACTTGAAAGTGCTGTGGGATTGCTGCCTACATGGTAGCGATACAGCAGAGCTGTTCACAGTATCTTTCTCTGCTTCTTTGCTGCAGGCATCACGTAATGAGTGGGGGGGTCTCCTCCCCCCCTCAGTCTTATTAATTGAATATCTTAAGTGCCTCAGGCCTTACTGTGTTTGCTTTTGCACTTGGTATCTGATGGGGTTTTGTGTCCTGAGGGATGGGTATAAAGGCTTTCGTTACTGAAATAGTGGTCCAGATGTTTGTGGTGTCTGCTCTTGAGTTTTCTTTTATGCTGTTTAACACCTGTAGTGCTTAAGCAAATGAACAAGGGACACAGAGGTTCATAATGTTTATATCCTGTGCCCAACTTGAAAGTGAAAAATTCCATCTTGGAGAAGGAGTATCTCGGTAGAAGTAGCAGCTCGGTTGGAATTAACTCTCCAAAAGGGACACAAAAACCCTCGAGTGAGGCTGCAGAGTACTGTCATGGGAAAATTGTGCTGCTGCACTGTGCAAACAGCTGCTTCGACAAGCTTTGCATTTCCAAATTTTGGGATTCACTATTAAGTAATTCTGCCTTTGCCTTTAGGGTTTTGCTGTGGGTAAGCAGGCTGATAGAATTAAAGGGTTAAGCATGGGTAGGGAGCTGTAATGGGGAAAAATAGTCATGTAGGGACTGGTTGAGGGATGGGAAAATCTTGAAGATGTCCTGCTGTTGCACTAGCCAGGAAGAATCCTGCCTCTGTCCTATGGAATCAAATCAGGCTTTGTGCAAAACACAGCTGAATACAATATGTGGCTCAGGTTTGGAGGCAAAGCATTGCAGGTGGCTTTGTTTAATGTAGAACGAGTTTCTCGCATGGTAATTGGAGCCCATTCATGGTATTGCAGCCCTCAGCTGATACGGATCATACCTTCAATCTAAACTTGCTGCTCCCAGTTTGTTAGCCTCTGGATACGGGTGTGGGAAAGGGGAAACAAAGGCCACATCTATAACTAATCTTGACTTGTGTTGACATTCCGTGGGTGAAACAAGTCTTTCCCTGCTTTAAAATGCTGGAGAAGACATTTAAAAACAAATTTGCAAGGGGGAAGGGACTGTGCAGCCAGTGTGATCTGTCCCTTCTATAGCAGAATGCTCCAGAGGAGATAAGAAGCTCTTGGGTCATTTACCCTGGATGGGTTTTTATTTGTGAATCTTTCTTTCAGCTAGGGCTTATCTAACACAATTGCATGGACCATAGCAAAGTTTTCAACATTTGTTGGGTGAGGAGAGAACTGAACTGAAGGAACCTGGGCATCTGTTTGTGCAGAGAAGGAGCAGTTCTGTTCCAGGTGTGGTAAACATTTTACTGTCTGACTGCATAGTGCAAAAGAAAAAACAAATACTTGGCCTAACCCTGTGAGAGAAATAATGTCGAGCACCAAAGTGCAATGAGTGCTCTTTATGCAAAGCTTGGATGTTGAAATGCTGCGTAAATGGCAGCGTTGACTACACCAAGCTGATCTTGGCACTTCCCTCGTGGCTCCTGCAGCTTAAGATGACAATACTGATTTAGTGGGATCACAGTTGTACAAGAAAGATCTCCAAGAAAGACCAATAGTGTTGAGCCTGTAAAAGTATTCCCTCTTGGAATTTATATTAAACAGGACTTTTTGCATTAAAAACTAAGCTTGTGGTGCTGCCATCCAAACCACCTGATAATGCAGGGTTGACTGCAGAGGAAATGAGGAAAATATCAAAGCAGGTTGTGTGGTTAGCCCATTCTTTGAAAATAACGGGAGATAATTGCTTCCATGCTTGCCTGGAACCTGCTGCATGACTCTGGGCAAGCTGCTTCTCCTCCCCGTGCCTCAGTTTCTCATAGTTTGTGTGCCATCCTTTCAGGCTGGAAGCTTTCAGGAACAGGAATTACAGAGTTTGTACGGTTCCTGGCATGCTTGAGCCTGAGGCTGCTGTGTGCAACTGTTGTATGCATAAAGCTGCTGCGCTTACACTGTTCAGGCTAGCTGTAACACTGAGCCAATGCTTTGCTGTCCTGCTTCCCAGTGAGAAAAGGAAGGTAATGAGAAGGTATATCTGATGGGATTTTTTTTTTTTCCTGGTTGAAAAGCTGTTTCAGTAGCTTCATGTTGGGCCCCCCAGGCAGACGGCTTAACTGCAACTAGCCATAAAGATGACTGTGAGTATGGGAGGAGGGCTTGTCATAAAGTGTTGATGTCATTTATGTAGTTATATGTATACAAAGGACAGGAAACCTTCTTCTTCCTTGTTTTCCATGTTGTTTGTAACTGTAGAAATATCAAGGATGTCCTACTCTGTTTTCATTTTACTTTATCTGTACTGGAAGACTTCCAAGGGCTTGAGAATCAAAGGTTTCTCATCTCGAGAGTGAGAGCCCTGCCTTTTGCACTAATCTTGATTCCTAGATGCTTATCAGGAGGTGATTTATGTAGGGTTAACAAAAAAGGGGGAAAAAAACCCAAACCCACAGCTCTGTCTTCATTGCTTGGGTTTCACTCTTCTGATAGGGGTGACATGGATGATCCTGGTAGCTCCTTAGTCATCTGTATTCTCCAGGATCAGAGTGAACAAGTCCTAAAGATCTAATGTTTGAACAAGTTTTTGCTTGTTTCTAAACTATGCTTATTGTTCATGAGAGGCTGCCTGCCCATCTGTTTTTTTTTCCTAGTCCTTACTTAAATTTCAGAGATTAAAGCCAGCGTAGAAGCACTCCCAACCTGTACCAGTGGTAAGAGATGGGCTTGCTTGAAGATCCCACCAAAGCGGCGCGCGACATCAGGCTGCATTTAGGAGATGTGCACTTCAACCGAAGACTTTGAGAATGTTGAAATTCTTCAGATTGTTTTATCATTTGAAAAACAAACTTTGTGAGAATTAAGTTAAAGGTGAAGAGTTCAGTTCTTTTCCTCCATCAACGGGGTGTTCAGATTCAGTTTCAAGCCTTGAGCCGTGTTGGAGGGAGTTGCTGTTTAACAATGTCTGTGTCCAAAAAATAAAAAAAGACAGCTTGAACTGCTAGTGTCCCCTATTAATTTCCTTCAACGATATCTGCAGATGCTGTGTCCTTTGGGCAGCTCGCTCCAGCTGTACTCTTCTCGCAGCTTGTAACCAGGGGAGGGATTACAAAGCCTGGAATTTCTTCCCTTGTGCTCCCGGGCCAGTTCTGAAGCTCTCGAGGCCGGTTCAGCGAAGCCTGCGAGGCAAGTCATGGCTGGCTTGGATCAGATGGGAATCCAGCTCCCCAGCCTGGTGTAGGATCCTCTTTGCCCGTGGGTTTTGTGCTTTCCTGATGCCCCCCCTCAGTGGGTTGCTCCTTTCTGTGTCCGTCGAGCGCTGAAGCAGAGAAAGGTTCCTGAGGGGTTTCTTGGAGGGCTGTGCTTTGGGAACAGCAGGTACTTTTTTGGGTGTCTTGGGCTGTGTGCGTATGGTTTGAGCAAGAGTCATGAGGGGCAGCCTGGTTTAACCACAGCTTCTGCCTCTTCACCGGAAGGTGCAATGGATTTCAGTGCTCTGAGGGTTTTGCATTTCTGTATTAATGTTTACTGAAATGAGCAAAGAGCTATGAAATCCCATCCTGGCATGGGTGTGAATTTCCCTTCAGCTGTAAATCATCTTTAAAGGCAAAGGGATTATAATTTTTAAATATTGAGATGCAGAATACTTCCTTTGCAGAGACTTGAGGTGAAAAGACTTGGTGCCAGAAGTTACTGCTGTGGATGTGTTAACTCTTTTTGCAGGAGTGGCTGAGGGTTGTGTATATCATATATATATATATAATCTGCCTATAAATTCCGGGTTCATTCTCCTCTCTGAAGCCCCTTAACATTCAAATTGTTCTTTTTCTCCACCCATACATATCAATTGCAACTGGTTGTCTTACTGCATTCTTCTTCCCCCTTGCATTACTACTGAACACGACTTTCCTTTCTTGCTTTTGGGATAAAGTGAGATTTTTCTTTTCCTAGAAAACGCAGGCTGTGTCCAGCCTTCGGAGGTTGCTTGGAGTCATCCTGCTGCTTGTCTTGTACTGGAGATCTTCTCTGCATCCCTGCTTGGCTTCGTTTTCTGGTGGGAGTTTTTGTGGAGACCACTCAGACGGTGTGGATTTATAGCCTCGCTTGTCTTTTGGTACCATGAGTAAGCACGTTCTGGCGGGCTTCTCTGGATCTCCTACTCCATTTCTGGTTAAAGCTTGAGATCTTCCCCTTGTCTCCTCCACTTAAAAAGACCTGTCTCTAGCTGTCTTTGTGGAGAGGATATATTCTTTTTCTCTCCAGCTTCTGTGAACTTTCATCCCAGCACCTCTAGCCTTCGTTCCTGTGTTGGTAGCAAGCTCTGACCGTGCTGAGAATTGTAGTGAAATGCTTCAGTTTTCTAGCACATTTGCAGAGTTCTGTAGTGTACTAAGCACGGGATTTTAAATTTCATTAAGAACAAGTAAAACTGCCTGTTCATCTCCTTTTAGGCTTTCTGGGATTCCCAGAGCAAAAGCATTTATTCCTTGCATAATCCTGTGTTGCTTTCAGATTGTGCAGTAGATTAAGGCCCTCTCCGGGAGTGCTTTTGCAGAAGCAGCACGCAATAGCAGCGCTTTGGTGCGCCACGAGGAAGTGCCCGGGCTGGCTGCGATGGTTGCAAGCGTGGTTTCTTAAATCTTCGCATTTCATCTGAATGTGGAGAGCGTGCAGTAAAGGCACAATGCTGGGAAAAGGCAGTTCTTTCCCTGTGAAGATTTTTAGTCTTTGCTATGTTAAAGATTGAGACTTCAAAAAGAACTGATTCCGTTGCATTTTCTCAGTGCAGCAGTCAGGACACACAATTTTATTTACCTGCTCCATCTGGGGGGGGAATAAATAAAAACTGAGGATGTATTTCTGAAGCTTGCTTGCTGCTGGGAATTTTTTGTCCTGTTTGGCAACAACCTGTCAGGTAACTTGATTCACCATGATGAAACTGCAGGGAAATTGAAATGAGATTTAAACAGGTTGTAATGTGGAAGCTTCAGTTTTGATCTTTATTTCACTAACGCTTCCCCTGCTTGTCACTGCACTGGAAATGCCCGGTTAAAGTGGTTTTGGCCCTCGGAGGAGATACGTTTTCTGATCAAGTACCATCTTGCAGAGTGAGGTTAGATGAAGTGTGATTCCCTGACGTGGTTTGTGGATCGCTGTTCTTAACATCCACTGGAAGTCCTGCGCGTGAAGTCCTGCGCGTGTCTCTTGTCCAGTTACCTTTTAAAACAAGAAGAGAAGGGAAGATGCTGGATTTCTTGCTGTCTACCAGCCTCACCTCCTGCTTGGTCGGACTGGAGCCAGCGACTCGGGGTGATGCTATGGCCAAGACCTGCTCTACACCAGAACTGTTGGTTAGAGCTGTAACTCGTTAAGCAGTACAGCCCTTAAGGTGAACCTAAGGTGCTCTCTTGGTGCTCTGGCATGGTAGCATAGCTTGTTTCTGCTGTCGGAGCTCCTGCCCTGGCAACCACCCCAGCAATGTCAGCATTGGGTCCCTTCTGCTTGTGCCACCTGAACTGCCTTCAAGTAGCTGTTGTGCAAAAAAGTGTTTTGTCTAGAGATCTCCCAGCTAGATTGTCTAGGAAGATGTTAAAGATCAAGGAAGTGGTGGTGGGGTGCAGTAGGGGACACTGTTACGCATCCAGCAGCCTGGTTTGGTGTGAATATTTTGTCTCAAAGAGATGTTTCTGTGTCACGGTCCTGCTGTGGTTTGGCAGGCCCATGAGAAATTCAACTTTGGCATTTATGTTATCTTCCTGCCCCCATCCCCCAGATCGGAGCATCATCTGAATAAGATATGTTGTAAAGAGCATTAAAAGGTGTAGATGAGGGAAGGCCATACAGAACTTAAGTAATTAGCAGTAATTTCTGTTACACTGGGGTGGAAGATAGTTGCATAAGTTAGTTATTATTGACAGAGTTGCTTGGGTTGCACCTCAGCTAAACTCTGCCTGAGAAATTCTCTCTTGAAAGCTTACAACTCTTGCTGGAGCCAATAAACCAAAAACTGCATCCAAAACCATGAGGTATGCCTTGATACTACAGAGTGCAGGGAAAGCTTCCCTGCGTAGTGGAGCATCAGACAGCCTGTCGTTCCATGGTTAACCTGAAAGCTGATTATATTTAAACATGAACTGTTATTTTATGCTTCATTGCTTTAAGATAGACCTTTGCAGGGGCTGATTCCAAAAATGTCAGGGTCCGAACAGCATGTCCCTAAATTTCTAAATGTTCTTCTGATATTAAAGGGTTGGTTTCCCCAGGGTGAAATCTGGAGAGGGAAGGAAGAAGATTTGACTTTATTTTTGCTTGCCATTGTTTTTCGATTCGGCTCTAGGTACTCTTTATTAAAAAGTGACCCTGGAAATTTTTAAACGTTTACTGAAGACTTGTATTTTCTCTTCCTAGATGCAGAGATTGGCTGGCCCAGAGAGACAGTTTAGGAAGCTCTGAGCTCACTGATGTGGATGTGGTTGGGAAGGACTAGGGACACTGCAAATCTAGGACTCCAGGACTGAAAACTTCCTACTTTTGAACGTATGCATTGCACCAGTCTCTAACTTGTGGCTGCGCGAAAGCCTCGTGCAGCAATTGGAGGCAGCCAAACGGCTCCTGGAGATACAGCGACCGTTCTGTTATCTGCAGCAGCTTTACTGTCGCCTGAAAAGTAAAAGCACCACAACCTGACACTTCTCAGCTGTGGAGCTGGCTTGGACCAACTCCAGCGCTTGTGGCCAGGTGGCAGCTGTGCAGGCTCGGTGCGGAGGGATGATAATAGCACCGAGCTGTAAACAGGACACTCCACCCTGCCTCGGCGCCTCTCACGCGCCCTCCTCCTTGTGCCCAAAACGCTGCGCCGTGCACGCAGCCTTTGCACCATAAGGAGGGCAGCCTGCCTCCGGTGGCAACCTGCCTGCAGTGGCAACCTGCTGCAGTGGCAACCTGCCCCGTGCCTCCCAGCTGCCCCCTGCCCTTCGGGCTTCTCGGTGCTGCTTGAAAACAAACTGAGCTGTTTGGTAGCAGAGCTGTACTTCAGGAAAAGGAATGACAGTTTGTGCTGCTCCTACATTAATAGCTTGAGATGTTTGTCAGCCATCACACACAATTGATGCAGTTGTCACCGTAGGAGGCCATGTCTCCTCTGCTCTCGGTCGTGTCTCTTCTCGAGGTCCTTTCAGGCTGGTTTCAACTGTGTTGCCCTGTTGAAGGTACGAAGGTGACCCCCGTCACTCTGGCTGTGATGGTTGGATCAAAGGGGGCCTCTTGGAGAGCTTTGTGGGGGACCTGCGCTGTCGCAGCAGCGCGGGAGAGGGGCCACCCTGCTGCAGCAGCGTTGGGTTCTGCCAGCAGCCTAGCTAGGGAGAGCAGCGCAGAGGAAGAGACGGCTGAGGTCACACGTAATGGAGATGCAAGTAACACAGCCTGTGGGGGCAATGAGGCACTGAAGAGGAAGCTACGAATACTAACGAGTTTCTAAATTAGAGTTAGTGGTAGGTGTCTTGCTGTTAACTGTTTTAGAGCAGGGAGTGTGCCTTGAAATGCCAGCTGGACCCGACACAATAAGCCTTTAATCCAGTGTGGACCTTATGAGGTGTGGCTGTCGTGCCAGGACTAATGCTTCTCTTGCCCTCCCACGGGGCTTTTTGTTCCTACCCTTTTCTCACCTAGAACTCGAGAATTCCACTGCTCAAATGGTATTTTAGCTGATAAAAAGATGTATTTAACAGGCCGTGTTCCTGGAACAGTCTCACCCCCGAGCCTGCCTGGGTGCCGCAGCACCTTTGTATACAGAGGTATTTATCAAACACAACATAGCGCGTAACAGTTTTAATGCTGGTTTTAGTGTGGTTAACTCGCTACCCGCCTGCCATGCCCTCATTTTGGGGAGGAAGGAGAGAATGTCTGTACACAAAGCACCTGGAGCAGAGAGCTGTGCATGGCCTTAATATCTTGCCAGGAGGCCACAGGGCTGGTTCTAATGTGTGTGGTAATTTGCATGTCTAATCAAAATGAAATGCAAACAAACTTTCCTGCTGGCTTGAACTTGCCTCTTTCTTGCTACCTTTTTTTGTTTTGGTGATAACAGCTCTTTTCAGCTGCAAGGGTGACAGCGGGGCTGCAGGAGAGGGCAGCTGTGCTCTGCCTGTGGGCTGCGTGTGGATCACATCCAGTTTGGAGCTGGTCGGGGATGCGATGGAGGAGACGGGGAAGGTGAAAAGCGTGCGCTCTGTGCCTCCCCTTGCGGTAGCCTGCCAAGAGAGGCGCTTGGCTCTCCGTCCTTGCGATGGGACTGCACTGGTGTGCATCATTGCTGACACACAAACTTAAACTAGGCTGATTTACAAAGCTTTTCTGTTAATGATGTTTCTAGCTACCATTATGAGTGATGTCTGAACAGGCAGTGCAGCCATCCCATGGAAGCTGGGCAGACACAAAACTCCTGGATTTGAGCTCAGGCCCTGCCAGCGATGGGCTATGACAGTGAGCAGGTTGCACGTCTCCCGTTCTGGTCTTTGCTGAATGAATGCACGCACCTACTAATGACACCAAGCACTCGTGTGGTCCTGCTGGAGGATCCAAACCTTTGCAGCCTTTGTCTTGGCCTCCTTGAAACTGGAAGCGAGCAGTAGCATGCTTCCTTGGGGGAAACTGAGGCACACGGGCTCCCTTTCACCGTTGGTGAAAGGTTTCACTGGGTTCTCTGACAAAGCGCTGTGCTCCAGCTAGTAAGAAATATGGCCTTACAGACAACGTAGCGGGTTTTTTCCTACAGTGCTCATGCAAAAGCAATGTGGATATGCCCAGTATTTCACTTGGTTGTGTAGCAGCTGCCTCGACTTTGGCTGGAATGTCTAATCGATGGCTTCAAGCAGCCACTTAAGGACTGCAGTAAAATCTCTGCTCCTAGAGAAGCAATCTCTTGGTGATAAGCGTGAATGCAGCTCTGCAGGGGAGCGGAGGAGTGAGCAGCAGGGCAGATTGGGCGGTCAATCCACCAGCCCTCGTGGCCCACTCTACTGAAGTGGTGTTTCTCTTGCTGCTTGTTTTTGATAGCTGACTTTGAGCAGCAAAACTGCCTGTGCCGAGGCTGGGCAGCAGCGTGGCCTTGGCAGGGAAGAGCTGCTGCTGTTGTGAGAGTGGGAATTCACTGGGCACGGTGGAAGCTATAGGACTCTGGTTTCCGACAAATAAATGGACTTCTCCAGGCTGTAGGTGCTAGTTCCCTTCTTGTGATCTTTGCAGTGGATGTGGGCTTGTTAATTGTGATAGCTGTTGCTGAATCCTGGCTTTGGAAGTCTAATCTTCTTTTCTTTTCCCCCTTGTCTAGCTAGCGTTCCCTGTGCTGCTGCTGTGGAGAAGACCTGCCGTCCCTGGCAGCCCCGCGTGCGGCGCACCTCTTCGCTGGACACCATCGTGGGCTCGTACCTGCTGGGACAGTGGCCGCGGGACGCTGAAGGAGCTTCCACTTCGTGCATGAATGACAAAGCTACCCAGGTACGAACGCCTGCGGACTGCCCTTGAAGTCTTTGGGCCAGGAGAGGGTTGCAGAACTGAAACGAGCTGCGTAAACTAGGGGTGAAGAGGGAAGGCGTTAAATTTCCATCCGTCCAGCTGCAACTTTCTAGGAAGGCTTTTTTTCCCCTTTTTGCTTCTCAGCTTCAATTGATTCCACTTTGGTGCAGAGTTAGAATTTCCTTGGCCTTGTTTGGAGGCAGATGGCCTCTGGCTTTCTGCTCCAGTACTGGCTCAGCACCACTTTTTTTTTTCTGGCTTGCGGTTCCGGGCCAAGTCCTTATACAACACTCGCGGGCTGTGCGCCACACGCTGCGAGAAGTCAAGGGTGCTCCCGCAGAAGGGCTCACTAGCACGAACGGCGCAGCTCTCCACTGTAGAATGGAAAAGCTCCAGACCTCGAGGAACTCTTAGCAACCTGTAAATATTACTGTATGGCAGCAAATAGTGCTCGCCTATCTGCAGAGGTGAAAGAATTTAGAAGGATAAGAGCATCCGTTTGCCTAACAAGTTGTTTATTTAGCACATTCAATCTCTGTTAACTTGCTGTTTGATCTTTGCTATTCAACAATTTATTACTGGGCTGTTTGCAGGAAATTCTCAATTGGATTCCAGCTTCCATTGTCCTTTTCCAAAGTGTTCTTGCCTGCTTTTGTTCCAGTTCTAGTGCCCAGGAGCGCTGCTGAGGGCAGAGGGCATGCTGGAAAGGAAGGGAAAGAATTTGTCTAACTTTATTTCTGAGTCAGGGAAGCACACTTTTCCTTTTTGTCTTCATCAGCAGCGGTGAGAACTCTTAACCCCAGTGTTTTGGGGCTAATTAGTTTTTCTTGCATGTGGCCCTTTTGGGGAAAGTGTTGGAGAAGAGGGGGCACTCCTTCTTCCCGGAATGGAAGACACCACTATGTTAATTCAGACTCTGCTGAGTGTGGAGCTGATCACTCCTCCTGGCAGTGAATAGGCCAGGTGTGCCGCAGTCTTTCATCAGTTATCTGCAAGTGTCTTGCAAATGCTAATTTTACCTTGCAGCATGCCTGTGAAATGAGCAGCGATCTCCACTGTTTCACACACAAACCTCTGTGTCAAATGATTTATCTGTTGAAAGCTGGGAATAAAGTCCTCGGTTCTCGACTGCCTTGTGCGTGGACAAAATGTTCCCCATCATAACCTCCAGGACTTTGCCACTCCTTCCATGTTTTCAGGCTTAATAGTTATCAAACTTGGGGCTTTCTCTGCTAGCCAGTACATGTTTACTTCCCTCCTTATTCAGCTACTGATCAGCTGTTTTGCAGAGCTCTGTAGATTTGCTGTCATGAGGTGGTTAAGTGAGAGATACAACTGCAGGTGCTCAGTGTGGGGGTGAGGATGGCAGCACTGTACATGATTGGAGCTTGTGGCTTTATCTTGCTGTGCAAAGCATTTTTTTCTCTCCTTTTTCTGAGGAAGCGGTTTTGCCACAGTTAGTACAAAAGGTTCTGTAATTTCCTTCTGCCTTGACAGTCTGCCTGCGAGAGGTGGGACGCATACGCGCTCTTCATTTTCAGGCCTTCCTATTGCAAACAACGTCTTTTCTTCCTTTTTAGGCCCTAGTTTTTTGTGAGCACCGGTGCAGTGCTCAGTGCTCTGGGTATCACAGCAATAAGTGACCTCTCAAGCAGGGCTCAGGAGGCTTCTAGCAGCTCGAGGAGAGTTTCTGTCGCGTCCTGCGAAGCAGGACCGTTCCTAGCAGCTGGAGTTCAGCTTCCCACAGATTTGCCTCTTGCAGTAATGTGGGATAGGGCTGCGGTCTTGCCTCTTAGACCTTTGCCTCTTCTCCTTTGCTTTATGTGCATGATCTCCTGGGATATAAAATGACACAGTGTTTTGGGATAACAGCCAAGTAATGATGTCTGAGTTGTTTAGGAGAGAATATTTGAGGTAGGAAATGAGATCAGATGTGCCATGTGCTGAAACTGCAAGGTTGGTCTTTGCCGGAGGATTTCCCATGGCGTTGGTCTGTTCCTCGGCTCTGTCTGGCGCGGTTCAGGGGTAGCACGGGGATGGCTGCCACCGTTCGGGCTGAAGGGATTTCTTCTCTCAAACCAAACTGAACGTTGTAAATCGAGCAACTTCTGTGCCGCGATGGCTGCTGCTTACAGGCATTGGAGACCTAGACAAGTGGGTTTAGCTGTAGGGAACGCAGTGTGCTGTGCTTACAGAGGTGTGTGTAAGGAGGGGTTCCATTCAGAGCCTGTTAAGTGAGGAGAGGGTTGGATTTCTGCCTAGAAGTCACCTGTATCCCTTTACAGAAGGAAAAGCTGGTACCTGTCTAGGTAACTCGCCTTGTTCCTTTGGTGTAAATAGATTTTAAAACCTGTTTTGAGAGAAGAGGCTTCTGTCAGCCTCATGACTCAACAGGGTTGTTTAAAACAGCTGCTGTTCTTGCAGTAGCCTCTGGGGAGATCAGTTAAGCTGCTTGGAGAGGAACTGTTCTCAGGCCCTTGCACCTTCTGGCAGCCTGTCGCTGAGGATGGAGGAGGGAAGCATCGTCCAAAGCCTCCCACAGAAATGGCAGGCAGCAGTGACACAGGGTTGAGCGTTTTGAGAGGCACTGAAATGTGATGTTGGGGGAAAAAATGATGGCTGGTCTTGAAAATGATGTGCCTTGGGACTGTTCCGATCCCGGAGTCTCCACTGAGAGGGCTGAGTGCAGTGGAAGGAAGTTCACACCCTTTGCTGATCAGATTAACAGCCCTTTCTGATTTCCATTGATACTCAAAATGTAGCTGTTGCTTGGAAAACAGCTGTGTAAAGTGGCGCTGAGGCTGTTTTTCTGCACGAAGAGAGTCAGCCGAGAACTGCCAGCCCCGCAGCCGGAGGGACGTGAGCTGGAGAGGCAGCTGGGCTCCTCCAGCGCTCCGGCAGCAGCAGCAGTCAGTCTGCAGGCCAAGCTCTGCTTTTGGTAACGCCTTTGAACTCTGATACGGGAGCCTGAGGTCTCAGAAGCCAGTTGTGTGTTCTCACAGTTGGGTGAGGCTTTTCCTCTCGGTAACGCTTCTCTGTACAATGAGTGCCTGAAACCCTACGTCACCGTTCATCAGCCGGCAGCTTGTGCGAGCAGCGCAGGGGGCGGTTGCGGTTGTTCCTCCAGGGTAATGGTTTGGGCACCCTTTATCTCACCAGGTACTTGTGGTGATTAAGCCACTGACTTCGGGGCAGGTCTCTTGCCACGTAGGTCTGTGAGGTCCAGTTGCCACAAATCTGGCCAAAGTGACTTTGTTTTGGCAAACAGAAATAGATGGCTATCTCCTAATGCGCACTGCTGAGTGTTGTACTAACGGGGGGAGACTGGAATAGGGCTGCGAGCGGGCAGTAGTTGATCAGTTATTCTTAGGACTCTACCACCAGTCTCTAAACCAGCAAATGTTGTGATTATTCTCAGCCGTGTTTCTCGTCACTTCAGACTCCGGTGTCCTGGCATGACGTGGAAGTGGGGAAAGCCAGCTCCAGTGCCCACAAGCGTTCTGCTTCTTGGGGTAGCACAGATCACCGCAGAGAGGTAAAACAGACCCACTCCCGATGCTTGAGCAAGGGCTGTGTTAGTTGCTGATGTACAGGAGGCTCCTGCTTGCGTGGGAGGGGAGCGGGAGGACAGGATTCTAGTGAGGATGGGACCTTAGCCCTTGTTCTCATCCCTAATCCCTAACGCTCTCTGATTCAACCAAAGACCGATCTTGTTGGCTTCCTCTAGCAGGCAGCCGTTGTAAAGCAGCTCCGCTGAAACGCAGCGCATTGCTTGTCGGTGCCGTGGCGTACGTGGGTCCCCGTGGTTCCTAACCCTCTGTAGGTGGGAGATAACCCAGAGCCACGAGAGGAAGGGCACTGGCCACATCGCAGCGGGGGAGTTTGTGACGAGGCCTTGCGGGTGCTTTCTGGTCCATCCTTTGAGAGGTGGCCAGAGCTGCTGCTTGTGCGATTGAAACCGTCTCTATTTTGGCACTTCCTTGTGGGCTGGAAGAGAGGGGGAGGAGAGAGACGAGGCACGATCCTTTTCGGTGGAGGTGTATTGGCTTGTCTGGTTCTGTAGCTGAAACTTTGTTTGCTAGATTGCCAAACTGAAGCAGCAGCTCCAGCGAACAAAGCTAAATGGCAGAAGTGGCAAAGAAAAGGAGAAGAGCTCCCCGCTCCAGGGGGACCATGCTGTCCTTGGATCGCTCAGGGTACGTTCACGTCTCCCCCTGCTCTGCTGTCACCGTGTGTCCTACTGAGGTGGAGAGCAAGCGCCTTTGGGCAGGTGTCCGAGCTGTTCTCAGACTCCTGCTCTCATGCCTGAGAAGGGAGAATTTTTTTTCTCTTCTTCCCCCACCTCTTCAGCCCTGTGCATTGATCTGCAGTTAGTGAGTTTACGAGACTGCTGTCAGCCTTCTGCCGTCAGCCTCCTGGAAGGCTTTGGCTGAGCCCTGGAGGGCTGCGGGGACAGGATGTAACTGCTGAGTTTGTGCAGATATAACTCAACTTCTCCAATTCTGGATCGTTACAGGACTCCCCTTCGGGCTTCCTTTCTCCATCGCCCATTTTGAGGCTCAGCCCCTGTTTGCATAGGAGCCTGGAAGGGCTAAACCAGGAACTGGAGGAGGTGTTTGTGAAGGAACAGGGAGATGAAGAGCTTTTGCGGGTAAGTGAAGGTCACAAGGTTGCCCTGAATCTGCTGGGTGGTGTTGGAAATCCTTCCCTCTAAAGACGCTGCCTGTATCTGTTTCTTGGCCACGGGGACGGTCTCTGTGTCTAGGTTTAGTTTGTTCTGGGCACGTAACTGTCTGAATTGGGTCAGGTGGCTGCTGCCTTCCCTCCTTAAAACTTGCTGGTGCTATGAGAGGTGAGCCAGTAGCGATCTCAGGCGAGGTGACACCTCATCGGCAGCTTTAAGACTCTCTTAAAGTCTTAAAATCCACGGCTACTTTGTGCTGTGCAGATGTGGGAGCAGTGATCCCAGAGAGCTCACGAACTAAAGCGCGTTACAGGATACGGAAGGGCCGCTGTCCTGGTTGCAGGGGGCTGCCTCGCTCCCCGAAGCGGGGGCTCTGCCCGGATCCGGATCCAGCGCCCCAAGTAGCTGCTGTCTGTAGGCGCAGCTGCTGTTAAACCTCTTCACTGGTGGCAGGGGTTTCTTGCTGCTCTAAGACTTTGCTTCCTCCCTAGATATTGGACGTCCCAGACGGCCACAGGGCGCCAGCGCCTGCCCAGAGAGGCTCTGGAGATGCGTCCCTGACTCTGGAGCCCAGCAGTGGCAGCTGTAGCAGCCTCTCTCTTTCTCCTTCCCCTTCCGTGCCTCTCCGCCTCTCTCCCCACACCCCGGTGAGACTGGCAGCAGAAGAGCCCTCCTCTGCGGCAGACGAGGTGCAGCCAGATCCAAAGGAGAAAGGTAAAGGCTGAAAGCAGAGGGGCGGGAGGTCGGGGGAGACCAAGGGGGCCCTCGGTGCAACGGCTCCTCCCTGTCTGCATGCTGGCTTGGAAGCTGCAGCTGAGATGGGAGAGAGGCTCTCAGCCAGTTTGGCTAAACCGCAGCGGACTTTTAAAGCTCCAGCAGTTACCCTCCGGGTGGGTGGTTTCCAGTCCGAGATGGAGGATGTGAGCTGGGAGCTGCCCAGGTAAAACGCTGCCGCTTTGGGGTAGCGCAGCCTGCAGCCCCAGGGTCTAGAAGAGCACGGCTGGAGTCAGAGCGCTGTTGGATTCTTCTAAAAACTTCTCCAAACCTCTCTCCTCTTCCCTGCCAGAGGAGGGCAGCCCTTCACCAGTCCTGGCCTTTGCTTCTTCTCCTCGGCCCAACCACAGCTACATGTTTAAACGGGAACCTCCCGAGGGATGCGAGAAGGTCCGAGCCTTCGAAGAAGCTTCGTAAGTACGAGGAGTCGTTGGCAGAAGAGGACTCGCGTGGGGTTGGTCCTATGGGAGGCCGCTGGGGTGGGGGCAGCCGAGGCTTCCGTTGCTGCAGTTGCCACCCCTGCCCCGTTCCAAAAGCAGGGAGCAGCCTCTAGGAAAACACTCGCAGCAAAACCGTGGCTGCTGGGGTCCCGGTGGGAGGGGCTGAAAGCTGAATGGCGACCCCGCAGACGCGCTGGGAAGGATCTCGTGATTCCTTGCCCTTCCCAGCAGTAGGTTCTTCTCAGCCAGCAGAGCCCCTTGAGAAGAGGGGTTTCTCCTATAAATGAGCGTGCTCTCAGAACAAAACAGGCTCTTTGTGCCGCTCCGGCTCGCAGGCAGCTCAGCTTTCAGCCAGGCTCTCTGCAGAGCGCGCAGCTCCGGGTGTTTTCCTGGTGGCTGCAGGCGCCGGCTGCTCGGTGCCCGTGGGAGCGCCTGCTCCTAACGCTCTCCGCTCTCTCCTTCAGCTCCCCCAGCCCTGATCAGCCTTTCCAGCCTTCCTGCCCTGATAAGAACAAAGTGCACTTCAACCCCACCGGTTCTGCCTTCTGCCCCGTCAGCCTGGTGAAGCCTCTCTTCCCAAACGTGGGTTTCCTCTTCAGGGGCTTTCCAGCCTCTTCCAGCCCTGGCACGGGCGCGTTTACATCCTGCCAGCCCACAGCTCCCGCCCCGTTCCTTGGGGTGCGGAAGGACGCTGCAGTAGACAGCTTCAGCGAGGTCTCCAAGTCTCCTTCACTGAATTACGAACACTGGAAGCGCGGCCAGCCAGAGGAGAGCGTCGTCTTCCACAGCTCTCTCGTGGTGTGAAGCCTTCGGGAAGGCCAGCAACAGCAGCTCTGGCTCCTCAGCGCGGCTCTGCCAGCCCGTGGAGGCTGGCGCCTTGAAGGTGGGACGTGAGAGGCAGCCCCGGCATCGAGAACCACAGCAGGCTTCCTCCGGGGGTGACAGACTGTGAAGCACAGCGTGCCACGGGACTCCGCTGCTGGGGAGGCTCGGAGAAACGAGCCTCCCCTGTCCAAAGCACTTTCCTCTGTTGAATTGTCCTTGTTTCCCGTGTGATTGTTTTGCCGGTGCGGGGAGCAGAGGCAAACTCGCGCTCTGCGGCTCCGTGAAGGAGGTTGAGCTGGGAGAGTTCAGGTGGGGCTTCCACCCCTCGCCCCTGTGGCTCTCGGGGGTCGCTGAACCCCGGGGAGAGGGAAGGGGGGAGCAGGGGCCGGTGGGGCGGCGCCCGTGGGTGTTGGAGCAGAAAACGTTGGGTATCTGCGCTATTAAGGCAGCTCGTCTCGGAGCACAGAGCCTGGAGACCCTGACCGCGCCTCCCGGGCACCTTCGCCCCTCGGAACAAGCCTGGAGCTTTCCCAACGCCGCGCTCGGCGGGGGGCTGAAGGCAGGGCTCCCAGTGCTGCGGAAGGCTCGGGTGGCCGAGGGGGGCGAGGCAGGAGCTGCCCGCCCCGGTGCCCTGTGTGGGCAGGGGTCTCCCAGGTGCCTTGGCCGTGCTGCGGGACGAGGGGATGGAAGCGAAAAGGGGCAGCGCGCAGAGGCCCCTGCTCGTCGCTGCTGCTCCCCGGCTCAGCCCCGCGGTGGGGGCCGGCTCCCTGGGGTGGGATGGGCAGGGGGGGTCCGGGCCCCTCCGTCTCCCTGCGGCCGGGCGTCCCCCGCGGAGCCGCGGCGGGGCTGGAGTCCGAAGCGGCGCCCAGCAGCGCCGTCCCGGCGCGGTGCCTTAGAAGGCGAAGCGATGACACGGGAGCGTTGATTGTAAAGCCTCTTGACAACAAAAGTATTGGATTTTGTGTTCTGTTGCAAAGGCTCGGGGCTGCGTGGGCGCAGCCCGTTTTCTTGTATCTGATGTAGAAACTCTATTTTCTTCCAAAGACACTATTTTTGCAGCCGTTTGAAGTCTGTATTTTATGTATGTATTGCAAAGCTCAAAGGAGGAACGTTCGCTTTGGAGTTCTTGTGTTTGGAGGGCTCTCTCGCAGAGGCTGGTACTGCCAGTTAAAGGAAACGAAATAAATATTTCAGGCATCCGAGGTGCTGCTTTGGGCTTTTAATGGACGGGGCGAACCGCGAGTCGCTGGAGAGGGCGGCAGAGGGAGGGTGAAGCTGTGACCAGGCTGAGGTACCCGCAGCTGGGGGGCTGCGGGCCCCGCGGGGCTCCGTCCCGCCCGGCTGGGGCTCACCGGGAGCCTCCGGGCGGGGGCGGCCGCATCCTCCGGGGTGCGGGGCCGGGGGGGGCCGGGCCGGGCTGAGCCGCAGGGAGGCAGCCCCCCCGCCACCGGCCGGGCCCGGTTCATTTTCCGCGCTTCCAGCCGGGGTGAGAGCGCCCAGCGGCTCCCGGTTCCCCCGGCGGAGGAGCCCACGGCGGCGGGCGGGCGGCGGGACCTGCGCGGCGCTGCCGGAGACGTCGTGCGCACGCGTGCGCCCCGCCCGAGTCACTCAGGCGACGGCGGGAAGGCCAACCAGGCACCGCCCGCTGGCTCCGCCCCCCCGCCGCGCAGCCAATCCCCGCGCTCCACATCGGGTTGCGTCACCGCGAGGGCCGCGCTCGGCGAAGGCCCCCGGGCCGGGGCTGCCCCAGGCGCCGCCTGCCCCGGCGGGCGCCCCGCCGCCCCGAGCGCCGCCGCCCCGCGGCGGGCGCGGCCCCGCTGCGGCCCCGGGAGGGCTTCGGCGCGCCCCTCCCGGCCGGCCCCGCGCTGCCCCCCGCGCTGCCCGCCCCGCTCCGCCCCGCGGCGGGCCCGGCAGCGCGGCGGCCGGTCCGGGCGGGCCCTGGGCGTCGGGCGGGCGCAGGCCGGGCGTATGAGGCTGCCCGCTCCCCCGCCGCCGCCGCCGGCCGCGCTGCGCGATGCGGTGCTGGAGGTGGCCCCGGCGCTGAGCGGCCGCGCCGCCGCCATGGGAGCGAGCGCGAACGGCGCCGCGCTGCCCGAGCGCCTCCGCCTGCCTGTCTGCTTCCTGGGCGTCTTCGCCTGCTACTTCTACTACGGCATCCTGCAGGAGAGCATGTGAGCGGCGGGCGCGGCGCGGGGGAGCCGGTCCCGGGGCGGGTCCGGGGAGGCCGCGCCGCTCCGGGCCGGGCCCCGCCGCTCCCTGACCGTGTCCCGCTCTTGCAGCACGCGGGGACGCTACGGCGAAGGCGCGAAGCAGGAGAAGTTCAAGTACGCCCTGACCCTGGTGTTCATCCAGTGCGTGATCAACGCCGCCTTCGCCAGGCTCCGTAAGTCGGGGCCCGGGCGGGGCCGGGGGCTCCGCGGCTCGGGAAGCTCGGCCGCGGTGCCCCCCCGAGGGGGCGGCGGCTGCCGCCGCTGTGGCGGAGCACGGGCGCTGCCCGCCCCTCGCCTCCCGGGCGGCGTTCTCGGGGTCGCGGGGTGGGAAAAGCCCTTTGAGATCATCGAGTCCAACCGCTAACCCAGCACTGCCCAGCCCACCACTAACCCATGTCCCTAAGCACCACATCTCCCCGGCTTTTAAATCCCCCCAGGGATGGGGACTCAGCCCCTGCCCTGGGCAGCCTGGGCCAGGCCCTGACAGCCCTTTGGGGAAGGAGTTTTTCCCAATCCCCAACCTAACCCTGCCCTGGCGCAGCTTGAGGCCGTTCCCTCTCGTCCCATCGCTTGTTCCTGGGGAGAAGAGACCGACCCCCCCGGCTCCAGCCTCCTTTCAGGCAGTTGCAGAGAGCGATGAGGGCTCCCCTCAGCCTCCTCTTCTCCAGGCTGAGCACCCCCAGCTCCCCCAGCCGCCCCTCCCCACCCTTGTGCTCCAGCCCCTTCCCCAGCCTCGCTGCCCTGCTCTGCCCACGCTCCAGCCCCTCCATCTCCTTCTGGGGGTGAGGGGCCCAACGCTGAGCACAGGATTCGAGGGGCGGCCTCACCAGTGCCCAGCACAGGGGGACGATCCCTGCCCTGCTCCTGCTGGCCACACCGTTCCTGATACAAGCCAGGATGCCGTTGGCCCTCTTGGCCACCTGGGCACCCTGCTGGCTCATGTTCAGCCGCTGTCGCCCACCACCCCAGGTCCTTTCCCTCCGGGCAGCTCCCAGCCGCTCCTCCCCACGCCTGCAGCGGTGCCTGGGGTTGTTGTGCCCCGAGCGCAGGACCCGGCACCTTGTTGACCCTTGCACCGTGGCCTGTGCCCAGCGACCCAGCCTGGCCAGGTCCCTTAAGGTCCCTCGTGGTGGCGGTGGCTGTTGGCAGCTCTCCTGACTTTCCTCTTCTCTGCCTTCCTTCCAGTGATCCATTTTTTCGATGCCGTCAAAGCGGATCGCACTCGGAGCTGGCTGTACGCCGCCTGCTCGCTCTCCTATCTGGGCGCTATGGTTTCCAGCAACTCGGCCCTGCAGTTCGTCAGCTACCCGACGCAGGTGGAGCGGGGCGGCGCCGCGGGGGGGGACGGTGTCGCGGTTCAGCTTAGCACCCTGGGACCCCCCGGCGCTCGGGGTGCCCCAGAAACGGGTGCTGCACCGAGGAAGCCGAGGCTGTGGAAGAAGCAGCTGGTGAAACGCCGGGGAGGGAAACCATGATTTTGGCACTTATTTTTCTGTGACCGCTTTTGTGGGGCTGTGGCACCGTGTTTCAGTCAGCGCCGGGTGTGTAAGGGGTTAGGAGAGCTCAGGCTGCTCCAGAAAGGGAATAGCAATCCCCAGAAATTATGGGAATTTGCTAATTGGGAGTTGGTGCTCACATTGGAGGGCTTGGGACGACTTCCGAAGCCTTCACCGCTGATTTAGCAGTTGCCCTGTGGTGGGGTTTTTTTTGTCTTCTTTTTTTTGAAGTATCGGGCGTGTTTTGCTGGAGGGGCGTGCTGGGACCCCGGACGGTCGCCCTGGTACTGCCGCCATCTCTCGTCGCAGGCAGGTGACGGTACGCGGGCAGTTAATGCAGTCTTTTTTTTTGTAGGTCCTAGGCAAATCTTGTAAGCCCATTCCAGGTAAGCAAATTTCACGTTTCTTCTTCTACGTCCGTGCGGATTTCTTGTGCCCTCAGGGAGGACCGGGGTTGTCAAACAGTGCCTCCGCCCTTCAGCCCGCTCTGCCGCGGGAGCGGTGTTTTAGCTGTGCGTCGTTCTGTGGGGCCAAGTTAAAATCCCCCGAGTGGGTTTTGGGAGCGGTTTGTGATGTTGCTTCTTTACAGTCATGCTTTTAGGAGTGACTCTGCTGCGGAAGAAGTATCCCCCGGCCAAGTATCTCTGCGTCCTCTTGATAGTCGCCGGCGTGGCCCTGTTTCTGTACAAGCCCAAAAAGGGGGCTGGGAGCGATGACCACGTCTTTGGCTATGGAGAGCTCCTCCTGGTGAGTACCGGCAGCGCAGGCGGGGCCCCGGCAGGGTGAGGAGGAACAAGCTGTTACAGCACAGATAAGGCCGCGTCCTTTGTACCCCAAGCGTGCCCTGAGGCTGGCGTGGAAACGCTTCCGCAGGAGGACGCCTGGGTTTGAGGGGCGCGCTCCTAAGCTGCGGTGTGAGATCGGCGCGTGAGTACGCGCGCATCGCTCTTAGCGTCTGTTTTGAGGCCGCGTAGTTGCTATTGAATAGGTGATTGGGATGTAAAGGAAGGGGGAGAACGCTCAAGATTTTCGCCGTAGAGAAGAAATAAAGAAGGAGGTTTTTCTTTGCTCTCTCTGACCTCTGTCTCGTCTCTTAGCTGCTGTCGCTGACCTTGGATGGGCTGACCGGTGTGTCTCAGGACCACATGAGGGCTCACTACCAGACGGGTTCCAATCACATGATGCTGAACGTTAATCTCTGGTCCACGCTGTTCCTGGGGGCCGGTAAGGAACACCCCGCGAAACCCACAGCCACCACGCCCACAGCCTGCCCTGCGACACCCCGTGGGAAGAGGCGTTGTGTGCTGCTCCAAAAAAGGGCCTAGAACACTTTTTGCAAATAACTTTATGTTTCGGTTTGGGGGTTTATCTTTTGTCTGTAAGAAGTTGGGGTTGTCCAGTGTAGGTCTCCTCCTGCCCGCTAGAGGACACCGCTTCCCGCAGAGCGTGGCCGCCCAGCCTTGCTGGCTGCTAAGTCCTCCCCGCAGCCAGCTCTGCGCTCCAGCCCGAGCCACTGCGTTCTACCTGAGGGCTCCCTTGCGCCGGCAGAGGAGCAAACCCCATCAGTGTAGCGTTCTGCTTCAATCAGGGAGTAGCGCTTCTAATTAATTGCTAGGGACTGTTTTGTCAGAATTGGAGCTGCAGTTAATGATTGCTTCTTTCACTGATTGACTGGGAAGGTGATCGCTTTTTCGCCTGTTCTCTTTGTTTTCCACTGCGTGGAATTTAGTCGTAATCCTAGAATGGCTTGGGCTGGAAGGGACCTTAGAGATCGTCTCGCTCCAGCCCCCCCGCCACAGGCAGGGATGCCACCCGCCAGACCAGGGTGCTCAGGGCCCCGTCCAGCCTGGCCTTGAACGCTGCCCGGGACGGGGCGTCCACTGCCCCTCTGGGCAGCCTGTGCCAGTGCCTCACCACCCTCTGAGTAAAGAATTTTTTCCTAACATTTAAGCTAAATTTCCCCTCTTTCAGTTTGAAACCGTTCCCCCTTGTCCTATCGCTGTCTGCCCGTAGTCGTTGCTTTCAGTCGCTCCTTTTGGGTTATGAGCGTAAACTGAAATTATGTTACGTAGGCAGCGGCTGCTCAGGCTGCCTCTGGGCTCGTAATTCCTGCTTTTCCCCTTGATCTTTCTTCCAGGGATACTGTTCACTGGAGAGCTCTGGGAGTTCCTGAGTTTTACGGAACGCTACCCCAGCATCATTTACAATATCCTACTGTTTGGCCTGACGAGTGCGCTGGGTCAGGTAAAGACACCTCCCGTCTTCTGCAGTCTTCACGGGGATGTGTTTGCGCAGTTGGCAGACGGCAAAGTGAGGCTGCTTCGCTTTCCGTTGCTCTGGTTGTTGCTTGCTTTCTGTACAGGCTACCTCCAGAGTAAAACTGATACAAGTTTGTATGCAAATAATCAGGATTTGAAAGACGACTCTCTTGGCTCTGGCTCGATGGCTTTTCATCTGGAAATATGAGCCGTGTTGTACTTCTTCCAGTCAGAGTGACAAAAGGCATCTATGTGTTTTTTACAGAGTTTTATTTTCATGACTGTGGTATACTTCGGACCTCTGACTTGTTCCATCATCACCACGACCCGCAAGTTCTTCACCATTTTAGCGTCCGTCATTCTATTTGCCAATCCCATCAGTACGATGCAGTGGGTGGGAACGGTCCTGGTGTTCTTGGGTAAGTCCGGGAAGGAAACACCTGAGGTCTTTCCCCTCTTCACTTAAATAGAGGTGATGTAGAGCGAGGGGAGAGCTACCAAAAGATGCTGGTCAGAAAAAATCTAATTGTATTAGAGCACTCTCGATGGAAGAGCGTGTTAGTAGCCTCACCAGTGCAGAAAAGAGGAACGTGACTTCTAGCAGATCTATTTAGCCTTTTTTTTTTCCCCCACACCGGGTAAGTCACTGCCTCTGAGTGACCATTCGTAAGTTGGTGCTGTTAAGCTGATTTTTTCCACAAAGTTCCTTGTGTTCTGTTTGTTTGAAGAATGTGAAGCAATTTTCTGTGCACATGGATTCTTTATCTCTTTGCAGGCCTTGGACTTGATGCCAAATTTGGAAAGGGAGTAAAGAAGACATCGCATTGAGGAAATGGTTGATCTCTGCAGTCGGAATGAACTTTTAATTTATTGTCTTGTACCTCAAAATCTGTTATGAAACTGGACTCAGGATAGGTAATCAGAAGGGGAGTGCTTGGATTTTTTTGTTATAGTTTTTTAATTCTAAATTGTCTTAAAAGTGTAATACTTTAGTTTTAACTGTAATTAAGCTTTTTTTTTTTTTCTGTAATCAAAGCTGCATTACTAGATCCTAGCAGCAGGATGAAATTCTTGCCTTAACGGGAAAAAAACTTCATATCTTTATTAAAGAAAAAGAGACAACGGCCACTTTTCCAGAACTTTAATTTCAGTATTGTTGGCTGGTCTTGGGGAGAAACAGCACACCTCTCTCCAAGGAGAGGGCTAGTCTTAGAATTCTGTTAGTTCTTTGGTGTGGCCTGGAAAGATCCCTGGATTAAAGGCCTGTGTTGAAGACAACCCCCTCTTCTGACTGATTGTATGATTTTTTCATAACTGAGTTGGTGGAGCAGCCAGTTGGACGCTCTTCCATTAAGATAATACGTGCAAACAGTGAGATGCGTTATATCCTTCATCTGAGCCCTTCTAAACCAGAAGCAACTCTTGGCATATGTAAAAGTTTACAGGAAACCTGGTTAACCAGCGGGCCCCAAATTAATTCTTTTCATACCCCCTGCTGATGAAAGAACAGGACCCTCTGCTGCTAAAACCATGCCAAGGTTGTGTGACAACGGCTTCTAAGTGTTGAAAGGGCCCGTGTTAATTAACCACCATCACGGTGAGCTTTCGAACACCCGCTCCTGAGCCCAGGCTAGCTCCCCAGTGTGGTATGGGGAGGAGTTATTACCGTAATGATGCCTTCAGAGTTGGAGAGCAAAATTCTCCAAAGAGCAAACTTTACACATGAAAGCATGTTTCTGCCAGCTGTCACTTGCTCTCCATCTGTTCTGGGCTTTGGCCTTTTACCCCTCCAGATGGGATCTTGATCTCTTTCCTGAGCGGCTGTTGTAAGTCTCTCTCTCTCCATCCCCTGCTTCCCCCACCCCTCCAGTATTTCTTACGACTTTTTTGGCCTGAAATTTGGTTTTCATTTAATCTGTCTTACTATCCCATAGTTCTACTCAAACAACACGTTTCTTGCAAAATTAAACCCTAGGCTATTAAAGGGTTTTTCTCTGTCACCTTCACCTCTTTGCTAACTTACATTGTCTTAAAGGTCAAGTGATAAGTAGCAAACAAACATGTTCTCAGCAGTAGAGAATCCTCAAGTAAAGGCTTCTTGACTTAACTCCATGACTACTGCCTGATGAACACCATGTGCTGGCATCTGCTACTGTACGGGGATTCTGGCTTCCCTGAAGACAGTTATGTTTCCCAGTATCTCTAAGGTAATGAATACTATTTACATTTTATAAAAGGGAGCAGAGAAATTGCATCACTTGTTCATGAACACTGTGGCAGAGATAAGAATTAATTACCTTTTGTGTGTCTTAATCATAAAACTACCTTTTTCTCTGTGTTTATAGGACTTGTGCTCCTCTGTCTCTCAGCACTATCTTAAATGTAACCAATTCTCAAACTCAGCAACCAAAAGCAGCAAAAAGATTCGAGGCGAGCTCTCAATTCTGTTAGTTTTGCAGAGTTGTTTTCCCTTCTATTAAATTAGTAATTTAATGTAGGAATAGACCCAGCTCCCCTGTCACTGTGCAAATACAAACACCTGCAAACCGCATTATAAATCCCTTACTCCCTCAGCCATCCACTTCCTGGTGATAATCTTGGAATTTCTGTTCAAACGTGTCTCCTGTTAAGGATATTTGAGTCATTGCTGTTACAAACCACTACTCTATTCTAGAGCATGTGCTACAAATCAAAGGGAAATCGCTCTTATTTTGATTCCACAGAAGCAGATTTGCTGATTAGCGATAATTCTATACTGACTAAAGCTCTTGAGAAAGTATATGAGCAGAAATTGAGGGTCTGAGATAGCAGCAGCCTTTCGCCACTGGGCTGTCAGTCTGGTATCGGCAATCTCCTTTTTATTTATAGCATCTCAAGCCAAATTGCTTCTTCTGTGTACACGCTAGGAAGACTGCTCTTCTGAACTCTTCTCCCCCTTTCGCCCCAAGCCTAGAGCAGCTCTAGGAGAGACAGTGTCTTAAAAATGAAACAAAGGCTTCGTTGTTAATTTTTTCCTTAACCATCGCAAAGAAGCCACCAGAGTTTCAAGGGAACTTTTGCCCGAACCCACAGGTCTGTCCCCTTCCCCACGCTGCAGCAGCCTAGACGACCAGCAGAAGGAATGAAGCTGGGAGCTTCCTAGGGTCTATTTTCTCAGCCAAGATCTGTCTTTACCAATATCTTCAACTTGTCTGTATTCAGGGCACAGATTTAAAGATCAGTCTGCCAAGAAGAAAGAAAAGAAAGGAGATTTTCTCTCTCCTGATTGCTGCAGGCTCCCTTGACCCACTTTAGCTCTAAAGCCTATTCCTGGTATTGCTCCAGCTTGGTTCTTGCTGCACCTCTGACGCTTAGTCAATAAGAATTTCTTAAAACAAAGGCAGCTCTTGTACCTACCTTGAGTCTGAATCCTTTGGATTTCCTTGGACAGCTTGCTGTCTTCTCTCCAGACCTCACGTACTGCAAGATCCCAGAGGAGGCTACAAAAGCAATTGAAGAAGCTATTTTCAAATCAGCACTGGCTTTTCTTCGTGGACAGTTTTAACAACACTGCCACAAAACAGGTCCCCAGCTTTGAGCTGCCAGGAGGACGGCTGTAACACCACTCCCCAGTGACAGACTGGTTACCGCATTTTGAGAAGCCTGCGTGGTGGCTTTTGGTGTGTGTTCCTGCTTGAGTTCAGCTGTCTCTTTAAATAAAGACAGGTAAACTCCAAAGGAACTGGGTTAGGATCCAATAAAGTTTCCATCCTCCATGTTACTTTTTCCTATTAGAAATAGTAGCCCCTCTTCGAGGCACCTTTTTCAGAGGCATAATTGTTTAATGGTTTTTTGGCTTTGTTCGTTTTTTATAAATGGCGCGAGCATCTTCAGAGGCAATGCTTGAATTTCTGGTGATGTGTCAGGAAAGGCTTTCTGTCTCCAAGTAAGAGAGTAGTGATATACAAAGTGTTGACAGACCTTACTCCAGTTTATCTAGATACTGCATAAAACCTAGGGTATGGCTGTGCAAAGGAATCTTTAACTGCTGCTGGCAGGTTATATTTTGCTTATTCAAAGAAGGAAGCGTTCCATGGTAGCATGCGCACCTTGAAGCAGTTTAGAGGTTTCAAGGAATTAAAGCACAGTGCCCAGGTTCTCTACCAACAATCTGGGCTTCGCCGGTTCTGCTATGACTCGGTTTGTCTCTCTGCTTTTTTTAGACATTCTCTGGTTTATTAGAAGGGTGCAAACCTAGTTAAATAAAAAAGACTACCTTGTTCTTTTTAGTCCTGCGTGATCTGTCTGTCTTTCCCCAGCTGTAAGCAAGCAATAGTTTTGCGTAATGACATATTTTCCCAAATGAAAAGTTTTTGTAAAGTGTAAAACATCACCCTTTGCAGTGAAGCTGGTAGGTGGTTTGAACACCCGTTGTGTAACGTTCTGAGTTTGGGCTGACTTGCCGAGGAGTTGCTAAAGGGAATGCTTGTGGTTTGCTCCTTCCTTAGCAGATGTGACTGGTCTTTCTCTGAGTAGAAGAGGAAGGGAAATCGGTTGAGTAGGAGATTAATTTATGAAGTGCCTTAGACGAAGCCCTGCAAGTGCAAAACCTGAAGGTCAGACTGAGAAGTTATGAGGAGATTCCACCCTCCTCTCTTCTACTTCTGTTGGCTCCAGAGTCCCAGCCCTGAGTCCATTCATGACTCGGCCAGTTACCAGCAGGGGGAACTCTTATTTCAATCATGTTCAAGAAATGCAAGGAGAAAAACAACAAAAAAGCAGTTCCTCTTTAATTAGCGATATAACCGTACTTCTGGAGTCTTTGTGCTTACAGTAAAAACATAATGTGGAAATCCAGGTCTTCCTCCATTTTTATTCTGCTTAATTCTTTTTGACCATCGGCAGAGACTACGTTGAAGCTAAGTCATTAGAAGCTTTAAGACAATCGCCATCTCTTCTGCAGAATGGCCTTCATTACAAACAGCAAGAGTATAAATAAGTATGTGCGCACCTGCATGTCCTCTTGTCCTCACATAGCACAAACAGCCGCCTTCCTGCACAGCAGCAGACATTGGCATCGCAGTCGGTGTTTTTGAAAACATTTCTGCCAGAATTCTCCCAGGAACCTTGTCAGTTCTTGGTGGTTCCAGGGAGATGAGAAGAGTCACGCACGTACTGAGAATAAACAGCAGATTACATTGCTGTGGTGTTTGTGCCTGTTGTCCCTCCAGGAGGAACTCGTTGATGTATCAGCTACGAAAGGTGAAGTTTTATTTCACAGCTAACTGAGACGTGGCATCCACAGGGGGGAGAACTTAGCAGCTGCGTTCCTTTTCCTTTCATCTTCCTTGTTTTTATGAGCTCCTTCTGCAACTCCTTCAGCAGATGTTTAAAAAACCCCAAATGTTTAGAGAGCACATAGAATACGGTAGGTGATACTGCACGTGCGTATATTTTGTAGAGGTGGATATAATTGTATAACTGATCATTTTCTGGTCAGAGGATGGTAAAGACTCGTGCTGAAATGACAGCAGTTTAAGGGATAACAAAGTTATCGTTACTGCTTTGAAAGCAATGAATTGCCAGTCTTGAAGATGCCACTTAAAAAAAAACAAACCCTAACGGTCATTCTTCAGTAACAACTAGGATTTATGCTGTGCCACTCAATTGGGAGTTGGGGATCATGGAGCTTATCCTGCAGGATTCCACACACTCTTACCAAGAAAATGGGAATTCCCATCAGATTTCGTGGACTGAAAAGCACGTGAGAATCAAAATAGCACCCATCGGGGAAAAGACATGCTAGCTTTAGAGTTCCACTTTAGCATGTAGTAAGTTTATGCTGACTAGTAGTAGGAAGAAGTGTGTAAGGCCGATAGGGATGGGGTATGCCTTCGAAATATATACTCTTATATTAAACAGTTTCATGCTTAGATTTACAGGTCATAACTAATAGAATTTCAGCAACAGTGAGCCAGGGATGTGTCTAGAGAACAGGAACAACAATAATTGCCTCAGACTGAAACTGAGACAGCTGGATGTCACCCTGGAATTAGGTATTTAATGTTTTAAATATTTTAAGGGAAAAAAAATAAGATGAAAAGTGCATTTAAGGCTTCAGAATTAAATTAGCAAAAACGGTCATCTGGCTTTTTTCCCTCTCTCTTGCTATGCTTGTCTGCGGAGCTTGCAATGTCATTTTCCTTCTTTTTGTATATTTACGCACATATAGGATCCTGAACGCTTTTAATACCTTCTTCATCATCACAGTTCAGTTACTTTGGTAAGCTCACAGCCTATTTCCAAAGTTTTTATGAGCAATTAACCTGTTTTAAAGAAAACAAAGTGTTCCGAAGACAGCGTGGTTTTCATACACAGTACGTGTTGAAATACTGACTCATTCAGTAGAGGTGTTTTGCTAGGAGAATGCAAAAAAAGACTGCCAGAGTCAGGAATGGTGGTGTGTTTTTTCCTGGAAGTAGGTTCAGGCCCTTTACTGAGTCTTCAGTTACTCCCAGAGCAGCACAAACGTGCAGCGTTAGGCATTCCCCAGAGCAGTTCTGTTAGCACAGACCAGCTGCTGAAGAATCCATAAAAGTTAAAATCCAGCCAGCTCAGTCATGGAAACCTTCCATCACTTGGAATGAGGACTTCGTCTTTTGCTTGACTGAAACTTGAAAATGGGAATGAAGTGAAATACTTTGATAGGCATACGTAATTTTGAGGACAGCAAGGCAAGGTTTCCATAATGGTCCTTGTACATAGTGATTTGCTTTTCTGCAGGTGGGACTAGCACCCCACACTTTTCAATCAAATGTTGTTGTAATTTCCCCTTTATAATAGCCACTGTTTAAAATCAACACTAAGAAACCTTGCACTGGCCCTGGAACATGAATAGAGGGCACACTACGCCCATCTGTACTGGCCTCTTCCCATTGACAGCAGCAAACTGTCCTCCAAAGGACTATTTCCCACCTAAAATTAAACATTACAAGGCAATAAAAATCTCAGCCCTCTCAAGTACGCTCAAACAGTAGGGATCATTGTCTCCAGTGTCTGTGGCAGTGGAAAAAGTAGACAGTTGAGTTTGTGTCCTCTGGCAGCATGATTGCTTGACATTCATTAGCTAAACTTCTAAAAATCACTTCTCAGAACAATGCAAACTGCTTTCCAGGCAAAGGCTGCCTCTCTTATTCCTTATCAGCTCTGAGGAGCTGAGTCTGCTTTCCAGACAAATTTGCAGCCTGCTCTGATTTAGTTTATTCTCAGAATTGTAGTGTCACTTTCTCCCAAGGTCTTGAGAGATCTCATTCAGTGAATGTGAGAGGCTATAACTTGTTAATTAGTTTTGGAGTCAATGTGGCAAGAAAAACAAAATCCTGGTCTCAGGATTAAGAAACAACACCAATTTGGATTAGCAGATTCTGCCCCTGCCTTAGGACCTGCGTGGCAATCCCACAACCTGAAATGTTTTTTATTGCTGTGTGAACAGCTGGGCTAGATCTGCAAAGAGGGAGTGTGCACAGCCACACCCGAAGAGATGTAAAATTGATCCAAACACACAAAGCACAACTGAATTACCGACTTCTTTGAATAACGAGGCCTGAGCTGTATCAAGTTGGGCACTTTAAATTAGTGCATAGTTTTGACATAAGCTTTATTTTCTCTGATTTGATAAATTCTAAGATGTCTGTCTTTCCCCTTCTGTCTATGTTGCATGAAGCATATTATCACTTAAAATCACAGAGGTACTGGTTAAGATAGCTTCATTAATATTTCTAAGCAGCAAGACACCATTACCTGATAATTGAGGAAATGATGAGGAAGAAATTACTTATTTTTGCAGTCAGTAAATATTTTAGGAAGTGTGAGTTACATAAATCTTGGGAACCCATACAGGATGCAACCCTTCATTTCATGATCTATAAACTTACCCAGACACAGAAAAAGACAGCATAGTCCAGTGAAAAAAGTAGTTCTGTAAATGCTGGAATTAGCAACCTCTACTTTGATGGAATGCGGTAGAATGCAATGATCTTTGAGGCCCCTACTTCTTTTTTTTAACTTGGTTGGAAAACACGGCTGAATTAGAAGTTATTGAGGGATGGGGTAAGAAGATAGGAACATCAAACAGCATAAGGTTTGTCTCCTTAGGAAATCAGGTTAAAGATAATGGGATCATACAATTAAAAGCCTACAGCACACAGATCTCTACAATAGGACCAAAATACTGCGTGGACAACCTTACTTTCGGCTGGTCTTCATGGCTTCTGAATGCTTGGTTTTGAAATCGCTGTTCTAGGCAACAATTTTCTAAGCAATAACTGAATGCATCTTCAAATGAAATTAAACATCTGAATACTCATTACTGCCATTTTGGTTGCAGCAACGTAATGCCATTATAGTCATAGCAGGGCATTGCTCATGAGAAGGCAAAAACAAAGAGCTGATTAGCTCCACATTAAGCTGTTCAGTTCTGTAAGAATGTTCTAGACTAGCAATATTTAAGTCACAATACTTGCTAGAATTTGCACAATAAAGTACGTATTGACAGCTAATATTAATCTTTATCGCTGTGTTGAAAGCACAGATTTAGAGAGCTCTCTTCTCTTCCACCAGCATTAAAAACTAGAACAAGACTAAACTGTCATCTAGTTATGAATCCTGATGCTATGCAACTGAAAAATTCTTAGTTTGTGGATACCGTACAAATCCTGCCTTTTGCTTAACTGTGTTATTCCCCACAAGGTCCAGACTGCAAGTGCCGTTTTACGTTTTTCCTTTACTGCATCCCTTTGCTTCATTGTTCCCTACTTTTTTCTTACTGGATTTACTTCCCTTTTTTTTTTTTTTTTGCAGCTGTTTGAGCCCTTTATGCTCATTCATACTTTCATGCTCTGTTTTACAGAGTGAATCTTATCCTCAGTTTTCAAGTCTTTTGTCCAATTATCTCTCTGTACCTGTAGAAGGGGAAAACAGCAGTGATGATAAACTTTAGACTCTGTTGCAGTCCGTTCCCACTTCGCCACTAAGGAAGATTGCTGTGATAACATTGAAGGTTAATTCTTGTTTGTGGAGAAAAGCTGGTTTGAATAAATCGGAGGACTTGAGCTCCTCTACTCTGCAGGTGCTAGCAGAGTTAACAGCGTCTTGGAGAAAGGAAAATAATTTCACAGACCATTAGGGCTGGTGGGAAGCAGCAGGATCAGGTTTTAATGAATACAGGATCAAAAGCATCTTAAAGCAAACCAGCACCAAAAACAAGAGCAGGCTCATCAGGGAAGACAGGAGATGTTTCTAACGAGAAACAAAGCACCAACTCAAAGACATTAGGGAGTCACTTTCTCACAATAGTGCATTTTAAAGTATAATTTCCTCTTCTAAAAAATTAGCTTTGATACTTTTCCAATACATGTAAAAATAGCATTATGAACAGATTCCCTGCAATTAAAATCTCCAAGTCAGAGTTTTTCCAAAGGAGGTCAAGATTTTTTAAACAATGTTTGTTTCCTCACAAGTAAAAGTACTTTTTAACCACAGCAACAATGACTAAGTTAAGTTATCTTACAGTATTTTGAAGTCAGGAAAGCAAATTCTGACAAGAAATATGCATAGCGGTAAACTCAGGCCTGAGAACGGCTTGTATGTGAAAAAGGAGACTATCCCACCACTACCAGCAGGCACTTTCTCACAGAAGTGCTGGTCATTATTGTTTTTGTTCTGAATTTAACGCTGTGTGTAGGTGGTGGCTGTGCGAGAGCAAACTTATCCTCTCGTGCTCCAAGGGACGTAGGTGCTACTGGATCCAAATGCAATGAAAGTGGGAGCTCATTGCTGAAGTGCTTGGGCAATGCTGGTTTTGAGCACATGCATAACCGGGAACTGGCAACACCTACATGAACTTTCAGGTCAGAAAGGGCAGTACCTGAAAAATTTAAGTACCTGTAATTTTATACATCTGTTGAAAAAGAATTGTTTTCAGTCGTAGTTTTGAATCTGGATGCCTAAAACCTACCTAGTTCCTATACTCTTCTGGATTTCTGCTTTGAAACCAGAAGCAACCAGTTTCCCAATTTTGTCTTTTTTTCTTTTTTTTTTAATAAATGAATAAGCTATTTAACTTCTCTACACTTTTAAAAGTTTTAAAAGATGGCTAATATTCAACTTACCCTCCTACTTCACGCAACACTGAAGATTAGTTAATTTATAGCGAAGGAAAAGTGGGGATACTGGACTCTGTCTAGTTCAGTACTTGCTATTCTGTTGCAAATTAAATTTTGAGGAAACGGGTTGCAAAAGAAAAAGCTCACCGGTTTTCTTTCCCTGGAGGATCCTCAGACTTCCATAGTTCAAAGAAGCCAGTATCTCAGAAGCTTTTCCTTTCATCACAAACCATATCAGCACTTACTGTCCTCTAGTGTGCTCTGCTAGTGCCAAAGCTCAGACGCCTTTGACAAGATAAATAATAACGTAGGCTTTGTACTGGGCTAGGTGAGAGCGTGACATTTTCAAGAGGATGGAGATACCCTAGCAGAAGTCAGACTGGAAGGACAACCTATTAGATCCTAGATTTTTAATTGGCTATGACACAAATATTACTATTTCAGGATGAAACCATAAAAGCCTATAATATCAAGATTTTTTTTGTGTCTTAAATGTACAACAAGCAAACAGTAACCATATCCTAAACCAAGCCATGATTCCCTTACTGTTTGTGAATATACCACACCATTCCTTATCCATTGCATATGGGAAATGAGTTATATAGGTGTCTCAGTGGTATAAGCGGAGGTGAATCAAGTAACTTGCAGGTTGTGTGACTGTTGCATATATAAAAGCCTCATTAAGTCTCCCCAGTGATTGGAGATGGGTTTTGTTTAGAAAGGTTTTGTTTGTTTTTGTAACAAAGACAGCAAATACAGGAAATAATTAAATAACTCTGTTTTCATACTCTCCCGATCATCAGGAGCCTATATGAGATTTTAATTAGTGCTGCATTTTCAATAACTCTGTATCCGTACGTGTTGCAGATTCTTTCCTGGATAACAGGGAGATAATTATGAGAATCCTGTTTTTCAGTCTCTCACTAAAGGCACGGCTGATATATTTAATCATGATGTAGAAATGCTGGCAGCTTTCTCCGAGTTCAGCCTCTCTCTAATTACATTTCTAGATTTTTAGTAAATTGAAAGGGAAAACGTAGGAACAAAATAATTAAAACCAAAGAGGAAGAAGCGAATATTAAAAAGCAGGAGCTATTTAAAATTCTTGCACACAACCCTTTCACGGACATCAGTTTAATCAGCTTCATGTAAAAATCAAACTTAAATATACACAAAAGTAACACCTCCGAACCTTTACGTACAGTAGCATTTACCGGTTCTTTTCATGCAGAAAAAACAACCTGTCTTGTGTCATTCAGATGATACTGCGAATTATACCCAAAGTGAATGCGTTTGATAATCCGGTACTCTCACATGCACACTAGTGTCAAAACACACAGACGGCAGCATATCCCCATGCAAACTGTCAAGGTTCAAGTACCTGCACCTAGGAATTGTCCAGTCTTTTTATTGCAGAGTTGTATTAAAGACAGAAGGTGGGTTTGTGAAGAGTGACGGTATTTCACTACTATCTGCCACCAAGGAGGACAGAATTGACCGTAAGTAACTTCTTCATATGCAGGAGAGGTGAAATTCAATCTGCATTTTCACAGATACCCAATTTAATTTTCCACTTCTTGGGATCAAGAGAATTTTGATCAGGAGAACGTCATAAACTGCAAAAGAGGTTGACCTCCCTACCGCTAAGTGACACATGGCCAGTGTTGAATTAAAGGAGACATTTCTCTTTGTTCTATCTAGAAACCCTTGTATCAAGACTCTGCAGCCGAAGCACTCTAATGCAGGAGGGGAGGGGGGAATCTCTTTGTTTTCTCTAAAACTGGTGCTGTAATTTCCTTTTGTACTTCAACTATAAGAGAATAAATACATCAGTAAAAATCCACAGTTTATATTGGGAATATAAAATCCAGGATAATGGATAGGGTATGAAAGTAAGTTTTCTCGGAGAAATGTGTAGCCAGAATAGGAATGCTAATACCAATTCTGTACTCCCAAGAGGCAGTTTTATGGCATTTCTTCATTACAATGCAGCATTACCTGCTGTTTTGTCACCATGGGCAGCAGTTTGTGAAATGAAGGAATGAAGCAGGGTCCAAGAATTGGTCATGACTTGGATGAGATACTTGCCAAGAAAACCCAGGACACTGCAGAAAATGTTAGCAATAAAACAGGCAATATTCTCTGAGTCAGTAGTGGACGAATGTGGCAGCCTAGTCTACAGGACCAACTGTGCTATGAGAAGCAGCATTTCTCATCTGAGAGAATGAGGTAGGAGAGAAAAAGACTTCGGATCTTTCCTTGAAATAGGTGTAGCTGTGATATGTATTATGTAACCTGGCTAATTTGGTTATTGAGGTGCTTTGTGTGTAATTTTGTTAATTCACTATAACGTGAGACTGAAACTGGCAGGAAAGAAAGGCTAGCTCTGGATAAATTTCTCTACAAACATTTATGTAATTAAGGACTACTAACAATGAAAATTTTGCTTCCTCTGGTTGCAAACCACTACCGATTAGAACAAGAGAAGACCCATATATAAAAGAGATCTTAGGATCACAGGATAATTTGGGTGCAAGGGACTTCAGGACATCATCTGGTCCAACCTGCTCAAAGCAGGATCACTTATGAGATCTCACAAGGTTGCTCAGGGCTTTATTTAATCAAGCCTTGAAAACCTCCAACAGAGACTGCATAGTCTCTCCGGGCAACCTGTCCAAATGCTCATCTATGGTCATGATGAAAAAATGTCTTCTATCCAGTCTAAATCTCTCTCGGTTTTACTTTTGTTTCTCATCCTCCTGCCATGTACCATTATGAAGTGCCTGGCTCCATTCGCTTGATAACCCCCTCGTAGGTACTGGAAGGTCTATAAGGTCTCCCTTAAGCTCTTGATCTAGACCCCAGAACGACAGACATAAAGCACGTTTACTTTATGATCCTTTTCTCAAAAGGTTAAAATAAATGCTGTGCCTTGAAAAAAACTCACCAATCAACCTCAAACTTGGCAAGAAATTCTCATCGTGCACAGCGTGGGGAGCCATTCTTCACAAGCACTGGTGATCCATGCACTGAAATGGCCCACGATCCAGCCTGCAGTGAGAGAAGGGGGAAGAACTGTTTGCATTTTCACTACACAACCCTAAGCCCAACCCTCAAAGGAACGGGGAGAAAGGGTCAAACCAGGCCACACCACAACAGCTAGAGAAATGTACACCCTCCCACCTCCCCTAACACCTCCTCCTTGGGTGAAGGGATTTAAAATAAAGCCCTACACCAGCTCCAAGCAGAGCCCTCAACCCTCACACACCACCAGAAGTCTGCAAGGCAGAAGTGTTATCCCAAAAACTTGAGTCCGTTACCTGGTGTGCGTCGCCCAATTCACACACAGAGTCGAAGTATTTGCCTTTATTGCATAAATGCACAAATATGGGTGCATGGCACAAATCAGCACACCGTTGATGTAAATTATTTATATGATCATCTAACATATATTCGTTGTCACTGTTAAATGGTTGAAATTCTTCGCCTACCATGTAAATTACTATGCGTGCTCGCTATGATTCTCAAGACCTTTACTTCCTTAATCTTTTGGGTCGGTGGGTTTCTTGAGCGAGTGGTCCTTGAGTCGGTGGTCATGATCTCCCCCTGCCAGAATTACCTTTCCCCTAAGTGGGGGACAGACTTTTTAGCAGGGCCAATAGCGATAGGACAACGGGTAATGGTTTTAAACTAAAAGAGAGTAGATTCAGACTGGATGTAAGGAAGAAATTTTTTACAATCAGGGTAGTGAAACACTGGAAGGGGGTGCCCAGAGGGGTGGTAGATGCCCCATCCTTGGAAACATTCGAGGCCAGGCAAAATGGGGCTCTGAGCAACCCGATCTGGTTGTAGATGACCCTGCCCATTGCAGGGGGGATGGAGTGGATGGCCTTTAAAGGCCCCTTCCACCCCAAAGCATTCTATGATTCTAAGTGAACTTAACTTTGGCGACGCTAAGCACTCCTTTATGGATTGTTAGTGAAGCAAACTACTGTTCACCTTAGGGTTCGTTGTTCTGAGACGTATATTCCGTTTCATGGTCAGGGTAAAATGAGCAAGGTTAATCTTTACCGACACCGGCAGGGCGAAGAGCGCCGCGCCGCGCCGCTCCCTCAGGCGCCCGGCTCCTCACAGAGCCGTGAGGGACGGGCAGGCAGCGCGCGCCGCCCCGCTCGACGCCTTTCCCGCCTTTTCCCCCCGCGCTTTGCGCCCCGCCCCTGCCCGCGCATGCGCAGTGCGGCGGCGCCCCCGCCCCGCGGCGGGGCGGGCGTTGCGGGGAGCCCGGATGTGTCAGTGTAGGGCGGTGTGAGGAGACCGCAAGGGGACAGCAGGCAGCGGTGTCCTTCTCAGGTGAGGTGGGAGGGGCCGTGCGGGGGAAAGAAGCAAAAGAGATCGGGCGAGGACTGGAAACCCGCACAGGGACGGGGGGAAAGGGAGTGTCGTCGTCCCCCCCACCGCTTGCCTCCGCGAGGTGTCTGCGGGGCAGCTCTCCGCTGTGCCTGCGGCGGCCGCGCCGCACGACTGGGAAGTGAGAGAGACCCGCAGGGGCCTGCCCCCCCCCCCCGGCTGTTTAAATGGCGCTGCGACAGGAGTAGCCCCTTGCCAAATAGTGAGCGGTGACACTGGGGGGGGGGCCGGGGCACACAGCGCATGCTCCACCGCGCTGCCAGAATGTGAGCCGCCGCGGGGTGGGGGGGCGAAGCGGGAGGGGCGGGGCCGAGCGCGCATGCGCGGGAGGGGAGGGTGTTTGGGCGCCGTGCGGAGCGGTCTGCGCATGCGCGGTGCTGATGCTCGGCGGGGCCGGCGCGCGTGCGCGGGAGGGCGGGGCGCGCTGGGAGCAGCCCTATCCTGCGCGTTCGTTAGCCCGGCGCTTGCGCAAACGGCTGCTGCGGGGACTTGCGCAATACTGAGCCGCGGCGTCTGCCTGGGGGGAGCCGGGGGAGGAAGACATGCTGCCAAATAGTGAGCTCCGGCTGCTGGTGTTCTCCTAGGGGGGCTGGCTGCGGAGCGGGGGGCAGAGTCCGGGGGCGCCATCCCCACCCGCCGCACCGGCTCGGGACAGGGCTGCTCGGGCTCCCCAGCCCGCCTCGGAGCAGGGCTTCCTCCGGCGGTAGGAGTCACTCGTAGGGCCGGGAGGTAAGAGGTGTGGGGAAGGGGGCAGGAGTTGGGAGAGGGATCGGTAGCCGGGCTGGGGCGAGCGAGGGAGCGGGGCCTGGGCGGGGAAAAGTTGGGGGGAGGCCTGGTGAGGGGATTCCTCGACATCCCCAGGCAGGGATGCAGGTTCAACGGCAGGAACTGAGTAAGGAAACACGAGTGGGAGAAAGGAAATAAGGGCTAGAGTGGAAAAACTGAGATGACTAACAGCATAGCCAAGGAAGGGATGACAGGTCGTAGCTTTGCCACTGAGGACTGTGAGGCACGTTTCTAAATCAGGAGGGAACTTGGTCTTCCTCTGAATTAGACCCCAGGGTGTCTGGGATCAGTGCTGGTGTTTCTTAGCTGTGTCTCGGGCCTGTAGTGGTGTTTAAAGGAAATGGTGCATCATCATGCAGTATGGAAAGGCAAAAGAATTCCTTTTGACAGTTAAATGTGTCACTAATGCGACTTGATAGCAGAGTGCTAATGCTTGTTTTGATTACTGATAGATGGTGTTATAAAGGTAAAATACCATTCTCAGAGTATTTGCAAAGCTGCCTGTGAAATGGAATTGTCTTTTTCTGATACGAGTTGGGGGGGGGGGATAAAAATATGGAATATAATGTTATTTGTTGTCATTTTTCTGTAACTCAGCATTGTTAGATGTGTTTACATTTGTGATTGTAGAGCATCATGACATAATGGAAAGGAATCCTTTTTTGTGATTTCTTTTTTTTTTATCTTTGCCTCAGAGTTCCAGATGGTTATGTCTGGGGTGGCTTGGTGTGAAGCCCTGTAAAAGTCTGAAGAATTTCACTATTATTTAGGCTTTGTAAAATAGAACTCTTTGGTTATTAAAAAAAACCCTGAATTAAGTAAAACATATAACTGGTTCGCTTCTTTTTCAGTGACATTTTCTAACCAGATGCCCAGAATGATCTGGTTTCATGATGTCACTTGTTTCATTGTGACCCGAAGAAAAAACAGATTTTTTTTTTTTTTCTTAATGGTACTTTGTCATGGATGTGTATCGAGATCAGGACAACGTGATAGCAGAAGTACATCACAAGCTGTCATCCTGTCACTGTATCAGTAGAGGACAGTAATACAAAACTGTATCTGCCACAAGATTGTAGAAGCTACTGTCAAATCTGATCTCCTGATTTACTTGAGTATAGTTACCACTATTACAACACTAATTGTGTTTACTCCCCAAAAACTCCAGGATTTGCTCACAGATACAGATCAGGGAAGGAGTTAAAATGGAAGGGGGTTTGGTTCCACACATGGTCTCAGTGAGCAGTACCATCGCTGATTGCACAGGTCACAGTGGAGTGCTTAAAAATTACTATTTCTCATGTAATTGATCTTAACATTTGCTGATGTTTTAACATGGAGAAGGTACCAGTACTGGCAATAGTATGAGGTTGATTAGACCTGATAAATGTTAAAAACAGTTCCATTCACCAGAGTCTTCTCTCAGTTAGTTTTCACTGAGCCAGCTTGACCAGTGTGGGGGGAGGTTTAGGGTTAATCTCTGAACTGCAGCTCAGCCTCTAGACCGACCTAGTGTTAGGTATGTACAGTGAACTGAGTTCGTTGCCGTCTGTGATTTTTCTAGATACCAATCCAGTTTACAATAAGAGGGACTTACCAGCTTTATTCTTGGCACACCCTTCTCTTCAGCGTTTTACTCATGGGGCTTGCCATTCTGCTGCCTGGCTCACTGTGGACCTGTAAACGTGAAATCATCTGCTTCATTTCTTCCTGGAAATTATTTCTGCAAAATTGGGCATAAAGCTGGGAAAGATATCTATTTCTTGTACAATCAGGCGCTATTGCTGTGTTATTGATTGCATTCGTAGTTCCACACTGGGAAGTATCCACTGTAATTTTGTAAAATTCCTTCTCTCCTCCCAGCTTTGGCTCGATTTTCTGCACGATTGGAGTATTATGTAAGATCTTGCTATATTCCTCCAACCTCTGACTGCTGGTGTTTCCTACTCAGCACAGAGAGGAAATACAACAAAAATGTGTTTAAAAAAACCCAACCAAACAAAAAACCTCCCAACCAAAAAAAACCTTTAGTGAGAGTGTTGCTTCTTGATTTTCGGTCGATAAGCTGCTACTGCATTCTGTCTTGTACTTTGTACTTGGGAGACCTCGTAAATAAAGCATGTGCCCCAAGTTCTAGAAACGCATGATGGTGCAGGAAACTAGCACGAGATAAAGTAGTGGTACCCTTGAGGAAGCAAAGAAGCTGTTGTTTTTCAGAAACTCTCTCTGTAAATACATTAGAACTTCTTTTCTTGGTTTCACGTTGTTAAGTGTCCCTTTACTGAACTCTGTAGCAGCGTTTTGGAAGGAAGGAGTCGAGTGATTCTGGAAGTCTCTCCCTCTTTGCTGATGTGCATAGCTGAGAATTCAAGACAATATGTAGCACACATGAAATATAATTTGTGGTTTTTTGTTGTTTTTTTTTTCTCTACATTTTTAGGACTGAAAAGATGCAGAACCACTGACTGTATAGCAAATGCCCGGAAAAGACTTGGGAGTTCATTTTTATACTGTGAGTAAATTCTTTGGCTACAGGCAGGAGTTGCACTGTTGCATTCTCTGAAGTGTAGCTGGCCTTACAACTCCATGGATTTTTAGGCATCCGTATAGAGTTTATAAAGTCAGGACCATGGGATTAAACACTCCAACACTGAATTCATCACTGGAAGATACTGGTTTGGCCATTGATATAGTAGAAGCCAATAGGATACTGGTGACTTTAGCTGCACCGACTAGAAAAATAGTACTAAAATTTTCATACTGAGATCTTGGTTCAATTTTCTTTGCCTGTGTTGTAGGTCTTATTCAATAGGTTCTATTGTATGACCGTGGACTTTAAAAAATGGTTTTCGCTAGAAATATAGCGTCTGTGTTGTGCATTTTAAATTGCGTCTGATGTAATGCTTGTGCTGTGAATCATATACAGTAATGTTAATGCTTTTAAAAAAAATTGATCCAACTTCTGATAACAAATAATTTTCCAGCAAAAAAGGATGTCCTTGTGCACACCTTTAAGAGACTCTCATACAGAAAAGTCAGAAAATTCATTTGAAAATATGCTAATTTTTAAGCATTTTAAATGTTTAGGAATCTCCTAAGTTCAGTTATATTGTTTCTGAAAATATACTGGAAGGTTTAGAACTCTTAAGGGCTTAAGTTTGTTACATATTCAGAAACATTTCATGTCACATGAGATGTAAACTTATGTAGGGTGTAGTTGGACACTAGGGTACTTAAATTGCTGACTGATAGTTTAAGTTACACTGAATCGCTACTTTTTCTCTGGAGTTAACATGCCACCCTTTGAGTTACTAGAGGTACAGTTGGAACACTTTCATATGTGTGACATCAGGCATGCCAGTGACATCTATACAGCATCAATCTGAAAAGACTGATGTGATGTTCTAAAAATGGAAACTGTATCTTCTGATGTCAAACAGAACTTAAAGAATTACACTTTTTTAACTATAGATATGCAGGAATGGTACTTATGGAGGTTCACAAAATGATTCGTGGGACTTAAACAGCGATTTGTAGTTGTTCAGGTTTTTTTTCCTCCTCGCCACGATGTCTAAGTCTTCATATTTACCAATAAATAATTATCTCCAAAATGAGTATAACGTGAATATCTCTGTTAGGGCTGTGACAAGAACTGATACTTAAATGAAATTGCATGGGCAGGGAAGATGGTCTGGAAAAACTCACTGATCTTGGAGCCAAACGAGAAGTAGAAGTTTGCTTACGGGACTTGATCAGATGAAGAAGTAATTTAATTTAAGAATATGCGTATTTTTTCTAAGTGTGGCTTTAGTTACTGTTCTGCCCACATTCTTTGCTCATCGCTGCAGAATTTGTTCAACAGATCATAAATCAGATCATAAGTGTATATAGCAACTTTTCGCTAATAGCAGCAGTTTACTGGTGGGAGGCTTCCCAAGATTATTAAGTTTTATTTCTTCAGCTTAGATTTTAAAGCTAGCGAGGCCTCACTTATCTTCTCTTAAAAAGAAATCCTTTTCAATTTTTATTTTGTATTTAAAATAGTGGATTTGCCTTTGTGTCTGAAAGCAAAGCTCAGATGGCAACCCTGGTTTTAGAGACACGCTTATAGCAGTGAGACTGGAGAGCAGGTGGAGACAAATACGCTAAGTCGTCTGGAGCTGCTGTATAGCAATGCAGAGAAGCTGCCTGGCTGCCTCCCAAGTGTTGCTGCATAAAGAGGCTAGAACAGACGCTGACTGCATCGATGGAAAAGTTTTCAGTTAACATGGCTAGAATCATGCCTACAGATTAACTGTGTTGACTGTTAAAGAATGTTGTCATCTATCCCCCCCAAGAATCCGTTATCTTATGGTGAAGACATCATGCAGTACCTTCCTCGGATGCGTTGAAGGCGGGCTGTTGTAGGCTGGGTATCCTGACCTTACCGATCCGCCTTTGTAATTGCAAAATCACATTAAATGACACCACTATATTGGTGCCTCCGTTTCCTCGGGTGCTTTTTTGTAGAAGTGTGCAACCTCAATAAGTTGTGCTTAAAAACCACGTGTATCAGTTTGATTAATTTCTTAGAAGTGCTTGTGGGCAGTAAATGAAATTCAGAGAACAGAGAGAGACAGATGATTTTCTTAAGCTTTCCTGTTAGCTTGTGATTTTGTTCATACTTGTTCCCAGAGAGAAGAACAGTGTATCGGTGTAGGTGTTTGTTTGGTGCCAACCTTACCAAACCTGCAAGTCTGATAAAAGTCCTAGTGTTACTTGGTAGTAAAGATTCATAACTTGTGTGATTTCAAGTTGGTTCTTGGCTAGCAGGTAATTGATATTTCGCTTCAGATAATATTGCCCAGTAGCTTATTGAGTTTTACTATTGACGGGGAAAATAGTAGGAAGACTTTTAAAGTGTTTTTATAAGAACAGAAGGGGTAACAGGAAGAAAGCAAAAGCAACAAGAACTGGTTTCTTCTTTAAGGCTGGACACGGTTTATGGAGGTAGCTTGTTGGTGTAGAAAGGGAAATAAATGTAGATATCTCCTGGGAATTTATTTTCATGTACTTTTACATTTCCCTCTATTTTTTTAAAGATTCAATAAATGGCTTATGCCAACAATAGCTTAGAATGTATAATTAAAAGTCAGCCAATCAGCTCCCTGTGTCCAAGATACTTCCTTTGGGATTTTTTTCACTTTTAACACAAATTACAACATTAATGCCAAAAGCAGTGAAAAGAATGCACCTTGCTGCCCTGCTTCCGAAGTGTCCCTAATATAAATAGGCTTATGATAATGCCTCTGGCCTAGTCTTTTTTCCTATTGACTAAAAACATATGAAATATAGAATATCTAAGCTACCGAAATTTTTCTTTGCTCTTTGTCTTATTAATTCGATAATCTTGGTCTTGAATGGTTAGGATATTCAAATATGGGCGTAGGCGAATGCCATAATTGTGTTATTTTCAGAGTGTGATTTATGGTAAGATGTGATTTTTCTGATGTTAATGTGAGTAAGATTATTAAAATTACGCTAGCAAAACCATGACGCCTTATTGAAGTCGGTGTGATATGTTTTATGGAAAACACGGCTGCTGATTTTTGAGGAAAATTTAGATGGTTTGGAAGTGGAAGTTGGCTGGAATTTGATTCCCGTCTCCTTCCTCTCCTTATTCCTTCTCATGATGTCTGATAAAGTCAGAGAAAAGACTAAACAAAGTCACTTTGAAAATTAAGGACTCTTCCTGCCTATAAAACCACAAGTGTTGGAGAAGCGTTACCTGGTAGGATAGGCTGCAAACAGGACTCTTTTTGAGTGCTTGTAATTGCTATTTATTATCTGTTAGAAGATCCTGGAGTGAGCTTTCTGTTGGAATGAAGCAAGCGGTTGATTTCTTTTCATGCTTTTCCAAAAACCCGGGTTTGCATGCTGATTCCAAGAGTGCTTCTATTTGGCAATCATATGATTTTTACATTTAGCAGGTTAAAATAGTTCTCATAACCATTTTGAAGTCATGCTGCCATTGCAAGTAGGTGAAAGAATCCCGTAGTTTGAGGTCTAGTTTTGGCCACGCATTGTAATCTCTAAATTGATTATTTGAAAGCTTAATTTCCAGAATAATAATGGCAGAAACTGTATTTCAGCTCAAGTTGGTTTTGATAAGCTCTTAGAAATATTAATGCAAGATGACAACTGGAAAATGTTATGTGAGGACTACCAGATGTTTGTATTACTGGAAAGTTGATATAAATAAAAGGCTCCAGAGGGGATTACAGTCTTGGTGGTTTGCTAGAGGTCAGATCTGCAATCTCATTTGAGTGCCTTAGTGGTGTTTGGTACCAGGTCTCAGCACAGGAGATCGAAAAATGCAGTCCTGCTTAATTTTAAGTTTTTGCTTGTTCTCTGATTAGACATTATGCCACTTAGGCATTTTCTTCCAGTTATTTTCAACTCCCCGGGAATCTGTTGGGATTTTAGAGGTGTGAGGTATTTCTAGCAGTGCGTCGCTCTTACAAGAGAAGAAAAATCTACAGAGGGGAGAAGAACCCCTGCTGCTGCCAGCCTGCTTTCAGAGTGAGAGGCTTCCCTGGCATGTTAGGAAGTTTTCTGGGAAAGAGTAGTTTTCATGGCTTTATCTTTTAATTTGGAAGATGACTTACATGCTATGAAAGTGCAAATGTTTTACTTTAAAAAAAAAAAAAAATTGCTGAAATGGCAACGGAGTTACTTGACAAGTGACAGGTAACAATTTACCCTACAAGTAGAGAATGAAGCTGTAAAATACATTTTACGATTTGCCTATGAGGGAGAATCTAAAATAAAAGAGTTGACGGTCAATAACAAAACCCTTCTTTTCAAAAATAAGATCAGGTTTCTTATTGAAGACAGAAGTCTGCTCAGGCTGATTGTTTCTGCAAGACCTAAGCTGGTGTGTTCAAATAACATTTTTCTGTGTGAGAGGAGAGAAATGAGCAGGAATGGATTGGCAGGAGGGAAGAGAAAAGAGGTGAAAAGGAGAATTTGGAGAAAAGAAGTAAGAGATTTATTTCTTTTTAACATGCTTATGATCTGAATTAAAAAATTATGAGGAAGATTAATTTCTGAGCAGAAACAGTTTTGAACATTTAAGCTTTAAGCATCTCAGGGCGTACCTCGAGAGGATGAAAGATGGAAGTAGAAAGAGGTAAAGAAGAGGCAAATATCTGGTGAAAATAGGAGTGGTGACTGAAATGAAACAGTAACTCTAAAATAAAAAAGGAAGTTTTGTTTGCTTTTAAGAATTTGATTACTTTTTATATTTACTGGTGTGGACGTAATTCTAATATACTTTGGGTAATTTATAGTTAGGGTTGGATGCGATTAAAGGGGATACAGTTTTCTGCATCTGTTCAAACACCAGCATGAAGCAGTCTTAGAAAAATGTCAAAAATACGACTTGACTTAATGACTCGAGAGCAGAAATTTTCAGTGGAGGGTTTGTTTATAAAAGCAGAAGGTGATTTGGAGAACTCTCGTCTGCTTCTTACCACCAACTTCCTGCCTCTTTCCTTGGTTTAGTTTTAGCTGTTTGCTATTTTATCTGGTGATATTTGGGGAGGAGGAGGAAGGGATAGTAGATGGTCTACAGCTAAAGAATGATGGTGTTTCTTTTCTTACGAAATATATGTGAAACTTGTAGTTCTCCTTACGGTGCTGATGTTTCACTGACATTTGTCCCATCCCTTAATAGTTTCATACAAATTAGGGTTTTTTGTAGGTGACCAAGCCTTTTCGCGTTTTCTCCCCCCCCCCCCCCCCCCCCCCCCCCCCTTTTGTAACTGGAGAATTGGTCTAAGGGAAAAAATTAAAAACATTCCAAGAATGGAAAAGAAACCCTTAGTTTTGGAATATTTCTTGAAGTGGAATTTTAGTTACTGAATTCTAGTGGGCTGCCAATATTCAGTGTGTTTTGAGATAACTCTGTCTCTCTCTTATTAACTGTGTTGAAACTGATTTTTCTAGGTAACTCCTCTTTACTTTTCTGTGATCTGTCATCTCCAAAAAAAAAAAAAAAAGTAATTCTGGATGTTCCGACTTGATAATGAGTTTTCTGAAATAAACTGAATTAAGGTGTATGTGCCTGCCTTAATTAAAATCTTCCTTTTAAGCAGTGTCCAGAGGGCCCTGTTGTGACCTCAGGAATTTGGCCTTCTCTAACGTGTTTGGCAACTTTGGGGTATAATAAAAACAAGGTATCCATCCAAGTTCCCGAATGCTACTGATGGTGGAATGGGGACAGCTTACATGCCGAATTAGGACTGATCTGTAGTGCCACGGAATCAAGGGAAAAGCAGGGGCACTCTCAACTGTTGAGAGAGATCATTTGCACTGTATTTTAAGGAAACCAGGTTCTCTCTGTTGTTTCTGTCTCCCAAATGAGAAGCCGTAGGTCTTTTAGCCTGGTATGCATCTTCCACTGGATGCCAGTTCATTCCTTTTATCTCTCTGCTATGATTGTGTTGATTTTCCAGTCTGTTCTCTTATGACTGAAGATTGTAAATGAAACTCCATGTGTCATTTTGAGCTCAGCAGTTTTTGTGGCACTCAACAGGGTACAGGTTAAGTAAGATTTAGGGTTGGATTTAAGAGCACAGAAGGTAGAGGAAGGTGTAATGCACATGCTTCAGATTTTTAGAAAGCGTTCAAGCTTAATTCACCAACCACTTTTTTTGGCATAGATTATTCTTCCCTCTAATTCAGGTACAGTTAAGTCTGTATATATCCCATTCGTGTTACTCCTTTATAGTTTGTTTTTTCCAGGCGGTGATTGGCTTCTTGTTGCAGAACTGTTCACATTCCTTTGTTCCAGAAAGATAAGCCTCTAAACCGGGCTTCCTTTCAAGACGTAGCTTTTTGGTATGGGTCACTTTCATCTTTCACAAGTGTTGATTTCTAATCTTAAGTCTATTTTTATTGGTACAGGTTGTTTGCTACCGTGGCGCAGTCTCTTCTACACCACCACGTTAATAATTAGGCAACTTTGTGTAACCTCTGGAATTCATTGTGCCTGACTTTCAGCCTGCCTTTGTAGCTAGACAAGATTTCCTGCCACACAGGAGACGTTGCAATCCGTATGTATCGCTTGGCAGTCGTTAGCACAGGCTATGTGATGCTTTGCCCATCACTGCTTGCTTTTGTGGTATGCCAAGTAGGAAGAGTGGTATGATGCCCTGTGTAGTGTATACATTAAAATCTGAAAATTTACTCATTTTATTCATCCACTGGTTACATAGCATTGCATCCCACTTTGCTCTTTCAGGTAACTTGCCCTTTTTTTCTTCTTTTTTTTTCTTCAGCAGCAAATTCAGACCTTCCATTGTCCTTTCCAAGGCTTTGAAGAGTGCAGGAAGATAATGGTCTTTTCCTGTGCTTCCGTATCTCATCCCCTTGTTTTATTGCTCCAATTATCTTTGTCCTGCTCCTTTTCTCTGCGCTTTGTGCTGTTCTTGGATAGTCTTTGATACATTGCTGGTCCAAGAACCAACCACCCCAGTTTTTGAGACACTTAATTAAAAATATACTTCTTTTACAGACTTCTGTAAGTTATCTGTTGCTGAACAAAACTTACTGAAAACAAATATACTTGGAAATTTCTGGTGTAAACTACTGGTTTCTTAAAAGGTAGTTGGTTTATCTTGAGAAAAAGTAGAAATTGACAGGCTGTTTAGCGAAAGTCTCGTAATTTTGAGGCCTCTTCTAGAATTATTTCTTGAGATTCCCCACCTCTCTCGGGTCAAGTCTCTGACACTCACAGAATAGTTTTGACTGTTGATTTCTACAGTAGATGAAGTTTTGAGCTGAGATGTCTCGGTACAGCTGCTAAGTCAGGAGGTAGTTATGAGTTATGATGACAAGGTGGCAAGGGAACATTTCCTGTGCCTCAAAAGGGTCTGATCTGGCTCGGGTTCTTAGATAAAATGTCTTCATCTGGAAGTGGTTGTGAATGAGGTGAGAATTATTCTTTTTCTTAACTGTAGTATTAATTATGTCCAGAGACAAGTGCTGTTTGTTATTTATATCCAAGGAAGTAAGAGACTTGCAGACTGTACATGGGCTCGCAGTGGTCCATAAGATAATATCTTGTATTTTGTTTCCTGTGACTTGATATTTATGCCTGTACCTTCAAGTTTATCCCTGCCTCTCCTGGCCAGAAAGAATTTTGACATCCAAGCTATTTACAAAATGTTTTCCTAAAACCTCTGCCTGCAGCGCTTTTTAATTCACTCCTAGTTCAGAGGTGCCAGCACTGTTAGTGAAGAAGTGTGAACTGGTGAAGTATTAAGTGTTCATGAGCAAATAAACACCGGGGGTGCCCTGCTGATTTCAGAAACTTAACTTTACCTTAAGTCAGCTGCGGTTCCTTTTAAAATGCATTTAATATTGGTCCATGCCAGCAGAGCGATTCAGCATTTGAAAGGGGAAGAACACATGGCAGTTTCTACGGCACATTTCTAAGGATAAATTTCAGTGACCCTGTGTGTGTGCTTGCTAAGCAGGGCAAGTGGCAAGTTTGTCCTTACTGGTAATTTTTGCAAAAGGCAGTGATGGATATTACCTGTTTATTCCCATTATGACTTGCTACAGCAGTAAAAGGACCAGTGATGTCATTTGATGACAAGTATTTGATGGTTGATTGTTGTATTGAGCTAGGGGTATGTGGGAGTTTATCTTTTTAAACCGTATTTAACTGCCTTGCAAAGCATCTATAGAAAGCTTTGACATACTACACTGAAAGTATTTTCCAAATACTAGAAAATCTTTAAAATCTAGAACCTTTGTCCCCTTTGGGCCATTTTAAAAGCATAACGAATGACGCGCTGGCATGCAGCAATTCTATTAGCACGTTGTCATAACTTTTATTACCACCTGCCTATCCAGGCCATCTGGGAGGAAAGGATATAAAAGTGACAGTTACTCAGAGGAAATTAAATAGTCCTGTGTATCTGAAGCTCATACATTTGTCTTGCCTTTAGACCACAGAAGCTTTCTAAAAAACTTCTTTGCATGTGTAAGATGGAGGTAATATTTATGTGCATCTTAAAATCCTGTTGAAATACAGAAACTAGCTGTTGAAATTTCAGTTTTTGCATCACACAATTGTCTATTTCCTTCCCCAATTATATGATTGATGGCTACAGTCTTCTGGAGTTTGCTCCTTGGAGACCAGCGAAAGGTACAGGAATTTAGGATTAACTTCTGCCCTCCATCCAGGAAACCCTCCAACTTCTCAGCATTTCCTACGGGCTTGATGAATGTGCCATTGTAACATAAACAGTTGTTGTCTCCTCTTCCCCTCCTCATTAATCCCTCATTTTCATGCCATAAAGGGAGGTGTTACCACTAAATTTAACAATTTGTCTTCAAGAAGGACCCGCTGGAGTCTTTTAACTGTGTAATTACCTTTCGTGTTAAACCACTTCTCTAATGTGTGTGTAGAGATACTTAATTGCTTCAGTTTACCTGGAAAGTAGAAGTCGTCTTCTAGAAAACTGCTTATTGTTGATAAATAACTTATGGGGGAATGGGTTCCTTATCCGAACTGATTTGGATCTGTTCCTTGTAATTCTTCCGAAGCCAGGCAAGGAGAACAGCATTGTGACCTCATGGTGTCACCAGGAAGGTGCTGATGGACGCTGCTGCTGCCTCTCCGGCCGTTCCTCATCCGGAGCTTTAGGGTGTCTGGCAGTGATGGGCTGTGCCCAAAATCCCTCTTGGGAGGCAGACTGAATAGGTTGTTGTGCCTTGAGGTTTACTTCACACCTCTGTTTTGGCCAGGTATACGGGGAGATGTATGGAGGGCCATAGTGGTGGTGATTCAGGGAATTCACAAGTTATTTTAAGCTAAGTTATTTTTACTTTTCTTCATCCCTCTAATGCTTCTTAAATAAAAGTTGCATTATTTCTCACTCTGCATAAGGAGTTAAAAGAGACCTGAATACTGCTGTGTTGCAAGTAGTTTGAGTAAAAAGATGTTAGTTAAAAACTAAAATCACTGAAACTAACTACAATTTTAATAAAAAAAATTAATTTCACATCCCGCTCGTGCTTTTTTATTTATTCATTGTGCTTTCTTCTGGTCAAACCCTTTCATTAGGCTTAGCATCGTGTTGCTCAGTGTGCAGACAGGTTGCCGTCAGCGAGGAGGTGAGCTTAAGAAACTTCATCCTTTCCCTGGCTGCTTATTATCCTCTCAGGAGTTTGTGTCCCTGTCGTTTGTGCCTGTGCTATAAAACAGATCACTAGAACAATGTAGATTAAAAATAGCTGTGAAGAGAACAATGTAAGAGCCTGGGTGGAGTTGAGCAGTGCTTCTGCGAACCCCGAGGGGAAGGAAGAAGCTTGGGTCTCTCCTGCCCATGGACTGAAACCAGCAAAAGGCATCCCTTCCCCGGCCATGGTGAGGAGGTGTTTCTCACTGCTTGTGCTGGAATTTCAGGTTTTGTCTGTCCCCCAAAGACTTGTGACTGGAGACAGTGAAGCGATCGGAGGCACGACTGAATGGTGCCCATGGAAGGGCAGTTAGCTAAGTATTCAAAACCAGTGTCTGCTAATTGTGGCTTAATTTGAGTGACACCGAGTGGTTTAATTGAATTTCTTTGGAGGAATTGTGGTAATTTTAAGTTTAATGTAATAAAACCTGCAGCAAGTACCTAAAACGCATATTGATGTCCCTTACTTTTTAAAATGTTGATTTTTAAATCAACATTTTAAAATATTTTTCTCCCCATTCCACATGCACAGCACAAACTGCAAATGCAAGAATTTTGTAAAGCAGTTTGATTGGGGAGCACTCAGTTTTACATTAGTGCTAGTTGTCTGCAGTTTAGATCTTACAGAGTTAGTTAGTTGTTGGAAAAATAAATTTCCATGGGGTTAAATGTGCATCTCTGCACGGTTAAGTACTTATTTCTTACCTCCTGATAGCCAATATCTCTTTTTCAGTGTTCACATGGGCTCACTTGTGCTTTTTTAAAGGAAATTAAACCTGTAAAAAAAAAAACACTCTTGTTTTACCATTAGGTAATGCCTGTGTAGCAGTATTCCCAGGTACTTTCTTAAGGTGCATAGAACTCAAACCCGAGTACGCAGCCGTGGCCTGGGGTGGAGGCTGATGCGAGCCTTGCTTGGCAGGCGTCTGGTCTGCAGCTGGGGCCTGCGCTCGAATCCAGACCTGCCCTGCAACTGCACGCGAAGACTCCAAATTATGTCGATAGCAGTTTGGGGGGAATTGTGTGTATAGATGCTTATGTTCTTACTGTAAATATTCTATTGTTTTGAGGTGTGGGATTTTTAGGTATATGTTCTCTATGCTTTCCACCATTTCCTTTCAACAACTGATGACTCAGCCTTCCTCAAGAGTGTGAGCCTGTGCTTTACCTTTCTCCTCCAATGAACCTCAATATCAGCCTTTGTATTTAAAGCAATTCGTATCGCAAGATAACAATTTTATGTCTTTTAGTTGCCCCTTTTTTTGATCCTTTCGAGGACAAAACTAACAGGAATGGAGTCCTTGTGGTTCACTGGCTGTCCTGTGCAGTACGAGGAAGGCAGATAAATACCACCTGTGAAACAGAAAGTGTTTAGCAGAAGGCTAAACTGTAAGGCATGTGATGCTTTTATATCTGCCAAAGTTATGAATCCTAGTTTCCGAGCCCATCTTTGAAGACGTTTTCTGTATCTGCCTTAGGGATCAGGACTCAGAAGTCAGAGATGGGTTGATTATTCTCTTTTGTTTTAAAACTTCCCTTCTGGTAACTAGATTCCTGTTTTATCGGTTGTGCCTGTGTATTCATTCAGGTGTGTTGCAGTGGCTTTCACCCCATATGTTCTCTGCAGATGTCAGTTTGACTTTGCACTAAGAAGTTGGGAACTTCACTAGCATAGAAAGGCAATGAGAATTTCCCTCTGGCCAAAGGGATTCGGTTTGAAGTAGAGAAATCATTACCAACACGTTCCCTAACAGTAAGACTTCAGGAGGAGGTTTAAGCTATAGGAAATTATCCTGTTGGTGTTACCGGAGTCACTCTGAACCTAGGGTTTTGTTTTGATGTTGAGTTCGGGTTTCATGTTGCTACCTGTAGCTTTTTCAGATTAAGAACTTCATTTGTCAAATCTGATCTCTGATAGTCTGAGACTCTCAAAATGAAAATAGGGAGTAAGTCGTGAGTTGAAATGGTGGCCTCAGGGTAAAGCAGTAAATCCTAGGTCAAGTGGGGAGTCTCCTATTTGAGTCTTGGACTCCTTAAATGAAATTATCTGCTAGCCTTATTCCTATAAGGAGCTGCATCTTGAAAGAATGAGTGGAGGAGGTATAGCCCCTCTTCAGAAAACATATGGTAACACTTTAAAACATTTAAATGTAACGTATTTTGAAGGTGCTAGGGGGGAGGGAGAAAGCATGATGGCTTTAACTTGTGTCCAGTGAGATTTAACAGCACTCCTGAAGTTTTTTTTTCTTTGTTCTTAACTTTGTTTTTTTTCTCTTTTTGGGGACTGACAGGGTGAAGATCAATTATAAATATCTTCTGCTGAGTTGTGAAATTCTGTTTAATCTTCAAACTGGCGATGTCAAGGGTGCCGAGTCCTCCTCCTCCGGCAGAAATGTCGAGTGGACCTGTAGCAGAAAGCTGGTGCTACACTCAGGTAAGTCCACACTGTGCTGAGATACTCTTGACGTAACGCAATTAGAACCTGTGGTAAGAAATTTATTCAAAACAAGTTTAGAGTCTGGATTTTCAGACAAATTCATGCTTGCTAACAGGGAACGTTCACCAAGGCAACAGTAGAATGTTGTGCTCTGCCCTTGGCGGAACTTTGGAGGAGGCAGTTGGAGAAGTTGGAGTGGTCCAGCTGCCACTGCCAGCCATTTCCAGACTCTCTTGTCTTGGGGGTTATTTGTCGTGCGGGTGACTCAGAAAAACTTCCAGGTTTTCAGTTTTGCCTTCAAGATGGCCCAGGTGAATGGGCATGACCCTAAACCGCCTCTTATCCTCTGTTTTAAGATCAAGGTGGTGAAGTTTTCCTACATGTGGACCATAAACAACTTTAGCTTCTGCCGAGAAGAAATGGGTGAGGTCATCAAAAGCTCAACCTTTTCATCTGGAGCCAATGATAAACTCAAATGGTAAGAAATAGAGCAGAGAGGTTCACCCCGTTTGTACAACTGTGTGAAAGAATTTGGGCTTCTATAACAGAGGAAATATATACAAAAATACTTGTACTGCACATGAGTTCTTGCATCCTTGGATGTACAACATATGCACAGGGAGAAAGTACTGTTGCTTCAGCATAGTGTTTGGACACAAATGTGAGGATCTGGCTATCTGCAGTGTTTCTCTGATAATGGAAAACATCAGAAGTAATAGAAGGCATAGCTGGAAGGGAGACTACGTCCTGCCTTGAAGCAGAGACGTGCCGTGGAGGATTATTAATGTCTTAAGTTGGGGGTTTTTTGACTGATGTTTATCTTAACAAGTTTTCATAAGCCAGTGAGGGTCCACAGCCAGTGTATTCAAGCTCTATTTCAGCTCCCCAGTTTCAGGCCCTAATACTCCATGTTGTTAAAAAGATAATTTTTGTCTGCACTCTAAATCCTGCAATTTAAGACTATTGCTACTGTATTACCTTTCTCTTCATGGCAGCTTTTTGTGAACTCGGAGACTTAGCATTGTTACTTCGATCATCTCTGTGGTCTATAACTCCTTCTGCCCAGGAGCTTCTGCTTCTTAAAGATGACATTATTTTTACCCTTTTCCTTTCCTTTAAAACCTTTCTTACCTTCCCTGAGTTCTCAAGTAATTTCCAGTAACTCAGAGTGGACTTTGGTCAGAATGTGTATCTACCATGAGTCGTGTCTGACCTAGTAGATCCATGGACACCTGGTTCCTTATTTTATCCCTTGTTGGTGATGTTAAATGTTTCAGCATTTTTCTTTAAACCTCCTTAGTATAGATTGCAGCAAGTTACCACTAAATAATTTAGTGTGTGTGTGTATGTGGTACAATTTGTGTTCCCTTCCTTTGGGTGGCAGACCTGTGCTTTCCTTGGACTGCTTTTTGTTATTAAATTACTTACTTTTATAACCTTTGCTAGTCAGATCTCATTCTAATGTCTAGATCTTTCTGATTTTTTTCTCCTTGTGTGTTTGAGCTGCTAGTCATTTGGCCTAGTTTTTGTTTGTTAGATTCTGTGTCAAGTTTCAGGTCATGGAAGTGCTTATGAGTTAGCCTCTTCCTGCACTTACTACCTTTTCTTTGCACGGGAGTATTCTTCTCTTTTTGCCCTAGTGTTATGTTTGTGAGAAACTGCCAGCCTTCCAGAAATCTATTTTTCCTTTCAGTTGCTTCCTGTGGAATTTTACCTACCGTTTCTCTGGATTTGTTGCACTTGCTTGAATCCGTTGCCTCCATTCTACTATTTCTTTCACTTTCCTTTTGTGACAGGTGACATCCAGGGTGCTTTTCAGTAATTTAAACCCTACCCCCCTCCTCTTTTCCCCTGTGGTTTTTTTGAATTGGTTTGCCCGTAGTTACTGCCTGTATATTATCATCTGTCTTGGAGATGTAGCATGAGGCTGACTGTAACACGTAGTTCCACTCTATTTACCTAGCTGTTATTTCCTTGTGGTTCAGTGGCTGTTAAACAGAACTTGTTTGCTGTACATTTTATTGTGAAAATTCTACAGTGCCCTTTCTTTGAAAGCTACGAATGACCTGCCAAAAACTGTTCCTGACGTCTCATTCAGATGCCTGCTTCCACAGGTGTTTACGTGTGAACCCTAAAGGCTTGGATGAAGAAAGTAAAGATTATCTATCCCTCTATCTGTTGCTGGTGAGCTGTCCAAAAAGTGAAGTTCGAGCAAAGTTCAAATTCTCCATCCTGAATGCTAAAGGAGAAGAAACAAAAGCAATGGGTGGGTAAAAACTCCTTCTGTCTGATGGGGTCAGTTGTTTGTCTTTTGCCGTTTGATCAAGCGAGTCACTCAGCTGGTGTTTAAAGCACCATATCTTTCTTTCAGAGAGCCAGCGAGCATATCGATTTGTACAAGGCAAGGACTGGGGATTCAAAAAATTTATTAGAAGAGACTTTCTTTTGGATGAGGCCAATGGACTTCTTCCAGATGACAAACTCACCCTCTTCTGTGAGGTAAGTCTTCCTGTGCAGCTGAAAGAATAGCAGTTCCATTAGCTTAAGGCAGATGTGACCTTATTTTTCATCGTTGCTTTTAAGGAGTCAGAGGTATGAGGAGAAATACTGGATGTTTATATGGCACTTAGGTTTTATTTGTGCGTGTGTGTGTGCGTGCCCGCCCGCCTGTGTGGCTGGTGGCTTTTTCTCTGTGTGATTCATCGCATTTCACTTCCATTTATTTTTTGTTACTTTATATTTGTCTTTTACCTGTGATGATGATAGGAATTAAGCATGTTTGATTATCATTTCACTTCTGGTTTAGTGTTATCATCCATCTGTTTGTACTCCTTAATTTGAAACTCACTTGGGATAATAACCAGCACTAGCTCTGTAGTGGAAACTGGCCTGCCTATTACTTGCGTACTGAATAAAGAAGAGTTTTCTTTATTTTCCTAAGTGTGTCCATACAGCCAACAAAAAAAAAAAAAATTAAGAAAAAGGGGTTTTATAGTAACCACAATTTTCTGTTCATTGTGTTTGTATTTTTCTACAACTGCTTACAAAATTATTATTTCACTAATAGTAATTTCAGACAAAGATGCAGACAGTTATTTCTACAACTAAATATTTAAGTTTAGAAACCTTAATGAGCAAATTTAAACTCTCTAATTTAGTGTCTTCAGAGCTTCTGCTGTCTTAATTCCATTGTCTTTTTAACTGCAAAATACCTCCTGTAGCTGTGATTTTTGCCAGAAGACAGGTAGAACAAGTTGTTCTCTCTTTGGATCTCCTGCAGTGTTTTTTTATGGGAGTCTTTTCTTTTGCTGTGTTTTCTTGCAGGAGTGAAAGAAATGCTTCAGTCAGAGTTGTTCAACAGCTGGGGTTTTTTTTGGGTTTGGGTTGTTTTTCTTTTCAGTTTTGTTCAGCCATCATAAGCATGCAGATATTGAAATTAACAAACATCTCCTAAAGGATGTGTATTCAATCGGTAGCATAAATTATTACTGTCATGGAGGGAGCCCTTCCTTTAATGCTTGTAGCAGCATGGGAGGAGAAGAGGACAGTGTCTTGGATGACACCTCTGTAGGCCTGGCAATTACTCTTTCCTTCATGATAAAAGAGCCAGAAAACTTAAAATTGTGGAGTGAAACTCAAAAGTTAATGTCCGAGAAGGGAATTTGTGAGGTGCGATGTAGATAAACCTGAGATCCGCCAGTAGTCTTGGCAAGTAGTACTAATTCAAGTCACTCCACTCTTTACTGAGTTACCCACTTCAAAAGCTTCAGCTTGGTGTTTATGTTTGTTCTGGATGAAGAGAAAACTTGCTGCTGCCTTCACCTGGCCTTGATATCTTCTGTTCTCTCTTTCAGTTTGTTCTACAGTCTAGCATGTAAGAAATTCTAAGTTTAGCAATATCAGAGGGGAAGGTTTTGCTGTCTGGAAACAGTTTGGCGAGAACTTTCAACAGCTTGGTTTTGGGGCTTTCCCCCCCCCTCTCCTTTAATTTTTTTTTTTTCCTTCCCTGAGCTTATAAGTAAGTCTTTTGGCATGTAAACCGGTGTGCCATATGCTCTCCTAATGCTTCCCTGCTGGCCACAGGTGCCAAGTGATGCTGCTCACATCTGTACTTTCAGCAAGCATGTTTTGTATGTAGAAACTCTCTAAGGAGTTAGCAATACTGGATGTTGAGATGCCTGTTATGTGGGGATATGTTGGAGTTTTCTGTAGACCAGAAGGTTGCTGAGTGTCTCTGCTGCACCTTCTCATTGCTTTATTAAAGTTAAAAGGAAGAAGCCTTTTGCTCTTTTCTCATGCCCAGTGCTGAACACAATCATGTCTTGCTGAAAATACTGTTAAGGCAGAGAATGATGTGTCTTGTCAAGCATTTCAAATCTGACCTCATTTAGTTGTCAGTTTGGGGATTTTTCAACCTCTGTTTTGCAGGTGGGGTTGATTGTTCATATCCCAACTGCATTACTTTTTGCTGTTTAAATTATATTCTAGCATCATAGGTAAATATCGTTCCAGTAAATCTCCAAAAAGAACGATGTTCCCAAAGTTACGGCAATAGCTCTCTTCTGAGCTAGGTCGCATTGGTTTCCTTGCTAAGATGTTGAGAATAGCTTAAGCAAAACCTTATCTATTTTGACCTCTAAGGCTGGTCATCACGTGGAATCTACCAGTCTAAACCCCTTAAAAAGCCATGTAATAGGTTTTTCATACCAGTAACTGATTTTTTTTCACATATGAAGAGGATTTATTTGTTGATTTGATGACACAGTTCGCAAGTTGGTTTTGGCTGGTCTGTAATCAGTATTGGACTCCAGCAAGGGATCTACATCTTAGAATTCCTTTTTAATGAATCCGATGAGTTTTCATCCATCCTTGAGTCCATGTTGCTGGTCTAGATGTCACAGCACAAAAAGATGATGTACCTGTCAAATTAATGACAAAGAATATTAGCTTCCTTACGTTTGCTCTGGCCAATCATTTGTGTCCTTTGGCAAGCAGCATCTGATATTTGTTGGTTTTGAGTGTTGTATAGTTTATACAAGATGTGTCTGCCATCAGAAACCCATTGGAGGTTTCTCAGGAGTTGGGGTATGTGCTGTCAGCAGGTTTTTTCCTTAGAAGATGCTTCTGTCATCTCTCTCACTTCATAATTACTTCTCCTTTTACATAAGTGTGAAGCCTTTGCTCTCCGTTGTTCTTCTTTGGCCACTGGTTATTAATAGAACTGAAATTTAACTTGGACTTGACAGCAAATCCAGGAAATAGTCTCACGTATGCTTCCCTGTCAATCAGCTTTTTCCTTTATTCTTTGTTATAGCGGGGTAGTATTAGTCACTCTGATCTTTTCTAATTGGAGTCTGCTGTAGAAGGCGTATGATTTACTGAGTGTTTAACAATAATGGTTTGGTGCTGAATAGACTCTTAACGGTTCCCTTTGTGTAGGTTATTCATCAGCCAGTATGGCTACGTATGGTCCCTGCCTAACTGTATGCTTTAGAGCAGGTGATAAGGAATCCATCTGCCTTCCCCAAGTCTTCCTAATTACTTGACGTAAAGCTGCTTTTTTAAACCTCACTGTTCAGGGGTTTTTTTAATTTTATTTTGTAATGTGATGGAAGTGTTGAACTCCAAGAAATTCAGAAGCAGAAGCAGCAAGATGTTTTGGGGGTCGGACATTGCCCTTGCATACATGTGTGGACGCAGTGCTCAGCTATAGAAGCTCTCTGTATACTTCATTTTCATTTGTACTGCTGTCTGTACTGCATTATTGATTGGGGAGGGTTTCAGAGTGTTGATGGAAGGGAAAAACTAGGTCAGGTATTATGTCTGTAAAAGCAGAAAAATAAGGTTCCACTTCCTTAGGAAACTATCTAATAAAGTTATGATTAAATTGCATAGAAGTGCTGTTAATTGGGGGATGAAAAGAAAATCTGCTGGTGTGATTTAGGACTTTGGATAGACACTTTGGAGGAGCAGAGAACAGGGTTAAGGCAGGGTAGAAAGGATGCCTTAAAAATGTAGACATTTTTAATCATACAGTGATTCTGCTTGAGAGGTTTTGCATTTCCCTTCACCTGCCCTGGAAATAAAAACTTCCTGTAGGGAGATCAGTTTGCCAGTGTGGGGGTTTGAGTTTGTTTGCTTTCTTTTCCCCTCCAGGTGAGCGTGGTACAGGACTCCGTCAATATCTCCGGCCAGAACACTATGAACATGGTGAAGGTACCAGAGTGTCGCTTGGCAGATGAGTTGGGAGGACTCTGGGAGAACTCGCGCTTCACGGACTGCTGTCTGTGCGTTGCAGGCCAGGAGTTCCAGGCTCACAAAGCCATACTAGCAGGTCGGTATTGAGTTGGATGGGCCTTAGCGGGATAGGAGACAACCACCTGATGGCAAGTGGGTTTTTTGAGTTGTTACTTCTTTAAAGGAGACTTCTGCAGCTCTTTTAACTGCAGAGCTGTAGTAAAAGACTGTTTTGTTATGGGTAGAGAAGAAATACCTACTCCATTTTTAATTGCCCATCTCCTCCGATGGCAGTGATGGTAGGAGGATTCTTTTGTGGCTGTAGTGTACTATAATGTATTCCTAAAGCATTTGTAAGGAGAAGTTAGCACATTTACAGAGGAATACTTCCTTGTAAAGTCAAGAAACATACCCTACCACCCACATACTCTTCAGCCGTGGTTGAAAAGACATAATAAATTCTCCCATACCCAGTTTGAAGCTACGTTGGCCACATTACATTATGTCACAACCTATCCTTCTTCACCAGCTGTACCCGATTTTCCCTATCTGCTATAGGAGAATTTCTCCTGCATTCAGTAGCGGGACAGTTGTTGAGGTGTTAGCAGGCTACACTTAGCTCCTCCTGAAGAGTAAAAGAGCATCTCTAACTGTGTTTTATTTTCCCCACTGCCGTAGCGCGTTCCCCGGTTTTCAGCGCCATGTTTGAGCATGAGATGGAAGAGAGTAAAAAGGTAAGTTCCTGAGGGAAGGAGAACTTCTCCGGCTAGGTGAATAGCTCTCTAGTCAACTTGTAGCATCACTGGTCAGCTAACTTTCTTAGGTAGTGCTTGTGACTGTTGTCACCTTTTAACTGTTTTTCTCACATTAGATGCAGGTCTCTGCTTCAGCTGTCCTGAAGGGGAGGAAGAAAGGGATCAAGGAGGCAATTGTTACCTTTGTTACTCTTGGGGAGAGTCTGATGTGGGATAGGGAGAAGTAGAGAATGCGAAATACAACTTAGAATTCTTCTTACTCCATCCACATCTTTTTCTTTTCTTTTTTTTTTTCCTTCTTTTTTGCAAGTAGTACACATTCTAAATAGTTTGTAGCAAATTTCTGAATACTGAAAGAGCTTGGGTATAAGGAAGCCTTTAGCCTGTTGTCAGGATCTTAATAAGCTTCATTTTTCCGATACAGAATCGGGTTGAAATCAATGATGTGGAGCCTGAAGTTTTTAAGGAAATGATGTGCTTTATTTACACGGGGAAGGCACCCAATCTTGACAAAATGGCTGATGACTTGCTGGCAGCTGCTGACAAGGTACAGTTGGGATTTATGGGTGTTCAGAGAACCAGGAATGACATGCGCCTTGCTTTACCAAATGCTCCTCGGAGATTGCTGCAGTAAGCTTTTCATGTGATCATTGTGGTTGGGCAATTTCTTTGAATCGGTTGTGGCTTATAGGTAAACCTGGATGTAGTATAAGATACCTGTAAGATAGGATATACATATAAGATACCTATAGCTGTATAGATACATATCTTAACATGTAACAATCAGGATTTTCTGTCTCTACTGCTCATTTCTAAGCATTTTCTTAAAATTTCAGAGGACATCTCTATTCAGCATAATCTAGCGTAAGAGCTGGGTGCGAGAAGAAAATTTCAAGGTGGACCTGGCGATATTTTTTTAGCGTGATTATTAGCAAACCTCAAAAGTGGTGTTCTGTCTTGGCAAACAGGGCCTGCTTCTCCTTCTGGTCTGGCTGGTATCAGCAGCTTCAAGAGATGCTCTAAAGTGATGGATAGCCAAGAGCGGGAGGGTCCTGTTGTTTATTTTCTTTTTGCAGTGGCAGTCCCTGCTGTTTATGGAGAGGAGGGGTGCATTGGAGGAAGCCCCATTGCCTAACCCGTCCGTGGTTTTGCAGGGTCCTTGCCAGGGAAGTGTCGGGGATGGTCTGACTGGAAGGCTGCTGGTAGTCCCCGTGTAGCAGGCGCAGCGCTGTGGCCTTGCCAGCCAGCCAGCCGCTGCCTCCTTCCCTTTGCAGCACCAAGGACAGAAGAGAGTGCTCTGCTGGCCTGTGAGCCGTGTTAACCAGTGAAAATTCATAATATATAACCAAAATTTTATTTCCTTTTTCTTTTTTCTCTTAAAAGTGAACTTAGTGCTGGTGAAAGATGCCAGTTTGACAGCACTGGAGACTAAAGTCCTGAATTTATCCATCGAACAGGTTCAGCACGGGTAGCAGCAGTGCAAGATTCTCCACACTGCCCTGCCAATGTGCCTCAACTCTGACCTGGAGGGACCACCTCTAGGGGTGAGAGCGTAGTTCAGTCTCCATGCTTCTTCAGTCCTTGGATTCTCTTGTGGGTGCCAGTTAGGGTGGTGGATTTTAAGATGTGGATGCATGTAACCTTGTTCCACGCAACCACCACATGGCCATCAAATTCCCTGTCACTGCAGACCTGGGCTTCATCAAAAACGCTGGCTTTAGAGGTGAAATGCTCCATATGCCATTATCAGGCCACTGCAACTAGAATTAAAATGGGAAATAACGCAAGGAGATTCTTGGCCTGATTATAATCATTGCCACATATTTTATTCAATATTTAAAGAGTATTGACTGAGAGCTTACATACCATCTTTAACTGAGACAAGTGTAAGTAAGAAGCAGTGCATTAAGGACAGAGTAGACTTTGAGTTTCCTGGCTTTTAATGTAGTTTTTTTTCCTTTTAAACTCATTGTGTGTCTTTTAAAAGCAGAAATAAAAAATCTTTCAGGAAAGCACATAAAACATCTAATATTTACTCAAGAGACTGAAACAGCTTCTTCTGAGTTCCTCCTGTCTCTTGGGGAAAATATGTAATTAGACCAAAACCAAAACAAAGCACGTCTTCTCAGCCCAGGAGATACTATTTCAGCCTCTTGGGTAAGTATGCTATTAGGTAGGGTGTTTTTTTAAAGTGTAATTAAGAAAGGGGGGAAGGGGAAATCTTGGTACCTGAGAGACCAGAATGGCTACTTTTGCCCAACTATGTAATTAGAAGCTGAGCTATTTGTAACGAAAATCGAAATAAAAATTGTACATGCATGGAGGAGAATATTCAATTTACAAAAGGAATAATTTTAAGCTTCGTTTGCTGCATTTTAAGCTACTGACAGACAATAATATAAACTAATGGCTTGCCCCTCATTTGAAACTGTTTTAGTTATTGATACAGATTAAGCAAGTAAATTTGATTTGCCTTCTCAGATGTTCTGGTGGGAGAAAACTGTCCTGGTTATGAGTGCCATGCCTCAATTGAAGTAATTATTATCACCGAGTCTTCAGTGAAAAAAATGTTTTTTATAATCTAAAATTATTCATTTAAATTTAATCATAATGGGATGAAAATCTCAATCAGAATATAAAATCAATTTATAGTAATAGTGCTTATCATATGGCAAGCGCTCCCGTCGTCATGCAGATGAGCTTGTTACCAGCTCTCTGCTCAGGTTGACAGAGTCGTCCTTATAAATCCGGTATCTTTTCTGAATGCAGCCTCACATAGTGAAGAACTTGTATACCATGTCGTCTCTAAGTTGTCCAAAAAAGCCTTATAAACGATATGAAAGATACTCTCAAATGCAGTTATCTGTCAGATAAAAAAAATTAACAATCTTAAAGATTTTTATTTTAGAAATGTCACTCAATGTGAAGAAGACTTAACTGTGTTTAATCTTTAGGACGATTTACGTAGTGCTAATGTTATTACTCGTATAAGAACTGCAGTAGAATTGACTACTCTCCTAATCCCTGTGAAATGTAATCATGGGATCTAGAATATTCAGAACTATTCAGAAGTATTCTGTTTGTTTCATCCAAAGAACCGCAAACCCCATAATGAGATCACACATCCAAGATTTTCAGAAGTATCTCAGTCTCACAGTTCCCAGCTACGATACTCTAAAAGACTGAGATTTGGGGTTTGGGTTTCATTTCTTGATAAACAAGTGGCTTAAAGTTTTCTGAGTATTGACCTTTCTGAAGCCTGCCCGAGTCCACTGTGTTGCTTTTGAAAATCTTGGCTGTGTCTGCATGTTTCAATACTGACTGAAGTGCTGCAGAAAGTAGAACGTGGAATTTATTAGACAGCACTCTTCTTCTAAGCATATCCTTTGAATTTCTCAAACCACTGACATGGCCCAACCCTGTGGATCTGAAAAATGTTGAGGCAAATGCACAATTGAACGGTAAAAACTCTTAGACTGAGAGTGAAGTTAGACTAGAGCTTTTGCCAGGGCGTTACAGACATGCTGTGATGTTTCATTTCCAGCTGGATAGCTGCAAGAAATCAGGGGCATTTGTTTAACGTTGTAGTATTAAACTAGAAGCATGTACTTGAGCAAGGCTGATCTTAATGTGCAGGTCATTAATGGCAAAGAAATTGAGTGAAAACTGCCTAAACAGCACCGGAACACCTATGGAGCATTCACTGTTAGGCAGGTCTTCCCACTGAACCCAGGTAATACTGTCACGCAGTAATAGAGTGAGAATAAAGATTTGGCTTTAGCATTCTGTGCCTTGAAGTAACTGAGATAGGAGGTATTACAGGTGACCTGAAATTCTCATTTCAAAGCATGAACACAGCACCAGTAAGCCTGTTGTAACACAAGAAGGCCGGGATGAGAGTTATGGTGGGTATGTTTCCTCTCCATTGCTTTCCTCAGGGTGGGCACATCATGATTCTCCTTTTTTGCTGGTCGCCGCTTCTTTGAGGACAGTTCAGATGCATATAGCAAAGCAAAGAGGTCTGTTCAGCATAAGAGTAGTTTGTTACGGAAGAGTGAAGGAGCACAAGTAAGGCTTCACATCAGGCCTGATGAGGTGTTTTCTTCTTTGTAACTGTACTTTGGCTTGTATTTTGCAGTATGCTCTAGAGCGTCTGAAGGTGATGTGTGAGGATGCACTGTGCAGTAACCTGTCTGTGGAAAATGCAGCTGAGATCCTCATTCTAGCTGACCTACATAGTGCTGATCAACTGAAAACTCAAGCAGTGGACTTCATTAACTAGTGAGTTTACTTTTGTTCCAGGATGCAACAAATCTAGAGGAAAGTGTTATTAGCAACAGCGTTCACAACTTGTCAGCTGTCACGTGCAGGGTTGATTCTCCTCTATTATTTTTCTTCTTTAGTTCTCCCATTGTGATCCTTCATTTATCTGGCATCCCAGAAGTGGCATTGCCCTAACGGCAGATTAGTCTTGTCCTGCTGGGCCTGTTCAGTGTCCAGCAGAACTGTCTCTGTCAGCGATTGTGGATCTCTTCCTAAGATAACAAGAACTTTTAGGCAGTAGAATATCAGGTAGACCCTGATATTGAGGGACTATTTGCAACTCGTAACAATTACAACAGACCTTTCGGTAGATGTAAAATGACTACCAACTACTTTGATGTCTGGAAACATTTTTAGTCCTATTTGTCGGTTAATACAGGTTTTCTCAGTACTTTCTGTATTGACTTAAGATACTTCTGTGCCATGTAGTCAGGGTGGATGAGCATTGTGTCCCTGCTGTCCTCCACCTGGGATCATGTATGTTTGAGCTTTTCATCTTTAAGTTGAAGGACTGTCCAGCATACAATCGTGCCAGCAGAGGCAAAGCTCACAATCTTCACGAAAGATACCTAGCATACATCTAGAGCGATCCTAAAACGGTACACTAAAAATGTCAGGTTTCTCAGGCATGTGGAAAGAATCTATTTAGTTAATCCTTTTTATCCCCAGTTGATAACTTCAGATTTATTCTCTCTTATTTCTAGTCACGCTTCTGACGTCATGGAGACATCAGGCTGGAAGTCTATGGTAGTATCGCATCCCCATTTGGTGGCTGAGGCGTATCGCTCTTTGGCCTCTGCACAGTGTCCCTTTCTGGGACCCCCACGTAAGCGACTGAAGCAATCCTAAAGCCCTGTCTGTCACACCACCCCATGTTTTTCTGGAAGCAGCATCAGCTGTTGCTGCTGTAACCTTGACCACCAGGTAGACAGCGAAATCTGTGGAGCTTTTACTCTGTTGTTGCGGGGAAGAGACTGCTTCGTGACACCCAGACTTTTTAAAACAGCACCAAGTAACTTGGGGAGAGGGGGGGAGGGTGGGCCTGGGGCTCTGGGGCTGTTCAACCTAATGAATCCCTGTCGCTGCATCGTCTGTGTGTTCCCTTCGACTCGGCTGAGTCAATTAAGTACAGGGTTCGGTTTAGGCACCGACCCAAGTCGGAATAACCCAGCAGTGGTACTGGGGAAAACAACGTCTCTGCGTCTGGCAGCACAGAACAAATCGTCAGATGCCTGGAGCAAGAGGACATTTTAGCTTTGGAGAGTGTTGGAGGGTTAAAAAGAGTTTCCAGTGAGGTTCTGGAAAGGAAGTACCTGATGGGAGCTCCAGTAGTATTTATATCAAAAAAAGAGAATTTAAGTCCTTCCAGCTGAGCTAAAAACTGGACGTTTGTGTAACTCCTTATTGCCATCCAGCAACAAGAAGATCAGTTTCTCTGTTAGTAGCACTTGTATGTTAATTGCAAAAAAAAAAAAAAAAGAAAAAAAAAGAAGAAAACCCCCACCTTTTATAAAATGACAGGTTGAAGTGAAATGAAGTGAAAGGGGACAGTGAAAGGCTGTGTGTTCTGGAGGGTGTGAATAGACTGAAGGCAGCCTTTGGCAAGTCTGTATTGGTTTTGAAAGGACTAGAAAATCCTTGATCTGGAGCGTGCTGTCTGACAAGAACAACGGTTACTGTTTTTAGATATTGTGGGAAATGTTTTTGGCATTTTTCCCTGCTTTATTTCCCTCCTCCCCCTTTTTTAAAAAAAAAAAAAAAAAAAGAGAAATTTTATTGTTTATGAACGCTGTGTCAAAAGTTCCTGTCCTGAGTTGCTAAATGATTCTTAACAACTGTTTGTACCTGACTTGCAGACTGTATAGGAGCCAGTCCTGTTCCTTTCTATTAGTCGCTCTTCTTACAGGGAAGAAGTTTCAAAATAGCTGGTAACTTTTTTTTTTCCTTTTTGAAAATATAAATAATTACTATTTTGTACTGTGTGGTATCTGTTGTCTTTTTTCCATTTGTTTCCTTTTTAAGACTTCCCAGTTTCAAACGGGCTCCCAAAGGGTTCAGTTTCAGTCTGCTGCCATATACCGATAGCGACATGCTGTTCCTGGAACTCGGAAGGGATTGGAATGTTGCACACACAATTGCAATGCAAACCTGTGTTATTTCTCATAGCAGGTATTACCAAAATACTAGAGAGCGTTGGTTTTAAATAACAGCTCCGTGAAGCTGACCCATGGTCCTTCCTTTTACCTGTACCTATTCAGCTGTGGGAAGGGAGAATTATATACTGAGCCATCTGTTTTACAGCATTAAGGTGCAACACAGGGTGTCTGGGTAGGATAGACACCATCCGTTCCTGTCATCATTAGCCCCGGATCTCCAGGGAGGTTAGATTGAAATACGCAGCGCCAGGGCAGTGGCAAATTGATCTGACCTTAAGATGGTCAGGTAGGGCACGTAAGGGATTACGGAGAATAACTCTGTTTTGTCTAGAAAACAGATTAGGTATCTGTTGTCTCTGATTTTTCATTCTGTTATCATACGTTCTCGCACAGCCTCTTGTCCCTTGTGTGAAGGAGAATTCCGTTCATACACGCGTGTGTTTAATCTAGCTGCTGTCTATTTTTATCAAATGGTGACTCATGAGAGGGTCCCTGCCCCTTTTTGTGTTCCCCCACCGAGGCTCTCATCATAAACACACAACCGTCTGTATAGTAAAGCCTTCCTTTTACGTGATTCACAAATTCCCATATTACATCTATTGCTCAAACGCCACTAATTCCTTTTATATTGGATTTAGCCTGCGTTTCCTTTTAGGTAAGCAAAGCATTTAGTCATAACAAGATTCTCCCCACTACCCTGTCAGAACTCAAACCCGGCATTTCTAGCTTATAATTGCATCCAGACATGAAAAGTTCATTGCCAGGTAATTGCAGAAGTTGTCTGTGTGGCACAGCGATGTCTAATTATGCCGCAGTAACTGCATTGTTTACTGAAATATTCAAACCTGAAGGAGACCTTTTATCCGTGTCGTGTTAGAGTGACCGACTGCCTGAGGAGCGTCCCTGGCTCGGCCTTGCCCTGGGAAGCAGACATGCCTAGGAGAAAGCAAATGGGTGTTCACGTTGCTTGTCCTCGGCCTTTCTTGGGGAGGTATTTACAGGAAAGCGGTACAGATCTGGCAGCCTCCTTCCCCAGAGGATGGGGAGATACCTGCAGGAAAATAATCTGTTCTGGGCCTTGGCTGTCCCAGCCTGTCCTGCGGAGCCAGAGTACACTGTCATGGAAGGTCTGAAATGAGATCCACGAAGGAGGCGACTCGTTCAGATTGTTCCAGTTGCAGGTGAAGTAATGATTTATTTGTCAACTTCGCTTTTTTTTTGTTGTTGTTTGTTTTTTATTGTAAATGATACAGCTGAAGCCATCTGGTTATAACAACATCAGAGCTAGAGCATACTGTTCATAAACCTCCCACTGACATCCTCCCCTCCCCAGATCTGAAATGTAATTCAAGTTAACTCACAATCTGTGGCATGTGTTGTTACTGCAGAGCTGTCCATGCCAGTTGAACAGTTGGAGATTTGAATTCCACAAGGAGATGGCATATTTATCAAAACAATGTTTCAGAGAGACATTTTTACCCGGTCTTCTGAACCACGGCATAGCTACCACAGGTCCGGATTCAGAATTTAGGTTGGACCCTGCGCTCGAGCTTTTAATTCCTTCTCTTCCCCCTCCTCCAGGGTGTTAACCGAGAGACATTTAATCCCTGCGCAGTCTTTCATGTGCTTCCTTCTCCCTATTATCTCCTTGCTCCTGCTTCCTCCGCTCGCTTTTGTGCTGACCTGCGAGGGCTGCAGCCTTCATCTGGGCGTGGGGAGGAGAGACGGGAAGGAGAAACACCTCAATGGATCCCTGACCTCCTCCGCAGCGGTAGGATGTGCGTATGCCCTACACCCAGAAGCAGGCGGCTCTCTCTGAGGATCCGAATACCAAATATTTTTTTACTGGCCAAAAGATTTCTTTCTGGCTGCCCCTTGGGTTTTGTTATTACAGACTCAGATTCTATTGAGGTATTTTTCTTATTGTGTGAGTTTTTCCAGATGAAAGGAAACAGCTTGTCTGCTTATGAGCAGAACAAACAGCAGAGTGGGGAGAGCTGCTGTGCTTTGAAACTCTCTCTGGCTTTGTTCTGGTTCTCAAACTGCTGTTAAGGACACAATACCATCTCTCTCCTCTTGCCTTTTTTTTTTTCCCCCCCTTTTTTTCCTCCCTCCACTTCCTTGAAGGAGCCAAAGAGTATTTTTTAAAAAAAAAACAACTTCATTTCAGAAGGTTTCTCAACTTCGTGCAATTTTGCAAAAGGCTTTGCTAAAATAATTATCTTGTTCAGTCAGCTTGGGCCGTGCAGTTTTTCTTTCTCTCATGACTGCCGTTTAACTTGTGTTGCAGAATTACTTAACTCATTTATTTCTAATGACTTTTTTTGGTTAATCTAATACGAAGACATTTAATTATAGAGGGTGTATTTTTTTTTTTTTCCTGACCTGCTGCCCACTTGGATCTTTGGCTGCAATTCCAGACACATGCTGCAGCAAATTTTGCCTTGGCAATTCCAGTTTCTTGTGTATATTACGTTTAAAGTTAAGTTTAAAACTGCCGGTGGTGGTGCTGGTGGGGGTGCAGCAGGCGAGCGCCAGCTTGATCTGCCCAGCAAGACAACGGGCAAAAGAAACTGGGAGGCAGGAGGGGAAAAAAAAATGACAGCCCGTGAAATAGTTGGGGAAATAAATTGCAGTGACCTGGAAGGCTTTTGGAAAATATATATGATAAATAAAGCAGGAGCGGCTCAGCGTAGGAGGTGGCCTTGTAACCCGGTTGAGGTTTGTTGGGCAGAGTGCAGGCAAGAAAAATCAGCTGAATTTTGGGTTAAGTTTAGGTTTGGATTTTGCATCTTGCTCCTACTTGATACATTAGGCTTTGTCTCTAAGACTGAATTATTAAAATCACTTGAGGAAATGTGTTAATTGATGGGGTAAATTGGGAAGGGATGGAGAGAGGATTGCAATTATTCCATCAAATTATGAAAAATCACAGGCAGGAGAGGTATAAAATGTAGGGCTCTTCTTTGAATAATTGAAAAGCATCAATGGCCAAAAAAAAAAGTAGTTAATCGAGATGGTGGATGATAAACTGGATGGGAACTGGAACGCTTCCCCCAGCCCTCCAGAAGAGAAATGATGTCCTGTGTTACGCTGGAGTATTTTTCTCTAATCCGAATGCAGGAACATTACTTTGAGCTCTGCCATCGGGAAACCGAGCAGGGTTTGAAGAGAAAATCGTTGACTCTTGCCACTGGGGAGCAGTGTTGAGGACAAGAACTCTTCAGATGTTTGTACCGAGCTGCTAATGAAGTTTTCTGAGCCTTGAAATAGCCAGAGGTTGCGCATCCAGGAGTAATGGGATGAAAACGAACAAATGAAAACCGCTTTCAAACTGTCGTTCCACTTCTTCTGGAAGGCTCCTGGCAGGCGCGGAGGTTATCCCTCAGCGTTTTGAGTCCTATAAAACCTCCTAGAGAAAGCGCTTCGTCAAACAGGGCTCTGGTTCCGACCTGGGGAGGCGGGCGTGCTGGTCCTCGATATTTAATCGCGTGGCATCCTGGACAGTGACGTCTTTGCGTGGATGTCTGCAAACCTCTTCCTCGCTGCCGCATCTAACGCGATAGCTGGAGTGCTTTTTATCTGCTTTTTTATCTTGGTGTGGTACGATGAAGCAGTATACGCGTTAACTCTTAGGACTGTTGTATCTCTTAGCTGGGGCAGGTCCTTTTTTCCTGTTCATGCCTACTTATTTCAGTCTTACAGTAGGACTACAAGGTTTTGGTTGCTTTTTTATTTTGCATTAGGAGGAGAGTTTCCCACTGTTGATTCCGGTTGTTGCTGCATTGCAGTTTGTCCGCGTTCCCTTTCTTTCCCACTAACTTTTTTCACTCCTCTAGGCAGGTGGTGTTGGCAAAATTATTGCTTATTATTGAATTTTTGCCAAACAACAAAACACTCGATAAAAATAGCTAAACAGGATGTTGAGTTTTTCGTCTGTGGCCAGGTTACAGCTCACAGCCAGCTCCGGCGGTTGTTGGAGGCTCGTCAGGGGTTTCACCCCCATTGCAAGGACAACTGGCCGGTGCTTTTTGTGGCCAGCGATGAGAGAGCTGGCAGACTGGGGGGGTTCTCTTTTCTGTAGCCTGTGTTTGTGGATTTGGGGAGATTGGCTTCTATCCTGCCTGCTGTACAGCAAGGAGACGGCAAACTCGGGCGAGATAATTATCGTGCCTCGCTGTCCCGGTGTGCTTAATTGAAATAATGGTGTTCTGTAGTGCTGTGTTCACCCAAGAGCAGCCTCAAAGTTTGTCTGTCTTGAGATAGAATAGAATGGAATGGAATAGAGTGGAATATTTTCGGTTGGAAGGGACCTGCAACGATCATCTAGTCCAGCTGCCTGTATCTCTGCGAAGCTGAGACATGAGTAATTCGTTGCGTGCTTGCTTCTGCCTACGTGGGCTGCCGGGAAATGGGTTCACGTGCTGTACGTGCCCTTCGCGATGGCTCTGCTGAGGGGCAGGCAGTAACTCCATCGCTCGCAGTCACCGCTTGTGACTGTAAAACATTTAGACGTAAGTGAGCAGGAGATACTCTGATGGGTTGTAATAATTTCTCTCTAGAGGATGTGAAATTAAAGTGCCTTTTCTTTATTCTCCTCTGCCCAGTGTGATGTCGCTCCTAACTCAGATTCTCCTGAATTAAAAAAAAAAAAAAAAGAAATAATAAAAAATAAACCACCTTGCAGATTTGATTTCTAATGTGATTGTGCCAGATGGTAAAACCTGAATTAGGTAGCAGGCATTACTTAGCTGGGGCCTGTAAACAAAACTGAACTACGAAATATTCTTTAATGAGCTAGATTTATTTCTAGGTGCTGAAGCCTCAAAAGGCAAGGGAAAAAGAGGCATTTCACATACGGTAAATGTTTAAATAAGCCTTTTCCTTCCTTTCAGCACCACAGCAATAACTCCATTCCATTCCAGGGCTGCAGGGACTTCTAAAACGCATAATTCTGTGAGGTTATAATTATTGTGGGTGCTTTAGCGTGGCGTGGAGCTGGGCTGTAGGATGTAAGTGGTGTTTTTGTTACATTGATGAGTGGTTTGCTTTTTAAATCTTGCCTATATATTCTTTGACAGTGTGGTTCTCCAAAATTAAATTGAACAAATGCCTTTTACCTGATGCCCATGAACCAGCGCTGCTCTTCTTTGGCACTCCTCTGCCGGCTGCGATGATACCGAGTGATTGATGGGCACGGGCAGATATTTGCAGCGTCAGTCCAGCAGCGGTGACGGGCAGCGTCATGGAGATGAAATGCTGTGGATTTAAAAGCCGCAGCTGTTTTGACTGGTGGCTCCATTTGTGTTTCCCCTCCTGCCCCCAGCACTGGCACCTCGTGCTGCTCAGCACCGTGCTCTCTGCTTCCACCATGGGGAGAGGAACTTCTTGGGGTTTTGATGTAAGCAGACTTTTCCTGGTGGTGAACAGTCACTAGATACTTAAAATACGTGTTATTACCTTCCCCCTAATATTTGAAACCTCTGGCTATGGATTGGCGCTATACAAAAAGCGTGTGGGTGGATGCTTCTGTAAAATGGCAATGTAAGGAGGAGAGAATAGGCTTTAGAAACAGTGGGAGGAGAGCTTGATGCATCGGAAAATAGGTAGGCTGTGCTTAAGTATAGATAATGCGTACAGTAGTACTATATTTTTCAGAGCTCTTTAGTTGTTTAAAAAAAAAAAAAAAAAAAAAAACCAACAAACCAGCCCAAAACTTCAAACCTTTGCTGTCTTTTGGCTCTCAGTATCTTGCCAGAAATGCTTTTCTTTGATAGACAGAGGTCTATCAAAGACAGGGCTCTCGGAGCACAGTCAGTTTTGACATTCACAGGTCCCCCCATTGGCGGTCTCAGCAGAAAGCCGTGCCTAGACTGGGTCTTCGTGTTTATTCCCCATTTGTTAGCATGGGAGATTTGGGGATGCTTGCATTGCCACTCCCTCTGCTCATGCTGTTCTTGGCAATGGATGCATGGCTAGAGAGCTGCCAAGAAAAAATTGGGCCAGTACCTTGTTTTCAAAGGTTTATTGGATGTTGCAAGCACGCTGTAATGTCACATCTTGTGGTCAAAGAGTTTTAAGCAATTTTAAGCGCTGCATCCACCTGTTTTCCAAGCTTCATTCCCAAAATAGAAATAAAAAAATCACGAGAATGCCAAGCCCACCCCTTTGCTCGTAAAAATGTAACTGGGAAGTTGTGTCTTCTGAGACCTGCTTATGCTCTTTTGGTGCTTTGGGGATGAAATAGCCCTCTTCCAACCAGATGAAGAGGGATGTTTTTCCAAAATTCAGTTCCATCCCTAGACACAAACAACGCTGTGTAACAGAACCAGACCTCAAAATGAGGAGTTTTCGCAAAATAGTAGCTGTGGGGAGATGTCTTCCATCAGCACCTCTTAACCACGAGTTCGTCCCTGTTGTCTCAGATCAGCCGTAGAGAGACTCCTTATAATGGACCCAAACTGTGATTTATTTCTGTAGGGCTTTTCTTAGAGAATAATTTTAAAAGAGACCAGCAGAAATAATCTGGCACATCCTTGTGTCCCAAGGCAAGATTATTTTTAAATTGGGTTCAGACCTCTTTACTGGCATTAACTGGCAAGTTATAATCTGTAAAGCAAAAATATGTGGATCTTCTTCAGGTACCTTGCTGCAGCTTGAGATTTTGGGAGGATGTGGGTTAACATACAGGCGTCTCGTTTTCCAACCGATTTACTTGTGTGTGTTGGCACTTCAGATCTTGCTGCTGTTTATTTTCAATACATAAGGGGAGAGATCAGGCAAAATTTCCAAAACTGTAGATAACATTCAGCCATTTTTAGGGGTGAGGAAGAGGAGTGGTAGAAAGAAACGACCGAACAGCATTTACTGCTTGTCATTGATAAGTATATGATAGGATTGATAGCTGCTCAGAAAACCTTTCACTTGTGTCCATTTTTTTTAAAGTCCTACTATAATAGGTAATTAAAGTATACTAATTGAATTAAGATCCCATCTGTCTGAGTTCACCAAGCCAACAAGTCCCTTAATTAAGATACCGTGTTTGCTGTAACAGAGGCTGCAAACACAGAGCTGGCCACCAATGGTATAAGCAAATATCTGTCTTCCCATGACAAAGTGCCAGAGCATCCAGTGGGCTGAGGAGATCAAAATAAAATCTGCAAGGTAAGCAGCACTCGCTCGTGGGATCACAATAAATGCAAGAATAGTTGTGCTTCCTCCGATAGCTGAGAAAAATGCCAATTTGAGCTGGGTGCGAATATTTTTAAGCAGTCAGTGGTAGACGGCAGCAATAGGAACGAAAAGACTCTGTATTGGGTATCTCAGCATCTGATCACCGTCTCAGTGGGATGATGTTGTAATATTGGAGGCAAGAAGAGAGAACATAGTAGTTAAAATCACTGTCTTCAGGCTGCAATTTCAAAAGGTTTATAAAGCACCAGTGTATCCTCAAACCGATTTGCAGACACAGTAGGCTCCCAGGCTGCTCCACCACGGGCTGTCTTCACTTCTTTATTTAACCATCAGTCCCACGTGCATGCATAGAGTCCATTGAGGAATCTCCTTTCAGATGCCATATCTTCACTGGTTTTGTGGTTGGGATTGTAGTTTTCTGAACAAGACATAAAATTTAGGAGCCCCTGTGCCTGAAACTAAGGATTTCCTCTGGTTTGGGCTGCTGTGCCCATAGCACTGGTCTCTGAACAGGACCCTTCCCAGGAGATGGTTCCAGCCAAGGAACGTGCTGAAATTCTCATTTAGTTGATAATTATCTTTCTACATCTCCTTCAGTAGCTTCAGTCTCATGAAACTGCGTTAGGATGCTTTAAAATTCTGGAGGGAAAATGTGCACATGAACGTAGGTGCCTCTTTGCAGCTGGGGGATGAGTCCGTGTCAGCAGTGCACGACAGCAGGTACCCAACGCCTGTAGTTTGGATTGAGAGGTGGGGAGGGGAGGTAGGTGACTGAAGGGTGACGATGGTGACCGAGCCAGCTGCATCCCACCCGCAGCGACTTGCTCCTGCGTGTTTGTCCTTTTCCCCCGGTTTGTTTTGGAGCAAGAAAACTGGCTTTTTTGCTCTTCGTAAAGCAGTTTTTCTTGATGGAGGGATTGGGAGGTAGCGTAGGAGGTTGTACGTGTCCCCGTTGAGTGCGTGGGGAGCTTTCAGAGGAGCATACGCCGTTGGGGATCGCCCCATGGTCTTCCCAGTGCACCGTGGGGACCAGGGCAGGCATGAGGCCGTCAGTCTTCCAGAAGGATTAGCAGAAGCGGGGGGAGCAGGAGAGTCGCCAGCCCAGGATGAAGTCCTACAGACGTGCGCCGAAAATGCAGACGTGCATCCTTGACGGCGCGGCGCGCTGAGTAGACTGCAGCAGATAATTTTTTTCCCCTTATGGGAAAATTTCCCAATGAGGAGGCTAGATGAAAGCGGACGCTTCTTGATGCAGTTTGAAAGCGGAGAGACATCTGCCACAGATCAGAAAAGCCTGGCAGGTGGAAAACACACCAGCCCTCCCTTCTCCTTGCCGTTATCCTGTACGTGGCACAGCTCTGTTCCCTGTGTGTCGCAGCCACCACGCTGACACGGGCTCCGCGCCGCTCAGCAAAGAGCAGCAGCACCAGAAACCAGAGTCCTGCCATCCCAGCGCGTGGCGGGGGGGTGACACCCCGACCTCCCCTCCCTCAGTCCCAGCCGGTTTGTACCTTCCCCTTAAAACACCACACACAGCTACAGGAGCCGGGAGGATTCTGCAGCTCGAGAGCACACGAGTAAAAAATGAATTATTTAGCATATTTTTAGTGCAAGCAGGTGTGGGGTTTGAAGCGGTTTGAGTTGGGAATTCTCTGCAGAGGAGTTAGGGTCTGGTGGGATTTGAAAGAGCTGGACAAGTTTTCCATTCCTGTCCTCTTGCTGCCTCTTGACAGCCTTTCCTTTTTTTTTAGGTCTGAATTCTTGTTCTCTTTCTTGTGCTTTCCATCCCCTGTAACTTCCCCCTCTCCCTTTATTTCGCCGCTTCACCTGCTGAAGATGTGGATGCTGCTGTAACGATCTATTGAGCGCTGACAGCGTGCTTGACGCCGCGTACCGGCGCGCGAGGCGACGTGGCCCCTCGTCCCGGGGGACTTGGCAATCTCCTGCAGACACCAACAGCGCGGTTCAGACTGTGGCAAGCAACCAGATGCTAGTTCAGCTGGAAACGGAGCCGCCGAGGCTCACCGAAAGGCTCGGCAGGAGGCGAGGGCTGGCTTTGAGGTGGTTTTGTTAGGGGCTGGAGGAGGTTGCTTTGTGCCTGCGTGGGTTTTGGTGCGTTTATTAAGGTTTTTTTTTATTTTATTGGTTTTGGAAGGCGAGGGATGGTTTGCAAAGCTGAGCACTGAAGCAGCGTGCCTTTCATCCTGAAAGGAGAGGACAGGGACGGACACACAGAGGTGGCTTGGGCAGCTCCACTGTGAACCACGTCAGAGCGGTTTTGGACCAATATTCCCCTAAAAATCTCTTCCTCCCCCCATCCATTATGTTCAGGCATTTGGGGCTGTCTGTGTGTGAGCATCAGACAGGCACTGTTCTCCTCCACGATCTGCTCAACTCCATCTCGCCCAGATTTTTCCTGCAGCCTTTGGTGCTGGTTAATCCCTGGCTCCACTTGCAGGGAGGGCTCCTGCGCGCCCAGGCTCAGGGCTGTGACACCAACGGGCGCAGGGAAGGGCTCTTGGAGCAACAAATGCTAATTCAGCCCTGCTCCTGTGCATGCATGGAGCCGAGAGCTGTGATTGCAGCCACCCTCGCAGCCCGACACTCTTGGATAATTTTGTGCCATCCAAGTAAGTCTGAATTATCCGTACAGCACTTAAATGGGAATATTTCTACTTTTAAAAAAATCACTATTCTGGTACTCAGCTCTTCTTGTCTCTTTGTTTGCAATCTAACAAGACACGAGAGGAAACCCTCCCCACGATCTGGATGGTAACAGATACGCTCCAGCACAGCAAACGGCAAACCACCCCGTTAGTGGTGACCTTAGGGGACTGGAGGAGAAGGGGTTACTGCATCGCGTCTCCCTCCTACTCTTTGGGCACAAGCCTTTAGGAAAGAAGGCATTTGGGTAGCAGATGGGTGCTCTGGTAGGTCTGGAAACCTCTCAGGCAAAAGTAAATCCTTCCTTCCCACCAGGAGGTTCAGGCCTTATTCTGCAGAACAGCGTGTACGAGCTGAGCTCCCCTAAGGGAGCAGATTGCCCTATTCCTCCGGCGCTTGGCTGGCTGCCGGCCTGCCACCGGTGCACTGAACAGCAAAGCAGCCCGGTTGCTTAACCCTCGAGCCCCGTCCCTCCAGCCAAAGCGGTGTTTGATCCTCCTCAGGTAGGTGAGGGCTTGGGGGGGATGCCAAGGGCTGCTTTTCTCACCCACCCGCTTGGCACGGCTCCCTCTCGGGCAGGAAAAAGCCACTGATGGGCGAGCGGCTGTTGTCATGATGTGGCATTACACGTTGCAGCTTCTTTCTGGGAGAGCGTTGCTCTCTGCCATTAATTGGAGGGAAAACAATCAGGGACCTGCTGCTTTTGGAGTTTGTTGAAAGCACAGGAAGATGGGGAAATGTTGGTGTTTATGAAACGGCAGCTGGTGCTAAGCTCTGGCAGGGGAGCGGGAGGAGGAGGAGGGAAGCGGTTGTATTTGGGTTCTGGGTCTAATTGGCAAAACTGTAATAATTCTTAGATCAAATACATGATGCATTCAGCCCACTTGCATTTTTAGTCTACTGCGTGTAATAACAAGTCATAACACTGGGGATTTCATGAATAATCATTTCTGCTTGCCTCCCCTTTCAGTGGAGGATTTCCAGAGTGCTTGACGATCGTGCAGTCTCACTCCATCCCCAGAAGGCAAATGAATATTATCTTTATAAAGAGAGATAAGGCAGACTAGACAAAGGCCTGGAATAACTTGGTTAAGTTTATCAGAAAAGCCAATAGCATGATCAGGATTTATGCCCAGGAATTAAGATTCTCAAACCGCTTGGAGAATGAGATGTCTGTCCTTAGCACAGCTTGCGTTGGCACTGTGAAACGGGGTCTGCAAAGAGGAGAAACTTCCCTTAGAAAAGAAGAGAGGACACGGAGCGGCAGTGAAGAGACTTCAAGGGGACCCGAAAGGCGCGGCGGCTCCCCGGAGGAGGCGGGGGGCCGGGGGCCGGAGCAGGACCCCAGGCACCCGTGCTGCCCCGGCTCTGCCGCTCGACCTGTCCTCAGATCTCGGGCAAGCGCCGTCGCTCTGTGTTCAGCGTGACGCTGGCCTGGCACTAGCCATAACAACAAAATTGGATCCCAAGTTGCTTTTATGCACCCAGAAGAGTGCGAGAACGAGCAACATTAATGCATCCAGGAGCTACCTATGGCTATTGAAATGGGGGAGTACAAGCATAAAGGCTTGGCTGACTCACTAGACCTCATTAAAGTCTAATAATCTCTATAAAGATGCAGCATTGCACATCCCCAGCAGTCCTAGCCCATCTGAGCTAAAGCTCAGCGAAGGCTCTATTAGCCGTTTGATAGTTTGGGCAGGGAACTGCAGAATGTGTTTGTTTGTGTTGTGAAAGCACTTAGGTCAGGGCTCCCTCCCTGAGGCTCGACCTCGGCAGTTCGGTTTAGGAACAAAAGGGCCAGGTTTGTCCCAGCAAGCGATGTTACAGGAGCTGCGATGTCGCTTGGAGCTGTGCTGGAGGCTTGGGGGATGCAAAAAACAGGAGCGACAAAACTGTAAATGCTTTGGGCTTCCAACGTCCTCCAAGAAAAACATCACAGCCTCACCCAGCTGCAGGAACTTCAGCATCACCAGCCTGAAAACTTGGTAAAAGAAAACCTGAGGCGGACCATAAAGCGAGCTTGATGTAGAAATCATGAAAGCTAACACAAATTGAGGTTTATGTTAGTGTTGTGACATCGAAGCCTCGAGAAATCTCATTTTTGTTTGTTGGTTCTTCTTGTGATTAAGCCAATTGTTTGTTTTTCGGGAAGCTGAAGTTCTCGCGTAACCCAAGTGGCTCTGATAGCCGCCGCTCTGGGAACTGCTCCAAATATTGCCAAATTCTGGTGAAAACCTCAAAGGTTGGCACCTCCGCAGTGCTGATGCCTTTAAAGAAGTTCTCCTGCCAAGCAGGGCTCTCGTGACAATAACCTTTTGTTGCTCATTAGTTTGTCCAGAGGCTTTTCATGACCAAACTTCCTTCTTGTTCCAGATCGTGGCGGCTGGCTGGAACCTGCTAAAAATATTTATGTTTGGAAAAAACCTGACTGACCCTGAGTTGAGGAAAATTGATGCCTTGAAGCTGTCGTAGCGGTGAGAAGGGTCCGGTTGTGCCACCCTTGCATTAAATCGTACCTTCCTGTGAGATTTGTCCTCTCTGAAATCCTGGAGTAATGCATTAGCACATTTTGGAGGTGATAGTTGGCCACGAGAGTCTCATTTGAATCCGAGGCCACTGCTGGGATTTTTGGATATGGTAAATAGGAAACGGTAGAAAGATAAAGTCTGATGGACTGGAAGGTTACAAAGGGAGAAGAGGTCCCGGTAACCTAGAGAGAGATGGATTTAGGTTTATTTGAGGTTGATTACACCAATTATTTTTTACTATATACAGCAAAATTAACAAAGGAGCACTTGGACTGCGCAGAGTTGGGAAAATTATCTCAATGGGAGAATCACTCAAATATTAAACAGCATTTTAAGGAAGATAGTGGAAGTCTCATCACTTCAGTCCTTAAAAGCAGAGGCGACAGAAGCGACGGGATCCACCACCCCGGGATGGAGAGCGGGGTCAGGACTGGGGAGACGTTGGGGTCGTGGTATTCCTGCAGCAAATCCATCGGCTCCTGATTTTTTTCTGACTCGTCTGATGCTGGTGGGGGAAGCCTGGATCAACTGGTCCCCACCAGCCATAATGAGTGCAATTACTGCTGGGGGCTGCTGATTGACTTTGGTGGGAGGGTGGAGCAGGCTGTTCTGGGAAGCCGGTTTCTAAATGTGCGCAGGTTAGCTCGGCTGGGAGACTCATGAAATTTAAATTAGGAGGATTTTGTGGGGAAGAGGAAAAAGTATTAACAAACTAAAGAGAGCTAATTACTGGAGATGGAGAACGTTCACTGTGTAGTTGTAGATGGCAGCAGTAAGTAGTTCCCATCAGGGCTTTTCCTGCTTTGGAGACAAAGAGATTTGCCGTCCGCTGAGTTATCAAAGATGATAAGGGGCTGCATTTTATAAATGGAGATAGGCTCTAATTGCAGAAATGCCTGCGAATGCTTCTGTGGCACTTTGCTGAACCCTGGTGTCACGGCGGATTTTTGAAGTCTGCTTTCCACAGTCATTACGCGCTGCTTCATTTGTAATGAAGTTTGCCACTTGTGGAACTTCATTTGGATAAATTTTAGCTCCCCCCACCCCCAAATCTGTTTTATGTCCATCTGCTAATGGGGAAAGAAATTAAAACCTTGGTTCCTTGTGTAATATTGCAGCAGAGGCAGTCGCAGGGATTTAACTCCTCCGCTTGAGAAGCAGAAACAACTCCGTGGCCAACCTCCACCGTGCGACACAGCTTGAGCAACACCCCACAAAGCAAATAATCATAAGCTGTAAGCGAATGCATTCAAATACACCTTGATTTAGTCTCTAACAAGAGAAATTGTACCAAATGAGTTGGTGCAAAGGCTCTCCCTTGCACCTCATTGTAGCTGGGGGTGAGCTGGGGGGTTCGAGGCGGGCGGGTTTAGGGGATGGGGATTTTTTTTCTTTCGTATTGTTTGCTCTCCAGCTCAGCAAAATCCTTCTTTTCTGAGCACGGGTTGTGACTCCGCTAGCAGGAATCCTCTTCTCCCAAGCCCGAATAATGGCCCGTCCTGGTCTCCTAGTAACTGCGGCTGCCACATCACTTTTGACAATGGTGCATCCATTGTAGCCTGGTTCTCTGCTCCCGCTGTCTGCTCTGTTTCTTCAAATGGCAATTGTCTGAAATTTCTCCAAATGAGCAACTTTTGTGTGTGGTGGTTTTGTTTGTTTTGTCTGTGCTGGCAGAAAGGAGTTTAACGTGTCTTTTTGTGTTTCTTCCTTAAAGCAAGCTGAACCCTTGGGGAACAGACTTTTGTGAGATAGCTCGTGGTAGGGGTTTTTCCCTCCCCAATATCAACTATTGCTCCTGTTATTTTCTGAAACCGTGCTCTCAAAGCATTTTAAACTTTCTGTTCTCAGAGTAAAAGTCTTCCCATTGATTATTGCACTAAAAGGCTTTCTTTGCTCGATGTGTTTTGGAACTGGCCTCTGTCTAAGATGTAAAAGTGCATATAATGAAACTTCGCCAGCAGCCAGCAAACCTCTCTCCCAGCTGCAGAGAAGGAATTCGACTTCTGGAGGCTGAAGCATAAAACCTGCTCTCGTGGTAATACCTGCCTCGTAACAATGCTGGGGTTTTGTTGGCCTAAGGGGATTTTCTTGAGCTGCCCTGGTGCCCTGGATATGGGGAATTTGGGGGCAAAATGAGCTGCCCTGGTGCCCTGGATATGGGGAATTTGGGGGCAAAATGAGCTGCCCTGGTGCTCTGGATATGGGGAATCTGGGGGCAAAATGAGCTGCCCTGGTGCCCTGGATATGGGGAATTTGGGGGCAAAATGAAGGGCTGGTGGGGGGAAGCTGCTTTTTGGTCTCCTCTGTAGGAGGGAATGCGTCCAGGTAAGTGGGAGCCTGAAGTTTGGATGTACAGGGAAGGGGAGGAGGCTGGGAATGCCCATCAGCAGTGCAGAATCAGCCCATGCACGAGCAATAGCAACCAAGCGTCTGGGTGAAAGTCCGAGGCCCGGCAGACCCCAAAGCTGAACCCAACGCCCCGGTACTAGAAAGGGCAAGTTCAGCTGCATCTGAGCGGAGCCGAATTTGGGCACGGGGCGAGGTGATGCCCTGTGCCTCGTTCACAGCCCCACCAGTTTATTTTCCTTCTCCCCCAAGGAGGCTGAGATGGCTCTCAGTAAAAACACTTGACCTGCCTCGGTGTCACTGTGAAAACTTTATTCTCTCTCTCAAGGACAGCATTGTTGTGTTTTTTTTTTTTTAACTTCAAAGTAAATTAAATGCTACAGTCAGAGCTCCACTTCACACACACGTCCGCACGCAGGCACACACCTTTGCACCGAGGAACGGCAGCGCTTGGAGCCGAACGTGGCTGGGCAAGGGTGGGAGCGGGCGCTGGGGAGCCGGCAGTGATACGAAGCACGGATGAGATGAAGGGGAAACGCATGAATCACAGCGTGTCAGGGGAACCACATGAATCACATATTGTGTCAGCGGAGTTGACAGATTCCACCAGGATTTCTCTACCTTTTGGATCCACAGTTTCAAGTCCCCGCAGCCCCCCTGTGCTGTGGTGCCTGATGTGAGCCACGGTGGCACCCCGGGAAGGTCCCTCCCTGCCCTCCCACCCCTCCTGGCTCCCCATTTCCATCCCGGCAGCCCTTTCCATCCCGACATGGGAAAACTCGGCTCCAGCTCCCACCGCTGCAGAGCTCGGACATGGAGGAGGTGATGTGGCTGCCCATGGACGTCTTACAGCCATGGAGAGCATCAGGTGCCTTTTTTCCCCCCCTGAGGTCTTCCCCTGGCTCCAGGCTGTGTAAGCCTGCTTCTGGAGCTCTCTTTGCCTGGTCGCCAACCTTTTAGGACCATGTGGCCTAGATCTAGGCAAATCCATTATTGCACTGAGAAACCCAAGTCCTGATTGTGGCTTTATGTCCTATTTTCTGTATCCTAGATTCAGACCCTGCCTTCGCGTACCAGTCTCGAAACACCACGGATCCACGCCAGGTTTAGCGATGCCGGTACCCCATAGCCTAAAATTCCTCCTCTTGACATTGGAGCTTTTGGGGAAAATGGAAAATCCTCTTCTTCCTTCCTTGCTTCTGGTGTCTAGGGACCACCGTGCTCCCACCCCTGCTTACAAAACCATCCCCATCCCTCCCCCCGCCCCCCCCAGCACCCGCTCATCACCGGGGCATCCCGATATGGGCAGAGCACGTCATCCCGAGGGGTAGTAGGGTACGTCGCTGTGATAGTTGTAGTCGGGACACACTTTCTGCACCAGCCTGTAGTCTATGCTGTAGAAGGTGATGTAGATGCAGATGACTTTGAAGGGCTTCGAACAGACCCAGGAGACGTGACTTTGGGTGTGCTCGTGGTAGCAGGTCTTAGATGGGTCGTAAGTGCAGAGTGTGGTCTTCTTGGCACGATCCACTTTCTCGTACTCCACGCGGCAGTTGAAGATTTTGGATTCTTTGGCCTCGATGAAGATCTGTTGCTCCAGGTCAAACTCCACTGCCTTGGTGGGGGGGACGAGGCTGACGGAGATGTTCCCTTGCCCGGTAGAGTTGTGTCGGAAGAAGACATTGACTGTGCCATTGCCGTGATCAACGACCTTTCCAGTGATCAAGAGGTTCAACTTCACTGTCTTGATATTGGAATAGAAATCTCCCCAGCCAAAAATTTTTTTAAGCTTGCCTGAGGCTGGCCCCAAGTCCCTTTGTCCTCTGGGGTGTGGAGCCTGGTCCCGCTCTGACAGGTTGTCCAGGATATCCCATAACTCCCGGGAGCTGCTCACCAGCTCCAGGAGGGTCATGTTCTGCAGTAAGGTTGGAGTTAACAGGGACTTTGGAGACAGCAGCCCTCTCGTCTTCTGCACTTCAGCTCTCTCCTGGGTCTTGGGTTCACGTTGCTCTGCACCTTGCCCTGGTTCTTCTTGGCCACAGATCACCTGAATATAGCAATGGTGGAGAGTGAGAGATGGGTGATGGGTGCCTGCCCCCCTTGCCCAGTCTTGCTCTCCAGAGTCACCCCACTTCCCCAGACGTGACCCAGCCATCCTCTTTCCCATCCTTGCTTTCCTTATTTCCCTTTCCTCTTGCCTTTCCTCTCTATTTTTCCCTGTAGCCCATATTTCCCTGCCAGTAGCGATTTTTCCCTGCTCTCGTTCTCTCACGGTTGCTTGGGGAATGTGTGAAAGCAGCCGGGACGGGTGCATTTTGCTCATTGCTGGTGCAGCCTGGCAGCAGCACCTCTCCCCGAGCAGAGCGCTTGCACCTGGGGGACCTCTGCAGATGCCAGGGAGAGGGTGCTATGGGGGGGATGCACACCTGCGACGAGGGTGCTTGCCTCCTTTGCACCGGTCTCGCTGCTGACAGCACGTCCCACGGACCCCTCTTCTGACCTCCAAACTGTGCCATGGTCCGGTGGAGAGACGGAGCTGGGAGCAGCGGGGCGGCACGAGGCACAGCAAAGCACAGAGGTGAGTTCTCACCCCGGGGAGATGCTTTTTGCATCTAACAGCCATGCACGGGCTCCTCTGCAAACTCTCCTCCTGCCGGCATGGGGGCTCTGCCTGCAACCAGCCCTGGACCCCAAAACCAGGCACAGAGCGGGGCTGGGGGGCTGCCTTGCTGCCAGGCTGTGGGCACCCAGCGGGCTGGGAGGGTGCCCGGGCGGGAGGCGGATTCTGCAGCCCCATCGCCCTCGGTGCTGGGCTGCTGAGCAAACGCCCGCCGTGATCCCTGGGGTGCGAAGGGCTCACCTGGCAGCGGGGAAGCCGAGGTCAAGGTCGGCCTGCTGGGCTGTGCCGGAGGGGGCCGGGCGAGCTGCCCCCAGCAGCGGTACCAGGACTGCTGTGCCGGGGGGGCTGCAGATTTTTGGGGTGATCAGGAGGTACCTGTGCCACCAGCCCTGCTTGCCAGCCCACCCTGCCTGCTGCCCCCTGCTACCTGCTGCAAAATAACCGAAGTTTTGGGACGCTTGTTTTTTCAGGGGATGGGGTGGGGGGGGTGGTGGACAAATTGATTTGGGAAATGTTCCTGGCTGTCACCCCCCCACACCTTTAGCAGCCCGACCCCCCCAGCCCCTGCAGCCCCCCCCTTCCCTATCCCCAGCGCTCACCAGCAGAGAGATGCTCCCCTGGATGAGGAGGACGATGCAGCTCCGAGGGAGATGCATTTTCCAGCCGATGCCGCCCGCCTTCGCCGTTATCTCAAATTCAGCGAGGGGTTGGGTGGGTTTTTATTATTTTTTTTTCCCCTTTCCCTCCCTTCTTTTTAAGCGAGGGACGTCAGCGAGGGGAAGGGGTCGTTCCCCCTTTCTGAGCCGGTTCCTAGGGCCCCCCCCGGCCCATGGTGGCTCCGGCAGCTCCCACCCCGCTGTGCCGGACCGGGAGGCAGCTTCACCTGCTGCCGCCGCCGCTCCTGCTCCTCTGCCTGCTCCTCTTGCCTGCTCCTCTGCCTGCTCCTCTTGCCTGCTCCTCTGCCTGCTCCTCTGCCTGCTCCTCTGCCTGCTCCTCGCTGCCTTCTTGGAGACTCAATGAAACTCCGCTCCATCCCCTCCTCGCTCCCTCCCCTGCCAGGTGCTGGGAGCAGAGCGGCACCTCCGAGCGTAACCCTTTGCTGCCTGCAACCCAGGCAAAGCAGCCCGGGGAAAAGGGGGTCCCCAGGGGGTGATGGGGGGCCCGGGGGGCTCAGCGGGCTCTGGCAGGGCTGGGTGCACTGAAGGAGAGGGCTGAGGAGCCGTCGTGCGAAGGAGTCCCCATCGGTCCCCGGAGAGGAGCATCCCAGGCTGGTGGTGGAGAACCGGCACGAAGGGAGCGAACCGGGGTGGGGGGACCCACCGGGGTCCCTGGCTCGGTCCTTATAAACTGCTTTATCTTCCCCCAGGGGAACGGGCAGGATTGTGGCATCACCCTCTGCCCCGGGGCTCAGCTCTGCCCCAGCCTGGTCCCTCCAGTCCGGCCATCAGGAAAAGGCAAAGGGCTGCTTCTCCCCGTCCCCCAGAGGCTGCGGGTACGGCGAGGGGAGGCACCCGCTTGCGGGTGCGGGGCAGGGTGGCTGCGCCCTTTGGGAGGTGAGGGATGAGGCGAGGGGAAACTCTTTGGGCCTGCATTTACTGGGGAGGTTTCATTTTTGTTTCTCTAATACTGGCTGCTGCAGCGATGCTTCCTCCCCCATCGCGTGGCCGTGTGGCCATGCAGTCGTCTTTCCCTCCCCACTCTTAAAATCATTAAAAAGAGAATTGTAATATATCCAGGGTCTTTTGATTTTGCAGTCTGCGTGCGTGGCCCCTTCTACCTGCTTGAAATGGATGTGGAGCCTTTCCCTCCTCCTTGGAGGGTCCGGCATCTCCTTTGCAAGAGGCACAGGCTGGGTAGGAAGTTTATTTTGAATTTATTTGTGATTTTGTGTTTATGGACATGGGTGTGTAAGTCTGGGCAGTAACGTTCCCCCCTTCCCTCTGCACGGCAGAGTGGGGAGGTGGTGAATCGTAGCCGCTCCTCTTCGACTTGGGAAATCATAAAAGGAAGAAGGAAACGCAGCTCCTGTTCCCCCAAGCCAGGCGGTTTGATTTTTATATTATCCCAGAAGTAAAAGGATGGCAGACAGCATTGCGCTTAAAAGGGAAACAGAAGCCACTGGTTTGCTCTTACAGAGAGACAGATTTGCTCATTGGGGTTTTGTCCCACTGAAGGCAGCAGTTGTCCTTCTCCCATCTTTCAGCAGGAGAAGTCGCAGTACCGAGAAATAACTTGCGAGGGACAGGACTAGAATTAAACCCGGTATTTTCTCAACCCCTAGACAACGATTCCTCTTCTTTACATCACTTCACCCTCCTCTCTGTATCCTTTTTGTATTCCCCCTTTTCCTGAGCTGCTTTGGAAAGCCAGATCTTACAGCGATGCTAAAGATGAGCAAGCTACGGGGGAAAGAGCATGTCGTGAGATGCAGGATGCTCTCGCCGAATGCCCTGCTAGCACTCCCATCTGCACAGCAAACTGGTCCAGCTTTTGACTGTGATTGCAGTGCTGGGATCTGGACGGGGAGGTTTCTCTTGCAGTTTTGGGGCGGGGAGGAAGGTGGGATGCTGCCCGCTGCCTGCATCTAAGGTGCCTGCCTGCGGCGCTGCCTGTTGGCTCCTGGGTTTGTTGGAGATCTCAATCAGGTTGGAAATGCCATCTCGGCCAGAGGCCACGGGAGTTACTTGGGGGTTGAATCACTTTTTACTTGCTATTGAGCAACCTGCTCAGTGTTGATGGCACTTGCTCCCATGGAGCGGTGGCATTTTGGGGCACGGGAAGACAAGACACCTCCTTAATGCCACCAGAGCGTGAGGAGCCCGGCAAGCCTGGTTCCCCTGGCCAACCTGTGCCAAAGGGAGCAAAGGAGTGACGAATCCCTCAAAGAAAGCTTCCTGGTAGCCAGGGCTATTAAGCTCCAGAATATTCATCCAAGAGTGGTGCTGGAAGGACCCTGGGGCCTCCTAAAACCAGAAGGAACACGGCGTTGCAGGATATACGGCGACACTAATGCTGTCCTGGCCCCAGCGGCGTGCTGGATCCCTTTAATAGGCTGCACGTCTCTAACTACTGTGATTTCGATAAAAGATCTTCATAAAACTTCCAAATGCCTGTGCCATCACCTGCTTTTCAATCACTCCAAGCACTGCATCTCCTGCACAGCCTTCCTGGAGCTGTCTGTGCTGCGTGGGCTCGGGTCCACGCCACCCCCCCGCCGTGCTGGGTGCATCCCACCTATTCCCACGCTGGTTCGGGGTGGTGAAACGCGTTTGGGGAGCAGCTCTGCGCCTCTGATTTGGCTCCTCGCGACGCGGCGAGGCTGAGCTGAGGTCAGCGCGGCTCAGGACAAGGAGGAAGAACAAGGGATAAAAATGATTTAATGTGACTTTCTGGGTTTCCTGGTGTTTGGAGGGAGCTGGGGACTGGAGTGGCATAAAGAAGGACTGATTTAGGAGCTGCTCTAGCTCGTCTTGTGCTGCGATGGCTCCCTCTGGAGCTACTTAAATAGCCCGTGCGTGGTAAGCATGGGGCTGGCGCTTCCACCTTGCCGGGGCGGCGGTGGGGATGTGTCCCCCAGCCCAAGGATGTGTCCCAGCCTGCGTGGCCCATCTGAGGGGCCCATTCAGTAAAAGTGGGCTCCTGCACCTCCCGTGCAGAAATCAGGCCTCGACGGTAGAAATAAAACCACCCAGGTGAGTCCTGGGCCAGCATTTAGGGACAGGTTTCCTTTTAAACACCGGCAAATATGTTCCCAGTGCTATAAAACTGGATGGGATTGGGGTGGGAGGAGGTAATGGAAAGGCTGGGTGATGCTTTCAGGACATCTGAAAAAAACTCTTGTTCCTGCTGCTTTTTCCCCAGGAGGGTCCCAGGCCAGGATGGTGGCAGGGTTGGAAGGGGCATCCCGGCCTCTCGCCGGTGGCTGATGAGGACGGGGCGACTTGGTGCTGAGGTCTTGGCTCCGGCTTTGCTCGGCTTGGCTGCTCTGAAGCTGCAGCTCCAGCGGGCGGGTGCCGAAGCGGGCTTTGCAAGTTTATTCTGCTGGGTTTTGCAATAATGGAAGAGCCAGGGACCAAAATTGCTCCTTCCTCGTTGTCCTGCACAGGGTTGTCCCAGTGGGCGAGACGCGCTCCGGGGGTGCGATTACTGGGGTGACGGGGCTCTCCCCGCTGCATTTCGTTGTGCAGCACCTAGCACGACGGGCCGGCCACCCATCCAGGGGCTGCTGTAACAATGTACTCTCAGATTGTGCAGATTTCCAAAATTAAACGTTACCCACGTGTTTCTAGCACTTTGGGAAACCTTTTTTCCCAGGTCCGGGGGATCTGGCTCTCTGGGAGGGATGTTCTTGCCATTGCAGTGAGCAGGAGCTGATTTTGGGGGAGGCGGAGGATGCACCTCGCCCCATGCCGATGCGCATCCCCCCTGGGGGAAGCACCCCGGGCTGGAGGGGAGCAGCTGAGATTTTTATTTTTTTTAGGTCTGATTTATCTGCAAGCTGCATTGAGGAAGCCTTGGCGGTGCTGCCAGGCCCCCTCTCCCCCGTGCTGCTCAGCCCAGCTCCGCCTTTGCTTTCCTGGGTTTCTATTGCCCTCTAGCGGGACCCTGTGCTGGGAAGGTGGGCTCAGCCCGGGGGTGCCGGGGGCTCAGCTCTGCCGAGGCATCACAGCACCCTGAGCACCGGGAGGGACTGAAATGGGGAGGGGAGAGGCTCTGGCAAGCACCTCCCGTTCACCAAGGCAAATTTCTATTAACGGCTCTTCTTTCTGGAAGCATTTTTTTTTTTTACAAGGCGTTATCAACCTCAGCAGAATTAAGGCTCGAAGGAGATTAGAAAGCCAAAAAAGGCCTGGAAGGGGGAATATATTTTAAGCAGGAAGGTTGCGGTGACCTGAGGTGCAGGTGTGCAATGGGGGAGAGGCTGGTTGGTGGCAGCATCACCAGCAGCAATAGCAAGGCAAAGGGGTTTGCAGTTCCTCCAGTAACGTGCCACAAACATCCACGTAGACAGAGGCAGCTGAGCTACCCGGCAGACAGGGGTCCTGGGGGCTTTCGCGGGATGCCAGGCAGGTTCATCACCAAAGCGAAAGGGCTGGGTTCTCTCATGCCGTGGAGGAGGAGAGATGTGGCACGATTGAGCTGCCCGGCGGGTCTGATGCCCCCGTAAACCCGTGATGTTGCTCTTGCAAAGCTGGAGCAGCTGCATGTAAAGCAGCGCTGTCAAGAATGCGAGCGCCAAAGACCAAAAAAAAAACCCAACCCTGAGAGCGAAGATGCTCTGGGAGAGACAGCAGAGATCGGGAGGTCAGGGAGACCGGCTTATGCGGAGACTTAAAAGAAGCAAGGGAGCATAGCGAGAGTGGGAACCCAAGCCTTCAAACGCCTGACAGCTGTAAGGGGAGGAAGATAATTAATTCAGGTGTTGATTAAGAGGGATATCCAGCCTGAGATGCTGCCTATCCCCCAGCGCAGCCCTTTCCCCTTCCAGTTACTCTGGGAAAGAGGCTGCCATCCTTGTTTTTATTTTGCAGCCCAACACCCCAAGGTCGTTTGGCCACAGCGGTGAGATTTCAGCTCCGCTCCGCTGAGCCACGGTTCAGTGCTCTGCCTCCTCTCCAGGAGCTGCTGGATGCGCCCGTGCCGTCCTCGGCTGGGCTGGCGCAGAGGAGGGTGCTCCCAGCCCCCAGGGAGCAGGTGGATGCTCTGGGCACCCAGAAATATATGAAACATGGTTAATTCATACCTTGCTCTCGCAGAGCCTTTCATTAGCAGGTAGCAGAAGGTTTCTCCAGGCTGGTTGAGTTATTCCAGACTGATTTGAGTTTAGGGGCCCAGGAGCAAAGCTGGGGGGAGACGGCAGGTTCCCGCGTGCCGGTCAGCTGCATCCTCTGCTGCATGTGCAAGACAAGCAGATTTTCCCCCCCCAAAGTATCACTCTGTGTGCATGCATCTGCTGGTGTTCATGTACATAATGCAGCTCCATTATTTTTTTTTTTTAATACAGGTATAGGAAAGGGATGTTTGTGCTCTGGGCTCCAGCGCTGTCCTGGGAAAAGTTCTCCTAAAACCCTCGTCCGAATTCAGCTGCCAGACGGGAGGTTTGGAGCCGCCGGCCCCATCGCGGGCTGTGCTCAGCCCTTCTCCGGATCCAGCTGAACCCTCCCAGTCAGGTACGATCCGTCTTGCTGGGGCTGGTAAACTGGGTACCTTCAAAGAGCAGTTTGCTTTTGCCTTTGGAACGCATCAGGGTACTTTGTTGGATACTAAAATATAAAATAATGTTGCTCCTGGGAAGATTATCTCTAAATGCTGCTTCTTGCACTGCCCCAGCTCTCTGCCCTGCTCCCAGCCATGCACATGGGTGTTTCCCCTCCCTTTTTCAGTAGTGAAGAATAATCATTTCCAAAAGGTGATATCTAATCGCAGCACGTTTGCCAAGTGCTGAGACCTCTTGCTAAGGCTGCGGGAGCCTGTTTTGGATTTTTAAGTGGGAAAACAAATTAAAACATTCCTCCCCGGTTCCTTTTTCTCTTATGGACGCCTGCAGGCAACAGGGTTTGCCTAAAGAGCTGGGGGAGATGGTTTGGCAAGGCATTGCCTAAAAAGAGAGCAAAGCTGGGGGTTTAGGTGGAGCTGGAGCCCAACATCTCGCGATGGGGATGCGATGGGGACGCACCGCTGCATCTGGGGGTGCTGTGGCGTGGGGCACCCCGCGGCGGGGAGCGGGAGCACGGACTGGGGAAGGACCGGGGGTGAATCCTGCCTTTGCCGGAGGCTGCGAGCCGAGCGAGCCCTTCTGCCGTGCGACTGCAGAGGGTAGCAGGGAGCCGCGCTGGGCATCGCCTGGTGTCTGGGGGCACCCACCGCTGCCGGGGCCGCAAGGGCAGCGACCCCCAAACCCTGCTGGCCTGGGAGCGGCGGATGCTGCCCAAAACCACCTTCCACATCACCGTATTACTGACGGCCCCGATCGCGGGTGATAATTGAATAAGCTAGGAAACTTTTAAAACACCATTCTGCAAGCAAAAATCATGTTTATCCTGGGAAAGTTGGGGACCCGCCAAGGATGAGTGTGTCCTGTTTTGCTGTGCTCCAGAGGGTTTTGATGATTTTTCATCCCTGTCTCCTTTGGGTTTCTCTCTGTTGGCTCATTTGTTTTTTTTCAGGCCAAATGGGGGAGTAAAGAAATTTCGTGCTTCTGCTCTGGGGGGTTTGGAAGGAGGGTCCCCGTTGGGCCGGGGTGCTGGGAGAGGGGCGCAGCGGCTGGCCGCCCCGAGGGTGCTCGGCTCCAGCCTGAGGGGCCCAGTGGGGTCCCCCCGCCGGGGATGGGTGGCTCCGATTTCCCTTCCCACCCTCCGAGGCTGAATATCGTTTCATAAAAATAACCAGAGAGGCAACTGGAGCCTCTCTGGGAGCAGAAATAATCCTGGGGAAAACAAAGCTGTGCCAAAGGAGTGTTTGTGCGGAGATGGGGTTTGGAGCCATGAGCAGCCCTTCCCTGTGTTTTGGGTGTACGGCGCAGGATTTTTCTCAAAGCAAGGCTTTAATTTTACCTGCAAATCCTCCTATAAGACCGCAGAGCACTTGCAGGTGGCCGATACAACCCCAGTGCCTCAAAACCACAAAGCCCAAGGGAAAAAAAAAGTCATTTATCCTGCCTGTTCAGGCGATGCAGGGCGTTCTGCTGGATGAATCGCTGGTGGAGGTGATGGTTCGCATCTCACGCAGCATCTCCTTCCTTTGGAGCAGGACAGAGATTAACAGCTCATTTCTGCTGGGCTCAGCAAACAGCAATGCCACCGGGTTTCCAGGGCAGATGCGAAATGATAAATTGGAGATGAAAAGGGTTCACGTCCCAGTAACATTTTACTGGGTCATGTCCCATATTTACATCACGGTCTTATCATGGTGAAAAGGCAATATAAACGCGATACAATCTATTGGCACAAAAACTGCATGGCTTGCAGCCGTCAGGGTTTCTTGCCCCGGCTCTCGGAGCGGGGCAGCGCTGAATGAAATTAAAATGATCAGTAAAAATGCTGTGATGCCTCTGGCTGGGACCGAGTTGTTTGCATGCCTTTGAAAAGATAGGGAAAAAAAAAAAGATCTCCGCATGCGAAATGCCCTCCGTGCTATTTTAGTCTGGACAGAGACGAGGCCGAAATCTTTACAGTTTGCTGCTCGAGCTGCAAGGAGAGGAAAAACCTCTTAGCAGCAAATCTCGGAGGCTGAAAGCTCTGCTTTAGCCCCAAAAGAGCAGCTGTCTGCAGCTCTGCTGCGTTAGGATGGGCTGCTTTTCCCCTGCCTCACCTCGGCTGATATTCAAGTCGTAGCTGCTGGAGTCAAGGGATTTACGGCGGGATCTCACCTTGCGTTAAATGTGCTGTAAACACCTGACATTGGCAGAGAGAGGTTTGGAAAGATGACTGGTGCGTATCTAACAGCGGAGGAAGGAGATGCCCCCGCCAGGCCCCTTGAATTAACACAGCTTTGCTGGAAAAATCTTAATTTCTCCAGTGCATCTTGGAGGAAGATGGTTGAACTTCTCAGATGCCTCTTCCTGAGCGCGTGCAGGCAGGGATTCTCATTTCTTTCACCTCCGAAAACTCAGTTTCCCCCCGCAGCTCGTCTCTAGACAAGAGCTGCTTTAGACAAACCTTCCCCCCTCGGCCCTGTCCCCCTCTGCCTCTTCCCATGCTCGTGCCCGTGTCGGGTGCTGGTGCCCCTCTGCTTCCCCGGGCTGGCTGCGGAGGGGAGATAAGCCCTGTCTAGGAGCCGTGTAATAATGCTAATGATTAATATTTCTTAATGCTAGAGTGGGCTGGACAAGTGGTGGGGTTTTTTCCCCATGGAAAATTTTGCTTATTGTCATTAAAAAAGGGATAAGGAAGCAGGGAGGGTGCACTGGGATGAGAACTGGTGAAAAGGGGGGGGAAAGGGTAATTTTTTTTCCTGAAAAATTGGGAAAAGGGGGAAAACTGCTCTTTTTTTTTTTCTTTTTTTTTTCCCCCCACTGGAAATATTTAAGCTGCTCTCTCTGAGCAGTCCAGCAGGCAACCAGGGCTCCGGTGCTGGCCCTGTTTTCCATGCCATCCCCTTATCATTTTTCCCCGAGCTTCTCACCCGCTGTCTGGACCACAACCCCCCCCAGGACTTTTCCAGCCTCATCTCAAAATGCTTCTTCCCCCCCTTGCTGAGGCTCTCCCTGCTCTCGGTGGGGGACGAGGGGCAGGACCGGGAGCCCCAGGGCTCCCAGCCTCCCCGCTGCCTCCGGGGCTGCAACTTCACCTCATGTCAGAGATGGAAAATATCAAGGCAAGGGGCCCTTTCGCTAATGTTTTACATCTGCCTGAGCACTCCAAGCACGGCGGGGTTTCTTGGGAGAGGTAATTTCTTCTACGAGACTGGCAAAGGCAGCTCCTCTAAAGGGCTCTCTTGCCCTAAACCTGACCTGATTATTTTTTTCAGCTGCATTGGCTGATCTAAGAAATACCTGCCTCTAAATCCTACCTTGCCCATGGCTGCCATGGGGGGATGTACCACCCAGGACTGTATGTCCTGCCAGCGTCCGTGGGGTGCACGGCGCTGCACATAGCAGGGCCACCCATCCCGCTCCCTCCCGGGGCTCCCCGCTGCTGTTCAGCATTGATCGTGCTCTGCCTGGGTGCTCAGCGAGACTTCAAATGACTTCACTAACCCAATTACACAGAAATGCATTTTTGCGATGCGCAGTAGCAGCCGACGGTCCTGGGGGGCGGCTGGGCACTCTCGCGGGCTTGGCTAATGACCCCCCCCACCCCAAAATTTCCTTGTAATAATTAAAAATGTATTTCTTTAGCAGCCCGTGCGGAGGGGAGGGTGGCAAAGGGCCAGCAGGTGAGGTGGAGGGCAGATATTCAGTGGTGCGTTTCCAGTGCTCGCACTCCATCAGCAGCCTGGGTCGGGTCCAAGCCGGGGGCGGCCGGCGCTGGCTGAGCGCAGCCCTCCCGTCCCGGTGGGCTCGGGAGCAGAGCTGCTTTCCGTCCCGGGGATCAGGTTGCCCATAGAAAGACGCCTGGGCCAGGTGTTTTGGGCTTGATCGGGGCAGAGGTGGGGGGATTTGGCCGTTGGGCTGAGCAGCACGTGGGCTGGGGGGACGTGAAGGAGGAGGGAGGCAAATGGAGCAGGTGCTCAGTGCTTTAAAAAAAGGAGGTGACCACGCACTGCATTGAACGTGTGTTTTTAAGTGACATCTCCATTGCTTTTTGTGTGCTGTGGGGCCGGAGCAGGATCAGTCCCGGTCCTGCCCTCGCCTCTGCATTCGGGGGCTCCCCGTGGGGTGATGTGCGGCTGAGACCCTGCGCTTTCCTGGGGGGCTTTGCCTTCTCAGCCCCTTCTTTCCATCATGGCACCGATCTTCATCCCCATCCATCTCAGCAGTGATGGAAAGGCTGACCTGAGCCTTTCAAGCCCAGTCCCCTTTGCCATCGCTGAGCCTTCAGCTGTGACCTGGCACTGGGGTCTCCTGGGGGGCTCGGTCCTGCAGACTCATCCTCCTGGGAGATGCAGGCTGAGAGCAGCCGGCTGCGTTTGGATGCACACGTTCAACCCAGACCCACGTGCTGAGATGTAGCCCACGGTTGTGCTTGGCTTCTTCCCCAAAATAAGGCACCGTCTGGAACCCTAAGTGAAAATACTGCAGCAATTGCATGTGCCCCACCGCCCGCCGGCTCCGCTCACCCCCTGACCCTCCAGCTGCCTTATTCTCACCAAAAAGAAACAAATCCAGCCAAAAAGCTGCAAATCTTCCCCTCGACACCTGCACTTCCAGCCCAGCCTTGTCCCCGAGGAGGGGACGGGGCCACGCGGGCAGCAGGTCCCAGCACTGGGGCCATGATTGATGAATGACTTCCCTGCCCTCCGGGGCCGCGGCATCGAGCTTTGCTTGTTCAAGGACTTTGGGGGAATTTCTGCCTTTCTTTAGGCTCTGCTTTTCAGTTCACTGCATTTTAAGCCTTCCTGCTCTGCTTGAGAAGGCTGGAAGGTCAGTGGGGGGAAAAGCGGTTTTTAACAAGCAAAAAGGCTGCATCACTCTTCTCAGCATCACTTTTTTGATGCGATATTGCCCATTTTATCCCCAAACCAGCCCATTTGCTCTCTCCAAACCCCTTTCCCACAGCCAAACCCCGTGCTTGCCATTGTGGGAGGAGGCAGAGCGCAGCGCGTTGTGCAAGCTTGCGTTGACAAGCTCAGACTCCCCAGGGAATAACCCAGATGGATTTGCTCTTGGAAAACCGTGCTTCGGATAACGATGCGGCTTTCCTAATTACTCCAATGGCCGGATCCCAGACAGCGTAGAGCAGCTCATGGATCAGGGCCAGTTTGAAGCAGCTGAGGCTCTGGGTCCATTGATGCTCTAATTCACAGGACGAAGCGGCGAGCGGCCTCTGTCCGATCGCCTCGAGCTCTAGCAGCAGCAAAGGGAGCGATTCATGGGAGCTAGGGAGGAAGGAGGATTTATTAGATCAGAAAGTCTCCCAGTGAATGCAAGATTGTTTTTTCCTCCCAACAAACCGAAGTCAAAGATGAGCCTCAGTGGGTGTTGGGGGATGCTTGCTTAAGGGTGACAACCCAGACTAGCAAGAGCCTTGGGAGAAGCACCCAAAACTGGAGAACATAAAAGTCGTGGGGACTATTGGTGCCTCTGTGGGTGGCTTATGATCCTTCTCCAGGCTGGGGGAGACCACGTCCCGGTCCTCTTTCCTGCTGGTGGAGGATTCACGTGTCCCTCAGCCATAGGTGAGTGGCCGGGGGTCAGGGCACAGCTCCCCACCGGCGACCACCCCTTACCCAACGCTGTGGTCGGAGGCCGTGCCTCTCCGGCCGGCGGAGCCGCGCACCCCAGGGCGAGGGAGCCCTGGGTTTCCTTCCTCTGCCAGCGCCTGTTTATGCATTTTATCCAATTACTGCTTAATGCAAAATGCATAAGGAGCCCTTGGAGCGGGGACAGAAACCCACGGCTCGGCTTTGCCGTCCTCATCAGCAGAGCCGACCCTTTAGGACAGTTTCCAGCCTCAGCTGAATGACTTCATGAGAAGATCTCTCTGTCTTTTCTTTTTTTTTTTTTTTGTATTTCATTCCAAGCAGTTGCTGGTTAATTTTTGCTCTGATTTAGGAATCGTATCTGGAGGCTGAATTTGCTTTACTTAAGCATCCCACTGCTGCATCTGAGCTAGGCTTTTCCTGCTAGATTAAAAGCTTTTGCGCCAGGGAATTGGGGCTGCTTTCAAGAGGTCTTGAGCTGGCCCACCTCAAACACCAAAAATCGCAGGGGGGCTCTTTGAAAACGCGAGCCACCGCCGGCACCGTGGCTTCCCGGCTAACCTGGCAGCGGCCGCGCTGCCGGCTGTCGCCTGACCTGAGACAGGAAAGAAACAGCTTGTACAACTGAGCCCTGTTGTGGCTTTTGAGGTTTTAGCAAGTTAAAGCAACAAATTGTCCATTTAAGTGAAACCTACACTGCAGTCCGGTTCCCAGGGGAGCCCCAGATCCCGAGCCAAAATCTGAGAGAGCAGTGGGAGAAAAATCAATCCTTATTATAGGAAATCAAGCAAACTCCAAAGCTCTCTTTCCCTTCTTCTCTTGGCAAATCCCTTTTTTGGCTCAGATTTCCCCATTCTTGTTTCTAAAGTGGACAAAGAGATAGGGATGGGGATGCATTTCCCTGCCCCCGCAGCCAGGTTTTACCCCGAAGGAGAGGCTGAACTAGGACCCAAAATCTCTCTCTCATTTTGATAGAGATGCACCCTGCGAGATGATTAACCACAGACCTTTTGCAAGCCCGGCAAAGAATTTTTCTAACCTAATTGGATTTGCTTTCCCTATTTCTGCAGCTTGTGTGCTCCTTATTTTGTTATTTATAGAAAACATCTGTCTGAGTGTCGGCCAGCCCTTAAGGTGGGAAATTGGGGCTTGGTGATTTCTTTGCTCTACACGGCCAGGGCACAAGATCAGCCATGCCAAAAGAAATAGCAGTGCCTTCGCTAGCTCCTTTTGGGAGAATAGCGGCAGGTTTCATGGGTGATGAGCTACCCACGGGTGCCTCCTTGCACCCAATGGCAGCAGGAGGGCAGGGTGAAAACCACGATTGCATGAAAAAAGTAGATAAATCCCAGCTGAAAAAAAAGCCTTCCAGGAAGGCAGGAGCTTCCTCCACCCCAGTCCTGTTGAACGGGCAGGGAAAAGCCAGGGATCGTTTTTCCAGGTAAGAAGCAGACCCGCAGGACGAGAGGGTGTCGTAATGCTGACTAAGGCAGTTATTACAGCTGCGATTAACCCGGGTAATTAATCTCAGGGACTGAATGTGGTAGAGGTCAACGTTTTCAAAGCTGGTTGGGAGACGCGGTGATGTAATTGCTTTGGAGATGTTAATTCTCCCCGTCCGCCCCCTGCCCCCACTTCTGCTCATCTTTTATGGTTTTGGGAAGCTTTTTTCTCATCTTTTCTACTTTCTGGGAGCTGAGGCTGAAGGGGTTTGTACCGGCGATGGCAGCAGTACAGACAAACCCTCCCTCTCCCTTTCCATGTCCGACGGGGCTGGGGCGGGCGCATGAGTCGGGGTCCAGGGCCAGCTGTGCGCAGCCGACGGGGCAACCCAGCTGCAAATCCCTGGATGCAAAATTGCTTTGCTGGGTGGGAAAGGGGAGGGAACTGAGCCAGGGTGGTGGATTAATTGGGTAAGATCATGCAGTGAACTGGTGGCAGCTGGAAATCAGATGCATCCTCCCCACTGCTCCATTAACCCCAAAGCATCCCTCTTCCTCCCCGGGCACCTCTCTGAAAGCTTTGCCCTATACGTAACAGCAAGTAGGTAAGAGCTGAGCTTCCGAACACCTTTTATCCTGGTGCTTTTGGATCGCAAAAAATACTATAAGTCAAAAAAAGTGATGTGCAATTTTTTGGGGGAGTCTTGGTGGCTTTTAGTTGTGATAACGTGAAGATGCACCTCGTGGTCAGGCTGCGGGGACCTGGGGTGCCGACACACGATGCCGTCTGGATGTTTTTATTTGTATTGTGAGGCACTGCTGGCAAAAGGAGCACTCAGTTTGTGAAGGGAGGATTGGCTACTGATAGCAAAGTGATTTACAGTGAGGCTTAGGCCAGCCAGCTCCAGGAGTGCTTTTACGTGACGGCCTAATGGTTATTAATTTGTCTGGAATTTACTGTAATGCTATTAATCCTGATAGGCTTGTTGGGTATTTAATGCAAATATTTTAAGTGCTTCTGTGGGATCTTTTTTTCCCCTGGAATGGCGTGTTTAGCTGCACAACCCACATGCAAGTAGCTCCTGTTTTGATGGATATTTTGATTAATCTCCCCCGGTTGCAGCGGGTGTAACTCAGCCGTGCTCTTCCCCATCCCCTCAGGCAGGGCTCCCCAGGCTTGCCAGCATCCCTGTCCTCTCTGCCCTCAGGTTTCAAACTCTTCTCTTTTCCAGCTCTGGACATCTTTCATCTCCTCCTCTTTGCGAGAGCCACCGAATTGCCCGCGTCCCCGGCCGGCTGCGTCGCGCTGGCTCTGCCTAACCCGCTCCCGCGGGTCAGCCCTTTCATTTCTCCCTCGCTTTGATTCCTCGCTTTACGTTGCTGGCTGGCAAGCTGAGCTGCAACCATGTGTTTCTGTTTAGGTGGCCTGACAGATTGAGGTTTCCAGCTTTCTTGGTGGGAAACACGGCTCCAAAAGCCTGGAAACGTGTGAAGGCTGCAATCTGATTCCGGCTGCGTTCCCCACTCCCCCTCCTCTCTGACCCTGCAGGGAGAGCACAGCTGATGCCAAAGCGGGGGGAAAAGGAAAAAAGAATCCAAACCTCCCAGGGAAACTGGAAATATATGTAGGATTTTATCCAAAGATCGATTAAATAAATCACAGTCTGGGACTGTGAGAGCGGCAGGTTCCTTTGGAGGGATCAGCTCCCAAGTCCGCGGCTGGAGCGAGCCGGCTCGGGGGGGTCTGGGCTGCACAGCCGGCGCCCCAAACGCGGGGGGCGAAAAGACTGCGATATCAGCTTAATGCCGGGGAGCGCACGTGTTTCCCATGCACGGGCAACGGGCCCCCGGCTCAAGCCCCGCTCCGAAGGGGTTTAAGCCTGGTGTGGGCGAGCAGAGCTGCCTCGAGGCTTCACCATCCCATTGCAGAAGGAACAGCAGAGCATCCCCGGGTGCACGCAGCTCCTTCCTCGCCATCCCCGGGGCTCGCAGCGTCCCCACGGGCGGGCTCACGCCTCTGTCCCCCTCCTGGGCAAGCGGGCTGGTGCTGGTGGGAGACAAAGAGCCCTTTGAGGGGTTTGGAGATGTGAGTCAAGGGCTGGCTGTGCCCCTGTGCCGAGGGGCGAGGGCCGGGGCAAGCTGTCCTCCTCAATCGATGGCTTTATCCTTTATTTTCTGTGTTTGCTCAGTCTGGAGCTCCTCAGTGGGAAGCGCAGCCAGATGCCTGGAGTTTTGGCTGGCCGAGGGCTGCCACCCCTCATTGCTCAGGATCGTGGCCACCACCGGCAGCTCCCCCGGGCCCCCGTGTGCCCCGCCATGTGTGGCGTGGGGTTGGTGGGCACCTCGGCTCAGCCACAGGGGCCTTGCGTGTGTCTGGCTGGAGCCTGGGCTTTCAGCCTCCCTTGGCTGGAGGAAGGCGAGCGAGTTGCCTCTTGTGACCTTCTTGCCGAGCCAAATATCAGGGCTTGGCTCCCGCTGTGGCTGAGCACATGCAACCATTTCCTTCCCAGCCAAAAAAGCCTCCCTGGGAATGCGGGGGAGAGAGGTGCCGTCCACTCTTCCCTTCCCCAGAGCGGTTGGGAATACGTGGGTCTGGAAATACCTCCCAACGCAAGTGCCCCCGCATCGCCCGCTCGGGCGCAGCCGGGTGATGCCGACCACGTGGGGATGGATCCCTCCCCACACTTCTGCCATTGCGGCTTCATGGACCCCCAGAGGATGGGGGTTTGGGAGAAGGAGGGTTTGCAAAGTGGGATCGCTGGTGTTCACAGGGTCAAACACGCCACTGCCCTGGGAAAACGGGCGCGAGGTTCCTCTTGATATCATTTTACAAGAAAAGTGTCCAGGGACGGCCCTGCCTTTTCGCTGAATGATTCCTGATGGCAGCTGAGTGTTTGCCAGGAAAAGGGTGGATGGAGAGCACGCTTGTCCCCAGGCTCTGCTAACAGAGCCCGGCTTGTTCCCGGCAGCCTGGCAGCGACCGCTTCGGTCTCACAGCCCGTTCGGAGAGCGACGGGAGAGAGCGAAGGCGAGCACCGTGCCTGCACCCTGGAGCCGGTGCTGAGCTGCTCCGCAGGGCGGTGGGGACGTGGGGAGGAAACCCCACGGGATGGGAGAGGTAGGAGGGATTTTGGCTGCAGAGCAGACAAAGGAGCGGGGGTCCTGCTCTGGCCCCGCTGAAGTGGCGCACGTTGCGCTCTGGCAAGCTGGGCTGGCGTTTGGCCACCGTGCCCGGGTGGCTGTGGCTGCTCCCGGCCAGATGTTCTGTAATTTCAGTCTGTTTGGTTCCCAGCGTCTGCTCCTGCCATCAGCCTGGCCCCCAAGCCTCGCTCTCCATGAGCAGCAGATTCCCTTCCCGCCTTCACCGACGGGGCCAAGGATAACACACGTTGGCGGCGAAACGCCCCGGTCTCCTCTGAAGCCCACCCGAGCCTCCTGACTCGTGACGGGCTGTGGGAGGATGGGGGCCCCAGTGCCTTCGGGAGGTCGGGACCGGGAGGGAGAAGCAAATATGAGGGCTGGCGAAGGCATGCAGGCAGCAGGGCTGCTGGAAAGATGCAGCAAGGGGGTAGGGAATAATCAAGGGTATTTATAGGATTCCCATCCCTCCGTGTTCAGCATCTCACCCACCCAGGCAGGCTGTCCCCAGCCAGGGACAGAGGGCACAGCGAGGTTAAACACCAAAGGTTCGTGCCTTTTGGTCTCCAAGAGAAAAGTCGGTGTCAAAGGCAGAATCTGCAGTGCCAGGGTAGGAGAAATGGTCTTACAAAAATAAATAGTGTGGGTCACATGAGTTACTGGCTTCTTCTGGAGGAACCGAGTGTTTACATGAGTGCTTAGAGGCTTGGCTGTGCTTCACGCTCGCAGAAAGGGTCCTGGAGGAGAGGCTGAGACTGAGCTCGAGTTAATTAAGAGTAGGCTGTTGTCTGGGAGGCCTGGCTCTGCCCTTGGCTGCGGCGCTGCGATGTTTCCCTTTGATACCCCCAGGGCTGGTTGCTGTCAGAGAGCAGACTCGGGACCAGGCAGGCTGTGGGGCTGCTCGGCTGATGACTTTGCCCTGTTAATTGGGTGTCTTCAGGTGCTCTCTGCTTCCAGAGACCCTGTGAGAGCTGCTGGTGGTTGGATCCAGCGTGAAGCGATGCCCGGAGACCGGCTGGGCATCCCGAGGGACGCCTGGAGGTCCCGGCGCTGGGTGGTCCTTGCCCAAAGCTGGGGCTGTCGGTGGGGTGACCTCAGCCCCCGGCAGCCCGCAGCATCGGTGGCCAGGAGCGCTGCCAGCGCCTTCTCCGTTCCTTAATTAGCAGCATTACCCGCACGTTTGGGCGTCCCTCGTGTTGGGAGAAAGATGTCATTTATTCCTCCGGCTTATTCTTCCTTTTGAAGTCATAATCCTCCCACTCTGACATCACAGCCCTTACCGCCGCAGCTAATCGCGATGCCACAGGGGCAGGTGGGAGCAGCTCGCGGGCGTCGGAGCCCGCCGGGCGTCGGAGCCCCTCCAGCTGTCCCAGTGACGGGGGAGCCGCAGATGTGATAAGGGGACAGAATCGATTCGGCTCAACCCCTTCTCGGTGTGAGGCTGGTGGCTCCGAGAGAGCAGCGTCTCCTCATCCTCTCTATGGCAAGCTCTGGCCCAGGGCTACTTTCCCCATGGGAGTTAAAACAAGGGGAAAAGAGCTCCTGCGAGGGGCTCTGTCCCTGCAGGTTACCCTTGGTTTCATGGAGTCTGGAGCAGGGATCTGCTGTTTGATTTGCTTTGCAAAGACAACCAAAAGGTGTTAAGTGCTTGTAATCTGGGTATAAACATGACCCTGCTGGTGTGCAATCACTGGCTTGTTTAACACTTTCTAAAGTGTAAGCTTTTGGGATTCGGGCACCAAAAAACCTTTAACATCATTACATTTTTCCAGGATATGACGCGAAAGATCCCACCCTGACAAAGGTCATGGTTGTCTTTTTTTTTGTTATTAACTTATCACTCATTCAACTATTCTCAGTCTTCTTTTATCCCTTTTTATCCCCTTTTATCCCCCGTTAGAATAAACCTCACACGTTGCAGGTGCTGGAGCGGGAGCAGATGCTGGGTTTGTGGAGGGGTTGGGTTCTCGCAGCCCAGCCACCGCCTTCCCCACGCAGGGGCCCTTATCGGACACCGCAAAACAAACAAACAAAATAATGGAGGAAACCAAAGCCCAGAGGGCAAAGAGGGAAGGGATGGGGAGGAGGCTGCGCTGGGAGAATATAGATTTCTTTCTTGCATCTTCTAAGGATCTTTGGTTGGTCGGTGGTAGCAAACGATCCCGAAGGGACTCTCGTTTTTCCAGGGATTGCTGTCGCTGCGTGGGATCCATGGTTGCTTCTGGTTGTTGGAAGCTTCAGCCAGAAGGCTGAAGTGAAAGGGCACATCCCAAACATGTGTGCGAGCGTGGCTCGGTGGCCTCATGCCCCCGGCAGCCGTGCGGGCAGCTTTCCGTTTGCCGGGTTCATCCCGCAGTTGTTTTGCTGTTGTTTTCTTGTTTATCGATGGAAGCAGAGGTCTGGGTTACTTCCTTTCATCTTTCTTATTGCTCTGCTCCCTGCCGGGGGCAGGCAGGATTTATTGCTGATCCTCTATTCCGTTTTTGCCTCCTAACATCTGCGTTAACTCTTCCCACGGCCATCAGGAACAGCGTGGCCGGCCCCACGCCGGGTCTGCGGAGCCTCAGCACAGGCAAATGCTTCTGGGCCGAGCTCAGAGGTGAGCGCGTGGCGGCACTGAGTGTTTTGCCATATTGCAACGCTGGGTGGGATGTCCGTGTCACCGTACAGGAGAGATGTGCTCCTCCTCCGAGGATGTACAGCGCACATATGTTGTGCTTTCCATATCAGACTTTCCCACATTGTTGTCCCATCCGTCCTGTCCCTGTATTTACCTGCCACCCCCAGGCTGGGACCTCTGCCAAGAAGAAAGGAGATATTCGTGTTAGCAAGCCACGGTCACTGCTACGAGAGCACGGATGGATGGAGCAGATCAGCTCAGGTTTGCTCTCCAGAAGCTGATGTAGCTGCTAGGACCAAATGCCATGTCAGCATCTCCTCCGGGAGCTGTCGGTTAGACGGGTTATATTGGATGCTACTTCTTGTGCAGGCATGAAGGTGTTTTCATGGGTTTGGGAAGCTGGTCTGCCTGCTAACCGAGCCAAAGTTTCCAAATGGAAACCCTGGGCTGCTCCCCAGTGATGTTGTTTTATTGGTTTTGAAGACTTAAACTCTTTGCTGGAAATATCGGGGCATCTTTAAAGATCCCCACGAGTCCCGCCTGGAGTAATACACTCATTTTTACTGGGTTTCTCCTTCTGCTGCGGTGGAGGGAGGAAAGCTTTCTCTGTACCCTGCTCTGAGGTGACTGGTGTGATAATTGGGTCCAAATTGATTCGAGCCATTTCCTGTAAGTCTCTAGGGAATAAATTTCCCAGATCAATGGATGCCAGTAGCAGCGGCTGGAAATCCTGCTGCCCTAAGCACGGCTCGGAGGAGCATTTTATTGAATCTGCAATGCCTCCCCCTTGTCCCAATTAATCCTGATTTGAGCGAGAATCCCTGTTTTTCCTGGGTGCTGATGCTCTGGGCATGGATCGCTGTGATCTGATGAGTAGGACTAAACCAAGATTTGGGTACCCGGTGGGTGCAGGCGCTGCTGTAGCCTCTGCGACCCCATCACATGGTGGCTGGTGGCACAAAGGGGCTGTTTTGGGGCAGACACAAGGGCTGGCATGCCATCTGCGCACCAGGAGCTTGTCCGTCCTGCCTCCTGCCTCTCCAATTGAAGGTAAAACCCAGCAAAATCTCCTTTATGCAAAGCATCTGTTGAACCCAGAGCCAGCTCTGAGTGCAATGAAGCATTTTTTTGGTACCTTTGAGGCCTTTCCACATGTCCTACCACACACCCCGAAACACCTCCCAAACCTCCCCCCAAGATCACCTCTCCTTTTGGCTTTGCTTGCTGCTTTTTTGCACAGTCCCGCGGGCAGGTTTGGGGATTTTGCTCCCCCCGACCGCGGTACCGGGGTCTGAAGGGCTGCAAACCAGCGCTGGGGTTTCCCAGGGATGTTTCTTGCCACCTCCAAGGTCCCAGCTTAAATCACTTAGAAACCAGAGATGCTTTGGGTGCAAAAAATCTCCCAGGGCTCCCAAGCGCATCCCTGCTGCTCCATTCCTGTGCCCGGCTGCTGCGAAACACAAGGCTTTTCCAAATTAACTGGGGCAGGGAGAGGATCTGGGGAAATATCTCTCCTGGAAAGCCAACGAATCCCATTAAATTTGCTGCCTTCAGACCCTGCCCCGCTCAATCCAAAGCTGCTCCCTCCAGAGCTCAGACCCATGGCTGGAGATTTATCGGCTCTTGGAGGCAGCTCTCTCCTGTTATGTGTCTTCCAGGGGCTATTTTACAATGATTTCTTGCCTTCACCTTCTCACCAGCTCTGCAGATGGTGTTTACTAAGTGTATTTTAATGTGTTCACCTTTCACCTCCTGACTAGACGTGTATTGATCCGATATAGATCCCTGGGAAAGGCTGCGAAGGGGACGGGGAGCTGCAGCCACCCTGGGCTGGGGAAAGGGGACGGTGGCAGGTGGGGACGAGCCCGTGGCAGGGCCCCGTGTGGAGAAGACAACCGGTTCCTACACCCCATCCATGCTAGAAAATGGGTCCACAAGCCTGAAAATAGAGATAATGGCAGTGTTGCTATCGGGGGTGGTGCTGGTGGCAGAAATCTGGGAGAGGAGCTGGGTGCTTGGCTTCTACCGTGGCTCTGAGGTGGCCGGTGGGGCATGGCAGGGGCATTTATCTGCAGAATAACACTTGATCCTGCGGCAGCCCAGAGCTGGTGCCTGGTGCAAGCAAGTCCTTCGGGATGCTGTGTTCATCCAACTGCATCGCATGGACCTGTTTGCTCATGCGCTGTTGCACCATCCCCTCTTTTCCCAGGCATAAATGCTTGGGAAAATGCACCCATGGAGCTGGTTTCTCCAAGGAAAACCTCCTGGAATCAGTGGCAATATGTCACTGTGCCTGGAGGAGCTCCTGGAGTAGTTTTCTTTATTCCTTGGGCAGATTTTAGAGGTGATTTTGAGGCAGAAATGCTGATGTATGGTGAAGGCAACACATCCAGCGAGGCACCAGTGCAACCATAAACCACAGCCTGGAGAAACGGGCCATGCTACACTCGGACCTGAAATTGGGAGCAACGGGAGGTAAGAGGTAAAAGCTGAGACGTCCCAGCTGTTGCCTGCCATGCCTTGCTAATATCACGGGGAAAGGCATTTCTGTAGGGTCGCGGGAGTGATTTCATGTCTGGGCTCCTCGCTGTCCGTGGGGCAGGTGGAGGGGACTGGGACAGGCTCTTTCCAGCAGATTTTTGCCTCTGGGTCCCCTTCAGGCCTCCCCCGTGTCCGCCCACCCTGCACAGCTGGGCTGCAGCCCCCACAGCCCTTCCCACAACTTGTTGGGGCCGGGGAAACCTCCTGGCTGCTTTTCTGAGCTGCCTCAGCCCCTTTCCGAGGCTCCCACGGCCTCAGCGCCGATCGAGCCTCCTTGCTGCAGGGAGCCGGCGGGGAATGCGGAGAGGGAGCGGGCTGTGTATCCAAAAACCGTACGATAATCCATCCGAAATAAATAGGATGCAGAAAGCCAGTGGCACCGGGTGGTGTCAGGAAAGTGAAGTGATGCTCCAGCAGAGACGGGGCAGGCAGCCACCCGCGGGTGTCGATGAGGCCGTTTCCCAGGGGGCTGAGGTGGGATGGGGGTCACGGCAGCCCTGCCCCATCCCTGCAGCCCCCCAGGGTGCGGAGGCAGGGGGCTGGTGGGAGCACGACCTCCTCCAAAGAGCATCCATGCAGGAAAGCATCCCTGAAGCGAGCCCGAAGCTCCTGTGGGATTGCCCGCACCCAGCCCCGAGCGGGCGGCATCATTTGTCCCCAGCTGAGTTTCTCCCTCCTTGCTCCAGATTTTCTCTCCTTGGGGGGGCGGAGGAGGTAGAAAGCCAAACCTCGAGGTCATCGGTGCAAAGGCAGGGTTGGAGGATGGACTGGCTGAAAGGTTATCAAAGACATTCCCCCTCTCATTTATTTTTTTGGTAAACAGGAAGCTGGGTTTTCATTTCACCTCAAATCTTCGCAGAATGTGGCTGTTTTTATAGCAGCTTTTATTTATTTGTTTCTTCCTTTCTTTGGGAACCGGAGAGTTTGCAGCTGACGGAAAGCAGGGAAGTGTCAGCTGCTAAAAACTAGAATTATAAGTATATACAGTGACTTTCACTGAAAACCTAAAACCTCCTCCCAGGGGGAAAGAGGGGGAGCAGGGATGGAAAACGGGATAATGTTTCCTCCCATTCCCACTCGTGCCGGTGCTGGACTTTGTTTGAGAAGAGGTGATGATTACCCGGGTGATCGCCAGGCTGATCCCCAGGCCGGGGGCCCAAGGGCTGATTTATGGAGCAGTAAAACTGAACGGTCTTGTCTTCATCATCGGTTGGGGTTTTTTTCCCCCAGAAAAGCTCATAGACATTATCTTCCTTCCGGTAAAAATCCCAACTAAGCAGAAAAGCCCTCCCAGCTACTTACAGCCTTGTCTTCCCCGCAAAATGCCATCTTGAACCCCCGTTCCCACCGTCCGACACCCTGCACAGACCCAGGCAGGGTCCGGTAGCCAAAACCCACTGCCCATCCGCAACCCACTGCCCATCCGCAGATCCCCTGGGATCCCCCGCCGGGGATCGCATGGTCTGGCACCCTCCTTGCAAGGCCCAGGTGATGGTGAACGGAGCCGCATCCACCCTCCCGCCCCGACCCCGCTCACCTGCATCCCCCCGGGACTCCCCGCAGGCCTCCATCCAGCCGGGGCTGCCGGAAGGGAGCCAGGTGTAGCCAGAGTTTAATTTGTTTTAAATTAATGTGGGAGGTGTGGGGGAGGCTGGAAGGTGAAGGGAATATTTTCTGGGAAAAACGACCTTCGTTTCTTCGGGAAGCTCTCGCTGCATCCGGGGGGGAGGGAGAGGTCTGCGAGTTCACTTCAATTAGGGATAATAAAGCTGTTTTCCTTTCCCCTGGGTCCTAGGGAAGTGTGGCATTGAGGTGGTAATGGGTTTAACCTGCTGCTTGTTCAGGTGAGCCTTCTCCCACCCCAAATACCCAAGGAGAGCTCGCAGTCAGTGGCAGCAGGAGCAGCGAGAGCAGGACCTGGGGAGAGCCCTGGAGATGCAGGCAGGTACAGTGCAAAGCAACAGGGTGCTGCTTATTGGGGTCCTGTGGTGCTTCTGTTAGCAAAGAGGGGAGGAAAGTCAAAAAAACCCCGTGCAAAATCTTCCACGAGCTCTGCAAGTGCAGCCATGTCTTCGGGATGAGGTCCCACCTTTGGATTTTCCTGGGATAAGACCCCACTGCTGGGGATGGGGATGCATTTTGCCATTTAACCTGCTAAGGCTCTTGGAGATGCTGGTTTGGGGGAGGTTGGAAAGCGAAGGGAGCCGGGGGGATGGTGTGTTTTGGGGGTGCCATGAAGGTGTCGGAGAGGTGGATGTTCCCAGGCTCTTCCCTGCTCTAGAGAAAAAGCAGGACGTGGCAAAAAGCGGCTTTTGCTCAGCTGCAAACCCAGCCCGGCGGGGAAGGCACGTGGGGTGATGAGGTGTTTGATCAGCACCGAAAGCCCGTCCAGGACAGACAAACTGCCAGCCAACGCTTTGCTGCAGCTCCGGAGCATCGCAATTGGCTTCTCGGTCCCCAGGCCCTGGAGCAGCCCCATGTCTGGGGCTAAATCATTCCCATCTCCTTTCCCTCCTTGCAAACGGGGGCCTGATCCTGCTGTAGACGGGACGATGCTGCCGGCAGCGCGTGCCCTGCCAGCTCCTTCGAGGCACCGGCCGTTCAGGGACTGAGAGCTGAAGTGACAGCCTGAGCCGCAGACGCCCGCGGGTCCTGGAGGCAGCCAGCGTTAAGCTCTTTCAAGACCCTTCGTCTCGCAGCGCCGATGCTTTCCCAGCCCCAGCATTGCCCCTTTTTTGCACGCGATGGCGAGACCCCGCGGGCACGCGGTGCCGTCCCGTCCCTGCGTACATCAAGCAGCCGGAGATATTTTAATTAACCGGCGTGCAACAAAAATCACAGGATTGCCTCTCGGCGCTGAATGGAAGAGGCAGCACTGGGAGCAAGCCATCGCTTCCCTGCCACCCCTAGAAACGCCTGAGCAGGTTGGGATCGCTGTTCCCGTGGTCCCCATCGCATCCCACGGCTCTTCCCAGCAGCATCGCGCTGCCGTGGCCCCGTGGGCGGTCAAAGAGGGGCAGGGGACAGGGGTTTGTGTGGCTTGAGCCGTTTCTTAAGGAAAGAGAAGCGTGGCAGTGGGCATTGGGAAATTGGAGCGAAGCTCTGGCCCTGGCTGGAAAGGATTTACGTCCGCAGGCAGGTTGTGTCACCCACTTCCAGTGCGGGTGTGTTAACATCGCTCCTGCTTTATCCTCCGGCCGTTCATAGGCGGGATGAGTCAGAGCGGCCAGGGAGAGATTTCTCAATTCGGATAAAAATTTTGAGGTCATTTTTCAAGTCCCTGCTTTTGTGGCTGTGGAAAATGCTGCAAGAGAAACACAAAACCATGTGAAACTCGTTGAGGTTTCAGCTTTGTTATGAGCACAAAACTCGGACCAGATTTCTGCAGGGGCTGCTGCTGCGCTCGCCACCCTCCCTGCAGCCTGGAAGCCAGAATCAGACCTGATTTCCCCCCTTTTCTATTTATTCATTGCAAACTCTTTGAATGCCTTCTATTTTTGGTGCCTTTCATTTAGCCAAAGAGCAAACTGAGTCACCTGATGGATGAAATATTTTCTTGATAAGACACTTCTTTCCCCTTGTTTTGCTCCCCAAGGCTCCCAAGACCGGTCCGTCCCGGCCAGCTGCTGGTCCTCACAGAAATATTTGCTATAACGAAACATTACACAGCTGTTTCTCACTAGGGCATTCTTCAGAGGTGGATTATTTGTCATTCCCTAGCTTAATAATAATAATCCGTTAATGCATTTTTGTCATCCAATGAAGGAACAAAATGCTCCCATGTGTTTTTACAGCAACGGTGCTTTTCCACGCATGCAGATGGGGTTCAGGCTCTCCCCGCGCCCTGGCCCGACTAAATGCACTAAACAACTCCTGCAGCGCCAAGTATTAAGACTTATAATATGACAGGGTGGGTCAGAAGCGTATTAAAACCACTGACTAACAAGCATATAAAAGAGATGTAAAAGGGAAGGGAAAAGTGAACGCTTCCGACATGCTGGTGGCCGTGGGGATCCCCTCCTCCCCCCCCCCTTTGTGCTTCCTGGGAATCTTGTGAAAATATTTGTTTTTAATTCTGTACTGGATCAGACGCTGTCCCACAAACGGGGGAGTTTGCGGTTCCCTCGCTGCACGCTCGATGTTTTGCAGCCAGCGGGCTGTGGGCAGATGTCCTCGTCCAGATCCAGATGTGCTGCACGAAGTTCTCGCCTTCCCCCTCCCCGGCTCCGGGGCTTTGCTGGAGCATCTCGGGGACATCTCTGGGGAACAAAGTCATCCCTTCAGCGGGCTGCCAGGTCTCTGATGAAAAGGGACCGCTCTGCCGTGGTCCCTTCCCTTCCTCGGGTAGAAGTGGTCCCCGTGCCAGTTCCTGGCAGCAGAAATGGGGCATTTTGCCCTTTTTTGCTTGTTTCCACTGTTGCCAGTGCCCTGGAGCCAGGCAGGGGCTGAGGATGAGGGTTCGCCCCATACCTTGGTGTAAGGATGCACCTACAGCAGCCATCAGCCCCCAGACTGCAACAACTGCAGCATCATGTAGTTATGACCTGGCCAAAATCCTCCTTGGCAGCTGGGATGGGGCGCGGGAGCAGGCTGAGCATCTCTCCAGCCATCCCTGCCAGCAGCAGCCATGCTGGCCAGCGAGAGCCGGCCTCGCTCAGCCCCGGCTGCCGTCCCGGTGGTCACTGCAATACGGGGAGAGCCCTGGCAGAGTGGCGGGTGTGAGCGGGGATGGCTGAGCCCCCAGGGTAGCTGGCAGGGTTCCTCGGGAACGTTGGGTCCTCGGCTGCATCATCCTCCCGGCCAGCGCTTCGGAGCCAAAACTCGGTGGTTTGTCTGCGGTTCCCAGGTCAGCGGCTTTGCCAGGACGGAGGAGCCAGTGGCCAGGGGCTGGGGAGGGATTTGGAAACCCTACCTTGAGTTCTTGCTCCACCAGAACACGTGGGAGCCAGTCCCACATGTTGGGGTGATGCAAATACACGTGTTAAAGTTTTGGGGACACGGCTGGGAGCGAGGGCGGCCCAGGGGTCCCGGCAGCAGCTTGGGTGATGGCTGCTGAAGCTGTCCCTGCGACGCAAAACTTCAAACGAGGGGTCAAATTCACCGACATCGACACTGCTGGGAGCCGGAGGCAGCGTGTGAACGCAGCGCAGAGCAAGCATCGATGCCAAAATTTGGGTGACTCGCTGTGCTTCAAGGAAATTAAAAAGCGCTTTCTCCTGTTCTTGCTTATCCAGACGCTCACAGCCTCAGCTGGCCCGGTACGCTGGAGGAATCGGCGTTTGGAGCAGGCTTGGACTTTGATTTGTTTCTTACGGCTTCCTGTCCTGATGAGAAAAGAAAAGTTATTTTGGGAACCTCATGAATGAAACCCAAGAGGTGACCGAAGCATCAGCAGGGCGGGCAGGAGCGGCGGGGGCAGCCAGACACAATATTTCTCCTACCCGCAGGAGAGATGCTCTGGAGGCTGTTTGCCTTTGATTCCTTCTCCCTGCTGCTTCTTGGTGCAATGAAGAGCAATTATCCTTTCTGTAAAAGCCTTCTTATTTTAGAGGACTTCCAGTAACTTCAAAGAAGGGGCAGGTTTCTCTCGGGAACAAAGTCATCGTTTCAGTGGGTTGTCAGGTCTCTGATGAAAAGCACCGTCTAACGCTCGCTGCTGGGTGCTGGACCTCTGCTCTGTCCCCGCACCCCTGGTTTTGTTCAAAGCGCGCGTCCCTGGAGGAAGATGCTTTCTATGCACTAATCCCACGCTGCAGGAGCCCGTCCCCAACCGGGCTGAGACCGTGAGCACCGATACCCACCTTGCACGGAGCGATGGAGATGCCCACAGCCACGCAGGGATCTGCCACGTATCCCAGTCCTCTGCCATCGAAGGGGCCGGTGGGGAAAGCACGGAAACACCCGGCTCTCCAGCTCCCTCGTCCCAGACAAATATTGCTTCTCCTTCTGAGGAAAATGCAGTGTTACCGGAGCCGAGTTTGGCCAAGGCTCGGGATATCAGAGTGAGCAGCGCTCGGTTGGATCGATGCTTTTTTTTCCTCCCCAGCCCCTGTTCTGAGCCTCCAACTGTGTTAAGAAATAACCTTTCCCGAAAGCCAAGAAATGCTGTTGCGGTCGGGGGACGTTTTTCATCCCAGCCTGGCAGAGCACTGGCCCCGGGCTGCTTGTGTGAGGGCCGAGCGGCACTTTGGGGCTTGTTTCTTGCGATCAGGAGATGCTTCCCTGGTGCTGTGGGGACCATGAGGGGCAGGGGCAGCTCGGGGCTCGAGGGCACTGGCTTGGGGGGACATGGCCGTAGAGGAATTAACCTGTATTTAACCACCGCAGCAAGTGCTCTGGGGTGCAGCCTGGTTTCCCAGGGTGCTCCCGTTGCGGGGATTGCCCGGGTTTGAGCTGCTTGGCAAAGCTGCTGAGCCCATTGCGGGATGTAATGTGCCAGAGGAGTTCCCATTTCATCCCCTGCATCCAAAGGGGCAGCACAGCTTGGGGAAGCACGGGAAAAGCTGTGCAAGGACCAGGCGAAGGGGAACGGCTGCGGTTTTGCTGGAGCCGCTCGGGACTGTGCTGCCCCGTACAGCGAGGGGAGGGAGCAGGTTGAGTTGCAGAGGCAGAAGGCACTGGAGAAACTCTGGTTTCGGGTGCCGAAGGGCCGAGCCTTGTCTACCTGCTGGCTCTGATCTTATCTGGCCAGGCAGTCTGCTCAGGGCAGGGGTTATCTCTGCTCCCCAGGCTGGTGGGGAGGAGATGAAAGCGCTGTGAGCCAGGCTGTGTCCCCGCTTGGGGACCCCCAGCCCCCTGCCGCCAGCACCTTTGTCCGTGGGGTAACCATAGCTGGCGGCGGGGGCAGCCGGCGAGGGACGAAGCGGGAAGGAGAGGGCGAGATGGGTGTAATTTGGTAACCCAACCTCTCCGTTTTTCATCCGGACAAAGCGGGTGATTACAGTCGCCCAGGCTGGGATTACAGCGGGGAGGTGCAGAAAGGTCGGTGACCCATCTTGCCCCCCCTTCCCCTTGCATCCCCCTCCTTGGGTCCAAAATGCCTCTGCTCCCCCGCAGAGTCCAGCAAGATCTGTAACCCCTGCATATGGCAGGAGGTAAATGAAACACAGATTCCCCTGGTTTTGTGCTGATGCTCTGCAGCTTCGACCAGCCAGTTCCTGTAAGCCAAAACTCCCTGGATAAAGTCATCACTGCTCCCCCACTTCCAGAGTTTGGTCTCTGTCCCTAGATTTCAGAGCCAAACACCCCATATTTTCCTAACATCCATTTTTCTCCCACATCAGCATCTTCCCTCTCAAGCCAGCGCTAGGGCTTTGCATCCACTCTGCAGCAGGGACTGAGCACAGCAGCCCAGGGGTGATGGGCCGTCAGGGAATGGGGGGCTTGGGGGGAGATGGGGATGGGTAGGAAATGATGCTCCAATCTGCTAATTGTCTGCACGCAGCCCCAGCTGAGCGCTGGCTTCCAGCTTGTGCTTCACTCGCCCAGACACAGACAAGTGTGGGAATGGCCGGGGGGATCCGCCGCATCCTCACGTCGTGTTCGCCAGGGGGAAGGGGGCTGCCGAGCAAAGCGAACCCTGCGTGGGGAGACCACGGGCATCTGCCCCATCGCTCTCCCCAGCAGCCGGGCCGGTCTTAGCAAAGCCACAGCGATGGCCATGCAGCAGCCGCTTTCTCCCAGTGTGTCCAGTCATCCAGCTGGAATTCCCCCGGCTGTGATTTAACCTCTTGCTACTTGTTTTAGCCCAAAAGGCACGGAGATGATGAGCCTGCAGCAGATTTCCACACTACAGCATACTCCCTGGCTCCGTATATCGCTCTCTCCTGGGTTAAGCAGCCCTGAAACCTTCTGTTCTCCCTTAAAGGTGGAGATTTGCCCCTTGGTTTCTCCATCCTGCCCTCTCCAGCACAAGGGGGGACCCAGGACCCAGCTCAGGTTTTGCAGCAATGTGAGCTGCAATCGCCTCCGCTATGGCTGAGCAGCCGGGGAAGGGTCGTATAACCACGGGGCTGGTGGGGGAGCCCCTCGGGGCTGGCGATGGAGCCCAGCTGGCCCCGCTCGCTGCCCGGCCTGGGCAGGAGGCCCGTGGGGGGACGGGAAGGAAAAGGGGAGAAGGAGGAGGTGGTACGGTCGGGGACTGCTTGCTGGAGGGGATTAAAGGCTCAATCTTGAGTCAAGAGAAGGAAATTAGAATCAAATCAGCTTCTAGCGCCTGCTGGAAATCGGGGCAGGATTTATGGCTGGGGCGAGGTGGGTTGGGGCATCCTGCGGCTTCCCCCGAGGGTCCTGGCGGGTATGAAGGGGGTCATGGTCCCTCCTTGCTCCTCTCCCACTGCTGTGGAGGGTGGGGGGCCCGAGGAAGGGCCTGGGCTGGAGGTGACCCCCCCGCTATGGGGACCGATGGGGTCCCTGCGATCTCTGGACCAAAATATCCTCGGCAGTGCCTGGAGCTGGTGGAAGGGGCAGGAGGTGGCGAGGGAGGGATGGAGAAGGGCATCAGCGCTGAGCTGCGCTGGATACGGCCATCTGCCGCCCACCGCGCCCTGCAGGAGCCGGGTTCCCACAGGCGCTGGGTACGGCTGTTGTAGGGGAGGCAGGGATGCCCTGATGCCCTGGGGCAGCACCCGTGGGTGCCACAGGGGTGGCTGGTGGGGGCTCAGAGCTGAATCCCAGGGGCTGAGCATGGGTGGGAGCAACGAGATAAAACACATCACCTGCTGCTCCCTTCTTGCCTCCTCTCCAACATTCACACCCTCCTTCTTTCCTTCTTCCTTGCTGTGTTTGCAAGCCCAGCACCAGGTGCCCCCTCTTCCCCACCCTCTCCCTCCCCAAATCCCGCGTTTCCAAACCTTTCCTGACCCCATCCATCACTTCTCTCAGCCTCCATCTTCTTCCTCCTCCCTCTCCCCTTCTCTTTAGTTCTTTCTGCCTGCAACCTTTCAGCTCAGCATCCTGCCAGCCTGCCCACAGGTTTGTCCTCCCCATCGCTGAGCAGGGCCGGAGCATCGCCGTACCCCCGCACCGGCACCCTGGGGTGCTCCGCGGCTCTGCCCTCCCCGGCCACGCCGCTCCCCGCACCGCAGCGGGGTGGAAATGGGGCGCCTGGCAGGAATCGCCTGTAAAATGAAGAAAGTTAATCACGGAGATAATTGAAACCAGCGGCCGTGGCTGGAGAGCAAGCGGCTTTTTCTGAGCCGAGGGGAGGAAGGAAGGGGGTGGGAAGCTGGGGCTGGGGTCTTTGGGGTTTTGTGCTTGTGTTTTTTAAGCCAGGGAACAAATCCATATGGTTGCAAGGGCAATTCCCAGGAACTTTTAGCCTGGGCTCAATCATAAATGTTTCAATCCTTTCACTTCAAGTGTAAAATTGAGGCTCTTTGGAAGGAAATGGGTTGGTTGGCGGCTCTTTCCAGGGGCTGTGCAGGCAGCCCTGCCCGGGGGGGTCCCGCAGGCGTGTGGCTGTGATCGACACCCCCTGGGCAGCATCTGCGGGGGCCAAATATTTTTCTCACCCAGCCCTGGAGAGCAGGATTGTGCTGCTTGCCCAGCTTGTGCCCCCCTGAGTGCCCTTAACCTGGGCTCCCTTTGGGGAATGGGGCTGGGGGGTGGCAGCACATCACCCCCCCGTCCGCAGCCACGCTCCTGGGCATGGTCCCATCGACCTCACCCCGCTTTTCATTCCCCTTCCAGCAGCACTGGGGGCCTGGGAGCACCTTGCAGGAGCAGCAAACTGGGGGGAGGAAGGTAAGGCAACGTCTGGAAGGACCCCTGAGCCCAGAGCCTGGCCAGGGGGTGGCAAGAGGGTGGCCCCTCTCTCGGAGGGGCCTGCGGGTGCCAGGGTTCCGTGCCCGGCTCAGATGGGCACTGCCAGGGCCCCGGTGACTTTGTTCCCCTCCTCAGTGATTTTCCCACATTCTTGTTCCACCGATCCTGCTCAAACCCCCAGCCCAGGCTGCCCCTTACCGCATCGGAGACCCACGTCCCCCCGCATCCAGTGCCCAAGTGCGCAGGTACTTCAGGTTGCACCAGGTTTTAGCCCCAAAAATGCCATTTTTGTATCTCTGGCCTCGGGTCACCGGAATGGGCGAAGGGAAGCAAGGATGCACGTGCCCTGCGTGGTCCAGGCACGTGGGCGGGATGCTGCTTCCCTCGGGCTGTTTTGGAAAACCCCGGCTTGGGCTTCAGCTGGGGCGGGGGGCAGTGGTTATCCACGCACGTATCTGCAACTGTTTTACGCCTCTGGTTTTTTGGCCTTGCAGTTGTGTTCGCGTTGCCTTGGGTATTTTCCAGGGTTGAGCCGAAGCATCTCTCCAGAAAGCCCTGATTATTCCAGGCTGAAAAACAGGTCTGAAGCAATTAGAGATGGAACAAAACCCTTCCAGCTACGGAGCTGCGCAAGGGAAACAGGGGGGAGAATTTGTGTGGGATGGATTTGAGCTTAAAGACAGACTGGACCTGCAGGGAGGGAGACTTTCCTCCCCACTCAGGAGCCGAGCGAGATCCCTGCTGTCCTCACATCAGTTCTTTCTTTTCACTCTTCAAGCTTGATGAATATTAGCGACTTTTGTTGTGAGGCTGCCGTGGTGGTGACCCATCCCTGGCAGCACAGGGACGTGAAGTGATGCGAAGAGCTGGAAAGATGCGGCTGCACTAAGATTTGGCTTGGGTTTGGAGGACGGGCTGCAAAAACGGGTCCTTCCCCAGCATCTGTCCAGCGAGGGGGGACGAGGACGTGCCCAGGGATGGGAAGGGAGAGCAGGCACGAGGGTCAGTGCCGGTGCACTGGAGTTGGCTGCTGTTTGCTGCCTTCCCACGGCTCGTCTGGCACCCAGCCCGGCCTCCCTAGTTGGAAAACCAGAAATCTGTGTTTCTAAGTACTTAATCTGGCAGTTTTGCAAAGCAGAGCGCAGCCTCCGGTCCCGGCTGACGGTCGCCAGAGTTTGCAACACAAAACTCCAGCGACCATCAGCCGGGACCGGAGGCTGCGCTCCGCTCGCTTTGTTTGGAACAGTCTCATTTTGCATCTAATGAAAATTTTATTCTGATTTTTTTTTGTTTTGTTTCTAAAACAAAGGGACATTTCCAACACCCAGCAGCCGGAGAAAAAAAAAAAAAGAATAAAATATTTATTTTAAAATGAGTAATAAACTAACCTGGGAGCTTGTATCTGAGGAGGATTTGTATTCACTCTGTTTTTCAGATGGGGAAAATGAGTCACCAACTAATGGCCAAGGGGAGCTGATGAACTGGAATGAATTGCATGGGGTTTTTCCCCTTTTGAGGGAATTAAACCCTCTTTGCCATCCTTAGTCTGGGTCTCAGCCTGGTTCTGCACCCAAATGGTGCAGTTTTCCCAGGAGAGGGCTTGCATGCTCACCCTGGGAGCAAGGGACCCTGGAAGACTCCTCTGAAGCAGCAATGTCCTGGCTGAAGCTCATCTCACTTTGCCTGGGAATTAAAATCTTCCTCTGCCCCATCCTCCCTTGGAAACAGGAGAAAGTCAATTCTTCCAGACCCCTCAAAGGCTTTTTCCTGCTCTCGGTGATTTTGTCTTCAGCCGCGTTTGGAAGGAAACCAACCTGACCACTTTCTCCCAGTCTCTGTAAATCATTCCCCCACCCCTTCCCCTTTCATACTCAAATAAAGGAAATAATTAAAAGACCAGGAAAATGAGCTGTTGGCAAGTTTCCAACAAAATTGCTCAGCGCTACGGTGCTGTGCAGAGCTTGAAGCCCTTCATGGGAGCAGGGTAGGCTTTCAGGGAGCTGCTGCGACGTCTCCATCGGAGGGATTTGGCCACTTCTGTGTCTCTCTGCTCCCTCCCCGGTGCTCCGAGATGGCAGTTTGCTGTCTCTCTGCCAGAACAAAAGCACTGCTCAATACCCAGGTGGCTTCTTTTCAGCTTCAGATGAAGGCAGCCTTTGCAGAGGAGCCTGCAATGTCAGTGGCGTTACCAGCCGGCAGCAATTTGCATCGGAGTGATGCTTTGAAGGAAAGCAGAGCGTTCTCCCCCATTTATCCTGCGGTTTGCCTGGCTGGGGAGGTTATTTTGGGGTGCCCTGGGTGGCTCCATTGTACCCTCACTCTTGTGTTGCTGGGATGGAGATGGGTTTTCTCAGCATATTTTGGGCAACATCTCACACCCCCTGTGCCAGACCCTCTGCGCTGGGTCTTGCTGATTCAACAGCACCAACAGGAATTGCATGTGCTTGGGGGGAACCAGTGCCTTGCCCTGGCCGCTGTATCCCCTCTCACCTTGTCTCCCTTGCTAACTCCCCCCAAATGCATCCAGCTGGGGCTGTTTAACCTCTCCCTGCTCCCTCCAGGAAGGCCACATCCATTAAAGCAAAGCCCCATCACCACCTCCCTGGGTTTGCAGGCAGCTGCAGCAAAGCAGAATCACCTGGGGGAAATTTGGGGAAGAAGCAGGGCAGGGCAGGGCAGGGCCTTCCCTTCCCGCTCCGTCCCCTTTGCTGCCTGTCCCCGCTGGTGTGGCAGTGCTGTCCCTCCTTCCCAGGTGAGCGACGGAGATGCAATATCTCCTAGGTGCATTGACTTAGGGGTGGTTTCAAGCGAGGTGGCTGCAGGGCTTGGTGTTGGCTCTGCCACTGCTCAGATGTCCTTGTCCTGTGAGAACCTGTGCCAGGACACCCCTGTCCTGCTCCCTGGTGTCCCCTGCCCGGTATGAGGTTGTGGGGACACCCTGAGACACAGGGACTTTTCCCACCTCTGCCTTGCCTTGCCAAGCACCTGGGCATGTTGCTTTTGCCCCTTCCTCGCCCACTGGCTTGTGCCCTTGCTTTTTGGGCCAAGTTTATCCTGGGCCAGGTTTATCCTGCTCCAGGCACAGCCCTGGTTTCTGCTGGAGCTTCTGGATGCTGCAACAGCATTGATAATCACTCGAGGTTTGGACCATGCACGCGTTTCCCTAAGCCTGGTTGATAGAGGTGTGGTGATGGGTTAAACTGGTACCTTGCGATGCCGGCTCAGCCCCGTCTCTCCCCATCAGGGCTGGAAGAGCCTGGGGTGAGGAGCTAAGAGCAGATTAAAAGAGGAAGGGTGCCACGCAGCTCTCCTGGGGGCTGTCATCTCCCACCTCAACCCCACCGGCCCCCAAGCAGCCCCCGCGCTCCCAGGGCACGAGGCAGCCTCGGGGATGGGCTGTGCCCGGCGCTGGCACGCAGCCATCGCCCCGGCGCTCCCGGCTTTGCCGCTGACCTGCTTCCCATTATTTGGGAATGTGGCTCTTGCCGGCATATGGGAGGCAGATTTTGCCGGGGGGTGCGAAGCAGGGAGATGGGGCTGCTGATGCCAGCGCTGACCCCCGTGCCCCACTCGGGGCAGGTACCACGGGGCTGTTGGCAGGTCAGGATTGTCTCTGGGGTCTGGAAATGAAGCATCTCCAAATCCCCCCTCCCCGTGGCTGGCTGCACCCCCAAATCCAGGCTGAATTGCTGGGAGAACCTGCAAGAACGCTTGCTCGACTCGCTTCTGGAGGCAGACAGATGGACGGGGAAGAAATATAGGTGAGATTAGCGTTTGTCAGCTGCAGCTGGGTGCCGTGAGCTGTTGTTTCACTTGCAAAGCCCTGCTGCTATTCTGGAAGCTCAGCTTTCTTTTCCCATCTTTGTCCCTCCGTGAAGGGAAGGTCCCAGCTCCCTGTAGGAGCCAAGCCAGGAGGAAAATGAAAAGCGTCTCCATGCATCCTGGGATTTTAATGTTTTGGGTTTTGTTTTTTTTTTTTCCTTTTTCTCAGCGACTGGTGAGGTTATCTGAGACCTCGCGCTGGGGAGAGCAAGTGGTTTAGCAAAGCAGTGGTTCTTTGCTTGGGGTGACGGTGGCCAGAGCGGGCATGTGGGTGCAGCACGGGTCTGTCCCCGTGCTCCCACGCTGGTGGCTGTCCCCCGCCTCCCGCCGCCCCGAGCCAGCCCCAGCCGGGGCAGCCCCTCCAGAGCTCCTTCCAGCAGATGCGAGATTAAGCAGGGGGCCGCTCTCTCCCTCCCCAGGCACCCATAAAGAAGGGGAAGGAAGTTTTTCAGGGCCCTTTCCCCAGCCCTGCTCACCAGCCGATGCAAACATCAGGCTCCTTTCCAGATCTCATTGTTCTTTTTTCTTTCCCCCCCCCCGCTGCACTAACCATAAATCAGGTTGCTCTCCCCAAGGACCATCTAATGCAGCTGATCCCACACATGAAGACCACCTCGCAAAGCTCCGTCCCTCCGTCTGCCCCCAGCGCGGCTTCAGCCTGGGATGCAGGGAGAGCGGCGGGGGGAGGATGCTCGTTGCCCACCCCCGGGTCCTGCCTGCCGGCTCCAGGCTCCCTTCCCGGCAGAAACCCTGCAGCTCACGCTCGCAGCCGGGCTCTGCTCCTCTTCTCCGTTCCAGCCTCTTTCCCAGGGGACGATGGGGATTAAGAGGAAGCAGATTAAACCTAATGGATTGATTGCAATTATTTTCCCTTGTTTATTTGCAGTACCATGTGGGAGCCTGAAAAAAGGAAAGGGAACGCTCTTTATGTGTGTGCAGTCCTGGTCTTCATTATGTTTCCTGCTAGAGAGCGACCCAGGCCAGCCAAGAATAAAACCAGCTACATTTGAGCATCCTATTTCAAGCTCTTATAAACTGCAATGTGTAAATACTTCTGTGTGCAAACCCACACGCAATCCTGGGCAAAACAACTCCAACGCCAGCCCCGCGAGGTCCCAGCTGCCCTCGCCCACGTGTCCCGCGTTCGCTGGGGACATGTACCCTCCTAGGAGCCATCGGAAGCTCTTTGAGGCAAGAGCCAGCCTCTTGTTTGGGGGATGCTTTACCCGTCACCGCGCCTGGGGGTTTCCCCCCCCTAATTTGGCTGCCCAAGGGCTGTGTGAGTATTTAGTATCAGAAATGTGCCCTGTATCCCTTTGCCTTCCTGGCAGCTGAGCCCTCCAAGCCCTTCCCAGACTCATTGCAAAAACTTTCCCCCACCTAAATAAATCTCCCCTGGGTCTGGGGGTTTTGTGTAGGATCCCGAGGCTGATCCTGCACCTTGGGGTGCCGAGGGCAGCATTGCTAACAGCACCAGGGTGCAGAAATAGGTGCCTCATGCCCAAAGCAGCAAATGCTTCAAAATAAGTGGACTTGAGCCTTTTAATGCTCTCTTGCAGCAGCTGAAGTGACTTGGAGGGGCAGGAGGAGGAAGCTACCCCTTTTTTTTCTGTCTTTTTTCCCAACATCGAAGGTCTCTCCTGGAGCGCCCCGGCTGTGCCGTCCCCGGGAGTGTGGTGGGCAGTGCTGGGGGGATGCTTGGGACGCTGCCCAGCACCGCAGCCGCTTGTGTAACTCTTGTACAAAGCTGGATAAGTCGTGCGAAGCTCGCGACGCCGCGTTCCTGGCTGAGGTCCGAGTCTCCACCACGCGCTCCTCTACCAGATAAGATCAGACTTTACATTCCTGCCATTTATAAGGTTAAAATAGGAAGATGGGGAAGAAAGAAGGAAAAAACCCCACCCTTGAAGGCTTTGAGGCCGTCTTTCCTATCATGGATTCCCAAACCTCAGTTCTTGCGGGGGTGGGGAAAACCAAGCGGCACGCCAGTGTAGTGATGCTCTTTATTGGCATCCGATGGATACACAAGGACAGCTCCCCGCCGGCCGGCGCAGCGGCCCGCCACCCCCGTGCATCGCCCCCCACCTCATGCTGCTCACACCCCACCCACAACCCCCCAACTCCTTCTACGACGGCTACTTCTTCACCGTAAAACTTGCTAATAAATCGGCACTGGTATCACACAGGGGTGAGTGGAGAAACACACGTTCTTTGTACAACAGAAACATTAAAAAAGGACACAAAACATACCGACGAGCACTAACTTTGGCTTGGTTTTCCCTCCTTGTTTTTTTTTTTTTTAAAATTTTATTTTTATTTATTTCCTGCAACCAGGGATTTGAGGCGTCCCCTGGCTTCTCTTTGGATGCTGAGTTTGCCTCCGTTTCCTCAGCCCTGAGGAAATCCCTTTACTATGGCAATTGAAACCTGAGACCATGGCAATATTGTCCTGAAGAAAAGCAGTTTCCAGCTGGCAAGGTATGGCCAAGTTGGCTTGTCAGACTGAATGGGGCAGTTTGTTTTCCTTTTGATCCGGGCACTTTATTCCAGTCGCCCTTAGTTCGTATTTGAGTTGCTTCACCTAAAAAAGGGATCGATGAAAACAACCTGATGATAACCAACACTTAAATTCATCCAGAAGCATCCCTGTGGATGGCTTGGTCTGCAAGGAGCGGAAACCCCAGCCGGGGGCTCGCAAGCTGGAGTCACCCGCTGCAAGTGGGGTTGCAAATTTGGGGCAGTTTCCTTGGATTTTAGTGATGGGAGAGGGTCGGGACTCAGGCGTGGGACTCGCAGCCCTGTCGAGGCCAAGTGTTTCTAACCAATGGATTTGGCATGGGCAACCAGTGGCCAAAGTTGTTCCTCCAAAGGGATCTTTGCTCTTTCATTGCACAAGGGCAGGAGGCATCAAATATCCCATCTTGGAGATCCAGATTCAGCCTGTGCTGCTTTATCATCCAAAGCATAGGGGGCAAAATTCCCAAAAGCTTTTGAAGGACCTGGGTGCTCGAATCCCTCAGAAAGCACCGGGCTCTCCCTCCCGACACCCAGCAGCTCCGCTGGGAACAGCCAAATCCCTCCATGTTCCCAAGTTTCTCATGGACCTGCTGCGATGATTTTTGGGGTGTGCGTGTTTCCCTGCCTCCCCGTTGAGTCCTTAAGGCCAGAAACGAGGTGGGACCGAAGGCTTAGACCGCAAAACGAAAGCTCGCCTTGCAGGCAGAAAGGCTGTGAGGAAGAGCAGAGGGGCCAGGGTGGGCACCATCACCCCAGGTCACACATAGAAACATCGAGCAGTTAGTAAAATGACACAGTATTATTTACAAGTCTTGCTTATCTCCTGAAAGAGGGGAAGAAAATCACCTTCTGCCTTCAGGAAAGAGTTTCTGGCTGCATCTGGAGGCGAAGGGGCAGTCCGTAAGTGCAGACGTACCCAGCACCAGTGCTGTGCACCAGCTCACCTTGCAGTCCTTTCTCTGCAAAAAGCTCGTGATGCTCCAGGCAAGCGAGATGTTGAAGCCATAGCCGTGTTGGGGACATCCCCCAGGACCGCGCTGGCTGCTCGGTGGCAGCTCACCGAGGGAACGGGGTGCTCGCCCACCCGATGGCTGCTCTGCAGCATCACCCAGGAGCGAGCTGGGTGCTGGGTGGGGAGCTGATATGCCAAGAAAATGCACTTATAGCTCTGGAGACACGGAGGCGGTGAGTGATGTCTTCTCCCCGGGGCGGCAGTGTGGTCCCATCAAAGGGAGGTCCTGGGGCCACCCGAGGATGCTCCGGGGAGGCAGTTGGTGCGCCAAGGGTGGGCAGCACCCACCGCGCACCCAGATGGAAGCGAAGGGCCCGCAGGGGAGCGGGCAGGGGCGTTTCTGAGCCCCCCTTCACAGAGCTGGAGGAGAAGGAGCCCTTACAAGCAGGGGGTCGGGACTGCCAGCCCCAGCTGGGTCTGCGGGCAAGGAGGGACAGTGCAATCGCGGCAGCGTGGCTTTGCTCCTGGGTCAGTGCAGCATGGGGACGCTGGGGCTGGTGCCAGGGGAAGGATGAGCAGAGCCCTTTTCTCACGTCCCCACCACAAGCAGGCACTTTTTCAGCCCTTTAGACCTTCGGTGTGTCCCCTCACGGAGCTCCAGCACCAGGGAGGTGGTGGCACCCAGACGCCTGGTCCCCGACGTTGGGGTGGTCCCGGCCGCTCCTCACTGAGCCCAAACGCTGGAAGCCCTGCAGAGCGTGCGTGGGGGCTGCGCCCCCAGAATTTCACAGTGTAGGTTGGGCTGCTGGAAGCCAAGTCCTTTCCCCCAGCCCACCCCCCGTGGCGCAGCCTGGCCATAGGACCAGACCCCTCCCCGCATCCCGGTACAGCAGCTCCAGTTCTCTCTGCACCCATCCCAGCCCTGCCCTTCGCCGGCGGCTTGGGGAAAGCAGCTGGATTTCGGGGGGTTGGAGGGGAGCAGGAGATAGCGGCAGGGTGGGCCAAGGACGAAGGGCAGGAGGAAGAGGAGAACTGGAGCCCCAAGGAGGAAGGAGAAGGGCCTGGAAGGGGAGAGAGGAGAGGGCTGAGAGCGCGGTGCTCATTCCTATGTCCGTCCGTCCAGCCTCACAGGGCTGCAGAGTTTGCTCCGGCAGCAGACGGGCTTTGGGCGTTGACCGGGACTGAGCCCCGCACCTGACTGCTTACGGGCTGCCGGGAGAAGGCGGCGTTGGGAGGGGGCGATACCGAAAACAGGAGCTCAGTGCATACAGGACCATAAATTGGGGGGACCTGGGGAGCCCCCGCTTCCTTCCCACTCTCCTCTCCGGGGCTCTAGGTGCTGGGGAGAGAAGAGGCGAGGGGGTGAAGGGGAAAGGGGACCCCGCAGGGCCGCCCCAGGCCACCCTTCAGACGGGAGAGGTGGCGGTGGACTCGCTGTACAAGCTCTCGGCGATGTCCCCACGCTGGATCTTGCGCAGGGCGGCGAGCAGGGCAGCAAGGGTGGCCGTCTCCTTGGAGGACCAGTCAGCCAGGAGAGCCCGGGCGGGCGATTCCTCCCGGGTGAAGGAGTCTATGAGGTCCTCTTTGTAGCCCAGCTCCCCGGCCAGCTGCCTCCACGTCTCCTCCGCAGAGCTGCTCAGCAGCTTCTCCACCTCCTCCTGCTTGCTGGGCGGCAGGTTGGCATAGAGGTTCCCGTCTCCCTTGGGCGCTGGGAAGGATGAAGCGGTGTTAGGCCCATCCCCAGGGTGCCCTTGCCCACCCTGCAGCACCCGGTTCGCCCTACCTGGCCCCTGGGTGCTCTGGCTGGGTGGCTGCTGGTCATGCAGGCTCTGGCTGTCCACCGAGATGCCGCTGTCGCTGTGCAGCTTCTCCCCCTCCGGCGAAGGCGTCTGGTTCACCGGGCGGTTGTTGGCCCCTTGCTTGTTCTGTTTGCAGTTGTTCCACCTGCAGGGAGAGGAGCGGGGAGGTGACAGCCGGTGGCAACGTCCCCCAGGCTGGGAGCTGGTTTGTTGCTTTGTCCCCATTTCTTGGGACCACTTTTCCCAGGATTTCTGCATTTCTGCATTTCTCCTGCAGCCTCAACCTCTCCAGGATGGTGGCCGGATAGGTTTGAATCAGCATTTGCAGCTGCCAAGTAGGTGCTGAGCTCCTGAGCTTTGCGAGGGACCAGGGCAGGGCTCCCTTCTGCATGGATCTGCTGCAAAAATGCAGTTGTGCTGCCAGAGCTCATGGGGGTCCCGGGGCTGCCTGCGGGTCCCCCCCACCCTCGGGGTGCCTCCAGCCCAGGTTGCCCGGGGAGCCTCTGAGCTGGCCCTGGCCTGCCCAGGGCCAGGTGCAAACCCAGCGAGCCAGGGATGAGCCGCTGAGCGTGATGGGCTGTGACGGCTGCCCGCGGCGTGCAAGAACGAGCAGGGGGCGGGGGGGGCTGCGATAAGGGCTCCCCCACCCTGCTGCCATCTTCCTTTTTCACCCTTAACCACCTGATTTCTCATGCATTTTTGGAAATCCGGCTCCTACCCACCCAGCCTGGTCCCCTCCCCTCCTTTGTTGGTGACAGCTCCGGCTGTGGGACCTCTGAAGGGGGGCACAGCCTGTTTCCCACTACCCAAATCCTTTGCCATGACCCCACGGTGCTGCCTTGGTCCCCCACCTTTTGAAAGCGATGTAGGCCACCAGCCCCACCACCACGGCTGCCAGGATGGAGCAGTAGACGGGGATGAGGTTGTCAGCGGTGCCGCGGCTCACGACGGGCTGCGAGCTGCCCATGACGGTGGTGACAGTGTCTGCCAGGGTGCTGGGCATCACTTCGGTGTTGAAGGGGTCCCTGGTGACGGGCTCGGGGCTGTCGGAGCCCACTAGAGATGGTGTGTGTGTTGTCCAGCGAGGGTGCAGGTCTGCCAGGAAGGAGGGGAAAAGAAATGAGAATAATTAGTCATGTAGCCGGCCATGCCTTGTAACGGGCTGTGGCAGGTGAATTGGTGAAAGGACAATGATCTCTGCAGGGATCTTCTTCCAAAGGCTGTGGGGCTTGTGGAGGTGCCAGCTCTGCCCCTTGCCCCCAGGCTTGTCCCTGCAAACCACCTTGGCCCCCGGCCCCAGACAGCACCAGCCTCCCTGGTCCCCAGGACAAGCTGAAGCTGTCCCCTGCCCCGAATGGCCGATGGTGCCTGGTCACGGCTGGACATGGACATGGCTTTGTAAGCTCTTCTTTCCCAGCACTGGGTTTTCTCGAGTCCACGTGCAAGCTGCAGACTGAGCCCCAGGCTCCCATCGCTGGTACCAAAGCCCAGGGAAGCAGCCCCAGCCCCAGCCCAGTCCCATCCACTGCCTGTCTGCACCGGGACCTGTGTAAGGCAACCCAATTGCCTCCACAGCTCGCCCAGAGCTGCCAGCAGCACCAGAGCCTGGATTTGCCCCTTTCTCGGCCCCTGTCTGTAGCCACGTACCCCGCCAGCCCGGCTCCGTTTGGGAGGGACCCTGTTCCCGCCGCACCCAGGCGTGTCCCACGGAGCGAGTGGATACGTCTTGTCTTGCCCCAGGAAAACGCTCTCACCTGCGGCTGCCCCATCCCCTCCCCTGGGTGCCGGCTCCCTCCCAGACCCCCCCCACATCCCTCTCCAGGGGCTTGTCCTGCGCCCGCTGGCAGCAAGCCCCACGGGACTGTGCCACGTCCACCAGCCCGGTGAGGATGGAGCGGGTGCGACAGCGGGGAGCTGGCATCTCACCCTGCCAGCCCTCCCGGCCGCGGCCCCCGGCCAGACCCCGCTGCCCTTTTGGAGCGGCGCTTCGGTGGCCGTCAGGGCCGTTTCCGGCGGGGCCCCGCTGCCAGCTAACAAAGCTGGCCCTGTGCTCCTTGACTTATGGCTCCATTTACTCGACCCTTTCAAGGGAGCTGCACCGGCTGCCCCCGCGCTGTGAATCAGCGGCGGCCGGGACAAAGCTCTTTTCTCCTCGGCCGGGCTCGGGGCAGGGAATCACGCTGCTACTGCCAAGGAGCAACCGGGGCGTCCCCAGCCGAAGCAGCCCTGCCGCTCCTTGGAGGGCTGTGCACGGTAGTGGGGTGCGGGCTGGCATGGAGGGGGGCTGCTGCTGGTGTATGATGCTCTCCCCCCTTCCCCTGGGCACTGAACCCTCCTGGGCTGTGGGGCTGGCTGTTCCCCAGCTCTTCAGGGCAGTTAATTCCCATCAGAAACCCATCGGCTGCCAAGTTCCCTCCTGATGAAGGCTCAGGCAGCGGCGAGCACGGCATCTGAGACTGGTGAACCTCTGAGCTCCGCTTGCTGTTCCTGGACACCAAAAGCCACCCGGCAGAGTGCCTGCACCGTGACAGTGTCCTGCCAGGAGCTCGGCCAAGGAAGTGGCTGGAAAGGGCTGGGCACACCCTGGGGCCAGGGATTTGCAAGGGAGATGAGGGCTCACAGCAAGCGCTTCCGCGGCAGGAAGCTGCATGCTGCAACGTCCGAGGGCTGGGGGTCTCAGCAGGACACCGGGGTCCTCTCCTCCAAGCCCAGGGACATTCCCCTGCCTCTCCATTGCTGTGGTGCAAAGGGAAGCTGAGGCAAGGAGCGCTACGGGAGAGCCGGTGAACCCAGCTCTCCCCTCTGCAATGGCTCTCCCCAGAAAAGGCGGTGTTACCTCTGCATTCGGCATCCGAGATGGCCGTGCACTCCTTCACCAGCACCTCGTTCTCCTCGCAGGTGGTGCAGGGCAGGCAGGGGTCCACGAAGTTGGCTTCACTGGAGAAGGTGCCCTCAGGACACTCCTCGCAGACCGTGTCCTGCGAGTCCTGGCAGGGGAACATGAGGCCGAAGCCCACCTCGCACACCTGGCACTCCTTGCAGCTCCCGCTCGGCTCGTCCTGGTAGTAGCCGTAGGCGCAGCGGCACACGGCATCGTCCGACTCCACGCAGGGCGCAGACATGCTTTGCAACCCCACGCACTGCGTGCAGGGCTTGCACGGCTCCACGGCGCTCACCGTGTCCGAGTAGGTGACACCTGGCAGGGGACAGAGGGTGAGGTGAGCAGGGTCCCAGCATGGCATCCCCATCCCTGTGGCCACTTTGCTCCCCAGCGCTGGCTTCATCCCACCACCAAATGGTGCCAAGCCGGGGAGATGGGCTTGTGCAGCAGCTGCTGACGGGGACAATCTCCCCTTTCACCATTTCCCCCTCCTCCAGGCCAGAGGGAGAGGTGTCCCCCCCTGCAGCCCCCCCAACACCACCGAGCATCCCCCAGCCCGCAGGCTCCACTTCCCATTAACAATTACACCCTTTCTGCAGCAATTCCCCAGCTCGGCGGGGATCCAGCCTTTCAGCTCCTGCAGCCTGGGCAGGTCTGGATGCTGCCCTCACCGTGCCCATCCCAGCGCTCGGTGCCCGTGTCCCTGGACGAGCATCCCTGCCCCCGGCCGGAGCAGAATCCCCATTTTCAACCTCTGGATGGTCCCCATGGGCATCCTCCAGCCATCGCTGCTCCCCAGCACCCCAAACGCTTTCTCCTTCGCATCCTGCCCGCGGGGTCCCTCGGGGCATCACCACCCCGTGCCCCCCTCCTCGGCCGCGTGTCCCCGACGCGTGGCGTGATGTGAACAGGAGGTTACAACACTAATTGCTGACTCTCCTCTGACCCCGGGCCTTCTTGCTCTCCGGTTTCATCCTGCAGCACTGACTCTGCCGGGGAAATCAATCCTCCTCCCGCAGCCCGGCAAACCGCCCCCGCGCCCCCTCCCTCCCCCTGCCCGCTCCCAAAGGTGTTTGAAGATATTTTTAGCCCTGGAAGATGGGTCAGCTCCCGTCCTGGAGGGCACAGCTGCTGTCCCTGCGTCGGCTGCCTCCCATCGATCCCCCCGGAGCCCGCGCTGCCGCAACGCCCCGTCTTCCCTCATCCGAAACAGCCAGGGAAAGCCAAACCTTCTTGATGGAGAAGGTGTTGGGAAGATCTCTGCTAGCCCTGCTCCTTGGGAAGTCAATTCAGCCACGTGCTAATCTTTAATTACCTGCCTGTCTCCCGAGAATGATTGTGGGAGATGGTAATTCCCACCCTCAGTGGCCCCCAGCTTCCCTGGGTGGCCAAGGGGAGACCGAGCCACGGACAGGCTCAGGGCAGAGCTGTTCTGGTGCTTAATTTTTGGCTGCTTTCAAGATAGAGGGGAATGAAGAGCCCCGAGACCCTGGTGATGGGCAGCGTTAGAGGGATGGAGGTGCCGTCCCAGTCTCAGCAGCTGCTTTCCCACCGTGGCTCATGGTGAACCCTGAGCGGTGACAGCCATGACATTTCCACCCCCAGCATCTCCCCCTGCCCGTGCCTGTGTCTGAGTGTCCTGCTCCTCTCTCGGGGCCGGCCCTGTGCCCTCCCTGGAACTGCAGGACCCTGGGGATGAACCCGCTCCATCTCTGCCGGCCCCGAGCTGCTGCCTTGGCTCTGCCCCGGGGTGGGTGAGCAGCCCCTGCCCCTCTGCCCGGCCGAGCGAGCAGAGCCAGAGCAGCACCGGGTCAGCCGCCGGCATGTGCAGCTCCCATTAACCTGGGCTCATCCTTTGCATTATTCTGAATTATTGATAGGCACCATTAGAGTGGGGAAGTGGCCAGGAAAGGCATACGGCTGAGTGGGCACATTTTCAGTGGCAGCAAGGTATCTGAGCTGAGCAATTACAGCTGAGATTCAAACAGGGCCCCCTCCCTCCCGCCGGCAGCAATGGAGGCTGGCGAGGGGGATAAATAAATCATGAGGCAGCAATCAGGGGTGGCTGGCAAGGAGGGGAGAAGGAAAATGATAATAAAAAAAAGCAAGTGGCCATTTGGGCTAATGCAGGGATCATCTCCTCTGGCCCATCCGGCCCCCATGGGTTTTGGCAGGGGTGGTGCTTTTGGTTGTAGCAAATTTTTGCAAAACAATTTGGCTGGTGAATCGGGAAGAAATCCAAGGCGAGAGCTCGGAGGCAGCCCGAGGTGGAGGTGGGGATCTCGGCGGCCCAGGGCCGTGCCCGCATTCCTCCCCGCCGGCTCACGCTTGGCAGGCAGGGCCCTTTGCCGGGACTGGGGCTGCCTGCACCTGCCCAGCGCCTGCGGCAGCAGGATCCGCTGTGAGCCCAGGTCCAAAGGGACCCTCTCCCCATCCCGGCAAGGGCTGATGATGGGGTTTGCAGGTCTCCTTCTCTCCCCACCCCAAAATCCCGCTCAGGGGTCAGAGAAGAGCTGGGGGAGCATTTGCCCCCTTGCAGCACCTGCACCCATGAGTTACCCCATGGTCACCCCCACCCAGCAGCTCCCAGCTGATGAGCTTCTGGGGATTAGCCCATGCCGCCATTAATGAATGAATGAAAGGCTACAGCTGGGACAAGGCTGGGGGTATAAAGCAGGAGGGTTTGCAGGGCTTTTGCCCTGGTTGTGGTTCTCCAGCTTGTGTGTTGGTTCCCTCTTTGAGGTGGAGAGGGGGTGGGTTGCCCCCCTTGGTGCTGCTTCTTATGCTAGTTGCCTGATCCTGCCCTGGGGCGTGCACCACGCTGCTGTGCAGCTGGGTAAGTGCATGGGATCTCACATAGGAGATACTCCTGAGCAAGGGGTGGCAGGGCTGGGAGATGCTGGACTGGGAGGAGGGTGGAGGGCTGTGGGGGAAACTGAGGCATGGAAAGGGGAACTGGCAGTCCCAGAGCAGCTGCCTGGAGGCCGGGAGCACTCAGCTGTGCTGGCCCGTCAGCAGCAAAGCCAAGCAAGGCACAAAGTGCTGCCCTGTGGCTTTGCTCTCAGCCTGTGTGTGATGCTGGGAGGCCTTGGGGCTGCAATGTTTGCTCCTGGCTGCTCACATCACTGCAGGGATGAACAGGCCAAACCCTTTTGTCCTGGTACTTTCCAGCTCAGCTCCCTGACCCGACAGAGCTGCTGCCTGATGTTAATCCCCCTGCAAAAATGCAAATGCCTGTTGTGGGGCTGGGCAGGAGGAGCTGGGATGCAAACCAGAGCAGTGGCACTTGCATCCGCACCCCAGCTGATGCATGGGCTTCCAGCACTGCACCCAGGGTCACGGTCCTGGTCTCTCCATAACCTCCATGTCCTCCAGGGAGGGTGGAAATTCCCTTTATCCCCTCAGTTCCCAGAAAAATCAGGGAGACAAGCCATCTGTCAGCCTGGAAGTGCAGGGTGTTACGGGAAACTGGCTTCTCTGAGCATCCCCAGGAATGCAAAGCAACCCTCTGGATTTACAGCCCTGCACGCCCGGGAGCTGGAGCCTGACACCCCGGCCAGGTTCCCTGCAGGAAGGGCTCACGGGGATGGATGGCACAGTGGATGCCCTGGCAGCTCGCAGCAAGATGGGTCTGAGCCTGGCAGGCTTACCCTGCACAGCAGCCCCAAGGCTGCAGCCGGTGGGGTTCGGCCCCTGCAGCCAGGCGCTGGGAGGGTAAGCACTGTTCATCGATTTTGCAGGAAAGCAGAGGTATTTTTAGCACTGCCCTGACACTGTTCCATCCCCTGCTCCGTGCTGGCGCTGCTCTGCTTTGCTTCTCCCCCCTCCCCTTCCCCTGCCCCGGACTTTGCCTCCTCTCTGCTCCTCCGCAGCCATACTCTGTCCCTTCCCCCTCTCAAAGCACATCCCTGGAGCGATCTGGGCTTGGCTGGCACAGCTTTTCCTACAAATACTTGTCCTTAGGCCTTCAAAGGGTTTGCAGCAGTAAATTTGAAGGGCAGATTGCTTATGCCTATCGTGGCATTGTTTAAACAGTAATAGTTGGACCATTTCATCTGTAAGCATTTAAGCAGGTCTCCAGCACACATCTCCGACCGACATTTATGAAGCATTTGACATAGGCAATGCGCCTGGAGCTGGCCAGGAGAAAACTGTTCCCCTCTCTCTTGGGGACCGATGTGATTTGCTTCTCCCCTCTCAAACTTGCTTTTATTTTGCAGTCTTTACAAGGTTTAAGAAAAAATAATACAGGTGGCTCATTGGGAGACATCCCCGTGGCTGGATCCGAGACCAATGCACAGTCAGTGTGGGGACGGGAACATCTCAGAGGCAAATGCTGGCCATCAGCCAGTAGCCAGGGAGCCATCGGGAGGGGAACAGTGCTGGAAGGGGGACCTGCAAAGGTGCCTGGCACCAATGGGTCCCCAAACAGGGGGAGATGTTGCATGCGTGGCTGGGATTTGCAGATGCTCTGGGGAAATGCTGGCAGTAACCCTGGTGCCAGTGCAGAGACGGGTGGCCTGGCAAGGCTGCGTGCAGAGCAGAGCTGATCTGTGCAAGGGCTGTGCACGGAAAGATCGAAGCAAACAGCACAAATTGTGCCCAGGCAACACTTCCAGGAGGGAAAGAGGATCCACGTGCGGAGACCCGAGTGCCTGCTAACACTCCTGGTCCCTGAAGCACCCCCCATACCCCGTGCCAGCCCCTTTGCGGTGCTTCGTGGAGGGGAGCGGGTACTCACTGTCCAGGCAGGGCTCGCAGACGGTCTGGTTGACCCCGCAGGGTTGCACCACCCCTTCTCCCAGGTTGCAGGCTTTGCAGCACTCCCCGCTCGTCGTGTACATCTTGGTGGGGCACTTGTCCTTGGAGCCCCAGGTGGGTCCCTGGGAGAGAAAAGAGAGCCGGGGGTGACCCTTGTTATGGGACCCTCCCCGCAAGGGCAGGCAAAGTGTGTCCCATCCAGGTAGGGTCCCGCTCTGGGGTGGGCGTCCAATGTCAGGGCTAAAGAGAGCTCACATATGAAATACAGGTCTAGGGAGAAATCACTTTCCTATGCAAAACTCTCTCATCGAGAAAGCCCCTGCCAAGCGCTGCTGCTGGAGGGAGGTCAGGAAAGCCCATGTCTCCACAGCTGGGACTGGTGGGTATTTTGGGGGGGGATGTGGGCTTTTCTGTGGGGTTACAGCATTGTTTGCCCTTGTCTGTCACCTGAGTTGTCTCCTCTAAGGATGCCTTGCCATCCTGAAGGGTTCAGCCCTTCCCACCCTGGGGGAAGGCAGGGCATTGCCTATGGGCTGGCGGTGGGGAGGCCTGCCTGCCCCGATGGAGGGTTTGGAGAGCTTGGGTGGCAGCTCTGTGCAGCACTTCTGCTGCACATGGGGATCAGAAATCAGACCCCGTGATGGAAATGAAACCTTTGAAGGGAGCACTGAGAGCTTCAGCAAGGTTACTGTCTAATGGAAGTAAGTGTATCTGCTTATAAAACCTGTCGTCACATATGGAAGCAATAAACACGCCACGAGCGGTGGGGTCAGAGCCACCCTGCACATGCACTTTGCAGCCTGGGGAGCAGGGTGCATTTGCAGGACGGCTGCTCCCCCAAACACCTCTTGGCCAGGGCTGTGCGGTGCAGGAGCCATCCCTGCCTGGGTGCAAGGCTGCTGAGATGCTCACAGTGATCTGAGCTCTGCCAGGGCTCCTTTTGCTCCCTCTGCTCACCGGTGGGCGTGTTCTGTGGCTGGACCATCCTTTTGCCATCCAACTAAGCCTGATTTTTGGGGAAGAAACTCAGCTAATGCTTGGGGGAGCTCCCCTCCCCGTGCATCTGGATGCCTCGTCAGCCAGTTGGCCACCTCCTTGCACAATGCGGCGTTATGGACTCGCTGTGCAGCATCCGGCAGCATCCGGCCCGGCTGAGACAATGGAGCGCCAATTATAGGCATCTGAATGACAAAGTGCTCCAATTACCCTGCGCTTGAAAGCATGTGCTCTCCTCCCTGGCGCTGCTTTGCCAGCCCAGGCTGGCAGCCTGCTCCGGCGCTAGGCCCCAGCAGTGCAGGCAGGAGGGCTTGGCGTGGGGTGGGGGGCTTCCCAGCACCCCCAAATGACAGCTGGGAAAGGGGTTTGGGGGTGAGCAAGGGGCTTGTCCCCTCTCCTGGGGGACAGATCCAGCTGGTGGGGCTTTGCAGCAAACCTGGTTGGAGCTCACCCCTCTGCTCCATCCCCTGCAGCCCCGATTTGCAGTGCGTCCCCCCTGCTTGGGCAGGGGTTTGTCCCCCTCCCACCTCCCCGTGGCCGTGGCAGCAGCAGCCATGAGCGGGGCTGGGGGAGCAGCCGAACGTGCCTGGCTATAAATAGTGCTGGGAAGGCTGGGGCAGCGCAGCTGGGGCCGGCAGCGGCCAGCTCTCCCACACCGCAGGCAGCTGCGAGCGGCTTCGTGCACCCGCGGGGATGGGACCCGGCAACGCCGCTTCCTCCGTGCGAAATCCGGACCCCCATCAGCTGTCCCCCAGGACCCCCTCCGGCCACATGTCCCCTCTCTGTAGGGCTGCTAGCAGTGGCCAATGCCTCCCCCCTGCCAGGTTCCCCCCACCTCCGCACTCCTAAATACTGTAGAAAATGCAACTTCCAGTCCCAGGTGCTGCACCCCCCTGCTCTGCCTGCATTTCCCTTTCAGTTCTCCATCTCGAGCACCGAAACCCCCGTAAAGATTAACACACTTATAAGAGGGGCACATGGTCTGCATTAGCCTGCTGAAATGTGCATGTTATTAACACAACTCCTGTTGACAAAGCCACAGGTATTAACACCATAAAGCATTTTGACAGCTGGACCAAGGAGGGGGGCACGGACGGAGGGTGTGAGCAACACCTCTGTAAGCTTTTAATTGTTTTCGGAGTTGTGTCAGTGGGTTTTTGTGTCCTAGCAGATGCCGCCGGTTGAGGAGATGGCCTCGGAGGGAGCTATGTGGAGCGGGAGTTTGGCGCAGCACCATTAGCTCCGGAGCCCTGGCACAGAGAAATCGCTTCTCACCGGAGCAGGGAAGGGAGGGGATGCTACAGCTGGAGATGGGCCCAGCGGCAAGCCTGGATCCGAACCACCCACGAGCCTGACAGACAGGCTCTGCCTTTCTTGGTGAAGCACCCTGTCTAGGAAAGGCCAAACCCCTGGCTCCGAGCAATCCCCAAACTTTGGGCAGCAGAGAAAGCCACGTCGGAGGTCTGCGGATCCGGCCAGCCCTTGGCACGGCAGGACCGGGAGGGCTCTGCCTCTTCCCACACGGAGCTACCCGCCAAGCAGCACAGGTAAAGAGCAACGAACTCAGGGTGCCCGGGGTTTGGGGTGGCCCCGGGGCTGCGGCCACAGCTGTGGGTGCACATCTGGACCTGCCGGGGTGAGGGCTCAGCGGAGCAGCCGGGCTCCCCCTGCGCACACCCCAGTCCCCCCAGCTCGGTAGGTGTAATCCCGGGGACAGATCCAGCCCCAGGACGGTGGGCGCCCCGGCTGGCGAGGGTTGGGCTCAGCCCTGACCTGGGGAGGCTGCTGCGGAGATTCGGGGGACACCGAAGCCTGGCCCCGCTGAAGCAGGCGGGGGGCTGCCCGAGGCAGGTAATTCCCTGGGGTGAAATCATTTGAATCCATATGGCTGGGACAGCTTTTGCCTTTCCTGCCACCCGCCCGCCGCCGTGAGCGCTCCCGGGGAGCTTGGCCAGCCTGATCCCATGCCCGGCACCGCGGGTGTACGGGGGAAGGAGACCCTCCGGCACGGAGCCTCGGTCTCTGCACGAAACTGCTAAAGCACCAGCTTTAATATCCTGCCCGAAAGGTGTCCTGCTGCCTAAGGAAACCTCTGGGACCCCCGTCAAATCCTCCCCCAACAAAAGCCCTGTTTCTGCCCCAGGTAGGTGGGTCCATCCCTGTGTGCCCTGCTCCGGGCGTTTCCCTCTCCCCTGGCCCCCCATGCCCTGAAGTTTTGTCCCCAGCACACGTCGAGGCTGTGCCCGTCCCAGGGGCTCACACCGCGGGGAAGAGGGTCTCGCCCTTCGCTCTGGGCAGTGAGTGTGGAGCTGGGAAGGTCTAAGGGAGATTTTGGGGATGTGGGATGGCAGGGGATGCGGGCACTGGGGGTGTTCGTGGCTTGCCCCCCGCCCCCCCGAGTGGGGGCTGTCATCCTTTTTTCCTAAGTCAAAGGGATGACAGAGCTCGGTGCAGAGGGATCAGAGGGGCTGCACAAGCCATCCCTGTGGGTCCCCCATCACCCCCCGGGCCCCCTCCCTCTGCCCCCGAAGCGCCCTGCCTGGCACCCCCGGGCCCCCCGCCCGGCTCCCCCCCCCCCCCCAGCCCTGCTGCCCGGTGCCCCCGGGACGCTCCAGCCCCGCATCCGCCTGCCTCGTCCCCCCAGGACCTCCCGCCCTGTATCCTCAGCGCTCTCCATCCCGGCACGCCTGGGACCCTCCGTGTCTGCCAGCCCGGGACCCCCGGGAGCCTCCAAATACCCCTGTGTGGTGCCTCCGGGACCCCTCCATCCCGGGACCCCCGGGAGCCTCCATCCCACCCCTGCCTGGCGCCTCCCAGACCCCCGGGGATCCTCGGCGCTCCCCGCCCGCCCCCCCGGCTGCTGCCCCCCCGCACTCACCGCCGGCAGCAGGAGCAGGAGCAGCGGCAGGAGCCCGGCCATGGTGCGCAGGGGCGGCGGGGCCGGTCACCCCCCCCGAGAGCCGGTGCGCGGCCGGGCTGCCCTCCCTCTGCCGCCCACCGCCTCGGCGGCAGCCAGAAAAAGGCTGCAAGTCCCTCCTCCTCCTCCTCCTCCTCCTCTCCGCCCCCGGAGCATCACGGCGAGCGGCCGAGCCAGCACCCTCCTCCGCCGGCACACAAAGCCCAGACCCCCCGGCCCCCGCTGCCCTCCCACGAAGTGCTCTTGGGGTGCCCTCGGTCTCTGTCCAGCTCTCTCCAGCCCCTCAATTATTCACGCCCATCCATCCATCTCCATGCCCCCTCCTCTGCTCTCCATCCATCTCTCTCCATCCCCTCCAATGCCCATGTCCATCTGTCTGTCTCTCCTTGCACACCTCGCTCTGGCCCTCCATCAGTCACCGTCTGCGTGATGGCTTCATTGATATTGCAGCCCCGTCAAGAGGCTCTGGGCAGGTCAGCGGCCATGGCTGGGATGGGGTGACCAGACCTCCTCTGGCGGCATGGGACAAGGGACAACGTCCCGCGGGTGCCTGGATTGCTGGCACCCCCAGGATCCAGACCCCAAGGTCTGTCACAGCCATCCAGGTGACACGGAGAAGCCCCCAGCGGGGAGCAGGCAGGCAATGCTGTGATGTCCATAGCAGCAGCTGCTCATTCCTCTTAGTAAATCCACCCTTGGCAGTAAAAAAAGCCCTACATTGATGTCCTTTGGCCCCTAAAAATCTCCCTGCTCCCTGCTCTCCTCTGCCCCAGTGCTTCCAGCTTCTCGCAGGACAGCTCTGCCTGGCGTCCTGCCCAGCCCAGACCCCAGGGTGATGGAAGCTGGAAATGTCACGGCCTGTCCCTCGTCCCGGCGAGGCCCCTGCCTTGGTGCGTCAGTGCCGGGAATTTCTTTCGGGGCTCACTGGAAAAATGAAGTGGGTTTTCTCGTGGCTTTGGTAAGGGAGGGTGCCTGGAAACAGCCCAGAAACGCTGTCGCTGGCCCCTGGGATGGCTCCCATGGCCGGGGCGGAGGAGAGACGTCTTCCCTCTCCCACTTTGTCCACTGCACGGTGGATTCAACCTCGTGTCCTGCCAATGCCAGGTGTTTCCTTGCCCCTCCAGGCTCTGCAGGTGCTTTTGGGGTTCCTCATAGCGATGCTCGGTCCAGCCTTTCCCACCACCGCAGCCATTCGAGCCCCCACAGCTCCCGACAGCCCCGTGGGCTCCTCCCGTGGGTCACATCATCCCCTCTGGGCAGCAAAGCGCCTGGGGCTGAGGGCAGCTCAGCTGGATTTCCTCTTGAAAAGCAAATTATCGACGTCCCGAGGCACACGAGGTCGGCTGTTCCCGGCCGGCTCGCGCTGCTCCGACGGGCAGCCGGGAAGGGCTTTAAGGGAAGTCCCTCATTCACAGCTGTGCCTTTCAATAAGATTAAACCGAAGCCAAAGCAGCAGTTTGTTCTCCGGCACGGAGACGCGGGAACACATGTGCGAGCCACATGGCGATGGGTTTGCTGGCCAGAAGGCTGTGCCGGGGCCAGGTAGGGATGAGGCAGGATGCGGCCGTGGGGCGCGGGATGCCCACCCGCAGGTCGGTGATAAGCCAAGCATCCCGCTCTCTTTTTAACGCACCGATGGATGGAAACGGGGCAAAGCCGCCTGCGGACATGTGGTGGGGCTGGGCACAGCGGGGGGAGCAGCCCGGGTCTCCCGCAATTAATTTGCTTTTGCTGTTCCACTGCAGCAAGTGGCAAACGCCGCTGCTTTCCTTGGCCTCTCTGATAGATCCTCCCACCCCACAGGGTTTTGGGCTGTGGCCTCCCACTTGCCGGGGACACAGGGCTTGGGGCAAGCAGTCCCCGAGCCTCCCTCCCTGCCACCACCCCGAGCACGGGTGCTGCACGACGGCCTGATGCCACTACAGGAGTCACCCTGGGAAAAAACAGTACCAGCGATGTAAAGGCGAGCCCGGCAGACGGAGACGGCCGCTCAGCTGGGCTGCATCTGCACGAGGCTGGGCTGGTGGCCAGCGAAGGTAAGTGAAAACTTCTGCTCCCATCCTAACCCTCCGCGGCTCCTTTGGTAAAGGCACTCGCGAGCATTTTTCATTAAATCCCCCGCACGCTTTTGGTTTTTTTCTGTCCCAAAAAGGTTGCGGCCCTTTCCTGGCTCCATGAGATGACAAAGAGCCTCTTAAAAGTCTGCTGTCGCCTCTCGGAATTAAAACCAAAGGCTCCAGGGGTTTATTTGCTGGGGGAGCATCCTTTAGGCTGCCGGTGGAAGACGGCACTCTCTGCCGTATTGCAACCCCTAAGGTCAACCGACAGCTACATCCACCTGCAATGGGCTCCGTGTGCCAGAGTGCGGCCAGTCCTGCTCCCACGGCGGCTCGTGGCCACCGAAGGGGCCCAAAATCGGGTCTCAGCGACGCTGCCGGTCCCGCTCTGCCACAGCGGGACGATGCCGCAGGGGCTGGCACGGCGCTGGCCACCGGTAGAGCTGCGTTTGCCTTGCTGAGAGCAGGTTGGGGAGTGGTTTGGCTGCAAGCTGCCAGTTTGTAATAAGTAAAAAAGCTTTGGGGTTTTTTTGTTGGCTCCCGACCTCCCTTCAGGCTGGGGGGGTCACACATGGGGGGGTTCCCCTGCCGGAGGGGCAGCGTGGGGCTCCCGGGCGGCATCGCTGCCTGGGAGAGAGGCAGCTGCGCACCAGCGTGCCTCCCTCCCGCCCCCCCGAAAAGGGACGGTTTCATTAGCAAAAGCCCAATTACAGCTTGGTGAAATATTGCATTAAGTCTCTCTCAAGGACAGAGCACGCAGCATCCTTGGAGCAACCGTCTCTCTCCCTCGTTATCTTTCTTCATGTTCATCCAGGTCTTCCCCCAAGCACTTCCAAAGGCCAGAGGTGTCCGAGCAAACCCGGGCGATGCTTTCCCCTCTCCTACCACCCTCCAGGGCTCATCAGAGCCCCAGAAACGGCACAAGTTAAACACTCGGGGCGAGCTCCTGCCTTCAAACTTTTTATTGATTTTACTAAAAAGCATAGGTAATTACTTTCCCGACAAAGACAGTAACACAGTAATGGTAAGTTATAAATAACGATGAATAAATAATACACATTGGGAAAATATCATCCCAGCTGTTCACAGCCAGGGCTGAGAGCATAAATGCAGGGCTGCAAGGAAAAGCCCGGGGGGAGCGAAAGGGCCCCTGCGACCGTGGGCTGGGACCATTTTCAGAGCAGGGGACGGGTCCTGGTGCGTGGCAGAGCCCGGCTGCTCCGGTGGAAGGCGAGGGGGACCCTGCGCTGCCCATGTTGTGCCGGGAAAAGTCCCTTTTGAGGGGGAAAGGGGGAGATTTGGGGTGGAAATCAGGCTCTGGGGTTATTGCTGCTGTCTTCAGCGAAGGGCTTCACTTCGCCAGGAGCCATCGGAGCTTTCCTCGACAGACAGTCTCTGCGGGGTGGAGAGGAATTTGTGGCAATAAGGTACCTTTTAGAAAATTCATTCCTTTTTTGCAATGGCAAAAGGAAAAAGAGAAGAAATCGTTTTGTTTGAGCTCTCTAGGCCAGCTTTGCTGATAAATTTGCACCTTGGGCCACTTGGCAAGAGCCAAGCCCACATCTAGAGCGCAGGAAGCCGAGGGCTGCCGCGGTCCTCGGGCCTCTGGTTCTCCTTGCGATCGATGGGATTTAGGCACTTAAAAGCTTTTAAGGATGGAGTCCAAGGTCGGCTCTCGTGCAGCAGGCACGCGGGCGTGCTCTTCGCTCCCAGCCTCCGCTCGGCGCCTCTGCCAGCTCCAAAACCACCCATTTGTCCTCCGTGACGGAGGGATGGGAAGATCAGCTCCATCTCAAAACGCAATTTAAAACCTGCCGAGCATCTTCCCCGGCTGAAGCGTAGTAAACGCCGGGCGGCTCCGGGCTCGTACGCCCACGGCAGAGTTTTACCATTCAGGGAAAAACTGCTCTCTTGATTTAGACAGCCGGGGAGGGACTGCCCTTAATACCTTCCCCTTTTCCTTACTCGAGCCTTGTGCCTGCTCATCCTATCTGCGCTGTGCTTCGGATGCAGCCTGCGAAAATGGGGAGCGCTCTGTAAAATCAGCGTCTGCGCTCTGCAGGGAGTTATTCCCATGGGGATGGGGCTCAGTTATTCCCGTGGGGATGGGGCTTGGCCAGACCACAGCATCCAAACCAGGCGGTTCAGATGTTGCCCTCCTGGCTCGGCGTGGGAGATGACACCGTTCCAGCGCAGGCTGGGCCAGGATCAAACCGCAGCCCCGGCCCTTTGTACGTACCGGGACGGATGCGGCCCGCTGGTGTCAGTGATGCCGGTGCAGGTGGATCGGGGAAGGGTGAATTGAGGATTCATCCACTGGCGCTGGGGATGTTCACGGCAGTGGGCAGGGCTCAGGGACACGGGGGGCACGTGGCTGGGCGCTACGTGGGTTGGGGCCACCCCGGGGTTGTTTGGGGGCTCCTGAGCAGAGATTTCACGTGGGTTTTGGCCCCCAGATGCCCTCAAGGGTATTCACACCTCGAGGTGAATGTGGCCCGAAATCGCTGCTGGGCACCTACCTGGGGGAAGACTCAAAGCACCCCAAAAGCACAGCTCCGGGGTAGGAGGGATCCAGCATTCCCCAAACTCACAAAAAAACCTGATTTCCATTACTGTCAAAGTGTCCCAGTCTGGTTTCGATTACACTCCTTGATTTCCATGCCTGTAATTTCTCCTAATGCCTCTCTCCATCCCCCCCTCCCTTTTTCACTTGCTAATCCCCAGCCTGACGGCTCCCAGCCTCCCTCCCTTCCTTTTTTTCTTTCTTTAACTGTCTTTCCAGCATGATCCATCACCCTGACTGCAGCAGGGGGGATTCATGGCAGTGGCTGAGATGAATCTCTGGTTCCTTATAAGGACTGACCGAAGGAATCTCCGGCGAGCGGAGACGACGATGTCCGGGAAACTCGATCCCTCCTCGGGATGGAGCCACGGCAAAACCGTGAGACAGTAAAAATAGACCGTGGTTTCCCTCCCTGAGAAAGAAGCAGGATTTTGTACAATTTAAAATAACACTGGCAGGGCCAGGCAGGGGGGAGAATATCGCTCCTCGTGGCACATATAATAAAAGACATAAATATGTCCGCGGCAGCAACATTATCAATATTTTTCTGCTTAAGGTATTGATTGATTCCACATGCCAGGGGCAGGGCTGGCTTTCTTCTCACCAGCCCGGCTTTTGGGAACTGATTGATTCAGTTTTGTTGCTGATGGATCAAGAATTCTGCTGTTAGGAGGAAATGAATGTCAAATCCGTCGTGGCATCGATAAGGACGGAGCACGGCAGGTGGTGCGGGCTGAAGCAGGACTTGGGGGGGTATTTTTTTCCTTAACGCATAGCTGGGCTTTTTGCTGGCTTTATTTTTATTTTGGCAGTGGACATTTATTTTAGTTTCTTCAATGCTTAGCCAGTTGTAGGATAGGATAGGATAGGATAGGACAGAATAGAATAGAATAGAATAGAATAGAATAGAATAGAATAGAATAGAATAGAATAGAATAGAATAGAATAGAATAGAATATTTCAGTTGGAAGGCACCTACAACAATCATCTAGTCCAACTGTGGGATGCTTTTCCAACCGGTTTTCAGAGCGCGCGTAGCCCAGACAAGATCCAGCAGGTTTTTTTGCCTCCCTCTTCCCTTCTCCCAGCATCTGGCCTGCACCAAGCAGGGATGATATTAGCGGCTGTGCTAGAAATAACGCCTGCTAACTCTGCCGTGCCTCAGTTTCCCCATGTATAAAGCAGGGAAGCCCATCCCTGCCTCGCTCACCGATATCTGGAAAGATAAGCTGTTTATCTGCCAAGCGCTCAGAGATACTGGGGCTCTATTTATTAATTGGGGAAACTGGAAATGTCGGTTTGCAGAGCAGGGTGTTTTCTGCTCTGCCGGTCCCAGGGCTGTTTCCAGGCTCTTCGAAACCTTTGCTACCGGTCATGAATGCATCAGCCACCGTCCCGCCGTGGCCACCTGCACACTTGCACCGGCTGCTTCCCGCGGCTCTGCCCCGTCCCAGCCCTCGTCTGACAGCAAGATCCATCGCTGCGGCCGCCCCGCTGCCCATCGCTCATCCTGCCTCCCCGGGGCACCGGCCCTGAAGGTTGCGGGTCTTTAAATCACCTTCATTTCCCCCCTCTCCAGGCATTTCTGGCAGTGAGCAAAGGGGGGGCAGCTGGTTTGGGGCAGGGGCTGGGGAGGGGGTCCGAGCCCCTTCCTGGAGCGTGACGAGGTTTCTCCGAGGCTGGCCCAGGGAGGAGCAGCTCCGGCAGCGCCAGGGTGAGGGGCTGAGCGAGCCTGATGGTTGCAATCTGCTGGGGATGTGCAGAACAGCTGCAACGCTCCAGCCCCATTTATTTTCCTTCTCCCCAGGGGTCCCCTGAGCCCCCTTTTCGGTTCTGCTGTTGCTGAAGTCACTGGTGAAATCTTCATCGGCCGCTGAGCGGGGCTGGAGGGGATGAAATGCTCCATCCCGTCCCCACGAAGAGCTCGGTGCCCCCCAACACCATCCAGCCCAGCCCAACCCAGCCCCCCTTCCCTGCTCGGAAAAGGGAAACGATGAATCCCTCCCGGCGGGGCCGAGTGAAGCCTTTGCTCCAAGATTTCCTCAAAGCCAGGTAATAAACGGGGTAATGAACTTGACCAGATTACAGCCTCCTAACGAACTCAGACCTCTCCTCGCAGTGACTGACCATCCCAGCAGCTAAAGCCCTTTGGCGTCGGATGGTGCCCTGCTCTCACGGATGCGGGGCAAACCTGAGCAGAGGGAGCTCAAATATAATCCCATTTGCTCCTTTTATACACCCAAATCACACAGCCTGCGAGAGCGGAAGGCGAGAGCAGGGCACCCTGGTGCCAGAGGGCTCCTGTCTCCTCTGCTTTTGATTAAAATGCAAAACATTTTGGAGCACTTAGGGGGAAACAAAGAGATTCAGAGAGCTGCTTCGTTTTCCCGGGATAATGATGTCGTCGATGATGTCAGCTAACGAGGGGGTCTCGAGTAACCCCCAACGGCCCCGTTCCTCAGATCGCCATGTGGTTCCTCCAGCCCTGTCTCCCTGATGGATGGCTCCTTCCCATCGCCTTTAGCAAGGGCAAAAGGTGCTGCCTGTGCCCCCCGCCCCGGGATTTGGGGTGACTTGGGGCTTTCCCTGGGCTGGGTCGGAGGACGCTTTTCCACCCCGCAGGGCAAGGAGGGGTCGGTGCAGCCCAAACCTTCGCTTGCATCAAGAGATACGGCTTCTGGGGAGCTGTCTGGCCACATCTCCCTTCACTGCCTCCTCTGTGCTCGAAACCACGCTTCCCTCGGCAGACCCCGTCCATCCATCCATCCACCCATCCATGGATGCGCTCCAGCATCCAGCGCTTTCCTCCCGCAGCCACCCAGCGCTCCCCCGGTGCAGGGGGATTTGGCCCTGGCAGTGCTGCCGAATCGGGCTCCTTGCAGAGATACCAAAAGGGAGGAATGGGAAGGAGAGGAGGCCAGGATTGCAAATGAAGCCCGCGCTGCCGCTCAGAGATACTGTCCCTATGGCAACTGCTTCCAGCGCCCCGGCTGCAGCGTCCTCTCCTTTTCATCTCCCTGCTCTGCGCATCTGTGCACAAAAGCGGGGCAGGAAACCTCCTGGGGAGGGCAGAGGGGGCTGGCACGGGGCTGAAGATCAGGTGCCATCGCTGGGCTGCGAGCAGAGGTGGGAAATCGGGCGGTTTCTGCCCAGAGAGCCATGGGGGAGCCAGTTTGGGGGACCAGCAGAGCTGTGACCCCCCGCTGCAGCCCCACGTGCTGCTCCAGGAGGTGCTGGATGGCCAGACCCCAAACCTTTCCTTCCACCTCTCCTCTGCCATCCCCAGGAGGCTGGTTTGGGGACAACCTGGGGTTTAAGCCTTTGCCTCACCCGATAGAGACCCCTCTCCTTACTTTTCCCCCAAATCTCACATTTCTCCAAGAATCTCCCCTTTTGGAGGAAGCTGGGGACCTTCACAACCTGAGCTGATAACCCCAGCAATGGTCAGGCAAGCCCAGAGATGGGAAGCCCTGCAGGGTTTGAGCCCAGCTGGATTGAGTTAAGGACTTCTAAGGCAGATGGGAGACAGGAGATGATGCTGGGGGGGCAAAGGCTTTGCACCTGATATAAAAGCAAAACTTTTCTTAGTGGTTTTTTGGATGTTGTTCCAGAAAACCCACAAGCTCCCTGCTCTACCCTTTTGAAGGTGTTGAAGGTTGGAGCCTCGGAGCTGCGGTGGGTCCTTCCCATGGCTCGGCTGGATGCATTAACCAGCAGCGATGCGGTTGGGAGAAATGCATTTCCATCCATCTCCCCGCAGGAGAGCGGCTCCGATCAGCGCCTGGCAGAGAAGTGCTCATCAAGGTGAAGCTCCTGGGAGCGTAATGGCGAGAGGGGCTTCTCTGCGCCTTCCAGGCTCATTAATATTCCTGTGGGGCATAAATCTTCAAGGAGAATTACTGCTCCATGCTGAGGGAGGGAGTGGGCTGGGGGTGAAAGATGTGGGCAAAGGCATCTGCTCTCCCCTGGGGAATCCCCGCTGGGGCAGGAGGGTGAAGCAGGAGCCATCGTTCCTGGGGAAATGCCAAACTGGGGCCAGGTCGGGCTTCTTCCACAAGCAAAGTGGGTGCTTGAGGCTTTCTGTATTTCACCCATATGGGATCTGGCAGAAATGAGCCCAGAGATGAGGAGGGCACATGCCGAAGGCTGAGCTGCAGCGGGTGAGCGCAGCAATGCTGGTGTGAGACTGGGCTGACTGGGACGGCGGCTCTCGTCCCCATTAGGCTGAGCCTGGCGTGGCTCTGGAGCGGGTGCTCGGCGCGGCGGCTGCTTCCTCTGTGTCCCTGGAGCCTCTTCCCAGCAACTGTGATTGAATCAGAAGGGAGCTAATTTCCTAGTCTGCTGAGATGATGAGGTAAACTAATTGCTGCCTTCATTCCCTATGCAAATCAGCCAGCCGCCGGCCCTTGCAACAAAGCCCAGAGCATCTGCAGGAGCGGGCTGCAAGCGGGGCTGGGAGCTGCCTGGCTCCCCCATTTCGGGTGGGAACCGCTGGGCTTCATGCACTGAATTCTGCAAACCCAGCACCGCTGCACGCATAGCATCCATACATGCCCCGGGTGCATGGCACCTACAGCTCTGTCCCACCCAACACCTTGCCCTGCCCAGCTCCTGCCCCTTCAGCTCAACCAGCTTAATTATAATTTAGTTTTTTGAAGTGTTTGCTGGGGAGTCGGCTGCACGTATAGAGCAGACCCAAGAAGGGAAAGGAAGGAAATCGTATGTTGCAAACATCTTGTGCTCTGGAAATCAGGTGAGAGCTTTATAAAGGTCAGATAAATGAAGATGAATTGGATAAGGGTAATCTGATTGGGACGAGCAGCGCTGTCTCCTTGGGGAAGCAGGCCTTCAGACCTGCTGGAATTCTCCAAGTAAGTAAACAACGCTGAGGACAAGGAGGAAATTGGTAAAGGCAATTTTATTCTGGCTTCTAGAAGGGTTTTAATGAGGTCCATAACATGACAGTGACACGGAAATGCAGCTGGTGTTTGCAACAGCGGGCTGGGCAAGCAGAAAATCCACCTGGGAGAAGCAGTGCCTGTTTTGGGGCAAGCATCTCCTGGGTGTGCTTGGTGGATGTGGCGAGGCCAAGGCAACCGGCCCCAGGGTGCTTTAAGTGGGGCTGTATCTCGGGATGCACGTGGAGGTGGGTCCCTCCAACCCCTCAAGGTCTGCACCCAGGTTTGGCGACCTGGAGAGGTCCCGTGCTGGGCTGGCAGGGGCTCTGCCGGCACCATGGGATGGGGAAACGCGGGTGCAGGAGGCTTTAACATCTGAACATTTGAATGTCATTTGAACAAGTCTTATGAGGAGCGGCTGAGGGAGCTGGGGGTGTTTAGTTTGGAGAAGAGGAGGCTGAGGGGAGACCTTATTGCTCTCTACAACTGCCTGAAAGGAGGCTGTATTGAGGTGGGGGTTGGTCTCTTCTCCCCAGGAACAAGCGATGGGACGAGAGGAAATGGCCTCAAGCTGCGCCAGGGCAGGGTTAGGTTAGATATTAGGAAAAACTTCTTCACTGAAAGAGTGGTCAGGCCCTGGCACAGGCTGCCCAGGGAAGTGGTTGAGTCCCCATCCCTGGAGGGATTTAAAAGCCGGGGAGATGTGGTGCTTGAGGACATGGTTTAGTGGCGGACTTCGCGGTGGTAGGTTAACGGTTGGACCTGATGATCTTAAGGGTCTTTTCCAACCTTAACAATTCTATGATTCTATGATTCTATCTCTATAAACTGCAGGTGGTTTGCTCCAAGGTCTCCAAGAGCTGCACAGCCCCATCCTCGCCGCTTTGGAGGAGCAGGGGCGGGATGCCCGGGCTGCAAGGCCGAGCCTCCAGACTCCCCAGGGACACGCGAGACATGTTGAAAGCAAACAAACCATTATCTGACGTTCCTGTCGCCAAAAGCCTTCCCCTGTGTCCGCTCAGCTGCATGCGAACGGCACAACAAACAAGCATGTGTGTGCGGGGAGAGAGCCGAGGGCTGAGCGAGCCGCCGTCCCCGTGACTGCCTTGGTTTGGGGTTTTGGCTGAATTTCTGCTGGAATCGGCTGAGCCGAGCGCGGGAAAGCCGGGAGGTTTGGGGAAACACTCCTGCAACCAGCAGGATGGAGAAGAGGAGGAGGAGGAGGGTGTGATGCTCAACACGCGGGGCTGGGGTGAGCTTGGGGGCTGGGGTTTCGGCTGAGATGTAGGTCAGAGCTGGGGACGAGCATCCCGGCATGTAGATGCAAGGAATTAAACCAAGCCCCTCTTTCACCTCTTGTGCTGATCAGAGGGTGGAAAGAGCCGCTCAGGGTGGCTTTTCTGTCACCCCCCCTTCCTTCCCCATCCCTTGGCATGGGAAGGGGCAGGGGACCCATTCGCCACCGCTCTGGGGGTGCTGGTGGCTGGCTGAGCCCCCAAGCCACCTCCTGCCCACCTCCAGCAGGGCTGAGGGCCACAAACCCCCTTATTTTGCCCTCTGGGTCCTGCTGGCAGCCCCGGTTGGGGAAGGGATGGACGCGGCAGCCCTGGCTGAAACCTGAGCTGCGGCCACTGGCAGTGACTGATCGGCTGGGGCTGGCTGCTGCTTTTGAAAATCTCCTTGTTTTAAAAGCATTACGGCTCCCTGGCTAATAAAGCGAGGGATTTGCTGAAGCCGCTTGAGGTCCCATTTTCTCTGGAACCCATTTCCATGGCATGAATCACCGAGTGGAATGAACTCAATTAGTTCAGACAGAGACAGGAGATAAATCAGGGTCCCATTAGGAAACCCTGAGGTTAATTTATGGCCTCGAGCAGCGCTGGCTGTCTCCCTTCTCTCCCCATATGCAACCTGCTCCAGAGCAAGCCGAGAAGCGGGGTGGGATCGCTGTTATCTTTCCCCGCGGTGGAAGATGCACTGGAGTTATTCAACCACCTCTCAGACCTCGCCTTGACCAGATGACCCAGATCCGGAGAAGCGGAGCAGCTTTCCTCGCAGGGAGCCTCATTCACCCATTTGCTCATTCATCCGTCGCAGGTTTGCTGCAAAGGGATGCTTGGAAGAACGCTGTAGCCTTCCAGGAAATCTGGGCTGGAGCTTCCCTTGCAGCAACCCATAGCCTGGATGCTGGAGGCTTTGCAGTGTTAAATCCATACACAGGTGCTGAGCTCCTTGGGCCGCATCCTGCTTCCCCTGCTTGCAGCCCCAGGGGTGTTTGTTGGGTGACCGGATCCCCGCTAGCAGCAGAGGTGCTGCTGGGTGCTCTCTCCCTGCGCACCCACTGATGGAGGCAGAGCTCCAGGAGGGGGGAGGTGAACCTGGATGTGGTCTCTCTGACCAATCTTTCAAGCCTTGAACCTGCAAGGAGTGTCTCGACAATGCTGCCAGCCGTATGGTTTAGTTTTGGGTAGTCCTACGAGGACAGGGAGTTGGGCTCGATGGTCCTTGTGGGTCCCTTCCAACTTGAGATGTTCTGTGCAGCGAGGTTGCTGGGAGCTCGCTGTGTGCTCTGGAAGCTGCATCTCTACCTCAGGCATCAGACTGAGATGCTTCTATAAATAATGTAGCTGCTCTGGTCTCCTTCCAGTCAATGGAGAGGGACAGGAATCTTCCGGGGACAATTTATATCTTAGTTGGGCTGAATCATTGCATGGGAAGAAAGAGGCATGTCTGTCCCTTGCTGAGGGATCTTAAGGCAGCTCAGGGCAGCATGGAAGGAGGATTTGTCTTTTTGCATGCACCCAACTTCACTTAGTTGGGTGCAGGCAAACCTGAGACAGGGTTTTCCAGGGCACGTCGGATGCCAAAAGCCTGCCCTTGGCTGTAGAGCCAACAGGAAAGCACTTGGAAAAGCCACTGGCCACCTCGGGGCACCTGAGCCCTGGACCCAAACTTCTCCACGAGTGGTTTCCCTGGAGCAAAGGGCTGCCTGGGAGGCTCCTGGGGAAGAGCTGTTCCTCCCACGCTTGTTTTCACTGGGAAGGTGCTTGTGTGTCCTGCCAGGACATCCCTGGTGATGGGCATTCCCGGCCCTTGGAGGCTGCAGGCTGTGGTGGTCCCGGGGGGATCAGCTCTCCAGCTCGGGCCCCAGAGGTGGTTTTGCTCTGGAGGTCCCTGGTTGCTGTGACTGAGCTTGAAAAGAAACCGCAGAGCACTAATGGGCTTCTTCAGACGAGCCCTCTCGGGAACAGGGCAAGCAGGGTGCCTGCCTGCTGGGTTTGCAATGGGCAGAATAAAAAATAGATGGATGGTGTGTTTGAAACAGCAGCATCCTGGGATCTAATTACAGAGCATCCCGCTCCCTTCCTCCTACCCGCTCCGGTGCAGCCTTGTGTCGCAGCCCCGACGGCTCTCGGGGAGCAGGAGACTTCGGCAGCAGGAGACTTCGGCAGCGGGGCCTCGGGCCCTGCTGTAGCCGGAGCCGTGCGGCGCAGGCTGCAGCCTCGTGCTGTTGGGCTGCCCAGTGCCCGGTGGGCAGCAGCAGACCCCAGCCCCATCCCTGCGTGGGGCCGGGCTCCTCCGGGCTGGTGGAGGAGCCGAGGTCATCCAAGCCAGGTCCCTGAGGCTGCACAGGTGGGATAATGGGGGACTCTGCTGGAAAACAGCTTTTCCCATGACATCCTTTCTCTTTCAAAGAGATGTATTTAAACATATAAAAAACCATTGCCCTCTACCCGAACCCACAAATTCAGAGCTTTCAGTCGGTTTTGGCTAGAGGTCTTTGCTGAGGATGGGAACGTGATCCTCTGTGTCAGGTCCTGTCTCTGCAGCTCGAGTGCTTGACTTGATTATTCCGCATAAACGACTCGCCCAAAACGCGGCGGCGGTTCCCTGCTCTGGTTTTCTGCTCTCCCCCTCGGTTGGTTTTTGCCTGCTGCTGTTGTTCAGCCAGCCAGCTCTCGGAAAGCTCGTAACGATGCTTTCTGCAGGCTGCCCTGGGTCAAAGGCAGCTGCTGGCCCGTGGGTCGCTCTCCTGCGTCTTCTGCTCGTGGGAGGTTTCCTTGGGACACCCAAGGTAGGGAACCGGTGCCGAGGCCGAAGGGTGCAGGTGGGGGAGCTGGCGGCACGGCTGTTAGCCTGTCTGCTCCCGTGCTGCTTCATCTTTGGGTCTCTGCATGGTGTCCTTGCAGCCCCTCCTGCCACTTCGTCTGGCTCTGCTTGCCCCCGCAGCTGATGCAAAGGAGCTGCGACCCCTCGGGAGCAGGGACCTGCTCCCGGTTCGGACGGGGAGGCTGCAGCGAGCGGGGCGAGAGCCACGCTGCCTGGCTCAGCACCCAGCCTTGCCATGCCCTCCTGGAAATCCCATTTCCAGTACCTCCAAAGGATATTAAAATTAAAACAAACCGTCCTGCATGCTTTTCACCCCCACAATTGTATTTAATTAAAAAAAAAAAGGAATCAGTGCAATACTTCCAGCTGTACAGAGCTTTGGTGAGAGCTTTGCTCGCTCTGCACGGAAACCGTTGAGCCCAAAGTGCTTTGAGCAGCGAATTGCTCCTGCTCTAACCACGTCTGTTGGGCAGAAAGCAGCTCAGGCACGTTCCCTTCGAGGGAAACCTTCCCCGGGCACCTCCTCCAGCCGCTGTCCTTGCTGGGGCTCCTCCGAGGACGCGGTCGCCCCTTCCCTCCTGCGATGCCACGTGGGGACCCACCTTCGCCCCCTCCCAGGTTTGCAAGGTCCCGCTTTCTCTGCAGCCATCAGGGCCCAGGGGAGGTGGCCAGGGAGTCGCAGTAAAACAGGAAACCTTGGGAAAAACTCGCATGACCATGTCCCGGGGCTGAAAGCGGAGGAACCGGAGAGGGCTCGGCCATGCACGCACCGGGGAAGGGGCACTCCGTCATGGGCAGTTAACCAGTGCTTCCCGGGGAGCTGCGCAGAGCGAGGGGGTTTGGGCAACCTGCTGCGAGTTCCCAGAGATTTTAAAGCCTGGGAGGATTTTGGGAACAGCAGCAGCTTTGCTCCTGGCTCTTCTGGAAAGAGCATCTCCCCCCGCCGACAGCTGCCGGCAGCAGGGATGCTTTTGCCACGAAAAGCTATAAAAAGGAGGGTGCAGGGTCCCCTCCGGGGCCAGGCAGGGGTGACAGCTTGGATGAAGCGTGTCTCCCCCACCCTTGGCCAGCCTCTGGGGTGGGGGCTGAGCACCACTGGGCTCAGGGAGCTCTGCTTCATCCTGGCCATCCCCATCCCCTCCGGCTGGTGGCAAGGTGGGTTGGAAATGAGCTACTGCCGGCTGTATTCATGTCACCAAGCTCCGGGGTCACCACCCCAGCGGCAGAAGGGCAGCGGGGAAGGATGGGGTCGTGCAGGAGGGAGGAAGGTGACCCCATCCCGACGCCTGGGCGAAGGCGGAGCTGGCAGCAGCGAGGAGCGTCGCGTCCAGAGGGGTTACGGGTATCTACCAAGGCATAAACCTCCGTAACGCTCCGTGGCCAAGTCAGACCCATGGTGTGGCCAGGGGAGACGCTGCCAGCCCCTCGCAGTGCGAACCCCCAAATTCCCCCCAGCCCCGCTCCCCCCGCGAGGCGCTGGCAAGCGGTGTTTTGAACAGCTATACTCTTGATATTTATTAGCTCTCATAAAACCCCCATTCAAAGGCCCTGGGGAGTGAATCTGGTGCAGTGCAGACTTCTGAGACGTCGCCCGGGGAAATAAACCCCCAGCGGGGAGGTTTGGGTGAAGCTGGGGGGGCTGGGAGGAGGGGGGAGCCGTTCCTATCAGGGCAAAAATTCCCTCCAGTCTTTTTTGGCTTTTATTATTTACTTAGCAGCCTTTGTTTAAACCTTTTTACTGTCTGTATAAAGAGGCTGGGAGCATTGCTCTGCTTTGATGGCCGTCGGCATTCCCGGGCGGATCAACTCCCGGAGCAGCTGCTCCCGGAGGCGTGAAGGAGCTTTGAGCAGGGAGGGCTCAGCCTCAGGCTCTCCTTGCCCAAAACCCCACGCGTGGAGGGTGGAGGTCCCAGCCCCAGCAGCGTTCATGAAACCCTGCTGCTCCCAAGCCACGTCCCTGCGAGCCACGGGCTGGGGAAGAGCAGGGGGGGTTCGAGATGGAGGGAAGCTCCCCCCCGGGGCTGCTTGCGCCTGGGTCGGGTTCATCATGCTACAGGTCCCGAGTGACACTGGGACACTAATAACCCCCTAACACTGCCCAGCACCTGCCCCCCCGGCAGGATTCGGCCCCCCAGGACCCACCTTTCTGGCTGTTCAGCATCCCCTCAGCCCCTCTCCTGCAGCCTCAGCCTCCCTCCTGCCAGACCTGGGAAAATGCTTTAAATGAAGGATCAGCTTTGGGAGAGGGGAGAGCAGAGGTCCTTGCGATCCGTCTATTTAACTGGCAGCAACCACAAGGCTTAATTGAATTAAATGATTTAGGGATTTCCCCTTCGCTGCAGGGGAGGTGGGGAAGAGCTGGTGGCTGGGAGCGGGGGGCTGCGCCCGTGTCCAGGCTTCATGCAGGCTCCTTGGGATGGGGGTTTCTGCTCCCCTCCGTGCTGCAGCACCTTCAGGGACCACTCATCCTTCATCTCAGCAGGAAAAAGAGACTTTCCCTTTTGCTTCCTCCCCTGCAAAGCGATGGCCGGCGCGGGGAGCAGCTGCCTGGTCCCACGGATTTGGCTTTGCAAGGTGAGGGCTCCGCGCCCCCCGAGCCGCCCCCAGCCCCTCTCGTGGGCTCTGCCACCAGCCCGCCCGGTCGCTCAATTAGCAGCGGTTTGAAAACTGAGCTCCATCCCTGATGCAGAGCCGGAGCAGAGCCCGGCAATAAACCCCAGCCGGGACCAGCACCCCCAGCTCCTGCTCGCCTTCATGGCCGAGCGGTTTTGGCTGGGGTTGAGCGTGACTCACTCCCGCGCCCGCCCCTGGCAGGGGGAGCTGCCCCCCAAAATGCCTCTGCTGGAGGCTGCAGGGCTGTGTCCCAAGGGGGGACTCCCTGCCTGGAGCACCCACCCTGCCCCGGTGCTGCGGGGGCCCCTCCTCGGCAGCGATGGGGTGGTGGGGGCTGTGTGTCACCTCCCTGGTGGGGAAGGTCTCCTCCAGGACATGGCTGGGTTGGCACCCATGGCATCTGTCCTGGGGGGGGGGGGCTTCTCCCCAGCACTGGGCTGAGCCCCCCAGCCCGGGGGACGCGGCTCCCACGCGTCCCCAGCGCGTCCCTGCTGCCACAACCTCCCGTGCCGTGGTGGCGAGGGCTGACCCCAGCAGGGACCTGTTGTCCAGCTGGTGTCTCCAGAGGAGCAGATGAATCCAGGCTTCCCCCGGGGCTGAGCCCTCCCGCTCCCTCCCCGGGACCCACGCAGCCCCCGAAGGTCTGGCTCCAATAAACTTCAAAGCCTCCTCCATGGGCAGCCATTAGCTGAAGTGTTTTTTCATCTCCGTTTCGTGGTCAGATTCATTATTTCTGCTCGCTGCTGCCGAGGCTTCCCCGGATCGCATGGGACAGGGATGCCGGGGGCTGGGGGCACCCCCCGCCTCGCCTGGGGCAGCTTCGCAGCTCTGCCCAGTGCAAAGCAGAGGAGGGGATGGAGCAGAATGTGGCCTCGTCAGGCATGGCCGGATTTGGGGACAGCAAGGAGTTATCCCGTGGATGAGAGCATTGGGGAGAGGTGGGAACCGGAGCCGGGGGTTGCCTTCCCCGGAGCCCCCCAGGCCCATCTGAGCTCAGCAGACTCCCCGCGGGGCAGGATCAGGCCGTGCCTTTGCCCTCCTGGCTCTGGGGATGTTTCAGTAGCGGCTTTCGGTCGATGTGAACTTTGCTGCAGGGTCTGGGAGCCCGGCTGCGGGGCTGAGCCCTGGGGGCTGCCCCAACGGCCCCCCCTCCGCCCCGGCCGGCCCCCAGTGCCCGGCCCACGCAGAACTGGCTTTCTCAGCATCTTTTCCCCGATGTTCCGTGGTCCGGCTGAGTGCAGCTGAGTTAAGGATGGATTCATATGGCCCCTGAGCTGCCTCTTTCCCAGTATCCGCGAATTAAACATTATGTGTGTCAGTGGGGAATTTAGGGAATCAATTGGCAGACAATTAAAGTGCATTGAAATTTGGGTGTATGGAGAAATAGGCAGCAAAAAGGTTTAATCTCGGAGAGCTCCTTGTTAACGGTGCCAGGGAATGAAGACGCTGGGAGAGAGCCATGGGGGAAGTAATACCTGGGGAGCGATGGAGATGCATTTGGCAGAGAAAGCCCCGGCCTTTTAGAAGCCGGAGGAGTTAAAGGGAAGGGCTGGAGGCGACGGGGCGCTTGGCTGGGGGCTGTGGCCGAAGCCCCGCGGGCTGCCCGGCCGGGCTGCTAAAACCAGCGGCGGGGCAGGTTGTGCTGGCGGGCAAAAAGCAGGGGCTGGGTAACCCCCCGATGCCTGCGAACCCCCCCAAGGCCCGCGAGCCCCCCGCTCGGCTCTCGCTGCCAGCACTCGTGATTCCTGCCCTGACTCACAGCGAAGGGGCCCTGCGGTTTGTTCCCCCCAGCACTCTGCCTGCGGGACAAAAGGCAGCCTGGGGCTGCCTGACCTCGCCAGCGTTTCGGGGTGGTTTCTTTTCACGGCAGCTTCCACAAAGCGCCGGATTGTTTCCCCCCGGCAGCCGCCAGCTCCGGCAGCGTTCCTGCCTCCTCTGAGATGGGGGCAGCGGGGGGAGGCTTTTTTTCCAGGGAGCTGCTCCAGAGATGGCTCCTGCACCCAGCGTGGCCCGTCCAGCTGCTGGCTCACTGCGTCGACACGGCACGGCACAGCTCCGGGTGCTCAGCGCAGCTTTGGCTGGGGTGAGGATGCTCGGGCTGGTACCGCTTCTCCGGGGGCTGCACTCACCGGGTGCACATCCCGGGGGGCTGCAGCACAGCATCCCCCCACCCCATCCCTCCTTCACGGGCACAGTGGGATGCTGGGGATGACCTGACCTTGGCAGGGACCGGGGGACTGTGCCAGCAATAAGGTCACGGGCAAGGGATGTGCACGTGCGTACGCATCACCGCAGCCTGGCTCAGCGGTGAGAGGGGATTCGGCAACCTTCACCGGGAGCCGATCGATCCGGCAGCTCGGAATAGCCGGGCTGGGCTGGAGAGGCATCTGCCAGGGTCACGCAGACAAGAGCAAGCACCTGGGACTAATTGCACTAAATAAATGAGCAATTAAGGACATTACAGGAAGACTAAAACATCCCAGACCTCCTCCTGACCCCCTCGTAGTTCCCCTGGAAACAGCCGCTCGCCCGGCAGGTCTGGGATGCTGGGCCTGGCTGTTCCCAGTGGGATGGGGGGCATCGCAGCCCCCCCAGGGGCCGGAGGGGCGCGGGGCCAAGGGCGCGGCCATGCGGGCAGCTGCTGGCGGCGAGGCGAGACTGAAGTGCTATTGTCCCAGGGGCGGAGGGGCTGCAGCGGGAGAGGGCAGGATTTGTCCTGGCACGGGATGCGGCGTGCACCGAGCCCAGCTCGTCTCCCTGGGAGGATTTCGGCTCAGGGCTGGGGACCCCATGTTGGGGACAGCAATGGGGCTGGTGGGACACGGCAGTCTCAGCCCAGGACCACCGGGATGCACCAACGGCATCCCCATAGACCCAACTCCCACCTTGCTCCGAGCCGTGCAAAAACCACCAGGAGGGTTTTTCCTCCCTGTGGGCACCCCGGCAGTGGAGACCCCCACCAAATCCTGGCCACATCACCCCAAAACTGTCAATTTTGCTCTTTTTTTTTCTGCAGCTGAGCCGGGGACTGTTCCTGCCCTTCCAGAAGACTCAGGCAGCAGCACAGAAACGCCATGTCCCCCCAGCAAAGCAGCTCCCACCGACCTCGCAGGGGTCTCAGGGCTCCCCAGGCCCCCAGCCTCCGCCAGCCCAGGGTGAACCCCCCGTCTCGGGGCCATGCCACGGCTTCGCCCTCCCGTGCCAGCGCGGGGCCGGTTCCTTCCAGCGGTTCCCCTATCGCAGCAGCTCAGATGAAATGCTTTCGGCGCTGCTGGGCGGAGGGGAGCGGGGCTGGGCGCAGCCGGCCATAAATCCAACATCAACAGCAGCACGGAGCCATCGATCGCCCGGCCCCGCACGGGTGGGCTCAGCCGCCCCCATGGAGCACCCATGGCTGGTGCCACCTTTTGGGTGGGTGCAGCGGGTTGGTGTTGGGGGAGCCATGAACGAGCAAGGGAAGCGATGCCCATGGCAGAAAGGGGAGAGGGGGGGATGTCAGAGAGAGCCCGGGGGGCTGGGTGTTATCCTGGTGTCGGCAGGAACCCCCGTCCCCCCCAAAGCGGGGGGTGAGAAGGTGCTCGTTAGAGGATGCTCTTGTGGCGCAGGGTACGAGCAGCCGCAGGCACCCCTGGGTGGGCACGGCCGGGCTGTGCAGACGGGAAAGCCCGTCCTGGAGCTGCTCCCCATCGTGTGATGGGGGATTAACGAGCAGTTAATGAAGAGAGTCCAGCTCCGTTAGCCCTCTGGCTGCTCCGGGGGGCTGTAAGGTGGGTGAGGGTGGGGGGGATGCTGCAGCAGCATGCAAACTTCGTTTGGGGGGTTGTACAGCTCCTAGCACCCAAAAAATCTTAATTTAAGCCTTAATTTAATTTAAGTCTTAATTTTCTGCAGCACTGCAAATCCTTATCATCAGGGCAGGGGCTGACAGCATGGGTCCTTGGTGTCAGCGCTGGTGCGGGGTGGGGTGCAGGGGGGCTCACCCCCTCCAGGCTGGGCTTTACCTGCCCCCCGCCCTCCAGAGCCCCGCTCGCTCCCCCCCAACACACTTAATGAGCAGCCAATTTGCTGGGAAGGAAATAAAAAGGTATGCAATTAAAAAGCTGGTAGCCACAACCAGAGAGGGTCAGTGGTTCATGTGCTAATGCAAGCAGATTTTGTTATGATTCATTAAGTCATTAACTCCCTTTTAATTGGAGCTCCTTTATGGAGATGCCATTTTACCTTTGCAGAGAAAATGGGAGTTGGGAGGATGGGCACCTCGCGAGGTACCCCCGCACGCCGGGGCAGCCTCCAGGTCCCCCCAGGGTCCTGTTCTGGTGCCAGAGACTGGAGCAGCCCATCAGCTTTGCATATTGGCTGGAAGCCAGAGGAAGGGGATGGGGATGGGAGCTGCTGGAGGATGCGGGGAAGATAAAGGGGCTGTGGGTTTTGGGGGGCCGAGTTCTTCCCTGGCCCAGCCCCAGCCTCCTCGGAGCTGCTGGCCGGCAATTACCAGCCATTACAGCCTTCCCGGGAGCGGCGTGGGGCTTAATGCAGCCGGTTTCAGCTGGCTGCTCGCTTCCACCGAGGAGGAAACTTTGTTAAGTGGTGATAACCATCGAGGAGAGCCAAGAAACCCTGGTCCCGGTGCCCGCGGCACTGCTGGGACCCCGGGCGGCAGAGAGCTGGGATGCTCCGGCTCACCGGGCGTTGGGGAGCCCAGCGCGGGCAGCTGCAGGTCGCTGCTGCACAGAGCTCGACCCCAGGTTATTCCCCAATGGGATTAGGGATAATCCCGGTTTTCTCTAAACCCAGGACTTCCCATCCCCAAACCCATGACCAAGCCCCGCGCCTGCCTGGGGGTCCCAGCCCAGCCACTTGCCCAGGAGGTTTTTGCTTCTCCGGGGTGAGTCAGGTGAAGTTGCCCAAATGAAAGACAGGCTCAATTTTAAAGCAGATTAATTAAACTGCATTACAGGCCTGTGTGGACAGAGTTCAGAACGAAAACAGCCTTAATTCGATTTCTCTGACTTGCAAATTGTGGCAGGGAAGTCAGCTGAAATCACATTAAGGCCGTTTCCACTCTGAACCGTGTCCTCGCAGGGGTTTAATGTAGTTTAACTAATTTAATTTAAACGCTTATTGAGACTAACTGGGTTACGTGCCGGGCGCAGGGCTGGAGCTGCCGGGGCTCGGGCTGGGACCCCCGTGTGGGGCCGGGCGGGTGGGAACGGGGCGGCAGCATCAGCCCCGTCCTGCCGTGTGTGAACCAAACCCATGGTTTGGGTTGGAAAACCTCATTGCCAAAAGCCATTCTCCTCTCCAGCGGCTCTGCCGCTGCACCCCTGCAGATCAACGCCTGCCTTCACGGCCTCGCATCCCCGGGGTCACCGGCTGCCGAGCGCTCGGATTCTCCACAGTTTGCAAACTTCATGCCATAAATTTTTCGGGGGCAGCGCCAGCCGGGGACGCCCGGTTGCGGACGGCTGGAGAAGAGGAGGCTTTTTGTTCCCATGCCACAGTGGCCGGAGCTGGGCCAGGCTGCTCGGCCCTGGCCGCGCCGCCCGAGGACAATGAGCCGCTTCTTGAAGCCGCCGCTTCTTTGCCTCGTGGAGGAATGTCCCCCCGAAACGTGGTGAACGGCGCCAGCCTCGTTAAAAGACTCAAGCGAGGGGCGCAGCTCGTTGCCATCATCCGACAGCGGGGTCTCAGCCCAGCGCTGTTTCGGGGTACACGGCCACAGCCACCTTCGCCTCGTTCCCCAGGGCACAGGATGCTCCTGGCTGCTTCGGGGCTGCTCAGCCCCTCACCTCCATCCTGAACCTGGCAAGCCACCAGACATCAAGGCTTTGTGCCATGGCCCCCAGCCCACGAAGCCAGGGATGGTCTCAACGGGCGGCAGGGAGACACATCAGGTCCCCCCACACCACCAAGCAGCATGTCAGCCCGTACCGCAGGCGTCAGCCCCCGCTGAATCACCCGCCAGATATTTCCCGCACAAAGGACCCATTTTCTTCCGGTTTTGCCGTGCGGGTGTCACCGGCTCCAACCCGGCGGCTCCTGGGGTTCCCACCCTAAAACCTGGGCCCTGGACCAAAAATTGCCATTGCCACGAGCCTTTTTCCCTGTTTTGCATGAATGTGAAACACTCATTTTACACCGCAAGGAAAAGGGAAGGGGGCTGCACAAACCCAGCAGCACACGCGCCCGCAACGGCTGCTATGAAATGCAAAGCACGGGGCGATCCCGGGCAGGGGGGTGCAAAGCCCCAGCCCCCGGCTCTGTAAATCCCGAGCTTAATGATTGAATTGTGCTCTGTGTGAATCTCACATCAAAAGGGAATAAATCTCTCCGTGTTTATAGCCGCGGCTTTGTCACCAATTAGGATGTTGTTATTGGATTAGATGCAAGTAGATAGAAGCCTCCCGGGACAAAGTCATCCTTGGGGGAAAGCCCAGCGGCTGCCGGGGGATGCACCGGGACGGCGTTGGGCTGTGGGGGCTGATCCTGCCGGCTGGGCCGGAGGCGGAGGCAGATGCTCCTGGGATTTATCCCTGGAAGGAGGCACGTGGCCGAGGGTGGGCACGGCAGCACCCAAAATTCAGCTTTACGCTTCCCACTTGCTGCAGTTGGGGGTTGCCAGGATCTGGCCCCCAAATCAGTTTGCAGTGACTCGGGGTTTTGGGAACAACGATCACAAGGAGGGCCAGGTCCTGCTCAGGGCAGCTCTTAGGGCTTGGCCGTGGCCCCCTGGGACACCCCCATTTCACCTGGGGTTCAGGGGGGACCCCAGCAGGTCTGGCCACCACTGAACACCTTCACCTTGTCCTGGTCCTCTTCGACATCCGCTTCCCAGCGCTGCCGAGGCACAAAAGAGCTTTTGTGGCCTCAGAACGAGCGTTGCCAGACATAGGACGGGGCTTCCACCGCACATCTGTCCGCACAGCTGTGCCGGGGACCCAGGGGACCCCGGGATGCCACAGGGGACCCGGGAGGGGGTGACCTTCCCAGGCAGGAGCTGCTCCAGCACGGCCGCCCCGGGAGGCGCACGCAGGCGAGAGCTGGGGACTGGGGACATCGGCTGGGACCTGCCCTCACTTTTTGGGCCCCCGTCCGTCACCCCACTCACAGGGCAGCAGAGGCAGCCGGGAGGCTGCAGCACAGGAGCCCCCATTGCTGAGCAGCTCCGTGCCTCAGTTTCCCCATCTGGAGCACAGCAGGGGGGACGGGGACCCTCCGAGCTCGCGGAGGGGATGCGATGCTCCCTGATTGCTTCTGGGGTCTGCTGGGCCGTAAAGGAAGGGTTCAGCACCGTTTTCACCCCGAGACGCTGTCGGGGAGGACGTGGCCTGGGGGGTAATGAAGTCCCCTGTGCCCAGCGGTGTCACATCAGAGGGAGAACCCGGCAGGGAGGGTGCACGGTGGGGACGGGATGGGGCTGCCCCGGGGGACGGCGGCTCCTCGGGGTCTCCCTGGGCAGCGGGTTTGGGGTTTTTTTCCTCCCCTCTCTTTTTGTCCTTTTGAATCAGGATTCCTGGAGCCGATGGGAGAGTGCTGCTTCCCTCTAGCGGCATCGGCCCTCCTGCTTGTGGGGCTGCCGGGCCGAAGGGAAGGCTGATGGCCGGGAATAAGGGGCTTTTGTCCTCTGCCAGCCCCCGCGGCGGGCCGGGGGCTGCGCCGGGGGCTCTCCGGTTTCCCACGCCAAGGGGACAAAGCGCATGGCGGGTGTCTGCCTGGTCCGGGGGCAGTGTCGCAGGCAGGCGGGGGACGTGGCCTGGGGTCCCTCCTTGGCATTGCCACCGCTTCTCCAAAACATTTATCCACCGCCGTCCCCACGCCCTGACCAGGACGCGCCGCCCCTCTGCCCAGGCGGGACAGGGAAAGGCCCGTTCCAGGCCCGTTTTCTCCCGTGACAAGCGAGGAGCGGGCCCACGCTCCCTGGCTGCTCCGGCAGCACCGCGGGCCCCTCGCAGGCCTCTGCACCGCCCCGCTGCAGCCCCCACGTGGCTTCCCCCCGCCGGGACTACAACTCCCAAGAGGCCCTGCGGCCAGCGGGAGCAGCAGCCAATGGGAAGCGACCTTGCTCAGCGAGCGGCCCGCCGCGGGGCTCGCCGGGAGTCGTAATGCGCCCGGCAGCGAGGAGGGGCAGGCAGAACTACACGTCCCAGAATGCAGCGGAAAGGCGCGGGCCAATGAGGAGAGGGCGTCTTGGCGCGGCGCGCAGGCGCGCTGGGGCGGGTGGCCGCGGATTCATGTGGAGGTCAGGGGCGCTGCGGGAGGAGAGCGGGGCGGGACGGCGCGGTGGGTGCCGGGGCCGGGGCCGGGGCCGGGGCCGGGGCCGGGGCCTGGGCGCGGGAGCGAGCGAGCGAGCGAGCGGGGCCTTCGCTCCCGGGACGCCTGCCCTGGGGGCGAGAGGCCTAGGAGGGAGCGGGGAGAGGGAGGCCCGGCGGGGGGGATGCGGGCTGCGGGAGGCGGCTGGGCCGGGCTCGGGGTACGGAGGGCCTGCAGCGGGGAGCCGGGGCAGTGCAGGGGGCCTGGGGGGAGCCGTGACCCGGGGGAGGCGGGAGGGACCTGCTGGGGTGGGGGGTGCTGCGGGGCCTCGGGCTCCGAGCCCGGGGAGGGGAGGCGTGCGGTGGGGGAGGCCCGCGGGCCGAGGTGGCTGTGGAGCGGGGAATGCCGCCACCGCCGGCGGGGTCTTTTGGAGCGGGGTTAATCCCTGGCTCCCCAGGCGCCCGCGCTCGCAGGGCCGCTGGCCTTCTGCCTTCGCAAGCTCTGAGCAAGCTGGTGTTTTTTTGCAGGAGGGGTTTTTTAAAGGGGCTGGAACTGGACGTGTGAAATGGCCGCGAAGGTGTTTGAAAGCCTTGGGAAGCTCGGCCTGGGTTTGGCTGTCGCTGGTGGAGTTGTCAATTCTGCTCTTTACAATGGTGAGTGGGAGAAGCCGAGCGCTTCTAGCTCACTCTATAGCTTTTTTTTTGTCAGTATCTTGGCTGCTCTGTGCTTTTACTGCTAACGGCATCAGGGGAAAATAAGACGCAAAGCCCTGCTGGGCTGTTTTATACCTCACACATTGCACACGCAAGAGGACTGCAAGGTCCCGTCTCTTGAAAGCTGTCCTTAGCTGCTGTCCGTGTGAGCAGAGCCGGGGGCCAGGAGTCACCGCTGCAGCTGCTCTTTGCCGTGTTGCTCCCAACGATCTAATTAATTTCCCTGGTCTGTCGCAAAAGGCTTTAACTACCCCCGACAGACCGTTTCCACGGGGAAGGTTTTGGGGGCGTGTGGGTACGACGGGTGGCAATAGCGAAACCGCGCTTGACGTGCTGTTTTCTTCTCTAGTCGATGCGGGCCACAGAGCCGTCATCTTTGACCGATTCCGCGGGGTGCAGGACACAGTGGTAGGAGAAGGCACCCACTTCCTCATCCCCTGGGTACAGAAACCCATCATTTTTGACTGCCGCTCCCGCCCCCGTAACATTCCTGTGATCACAGGCAGCAAAGGTGAGCGTCTGGACCCGGCAGCTGGAGGAGAAGCAGGCGCTGATGTGGTGGGGCTCGTGCTGATCTGCTCCCTCAGCAGCTGGGTGGGCGGGAGAAAAAGCTTTACCACAGTCAAGACTTTTATGATCTTTAACTTCCACAAAAGGGGTATTTGGGTGGGAGTTTCCTCTTCTGGACATCCCATGTGGGCTGAGTCCAGTCTGGCACAGAGTCAGGAATGGTTTGAGCTGTCTTTTTAGTTCCAGAACAGGTTAAGGGAGCCTCCCTTCCATCCTGTAAGCCATCCCTTTAAACATAAAGTCTCTGCCTTTACAGTTGGGCCAGTAATTCCCTGCATCGCAAACAAACTGAAGTTTAAATCTGTGAGGAGGATTTGGATCCCAAGGTGAAAGGGGTAGTAAAAATAACTCATCTTTGCTGGCAAAAGAAGTTTGAATGTTTATTCTTTTGCATTTAGTTACCCTGAAGTTGTCCTCTCCGGGGTATCTCCTGTCCCTGTGGTTTGTAACTAAACTCGTGACTCTCTTCCTACAGATCTACAGAACGTGAACATCACATTGCGGATCCTGTTTAGACCAGTGACTGCCCAGTTACCGCGGATTTTCACCAGTATTGGAGAGGACTACGATGAGCGTGTCCTGCCCTCGATCACAACCGAAATCCTCAAGTCTGTTGTGGTAAGGACAGCGGGAGAGCTGCTGGGCTCTGCCCGTCATCTTTCTTTCCTCTTTTTAGTAGTGAGGGACCTGCTGGAGTGTGGAATGCGTCGTGCTCCAGGATAAAGCTTCTCTTTCAACCCCCCAGGCTCTCATGGGCCACGCAGAAAAGCTAATTGTAGCTGCAGTAATTGCTTGTGCCTCTGTCATTCTGCTTGGCCTGACTTGATTCGCGTTGGGTGGTCTCTGGATGGAAAGAGGTTTCTTCGTTACCTGCTCCCAGCTGGTAGCTCTGCTCTTCAGGCTGGGAGCCGCAGGCAGGAGACTGGGATTTTCGCTTCTCCTGTATTCTGAGATTTCAGCTTACTGAAGATCTCTGGTTTTGAAAGGATCTCCAGGGGACTGCCAAATAATTTCTCACCAGCTTTAGTCTAGCTTTTACGTTAAGTGCTCAACCGGACAACTTACGCTTACGCTTAAATTCCCAGTCATTCTTCTCTTACTTCAAACACCCGGGCAGTTTGGTGTTTGCTAACTTTAGGAGAACCAGATTAACTCCGGGGCTCGTGGGTGCAGAGATGGGCAAAGCATGCAGAATCTATCGCTTCTTGGTGCTTTCTTCTCACTGTCGTCCATCCTGATTTCAGGCTCGCTTTGATGCCGGAGAATTGATCACTCAGAGAGAGCTGGTCTCAAGGCAAGTGAGCGAAGACCTCACGGAGAGAGCAGCAACCTTCGGGCTCATTCTGGATGATGTGTCCTTGGTAAGAGTTCTCCCTTTTTCGATTTTTCTCTTTGGACTGTGCCCAAAGAAGAGCAGCGGAGAAGAGAATCAGCGGATGGCCAGAGAAGGGTGGGCTGGAAGTTTGGTCGCGTGGCCTATGTGTATCTGTTCGCAGTTGCGTGCTCTGTAGTGCTTACTGCTCCAGTCAGCACCTCTGGTTTTGTCGCTGGTCTTCGGTGACCTTGAGCAAGCCCTTGAAGGCTCCGCTGCGCTGGCTTATCGACAGACGTCACTGTCGCAGGGCTTTTATAGTTAAAATGAAGAGCAAATGCTTCTGTGGGTGATGGATCAGGCTGCACATTGCTTAGAGGAGGCAGCTGTTCCACAAGCACCCTGAGACACAGGGAGAAAGTGCTAGGCATGAGGAGGTAGTGCAAACGTACGCTTTTCCTAGCATCTTTTTTCTATGAAGTATTATTCTCCTGGCTGTGCAGTCTTCCAAGACTATTCAAGGAGGGAGCTCTTCCCTCCTACCTCCCTATAAGCTTTGTAAATGAAATCTGTTGTAATCTGGCTTGTACCTGCACCTCTCCCTCTCTCTTTTGGGACTTCCCTCGAAAGCCTGCTTAGAGGAAAGGGAAACGAGCTCTTTCATTTGGCTTTGAACATACAGGAAGCCTTTGCAGGAAGGTGACTTTGTTTCTGCAAAATGTGAGGTTTTGACTCTCTGTTTCTGGCGCTTTCCACTGAGCGCACTACTGAAGGAAAGTCACCTTCCCCGTCCCGTCCCAGGAGCCTGCAGCTGCCCAGACAGCCCGGGCTGAGCGTAGCAGCGCGTAACGGAGCACGAGAGGTGTGGGGTGGCTTGGCAGACAGCGGCCTTCCCTGCCCGGAGAGGGGAGCGCCGGGCGAGCGGGCTGCCTCTGCCAGGTGCTCGGGCAAGCCGTGGTGGCAGGGGAGCGTGGTGTGTCTCTGAAGGCACTGGTGTTACTGGTCTGGTCTGGAGTTGCACTTGTGGTGTCTCCCTCGAGACTTCAAAACTGGATGGGGAGGCCCACTTGTCCCAGTTTCTGTCCTTTTAGGGATACTGGCTTTCCATCTCCATTCCAGTTTCACCGATACAGGCAGGCTGCCTCCCCCCGGGAGCTGCGTGGGTCACAGCAGTGCTGCTGTAAACTGTCAAGCATTGTGGACTTTGCTTGCTTTCTGCCCTGCAGACCCATCTGACCTTCGGCAAGGAGTTCACGGAGGCGGTGGAAATGAAGCAAGTGGCCCAGCAAGAAGCAGAGAGAGCCAGATTCATTGTGGAAAAGGTACCTTGTCCTTCGGAGAAACTTGGAAATGGTTGCTGGTGTCTCCTTCCCACTCCAGCTTGCAGTGAACATCACACTCACCTGTCCAGGAGACCGGGCAGGTTGAATGATGAAGTCACTTAGGGTCATAATGCTGATGGTTCTCAGCTCTGGCATATGTTTGTTGCATAGATAAAGCCTAAAGTTGGTTTTGTGGGTCTTTTTTTTCTTTTAATACTGTGTCACAGTCCTATTGGAGCGCTGAACAGAAATGCCTGCTTGGAGGAGGAGGGAGGAAACGGCACTCAGGAGGAAGTGTCAGTTAGAAATGGGGTTCGAGGTTGAGATTTGCAACCCAAATGATCCTGCTGGTTGTCGATTTTGAGAGGGTGGTCAAAGCTTCCCATGGTGTTTGATATCGCGGGCATGGGGGCCTGTGTCCTCGGAGTGTTACTGACTGCATGCAAGACCACATGATCTCAGATTAACCCAGGATCTCGGTGAGCGTGCACAGAAACAGTTGCCTGTTGAAGTACCCCGGTACAGCTGAGAACACATGCCTGTTGAGATTGCAAGAACCTGCAACTACACCCAAAGTTAATCCAGTGGATGCAGTAAGATGCATGTATGTAATCAGCCAGGAAGATTAAACAGCAGAAGTGTTTATCTGACCTGGTTTTAACTCCACTGAAGTTCTCGAATCTTTCATAGACAATTCTCCACCACGAGTGCCCTTAGGTGGGTTAATGTTTCATGAGGTTAAGACTGATAAGGCAATTTCAAGATGATTTTTCAACCTTTTTTCCACAGTAGGCAGAAAAAACAGTCTAACAGAATGCAGCTTTAAAATAAAATGACCTTCTATCTTAGCTCTCCTACTGGGGAAAAGAACAGTAGGGTGGTGAAGTGGGAATTTATATTTTAAATGTGACAATAGCATCTTCCCTCTCTTTTGCTCTTGTTTTCTCTGTTGGTTACTCCCCTTCTCATCTGTTTGCTTTCAGGCTGAACAGCAGAAGAAAGCAGCTGTCATCTCTGCTGAGGGAGACTCGAAAGCAGCTGAGCTGATTGCCAACTCGCTGGCCACTGCAGGTGATGGCTTGATTGAGCTGCGCAAGTTGGAGGCAGCTGAAGACATCGCGTACCAGCTCTCACGGTCCCGCAACATCACCTATCTGCCCTCTGGACAGTCTGTGCTCCTCCAGCTGCCGCAGTGAACCTGGCTCTGCAGCCATAGCTAGCCTCGTCGCCTCTACCTACCAGATCAGCCCTTTCCAAAAGAATCTTTGCAATTTCCTCATTGGTAAAACCAGAGGAAACTAAAATTCAACCCATTTTGAATTCTTAATCAAATAAAACTGAACACTCTTGACAACAAACCTGCATTCCTCCCATGTACGGTCAGAGCAGTGGCTCCGCTGACCATTAAGCTACGTTTGAGAATTGCCCCTTTCCAGGCAGTTTGAGCACCAGGAGCAGAGTCTTCATCTGCTCGCTCCTGGGACGAACAGATAGCCCAGGTGACTCCCTGGCCACAAGAGTGCTGTGTCAATCTGGTTTCACAGCGATGCTTCAGTGCCTTTAGGCTGGCTGAGCCAGGGTCGTTACAGACTTGCAGGTCCTGGACTATGGCACAGGGATGCTCAGGGCTCGCTCTTCAGTCAAGCCAGCCTTTTTTCAGGTGTCAGCTGAGAGAAAGAGGACATCTCGGCTGTTAGGACAGTGGCTCTGCTGTGCCTGTGTGAACCATAGCACTGATAGCTGGAGGCACAGATCGAGTGGATTGTGGCTGGGGGTGAGAATAGCAGAGATTGACCTTAAGTAGTAGATGGATTTCAGGCATGGAGGAGAAGATACTTCCTCTGCAGGAAATACTTCTCGTGTACATGCCGAAAATGGGACGTCTCCACTTTTTCCCCCACCGCCGCACACTGATCTGTTTGCTGCCGCTTGCCCTGTTGTGCAGCGTTGGTTCTTTCACCAAGGTCAGTAAAAGTGGCAGTTGGCCTATTCCAGACGGCACCTGGGACAAAGAGGGGGTGACTCGATGCTCTGTGGCTCAGGCAGTCGGGGGTGGGCAGAATTCTCTGTTACATCAATGCTCTTTTTATTTAGGGAACCTGAATTGTGAGGAGGATGTGATGGGTGAGATTGTATAACCAGCCTTCAATAAATGTCACAGTCCCAAGTGTAGTAGTGTGAGGTTTGGTTTTTTTTGCTATCTCAGAAGAATGAAGGTTGGGTCAGTGGAGCAAGACACCTCGTGCTTGTGCTAGATTATCTGGATAAAAGTCACTTAGCACAGGCAAATACGTCTTGCTCCTGATAACTTAAAAGCTTGAAGTGTGATTCTTAGGCTGAATTCCTGCGACAAGGTAAGGCTGAGAGTATCTTGAGGTTATTGTGAGGGCTTTTAATTGCTTTCTGTGCACAGTTCAAGCTGTCATTTACTGCACATACATACATTTTCTGGAGTGCTCTTTTGATGCAACACCGTGCTGTTGGAAAGAAAACGGGGGTGTGTTGTACCAGATACAGCCTGCAGTGAACTCCAAACCTGCAGGCGGCTGTCAGAAGGTACAGTACTAGCCTGGCATTACCCCCATCCTGCAAATAGGGTGCTCGTACCATGTCTGTTATCCTTGAGCAACGCAGTCTTAGGTGGGTGTCATCGCTGCCCCGAGGATGTTGAGCCCTTGGGAAAGCTGCTGTGAATGGTGGGCTCATTTCGTCATCGTACAGCCACTTTGGGTTGTTGCCCTCGCCTCTGGCGAAATGGAAAGACTTGCCTGCTTTTTCTGCTGGGCAGAGTCTGCTCTTGCAGTGATGAGGTGCCTGAGCTTGCAAAATATTTTAAGCAGCTGAGCAGTCAGGTCCATAACTCCCAAATAACTTCCAGACCTCTTCCCCCTCTAGCACTCTTGTTCTTTATTCTTCTGGTTTACCGCTTCAGACACTTGTAAGGAAGCTTCCACTTTTCTCCCAAGGCTCCTTTTAAAGCCCCCTTAGCGTTTCCTGCGTTTCTCTCTGTTAGTTTCATGCACCAGGTGTTGGGCTCAAAACAGTGTGTCTGAAATCCCTTCTCAGCTTCTGTGGCTCTGCATTACCTCTCCCTCCAGTTCTGCATTTTCAGTGGAGTGTGGAGTGTTTCCTGCTGCTTTTGCTGTTAGCCTCTCTGGAGGAGGTGTCTGAGGCTCCAATGGTGGCCCCTGGGTCTGATTAATCACCATTTCCTTTGGTTTTGGGTGTAATTCTTTTCACAAATGTTCCCTGGCTGTTAAACCCTCGCTCTGCCTCACTTAATGCCTAAAGCTGCCATGAACTCATCAGACTTCAAAGCTGCTCTTGAACCTGGAGCTGTCTCGGTGTGTGCTAGCTGAACCCCTTGTTTATATTGTGTTTATAGCTGCTCTTCGGCCTTGTAGACTATGTGGACTGTCGAGCTATCTCGAGATGGGAACGGCGACCCTAAAATCAGGACAAGGTTTTATGTGGGCTGCACAGGGATACTGGGTGAGGAAGCAGCCCTCTGGCTGGTGGATGGATGCTGCTCTGAGCTGCGCAGCAGCGAGCAAGCGCTGCCTGGCATCTTCTGCCAAACTTCTCAGGTGCTGGTAGACTGCTTGACATAAAAACAAAACAAAAAGTTGAGATTGCGTAGTCAAGGACTGGCCTGCCTGGCATTCCTGGCCAAGGCTGGACCACAGAGAGCCGAAGGCTGAACTCCGCTCCCCAGGATGCCGGCCCTTCCCTCGCAGCGTTCGGGAGGCGTTAGCGGGGTGTGAGCACTCGCTCTCAGTGCTCTGCTTGTCAGGGCAACAGAGAGAGCTTTGGGCTTGGGTAACATGAAGGCAGGCCGCCCTCGCTGCTCGAACAAACAAGGCGTCCCCACCCTCTCCGGCGTTTCTAACTTTGTTGCTCTTAATAATCCAGTAACAAAAACTTGTTCATGAAAGTGGAGCACAACCTGGGGTGGAGAAACAAGAGAGAGGGTCAAGGTATGCGGCTTTGCGCTGAGGGCAGGGAGAGGAGTTTTGTTGTGCAGATCCTGGTCTGCCCTCCCAGAGAGCCCGCGTAAACCACTCCATCAGCCTGGCGTCCTGCGACTGTCGCCTGCTGCTCTGCTGGCCTAAGCGGGGCTGGCGCCCAGCTGCAGGGCAGAGCTATTGCAAGGGCTGCCTGCTCTTTGCAGCTCTCACGCCTCCGAAGGTGCTGGAGATGCTCCAGAAACAGCAGATCTTCCCCCTTCACCTCAGCCTTAGAGGGAGAAAGAGAGGGGCTGTCTTGTGACCATGCCTGGAGGAGTGACCGCCATCTGTGCCACAGCACTCCACGACCACCGTGTGCCACGGCTTTTGGGTAAGACGCTTCAGCCCAAGGTAAGCCGTGACCGCGGGTGGGAGGCAGCTGGATGATGCCACTTGAAGGGAGGTGAAGAAACCCCAGGTTTGTTTCTGTGAACAGAAAAGCTCGTGGGCCCGTGGTCTGGCTGTCACGCCTGGATTCCCACTGTCTGAAATGAATGGCACACATCTGATTGACTGAAGAATTTTCTGGATGGGGCAGTTATACCAGTTCTCTGCTGTGTGGGCTTTCTGCTGCTTATTAGGGATTGCAGCCATGCTAAAACTTTTGCTTTGGGGAGGTGAATGCCTTCTGTAGTCAGTTCTTCTGCATTTTTGCCACCTATTTTCACAAAACAATTTGAATTTAGTATATTTGACAACTTTTAATCCCCCATCAAATTAGTTTGAAACTGTTTTTCTCTGGAAAGACAGCATGATTGCATAAAGCCAGTGCTTCCCTAGCAAGGCTGGATGTGTTACTGGGCTGGAGAAAGCATGCGCTTCCTTAAGCGACCCAGCTAAAATGGCCTAAAAATTTACTCGGAGAAAGGCTCTGCCCCAGACCTCTGCCTGGGTGTTTGCTAGTCAGAAATAAATGCCCTTCTGTCAGGCTCTCCCTCCCCAGAGCTGACTCACACCAGCATCACACCAGATACTCCTGGATCTTTCCATTTTCCAACAAATTGTTACATTTAGCACCAAAGTGTCGGTCCCGGGGGTGTTCTGTGGGTGAGCGATGGAGGCTGTAGCTTTGCTGCTCACCGTGACATGCCAGGAAGGACGCTTGGGAAGAGGCCGCCTTTTCCCGAGGCACGGAGTACCAACGGAGGGGCGGCGGAGGCCGGCAGCCAGGCTGCTCTCCCACCAGGTGGCAGCAGCAATTCTGCTCTGCACGGGGAGGCTGGCGGGGACCCAAGGGTGTCCCTCGGCCTCCCCTGGGGACAGCGGAGCCGGCAGGTCGCCCTGCCCGGGGCAGCGGACGCAGGGAGTGGACGGGAACAAGGGCAAACACAACAGCCCAGGCTCCAGGCGAGGAAGAAAAAGCACAAGCTGGCAGGAGAGCTGTCTGGTGGGCAGCATCTCTCGGGCAGGCAGGTTTAGTCCCTCTGCCAGGCTGTCCTGGTAAACCTCTGATGCCCATTTCACTCTGCTGAGCATCTCCAGCTCCAGGTTTTAGCCCCTCTAGCCTAAGGTAGCACACTGAAAGGTGAAAATGCCTGTCTCCCTTTCTAACCCTGGTCTCAGGGTGGCTTGGCTTTGCAGGCTGTCTCCTTGCAGCCCTTTGAGCATTCCTCCTATCCCTTTCCCACCCACCAAAGGCCATTCCTAGTTTATTACTAGGACAGGAACAATAGAAATGTCTAGGTGTGACTTCAGAGGTGCAAGCTGGTTTAGCTTGAGATTAGAAAACAGCATTGAGTCTTTGGGTCCAGACCGTTAGCATGATGAATTCATACTGGAGGGCCCAGTGTTGGTAAAAGCTTGGCAGGTTTTTAATCTGAAGCCCTGTTTGTGGCCCCAGAGCAGTTAGAGTAACAGTAGTATGGACTCATCACTTGTATTTCTCTGAACACAGCCCAAAAACTAAACTACAGCCACCAGGTTTTGGGCAAAGTCTGCTGGTAATGGGCAACGTAAGACCTGCTGGGGCCACTAAAGGGCCCTCTATGAGGCGGACTGCAGCCCCCTCTCCACCAGAATGCATCTCCCACTTGAGACCAAAGAGCAGCAGCTGGTTGCCACCTTCACACATTAAAGCCTTACAAGCCAAGGTGCAATCTCCCTGCCCACCACTCTGCTTTGGCTGCAAACCTCCAACGAGGTTTGGTTTGGGATTTTTTTTTTGCTTCCTGGGAGACTTTGTCTTACTTCTTCCTTTCATGCTAGTGGAAAAGCTCAGCTCTGCACCACCCGCAGCAGCTGGGCCAGCCTGCTAGCAACATTCAGACCAGCCAAACAAGCTTTTGTTCATGATAAACAAACAGGAAACTGCCCGATTTCCTCTGTGTGTTCACCCTCTCTCGCGCGCGTGCTTTCTCCCTATTTAATAGATAACCAGGCCTACCTGACTTGTGAAGACGAGACCAAAAGCAACCACATGGAGAGGCACTCTGGAGCAGCTGTAATTTGCAGCATGGCTGTTGCACTGAAATAGGCATCTGTTCCCTGACAGTTGCTGATGCACCAGAGCTGAAGCCTCTCCAGGTAAGGGAGCTCCCCGAGTTTGTGATAATTTGTACCCTGCAGCAAGCTGGCAGCATGTCTGAAGTGGTTAGAGCAAGGGATAGGGAGGAGTTTCCTTATTGCTTCCTTTGTGCTGTTTATATCCAAGTGGATCTAGCAGAAAATGCCTCTGTCCTGAAACACAGAGGATGTGGCGGTGTGTGCGGGGGGAGAAAGCACTTGCAGAAGCGGGTAGGAAATAATGTCCTAAGCCAGGCTGGAGCTCAGCTTGGCTGGGAGATGGGGAACAATTCTTAGGGCCAAATTTGGTTTAATTATTCCTTGCTTGGCACTAGCCAGCAGTGGGGCCTGAGACGTTCCTCATATGCCTGTTTTCCATCAGCAGAACTGAGCTCGCTTCAGTCCAGCAAGTCCTCACTTATACTAGTGTAACTCTCAGAGGTAGGTCAGGTTTACTTAGGGATGACTCTACTTTTTGTGCTTTGGTTTTCTACTTGGTGAAGCAGGAGAGGACTGTCACAAGTAGAGACATATCAGGGGAACATAAAGTGTACTCTAGCTAGGGGATGCAGAACAAACTTCCAGAGAAAGTGAAGCATCTGATGTCTTTAGAAAAATATGGTGGATGCTTCTTTTAACCACGTGCTCACCCACAGCCACGCTGGGTTCAGTTTTCTCACCCATAGAAAGCAATAAAAAACCAAATCTATGGGGAAAGGACCTGGTGGAGCAGGCCTCCAGTTCTTGCTGAGCACATCCCCAGAAAGGAGAGGAACTAGAGAGGCTGGGAAAGCTCCCATGGGAGGGAGCATTTGGGGTTCCCCACACTGGATCTGCACATGATGCTCATCTGGACAAAGTCAGAAACCTGCAGTGAGTTATCCTTGATCTCTGGCAAGCCCAAGCTGTGCAGGAGCATGGGAAATTGTGTCCCAAGCTGAGCTGCAAGACAGCAGTGCAGAAGGTGGAAGTCAGTAGAAGATGCCAGCTGCAAGACGCGTTCGCGTCCCCCGTGCTGGTAGGGGCAGGAAGGGCAGGAGGAGGCTAGGAAAGAGCGCGTGCAGGATGCCTCTGAAGCGGTAGGTTAAAAATACTCAACTGAGGCAAGGACAGGAAGGAAGCAGGGGTTAAGCCTGAACAAGGTGAGTCTATCCCAGAGACACTAATTCAAGCATGACTTTCACGGGTGTAAGCGTTGCAGTGCCCCTTCTGCAAAGCTGGTAAATACAGCTGTTTCCTCAGTCACTTACAGCATCTTCCTCCCAAGCACAGCTTTTCAGGGGTGCTTTTCAAACCCAGAGGGAAGTTTCCACACAAAAAGCTAGGCTGGAAGATTGGGTGTGAATGGAAAGGACCCCAGCTAAACCAGTTTGTTCCTCACCGGCCACGGTACATGGACCCTACTTGCACTGCTTTGGTAGGGGTTGATGCTGATCTGAGCAGAGGCGCTCTTTAACACAAGAACAGCAATGTCTCCAACAGCCTGCTATGGTGATGATTCCATTTAACAATTACCCCAGCACAAACGTTAGAACTTCCCTTGTGCAGGCAGTCTGCTGGGGAGGTTATACCGTACCACCAAAGCTGACTGAACAGACAACACAGAGTAAAAGCCCGATTCTCTAAGTTTCCCTCACTCCCATCCTGCTCTTGTCCAACCCAACTGCCATATCCCAGAATCTGTATTTTACTTTTTTTTTTTAAAAAAAAGGCAAGCACAAAACCAAGGCTCCCCAAAAAGAACTTTTTTATTTTTTTGTGGCATGATTTTTATGCAGCAGCTGATGGCTCTGATAATACAGTCACGTTACCACCCTGTCCCCAGTACCCCAAAGAAAGTTAACACACCACATATGGATCTGCCAGGCTTTTCTGTGTTCTACAAGTCTGTTACTGCTGCCCTGCCCAGGCTGAGTTCAAGCCCTTAAAGCACAAGGCCCTGTAAAACCATGCTGAAACCAGCTGGGTCCCTGAAGAGCTGCCCCTCAGCACCCAGGTGCTTGCAGCATTAAAAGACTTGTCAGGGAGAGCTGAGTGTGTCTTCTCAGAAGGGCAGAGTGAAAGTTACTGGTACCACCAGCAGGTACCTCAGTCTGGAGTTCTGCTTCTCAGGTGTTTATTGCATACCAACTCTGCCTGTACCCTGCTGCTCTGAAGGTCTAATCTCAGGCACAAGGAGATGCTGGTGGGTGTTAGCTCTGCTATATTATTTGGAGGCAGTTAATCTTTAATTGCGGCCTTACGCTGAACTAGTAGAGAAGGGAGAATGGGAACAGGAATTTCCTCTGCTTGAACTTCCACTTTGCTCTGCAGAGTCTCAAAGCCCAGCACCTCTGCACTCAGTGGTGGTTCCCTCACATGGTGCAGGGCTTCCTGTGACAAGAGGTAGCAGGAAAAAACCTTTGTTTTCCTTTTGCTTCCTTTCCCATTGCTTGAGAGGATCCTGCAGGACGTAGCAGGATACCTAAAAGATAAAGCATTAATCTGAGAGTCCACTGGTTGGGTTGCAGCAAGGTGTCAGTGCCCTGTCCATGCCTCGGTTTCTCTTCTCACCCTTGGCTTGTTTTCCTAGTGAGGCAGGGCCTGTTCTTTGCAGGGTCCTTGAGCAGCACCTACCTCCCAGGGCCTTTTTTTCCTTGGGGAAGGAGAAAGAGTTCCAATTGCAACTGCACTCTCACAAGTGTCAAGTCATGCCCAGTTCAGGCTGTTCCCAAAACAGAACTGTTACGATGTGGAGGCCTCAGCCAAACACCAAGCATGCAGAGAAGGGCTAGTGCTGTTCCGCTTGGCCCTGCTTGGTGCCAGCCCTGTCACCAGCACCAACAAGCCACCGAGAGTCACCTCTCACCATGGGAGGAAGCAAGTAGGACAACAGGCAGGCAGCCCTTCTGTTGGCTGTGGGAAGAACAAGGGCTAGAAGGGCTGGTTCGCTGGCTGCCGAGTTTCCCAAGAAATCATCACAGCAGGAGTCCGGATGAAGCAGAGAGCCATCGCTGCCTGGGTCAAGCCAAGAACTCTTGTAAACTGGGCCCCATCTCGCAGCAGCACAGCTCACAGGGGTCTGCAGGCCCCAGACTGGGCAGACATCTCCCTCACTAGAGGATTTCAGCCCTGGTTTGCTGCCTGAAAGCCATATAAGATAACCAGAGCAGATGGCTCAGGGATTGCCCAGAAACACCCAGCTTTGCAAACCCAAGATGCCTGCCCACACCACAGGAAAATTAACTGCTGATAAAAGTAGGAGTTCACCTCTGTTTGATTTTCTCCTTCCCACACTATTCTGCAGCTGGTGCTAGTGGTTATCCCCACCACAGAGCTAGCTGCATCTCAACAATACTCTTACTTGTTAAGTTTGCTTTCTCAGAAGTCTAGAACATCTAGTTCTCTAGAAAAAACTGAGATGGGTAACACTGTTCTGCTGTGTCTGCAGCCCCTGGCCCAGCAAATTCTCATACTTTACTCATTGTACTTTTCACCCTGAAAAGTCCTAAGCTGCTTAGCAGAAAAAAAGATCTGGTTTCCAGGGAGGGACAATGTCACCTACTGCTGTATTGCTGCTACTTCTGGAGTGAGCTGCAGACAGCTGCTTGCTGAAACACTGCAGCAGTTTAGGGAGGAAATGGAGATCTGTATCACCTGTCCCTGGCACCGCATGCAATGAGGGCACGAGGGCATTTCCCGCACCGGCTGTACTCTAGAGAGAAGGGAAATGCCAGAGAGAGGGGGCAAGGGAGCCACAGCACCTCACTGAGCAGGGAACAAGATGCAGAAAGTTGCCCCTAGAAGTTACACACCAGTGTGAAGGGAAAGCAGAGATGACAGCAAGGAAATCAGAGGGCTGATAAGGATCTGTGGCTGTGAGGCAGGTGTGCGCTAGGGAGCGGATCATGTGCAAGCAGAGATGTGGGGCTGTTGCTGCCTTTTGTTTGTTTCCCTTTACCTGGCTGACATGTCTTTTCATGTCAGAAGCTACATCAAAGAGAGGGATGTAAATAGCTGAAACAGGGTTCCTTGTGGGAACAGGGCTGAGTGCCACAGCCAGCCTCTCAGCTGGATCCCTCCCTGGGAGCAGCGTGAGGAACTGTCACCCTCCATTAAACACCCGGAGAAGAAAGTGTGCGACTGCTGGGTTCCCCGGGCATTCAGGAGCCAAACCATGCAGCGAGGCCAGGAAGAGTCGCTCTCCTCTGCAGCTCTCTCTTCCCTAGGCCACCACCAATGTGATGGGACACAAGCAGGGCCATGAGGACAAGTGCTTTGCTTTCATCATGTCAGAAGCCTTTCAGAGTCCAAGGATATTTGCACTGATTTATTTATTTTTTTTAAACTCTCCCTCTGCAGAGTCATGGTGTTCACTGAGAAAGAGGGACTTAACACTTCCTTTTAATCTCTGCATAGCTCTTATTTGCGGGGAGTGAAATAACCCTCACTGACATCATCTGAAGCTGAGGATGCAGAGCACCTTTGTCAGGAAAGGCCCCTGCAATCCTCCAGTAACCATTTCAACATGAGGGGACCTCATGCTGCAGGTTTAGGGTATGGAAGCCAGGTTAGAAAAACACAGACTACATCAGAGAAAAGGGAACAGCAAAACAGCCTGGGAGAGCAAATGCTCTCCTCGCATGCTGGAGAGAAAGATCAAGGCCCTGGACTACTCTTGTCCCATGGATGGACACCAGCAGTGGTTTCGCCTTTGTGGGTGCTGAAATAGTTGGTGGCTTTACTCCTCATCTGTAGTCCTTTGGACAAGAGTGCCCACTGTTTTCCAACGTCCCTCAGTTGTCCCTCTGCTGAAATCCCACATTTGGAAGCGGGGCTCTGTCACTGCTGTCTTGTTCATTCACGTTCCAAGAAAAAGGTCCCCAGCATTTTTCTTCCTGCCCTTTTCAAGGCAGGAAATTCTACTACCTGGCATCCTTCACATGCACACAGTTAACCAAGAGCAGCACCACATCCCCTGATATCCTCTCTCTGTTTTTCTCAAGAATCTGCATTGCACAAGGGTGTTGGGCCAAGATGGAGCAGTGCCCACGCTCTCAAAGCCCAGCATCACCCCTGGCTATCCCCCTTCACCCTCCAGTCCCAGCAGAGATTACAACAGCCTGGAGCCTGTGCTGAACCGGGCCAGCTAGTAACAGCTCCCACAGGGCTGGTCAGAGCAAAGTGTGCTCACAGCAGGGGCTGCTGGGGCAAGAAAGAAAACCGGCAGCATTGTTCTGATCCCCCCATGGGGCTTCCCCAGCCTACACTGCCCTTCTTATTTCATTGTGAACTTTGACTCTGAAAGCCCCAATCCCTGCTCTGCACAGGGAGCTCAAATCTGGGTCGTATGTTCAATAATCAAGAGCAGGTCAAATACACTGGCGTGGAACATTGCATTTCAGGGGGGTGAAGGTGCATAGATTTTTTGCAGAACCTCAAATCAAATGCCCTGCACTGTTAGGGGGAGCATTTGCAGCAAACAAAGCAGATAAGGAAACAAACCACAGGTAGAGAAGGGATTGCAGACTAAAGGATTTCAAAAAGGGGACTACAGCAGGAACTCGAGTCTGAGAGCGGGCAAGAGGGAGCCAAAGCTACATGGCACAAGAGATTCCTGAAGTCCCTGGGAAGCAGCTAACACTACCAAAAGGGCTGCTGCTGCCCTTCCCCCTTTTCCTGTTTCTGCTGCTCTCGCTAATTCTTTTACCGCCGCCAAACCTAAACCACAGCAGTGCTCTTCCCTCCTACACAGCGCTCAGCAGTGGTTTTCAGGGCTCTGGAGTAGGCTTCGCAGGTTCCTGGGAGAGGTGGTACCACTGCCAAATGCTGTGCCAGCCTAGAAAGCAGCAGCCCTGACCCTCCCCGCATCCCTTCATGAGCCCCATACCTGCCACCAACAGGGAGCTCTACCAGCAAAATATATATATATTTTTTTTTTTTTTTACTTCTTGTCACATCTCCCTCATCCATCAGGCCTGGGCCCTGCAGGTGGGTGTAATCAAGAAACCACAGGCCAGAGTTAAGTAGTTATTAGTATTTTAAGGGGAGAAGAAGGTTTGAACAAGTGGGAGCTGGGGTTTGGCATAATAACAGAAGTGACCGACTCCTCTGGCTACTGTAAATCAGACAGGGCCTCACTGATGAGGCCTTTTTTAAGGTCTTACCTGGCTCCTGAGGGGCAGCTCTGTCACCCTACACGACACACGGCCCTTTCAAGGCGCCTCCATCCCGAGGCCGCAGCCGCTCCCTCACGGCAGCCGCTGTGCGAAGCGTTATCCCTGTTTATCCATCAGGAGCGGGGCACCGACGCGGCCCCCGTTACGGCCATTACTCCCCCGGCTGTAGGGCTGCGACCAGCGGCCTTCACCGGAGCGACGGCGGTGCCCGCGGAGCGAGGCAAGGCGTGGGCCGGGGTTAGCCGCAGCGCGGCGGAGCGCTCGCCACAGCTTGCCCGGCTCAGCTGACTGCAATTAGGGCGGCCTCTCTAATTACCCCCGCGGAGTAACGGTCGGCCCCGCCGAGGGGAGCCGGCGCCCTCTTCCCGCCTTCGCGCCGGGCCCCGCGCGCGCCGCCTCACCTGGGCCCCGCGCGTGCGCGCCGCGCCTCACCTGCGCCGCGCGCTCCCCCCCCCCGCCCCTCCGTGTTCACCTCGGGGGGGGGGAGCGAGGCACCCGCCCGACGGCGCATGCGCCCCGCGCCTCGCGCCCCTCAGCCTATGGCTGTCCCGCGCGTGCCCCCCCCCCCGCCCCGCGCGCGCACCCCGCTCGCGCACACGCGCACTCCCCCCCCCCCCCCCGGCCCCGCGCGGCAACCACCTCCTCGGCGCGCGCGCCCGCACCGGCAAAGCGCGCGCGCGCGCGCGCGCGTGCGCGCGGCGGAGTCGCGAGACCGGCTGCGGCGGCCACGTAGCGCTGCGGCGGCGGCGGCCGTGAGGGAGCGGGAGCCGCGTCCGCCGGCGGCGGCGGGGCCTGGGCCCGAGCCCCAGCCCGAGCCCGAGGCAGCGGCTACTCGAGCGCCGCGGCGGCGGCTGAGGGGGCCGAGCGGAGGGAGAGGGAGGGAGGGAGGGAGGGCCCCGGCCGCCCTGCCCTCCGCCCTCCCGTCTCGCCTCCTCCACCCGCCCTCCGCCGCCTCGCCTGTGCCCCCCTCCCCTCGCCGCCCGGCATGGAAGGCGGCGGGGGCGGCCCTGAGGGGATCGGCCTGGGTGAGTGTGGGCCGCCCGCTCGGCTGGGGATCCCCTTCCCCCTTCTCCTCGGGCCTGGCGGCGGCCGCCGAGCAACGCTAGGCCCAGCCCGGGGGTGGGTGACGGAGGGAGCGGGGCAGAGCCGCCTCCCGGCCTGGAAGGGAGCGGGGCTGGGGCGGGGGGGGGAGGCCGCGCCGCGCCCGGCCCGCAGCCCCCCGGGGAAGCAGGGTGCGGGCAGGGCACCCCGCGGGCGGAGGGAGCGCAGCCAGGGGAGCCCCCCGCGGGAGGAGGGGAGCGGGCGGGGGAGGATTGCTGCCGGAGGGCCGGGGGCTCTGCCCCGGCTGCTGCGCCCCGCTGGGAGGGGGCTGTGCCACCTGCCTGGGGGAGGGGAGGGAAGGTGAGTTGCACGAAGCAAGCGGGGGGGGGGGGAGAAGAAAAAAAAAAAATCTTGCTGCATTTGGCTGTGCTGGACTGTGCCTTCCCACACCTCTCGTCGCCCTCTCCCTGTGCTTTGCAGCCCCCTCCCGCGGAGTGGTGGCCTGGGGGTGTGGGGGCCACCGGCAGCCCGCTCCTGCCTCCTTGTCACTTGCTAATTGTGCAGCCACGACGGTGCAGGGTCCGCGATTGTTAGGAGGGAGCGCGGCTCTTAAACGCACTCGCTTCTGGGGCTGGAGTTGTCACTGGGTAGGTGAGGAGATGAAATGCTACCTTCTCCGGTAGCTGCGTTTGGGTCTCGGTGTGTGAAGGGAAAAAATCGGATGTTTTCTCTCTTCCTCAGCCTTTTGCTTAGGTGTCTTCCCCTTCTCTTTGCTCTCGGGACAGATGTTGTGGTATGTGCGTCCCAGGGTTTTGGGTTTTGTTTTGATTTTTGACTGCCTTGCGTGCAACTTTGGGTCCTGTGGATGTCTTGGTACAGGTATTGTTAGAATGAAAAGAGATGCTTCAAGATAATGTGTCTCCTTGGTCTTAGTAGTATTATGTAAGTATCTTTAATCACAACTGAGTTGTGGCATCTTGTGCAGTAGAAGTGATTTAAGTCAAAGCGAGGGAAGTACCGTAGACATAAAGGATGTGAGGAATGTGCATTTTTTATCTTTTCAGGGGATGACCTGAGCTGTATTGTTCTGGGAATGGCAACTGGCACATGCTTTGTTGACAGCGGTGTATGCGCGGTGAATCAAGAGAATGATGGTGGGGTATGTGTGTGTGCGCTGAATAAAGGAGATGTAATGTGCGAGCATCGATTTGTGAAGGATGGTCTGGTGCACCTTGATTTGCCACCGTGCTGATTGACTGCAGCTTGATTGTTCGCATGTGGAAGTTGGGCGCTCTTTCTCTTGAGGTATCTGGTGTGTATTAACAAAATGCATATTACAGAGGCAGGACTGTGGACGCTGGTGTGGTTAAAAAGGCTGTGGAGTAGGAAAATCTCATATAAAAAGGATCTAATATTTTATGGTAACGGATAATTTACATCCTTTACATGGGTCTAGTGTTCTCATTGGTACCTATTTGAAACCCCTTTATCTGTCTTTCTACCTGCATGTAAGATGCGTTTTTTTCTGCTTTATAGAGATTAATCAAGCGCTTGCAATACGGTGGTTGTGCTGAATGGATGAGGAGCCCCATCCCTGCCCCAGGCAGCCAACACTTAAATTTAGATGTTGATAATAAAGTTGAGATATAAATTCACAGTGTGAATGTGTAGTTGAGGGATAGACATTTTGAAAGCTTTTTCAGAGAGTATTTGTTTGAAAGAGAAGTGCGAAATCATGAAGGATTTTATTTTTCTAACTAAGCAATTGCATGTAATAGGATGTCAGAGACTTCAGATTTTATTTATAATTTTATCTAGTATTTGGCGACTAGTGTTTATAGCTACTTCAGCATTTATTTGCAGTAATTGAGATCAGTTGCATTTGGGAAGATCAGTAAATGTTTTGTGGCTTAGCATTTGTAATACTTTAAAAAAACCTTTCAAAGCTTTATATGATCAAAAGAGACTTTGGCATTATAGACTAAATTGTTCATTTGTTTTAAAGGACTTAATTGATTATATTATTATTTTCTTTTTATCTAATACTGATGCAGGAACTTTGATGTTTTCTGGAGAGTAAATTCCTCAGCAGTTTTGTATGGATGGTTAGGTATCTATAGGAGTTAAATTATAAAAGCAGTTTGTCAGGTCAAAGCGCTGTTGCAAGTGCAAGATACTGGGATGTTCTGGTTTTATTCTCATTGCCGGAATCATAGAATGTGGGAATTCCAGACTGAGAGGGGCAATTTCATCTGAAGATGGAGAGTCTATACATGTACAAGAAATTGCATGTAGATCGAACATACTTTGTCTGGCGCCGTACCGCCTAGAGCATGGGATGTCCATGTAAGAACGACTTGGGAAGAGGCCTTTGAGTGCCTACAACTGCATTAAATAGATATTTTCAGTAAACAAGATCCCATCTTCCCATCTTGGTATCATGTGCTGTATCAGTGCCTAATGGAAGAGTGGTGTACCAACAGCATATTTGAGATAGGCACAGGTATATTTAAGGTGATTACAAAACTACCTGTCATCAGTGGCCTATTTCTCTGTGGCACGCTATACCGTGCCTTGTCAAAGAATAAACTTCTTTCTAACCCCACAAAAGAGAGAGACATAATTGGAAGCAAGTATCAACCAATTGAGAAGATTGATATGTTCTCTAGCAACCTGATTCTGTGGATTATGATTGTATTAAAATATTTTATAACCATTCTCTTACTTGGTTAAATTCCTACAGCACAGAACAGCTGATCTCTTAATGTATTGTGCTGTGAAACAGCACTCTCCTTACAAGATCCAGATCTCGGCTTCTAAATGGAAGATGAATTAAATTTTAAAGAACATAATTTTGTTTTTTAAAACAATATTAGTTTACATTTTGCTAAATATGTGCTATTTGTCTTTTCAGAATCTTATGATACCAAAGTTTGGTGTGTGTGTCGCCCAACAGTTAGAAAAAATGTGGATTTTTATGTGGAGGTCATTTTATTATCATGAAGTTATACACTTTAAATATTAATGCAGTCACTGAGCAGATACTGTCTACAATTGACATCACCCTGTAATGTCTTGAGCTTCCTCAAGCTGAGGAAGCACGGCTGAATTATTTCAGACAGTGTTTTCCAGTAAGAGCCTGTAGTTTTTAACCTGTTCTTTCTGTGGATCTAAATGACTAACTTCCTACTGTTACCACTGTAAATACTAGGCTTACATATTTTAAAAACTTTGCAATAACTCCTTTATTGTATCAAAAGTCTAAATAACTAATCTCTGTTAACACAGAAGGATGTTTTGTCTGGAAGTGACAAATTTTATACCTTTAAGAACATTTTAATAAAAATATGATTTGTCCTTGAAGCTGCAAACTCTGTTTAAACACATGCTCTTGTAAGTGAGTAAGTGTGAGTAAAATTATATACCGTTTTGGGTCTTTGCAGAATCTTTGTTTTCAGTATTTTGGAAAGTGGGTGGGGTTTGCTTCTAACTCTTATGTAGAATTCATGCAGGTCTTATAACTAGTAAAAGCCTAACAGACAGACTTCCCTAGTTCAGTTGAAACGTTCATTATAACCTAAAATTCTCGTATCTAATTTCCGAATTTCCTTCGCAAATGCTTAATTTGGTGATTTTTAGGTTGCTCCTCCCTCCTGAAAAACAATTGCATAGGGAGTGAAACTCTGGCGGTAGCTCTGGTGCCAGCAGCTTAAACTCATTAACACAAGCAGCTTGCATTAGTTTCCTTGACACTTTCAGACACCCTTCCCTGAGGAGGTTTCAGACTGGTAGTTTTCACTCAAGAGAAACATTTAGCTATGCTAAGCAACTACCAGCCCTTTATGCTGTAGTGCTCTCTTGTTTGTGTATTTTTAAGTTTTGAAACTTGATTCTTTCAGTGGAAAAGTGATTTTAGGAATGCAATGTGAAAGGCAAGTGGGCCTGCTTGAAGACAGGTTACTGGAATCAGGATCCATGTTAACATTTGAGACAAAACCTGTTAAGCCAATTTCATTCTGTCCCAGGTGCTAAATACAAGTGAACAGAAAGTTTTTCAGCTGGGATTTTGGAGGAATATTTGTGGTACCACTGCGCAGACAGATGGCCTGGTAGGATAAAGGTAGTAAAGCTTTTCTTTTATTACAAGCAGAAAGTTTTATAGTTGAAAATTTGCAGACAAGCATCCATTGATCCACATACCTTCTTTTATGGGCATGTTGTACACAAAATGTTGCAAATATTTGAGTTGGAGCATAGCTGAATCTTGCAGGTGCAGAAAGCTTACTAGAACTTTGCTTTTCCTATGGCTGACTAGTCTCGTGGAAGACAGTAAAAATCTGTTCTGAACTCCACAGTTGCTTGCAGGTCATGCTTATTTAAGCCTTTTTAGTGCTTATGTGATGAAAAGGGAATTATGGAATGTGTCTTAATAGTGCTGTCTGAAGACAAATTACATACGGTGGCAACTGTGAATTTTAATGGTAGAAGGCAGATTATTTCTAACGAAAAGCCTGATTGCTGTTAGTGTCCAGTACCCTAACACGTAGCAAGTACTGTCAACTAGCTGTGTTGCTGTAATATTTTTGGACGTTTGCTGAACAGGAGTATTTATGTTTTCTGATTGATGCAGATATTTTTTGCTACATATGTTTTAAAGAAGCAGCTCTCCTTCCTGCTCATACTTCTGTCAGTTTTCTGGTTCTAGCCTTTCTAACAAATCACACTGTTTCGTACAATGATGGGAGCTCTATCTTTAATTCCAGTAACTTTCCCTGTTTTTCTTTTCTTTCTCAGGCTAGCAAATTTGAGGTGTTTCTCACCTAAATGATGGGGCCAGATGCATTGCCATTCCTCAGTATATTCTGTATGCTTTCTCACTGTAGTAAATTCTCCAAGTTCCCTGTTCAGTGGCACGCACAGAGCTTAGATTTCCCGTGTTTTAACTGCATGTCACTTGATGAGGGACTTATGTTGGGATAGGTGTTTAATGCACTGTGACACCAGGAGGCTTGGCATTATGAAAATACAAGTTGTGGTATATAGATGTGACTTCAGAAGTCTTGAGCAGGGACAGAAACATATCCTAGTAAATCTTCATCGCCCATGTCATGTAGTAGTAAAAATGGCTGCTGAGAATCTCTGGTTTGCTTTATTGTAATGTGCATGTCTTGAATCATTCATTTCACACTTACTAGCGGCAGGACAAAATCTATTAGTCAGAGTGAAATGCCATGCTGACTGCAGTTTAAAGGTCTGAGAAAAATTACGTCCTGAATTTAATTGCAACTTTTTGCCAGGCAGCTTTGTTTTAACACATACCTTGTTGCACTTTCCTTCTTCCACTTGGACCTTTCTAAACTCATTCCAATTCTTGTGTTTCCCTGTTTGGTGTCCCCTCACCTTACTCTTTCTTTATTACACTGCTTTCTGCTGCCTTTTTAAACTTGTTTCCTAAACCAATCTGTTTTCTTTTCCCTCTTTTTGATTTTCATAGCTTTTCCTCTAACCTGCAGATTTCTTGATGAAGGATCCCGCCTTCTACTTATCTCTGATAAATTACCTAGCCCACTTACGGTGCTATAAAATCATTTAACATAATCTCTCCTGTGCACAACTGACTTCTATTATCCCACACTCCAAGCACTTCAAATTCAGACAATAAGATGAAGTTAATTATCCCTGCTGTCAGTGGACACTCTTCTTCCCTTCTCACCCTCCCTTCGCAGAAATAACTCCAATCTTATTGAGATTCTTACTGAGATGCTATTCCCTGTCTTGCTTAGGAAGTTAACTAACTGTTGTTCCTTTTTCCCAAGAGGGAAAAGAAAAGTTTTGGTGGGTTTGGTTTTTTCCCTCCCCCCCCAAGTGTTCTCTCTCTCACCCTGAAACTTGCTGCCTGCTGTAAAGACAGCATCTCATTGCTGAGATTTGGAATTCGTGCGCCCTTGAGTGGGTCCTGAGGTGGTTTCTGCGATAGTTGGTTCAGACCTTTGCCAAGATGTGGATTTGACTTGAAGCTTATAACTCTGATGCTACTGTTCTTAAAGATAAATCTGTGGGTTTAGATTATAACATGTCAGTAAGGAGAGAGAACTCGTATCTAAGAATATTTTCATAATCATTAGGAACTTATTTTTAAATGAAAGCGTGAGCTACGCAAAGGCTGAAGTCATTTGAGAAAAATTCCTGTTTGCTACGGGTTCCTGAAAATACATTATATTTTCAAGCTCAATTCTTAAGGATAATCCTCAGATGTTTTCCACAAATTTGTTATTGTGCTTCTGGCTCTCTTACCTTGATATTTTATGGAAGGTGAAAGCCAGGTTGCACCTGTAGAACAAATTGATTATTTCAGGAAGGGAAATCTTGTCATGGATGGTAGTATTCATGAAGTTGCACAGTGAGCTCGTTCAGAGAACTGATCCAGCTGAATATTTATCCCAAGAAATGGTTATTTTCCAGGCAGACTGATTTCCCAAGGGATCTCGCCTTGCAACCATAAGAATGCCAGCGTTGGCATATAAATAGGGAAAGAGTGTACTGCCTCCTTTGGCAGCCACACAGACTTAGGTCAGATTAAAATGAACAAGTAACTTTGGCCTTAGCTGATAATTGTCCCAACTTTGCCCAGAAGGAAATTTAAATACAAAGTGGAGATAAGATGTCCATAGCTGCATAATGAATTAGAGGAAAAACTGGGAATAAAATCCACTGTATCAGTGGGAAGAGTATTTATGCTTGAGAATTGCAACTGTAAAGCATGTGAAGGTTGGAATGAACTGCTGCCGTGGTACGGTGGCTGTTTTGATCACGCATAGACTTGCTGAACAGCTTTCTGTCTCCATGGCTAACTCTGGTAACTTCGGGGAGAGCGCTGAATGTAGTTTCCACTTGCAAAGGTAGAATATGTGCAAACAGGAGTTCTGTTGAAGTATTGTTACTTGGTTAGCATTTCTTGGAAGCTGATAAATTTGTGTGTTGTTAAATGTGCTTTGTTAAATTATGTAAATATTATAAAAGCGAGACGGTCTGTTTTTTCCAAAAGTTTACATTGTGCATCTAAAACAAACTCTGTGTGTAATGTTTCAGAAGATTCAGTAGCTCAAAACAAGACAGTAATTGGTAGTGGAAGATAACCATACCGAATGGTTAAATTCAGGGTTTACAGGAGCGTTGTGACATTGTGCAAGGAGAAACACAATAATATAGTTTTGGTATTGGCACATTTAGACTTTGTCAACACTAGATTACTTAAACTTCTCAACAATCATTGCAGGACAGCAGTTCTGCTGGTGATCTGTCCTTGTGTGACCACACATATCATCTTTGTATTAACAACAAGGTTAGCTGGGCTTGATCCGAGCGGTGTCTGGCGATTCGGTAGCTAGAATGCTGCTAGAAGTTATAAAACTGAAACTCTGCAGGCAAACGCAGGCGTGTGTTTGTGGGCAGTTTGACAGGAGGAGATACTAAGAGAAGCCCAGGTAAGGAACAGAAGGAAAGCTCCTTGTGCTGATTCTCCATCAGCACGGTATTTCCCAGTTCCAGAGCGGTGAGTCGTGCTCCTGGCTAGCACGTCTGCCGCTGCAGAGCACAGCTGGGCACCTGCTGCAAGCTTTTTTGTTGCTATGGAGGTTTTTACAAACTTGTTGCTGGTTTCAAAGTCAAAATTATCTAGTGTGTAAAGAGCTCTAAATGAAAAATGGAGAGGATTTTAAACCTATCCGTAAGCACATTCCAATGATGTGAGAAGAACAAACTTTATTTTAGAGAGATCAAATTCACACTTCATGAAGCCAAAGATTTTGCTATTTAAATCTTCTTTTTTCTACTACATACTGCTCTCAACAAAGTTCCAAAATATTTAGCAGGTTTTTTTAAGATAAACTGGTAGACTGGAAATGAATCAAAACGTTTTTTAAAAACTACATTAAACTGTGACTGAGGGACTCTGTAAAGTGTGTGTGTAACATCACGCTCTCAGCTTGGATGAGATTATTTTAAGCGTTCCATTATTACAGTGTAAAAGATAAATGATACAGGAGCACATTACGTGCTGTGATGTGTAGTACAAGCTGGTCAAGAAAAAGCTGTAAGCAAGTGAACCTGCCTGTGAGTTTTCTTCAACTGAAGCCTTCTGTAAAAAATACAAATCTCGATTGTTACTTTCATTCTACATATTGCAAAGGTCTCCTTTAGGGCTTGCTAGGAGAGGAGGTGGGTCTATTCTGGATATCAAAGTTTATTATTTCTTGCCAAGTTAGTGCCATCAGCTTAAACCAAGGAAAAACACCTTTCCTCCAGAATAGCTGTCCAGGTGGAAGTTATACCTGCCAGCTTTACTTTGTGGACAGACCATTTGCATTTTTTTGACCTCTCTCAACTGATCTCCATCTACATATCAAAGGCACAGTTACCACCTAGTGCCTCTTTCTCCACTCCTCTCTGGGAGGGAAAATGCTAACTTTGGGAAACAGAAGTACAGATCTTGATGACAGATTTCCTTTTCGTTTTCATATGGCTTTGTGCGTAGCCTATATTGTTAGTGCAGTCATTTGCAATCTTAGAATAAGTTAGTGATGTTTAATAAGAAGTGTCGTCACTGGCATCTATGAATATAAATGGATGGTTTAAAATCTTAGTGCAGTTTTTACTAGGCTTCAAGATAAGTGAGCAGATAATGATGAAAGCAAGAGGTTTTAAAGCAAAAAGGAATCTTGCCGCTGAACAAGAAGAAAACTAGGCTATAAAAAGTCATTTGGAACAAAGAGTAGGCTAATGGGTGAACAATTGCCCTTCAGTGTCATAGCAGTGGGTAGTTTCGAGCTTCTGGCACATGTTTTGATGAATATACAAATTTGAAGGGACAGATAATCTGTTAATGTGGTCATATCAAGCTTTTTTGCTTCATATATGTGTCTTCAAGTTATCAAACAATTACAGAAAAGTAGTAAATGTGAAAGCTAGGTGTATGCAGGTGAATGGCTACTGTTGAGTGGTAGCTACCTGGTTTTGTTTTAATCTTGCTTTCATTTTTTTGCATTGAAAGATACCAATGGGACACAACAATAGATTTGAATACAAGGAAGTTCCTGATTCAGTCACAGGTGTTTAATTTTTATATATTTAAGGTAGGAGGAAGGGCTTAGACTTTTAATTTGAGCGTATATCATGGTGTACTAGAACTTCTTTCAAGATGGTTTTGCCTAGTAAAAGAAAAATGTTGAGGTTTATGGCTGTCGTATCTAAAACTAGTTCATAGCCAATAGAAAGCCTTCAGCTTACTGCAAAAGCTGAGGGATTATAATGCTGCTGAATTCTGAAATGGCAACCTCTTAAACTATTTTCTGTGGAGATAATGCTTGAAAAAATTCCAGATTCACAGTTCTGGAAATCACTGGTTTGAAAGCCTTTGTCTCAAACCAGATTTCTAGATACAGCCAAATAATTCATCTTAAGAAATGGAAAAAGCCTGAAGGGTTTTTATCATCATTTTTATGTTTTAGCTGCAGGATAATTATATAAGGCATTTTTCTGGAATTGGAAATATGGTCTGCTTCGTTTTCCATTAGACTGTTAAATACTTACAGGCAAATAGCCAGCTCCATACAGTGAAAATATGTTGCCTGCTGAGTTAGCAAGATAGACCGATCACAGATTATTTTAGGAATGGTCAAAAAAAAAACCCCTGGAAGATGGGACAGTCTAGATGCTGTACCGCATCTTCAGGCTTTCATGTACCACCCCGTCGAAGATACTTCTGCCCCGACCTTTGCTTTGAGAATTGGACAGTATTTATTCACGCTCCAGCCTTTTGTTTCCCTGCCAAGGCTCCCTGCAATACTTTCAGTTACTGCCAGCGTTGTTGGTTTTTTATGATGTGCGTGTCAGTTTGCTTAGTTGTACCAAGACTAATCCATTTGAGACAGAGATGCCCAAATACGTGGCATAGCTTTAATTTCACCAAAATACAAGCCACAGTGCCACACACCATTTTGTGTCTGATCTTTTATATGAGTTGATGGGAAAATCTGTTTCAAGTGAATTTTGAGCTCGTGGTGAAAAGAAGAAAGTTACGATTTGTTGGTTTTCACAGAACAACCCCAGGAATCGTGTCGTGAATGCTGTTTCTGAGTATCCTCTTGCCATGTTACTCCGTATTCCCAGAGTCTGTGTCAGCTGCACAGAATTGTCCTTCTGATACAGCGGATAGGATTACTCTTCTCTCCTTCCCTTTGTAGCTCTACTAAGCGTGAACCTATTACAAATACCATCTCTTAGGTGGGTGTTACAAGCTGTCCCTTGGCGTCTAGCAGATGACAGAACAGATCCTTAGTCGCAGTCAGTCTTTTTATTTTGCATTTACATGGGCAAAGGCAGGCTTGAGTGCTTACCCATAGAAATGCAAAAACTGTGAGGATGTGCTGACTGCGGCTCTGTCTTGAGATAAAACTTACCACTTAAGAACATATTTTCAGTTTTTTGCATATAAAGCAGCTGAGATGCACAAGAAAGGAGTGATTGTGCGATGATATAAATAATTCCCTCTTGTGTTATAGTCCTGATTACTATCCGCTGACATGATGTAACTTGTACCAGATGTGTTTTCCCACTAACTGGGAATTGCTGTGCCTGTGCACTATTCTGTTTCATGCACCTGTTCTTCAAACTGTGCAAGTATATTGAAACTTTTTTTTTTTTCCATGTGCTCTGAAATACTGCTAATGTATTGAACTGTAGGTGACTGGACCATTTCAGTCAAACACTTGGTATTTTCACATGGCAATCTCTAGTCATTTCTTGCTAATATGCTATTCAGAATTCACATTACCTAAGGATTTCATAGAGCAGAGTTGTAGTGAGAAAGCATTAATGTTTTGTTATTTTTAGGAAATACACTGCACAGCTTTGTGCTGGGCAGTATACTTAAAGCTAAGCTCCATCTGTGCAATGAACATTATATTTTTCTGATGCATTTTCTTGTATTTCTGTCCTGTCTGCTGACTTGAAATTGATTAATGGATAACACTGATTAATATTAACAGAAGCTAAATGAAAAATCACACTCTTATTTACCTCTACATTTATACTTGCCAGGATGATGCATTCGCTTATCAGCCTTTCAAAATAAATACCTGTGCCAGTTTATCATAGTTCTAATCATCGAATCATAGAATCATTAAGGTTGGAAAAGACCTCTGAGATCATTCAGTCCAAACGTTAACCTAACTGCCAGGTCCACCTCTAAACCATGTCCCTAAACACTACTTCTGTATCCCAATAATGTGACTAATAAGTGTGAAAGTGTTTGACTTAGAATGATGCTGCTCTTTTGAAAGGGTTGAGCTACGCTGTTGCATTCTGAATTCCCGTAGGGTTTGGCTGTACTGGAAATTTCTACCTGATGAGTTAACTTTCACCCAGCTTCAGGAAGCAGGGAAGCTGGGGCTCCAGTTTTGGTTAGAAATTTGAGCAGTGTCCAGACTGCGGCGTGTCCCAGGTTTGGCCTAAGGTTGGAGCTGTATTTAATCAATCCCCCCGACCTGCAGCCACTGCCTTAGTCCTGCTCTGAGTGTAGTTTCTTCAACAGCTACTTGACTAGTTTGGAATTGGCACATTACCTTAAATAATGTAAATTATTTATTTATGCATGTGGTTGTTTCACTGCTTGTAAACTGTGTGCAAATCTGGTTGCCCCAGGACTTAATGGAGCTGCTGGATTGTAGCTTCCAACCAAAAGACATTCAGGATCCTTAACAACTTCAGATTGTTAATGTATATGCAAAATGGCATCGCCTTTAATTATAACACAGTTGTAATTTTTTTCCTAACTCTTAGTTTCTCTAACTGTAGTTTGAGAGAAGTTTTGGTTTATGGAACAGAAAAGTTCAAATTTCAAGATACTCAAACTTTCTCATTGAACTTGGTTTTATATACAGTGGTCTGTATACCGAAATGGCAGAGTGGAAAACCTATTCATGACCTGCAATGCCTCCTGATTGCATCCATTAAAAAGCTGCTGTTAAACTGAGATCTGCCTGCTCTTAAACTGAAGAGCGGAGAAGAAGTTTTGAGGGTTGTCTGGTTTGAAGTTACAGGTCTTGTGTTGTAAAGGAAGTGTGCAAATTATTTGTGGTGCTTGTATAAGGTGCGTGGTATTTTGGTGCTGCAGTGTTCACTGTGGCTCAGATTCCCCCACGTATTAGGTGCTGTATACTTCTGGAGAAATAATTTTGGTGTCTTGTGAGCAATACTAAGGTTGTGAGCACTACTTACTCTAGTACAAGTAGCTTGTAAACAGAAACAAAAAAATTATCTTCTGTGCCTGTCTTGGACAGGCTGTGTTAAAACAAAGAAAGAAACTAATGGGTGGCTAATAAATGAATGCATTTTTAATGTTGAACATTGACTATTGCAACCTCTTTTTTCATAGTATTCACTTTTCATGCAAGAAGTAGGTGAGCTGCAGGAAAGCCCCAAGCTCTTACCCTTCCTCCTCTTTTTCCTTATGGGGTGTGCAAAACTGCTGTGGCAAATGCCACTGATTTGTGAATTGAGGCATGGGTCTTTTTTTAAAGGGATTTTCTGGTCCTTATGGGTATCTGGGAAGAGTGGGGGGAACTTCCAGATGTTAACTAAGTAATAAATCGATACAGTGCTGTCTTTGTGTCAGTAGACAAATCACCCTTGTGCTTGCAGCCCTTCTAGACTTGCCAACCTACAGCAAAGTGAATCAGACCAGCATCTGTCAATTTGCAGAGCTAATATTGATAACTTTCTATGGGCAGCAATTAAACTGGTTTTAAAAAAAAAAAACTTAGGCCAGTGTCCCATTGACCAGGAGTGGCAGGGTCATGGCTGTGGAGTGCCTCTCCTGTCCTTATGGGAGCCCCCAGAAACATCCAGGGGGAAGGACCGAGCAGCGACGCGTCCGTCTGCGGAGCTGGCAGCCTGTGCGCGATAGCAGGCACACAGCTGTGGGCCGTGCAGGGGTCCGCAGCTCGCAGGCAGCCTGGATGCACAGAAATGACCATGCAACCACTTCGCTTACTACAAAAGCTGGAAGAAGCAGTGTGTTTCTTTACATCAGTGTCTGCTTCTGGCGGATGCTTGCCAGAAGTCAAATCGGACCTCCTTGGCACAGGTCAGACGAAAATAAGAGATAGCCAGGCTGGTCCCTCCCTGAGGGCGAACCCAGGACTAATTTAAAGTCACTAACCTCTGACTGTATTGCACTTGGTCTGTGCTGATTTGAGCTCATCCGTTGAGCCAGAGTTGGGACAGGTAATTCTGCTAGTGCGCTCTGCTCTGAGTTGTTTTATTTTTAGTACAGATAAAGTGAAGAAATGCGGTTTTTCTTCAGAAGTAGCGAAAGCATTGTATGAAGTGTTGCTCCCACATACACATGCTTCCTCCACCTACACATTTGTCTGCAAGTTGTTTGTACTTTTTTCTGGGTTTGAGCCTTTAATCTTGGTAGGCTTGCAAACCTTTCTTGTATGATCTTTGATTGCTAAGTGTTGCGTGCGCTTCATAGGTTCATTCTATGCTCGTAATACAGTTATTCCTCAGTTTTATGTCTAGATAGGCTTCCTCAAAAATTGCTTTGAAACCGTGTATCCTTTTTACATTTTAATCAGAGCCTGTATCGCTCCCTTTTGTAGCATGGCTGAAATTCACTCTGTGAGCCCAAGCTGTTTAGCACCTTTGAAAAAAGTGGATTCACCTTTAAAGAAAAGGCAAAAATAGAAACACCCAAATGCTGCTTTCTTACATTTAGGATTAGAAACTTCAGGAAAAAATTCTTCTATGAAAATATTTCAGGCAGTATTTAAACTACTGTCGCTCAGAATTGTCAGGAGTCTAGGAGTGCGTTGATGGTATTAAATGTGTAAGGAGGGCTTTGCTTTACCAGCTGTTTGACTGTTAAATAATGTTGTTCGAAAGTTGCGGGTCCCTTGAGGGTAGCAGGCGGTGTATTCAAAGTGAAAGTGGGTTACTGATTCTGCAGAGTGAAGTGGTTTTAAGACCAAATAGCTTTGATAACTCAGAATAAGCCCCTTTGTTGTTTTTATTTGAAGTGGTACTGTGTTCATACAAAGTGGTTTATTATACAGAATATTCCTTAAATGAGCAGAGGTGAAATGATGGCAGGATATGGAAAGAGAATATTTCAACATTCAGTAAATCGGGGCGGGGGGGGTAAAGCCTCCTTTTCATGCTTTTCATGACAAGTTTTTTGCCTTTTTTTTTTTTTTTTTTTGCTGGCTATCTAGCAGCAGCATTCTGATAGCCTTCCTGGTTTACTCGTGCAACTTGAGAGATGCTTAATATGCTGAGGAAATAATCGGGTATAATTTTCTACATGACATAGTGATTTTCTGAGCTTTTGAATAATTCATTAAATTTTGTTAAAGGGAAAGCTAAACAGTGGATTTCATCATGCCCACAGCTTTCTAAGGGCCTTTGTGGGTATAGGGTTGTTAATTTTGGCTTGCAATCACAACGAGTTTATTTTATTATTTACTAGTTTTTCCATCGGAATATTACTTGTGATCACAAGCCAATGTTAACAGCCCATCTCCACGTATTTGCTGGCCCAGCTGGGTCTTGGCACTCGTTGTCCCGCCTCACCTCTGGAGCCGGGAAGCTGGGACCTGAGACCCTGCTGAGGATGGAGCGAGCATGGAGCAGCGGGAGCAGACCCCGCTGCTGCGGTGCTGTGAGTCTGTCTGCGGGTCACTCTGTCAGGCATCTTCAGGGCGCTTTTTGAGTGCATTTGGAAATATTGGAGAACTGCTCAAGAATCTGTTTAATTAACTTTAAGCTGGGAATTTGATGACTGGTTCTTGGTCGGTCACTTTCCCCAGCGTCTCACTTCATAAAGATTGTAGGGCAAGGTTCAGTCTTTTTTATTACTCAAACCACCAAGCCCATTGGTAGGTTCATCTCCTGTTCAAAGGGGGAAATTTCTGGTGGAAGAGTAAAATAGAAACTGTAATATGTAAATTATATCAAAACATGTTTGGATGGAAGTTACTGCATTTGTAGTGTGGAGAGTATTTTAACTCAGTACGACGTGGAAGGAAATTTATCATAAAAATCCATGTCTGTAATAGTGCTTTAGGTTGGTTGCTTTTTATTGTTGCTCCAAGAATACTACTAATAAAAATGGCCATATGATTCTGCGAAATCCAAGTGTTTTATACCTGTCTGCTGGACTTAGCCCAAGCTTATAGCCTCGAGGAAATTTTCAGACTCCGGTAGCGGGGATCCGATTTTCTTCATACTTAGCTGCTCAATCCATCCATTTTCTGCCAGGGCCCTTCTCTGTCATGGGATGTCTTAGTCTCTGTCCTTAATTCTCCTCTTCTGCACCCTCCAGTTGCAGGCTTAGTTCCGAGTATGCTGTTTGGTCAGGGGTTCCAATTTATTTCTGGCTTGATCTGCACAGCCAAAAATCTTGGCTTGATGTTGCAATACTGCGCTACCAAAATGTAATTGTCCTGGCAAAAAATAGATGCGAGAGCTTGATTACTTGTATTCATTAGGGATCACGTGACATTTTTTGCAAGAGGAAGTAACAGTGTCCTGGTCAAATTCCAACTTGGATAACTGCAAGTGAAATTTAGATGGACAAATGTAATATTGTTTGGCTACTGCATTGAGGAATAAGTAGCTGGGGGAAGGGAGAATGAGACAAAAGAGTAAGTGCCTTAAATCAAGAGGCTGTATGAGGGATCTCTGAGGTGGAAACAAGCAGGGGACACGGTGTTCTTAATCTGATTTAGTGCAGCAAGTCGAAAATGCCTCCATTGAAATTCTTCATGCATATCTATGTTAATGGAATGTTGTTTGGTATAATATGTCCTCTTTCTGGGTGAGGATGGGCTCCCTTTGGGAGATACAGAAGGAGAAGAGGTATTTCTGTGTAGGTATGCACCTTGTTTGATGGAGAGGCATACGGGAGTAGAGCAGAGTGTTGGGGCCATCAGTGCTCCCGAGTGCCCAGGAGAAACGCAGATCAGCATCTTGGCCCAGCATTGAGGCAGGTGGCGGTGATCGTTGGTGGGTGGAGAATCTTCATTTTGAAATGGATAGCATGCCTTGATTTCCGTATCTCAGGAGTCTAGCACCAGGTGCACATATTTGCACCAAACTGCCGGTTTTGCTTGAGATGGTGCTATAGGACAGTCCACCCCCAGCAGATAGAGCTCATAGATCATACACCCTGTGCTTTACCCCAGTTGTACAAACGCAAAACAAAAGAATTTGCTGAAGACTTTAGTGATTTTTTTTTAATTGACTTTGTTTTCTCTGTTGTCTTTTATAGATAAAATGTTCAACGGTTCGTTGGCAACTTTCTTGAGAAGAATAATTACTACTGCTCTGCTCTTGCCATAATACCAGAATTCTGTGACCTACACATCAGTGCTAAACACCAGCAGAGAATCCTATTTTGTTCATTCTGTGTAGATGGAACAGGCGTCGGTCTTGAGAGTCCATCCTGATGTAAAGCTGCTTACTTGGTTTTCTGGGATTAAAGGTGCTCAATGAATCAGGGCCCCCCAAATGAGTCAAACAGCCAATTCTTGCCAACAGTTGGTTGAAAACTGTGCCGCGCATGTAGCAGGGATGGCGCAAGAGGACAGTCGCCGTGGTCAAGTGCCACCCACGTTTTATCATGGTGCCAGCCAGGAACTCGATCTGTCCACCAAAGTGTACAAGAGAGAGTCAGGAAGTCCTTACTCTGTGCTGGTGGACAGCAAAATGAGTAAACCACATCTCCATGAAAGAGAGGAGCAGCCATATTTCAGGGAGAACAGATCGGTAGGAGAGGTCCGGGCTGTGAAAGAAGACAGAGAAAACTCTGACGACTCTGAGGAGGAAGAAGAGGAGGAAGATGAAGTGACTTACAAAAGGGAGCAGATTATAGTAGAGGTAAACCTTAACAACCAAACATTAAATGTATCAAAAGGGGAGAAGGGTGTCCCCTCCCAGTCCAAAGAGACTGCTGTTCTTAAGACCAGCAGTGAGGAAGAGGAGGGTGACAGTGGGGAAGAGGCCACTGAAGACAGTAATGATGATGAGGAAAATGAGAGGCAGAAGAAAAAAGAGAAAAGAGTGGAAAAAGTTAGTGTTGCACAAAGGAGAACAAGGAGAGCTGCATCTGCTGCAGCAGCCACAACTTCCCCATCACCCAGAACTACAAGGGGTCGTAGAAAGAGTGTGGAGCCCCCCAAGCGTAAGAAGAAAGCTGCAAAGGAGCCCAAGGCACCTGTGCAGAAATCAAAGTGTGAAGAGAAGGAGACTTTAACCTGTGAGAAGTGCCCCAGGGTGTTTAACACACGCTGGTACCTGGAGAAGCACATGAACGTCACTCACAGGCGCATGCAGATCTGCGACAAATGTGGGAAGAAATTTGTTCTAGAAAGTGAGCTGTCCCTTCACCAGCAAACAGACTGTGAAAAAAATATCCAGGTAGGTTTGCTCACCTGCTTGCCAGATTTCCATACCTTCTGTCGTGCCCTGGATACAGCTAGCGGACACTTCAGAGGGGGAAATCTTTTGCGCAGACCAGGTTCTGACCGAGACCTTGTCTCTACGTATCAACACTTTGGTGTCTTCCAAAAGAAGTAAATTGCAGGGAACAGAGTGTACAACTGACATCTGCTTTAGCAGAGTTACTCTAGTATTTAACTACGAGTTGGGGAAAACACAAAGCTACTTTAACAAATGTCAGACTCAAGAGTAACTGGCCTGAAAAGAAGTGCATTTGCAGTGAAGTACTTTGACAGGATAAACCCTCCTTCTTCAGGTGCTGAGCACCTGCAGCTATCGCTAGCTTTAAAGTTCAAAGTGTTTCAGTGTCCTGAAACTCAGTCACAGAGTATGTGCAGGTAAGGTTTCAAGGGAGAACGGAATTTTGGCACTTCGCTGGTGTTGGAATCAGAAATTTGTAAAATACTGGAGAGGCAAGCAGGTGAGAAGGAAACTAGTGAAGTCAGGATTTGAACTTGTCTTGAAATGTAACTTTTTAAAATCCTACTGAGATAATTATGTACAAGTAATTTACAGTAGTGTTCATGTATGCATATGGAAGCGTATGAATTCAGCAAGTAAATCTGTTCGTGAGCCTGCCCTTTTCCCGCTGCAAAAAGCTCAGTAAATCTCACCAATAATATAAAGATCTCTGGTCTTCCTCACCAGAAGATTTGCAGCTTTTAATTTTATACAACAATGGAAGCCTGTGTTGTAATAGAACCATTTTAAAGTTTAAATTGTGGAAAGAGTTTCAGAGTTTCTGATTCATTTGTGGTTTGTACTTTGCTCATAGGCATCTATGTTCTCATGTAACTGGGGGCACTGTTGTTTTATCTGGCGATTCGAACATGCTTTTTTTGCCTTGTTAAACTAGGCAGTGTTGCCACCTACTTCTGAAATAATCCCACTGCCAGCACGAAGCAGCTTGAGTTCAATTTCTGTGGAGCTGAAATGTTGAGTGTTTGTAGGGCAACAAGTTTTTTTGTCTGTCCAGTGTGTTTTACCAGAAAGATTTAAGGTTTTGTTTGTTTGTTTGCTTAAATGCTAAACTGAATCTGTATTCAATTCCCACTGTGTGGGAGACAGTTGAAATATTTATTGCAATTTCTCTTTGCTGTAAGACTCAAATGCAGCTCTATATAACGCTATGCTATTTTTCCTTATGTTTCAGCTCATAGGAGGAAGACTGAAGGAAGGAGTATAAGATAAGATAATGAGCCTTGAGCATAGTTAGTAAAATGCATGAACATTTCAGTATGCCCTTGCAGTTTTTGAAATAAATACTTCAAAAGTTTAGTGTAGCAGAGAACATGTAAATGTAAGCAATGCCCTAGCATCCAGGTGGCTCATTCACAGCATAAAATCTTTTGAATTTAAACAGGAATTCATGAATAGTTTGTGCGTGGTATAGAATGGAGAAGCATCCTGTAATCCGTGCACCCGTATGCTTCTGAGGGGTTACATTCCTTTGGCCAAAAGTGATAGGAAAAGAAATTGTGTTTTCTCTCCGGTATCAGAAGAATCAGGTCCAGAAACTTTCCCAAATATTTCTAGTGCCAGAAGCACTGCTAGTCCTCTTCGAGTTCTCAGTATAAGCATATATTCAGCAATTATTTTTGTCTGTCCTGACATTTGGAATGTGTTTCACAGCTGCCTGCTAATTTGTTTTTATTACACTTGGCAAAAGGAGTAAGGGGATATGAAAGTTTTACATTAATGTAGGGTTTAATATGACAAGAGGGATATGGAGCTTTGTCTAGGAAAAAAAGTGGTTTCATTTTGTAAGTGGTAATTGAACTGATAAACATGGCTGGCTCCTCTCTATATATTTTTTCATCTAAGTGATGGAATATATCTGTTTCTCCAGGTAATTTCTTGGTTTCATCCTTTCAAAATTAGCACTTTCACAGAATTTCTCTTGTCATCTTAGACTCTCTGTGTAGTAGCTCTCAGTATTAGTGAGAAGAAAATTACTTGCTGCTGATAGTCAATTAAGTTGTAGACTGACTGCTTCAAGGGCTTGCTTAACCTTAAAGGATTTTTGATCATTTCTTAGCATTGCTTTATTCTCTAGGGTCTTTTTTCCCCAAAAGTCTACAGTTTGTTCCTGACATGCCTCCAAGGAGGTGCTTTTAGAGGCAGAGGCTCTCCTTGGAGTCAGCATGGTGAGCGGTGTACCGGAGTTTCCAGGCCTGCACAGACTGAAGCGCTGCGGAAGCAGCATGACTTGTCTATGCAGAGAAGAAACAACTCAAGTTGACAGAAGGCACGGTATTTGCTAGTTCTGCAGCGGACAGCATACAGCCCTTCTTGCTTTGAGGGAAGGATGGGCAGAAAAATGGAGATGTACCAAAAACCCCAAACACCCCAACAACTCAGAAAAAATAACAAGCCACAATTCCTTCCTCTTCACTTCAAAGATGAAAATTACTTGGTATCCTCACATACGTGTCTGCTATCAAGTTTCACAACTAAGATTATTCTGGAAATTTCAAAATTGTACAAAGATTTTTTTTTTATCAAGTCTTTAGCAAGAACTAACTCTACTGGGAAAAAGAGATACGTGAAAGTCTTTGGATCCTGCTCATCGCTGACTTTCTGGACGTTTCACAGTAGTTGTGGGAAGAGATTAAAACATTGTTTGTTTGCATGTGGTCATTTTAGGCCTATAGTGCTACTGATAGATATAATGAAGAGTCAGAACACAAAAGACGGAGGTGACAGCTTGCTTTGCTGTATGAACTGTGTACCAGACTCTCCGCATGGTCAAGAGCTGCAAGACGGAAGCTGTGCTCTGTATAGAGCTAAAAGGATGAGAGAGCTTTGCCTAGTTCAGGGGCTGTTAGACCTGGAGTTTGAGGGGTCACAGTGCTCCTGCGGACGACAAGGCTGGACGTGCAGATGGGTTTAAGGCAACTTGGTGGTGTTGGCCTCCTCCACCTCTGTTGGCTTCTTCCCACACCAGGGGTTTGGATTCTTCCCACAGCAGCAGTGCCTGTGAAGTTGTCTTCTCCATGTTAGCTCCTTGAGGGCTGCATCCAGCTCTATATGCTGTTGTGTTTCGGAAATAAGTTAGTGCAGTGGCTGTGGTGCTCTTCAGGTGGCACCAAAATGCGGTGTGTTAACATCCTCTCTAATCCTGCTTGATCTGGCTTTTCTTAGTGTCATTGTTTCAAGTGTGAAACAGTAAATGTAAGCTGAAGTACAGTCTGAGACAGTATACAGCATTTTGACTTGTTTTGGGCTTTTTGTCATGCGAGAGGAAGATACGTGGCTTAACTCCACAAACTTGAATCACTGAATCTTTCTAATTTAAACTTCCTTCTATTTATCCCATTCATTCAGTGCGTTTCCTGTAATAAATCATTCAAGAAGCTCTGGTCCCTCCATGAACATATCAAGATTGTCCACGGATATGCAGAAAAGAAATTCTCTTGTGAGATTTGCGAAAAAAAGTTCTACACCATGGCCCACGTGCGGAAACATATGGTTGGTGAGTTATTGATCGGCGCTTCTGTTGGTTCTGCCTCATAATGTGTCTTTGTGGTTCTTAACTTGTAATTGCTGTTTTGAGGAGGAAAATAATAAGGCAAATTCAGTTGTCTGAGCTTTATCCTTAGCAAAAGGTTCAAGTCTGTAGTACTGGGCAGCAAGCAAAATCTGTGTGTGTGTACATACGTGTATATACTTATAAGCTGTTCAGTAGTAATCATTTTCCTGCTCAGAGTTAGAGGAAAAAATTGGTTAAAGAACTGTTTGCATCTGAATGACCCTCTCTAATGTACTGTTGTGTTGCAGCACACACAAAGGACATGCCATTTACATGTGAAACCTGTGGAAAATCATTCAAACGCAGTATGTCTCTCAAAGTACATTCCCTACAGCATTCTGGAGAGAAACCTTTCAGATGTGAGGTGAGGCAGCAACTGCTAATATGTTTAGATACGGTAGCATAAGGTATAAAATCAGTAACACTGTCAGTAGGGAATGTAGGTGGAAACGGAATTGACTGATGTGTAAATGAGGTGCAGTTTCATAAAAATTTGGGGAAAATTCGTCTCCACGTGGAGAGCACAGCAGGAGTGCATCTAGCAGCAGTTCAAACTGAGATGTATTTGGTTTGCTTTTACTGCTGCCTGTCGTGTTTTCCTCAATGAGTACACACACTACAGCAGGATTTGAATCCTAGTTTCTCTCAGTGCAAAGCCTAATGCAAATTACATTAATCCTCCCTGTCCTGCCCAGTAACTTGAAACAGATAGAAGTGGCCACAGTGAAAATAAACAAATTCCTGCTTGATTTTCACTTGTGGGAAAAACTATTGTCTTTGCTGCAAACTGTTACCTCCTTAACATCTAAGAGAGTGCTCTGTATTTGTGGGAGAGTATCTCACTGATGCATTCATGTGTGTTTGCAATTGTAATTTTATGCCTGCCCTCGGCAAGGATACGGTACAGGACAGACTTACCCAGTCATATGTCTGGGGCAGATAATGTCTCAGTCATCTGATGAGGATGCTTGTGGGTATCACATGGTGGAGGCAGAGGGGGTGCAGAGCCCTTCCTCTTTCCAGGGCAGGTCTGGTGGCTCACCCTGTCTGCGAAGTGGGGCACAACTCCAGCCGGACACGTAGGAGTGATGGCGTAGTGCAGCCAGAGTAGTCTTGGGGGACAAGACCCGTAGAGAAAGAAGTTACCTCATACCAATAAATAATAGCTGGAAAACAGACTGGCTTGCTGAAAAACAGGCCTGCCGTAGAGCTGCTGTTGGTTTTGCTGTGTGAGCAGAGTCCTCTAGTGGAGGCACGCCATAGTTCAGCAGAGATTGCTGGCAAAGCTGCAAAACCTCCAAATGATACATACCTTAAGCCAACAGAAGCACTTTTCTGTTGGCATAACCGTGTCTCTGCCGGGCTTTTGCCAACAGCTATGTCAGCTAAAGGTTGTGACTGTTCCACGCTGCTTGCCAAGGCTCTTGTGCCAGCAGACCTTTTAGTACAGACCAAATTCTACTCTCGCTAAATAATTTAAATTCTGCGTTTGTGTGAGGGTCTGCGTGTCTACTAGTTCAGGTATTCTTTACTCCTTCACTAGTCCATTTGAGTGCTGTCCTTTGACTGCCTTGCTTCCTGACGTGTGGTGCCTGAACATCACGGGTTGCTGTTTTTCTGTTGCAGAACTGTGATGAGAGGTTTCAGTACAAGTATCAGCTGCGTTCCCACATGAGCATCCACATTGGGCACAAACAGTTCATGTGCCAGTGGTGTGGCAAAGACTTCAACATGAAACAGTACTTTGATGAGCACATGAAAACACACACTGGTAAGGACTTATCAAAGAAAAGCACGAGTACCTCTGGGACAAAAACTTTCCTATGCTTCCAGCTGTATTCCCTTTCTTGGAATTTGGGATCAAAACTGTTACCCAACCTAGAAATCAGACAGGAAAGGTTAATACATTAACTTGCTTTTAAATCTAACCATCTGTAGTCCTGTGATTCACTGTGGGGGAAAATGAGAGGTTAGGCTTACTTCTGTGTTATTTTGGTCTGAAGGAACCCCTTGCCAAAGCATTATAAAAGATTCTCATGCATCAAAATCCAAAGGTGAGAGAGGATTTCATAAAGACTGAGGACTTCTGTGGAACAGCTGTCTCTGTATTTGCTGAAGGTAGCAGTCACAGTAGCTTTTGTAGGACACAGTTTGTTCGCGTAAGTATGCTGAAGTAAGTATTAGCAGCTGTTCTGTGCCTGACTGATTGCGGTATCTGCGTTCGGCAGGAGAGAAGCCCTTTATCTGTGAAATCTGCGGGAAGAGCTTCACCAGCCGCCCAAACATGAAGAGACATCGCAGAACTCACACAGGGGAGAAGCCCTACCCATGTGATGTGTGTGGCCAGCGATTTCGCTTCTCCAACATGCTCAAGGCACACAAGGAGAAGTGCTTCCGTGTTACCAGCCCCGTCAATGTGTCAACTGCTGTCCAGATCCCACTGTCCACGACTTCTGCCACCACAGTCCCTGCTGTAGTGAACGCACCCACCACCCCAACTCCACCTATCAACCTGAACCCAGTGAGCACGCTTCCTCCACGCCCCATTCCCCACCCGTATTCACACCTTCACCTACATGCTCATCCTCACCATCCACATCACCTCCCGGTCCCCCCGGTTCCTCATTTACCCCCTCCTCCAGCTCTTTTTAAGAGTGAGCCTTTAAATCACAGAGGCCAGAGTGAGGACAACTTTCTGCGACACCTGGCAGAAAAAAACAGTTCAGCACAGCACCACTAACATCTTTGCTTCCTGCCAGCTATTTTCCCATTTTATGCACATGGAAACATGCCCTCCTGGAAGTACAGAGGGTTAGTTGGCGAGGATCTTTGTCTTTCTCTTAGCCCCAGCAGATGGTCCTAATTTTTCCTTTGAATCAATTAACAAACAAGGAAATCCTGTTTTGGATCAGCAGTGCTCATTTGAACCTGGGAACCAACAGGACTTGAACCCAATTTGCTTGCGTTTTACTGGTGACTTTTATAAATTTCAGATACTGAGACTTGTGGAATTTTATAATTTCATATCAGCTGATGAGGTATGCTTGCTTTTATATCCTGGACTTCTCCTCAAAGAGGAGATAGGCCTGGTTTTCTTTGTACTAATCGGAAAGGCTGTGAGATTAATACAGAGCATTAATTGTATCACTGTGTATCGTAATGGATTCTTTTCAGCTTTTGGTGCCGGCTATGGAGTGAGCCAGCCACGTATCACAGTATATTTGAGCATTATAAAGAAAGACAAAAAAATTTCTTGTTTGTGTAGCTCTCCTAACACACTCTTTATTTTACTACAGAAATTATTTTAGAGTTTTTTGTATAGACCTATTTAGTAGTCTGTTTCTAAAATGAAATGTATTTCAATAAGCGGTGTAATTTTTTCAGTGTAGCTGGACCTATGTTGTATAATAGATAAATTTTTATAATCATCAAAATGTGATTCTTAAAAGATGCATATAGCTTCTATAGTTAAAGTTATTCTTACAACCGTACAACTTAAAAGGTGCTTCAGAGAAGAAAGGAACCCAAGAGGTCTCTGGAAAGGTTGCCTCAAAAGTGATGTTGATTTCAGAACTTTACGTAATTTATTTTAGTAGGGGTTTATTTGGTTGTCTTTTTTTTTTTTTTAACCTTAAGTTTCCCTTTTCACAGTTTCTCTTAAGCTTTTTGGACAAGGACGTTGGGATACCGTATTCCTGCTCCCCAGGTTTTCTTTAGTTCAGTTGGAGTGAGGTATGAGATGGGTTAGAAAGGGAGCCCCTTACGTGCAGGGACCCGCTAGTTTGGGAACAGAGAGTCACAAGAGAATGAGAGATCCGACAGCAGAGAGGGAATCAAGTATCTCAAGTCAGCCAAGCATCTTTTCTCTTTACGCAGGAGAGCCGGTTTCAGTGGCTTTTCATGGTATGATTTAAGCTGGGGATCATATCAAATGCTGCTCTTCAGGTTGCTTTTTGGAATTCCGGGAGTTGTTAGGAGAGGGGAATTAAGTGAGATCATAAATGTGGTGTTTCTGACTGGTTGATTGTAAGAGTGAGAAGAGAAGTTTGAATGAGACAATGGTGTTTCAGTTGCATTGTTAAGAAAATGCTGATAGCACTGTATGTACCATGTGAAGCTCTACCCCATAAATGTAATGTGCATAAAATTATGGGATGATTTCTAGGGGTCGTAGTCATACTTTTGGCAAATCTAAGTTTTACAGTGGTAGGATAGGATACTTTGAATTGTAGGCATGTCGCTGTTTCATAATCCTGGGAGGCAACGAGGGGGAAATGACAAGTTAGTGCAGGGATGGTGGGCTGGAATGCCAAATGTATCTGTTTTAACCAGTGAGTAGCTGTTATTTTTTCAGGTTTGTATTGCTCTTCAACTAAAACTAAATATAGCAGCATTATGCAATCTAGGAACTTGTTGCCACCTTCAGTGAGGACAGAGGCCCAAGACAATGCACTGTAAGTCCTCTTTTCCTTAAAATTCCTACTCTTCTGTGCTGCTTTTTAAATTAAATCCCACCAAACTATACATCCAGAGATCCTCGTAGGCAGATGTCGGAACTTACTATTCTGCTTGGTAATGAACTGGGGTTTTGTGGCTAATGGGATTAATTTTTTTTCAAGATAGCAGAAACGGTGGAAATTCTTCCTAGCATTACTTCCTCGAGGTTAATGCTGTTAAGCACTGTGTTTTGAAACACCATGTCCTGTGTCTGTTGAAAATTAGCTCCTTAGTTGATGTTTTTCACCATTTTCTACCACCTAATCATTAATGTTGGTTTTTTTTTTTCTTAACAAGCATAGGAAACTTTAGGAACCAGAGAGGGCAGTTTTGGCCCAACAAACCTACTCATTTTTGACTGAGCTTGAAACCCCTTCCAGCATTTCTGAAAAATAAAAGAATGTTTTTTCAATGCTTTCTCTACAATATTTATATACACCCTCTTACCTTCTAGAAGAAAAAGCCAGTTATGAAAGTGAATTTACACTCACCATTATGACTGTTGTATTTACTGTGGCTGGTCCGCCCCAGAGGTTCTATGCATTCCATGTCACATTTGCAACCTACATTTCTGTTGTGCCACTATTTTATGGTCAGGCCTGTTATTAAATGATTTTTAAATGCTAAAAAATTCTTGGTAAATCAATTGTATTCCAGTTTTGCAAAATGATTTTCTTCTCAATAAATTTACAGTATTAGGCTGCTATTCAGAATTGGAAAATCTGGGACAGTTTTTTTCTATTATTTAGTTCATAGCAATGATACACCTTGTATTTTTTCCTTCCGAGACTTACGAACTTACTTTCTGTGGAAGAAGATTAAACTATCTAACCCGCTTAGCAGTCTGTCATAATGTGACATGATGTCAACAGATTCTCCTCATTATCTGGGACAAACATATCGGAAGCTGACATATTGGTCTAAAAGGGTTGCAATGTGATATCTTATAAAGTGCATATTTCAGCAAGAAAAGGAAAATGGGCATGACAAAAGGCAGGAAGTTCAAGGTTGAGATTTGCTGTGGCGTCTCACTTCTGCTTAAATTTGCATTGGCGTGCACACCTGCCGAGTTTGTGCAACCCTGAGGAACGTATTCAAATGTGTTCACTACTTTCTGCTTATGTTGACAAACTAAGCATAATGTTTGGTATCAGCTTTACTGTATTTAGTAAGTTTGGGGTTGGTTTGTGTTGCTAAAAGGCTTCCTTCAAGAAGAGCAAAGACAAATGATACCAACTTTGGGTTTGGTTTGAATGCTTCTGGAAAGTGGAACTAAATTCTCCTCTTCCCCCCCCGTCCCCCTGAACATCCTACAGCCTAAGGCAAAGTTTTACTGAATTTTTAACATTGCATTTTTAAGGGGGGAAATTCAACAGAATTAACACGCGATCGGGAGGTCAGCATTCTAAGACGAGCAGTTTAAAGGACAGCATCTTTTCTGGAGAAGTTTAAACTGCTAGTCCACCAGACAGTGCCTTATCCGTACTAAAGGCATTAGCTGTGTGAGCTTGTTTGTTCAGTGTATTATCTCGGGCTAATTTATCTTTCTGGATAAAGGTGTGGTGATTATTGGTTTTGTATTGTCGTGCCTGCCTGAATTATCGACTCTCCTATTTACAAAGCTCAGATACTTCTTGGATGGCCTAATCTGTATTGCTGCGCACATCAAAAGTTACTGTCACCCATCTGGTATTCCCAACCAAATCTTAAATTATGGACTTCTGAAAGAGTCCGTTAAGCTGAATTTAGGCTTTTATCGCTGGGAAATTAGTTCATATCTCAATGATATGCAGTCCACCTGGATGTTTTTGTCTTTCCCTTGTTCTGTCTCTTGAGCATGTAATAGCTATTTTCAATTTATGGAAGAGAGGAGGAGGTAGAGCTCAGGGTGTGCAGTTTAAAAGACAATGCTTCCCTTTGACACTTTTAGTCAGTTTTAGCTGACTAAAGTAGAGTAGGTGACAGACCAAGTTTACCTCTGAGCTGAAAAGATTAGTATTTTTGTGATACATTTAATTTGTTGCCTATTTCTTTGCATTATAATGACCAATGGTGTGACTGTCAGTGGGGTCGAGTACCACTTTTCTAGGAGTTAAAGAGAGGCGCTGTTGTGCAGGGCTGTTTCTGTTCGTGCAAAGATAGTGTTGTGTTGTGTTGACACTTTTTGGTTTGATTATTACTTGCAGAGTATGTAGGTAATGTGCCGTTGAGAATATGATAAAACAATACGCAACTTGCAGTGAGGCACTCAAGAACACTAACGTCAGACGTTTCACTCTTGGGACTTGAGCTCAGGGTCGTAAAATGATTAAATGATTATTTTATGGTTTCATATTTCTACTGACTAACAGTATTTAAAAAACCAAACAAACATAATGTATAGCTCAACAAGACTTTTTTTTACCCGCTAGTAAGGAACATTTCACTTGTAAATAGAATATGGATCAAGTTCCTGGGTTTAGTGTTGGTTTTGGTCTTGAAACCTGGGAGACATGGCTACCTGAGAGATGATGGAGTTGAATTAAATGAACGCTTGCCCATTTTCATGACAAAATGAACTGCCAGTTTTTCCAGCCTATTATGTACTACATTACGATTAAGATATCGTAGAATCATAGAATATCTCAAGTTGGAAGGGACCCATAAGGATCATCCAAGTCCAACTCCCTGCTCCTCACAGGACTACCTAAAACTAAACCATACGACTAAGAGCATCATCCAGATGCTCCTTGAACTCTGCCAGGCTTGGTGCCGTGACCGCTTCCCAGGGGAGCCCGTTCCAGTGACCGACCGCCCTCTCGGTGAAGACTTTTCCTAATGCCCAGTGTGAGTGATTCTTAATGGAAAACATGACTTTATTCTTATATCTTACCTGCTTCTGAACTTTGAGCTATACCATTTTTCAGGCGTGACTATAAAAGCACTTCAGATCTCTGTCCTTACAGTCTGATGATGTTATTTTTTTAATGGGCATAATTTTTTGTGGGGTTGTTTTGTTTGGTTGGTTTTTTTGTTGGCATAATATGTAGCGCTGAGCAGAAGACTTCTGTAGAGTTCGAGCTTCGATGTGATCTTCTGCATCCTGGTTAGAAAAGCGTAGAATGGAGGTATGTGTTCTTATTAGAACCAATAGCCACATGTCTTTGAAGGATGATTATTTTTATGTAAAGACAGTGAGACTGGCAGTACGTATTCTACTGAGTAATTATAGATAACCTTATCATGCACCACTTTAACAATTTGGAATTGCCATTTGACTTTGCAGAAATGAACATCATTAGCTACAACCTCATCAGTTCGGAACTGATAAATATCGTACCTCTCTAGTCTATATAGTAAATCTTCAAGTATTTCAAAAGTAAAAGAAAGGTACACTGAAAATTAATGACTATGAGATGTTTTTACTCTTTTACAGTTTAAATTTGAAAGCAGAAGTGTCACTGTGCGAGTTTTGACACGGGCATTAAGATTTAAACAGTCGTTCATAGCACATCACTTGCCAGCTTCCATCAAATGAATTTGCCTTGTACCATAACAGTTATTTACTTGTATCTCGAAAACATTTTTGTACTGTTTCACCATTTGTTTTCTTTTGTAGAATGCTCTTTCCTATGAATTCACAGGGAGAGTTCTCTTCAAAGGGTGCGGGTGGGGAAGAAGGAACACTCATTTTCCCAGGGCTCGTGTGCATGTGAATGAAACTTGGTAATTTCTTGTGGAGATTTAAGGGTGTTCAAAACTGGAATTAAACTCAAATTAGTAACTTTCACTGTTTTAGCAGACAGAAGGCAGTTTTTGAAGTAATCCGGCACTAGTAAGTGGTATTGTCGTGCTGGCCTTGAAAGGTATAGATTAATTAATTCTTATATTTTTATTTTAGCACATTGATCATGCTAAAAATAAATTGCATAATGTATTGTCCATATATTGGAGACGTGGCAGAAGAATTAAAATCCACCCTTAAAGAGAGAAAAGTTCAAAAGAAAGGCAAGCATTTGCATTTCCTATAGACACTAGGAAAAAAGTCTACCTTAGGGTTCACAGATGTCCTTAATAAAGATTTTTATCCTGGCAGCAGCAAGATAATTTTGCAGGTTTTAAGCTTCTAATATAATTCTGAATAAGAAATGAGAATTACATTAATTTCATTACTGCTTTCCAACCCACCAAGATAATTTCTGCCTGAGTTGACCTGTTCAAATTTATTCTAATGCCTAAGAAAAAGTTTGTTGTGGATCGCAGGGGGTGCCCTCTGATCTCAGAAATAATCAGTGCTTTTTTTGGGACAATGCCGCATTCTTCTGTCTCGTTAGCTGTGCCTTTTTAAATGAGGATAAAGATTGGAGAGGGATTTAGTGGTTTGGATTTTTTTTTTATTCTCCATTTTTAAAATTGGCCTGTCCCTGTATTTTTTTTTAAATAATTCCTCTTGCTTTCTTGATCTGTTGCTGCTTTTACAGATTGGAACTAGCAAATATCTTCTGATGAAATGTCTTTGAATATTGGGAATAGCTGCCTTTGTACTGAGTCATGGCCTACATGTATGTACAGAGCGGGTATATTTTGCAATGTAGGCCATCCCTTTGTGTACTGAGAACTTAACGTACACAAGCACTGTCATCAAAGGAGGCTTCCCGAGAACAGCAGTTGGTCTAGATGTTTGCAGTCTGTCTTTTATTTCATCATATTGCTAAATATTTCTTTCACCTATGTCTTACTGCTCCCTCTAATTTAGCATGAAAATGGGTATGTGTGATATGTGCCTGCGTTTATAATTCTTAGGCTGTTTTCCATGGTCTAAGGCTCTTCACTGTGTACTGCAGCATAAGAGCCTTATAATGCACAGTTTAACCGCATTTGAAAGTGAGAAATTACACAAAATTTTCCACCGAGAAGGAAACACAGCTTTTGTTTGAATTCCCTTTCCTGAAAAACCTGTCGAGCTCCTGGGCAGAGTGCGGAAGCAGACTAAAAGTCCCCTGTTGAAGTGACCTATTAATTATTATCTTTCACTTGGAGAACTCTGAACAGGGTTGTTACTGTTTATTTTAATCAACCTATACAGCAGTAGCATAGTTCCCTTAGATATTTTTAATCTTGTTTCTGCACAGAGGAGAAATTTGTAATCAGCTGATGGGTTGAGGATGTCTTTCCACAAAACTACGCATCTGACTTTTCCTGAACTAGGTGCCTGGTTTCCCAAAGGGTCATTGAAGCCTTTTAAGCTGAATCGAGCAGTTAGAGTCTTGGCTTAAAGGTTAGTAGGGAAATACCTCTGCCCTTTCAGGGACAGTAGGATTGATTGTTTTTTTCCGATATGCCACTGAACTAATGTGCTTTCCTAGGATAAGAAGAGGCATTGAGGGCAAGAATGAAAATCTGATGAGCGATTTAAAGATATGCACGCACGTAGTCTGTTCAGAGTCACTGCTGTTAAAATGATTACCCCTAAAGAGAAGCCAGTTATTGATCCTGCCGGACAGGTATACCACATTCGTTACAAGTACAGGAATAAATCATGGTACGTCACCAAGTAATACTGCTGCTTTGGGGGGATTTTTTTTGTTCATGTATCACTTAAAAACAAACAGAAGAAATATAAAGATTTGATGGGAATTCTTGTCTGTAGGAAAGCAGGAGGTTCTTCGGGTGAGCTGCGAGAGAATTACGTTTTCTTTCTGGTTTAGAGTGGAAGGCGTAGGCATGAAACCATCGTAAGAGCAGAGGTTTTGTTTCTCTTTGCTGTTTACCATGGTCCAGCTGGAAAAAGTGGCTAGCAGGCAGTGTTCAGAAAGACATTTGGGCATTTCCAGACAAATGCGGTCTGTCTCAGGGGTTTTTTTTTCCCCTAACAGAACTGCAATTTGAAAAACAAACTTAATTTCTTAAAATAAAAGTTTTAAGGAGTGCTGCTCCACTCCAGCTGACTTGCTGCTGACAGCCCTAACGCCAAGAGGGATTGGGTGATGTTGCACCTTTCATCCTTCAGCCTGTAATTCCAAAATCAGTTGTGGAAAGATTTTGGAGATTTGATGTGTGTGTGTGTGGTGTGGGGTTTTTTTGTTCCGTTTTTTGTTGTTGGGTTTTTTTTTTTAATGCAGCAATACCAAATTAGTAAAATTTCTTGAGTAGCATGGGAAGGTTACGAAAATGAGTTGTTGCTCCATTCGAAAGTCATAACTTAGCGTGTTTCTCAGAAATGCATAGTAATGATTTTTCCCTCCATGAAAAGTTGCAGAACATATTAAAAGAAGGGGGAAGGATGGGCACGTAGGGACCTAAAATTTTTAGACTTTCCACTTTCTCCCAAACTCCCAGTGGAGTTAATGCATTTAGATTTCTAATGAGAGCTGATAACTAGCAAGAAGTAAAAGGAATTACCAAAGGGAAGTCAGGAGAAAGCTGCAGCACACAGACTTCAAGTAGCCAAACTGCTGACAGCCCCCCGCCATCAGTAACACTGAACTGAAAAAAATAGCGAGGATCTGTAATTGTTGCTTGTATTGGACTTCTTGCTTATTTGACCTGAACAAAAGCGAGTGTGTTATGGCTAAGTGCTGTTTCTGTTTACAATCTTAATTTTGCAATTTCATCTTCAGATTGCCTCAGCTCTGTTTAGCCTGTAGTCTGAGAATAATAATCAAGGGGCAACTGATAGTGGAACGTAACTTTGTCCTTCTCAGTCATTCACGTGTGCTGCTACCGTGTGCTGCGCGTTCGAGGGGGATATGCGAGTTAAAAACGATGGGATGTCGTGTTCATGTCTGTGAATTGTGAGCTGCAAAATAATTCGACAACCATGCATTGGCACATCTGAGAGCTTGCAAAATGAAAGACTGAGACAGCATATTACAAAATAGTTTCCAGTTTTGCTTTTCAAATAGGCATTCAGCCTTCCTTCTTCCCTGAGTAACTCGATGCAGGGCAATGAATTGAAGTGTTGTTTGCGTACTTTCCCCTATAAAATATTGGTATGCTTTCATCTCCGTGCTTAAAACTCTCAGCCTCCCTCCTGCATCCTGTGAGAATTACTTAGTACCTTTACCAGGAGGACAGCTTTCTCAATAAGCTTTGATAAAACTATAAGTTTATTAGAAAAGAACTGTTGTAAAAGAGAACTTATTATGTAAGGCTTTCCAGTGGTGGTTACTTGTGTGACTACTTGAGCAGCCCATGTGATTAATTGTAGTGTTTTACTGTCAGATGAGTAAATATCCCTGTTCTGCAGATGTGGAAGTGCGAGACCTGCCTGTGACATTAGGTAAGCGAGTGACAGCTGGGGTCGGAGCTCTGTGCTATTTCTGATCCAGACTACTGCCCTAACCACAGGATCACCATTTCCCTTTTCAGTTCTTTTTAGATTTTCTACATAATTTCCTCTCTAAGGTTTTTCAGACAGTGGATAGTGTGTATTATAATAAAGGAGATAAGAATCAGTTGCTTCTTACTTTGTGGTTATATTGAAGCTACTACATACAGGCAAAAAATAGCGATTGGGAATCTTACTCATCTCACAATATGTTTCTGGTCGCTTAAGCTAAGCAGGGAACAGAACATAGCCAGTGTTTCAACTGGAGATGTCTCAGAATAATGATACATAAAATTAGTTCAGACTGAAAAATGATTCCTTCCAAGACAGCCCAAGCACGAAGGTGTCAGCTTTCTGTTAAGTCTTAGGTATCATTAGTAGTCCAAAGGTCTTATGACATTTAAAATTAAAGCCTGCGTCCTGTTCAAACTCTGGTTTGGTAACTGTGCTCTGATTCTTAAGTAACCCCTGTGATTTCAGCAGGTTAAGGTATCCTGCACCTCCCTTTCACAGAATGGTTTCTGGAGGGTGCTAAAAGAAAATGCATCGCATGTCAACAGAGAGGATGAATTTGATATTAGCTGCAGGATGACCTAGTTCCCAGGGGCTCGAAGGAGAGCCAGCGCATTGAGAAAGGAGAGCGTCAAGGAAGCACGTTATCTAACTGCCCATTCTAGTTGCAGGTTTGTAATGGCAAACAATTCATCGGCCATCACCAAGGAAACCAGGGAGTGTGTTGGAATATACTACTTTACCGACTGTTAGAGTTTGTGCCCCTTTCTTTTAGAAATCATATCTTTAGTAGTTTAGGGTTGTTAACTCATAGGAAAATTCCTGCTTGGCCTGAAATGTTGTCTCGTGTTCTGTGAAAATTTAAGCTTTTTGTTACTACAGAAAACAACTGGATTTTATTATACAGTGTCTCATGGATTTTAATTCACTTATTTTAGGTGTATATTTTCATTGATTACAGTAATCTATCCACTCTGCCTACTGTTTAAAAAAAATACAGAAATAATGCTAGATTGTCATAGAAGATAACTTCAGTGGTCTAAATTAATTTAAGCTAATGTAACTTGTGATGCATTATGTTGCTGTCAGAGCTCTTGGCTTTTCCCATCCCACAGAGAAATCATTCCCCAGAGGGTCGCGATTTAATCTACATCCTTTCTGTTGAGGAGGAGACAGATCTGCAGGAGGAATAGTTTGTGGAGCATTAGCCAGGAGGTGGCAGTGGAGCGGATCACTGCTGGCTTCTCAAAGCAGCAAATGAAGTGGATGAAGGAAGGCAGCTTGCTCCTCTGACGGTATCGGTGTTGGAATCTGTGCATGAAGGAACTTACTGCATTAGAAAACATGTCCAATTTGCAGCTCGTTTCTAATTAATTGCTAATGTCCCTGATCCCTCAAATTTTCACATTGCTTAAGTTATATTTCCCTAACTAGAGCCACTGAACCCTGTAAGTCCGTGTTGCAGTTGCAGTGACTCTTCACTGTGGCTTTTGCCAGCAGAATTGTTTGAGCTCGTTTATGAATTGCGCTGAGACAGAGCCCAGAGAGTTTTGTTATCGAGTATTTTCTAAATATGCTCAGCAACTTGAGGCTGCAGTGAGAGATTTGTCACCTCTGTCAGTCTCTTTAGAAAGCGTTGTGATGATTGGTGTCAGTTGTTATATTGGATGACTGACAAGGAGTAGGAGGATTTTTAGGCTTGGTTTATGACAAAGCAGATAGAGATTGAACGTACTTCCATGTGAAAGAACAGGATTTCCAGCGGAATGAGTGCGATGTTTTACAAAGTGGGCTGCGGTTATGGAGAGCATCGTCTTGCTCTGCTCACCAGCGTGGTGGTGTGAGAGCAGCCGGGGCGGCCGGCACCGCGGGCCTGTAGGGTGGGGAGGTAGCTGGCATTATCTGTGCGCATCCTGTGCCACTTCAGCAGAAGCTTATCCCACCTGATAAAAAGCCCTATCTTGTTGCCTATGTTTCCCGATTCCTACATGTTACATAGACCAGAACATAAAAAATACTTTGACTCCTGATGGGTGGTGACCTAACCACTCCTCTAGCAAGTCCTTGTTTCTTCCTTAGTGACTTTTAGCTTCAAATACAAAACTGAAGTCCATGTCAACAGGAGAAACTTAGGGAGACCTCAGCTCGGACTGGTGTAGCCCACATTCAGCAAAGTTGGCCACTTTTTTTTGTTGAGTGTCCCGACTGCTGCACTGGGGGGGGACTCACAGAAAGAGATGGATGGGAAGGTCACCCCACGTGGGGAAGTGAAATGAATGGAGTTTGCTGTCTTGTTGCTTGTTAGTTTTTGAGGTTTTTCATGATATTGGCCATATAAATATTATTCGGCCACCAAAAATTTATTGCTATGAAAGAAATACTGTGTGTTAGAGAATACTGTGTCGAGGAGATGGGACGAGGTGACCAGCTGTATTTGAAGTTTCCTTACCCACGTGCCTTGAAGACTGAGCTACAGGGATTCGATCCCCTTGTGAGTAAAGGGCAGCTTCAGTTTTACTCCGAGCTTCCCCAAAATCTATATCGCAGACCACGGGCACCAGCGCGAGGAGGTCTGACGCAGGCGGCCAGACTGATTTCATGGGGGTTACCAAACTAGTCTTAACCCAGCTTCTTTTGCGTGCTGCAGGATGGAAATAAAGTGCGGGGAGGACGGGACAGACAGACAGCTACGTGGACAATGTGGGCTTAGGGTTGCTAATGTGCTGATGCAATCCACTTGTTGGTGAAAAAACAGGAGGACAAACTTGGAGAGGAGTGTGCGTCAGTGTATTTCTTGCAGCGCGGGGATGTTACACCCGTTGTGGGGAAGCTGTGTGTTCAGAAGAGGGTTGCCTGTCTATTCAGGGGTTGCCAGGAGCCAGGTCAGCCCAACGCAAAGCGCTGTCCTCGGTTGCTCTCCGGGGTTCTTAACAGTGGAAAATCACTGGGATACAGGATCACCCTTGCCAAACTCCTCCGTCTGTGATGTTTCTGGAATGATCTTTGCCCCGCTGCCTTTCAGTGGGAAGGAGACAGAAGGCAGCAGAGAATTTGCCCTTTTGAGTTTCCCACTTGCCTTATACCCACTGACAAACGGCCTGGACGCGGTCTCCTGCGTTAACGGGAGCTGGTGTGACTCCAGAGGGGGGGGAACGCGAAAGTAGAAGCAGCAAAACCCACGCCATGCAGAGAAGACGGGGTGTGCTCTGCATCAAAAAGCCAGAATGTCTCAGACTAAATAGGCGATAAAATATTTCCGTGATAACCAGGGTTGTTTCTCAGGAGCGGCCGGTGACTGCGGGCAGCTATCAGTATGTAAAGGTCGGTGTCCTTTAGCAATCGGGAGCAAGGGCTGTTGAGAAAGGTCTTGGAATAGCAACGGTTTGGCTGCAGAAATGCTCTGAGCTCTGCTCCTGGCTGGGGCTGGAACTGAATTTTGCCAAAATGGGGAAACTTTAGAGCGTTGGGGGCTACAGCTTGAGCGCTAGGGCAACGTGGCACAGGGGCGGAAGGCCCTGGTCCAGCCCACGTAGGGAGCAGAAAACTGTGGTTTTCACAGACCTTTTGAATTTTATTTGCGTCCTTCCATTCTTAGACATTTTTAATTAAAAAGCAAGACAAAACCCAACCTCTGGTGCTCTCTTAACGACATGTTTTTAAGGCCATGCTGCTGCGTCCCCTCCCTGCCCACACCCTCTGCCTCCAGCCTTTCAACAAGCTGGCTTTATTTTTATTATCCAGCACAAATTAGACATCCTGCAAAACCAAAGCTACCACTTCACCACCCTCCCGGAGCCGAGGAGAGTATTTCGGGGTGCGGATACGCTCGCTGGGGCTGCCCTGCTTGCGGTGCCTGGCAGGGCACCCTGCAATTCGGCGTCCCGGGGCGAAGCCAGCACCTAAAATTAGCCCCAGCTCCCCGCTGCCCCCGGCTGCGGGCGGCAGCACGGCCCGGGACCGGTGGCTCTGGGCCCCCGGGGCCGGTGGGTGCCCGGGAAGGCTCCTTCCCCCGGGGCTGGCACCGACCCCCGCCCCGGGCTGTGTTTTGGGGTGCATTTATGCGTTTTTGTGGTTCCCCTCAGCCACTTGGCCTCGGGGGCTGAATCCCCCCAGAATGGTTAAATTACAAAATTGCTAATTTGGCTCTTTCTAGGCGGGGTTTTGTTGCTTCTTGCCGATTTTGCAGCTTTTGGGAGCAAAGCCGCGGTGCCGCGGTGCCAGCGCGGAGGGCGGCGGGGACAGCGCGTTTGTCAGCTCCCCCTCCCCGCGCGGTGGGGGCGTGGCTCCGGCGGGCACCGCCCCTTCGACGCGCGCCGGCGCTGCCGCCATTGGCTGGGCGGGCGGTGACGCGCGGGGACTGCGGTTGTTCCGCGGAGCCGCGCCGCGGCTCCGGTTGCGTCGCCTTAAAGGGGCCGCGCCCGCGGCAGCCCCGGCAGCGGCGCCGGCCCCGCCGCACCGCACCGGACCGCGCTCCCGAGCCGCCGGTGCCCGGCCCCGTTCGCGGCCGAGACGCCGGGCTGCCTGCGCACCCACCGGGGCGAACCGGGCGTTCCCGGGAGGTTCCGACCCGGTAAGGAGGCTCCGGGGGCTGATCAGGCGTGAGTCTGCACCGGGGCGGCCGGTACCGGGAGGTGCCGACCTGGCAGGAGGCTCCAAGGACCGGTGCACCGGTTGTTGGCACCGGGAGATGCCGATCCCATAGAGCTGGCGGCGGTGCCGGGAGGTGCCCACCCGCTGGGGGTCTCCGCTGGCCGGGGCGGCTGGTGCCGGTACCGGGAGGTACCGATCCGATAGGACCCTGCGGGGACGGGGGCGGCTGGTGCCGGTACCGGACGGTCCCTGCTCGGTTGGACTCTTGGAGAACCGGTGCGGCTGGTGCCGGTACCGGGAGGTGCCGACCGGGCAGGAGCCTCCAATATGCATGAGTCAGCCCCAGTGCGGCTGGCACCGGTACCGGCAGGACCCGAGGGGCGGCCAGGCGTGAGTCGGCACCGGTCCTGCTGCCCGGGTGGCGGGCTGGAGCGTGCCGGTACCGGAGCAGCAGCAGCCGCTGTGGGTCCCGGCACCACCGGCCGCAGGGAGCTGACACCGGGCTGGCACCGGTGCCGCGGAGGGCGAGAGGCCGTGGGATGCGTGTGCTCAGCGGCGGGTCCGGTACCGGCACCGCCGCGGGGGAGCCGGTATCTGGGATCCAGTTTTGGCCTCCCGCAAACCAGCTGCCAATCTGGCACCCACCGCCTGCCAGCCACAGCATTTTGGGGCTAAAGCCACCTGTTTCAGGATTTTTTTTGTTGCAGAGCAGAGAGCTCTGGCCCCGATGGCCGCAGTGGGAGCCCTTGGCTGCGGTAATGCCGCGGCTTCTTGGCAGGCGGCAGGAAAAATAAACACCATTAAAAAAAAAAAAATGGAACATCCCCATAACCCGAGGTGACCGACCGCGGTGTCGCAGCCCTGCGGGCAGGGAGGGCGAGCCCCGGCCCCGGGGAGGGTGTTCCCGTTCACCCCTGCCCGGGGGATTTGGGGTGAAGCGGGAGCCGTGGGGCAGAAGAAGGAGCGAGGCAGCATCTCGGCGTGTGGAGGGGGTCAGGGCTGGCTGAGACACCCCTCCGAGCTCTGCTGGCTGGTGATTTGGTACTAATTTGCTCATTTGCTTCTGCTTTGGGAGCTGTGTTGCTGGCCAGGGATGGGAGCAGGTCGGGTTTTATTCCAGGAGTAGTGAAATTGTGTCACGATCCCGGTGACGTGCCTGATGGTGCCGATGTCCGTGCTGGAGAGGGAGGTTTTCTCCTCCTTTGCTTTTGGGGCAGCAGGACTCTGTCCTCTTGTTTTGCCCTTAATACTGTCCTAAGGGGTGGGCAAACACATTTGCCAAAGGTGAGTGGTTGGGTTTTGAGTTGAAATTAAAAAAAAAAATCAAACATGTCGTACGCACCAGAAACATCAAATGCTTTTTTAAGGTTAAAAATGTTAAAAACAGGTAAGAGTAGAGTACGCTGGGGGATTAAAACCAGCCCAGGGACTGTGCCTGCAATCACGAAATGCCCCCGTGCCCCTTCGCTTTTGAGGCTCAGCAGTTCCCAGCTCTGAAATCAGGTGCTGATCCCCGTCCACGCTCACTTGGGTGTGCTGGGGGCTCGCGCAGGGCCTGATCCTGCGGCGGAGGGCGGGTGCATAGCGCAGCACTGCTCCTCTCCGTGCAGCTCGTCCTGCGCTGAACCCGTTACGGGATTAAGCCTGAAGTCGCACAGTGGTGCAGAGGTTCCCTGGGACAAGCAGCAAATATTGCTGGGCTCCAGCCTTTCCTCCTGGGCCTCTTTGGGGCAGAAGGATCCCGAGGATGGCTGGAGGTATTGCCAGAAGGGAGGAAAACATCGAGGTTTTGGGGATAAACTACCCTGGGAAATTATTCTCACGGTGAGCCCAGCAGCTCACCACTTTTATCAAGCATATTTTGACCCTTGATCCGAATTCAGTTTGTTTAACCCTTTATGTTTGACATGATTAATGAGCAAATATCTGTTTTATCTTCTGTTTCAACATTCAGGCTTTGCATAATGTTAGGAAGTGCGGCCACTTTTCTTTTATTTTGGAGGGAGTTCCTTTTTTGCAGAAGGTGGACGGACGCGCTCCCGGGAAGCAGCCGCTGGGTGAGTCATCTCTGCACAGAAATAGCTCTGCTGGGAGCGGTGACACGGTCCTGCAGGGATTTCGTTTCTCCCTAGCCCGGATGGAGCCGGCTGCTCCATCCCACGCCGCTAGCGGTGTGCCCACGGGCACCACCGGCTCCTGGCTGGATTTAACGGGATAATTCAGGACTGGGAGATTTGCTAAGTATTTTTTCTCATCTCCGCTCCCCGCCTGCGCGGGGCAGGGTCAGGGTTTGAGGTGGCTGCTGCCAGACCCCGCAGCTCAGCCTGCTTGTCTTTAGCCGGAGAGGATGAGCGCTGGTTTATTAAGAGTCGCTCCTAACGCTGGTATCTCCCTTTTCTGTATCGCAAGGGGAAAACAGGACATGGGGGAAGGATGTGATTTGCACAACAGCCCCCAGAGGCCTGTGGTGGGAAGTCCCATCCCAGACCTTTATTCAGTAAATAAAGCTGGCTTAGATTTTAATTTCTCCTTTGCATAAAAGCAATGCACATTTTGATACAGTTAATAGCAGCGTTGGGGACGGCTGAGAGCAGAAGGCAGCTCTTGCAGAAGCGTAGCAGGGATGCTCCGATCTCCTGCCGGTAAATGGGGGCAGCAATTGTCCAAGCTGACTTCCCAGATTATCATTTTCCTTAGAAATCCCATAGAAAATGGTCCGGTGGCCTCTCTTCTCCCCCACGACCCACAATGGGGAAGCTGCTCTCAGGGCGCTTGGCTCAGAGCCCTGGGCTGGGAGAGGCTCTGCAGCTATGCCAGTGCCAAGGACACCGGGGCAAGGAGCCTGGGAGAGCAACTGGGTTTGTTTTCCAGCTCTTGGGAGCAGCTGGATTTATCCCCACTGGGGCTGCTGGTGTCCACAGTGCTTCAAAGTGATGCCTGGGAGGTTGGAGGAGAGGCAAGAGCTGACAGGGAGCTCCGCTGAGGACAAGTTAACGTGAGATCAGGGTGGCTGATGCTGCTTCTGACCTGGTGCTGGTCAGCTCTCGAAGGAGGCAGAGCTAAAATAAGCCAAAAGAGACCAAACTGGCTTTTCCCTAGCTTGTAGGTCAGTTTTTTATGTGCGTAACAAAATGTTAATTCAGGAGATGTGGCTAGATGGAAGGTGTTTGGGGAATCGTGGCTGAAAAGCGCTAACGGGACTACAGATTGCATGGAGGTTGCTGCTCAGGCCTGTGTTTGACCTGATCCGCCTGAAATTCAAGATGTGTGCTGTTAGCTTTTCCTGTTTTGCAAAATGCAAAAATCTTGGGCCCAGAAGAGCTTTTTGAGGGGTGGGTTAGCTCCTCGTGTCCACGTCGTCCCTTACAGCTACCCATAATGGTGCCCACGGGGTTAACCAGCCGTGCCAGGGCTCTTGCCCTGTGCCGCTGCATCGGTACCACAACGTCTCCTTAAGGCGTAGACCCAAATTATTTTCTCACCGCTGGCAGCTCTTTAGAATATAATGACCAAAATTACAATTACTCTTTTATGTTTAATCTTTTTTTCTGGTTTTCTTGGTTTGGACCTGAAAATCCTGGTGGCTAATCCCACTCCTAGGCTGGCTGTAGCATTATTTGGCTTCCAATGATGTCTGTAAATAAACATCAGCTTTTGATGGATGCTTCTACAAAGAAATGACTAGTGGTTGGTTTGAAGGTTTCACAAAAAGTCACTTTTACAAGATTTCAACCCAGGGTTTAATTTCAAGTGCCCGCTTCCTTTTGCAGTATGCCGTCTTTGAGTTGCAGTTGTGGTTTATTATTTTAGCAGAGTCATGAATCGCGTTTGTGCCCAAAATAGTTTGATGCTGGGCTTCAAACCAGCCAAATCCCCCGCAAATCACCTTCAGCTGAAAAACTCTTCCTGTTGTCATGCTGACGACAAAAAAATCATTGAAAACCTCTTAGCCCCAGCTAAGCCAAGCTACTGGTGCCCAGTTAAAATGTCCCGTGTCCCAGTGTGTTATTCCTCCCGCTAACCATCCGGCTGAGGTTCCAGCCGGGTTTGGCTGCGAGGTTTTTTTTTTTGAGGTTTCCCATCGCTCTGCTTTGATCGCTGTGGACCACAAGAGGTCGGCAAAATTCAGGAGACGTAACCTGGGCTCTGCCTTTGCTCCGGGGCAGCAGACTGGCACATCCTCACCCGAGCTGCCCGGGCACCCGCTTTCATTCCAGGATGATTACTCCATTAAAAGAAACACCCCAAACTAATTATACTGGAAGAAAATCAGGGCAATTTTGGAACAGGGCATGTGTTGCTGGGGTTTATTGCCGAGCCGTTCTGCTAGCTGCTTTCCTGTGCGGCAAAGCCTGGGCACTCGGGGGAATCAAGAGGGATCAGAAGCGTTAAACGGGCTCTGCCCGCTTGCCCTGCTCTCCAGAGACTCCTTTAATTCCTCCGTTCCTGGTACGAAAAGTCCCGAGCTTGAGAGTTCGCTTCAGGACATAGAGCCCGGCCACGCCATGCTGTTTGGTGCTGTGCCCAAAGGTGGCAGCCGGGAAAAACCCAAGCCATTAACCAAACTCCCCCTTCTTTGTGGTTTGCAGCCCGGCGAGCCCTAAGCTCTGCCTTCAGCAACGCGCTGCCTGCAGAGTGATGGTCTTAAAATGAAAAGGTGCTGTGAGGGCGTCGGGCTGCCATGCCTGTTTAAGGTCAGTGCCATTCTCACCCGTCTTGTCTTCTCTGAACAGGGCTGTCCCCTCTCTTCTCAGGCTCAGGGAGCAGGAATCGGGTCCCCATCCTGCAAACCTCTGGCCGCAGGTGGCACGGGAGCAGCTGGGAGGCGAGCGGGTGCTGCCGGGACCGTCGTGGCTTTAGCCGAGGGGAGCGGGTGGGCAGCGGGAGGCTGGGCTGGGGCTCGCCAGCTTTGCACTGTGTTGGCAAACTGGGTTTATTTTGGCTTTAGAGCAGGGCAGGAGGTGGCTTTGAGTTACCGCAGGCTTCTCAGGAGCCTGCGGAGCCCAATCCAGGGGGAAACTGCATCCAGGTGATGGAGCAAAAATCAACCTGTAAAATGTCTTCCTCTGTCAGGAAGAGCCAGACTTGTCCTGGCAGCAGGAGGGGTCTGCAGGGACACAAACCCCTTTTCAGAGGGGGGACAGGAGCAGGTTGGGGAGTGAACCCCTCCCCAAGGACCCTCCCTGCACAAAACACCCCGAGGCGCAGGCTGTCCCCGCGTCCCTTGGGAGGACGTGTGCGGCGGCAGCTCGGCACAGTGACCGCCTTGACTGCAGGAACGGGATTAGCGGTGACAAAATGATCTCTTTATAGGCAGGATAAACGCCTTAGGGCCGGGGCTGAGGTATGTCAGTGGGGGATTAGCCCCCGCAAGCCCAGCTGGGCTAATAAGCTGCCTGGGGGCAAGGTAGCCAAGGAGCGTTGCTCTGCGGGGCTGGCAGCCTCGTGCTGCTGTGGTTGCCACCATCACTGTGCCAGGGCCAAAGCAAAGTGCCTCAAACTAACGGCTGGGCATTATCCTTCCACCTCGCAGGGTGTTGGTATGGCCAGCCCCCGGCCCCCCAAATACCTCCTCGTCTTCGATTTCGACGAGACCATCATCAACGAGAACAGCGATGACTCCATCGTCCGGGCAGCGCCGGGGCAGGCGCTTCCAGAGCACATCAAACAGACCTTCCGCGAGGGCTTCTACAACGAGTACATGCAGCGCGTCCTGGCGTACATGGGGGACCAGGGGGTCAAGATGGGGGACTTCAAGACTGTCTACGAGAACATCCCCCTGTCCCCTGGCATGCCGGACCTCTTCCAGTTCCTCTCCAAGAACCACGAGCTCTTTGAGATCATCCTCATCTCCGATGCCAACATGTTCGGCATTGAATGCAGTCTGAGGGCAGCCGGTTTCTACTCCCTCTTCCGCAAGATCTTCAGCAACCCGTCCGGCTTTGACAAGAAGGGGTACTTCACCTTGGGGCCCTACCACAGCCACAAGTGCCTTGACTGCCCGGCCAACATGTGCAAACGCAAAATCCTAACAGAATACCTGGCAGAGAGAGCCCAGGAGGAGGTGGAGTTCGAGAGGGTCTTCTACGTGGGAGATGGTGCCAATGATTTCTGCCCTTCCGTGACTTTGACTTCAGCTGATGTGGCATTCCCGCGGAAGGGCTACCCCATGCACCGGATGACCCAAGAGATGGAGAAGAAGCAGCCTGGAGCCTTCCAGGCCACTGTCGTCCCCTGGGAGTCAGCTGCAGAGGTCGCCCGCTATCTCCAGGAGGTCCTCAAGAAGAAGTGTTGAGGATGGCTCAGAAGAGACTTGCGTACTGTAAGCGGCTGGGAAAGGAGAAGCCTTGGGGTGTCACGCCCTGTACGCCACGCTCATCGGCGGTGCTCGCTCAGCCCCCGCTCCTGGGTTGCTTTCCTGCCTTTCCTCTCCGAGCTCCTTTCTCCCCGGTGATCAAAGCACTTTCTCTGGGTCCCCCCCTCTTCCCCTGCCATGTTGAGATGAAGCCTTCTCTATGCAGCTCGGACATCTACCCAGTGTGGGTGTTTGCCAACACTAATGGTGATTTTTTTAATTGGGTTTTTTTTTTTCCTTTCCCTTTTGACTTCACAAGAGCAATTCCTAAAAGACCAGAAGCCGGCTCCCCGCAGGCTGGGCCCTGCACGTGCTTCCTCCTGCCTTCCTCCCCCTCGCCTGCCCGACCTCCACCGGCCACGCCAGGAGCTGCGTGCTGTTGCCTTGAACCCGATGCTCGAGGGCCCCTTGCCTCTTCACGAGGCCACTGGAAATTTAATCCAGGAAATTCGTGCTGCCCAGGCTCCCTGGCTTGCCCTCCGCACCCCGCCTGGGCAGGGCAGCCCCCGGCTCAGCTGCTGAGCTGTGCGACGGAGTTAATTGTCCCTTGAGACTTTATTCTCTGAAAAAACCATGACATGAGGACCAAGAAACCTTTTGGAAAGGTGGTACCTTGGGAAAAAACCTCCTCTAGCCCATCCCCACCCACGTGCCCAGGGCACGAGCACAGTGGCCACATCGCGCTGCAGGAAGGAGGACCTGCCCTTGCCTTCCACTTCCATCCTCTGCTTCTGCTTCCAGGGCAAAACGTCCCCGTGTCCCCAGGGCGGACAGGTTCCTCCTCACCCTGAGCCGTTACCGGTCGTCTCCTTGTGTTTGCTGGATCATATCGACTCTCCTCTTACCCCGGGGGGGGCAATTTCCCTCCTGACCCGGTCGAGAGGTGCTGAGCCTCCCCCGGAGGTGTGGTGCTGTAGCACTTCTGGCATCGGGTCCCTGGAGGCCAAACCCCTCCATGCCCCCTCGCCCCGCTGCAGTATTAATTGCCCCTTCTAATTGCACTCTGCAGGGGGGACCTACAGTATTCGCTGCTCTCTGGTGTTGGCTTCTCCCGGATTTATCCACAGCCTTACCGGCCCCTGAGGGTGGCTCCTAACTCCTCCAAAGCGTAGGAACCCTGACGGCAAGCGTGAGCAGTAAGGAAATAACCAAAGCAGCCCTGAGTTGTTCCTCCTCTATTTCATTTCCCCCCTCTTTGTTCTTCCTCCTCTGGAGCCTGTTCAACTGTGTGGAACTTAAAGCCATGGAATTAAAAAAAAAAAAAGAACATATATATGTATATAGATATCTATCTATCTATATATTGCAGATACACAAGTTGTTTGTATCCAGGACATAAACCTGGGTGTGAACCGGCTGAGTTGCACGTCCGTGTCGTTTCTCTTCCTTGGGCTGGTGCAGGGGGAGCGGCGGTGGAGGGGGAGCGGCAGAGCGGGGCCAGGCGACAAGCGATGCTCTGCAGGGGACCCCGTGGGGCCCCCTTTGGGGGAGGATTGGGCCCTGGCTCATCCCTCTGCGCCTCACGCCGATGGGGACGGCAGGCAGGCAGGTTCCCTGGGGCCGCAGCCGGGTGCTGCTCTCCTTGTCCCTGCGGGCGTTCGGCCCCGTCTCATAGCTGCGCTGTGGTCCTGCGCTGCCCTCGCTCCTCCCGCGGGGCCGGGAGCATCGCCAGGATCAGCCATGGGAGCAGCGTGCCGCCCGCCGCGTTTCCATCGGCCGAGAGAGCTGCGGTGTCCCGGTGCTAAACCTTCCCAGCAGCAGCCGGTGCTGCTGTCATTAAAAACAGAGAAAAGGCAGAAGGGAGAGGGGCCGGGCAGCTCTGGGTGCTGGAGGCTGCCAGGGTGCAGCAGTACCGGCAGCGGCACCCAGTCTGGCTGCCCACGCAAGGGCTGAGCTGTGCAAAAACCCCAGCTGTGCAAAGCCAAAATTGAAAGGCGAAGCACAGCCCTGCCCGAGCAGGATGCGGCCGATCCGGGGTGGGGGCTGCAGGGGGCTGCCTGCCCTCGGTGCTCAGAAGGGCTCCACGTAATTGCCGGGGAAGAAACCCGCCTCCTCGCCCATGACGCCCTCGCACCAGCCGTCCGAGTACCGCCGCGTGACGAAGAGGAGGGCGCCGGGCTGGAAGGAGAGCTCGTTGTCCTTCTGCTGCGTGTAGGGGTAGATGGCCACCACTGTGAGAGGAGGGAGAGAGGGGCCATGGAGCCTGGCAAGGCCACCGCAGGGGACGGGCCACCGCCGGGAAGGGTGGGAGGGGGGACGTGAGCAGACCACGGCATCGCTCGCCATCCCAGCCCTGGCCAATGCTGGGGCAGAGTTGGGCCCTCGGTGCCGTGGTTGTGGGCAGGGGCTCAACCAAAGGCACCACGGCAAAGAGAGCGGGGGGCCTGGGGCTCCACCGTACCTTTCTCCAGGTAGCTCTCCGGGACCCAGGGGGGGTCCTCTGCGGCCGGCGGCGGCGGCGGTGGGGCCAAATCCTCAAAGTCGGGCAAAGCTGGCGGTGGCGGCGGCTCGAGGTCATCGGGGGCTGCACAACCGCAAATCGCTGGGGATGAAGGGCTCCACAGGGAGCAGAGGCCATGTGCAGCCCCCGCTAAGCCCCATGCTGAGCACCCCTGGGCCACCAAGTGCTCACCTGGGGGCAGGAGGTCCAGCGGGGGCACGGCCAGGTCCCCCGGCGGTGGCGGGGGCAGGTCCCCGGGGAGAGGCGGGGGCGGTGGGACGTCAGCTGCAGGCGCTGGGGATGGCCCCGGCAGGGATGGCGGCGGCGGTGGCGCGGGGACGCCTTCACCGGGGGCTGCCGGGGCTCCGCTGGAGCTGAGGGCGAGGAGCAGTGGTGCTGGGGGGCCAGGCTGGGGACTGGCTCTGCCCCCCGCTTTTTGAACACGGACACGCGCCCCGTGCCAGGACAGGGTGCCCCTTGCTGCAGCCACCGCGGGCAGGGTACCCCAGCACCTGTGTGCATACCCCATACAAGCCCTTCCCCACCCTGCCTCGGTTTCCCCATCAGGGACCTTCTCTGTAACGGGATTTTGCTCTAGAAATGAACACTGCCCAGGGCAGCGAATCTCCCGCTCCCAAAACCCCTATTTTTCAGCAAAACCCCTTTGCAGCAGAACCTCCCTGCGAGCGGGGTGACGGTGGCTGCCCCGGGCCCTCCCAACCCCCCGGGTAGCACCGGTACCTGATGGATACGAGCGAGGAGGTGGAGGAGGCCGTGGAGAGCTTGCCCTCGGGAACCACGGGCGGCTGGATGGGCTCGGGGACGCGAGTGCTTCTCCTGCGGGCAGAGCGGCCACTGAGCCCCCAGCCCGGCCAGCGGCTCGGCACAGGGATGGGGTAGCAGCAGCAGCGGGCGAGCCCACGGTGCACCTCGTGGCTCTGTCCCTGCCATCGTCACCTGCTCGGTGACACAGAAAGGCAAAGCCCCCAACCCTGCACCCATCCCCACCCGCAGCCTCACCCCAGGGTGCCTGCAGCCTGCGCCACCGACTTGATCCCCTTCCGAGCCAGGGTGCCCGTGCGGGACAGCTGGGTGCTGTGGTCCTGCGGGCACAGGGAGACACGGGGACGCGATGGGCGAGGGCAGCTGCAGCCGCCCCACAAACTCATTGCACCCCAGAGGGCTGCGACCCCCCCCGCGGGCAGCAGCACCCCGAGCTCATGACGGGAGCAGCGGAGCGGAAGGAGCCGCCAGCGCTGCGGTGCGGAGGCGGCCGAGAGGCGCCCGCCACCGTGGGAACCACGGCCCCAGAGCTGCCACTTCCCCTCCAGCCCCGCGGCGGCTTCGCCGAGGGCTCGCGCCTGCGAGGCTGCCGAAACCCCCCGCCACGGGCGCCTTCCTGCGCGGGCGGTTTCGGTGCTGGGAACGGCACCGTGGGGGTGAGAGCATCGCGGCTCAGCACCGGCCCCAGCAGCGCTGATGGCCTTTACTGAGCCTTGTGTGCCTCAGTTTCCCTTTGCTGTATTGGACCGCGTGCCCCCTCCCCAGGCTGGGACCCCCGAGCCCCAGCAGGATGAGTCCCGGGGTGGGCGGCGGGGCACAGACAGACCCCGCTTCTCCATCGCAGAGGGGTTTGAGCCCACCTGCGCACCCATCAGTGCAACCCTGGGGACGGCAGGGACTGCGAAAGCCCATCCGGGCCCCCAGGGGCCACCATCCTGGCCCTGCGAAAGCCCATCCAGGCCCCCGGGGGCCACCATCCTGGCCACCATCCTGGCCCTGGGCTGACCTTTATGCCGTGGCCGATGTCGTCCAGGATGCTGAAGTTGAGGGGTTTCCTGTAGTAGGGCTCCAGGCAGGGCGGGCTGGGGGGGGCCATGATCTTCTGGTAGGACGGGAACTTCTTGGTGACGGTCAACGAGCCGATCTCCCGGCGAGACACCTTCTCCTTGTGCATGTCAACCCTCTGCGGAGATGGCACTGTCCCCACCGTCCCATCCCGGGTTCTCCTCACCTCCTGCTGCCACCCCCGAGTCCCATCACCCTTCCCAGCCCCGTCTCCCTGCCCGTAAGGGAAGGGGTCGTCGGGAAGGATCAGGATTGAGCCTGAACCCCCCGGCCTGGCCAAAGGCCCAGGGGCAGGTCCCGCTCTGCTCCACCACAGCAGGGCAAGTGATGCCCTTGATGCCACCAGAGCGGATCTGGCCCTTCATAAAGCAGGGGACGTGGGGACGGGGCAGTGGCAGGGGGATGCATCAGCCTTGGCTGCCCATAAATTGTTTTCCTGCCACTTCCAGTGTGAGCACAGGCTCCCGTCTCCTCCCATGGCTGGAAACGCTCCAGGCGGCTTCCAAGTGCCACGAAGAGGGCGGGTGGCCACGGGACTCCGCATCAGCGTCCCTAAGCTCTGGGAGGACGAGGCCAGACCCCAGCAAGGGGAGAGCACTGCAGCCAAGCCGGTTTCCCAAGCAGTTCCCACAGCCCCCCTCCACTGGGATTTGCAAGTGCCCAGACTGGGAGAACACCCCCGAGACCAGTTTTCCAGCCCCAGATAGACTGTCCCCCCCATGAGGCGTTGGGTGACCCCCACCACCCCCCAAGGAGATGGTCTGGCATCTCCACTGCAAGGTGATGCTCCGGGGGGGGCTGCCGGGCTCTTGAAGCTGCGGGGAAGGAGGGTCTTCAGCCCCTTCGAGCTGCCCAAACCCCCTTTCCCAGAGCCCACCCCCTTCTCAGGGCCCAAACCCCAACGCGCGCCAGCGCCGGCCGGAGAACGGTCCCACCTGGGCCACGCAGCTGACGTCGGCCTCCACCTTCCGCAGTTCGGCCGCCTGCAGGTCCAGCAGCCGGAGGAAGGCGGTGGCCAGGCTGCTGACCTGGTACGTCACGCTGGCCAGGGACTGCGTGCTCAGCGCCATCGTCTCCTCCAGCGCCTTCCGCTTGTCGCTCGCCTGGAGGGGCAAATGCAGCCGGTGGGATGAGCCCACCCCGTGCGGCCACCGCTGCTCTCCATCTTCACGCTGGAGTCACACGGTAGCAAAGATGCTTCCTTCTGCTTTCCAAATGCATCAAACTTCCTCCGGCTCTACCGGCGGGACAGACGGGCACCCGTCAGGCAGCGGCGCTCGGCTTCTCCAGCACCGGGGATTCACCGTGATTCCTCCCCGGGATGCTGCCATTTTGGCAGGTACCAGAGCCGAGTGCCCGGCTCAGCCTCCTGCCACCCCTGGGGACAGCTGGACGTGCCACCAGCTGGCCACATGTGGGGACAGCCAGCCATGCCATGCCACCAGCCGGCTACGTGTGGGACAGCCGGCCGTGCCATGCCACCAGCCGGCTACGCGTGGGACAGCCGGCCGTGCCACCAGCCCAGGGGACGGCATCTCAGTTCTCTGAGACTCAGCACGTTTCCCCCCCCAGCTCTGCTCCAGCGGGTTGGCCACCGCCAGCCCCTTGGGACCAGCCTCAGGGTGCGGCACGGGCGAATGAGGCCACTGAGATGGGCTCTGCAAAGCACCCAGGGACCCCCCGGCCAAGACACCCTCCCTGGCAAACAGGGCCAGAACCCCTTTTTTCTCCTATTTCATCCCAAAAACTCCTGCCCCCTCCTTCCCTCAGCGGGTCACCGGGGGGGGGGCAGGCAGAGAGGAGGAGGAGGAGGAGGAAGGACACCGCTGGCTGCAGAGCTTCACGCTTGCTCTGCCTGTGCGGGCACCCAGCTCGCCTCTGCCCTGCCAGGAGGCACCTCCAAAACCCGGGGGACAGCCTGGGGACAGCCTGGGGACAGCCCGGGGACAGCCCGGGGACAGCCCGGGGACAGCCCAGGCGGGGCTGGCGCCCCTGGCCCCCTCCCAGGGCTTCTCCAGAGACACCAGACCCCCGGAGGACTCTCCCTTCCTCCCAAACCTCACCCTGGGAGCAGAGCAGAAAAGCTGCTGTGGAGCAAGAGGGGAAACTGAGGCATGAGAAAAAATAAGACAAGCAGCGGCATGCAATGCGCAGTAGGAAGCCACCAGGGATGCTCAGGGTCCCCTCTCCAAGGGCAGAGCCTTCGCCGTCACCCAGCAGCCGCCCCTCGGGGACCACCGTCTCCCCGGGGCTCCCGGCTGCCTCCAGCATCATGCCCAGCCCCAATGCCGCAGCTCGTCCTGCCATGTCCCCGGCTGTCCCCGTCCCCCTCACCTGCAGGTAGTTGCTCTCGCAGTAGTCGGCGACCCTGAGGAGGTTGCAGTGCTGGTCACGCAGGACCTGCCGGCCCGCCGGGATGTCACGCTGCTGCAGCTGCTCGAGCTCCGACATGGTGCCGGGCTCGGCTCCCACTTCCTCCCCGGCCGCCTCGGCGCCGGGTTTTGAAGCTCGCGGCGGTGCTGACGCAGGGCCTGCGGGCGCCGCGGTGTCCCCGTCCCCCCGAGGGACACCCTGCCCCGGCCACCTTCACATCATGGCCCTCAGGAGAGCCAGGGGCCGCGAGGAAAGGCGGGGGGCCAGCGGGGAAGAAGCCAGCGTGGCCCCAACCCCACGGGGGATGCGTTGGGGGGCAACCACCGGCTGCGGCTGGTGGTCACCCCACTGGGGCAGGGGACGAGAGGGGCCGCCGTGGTGAAGGAGGTGAGTCACGGAGGCGCAGGGTGGGGGTGAGCAACCGAAAAAGATCCCGACCCCCATCTCTGCCACCCGCGCGCACCCTCCGCGAGCCGCTGCCGCCCTCCTGATGGTGTGGGGCTGAGCCCGGCTTGGTCGAGTCCAGGGAGGGGGATTCCCTTCCCTTCGCCCTTGCCAGCCAGGCAAGGGATACAGCCAAGGGCAGCGCTTCGACTGCCAGGTCCTCCGCCCCGGGAAAGCCCCGTGCACCCCGCATGGCATCGCCCCGCTCCCCCGGGCCTGGCTCAGCTCAGGGCACGGCGGGACTTGACGAGCGACCCCGCCACGGCGCCCGTCCTTCTCCCCGCTTTGCTAACAACGTTTCACATCCCCGCTGGTGCGGCTGTGTCGAGGGCAGGAAATTCCCACTTCCCCGGTGCTTGGAAATCCCCCTCCACCCTCTCCTCCTCCCACAGACGCTTCCTCGGGGCCCTGTCCTCAGCCCCAGCGACTCTGCACCGGCCAGACAGGAGCAAAACCCACGTTAGGGCTTGGCCTTTCCTGAGCCCGCGGCCCCACCAGCACAAGGACGAGGGAAATGATGAATTTCCTCCAGCACCGGCCCGGCTCCTCACACCCTGAAGGACCAAGGGCCGCCCGAGCTGCTCCTGGCCCCCGACGAGGTCCCCTCGCCCCAGCTCCCTCCTCTCCATCCCCTCCTGAGCCCCGTGACAGCAGCCCTTACTCCCCCAGGGGACGGTCCCTCTGTCCCAGCCAGGGCAGGACCCAGACACCCACGCCAGGGCCTCGAGGGCTTCCCAGCTGCCCCACTCACCCACCCCACCCTTCCTCCCCCATCCTCACCCTCCCCGCAGCCCCACCACCGATTACCCCGGGCTTTGAGGTTAATGCCCAACACCTGACCAGCTTATTCGCTTGAGTCTATTATCAGCTTAAGGACCAAAGACATCTGCTCCCCGCTGCCCTCCCCGAGAGCTGAAGGAGCCTTCGAGCCTGGATCAGGAGAGCGAGGGTCCAGTCGACGGCATCTCCTCTCGGATGGATCTCTGAACGCCTCCACCGCTGAGAGGGGCAGCCCCTCGTCCCCGCAGGTAAGTGGCTTCGCTCCCTCCAGGTACAAACAGCATCGTGGGGTCCACGCGGTCTGGGAGCCACCTCCTCCGCGGGTGGGTAGCATGGCTGTGCTGTGGCTTTCGGCTCCTTGTGCTCTGCCACAAGCATCTCCCGGGGCCGGCGGTGCGCCGAGGGCACCGCTGGGGAGAGGAGCACCAGGCACGCACGCCGCGAGAGCAGCCGCAGAAAACCAGCGGGGCCCAGGCCCTTCCAAAGCAGGGCCGAGGCACTTTTCAGCTTAATCCCATTTACTTTTTTTATTTAAAAGGTTGTGGCCAGGCTTTCAAACCCACGTTTAAACATGGGAACAGAGAGCAGCGCAGGCCGGCTGTGCGGGAATCTCACATAACCCTTGGATGGGCTGTTGTGAAAAAAGAGCTGGGCTTTTCCAACCCACACGGCCCCAAAATCCTGCTGTCGCAGCGAGCAATGCCTCTGCGTGCAAATAGCTGAGTTCACAGCGATGAAAGGGCCTCAATCCACATTAGCACCTACCTGTGGGGTGGGCACAAGGAGGGGAGAGAAGGAAAAAAACTAAAAAAAAGAAGAAAAAAAGATTTAGTTCCTTAGAAAACCTGCAAAGATGCTCTTGCCCAGGCACACAGACCAGGAAGGTCCAGTTTGCAGACCTGGGCATCCAGGTTCTCCTACGAGGCTGCTGCTCCGATAGCCCCGAGGCAGCAGCTTTTCTCCGGGCTCAGCCAGCCCTGCTGAACTGGCGACCTCCTGTCTTGGGGAAGCAGCCTCTGTGGTAGCAAAAACCTCGTTAAAAACCAGGCTGGATCCTTCTCCGCCGCCCTCAAACTGCATCCATCGCTCGGTGTGCCTGCTGAGAAGCAAACGAAAGTCCGGTTACAGCAGATGGTACAAGAAGGGTTTCGAAAGGTGCCTGAAAGGTGCCTCCCGCCTCGTTTCTGTTTTTTAGCATCAGCCCATGTCTCACCGTGGGGGTAGCGGAGACATTAGTAACCTTTGCAGCACTATTAGGGCCCAAGCAACAGTCAGTGCCTCAGGAGAAGCCCATCTATGTACTAATAATGCGCCGTTTCCCTGCGGTTCCAGGGCAAAATGGCTCAGGACATGACAGAGAAGGAGCTGCTGAAGATGGAGCTGGATCAGCTGAAGAAGGAGGTGAAGAACGAGAGGCAAATGGTGAGTTTTTCACCCAAAAGGCAAAGGGGCCGTTCCCCGGGGCAGCTTCCTGCCCTGATCATGCTGCAAAGGAAAAACACTCACAACCCGTGAAATTACACCCCAAACAGAGGCAGAAGCAGAGATTCACACCTCTCCCCTCGAGGCAAACACGGCCCTCGGGCTTAGCCCCAGAGCCTGCGAACTGCAGCCCCGCAGGCGGCGAGGTGCCCACAGCACCCCGGGGATGCTCTCGGGGACACCCCACGCCGGGTGGGCTGGTCCTGGCCACCGTTCCCCCCTCCCGGCTGCACAGACGGGTTCGTAGGCAGCCGACGAGCGGGAGCGTGGCTCTGCAGCGAGGGCTCGTTCCCATAACCCACGCAGAGCATCTCCTTCCTTGGCAGGTCTCCAAGACCGGCAAAGAGCTCAAGGAGTACATCGAGTCCATGGCGGGCGAGGACCCGCTGCTGAAAGGCGTCCCCGAGGACAAGAACCCCTTTAAGGAGAAGGGCGGCTGTACAATAAGCTGACCCCCCGCTGCTGTCACCACCGGGCACGGGGATGTTCCCGTGTGCAAGCCAAGACTGTCAGAAACCTGCTTTCCCTGTAGTCTGACACTGGGGAGTCCAGAACCAAAGCGTAGCGCATCTAAAGGATGCAAAACAAAAAAAAAAGAAAGGAAAAAGAAGAAAAAAAAAAGAAAGGAAAAAGAAGAAAAAAAAAGAAAGGGAAAAGAAGAAAAAGAAAGGGAAAAGAAGAAAAAGAAAGGGAAAAGAAAAAAAAGAAAGGGAAAAGAAAAAAAGAAAGGGAAAAGAAAAAAAGAAAGGGAAAAGAAAAAAAGAAAGGGAAAAGAAAAAAAGAAAGGGAAAAGAAAAAAAGAAAGGGAAAAGAAAAAGGAAAAAGAAAAAAGAAAAAGGAAAAAGAAAAAAGAAAGGAAAAAGAAAAAAAGAAAAAGGAAAAAGAAAAAAGAAAAAGGAAAAAGAAAAAAAGGAAAAGAAAAAAAGAAAAAGGAAAAAGGAAAAAGGAGAAAGAAAAAGGAAAAAGGAAAAAGAAGAAAGAAAGGAAAAAGAAGAAAGAAAGGAAAAAGAAGAAAGAAGAAGGAAAAAAAAGAAGAAAAAGAAAATTACCCCACTGCCACCGGAGATGAGGTTCAGCAGCCAGCCTAGTGTGTGCTTTTGTGCTCTCACAGCTGATTTACATTTGGTTTCCTGCAAGCAAAACTTCTGCATTTTTAGCAGCCAGCAGCAAACTGGGCTTTAACGAAACTGCAGAGCTGTTTCTAGTCTCAGACTTCTCCAAGCAGCCCAGCCCCGGAGCCGAGCCCTGCCTGCTGCAGAAGAGCCTCCCAGCAGGACCTTGCTCAAGCCAGTCCCTCTCAGTGCCTCAGTTTCCCCACCTGGCACCGAAGGGCAATACCCACCCCGCTGCGTCGAGGCTTCCAGGGGTCTGAAGCTTTATTCCCTTTATTCCTAGACATCCCCCAGCCGGTGAGCACCGCTGCCCACCACTCCTACAGCCCACGGCTTGCACCTTGCATCGACAGCCAGGGGGTGGCCAGAGCAGGGCCGAGTGGGCTTCACCCAACGCAGGGTAGGGCACGGAAGGAGCCAGGCCCCAGGCAGCTTCTTCAAACCCTCACTCCGCCTCTCGGTCTCGCTTTCTCCCCTGGAAACCCCCTGGCAGCTGCGGGAAAGCAAGCCCAGGGCTGTCGGGTCCTGCCTGCGAGTGCGGTGGCTCCGAGCTCTGCCTCTGCTTCGCCGTCAGCTCCCCTCAGCTGCTGCGGGCAGGGAAGGGCAGCCGGGCCCCGTATGGGCAGGGGGCTGCAAAGCTCCGTCCCACGATGTCCCATCAGTGACGGGGATGACTTGGACCAGGCCGTTTGGGGGGGCAGCAGCTCCTTGGAGCAAGACAGGACTCACCAAGCCCTAAGCTAGCGATGCCAGGCCATGATCCTCCTGCTCCCAAGGGCAGCTTTTTTCCAGGACAAATTTCATCCCCTGCTTGACAGAAAAAGCACAGCAGCAGGGGCACAGCCCTCTCCAGGTTCAGTAGGGTGGTATTTTAGGGAAGATTTGTGGGGTCTGTTGTTTGGGGGCAGGGGTGGTTTGGGATTTTTTTTGTTTGGTTGGGTTTTTTTAAGTCCATTACATCTACATACTATCAGCAAAGTCCCCAAAACATCCCCAGACCATCAACCCCAAACAGAAGCAGCATCCCTCTTTATTTCTCGGACGCCCTCAGGTCCCATCCCTGCCGCAGTCTGTCCCCACGCCACTTCTGCTCCACGGCAGCCTGCCTCCGACATCGCAGCAGCCCTCGGGCCCATGGTGAAACGCTCCCCCGAGGCCCAGCCAGCCTCTGCTCTGAGGTTACACACATCCCACAGCAGATTTAGACACAGCGAAGATACCAGCTGCAAACTCAGGGCAGGAAAAAACCTTTTCCACCCTGTGGGACAGGGTGTCTGGGAGGAGGTGATGGTGCAGCGGGTACCTGCTGCCTGTTGGGAAGGGCGTGGGTCTACCACAACGCTGGCGGCTGCTGCTGGGGCTCCAGGAGTGCGTGGAGACGGGCCTGGGAGTCGTATAAATGCTGTGCTTGTAGGAAATAATTGCTTTTGACCCCACTTGGAGCTGCGTTTTCCTGCCTCCCAGGCCACTGCTTGGTCTCACCGATGGGCCGGCTGAGCAAGGGGTCCCTCCGCACTTCATCCCCAGAGACGCTCCAAGGGGGGGTCCCCAGCTGAGGACGGACACACGGCAGAGGCTTTTCCTCAGGCGGGGGCTCCCCACCGCTCCCTCACAGCCAGTACCTCCACTCCGCATACCTCCCTAGCCAAAAAAGGGCAAAAATAAAGGTGGTTTTTCTTGCAGACGCTAAATAAACCCACCAGCACGACTGCAGCCTCTGTCTTTCTTGTGGCGGCGAGGGGCAGGGTCGTGGGCCAGTGGCCTCCGCCTGGGCCTGGCTCCTGGGCCAGAGCAGGGCCGGGCTGCCCCTAATCCGGGGCGATAACCGGGATGCGGCCAGAGAGGGGATTGACCGGTTAATCGACGTTAAACGGCTGGAAACCTGCGTCAGAGCCGGCTAAGCCGCTGCTGAAGGGATTCGGGACGCTTCTGGCCCAACGGCGGCCTAAGCCAGGGCCGGTTCCCCGGGGCCCCTCACGCCGACCACCCGCGGCCGCGAACCCGCGGTATCGGGGCCGCGACGAGGCGGCGTCGCTGCACTATAACGCGGTGGGAGGCGGAGCGGAAGGCGCTTCCAGCCAATAGCAGCGCAGGAAGGCGTGAGTGTCAGCCCGCGCGTCCAATTAGCGCCGGGCAGCTGGGAGAGCGCCCGCCGTCCTCGGCCCCGCTGCTCCCCCGCGCATGCGCAGTGAAGAGCCGGCGCCCCCGCACAAAATGGAGCCCGGCTGGGGCCTGGAGGGCGGCGGGGAGGGAACCGGAACGGCACCCGGTGCTGCTCCTGCGCCGTTACGGTTTGCAGCCGCCTCCCGCCGCGTTACCGGAGCGGCGGAGGAGGAGCGGAAGGAAAAAAAAAAAGGAAGCACGAGGTCCCACCGAGATTTGAACTCGGATCGCTGGATTCAAAGTCCAGAGTGCTAACCATTACACCATGGGACCGCTGCGTGATTGCCGCGCCGCCGGGCCTTCAGTCTGCGCCACCGCTGCCCTCGGGTGAAACCGAGCTCCCCTTCCCCGCCCCGATCCGGTTGACCCCTCCGTGACAGCGGGGTGTTGTTTTCCACCTCTCTCCGGTACCGGTTGTGCCGGTGCGGAGCGTCCGCGTACCCCCGGGATGGCCCCCGCTCCGCTCCGTACCCGGCCTTGGCGGGGGGGGGGGCGAGGGGACCGTGCCGTGTCCCCGCCACCGGCAGCCTCCGGACCGTCCCGGGGGGGTCAAGGGCACCGAGAGCGACCGGTCGGTCGCTCTCGGTGCCCTTGACCCCCCCGGGACGGTCCGGAGGCTGCAGAGCGGTTGGGAAGCAGCACCGATGCTGCACGGCCGGGATCCAGCTGCATCCCCGGGGAGGGCTTTGCAGAGGGTCCAGCCCCCGCTCCCAGCACCCCCGGGCAAGAAAATTATATTAATTATTCTTACAAACCCTATTAAATCACGGTACCGGCCCCGTTTGGGTGCTACCGGCAGCACGGACAGGCCGTAGCATCCTCTGGGATGTCCCCGAGCTTCACTGCTGCCACCTCCATTCTTCATCCCCAGCCCTCAACACCCATTTCCCCCCTTTATTTCTCTGTTTTTTTCCCTATTTCCCCCCTTTATTTATTTTTCCCTATTTCCCCCTTATTTCTCTATTTTTCCCCCTATTTCCCCCTTCATTTCTCTGTTTTTCCCTATTTCCACCTTTATTTCTCTATTTTTCCCTATTTCCCCCTTATTTCTCTATTTTTGCCCTATTCCTCCCTTTATTTCTCTATTTTTTATTTCCCCTGTTTCTCTATTTTTCTCTATTCCCCACTTCATTTCCCTATTTTTCCCTATTCCCCCCTTTATTTCTCTATTTTTTATTCCCATTTCTCTATTTTTCTCTATTCCCCCTTTATTTATCTATTTTTCTCTATTCCCTGCCTCATTTCTCTTTTTTCCCTATTTCCCCCTTTATTTCTCTATTTTTCCCTATTTCTCCCTTTATTTCTCTATTTTTCCCTATTTCTCCCTTTATTTCCCTATTTTTCTCTATTCCCCCTTATTTCTCCATTTTTTCCCTATTTCCCCCCTTCATTTCTCTCTATTTTCCTCCCCCCAACTCCATAAAAACACACAAACACTTTTTTTTTTTTGCTTGTTTGTTTGTTTTTTTTTCCTCTTTATTTTTAAAAATGAAACAGTGGAGTAAAGCGGTTTGTGGCAAAAAAAAAAAAAAAAAACCAACAACAACCTCGCTGGAAGAGCAATGGAGCCCACGTCCATCCGTAATCCCAACTCCACATCCAAGCCAACAAACTGCCTCACGCGAGGGGACAAGGGAAGAACACGGATTAGAAGAGGCAAGGAGGAGAGGGAGGGGGAAAAGGCGAAAAGAAACAAATCAGCTGAAAAGAGGAAAAACAACATCATTACAGGAAAGTACATTTTTTTTTTCTGAATAGCCTGAAATTGTATTGGAGCGGCTGCCGGGAGAAGCAGCACCCTTGGGTGCACCCATCCCACGGACGAGGAGGTGCTGGGTGCTCCCGGCGTCGGGGTGCAGTGATGTGGCACCCCAAACTCAGCTCAATCACCCCCCTCGTGCTGCCATCAACCTGCTGCCGCCGTCCTGCCCCAAAAAAGCCGCTGGGAAAAAAAAAAACAACAAAAAAACTCCCCCAGCAAAACACGGGGTTGAGCCCCGCCAGGCCGGGGAAGCGAGGAGGATGGAGGTGTGCTGCTGATGGAAGAAGTAAATATCAAAGTTCAAAAGGCAAAAAAAAAAAAAAAAAAAAAAAGAAATGGAAGTTTGAGCATTAAAAAAAAAGAAAAAATCAGTCACAACCAAACATTTCGGACTGCTGAGGTCTGGAGCTTTTACAACTAATGACCACTTTAAAGTGAAAAGAAAGCCCATAAATTCTATTTTTAAAGAACATTTTTCTTTGGAAAAAGAGAGTATTTTTTTTTTCCCCTAAACTACAGCATGTGGAGTTGCCACTACCTAGTTTTTAATCTATTGTCGCTAAGAGGTAGATAAACAAAAATGAATTGGTTACATATAAGGTCGTGCCCCCGGGTTTGACGCGCGGCGAAGCTGAGGGACTCCCCAGGCACCGGCCACTCAGGGCTCTCAGGAAAATCTTGAGCTTCACGGGGGGTTTCGCCTCCTCTGGAGCCACCCGAAAATTTGCTGGGCTTCAATTCGGCCACAGGAGCCAAGGGAGGCGGCAGTGGCACGGGGGGGTCGCGCTTTAGGGCCAGATTTCCTCCTGAAGTCAAGGAATTTGATCCCGAGATGAATCCAGATGCGCTTCGAACGAACCGACGCAATTAACTGCTGGGTAACAAACGCTCACACCAATTACGGCCATTTTAAGGATTACTTTCTGCCCTGATTCCGGTCAATCCCATCGATTTCCCGGGATGATCCGCCAACAGCAATGGGAGAGCCTGGCGAGCCCAGCACCGTTCCCTGCCTCCCGTCCCTGCCACGGGCATCTCTGCCGGGGCCGTGCTCCAGATCAGCCCTTCCCCACCCCGAAACATCGGCAAACTCCTTCCCGCTGGACTTAGCCTTGCTTTGCAGAGACCATTTCCCAAACCGGACCAAAAAATGGCTTCAGTTCTGTCGTACATCCCGATTCCTGGGACTTAAATTATTACTTTTTTTTTTTTTTAAGCAAAAGATCTCTCAGTGTTAGCTTGTGCTGATCTGCAGCACCCAAATACTTTCCACAGTTCATAACCCACCGCTCTACCGCACTGGCAGGGATGGGCTGCTGCTGTGGTCTGCCAGAGCATCCCACCGCTGTCCGGCAGAGCATCACACCGTGCCCTGGCAGAGCATCCCACCGCCATCCCGCCAGAGCATCCCACTGCCATGATCTGCCAGAGCATCCCATCACCGTCTGGCAGAGCATCTCGCCGTGCCCTGGCAGAGCATCCCATCACCGTCCAGCAGACCATCCCACCGCTGCCCTGGCAGAGCATCCCACTGCCGTCCGGCCAGAGCATCGCACTACCGTGGTCTGGCAGAGCATCCCACCACTGTCCGGCAGAGCATCCCACTGCCATGGTCCAGCAGAGCATCCCACCACCGTCCGGCCAGAGCATCCCACTACCATGGTCCAGCAGAGCATCCCACCACTGCCCGGCAGAGCATCCCACTGCCATGGTCCGGCAGAGCATCCCACTGCCATGGTCCGGCAGAGCATCCCACTGCCATGGTCCGGCAGAGCATCCCACCGCTGTCCGGCAGAGCATCTCGCCATGCCCTGGCAGAGCATCCCACCACCACTGCGCCCTGCCGCCGCTCAGAGAGGTATTCGTCTTCAACAAAAAACCTAAATAATTCTGTAACGTACAGTAAAGCAGCAGGGATCAAACGCACACCCGAGTCAGCCTGGGGCTGACTTTTCAAGGGGGCCAACTTGGCCGCTATCCCATCCCACCGCCCTCCCGGCACCCCCGGGAGCCTTCCTCACCGCCTCTCCTCCTCCTCCTCCACCGCGCAGCTCTCCCTAACCGCAGGGCGGAAAGCCGGGACGCCAAAACTGCCTCCCCACCAGCTGGGAGGGTCTCTGCTGAGCTCGGGGGTGCCCGCGGCCGCATCCTGCTGCGGGGGGCGGTGCGGGACCCCCCGTCCGTCCCTCGGGGCTCCCTGGCAGCTCTGAGGTAGTTTGCACGTGTACGTTTCCAGCTCGCAGCACCTTCACGGTCTCAAAAAAAATTCATGATTTAAGAGCCTCTGGCTGGTTTCGCTCTGCTCTGGATCTCATCCACAATCACAAATGAGTTAAAAAAGAAATAAAATTACGAAAAAAAAAAAAGAAACAAAAACAAGACGAAAGGCTGATTTGATCGAATGGGGACGCATCTCTCTCCTCCCCACGCGCTGCCGATGCGGAGCCGCCGTCGGGCATCCCGAATTAATTCTAGCCTTGATCGGTTACTGCCAAGCACCCGCTCCGAGGCCGCTTCCCCAGCGCCGGGTACCCGGCCCGTGGCCACCCACCTCCGACCACCAGACCGAAGCCTCCCAAGCTCAAGCACCGCTCGTTCCCGCCGCCCCATCGCCGCTCCCGGCTCCCAAAGCAAATCCGAAGCCAAATCCTTCACCCTCCAGCTGGGAAAGCCGACAGCCGGACTCGGCACGGCACAACCCGAGTGGCCGCCGGGAGCCAGCGCGTTATGAGGATGCTTAAATATTTCCGTGCCCTCTCAGGAGAATACGTGTTTCACAGGATCACACCGATTTCATCCAAACAAAACAAAAGCTACAACGGAAAAAAGAAATTAAAAACGACTGAAAAAAAATCAGAACCTCTCAAAAAAAAAAACCAAAACCCACCCTCGGTTACTAAATTCTCCGAAAACAAGAAAGTTCCAAAAATACCAAAGCCTATGTTGTGTGGACCAGCAGGGGACAGGGAGGGAAGACCTACATCAATAAAAAGAAATTAAATTAAAGAAATGTCTTCAACTGTCTTATAGCAAGTCTGCGTTTCTGATCTTTTTTTTCAGAGTCTAAAAAAACACTCAAAATAGTTGGAGCTAGAAATTTTAAAAGATTTTTTTTTTTTTCTGGCACTGATTAACTATCTGACTAACTTTTACTGCTTTTTTCTTTTCTTTTTTTTTTTTTTATGCACTAAAAAAATAAAAACAAACCCAAAACCTAATGCCCAGGAAACATAAAATGTAGCTTAGAGGCAGTTTCTTTTCAATATTTACAACGGACTTTCCTCTAGTTTGACTCCGTAAAACCCCTCCACGCTCGCCAGCCGGGTCAGGCTGCAGGGAGGGAGCGCGGCCCCGGCGTCACTGCTGAGCCCACGGATGCTTTTAGTGGCCGAGAAAGTGTTCAGAGCTTGGAAGAGAAGAAAGATTAGCTGGGATTTGGGGATTTTTTCCTTTTTTTCTCTTTTTTCTCCAGCTGAAGAGCAAAAGACGACTCTGATAGCATTGAAATGAGGTGAACCCCCGGATCCAAGCCTTTCCGTAGCGCGGCGGCGGCTCGTTCCAGCGACGCTTTGCACGGGCTACGGCACCGAGGAGTGCCACGTGCTTCCGAGACGCGAATCTGTTCATCCTCACGCCAGCCCTGTGAGGCAGGAGAGCGGCCTCACCCCGCCGGGGGGGAAACTGAGGCACGGAGAAGTGCTTTGCCTGCTTGCTTTCCTTCTTGCCCCACGGCAGGAGAGGCAGCCAGCAGCACAAGCTCTGCCTGCTCGCTGCCTGCCTGCCTGCAACTCCTCCCCAGCACGACCCAGCGAGCAGAAACCCATTTTACCCCGCTCCCCTCTCCTGCCTGGAGGCTCCCTACGTCCCCCTGCCCCAACTTCAAAACTCCGCATCCCTCCTCACCCCAGGGACAAGGATGCTTCCAGACAGCAGCCGACCCCTGCACGCCCCAGGACGCGGCAGGGCTGGGGCTGCTCCTTGCTCATGGAGGGGGGGGGGGGGGGAATTAAATTGAAAAAAATAAAACCAAATTATTTCTGCTAGGATAAAAACAAGGCAGAGGGGAGCCGATGGCGCCGCTCACCCCTCCGTGCGGAGGTTTCCCCTAAATTACCTTTTATTCTGGTGCAAAGAGAGCGGCTAGAGGAGCTACGGCGGGGCCGGGGATCCTTCCTGCTCGCTTTCGGGGTTCGCTAGAGCTTTTTTTTTCCTGCTTATTCATTCCAGGCCTGATCCAGGGCTCACTCGCGTCTCCTGCCACCCAGGCCAGCCGCGCCGGGGATCCCGCTTTATCCCGCTTTCGCTCTTTCCAGCTCAGCTTGGCTCCGGAGAAAGATGGGAGATGCTTGGAGGCGTCTTCCTTACTGCAAATCACTTTATATAAATCATTTCCCTTGGGAAAACAAAGAGATTCCCCCCCAAAAAAGCACCGATCGCTCCTACGTTACGGCAGTGGGACCAGCTTGGGGGGGAAGCATCAAAGATTTCCCTGAATCATCAGATTTTAGGTCAAGATCTCACTGCAACAACCAGATGAACAGGACTGGGGGTGCTTGGGGTGGGATCTGGGTGTTTTGTTTTTTTTTTATCCCTCAATGATACAGTTTGAACCAGTTATCAAAAACGCTTGCTGTTGGAAAAGACAATTATAATCACCGATGTCTGAATACACTGTTCTGTGCAAGGCTGGAAAAAAAAAAAGTAGAGAGCCAGAGATTTCAAGTAATAAGAAACCGTTTTTCCTAGGACAAATACCAGTCTTCCTTAAAAAAAAAAAAAAAAAAAATTAAAAAAAAATGAGGAAAACCCCGCGGAAGCCCCTCTCCCACTGCCCCGAGGGCCGGAGCTGCCGGCCAGGCGCTGCCAGCCCTAATTTTGCTCCTTTGAACCCCAAATTTATGCAAAAAAAAAGGGTCAGCGCTTCCCTCCCACCAGTGATGGGCTGGATCCTCCGCTCCTCACCCACCCCAAATTATTTCTGGGGGGGAGGCGCGGGGCGGCGGGATGGGGACGGCAGCGCCCGCCGCTCCCAAATTCACTTTTACCACCACCCAATTTTTAATATTTTTTTAACCAACATTCAAAAAAGGGTCTTTTTACTGCAGGTACGGTGAAAAATAGCAAGATGGGACTTTAAAAAACCCCCGTGAACCTTTTAGAGCGGGCAGAGAGGTTCAGGCCCATCGGTCCTCAGGGTTGGATTCATCTTCTCTCTCCTCGATGTGCGTTTATATAAAAAAAATTGGCTCCTATTAATTTCTCTCTCTCCCCTTCTCACTTTTTTTTTTTTTTTTTTTTAAATTGCTTATCCTCGGTAAAACGGAGGCAAATCTCTGTAAAATATTTAACAGCATCATAGTGGAGAAGATGGTTCGACGCTGCCTCCGTGGCAACACAGGAGGCCGATTCGTTTGGGTTCTGGGATATACATAAATATATATATATGTGTATATATATATATATGGCTTCCAAGTGTTTGAAAAAAAAATCGCCTGAGCTGGTGCAGTTTAAATACCAGCAAACCCCATGTACCCCACTTTGCATAGTCAACGCTGCCTAGGAGTCCGTCCTCACATCCCCGGGAGTGGAAGATTTCTGATCCCAAAGCTCTTTAATAAGCTGATTTCTCGATGGAGCTGGATTGAGAAAGGCCTTTCAGCCAGTGGCGGGTTTTGGTTGGGTTTTTTTTAAATTGAATTTAAAAAAAAAAAAAGAAAGAAAAAAAGAAAGAACTTAAGTTTTGCCAATTGAAAAAGTTGGTGGGCTCCAATTTGTCCAAGGTCTCGAAGAGTCGCGACATCTGACAGCTCTTGCGTTGTGATGAAATTCATTAACTGGCTTGAAAAGGCCAAAAAAATAAAGCTGCTGCTGCCATCTTTTCCACTATGTCTGAAATTCCTGTCGTTCTCCATAGAGAGCTCATAACACTTGGTTACCTGCACATAACTCCTGGCTCATAAGAAATTATGAAACTTAACTTCTCTTTTCATTAAAAAAATAAAATATTCAAGACTATCAGCTTTTATATAAAATATCAGCAAGCCCAAAAAAAAAAAAAAAATTCAATTGCTGAGGTAACTTCATACCTTGAGGTAGCTTTTTTTTTTCTTTTCTCTTCTTTTTTTTTTTTTTTCTTTTTTTTTTTTTTCTCTCATTGCTCAAACACACAGCAATACCTGGCCTTCCCCCACATCTCCCTGTTGTTGCAATGGTTTAAAGGACAGTAACTGCTGCCGTGTTCCCTTATCAATGAACCACCCGCCTTCCCGATGCTGCATGAGCTGAACTGGAAGCCGGGTTTGGCTTTCGAGGATGCGCCCAGGAAAACGCCTGCTCGAGCGGGAGGGCTGGTCTCCACGTCAGAAAATAAACAGGTAAAAGCATCAGTGCGAGGTTTGTTCCAAATTCCCTCCTTTTAGCCTCAAATTGGCTCACCCAAGGGTTGCTGCCCGGTCTCCTCCCACCCAGTGGGTGCGGGATCCGGCATCATCCCTCTCCCCCCAAATTAATCCCAATTTTGCTTTTCCACCCTGCTGCCCCAATTTGCAGGAAAATCAGCGTAAATCCACATTTCGCCTGGATTTGCAGCAAAAAACCGCGGCACGAGGGCTTGGCCCCAGCCCCGCCATGGAGACAAGGCCTTCCCCTGCCTGGAAGAGGCGATGGCAGCAGTTACTGTCCCTTCCAAATATTCAATATTAAAAACAAATCATTAAAATATATCTAAAATATAAAATCCACATAAGAGTGACGGGAATCAGTAACCATATTACATTCGTTTGACGTATATATTTGGTATCGTCTCATGAGAACAGTTATTCTTACTGCAGAAAGGAGGGTGGTGGTTGGTGTGGGTTGTTTTTTTTTTTAAATAATGAAAAAAATACCTTTATAAGCTAGTAAAAATGTGCCAAATTTCAAGAATATTTTTTTCCCCACCTAGAGAGGTTTGGAGGGGGGGAATAAGACACAAATAGCCCCAGGGGAGTTCATGCGAGCGGGCACCGCCCCAGTTTGCTAATAAAAATATTCCCCGGGTTTTTCCTGAAAAACCCCCTGTATTCCCCCACGGCTCAGCCCCGGGAGGCTCCGACAGGATTTTGGGGCACAAACCTCCTGCTCCGGGTGGGGAAAGTGAGGCCGAGGGCAGCTGGCAGAGGACGTGGCAAAGGAGTCGGGAACAACCGCGGCGCCGGCTGAGCGGCAAAGCCGAGTCCCCTGCGGCCGGGCAGCCCTCCGCTGCTCCCCCAGCCCCGCCGGCTCCCTCCCGACCCCCCAAACCATTCTGCGTGCAGTTAGTTCCCATAATCTGATTACTAGAGATGAAGATTAATTCGATGTTTCCTACCAAGCAGGGGTTTCTTTGCCTTTTTTTTTTTTTTTGGTGGTGGTTTATTGCTGTTGTTTGAAGGGAGGAGGGAAAAGCAAAAGCCCTTCCCTCGCCCCTTCCCTTCCCCAGACAGTTTGCCTCGTCTCTAGGACGGGTCGTCACCTCCGCAGCGGAGATCACTGAGAAAAATGGTCGCGTGTCCCACTTCTGCCGTTAATTCATAGGCTTCAAAAAAAAAAATAAAAAAAAAAATTTTGAAACTAACCTAAAATGAAAAGAAACATTCAAACAACTGAAAGAAAAAAAAAAAATCATCCTGGAAAATAGAGGTGCTCTCCTGGCTTCTAAGGCTTTACAAGGCACTGCACTGCAGGCAGCGCGGGCAGGAGGAATCCTGCCCTCCGCCCGCCCGCCGGTGGCTCTGAGACTGGAGCGGTGCAGAGCTCCCAAGGGACCCAAATCCACTTGGCGCTAAGGTGGGGTTTTTTATCTTTTTTTTTTCCCCCTGCAATGGATCTCATTACCAACAGGGGTTGATAAGAATCCACTGCAATTTCTCTTTAAAAAAAAAAATCAAACAGGAAAAAAAAAAATTAAATGCTCCAAAAGGCTCTGGGAATATCCACCAGCCGCGGGGAGGGAGGGAAGGAGGGGTCGGGGAGACGCAGCCGCCGGGCGCCCCGGCTGGGACGGGACCTCCGAAGGCTACTTAAATGAGAGGGCAAATGCTGCACCCGCGAGAGGGGACCCAGGGCCGCGGTGGCCACAGCTTCGCCGCGCCGTCGTCCCTGGGCACCCGGCGCCGCGCCGGCCTCGGCAGAGCAGCCGCTTGGCCCGGCACGTTGCAGCACCTCTCGCTTCATTTAAGTAGCTGTCCTGGCACGTGGAGCTAAAAACAGATCTGATTTTTTTTTTACCCTAGCCATCTACCTTGGAAGCCAATCAAACTGCCTTTTAATCTCGATCGGTTAATGAAAAAATTAGCATCTGTCTACGGTAACTGATTCCCAGCCACTCTTAAGCCCGGCATTGGCTTGTTCCGCTTTTCACGTTGGTGTCGGTGCTGCTCTTATTTCCTCCGCGCTTGCGTCTGGCCGCTCTGTCCCTTCTGGTGCTGCTGCTTCACCTGGGCCAGGATGTCTCGGATCTTGCGCTGAGCCATCTGTGGGTAAGAAGAGCAAAGCGGGGAGCTGGGGGGGACCCCGGGGCCAGCGAGACCCCGGGGGCAAGGGAAACGGCTTTGCATGTCGTGAAAGACGCCACAGTGTCCAGCAGGGCTGGGTGAAGTTGCTCCTGGAGAGCCCTTCCTGCCCTATGTTTAGCGTGGTTTCCTCCAGAAGTTGGGTTTGGGAGGTGATGCTCTGCGTGTGCCCACACTCCCACAGCTCTCCCTCCTTCCCCCACCATCACCCATGGCAAAGAGCACAGCTCGCCGTCGCCCACTTTTGCAAACACCACCAGCCAGGCGTGGAAAAAACTTCCACAGGAGGATACACAGGCGGACACAACCCCGTACGAGCCATCAGAGAATCCACCAGTGCCAGTGCAGGAGCTGCCAGGGCCATACCTGGCTGGCGTAGAAGTGCCCGATGATCTTCACGATGACCTGCTCGTTCTCGTCGGGGGTCTGGTCCCGCGGCACCACCACCTCCGCCGCCGTCAGGTTCTGCAGCTCGTTGACCTGTGGGGAAGGGGCAGAGACCACCCCGTCGCACCGTGCGGGAAGGACGAGCCACTCCGGGAAATCCCAGCCAGGCCACCGGGAAATCTGTCCCTGGGATGTCCCCAAGCACCGGCATGAAGCAGCCACCCTCCCAGGGATGTCCCCCCCCCAGGGTGCTCCCATCCCCATCCAAGCATCGCTTCTGCTTACGGTTTTGCCCCCTTTGCCGATGACCCTGCCCGCGGCCGAGGCGGGGACCCGGATGTGCGTCTCCAGCTTCACTTCTTCCTTCGGTCCAAAGAAGTTTTCCTCCTTCAGCTTCCCGTAAATCCTGCCTTGCGCCTGCGGAGGGGAGGGAGCACGGAGTCAGGCATCACCCAAGATGTCCTACCCCTGCGTGTCCCCACTGGCTCAGTGGGTCTCCATCCCCGGGACCCGGGATGGGACAGCATCCCATGAAATCCCAGTTCCTTGGGGTTTCAAAGCGGCTCAGCCCCTGGGAGAGCTGACGCTGGGTTCACCCAGCTGCAGACTGGGGGGCTCAAAATTAGGGTCACCACCCTGCTCCTCCCTTCCCGGCTCCGTGGGGCGGTGGAGAGGGACACCCCGAATTCCCCGCGGTGACGGCAGCGCAGGGGGAACCTTGAACTGAGCTTCCGGAGGGCCCGTGATGACGACCATGCGCACTTTGGAGTCCGGCGTCTCCGGAGGGGCAATCTGGAGGAGGGAGAGAGACAGCGGCTGCGGCGGGGAGCGGCACGGGCAGGGTGGTGGCCGTGCCCTCCCTCCCCTGTGCCGCAGGATTGGGCCCCTAGCCCAACCACCTGGGCTTTTCAGGTGGTTTTCCCAACCAGAACGGCACCCGGTCAGCGGGCGCTGGCAGAGGGGGGCTCCCCATGGGGCAATCCTACCTTGATAGAGGCACTTGCAAACCGGGAGAGCTGCTTGATGTGCTGGCCCTTCTTGCCGATGATGGCACCAACCGCCTGGGCAGGGATGAAGACGTGCACGGTCTCCTGCTCCGGAGGCTGCGGGTACAGAGTCACCGTTCAGGGTGCAGTGTCACCGTTCAGGGCTCAGTGCCACCACGGGGATCAGGGCTCCAAGCTCCCCCCCAGGTGATGCCCACACCTCTCCCAGGGGTGCAGGGCTGAGCCAGCACCAGACCCCGTGGGGTCTGAGCACCTTCTCCCTCGCATTTGCAATAGTTTAAAACACCAGATCCCGCACCCACGCTGGACCTGACCTGGCTGCTGCCAGCACGGGATGCTGAAGGCATAACCCTGACCATCACAAGGGTCTTCTCCACCCAGGGGACATCCCCGAGCTGGAAGCTGGAGCAGTTCGAGCTGCTGGGTGTTCACTTACCATGAAGGAGCTGTACGGCGCGGCCCCAGAGACGCTGCTCGGCGGAGGAGGTACTGCGTTGGAGGAGGCAGGGAAGAGGCCAACCGCAGCCAGGTTAAGGCCAGGGATGAGGTGAGATTGCAACTGAGGGCGAGAGGAGAGAAATGCTCGTTGCTTTTATCAGGGCATCCTCCTAGAGAACTCCCGTCAGCCGAGACGCAGGGCAGGACCGAACCCCACTCACGCTCATGGCGGCCACGTCGTTCTCGTAGGCTTCCCTCACTTTCTTCATGATCTCCTGCTCTGCTTTGCAGCAGTTCTCGATGGAGCCCTTCACCGTGATGGTCCTTTCGGGGTTGTACAGAGTCAGGTCCTGCAAGCTGATGGGAAAGCCAGCGTCAGCACCGAGACCCTGCCCTGCCTGACCAGCGCTACGCCGGGTCCTCCAGTCCTTCTGATGGGTGCTGTTGGGGTGCCAGGGACACGGGGTGCCACTGCCACCGTGTACTGGGACTGCCTGGTCCCAGTCAGAGCAGGGACCAGCATCATGGTTGGCACTGGGAAGTCCACTCTGCCTTCACCCAAAAACATGGCTTAAGAGTAAAACCCCAGTCCTGGCCATCAAACCAGCCTGTCCTGAGCTCTGCAGCCCTGGAGGGATGGGGAAGGGACCCCGAAGGGACGGGGAGGGGACACCGAAGGGACGGGGAGGGGACACCGAAGGGACGGGGAGGGGAACACAGAAAATATAAACCCAAGACTTTTCAAGAGAGCTTTGGGGAGTAAAGCACCCATGCCACAGGCTGGTTTCTCAGCTGATGGGCAGGCGTCTCCGCCCGCTCATCACATCACCTGTCTCCTCCTCATCCTCCCCATCCACCCCGGCCTGAGGAAGGTCTGCCCTGGTTTCCCCAAAGGGAGTGAGGAGCCTTACGATGAGATGGTGATTTTTGTCTCCGTGTCCTGCTCCACTTTCTTCAAGTTTCGCCCTTCTTTGCCGATCAGGCGCCCCACAAAGTTGTTATGGGCCAAGATTTTCAGAGGCACTTCATCAGCTCTTGAGAGAGGAATGGGGAAAAACCAACATGAAGGAATACTGCAGCCAGAAGAGGAGGGATTTGGTACAGAGGGATGGGGGAAGCTCAAGTCCCCTTGCTTGGAGTCCCTGCTCCTCCAACCAAAGCTCTTCCAACCAAAGCTCCTGCACACACGGGAGCATCACACGGCTCCGGGCATTAGGATGGTACCACAGCCCAGTGAAGAGCCACGGACGGGACACGCGTGCACAGAAAGGCAGGGGAAAACCTTACGTCTTGGTGTCCTTTGCCTCCTTCTGCATGATCTCCAAAATCATCTTGCAGGCAGCAGAGCAGCCCTCGGGGGTAGAGTGGATGCTGATGGCTTTTTCTGCGGCTCCCGCGTTTTCTTTCCGGTGCACATCAATCCTGCAAGCATGGGACGGGCGCTGGGGCGGGGGAAGCAGCTCTGCAGCTTCCCGGCAGCACGAGTGTGGGCTGCTCCGCTCCCCAGGAACCGCCTGGAGCTCACGCTCGACTGTAAGGTTATATGCACCCAGGGAAGGCAAGAGGAGTTAATTCTGGGCTTGATACTTGACATGGAAGCAGCGGCTAGAAGCTCAAATCACAGAAATCCAAATAAGGCATCAGCATCTGTTTATTTTAAGCAACAGGAGTGATTAAGTGGTGGAACAAGCACGTGCCTGGGGGACAGGATGAGCTGTCCGTGACTTCACGTCTTAGATAAAGCCTTCCTTGGGGGACAAGAGCCGTAGCCAACATAAGCTCGGGGGCCAAATGCAAGAGCAGGCGGGTGAAGCTCAGCAAGCTCATGCTAAATGAGACCGGCTGAAGCAGTGACCTCCACGCCACACCTTCCTGGGTCCCATCCCAGCCAGGGTGGCCTCAGCAAAGGGAGACACGTGGGGAAGTGCCACCAGAAAGCCTGGCTGGGGAAGGGCATGGGATGGTGGCTCTTGGACACACTGCCCTGCATGACGGGAGAGCTGGAGCGGCCTCAAATAGCCCATTCTCCAATAAAAATGAAATCCAGCCTCATATATCACTGCAGACCACTCGGCTCAACAAGGTGCAAACTGGTTCATGGGAGAACGGACTCACTTGGACTGCGTCTGCTTGGTGATGTTCCTGATGGTGGCCCCTTCCTTGCCAATGATGGCACCCACATATTGGGTGGGCACCAGGAGGCGGAGGGGGATATCCACTGGCTGCTGCTTCACTGGTGCCCCCGCGGAGACCGGGGAGCCCTGCCTGGGAGCACCACGCGCCCCAAAGCCGCCCCGCCGCCCGTTCTCCGGCCCTTGCACGGACTGCTCGTCGGGGATGTAGGAGACCTTCAGCGCGTGGTTCTCCAGCTGGTGCCCATTCAGCTTCATGATGGCTCTGGAAGGGGAGAAGGCGTTGGGGTGGGAGTCCCTCCTGGCACAGCCCCACGCAGAGCGCCAGTGCATCAGCATCAGCTCAACCCAAACCGGGCCAAGCCCTCCGTGGCGTAACACCCGACAAGGAAGCACCGGGAGGGGGAAAGGAGACATCATCGATGCCATGGGGACCTGGCAGGACTTTCCACCCAGCCTGGATGAGGCAAAGTACTTTAAGAGGAACCTCTCCGAGCGCCCGGGGAGGGGATGGGAGCAATGGGTGCAGGACAGGATCATGCAGGGAGCGATTCCCACGTCTCCTCCGCCTTATGATTTTTGGCTGATATTTCAAATCCCTCTCCCGGCAGGACTTCAGGGACTGCAAGAGCTGAAAGCTGTCGATAGATGGGGCTGGCAGCAAGAGCAAAGCAATGGCTTTGGCCACTGCTCTCTGCAGCTCCTTCAAACCTCCCTGGCTTTCTACGGAGAAAACCAAAACTGCAGCTCTCCAGAAAGCGGTCAGTGACTCAACTCTTGCAAAAAAAAAAAAACAAAAACAACCCACCCAAAACCCCCTAAAACTAGCTGAACAGAGACTTTTCCTGCTAGCAGCCCCATCCCTGCAGGATGCAGAGGGACCAGAGAAAGGTGCTTGATGAAGAACACCCATCCCCGGAGGAGGAAAAAGCAGGGGAGAAGGGATACAGATCTGAGAGCACAACTACTTGCACAAAACTCTTTTGCTGGGTGCTTCCCGGTGAAAGAAACCCAAAAGATTTCACCTTATAGGGTGCAAAGCGCAGGGCTGGTGTGGATGGACAAGGGAGAGGAGGACAAACTGGGAGCGTTCCCCTTGCCGGGCTCCACGGCTGGACCCTGCCCCACGTTATTACAGAAAGCAAAACAAGACCGCAGTTCCCCCATGAAGGTTTGCTGCGGCCACGCATGCAACCACAGCAAATTCACGGTGGCCACGGGTTTGACAGCTGAAGTATTACCAGCCAGGCGGCCACTGGGAAGCTGGCGCTTTGGCGGAGTGACCACAGGCGACGTCCCCAGGGACGGTGGCACAGCCGCGGTGGCCACATGTGAGCCATGCCCGCCTCGGTGACGGAAACCTTCCCGGATAAAAAGCTATCAATCAATCCCCGCACTCCTCCAGGCTGCCCTCCAAGGAAAGTGCTGATCCCATCCCTTTTCCAGCTTTCCAGAACCCTTTGTCAGGACAAAAGGAAAGCGAAATAAACAGCGGTGAAAACCCAATTAATTTTCCATTCACATTTAGTGCAAAGTCTGATCTTCCCAGGCAGGAGGGGGAATGGAGCTGCAAGTGCCCCAGTGACACGGCCATCAGCCAGGAAGGACACGTGTTGCCTGACACCTACCAGCTCCTATGATATTTGGTCTCATTATTACTTTTTCTGGAGACATAACTCCTGAAATCATGTAAGTACAAGAAAATCTCTACTTTTCCTTAAGTAAAAAGTTAGGTTTTTACTCTCTGAACTGCAGAGAAAAGCCTAAAAACATGGATGTCCTCTGAAGGGCTTTCATCTGAAGGTGAAGGAAAAAAAATCAGAGTTCTGGGGGGTTTCCTCAAAGATTTGCTGCATTTTTAGCCAAAATTTAGGAATTTGGGGGTAATCTGACTCCCAGCACTGGAAATCCTGTCTTCTGCAAGCGGGGAAGGGGCTGGAGCCGCAGCAGGGAGGGCAGCCCGTGCTCCAGAGGACGTGGGGCACTTACTGCCTGGTCTGCTCCCGGTTGGCGTAGGTGACGTTGACAACGGCAGTCTCGCTGTCCGTGTTCACTGCGAGCAAGAGAGGCAGAAATTAGAGAGGCAGTGCGAATGCCGAAGCCCCTCAAAAAGCGCAGAGTCCCTGCTCAGACAAGTCCCCCCTTGGATGAGTCCCCACCGGGGCTCCCCAGGGATTTGCAAAGGTTTTCTCCTGGAAGGGAGAAAAGTGTCCAAGGGCTCAGGCCACGCTGGGACTCATCCTGAGCAGCACAGACCCTTATTTAGAGGATCCCAATATGCCATTGCGCTCTGCAGCAAAGCAACCAAAGCCAACTCCATCCTGCTGTCCCTTGACAGAGCCCAGGGACAGTCCCAGGAGCTCCTCCGAGCCCTCCTTTCCATTTCTAGGAGGGTTATGGTAACTCCATTCTCATTAAACATCCCGGGGGCAATATTAAACCTCCTGTCTCAACTGATCGCCATTAGAGGCTGAGATAAAATCTGCCGAGTGGAGACAGCCAGTCCCTGGCCAGCCTCGGGAGAGCATCCTGCACCTTCCCCCGAAGCGGCTGCTGGGGGGTACCCGCGGGTGCGGTGGGAACAATGCCGACCCAGCACCCGATGCAGGGACACCCACGTGTGCTGCCCAAAGCCACCGCACAGGACTCGTCTTTTAGCAATAGGGAGCAAAAAATAGCCCCAGCAACCAGGCTGAGACCTCTTGACATCTTCAGCCGTGGCTTCTGCTGACAAAGGAAAACCGCGTGTCTGTCTTCACCCTCCTCCTCCCCAAAAAATAGCTGGGGCAGAAAATATCTTAAATACAGCTTCTTTTTTCAGTCCTACCTTGCTCGCAGTTTTCTACGGTGCCATACTGGGCTAGCAAACCATCCAGAACCTGGAAAAGGGAGAAAAAAAACCACTTTACAGTGGGACTGTCAGGACAGACCAGGGAAATGTAATCAATCAATAAAGGCAGCTTTCTAGTCATTAAGATTTCACAAGCAATTAGAAGAAGGAAGCTCCTGCCTGCCCCAGGCCGCTGGACCGAGGGGCCTCGGGGCCAGATGGGCGGGGGGGAAGAGTCGGGGAAAAGTCCCAGCAGTCGGCAGGAAGAAAGGATCCATTTTGTTCCTTATACAACAGATAAATCATATAACCCTGTTATTAATGGGGATTTTGCTGGTGTAGCTTACGTTGCTTCTACCAGTTGAATTTACTCCTGTAATGGAAGAGGAATAAGCTATGTGGATTCAAGGATCTAGTATAATTACACCTAATTAATAACAAAGAAAAGGATAGATCAACTTTAATCCCAAGTACAGAAACCTGGGGGGGAAATTAGCCCTTAAATCTCATCTCCACTTCTCGACTTGCTCCTCTTACCTCCCATCGCAGCTGGGGTGGGATGTTTCGGATTTGAATTTTCCGGCTCCTGAAATAAATGAACAGCGATTAAAAAGCAGATTTGGCGCCTGAAACGCAGCCGTCTTGCCTTGAAGTGTTGCATGTTGATGTATCTAATCAAGTTTTGCATTTCCATACACTACCAGGGTTTCTGATGGCTTTTGGCTAATTACACCCAGCCTGGTCGGTGCTGGATCTACGCTGGGAGCTTCACCGAGAATGAGATGCCAAAACCCGCCCCGACCCTTCGGCACTGGCTGGAGCCCTAACGTGGGCACGGCTGGAAAGGCAGAGACTTTTGCCAGATTAAATAGAAGGATTAGAAAGCCAAAAGGGAGTTGTGCATTCACGTAACCTGCCCTCCTGCACCGAGGGACGACCCTCGGGATGCCACCAACCGCCGGCGGCACCCGCTGGAGCATCACCACCACATCCAAAAACCCGGCTGAATTTTAATCAGGGAGATCAAGGCACGGGCATCCCAGCTCCACCACCCAAGATGGTCTCAGGCTGCTTCTCCACTCACATTTTTGGCTCTTCCTAACCTCACTTCTCCCAAAATAGAAACTCTTTCTTTAATTCCAATGCCAAATTTACCCTGGGGGTGCTGTCGTCCCCCTTCCGCCCGCCCCTCGCCCTGCAGCTGCCGCAGGCAGCTGAGAGCAGCCGCGGGCTTGTCCGGTGGCTCCGGCACCGGCGTGCAGCCACGCCGCCGCGGCTGCTGGCACCCCGATGTGCTGCTGGACACCCCAAGAGCCCGCACCTAAAGGCAATGACACCTTTAGGTGCCCAGTGCTTCGAAGGATGCAGCTTTGTGAGTGCGACCCATATGTGAACAGTGCCAACCCCCCACGGATGGCTGGTCCCCTCCGTTGGCCTCTTTTTCTCAGGAATAACCAAAACCACTGAATTTTAAGATGCCTAAAGAAAAGGAAGATAAATGCCACAACCAGGGCAGGCAGCTCGGTGCTCACAGCACTATATCAAGCAAATACCCTCAGACCTGCTCATCACAGACCCAGGCTTCAAATTCAAAGTATTTATGGACGCGTGAAATAATCCAAAAAAAGGAGAGAAAATGAGATTCCAGATCCTTATCTTCTAATTACACAACTTCAGAAGGTGGCTCAGCTCATTTGTCAATGAGAAGAAATCTCAGCGTGAACCAGCCCAAAGCGATCGGTAGGGTTGAGCCACACAGGTGAGGATTCCTCCGCAGCCCCGTCATCCTGCGAGGTGAAAGCAGCTGCCTCGAGCATCCCCTCTGATCCGTGCTGCCGATGCAAACCCCCACACATCAAAATCCCTGCAAGGGCTGGCTGGGTCAGTTGGTTTCAAACAAAATCAGAACTGACGTTACCCAAAGTCACCAAAGATATCCCAAAGATGCAGACCAGAGGGATGGGATGGCCAGATTTGGGGCTGCTCTCCCCTCTAAAAGTCAAAATGAAGCACAAAAAAAAAAATATTGCATGCTCCCACCAGCTCAGCCACCGGAAAGGCTCCAAAACACCAAATTTTGTCACTTCTACAGATGCAAACTGGGTGGATGGGGAAAAAGAAAACAACCCAACCCTTAAAATTGCAGCGTGTTGCGGGAAGCAAAGGCGGGGGACCATGCTCTGAAACCAGACCTCTCGTTTACATGCTAATCCGCATCCCAAAATGAATGGGAGAGAGATTAAGAAATTCAGAATGCAAAGAATGTCACAGTCCAGGGAGGGTCAAAAGGATTTGAAGTGATAGAGGAAACCCCGTAGGTTTCCCACTGCCCACCCCTGCCACGGAAACTTCTTCAGATAGCTACAAGCATCTGCACGGGCAGAGCATGTGTTCTGCACATACGTGACCAGAATCAAATGGGCTATGGAGAGAAAAGAGCCATTTATGTCCTCACACTGCAATTCTGCTGGTGGCACCTAATTGTCTCCCTCTAAAAAAAAAAAAAATTAAAAAAAGAATCAGATCTCCTTTGCTGAGCTTGCGGGAGCGCCCGCCCAGGCAGAGCATCGCCCGCATCCGCACCAGCCAGGCAAGGCGAGGGGGCTGCTCTGTCCCTCACCGGGGCTGCTGTGCTTTTATTAATATGTTAATTAACCGGTAATTCCTCCCGTCGCGACCACGCCACCGGGATTATTTGCCGCTCCTAACGGCCTCCATCGCTGACAGATATTAAATCCCCGCAAGGCCACGCTTGGAGGGAGAGATGGGTCTGTTATCAGCCCAACCCGGTGAGCTGCACAAAGCAGAGAGGGTTCCCACGAAATCCTGGGATGAGCCAGCGCTCCGAATACTTGACTCCAGGCCCATCTCCATGGGTGCCCATCCCGCCCCAGGCAGGGTGGAATCGGGGCCGCATCTATCGGCCCTTCAGTGAGGTCTGGCTCGCCATGGAGCTGCCCCATGGCAGGTGGAAACCTCCCCCTCCGATGAGCAGCCCCTGCTCGAATCCGGCTCCATCCGAGCGCTCGGCAGCGGCTGTGGTTAGAATTACAGAGGAAGTCATGAATAAATAAACCCCGCTATTTGCTTTGCTAGAAGCAAGTCCCGCCGTATTTAAATCCTCGTCGCGAAATGCCACTCTTCGCACCACGAAATGCGACTGTCCGGTTCTGCCCGCTCGCACCTCCATGCCGAGCAGAGCTGTACTCCAAATAAATAACTCTGCGAGACGGCGATTCCCCGGCTTTTTATTCATCATGTGCCAAAGGCGGGAGCTCCTCCCTCCCGCGCCGCTGAAGGGCTCTCGCAACCTCTGCTCGCCCGACCTCGGCTGCCAGCCGGGACTGGTGCTCGTGCCCCTCGGGCGGGCAGGAGCCACGGACCAGCCCCGGCATCTCCAGCCCGCGGGAGAAGGCAACAGCTCTGCCGGACGCCACTTGCCTTATGCCAAAGGCAGGAGCTTCCCAGATCCTTAGGGTGAGCCAGAGCGGACTGATCGACCTGGTAAAAAAATGTCTCTTTGCAGATTTGGACGGTTTCTGCCCATGTGCTGGTGGCTTTTTTTCATTTAAAAAGAAAAAAGAAAAAAAAATGGGGGTGGAGAGAGGAGGGCGAACAGCTGCAAGGCTGTAAGGCGAGAGGAACCACAGGTCCCAGGGACGGATCCCGGTGGCGGCGTCCTCCTGCTCCGCACCGACAGTGCTATTTGTGATAACAAGATTTTAGCATCCCACTATGTCCGTCCTTCAGCCCTCAAAAACCTGCCAACGTGCCCAGCAGCCCCGTGCGGATCTGCTGGCTCTCCTGCAGAACCGGGAGGCAAAGTGAGACCTTTGAAATCCTATGACGTTCTCAGTAAACCCTCCCCAGCCGTGGGCTGGGCTCACTGGGAAAAAAACCACCCACTCTGATGCAACCAGACTATAATGGGAGGTCGCAATGGGACCCACATCATGGAGCCACACCACAGATGAGCATCTTGGGTCAGTCCCTCGTTACCCCCGAGCAGTGGAACCACCAAGACCTGCTCCATCAAGGGCTTTCCTCGGGTTGTCCTTCAGCCAGCTCTTTAAAGAGCTCAACACACCAACAGGCTAAACTTCACTGGGGGGGAAAGCAGAGACAGAGCAAAGAGCCACGGAGGATCCTGCAATATCCAGGTACGACGGAGATACCTCGCCCTCTCGCGCTGTGCCCATCGACACCGTGTGGGTCAAACCCACAGTGCACCAGGAGGAACCCCTTCTCCAGAAGGGAGAAACCAAGGTGAAATGGGAAAAAGTGGCAGCAAAGGAAAGCCCTGTTCATTCGGAAAACACCCACTGCTGGTCTCCGACAGCCCCAGCGCCAGCTGGAAACCGCTCTGTGTCCCTAACGCACCCACACGACATCGCTGGCTCTCGGTGCCGCGTCGGCAGCCGCATCCTCGGAGCCGTGCAGCCTCAGCTGCCCATGGCACATCGGCAGCACAAACAGACTGGTACCCACTACAACCTTTGAAGAAAACCCTGATCACCCAGGCAGGCAGAATCACCATTAAGAATCCCAAATTAGGCCTGGGGGTTTTTTTTGTTTGGGTTTTTAATTTTTAAATCTCACTGGGAAACATCCAAGCACAGATTCAGCCATTGGGATCCCTCTTCTCTCACCCCTGGATGCATCCCCAGAGATTGCCTTCGAGAGGGTGGCCAGAGCCTCCCACTTAATTAAGAATCTGCTGGTAATTCCCCGGAGTGGACTGGCACAGTGACGGTGGTGGCAGGGACCCAAGAAAGGGGCACTAGCTAGTTAGGAGCAGGCGGCCTGGCCAGGGGCCAGCGGGAGGCTGGGGCTGGCCGCCGCGAGCAGGAGCCGATGGCAAAGCAGCACCAGCACAGCCCGACCTCGCTCGAGGGTTCCCCTCCCTTTTGCAGGAGCCCTGCGTGGTGTTTTCGAGGCGATGCTTCGTGGGGGCAGAGCTGCTCCTTGCCCCATCGCCAGCACGGGTCCATCCCTGCCGCTGGTGAGAAGCCCCAGCGAGACTTACTGTTACCTCCTCCCAGTGAAGTTTTGGCCACAGAGTCCACCTGAGACAAGAGCTGCTCTTTCCCAGCACGAAAAAGCTGGAGAGGCATCTGGAGGGGAGCATCGCTGCGCCCACAGCCGCTGAGCAGGTTGGCAGCAGAGCTTGGGATGAAACCCGCATCTCCCCACCGCACCCCGCGGATGCGCCTCCTTCCCCTGCCCCGCGGCACACGGAGCCTCACGGCGCAGGCAGGGGCTCGCCAAAGGACTGGCATTGTTTTACCAACAGGATTCAGCCCTGAGCATCACCGGCCGCACGGAGGCAGCTGGAGGGATCGGTGTGGTGGGCGCGGGGAAGGAGAGGAGGACAGAGGGTGCAGGACGCTCAGGTCACCCCGACTATTGACTTCTGAGCGTTTAGCCCCAAACAATGTTCCCTGTGATCTGCAGGTAACGGACACTCACAACCACCTGCATTACCAGAGCACGATGCTCTACCAGGCTCATCTTTAGGGGGCAACAACAACCCCCTGCACAGGGGTTACCCCCACGAGTGAAACAGCCCCACGGCGTGGCTATTTCCAGCACAGCCAGCCCCACGGATTTCCTTCCTCTTCCCCCGCTGGTCCAGGTTTTGTCCTGACAACTCAATTTCTCTTTAGCCCCAAAGCAAGGGGCTGATTCAGTGAACGTCTGCTAGAGAAAGGGCCAACCCCGAGCACCCCGGCAGGAGCTGCTGGTCCTCCATCTCTCTGCACCAGGGTGCCAGCAGCAGCGGATCGGGCTCTGCAGTCACACATACACCAGCCACACCTTCTGTGGGACGGTGACTACAGCATCTCTCCTCTATCCAACACCTCCTGGACCTTCTCCATCCCCCACCATGTATTTCTCAAAGCAGAGGTGACTAATGGCCCCAAGACGCTGAAGGACCAAGCGCTGGTGGCAGAGTACGGCCAAGCTCTGGGCTCTCCCCGACCCCAAGCACCAACCCCGTCCCAGCCATCTCCTACCAAAACTATTTATGCAATTCCTTAGGGCAGGAGGAGGATAGCCAAAGCCAGAGACATGGGGGGACCTACTAGAACTGAACAACATTAATGATGGCTTTTCAATCAAATGCAAATGTTATGCAAATTTGGGGGCTGAAAACACAGTGCATCCCTGATTCAATTAACAGCATTTCATTTATCTAGTTAGGCTTTGATTCAGGAAAGCACTTAATCCTGTGCTTAATGTGTTGTTGTTGTTGTTTTTTAATGTTTTAAACATTTTTAAATAAGAAAATGTGGTTGCTAAGACACAAACGTTGCCAGGGGGACTCGGAGAAAAGTTGTAGCTGAAATTACTTGCTTTTCCCTTATAAATTGATAGGCTTTCAATTTGCCAGCATCTCCACGAAGCAGGAATATTATCCCTATACTCCCTTCATTGACAAGGAAACAAAAGCACAAAAAGGGAGATACCTGCTGGAAGCCCACAGCAGATCCCCACCACACCTCTGAGCACAACCCAGCGCCGTCTGCCCGCTCGGATGGGATCAGCCTCCAGGTTTTAGCCACTTCGCCTGTGATTTGCCACCTTTCGCTTTGCCCTGCAAGCCAACACATCTCTCGGCTTCCCCATGTGCCGGTCGGTTGTTGTACTATTAAACCCACCGACGCATGGACTTCCCATCAGGACCAGGCATGCGAGATCCTTGCTGGAAGCACTCACACATGGGCAAGGCAGGAAAAAACTCACATACCAAATTCACCAGATGATGCTCGAGCAAGGCTAGCGATCCTAATTCCCTCCTCAAATGCAGCATTACTAAGGTTTGAGTCATACTTAAGCAGAGACAGATATTTGAATTTTTTTCTGAAGCCAGACCTCGTGACCCAGCTCCTCACGGAAGTGCAGCAGGTCCAGGTTGAACTTTCGGAGCCTTTGTGGTTTGGAAGAAAAACCTCAACGTGGGAATGGGGAGGAACCATGGAAAAGTCTTCCCCTGAGTTTGCAAAGAGCCTAAAACCAGAGCTCTGAGATTTGGAAGCATCACATTTGTTTTGAGCATTAACGCCGCAATGTCAAACATCAAGAATATTCAATTCGAGTATATAAGTAAAAAAATGCAGATCTGGGCTAGTATTTCCTAAAGGTTGGAGGGTGAGCCCTAAATTAGGGGTGGTTTTTTGCAGCACTGAATTTTGCTGCTAGCGTTAAGGTCATCACTGCCCTCTCCTGGCCATGCCGCTCCCCAGCACCGGTCCCCCCACTGCAGCATTGCCCAAGCCCCCTGTACCCCTCTTGTGCCCCGGCTTCACCGCCGAAGCTGCTGGTTGAGGTGGGTTTGGACTAGGACCTGGGCTGTGATATGGGGCAGGTCAGGCCAGGCACAGTCCCAAGAAAAAAAGTGGTAGAACCCTATCAAAAAGCCCTCAAATGTGCTACAATTGAGCAGGATCCAGCAGGGATGGAATGGGAAAGGAGAAGAGCATCCCTTTTCTTGTCCTGAAAAGGGACCCAGCTCGCAGCCTGCTCAGGAAACACTGATTTAAACAATGAATTTTCCGTATTGCCCATAAATAAAAAGCAAAGGTCTCCCTCCATCCCCCTGCCTCCAAAACACCTTGTCCAACCAGACCTCAACTTTATGTCATCAGTGCAACAAATTCTAACTTAACTCTTAAACTCTAACACCCTTTCTTCTAAAAGCATCTTGTGTTATTTCGAGCCGCTATCTTCCTTCCTTCCAGCCCCAGTGACCTGCTTGCGCTCATATCCTAAATCTTCATGAAGAAACAACTTCTCTATAAACCACACACCAGTGAAAAGCCTCCGTGGCCACAGTGGTTGCTCTTCGTTGGGGGACGTGGCCAAGGCAAGAGAGGAGAGTCCCAGCTGCACGTGTGCAACAGCAAAGCCAGAGCTGCAGGGTGGCTGACGGGAAAGAGATTTGGGGGTGGAATGAAAGGAAGAGGAGGTTGAGAAAGAAATGTGCAAATATGTATCATGACAAGATTAAAGCAATAGTAGCAGAAAGAAAAGCGGAGAGAAAATCGGGCTCATCCTTTGAAGAGAAACGATCCAAGAGGCCCCTCCTGAGGAGATCAGGCCAAGCCAACAGAGATCAGGCCAAGCCAACAGAGACATTTGGCTTCTTGCAGTTGGAGGGACCCAGAAGTGAACCGGCCATGGGATTTCGGAGAAACACGGACACATCCTCCACGCAAGACTCTCATACAGGCCCACTCGCCTTGGCCAGCAGTTATCTCTGGCAAGCAAGCATGACATGATTAATCCTTTCCATCAATCATCTCAGCAACCAGAATTTGATCCTTGGCTAATAAATCTGTCTAATTGGTTTCTCCCCATTAGCTCTTTTTTGGAACCACTTTGTACACGGAGAATCACGCCTAATAATTGATGAGATTTTTTCAGGGAGCTGCCAAGAATGAGAAGCTGTCCATGAGCATCCCTTTGAAAGCCTTGGAGAACTCATTCCCGTTTTTAGAAGAGCTCCTGCATCTCGGGTACAAAAGGAAGGGACTGGTTGATGCCCAGAGCTGGGAAAAATGCTCTGTCTTATATCTCCTCCTCTATTAAACTGCCGCGCTACCTCTCCACTCCTCGTTTTCCCCACTGATCCCAGATAGATGGTGCTGGCATGGAGCACACGCCCCATCCGCCCAGCTAAGTTCCAGCCTCTGAGAGGAGTCAATACCTCGGTGCTTCAAAAGATGCAAGAAATCTGAAAGAAATCTCAAAAGCCCTTATCCTCAACTTGCCCAGAGGAAGACTCTAATCATCCCCCAGACTTCTGCAGTTAGTCCTTGCCAAAGCCAATACATCAAGTATCTGCGGACAGGACAAGTTTAACAGTAAGTAATAGAGAGGAAAGATGGATGAGTTTTATACAATGCATCCATTTTGCATTATCTTTCCATTCTAATTTGCTGGCAGCTTGCCACGTATTGAAAGGCTCTTTCTGATGCTCTGAACATGCCCCAAAGCCAAGCCCAGCTAAACTCAGTGGGTTCTCACAACCAGCAACCCAACCCCAAACCTCAACGGGCCACGCTGCCTCTGACAAACGGGGGGCAGTTAACACACCAGTTCCCTCCCAGCCACCTCCAGCCAGCTTGGTCCCACTGCGACCCAGCAGCCAGCGAGACACGTTGAGGGATTTTCGTCCCTTAAGAAAAATCTAAAATTTCAGTTCTCAAACTGACCCTAATCAAACCTGACCCCCGAGCTGGCACTGGCTGGACTACGAACACGCCAGCAGATGTGATGTTTAAAGGCAAATTTTCTTGCAGACCGTTACATGTGGAGGGGTGGCAGAAGTGGGACTTGCTCCTCGCCCCATCTTTTACCCATGGATCTCAAAGCCCTTCTGAAAGCATCACTTCAGAGCACAGCACAACGCAACAAACTAAGGCAGCTGGGTAAGAGAGCACGCAGCGTCATCTGCATGTCCTCAAAGCGTCGAAGGGAGCACTGCCAACTCCGCACGGCTGTTAGCTTCCCTCCACCCCCGACGCCGATATAAAAACCTGAATAAAAGCACACACGAGATAAAGTATATTCTGCATTTTGGTGCATTCTGCACATTTCAGAGCATCTTCCTTCACCCATCAGGGCCGACTTTGAATAGAAAGGGTCCTAAATGTGGATTCTCACTCGGCCACCTGCCTCCAGGAGCTACGACATCGGCCACCGACACAGGAGATGTCTCAGTCCACCAGGTCTCCTGCCATCCTCCCCCAAATCCAACAACGCATAAAATAAAAGCTCAGATGGTGCGAAACCCACAGCATGGTCACACCAGCTCCCGCTCATTACTGCCTTCGTCAGGGTGCTGGGGATGGGGTTTCAGCAGGCAGCTGGGTGCCACCCATGAACCTCTCGCCCACTTCTCCTTGCCACGAGAGGGCACCTCCGCCCTCCTCCAGTGCCCAGGATGCATTTCTAACTGGTTTCCAGTGGCTCTGATGGTGCTACGTGCTCAGGGATGCTTTGAGATGAGTTCAAGCTTTGCAAAGCAGCCAAGTGAAGCTTCAGGCAGCTCCCACGCAGTCGGCGTCAGTGGGAACCCCAAACCCCCTCAGCACATGCTCTCAGGTCGGTCTTAGACCACTCCAATTTCTCAAGAATTAAGCATCATTACCAGGGTGATTGACAGGTGTCAGTCAGAAATGTTTCATATAATTTTGCCTACAGAAAGTGGCCACAGACATCTTTTTATTCTGTATTTCCAGCCCTCCCAGACAGTGGGGTACTGGCTTCTTACTGGAGATCTTACAAACCCCAGGGGCGTGGAGCACTTCGAGCAGGGGAAATAAGGAGGGATTTGTTAAGGTTGAGGGGAACTGCAAGGATTTAGGGCGCCGACAACTCCAGATGCACAGGCACATGCCAGCGCCGGCGCGAGAAAGGAAGAGGAAACAAAATCGCTTGTGACTTCTGAGGGTTTTTCTGATTGAGGTCTGTGTCGGGAGGAGGAGGTGGCGGCGGCAGCGCGGGGACCGGCGGCTTTGAGGGCTGCTCCGCTGCGAGGTTACAGTGCCGGAGAGCGGCACGGTGCCGCAGACCCTCGCGCCTGGCAGGTACAGATTTGTCAAATAAGACTGGATCAAAAATCAATATCAGAGAGTCTCCGTGCGGGGCTCTGTGCCAGTGGCATCGAGCCTGTTTTAAGCCAAATCAGGTTGAACCAGTGCAGCAATTGCACGCAGACAAGCCCTCCAAGATCAAAGCGGACTCATAAAGGGAGAATCCAGAAGTTACAACACGGATTATGCTATCTTATGAACTTAATTCAAGGGTGGAGACCCTTTTGCCAAAACTCAAGTTAAAACCCGTGATGATGTACTCAGACTTGCCAGTCCTCCCAGTTTGGGTGGGAAGGCGGCGGGAGGGGTTTCAGACCTCCAGCAAACTGAGCTGCGAGCAGCACGCTTGTCCCCATCGCGTCGGGCACGTATCGCAGCCCAGATCCCAGACAGGAGCTGCCAAAGCCCCTTCGAGCCCTGGCACCAGCATCGGCGGGTCCGGGCAAGGACGGCACAAAGATCTGCAGCAGGTTTGGTGTCGCAGCCGGGGCTGCGGCTGAGCCCCAGCTGGGGTAAAGCTGTGATGGTTTTTCCACTGAAAACTGTAAGTGAAATCAAAACGCTTCCGTTCTTCTGTCTAAGGGAAGGTAAAGACAAGAAACTAACTGAGATGAAAAAGTACAAGTGAGGCTGGTTTTTTCTTCTTCTTCTTCTTCATTTCCAGCATAAATTTTAAATAGAAGAACCGAGTTCTCCACCAAATCTGGTTGAAGCCAGACTCGCTCTCTCTTGCATTTCCTCTTCAGAAAGGAGGCGAGGGCAAAGCAAAACTCTTCTAAGAAAACGCAATCTAGCATTTTCATTGAAAAAATAAGAAATTAGGGTTTCTCGTGCAGAGTCTACAAAAACCACCCTTCGAGGGCAGAGGGAAAGATCCCAACCTTGGACAGCCCGACCGAGGAAGCCAGCGGCACCCACGGAGCCCGTGCGGATGCGGCCGTGCTCCTCCGTAGGCATCCACTTGGGTTTGGGAGAGGGTTAAAGCCCCCGGCGCCTTCCTTCGTCCCACCAGAGCTGGACCAGCAGCAGAGATGTAAAGTTTCCAGACAGGGGAAGATGTCCTATGTTTGTTAGTTTGGGGTTGGGTTTTTTTAGCAAGGGGGTTATGAATAAGAGAAGAAAAGGAAAAGGTTGAGGCTCAGGTAGGACAGGGCAGGAGCTGGAAAAGAGCACAGATGAGGCTCTTCTACTCCACTCCCGTTCACCTCGTTACAGAGCAAATAGCAATGCTGAAGCAAAGTCATTTAAAACCCACCACTGCTTTCGCACAGGCAACATGAAAAGCCAAGCCGACAAACACACACCAAATAAATTCAATGCACCATTAGGGAAATCCAGCACAAAGCTGTCTGAATATCTGATCTGGATTTTTTCCTAAGTGAATTCCCCTCAGTCATGTTCGTGCCCTCTCTCCTGTCTGCCTTCCATAAACATTCACATCGCCAAGTTTTACTGGCACAAACAGTGGCAGAAAGTAGCTTTCAAAGTTGCTTGAACAAGTATTTGGGGAAACTAAATATAAAATTTGCGCTGTGCAAATATTCATGCCAGGCATGCAGGGGTGTGCAGCCAGTAAGGCACAGGAACAATATCACGGGGCGGATAAAGGCTCACCAGGGGCAGCTCTTCATTCAAGCCATAGCTTTTAAAACGTCGCAGATATTCTCTCCCCTCAAAACGTATCACATATAAAAGTCACAGCCACTTTGCATCTCTGCCATAAGCAAGAAGAGGCTACAGATGTCAGAGAAATTTGTTGCATTATTAGTTCAGCTGTAACTGAACGCTAAACAATGACTACATAAAGTTCATATAAAGTTGTGTATTTAGGCTCAAATTCAGCACATGCCTCATTTTTACCATTGAAGCAGCCCCATTAACTTCAAAAGGATGGCTTCCCTGTTTAAAAGCACATCCTTAGGAGCCTTGTGAATCCGAGCCTAAAAGCACAACATTTACACGAGGTTCCTGGCTTCTCATGAAATTACACCCCAACAAACAACTCCATAAAGCCTACAGCAGCCGCAAGCTCTTCTTCCTTAGACAGATCACAGTTTTCTTTTAGTCTTTGCTCATTTGATCAATTTGTTTGTAAATACTTTTGTGCCGGAGGCTTGAACCACAGGAGATCACAAAACACATGTGAATGCCTTCATAGCAAAGAAAACATATACTCACGTATATACGTGTGTGTGTATAGACATACACAGCTACCACTCTGGTGATCAAGCCTGCTCGGACGTGACCAGTATTAACCAAGGAATAATTTGGCTAAGATTGACAGCCTGGGTAGAAGGCAGAACCGCGGAGCTCCCCCCACCGCGGTAGCGACGCTGTTGAGGATGCAGCGTTTCCTGACACCTCGCAGGTAAACGCTGCTATTGCTTGTGATGCCTTAATAGAAATATCGTTTAATTGCAGGTAGTTCTCTGCGTGCAACACAACCAGCAGGTCTGAGCCCACAGCCTTGGATCGCGCAGGAGTTTAAGCAAAGCCAGTGCTTCGTAGGTGGTAAACGCTGGAGAAAATGTAGAGCTAGAAGGGAGAACGGAGCATCCCAGGCATCGCTGCGTCCCCACCTCGCCGTGCAGCAGCTCTGCGCCATTCATTCTGCGCCTCATCCGCAGCTCCCAGCCCCTTCTCCATCCACAGTCCCAAAACTCCCAAATAGTTTGACAAACCTTTCGCCACAAGCACTAAAGCGACGGCTCTCCACGCAACTAAGAGCTAAAAGTAGGGGGACAAGAGGCTCCTCCGCACCTGCCAGCTCGTGCCCCCAGCATCCACCCCCTCCCGCGGGGGCCGGGGCAGCAGCCGCCTCTGCAGGGCAGGACCCGGGGGTCAGTAAGTGCTGAAACCTCCCGGGTGTCAGCTGGCGGATCCAAATCTCAAGAAATGAGAAGGAATCCCGACAGTCAGATTTTTCAAGAGTGCTCAGCACATCAGGCGCTAATCACTTCTGAAAACGGAGCTTTTATTTAGACGCTTAAATGCAAGTTGGAAAAATCTGGCTCCAATTGTGGGTGAAAATCTGGCCCTGAGAGCCTTTTTTTTTTTTATTCTCTTCCTTTTTATTTGGCTCTAGATCACAATTCTCCTGTCTCTTTTACGCTCCGGTCCGGGAGGCTGCTCGCCCAGGATCTCCGCTTTTAACTTTGTAAAAAAGGAAACTACAGCGGGACCTTCATCGGAGTCAAAACTTTCTCCTTTTTGTGCAAATCAATTTCCCCGTAATCTCAAGTGCTGTTTACACATCGCAATACCCCCGGACCGTGCGGGATTTGCATCTCGCCGCGCGCTGCGTGGAGCCCTGCCAGCTCCCGGCGGTTCCTGGTGCACGGGGCTGCTGCTGCTTTTATTATAGGCAGACCCCGTGTTCGTAGCATCTTAAACTCAACCTGGTGGATTACTCTTAAAAATAAGCGTAGACCTAGTTCTGCCGGGGATGCCCGTGGATTAGGGTTTTATTTTCTTAAACTGGTTTGCTCCGTACGGACCAGACAATTACGGTAGCCAGAAAAGTGTGAAATTTCAGCTCTGACCATGTCAGGGCTCCCAAGTGTCAGTTACAATAAAATAAATGACCCATTTCCTGACGGATCGCGAGGGCTCCTCCGAGACGGACAGACAGATTTTTTATGTTTGTTTATTCTCTCTTTTTTTTTTTGCCCTGACAGGAAAGCTGCGCTCCCCAGCTCTTTCGCATCAGGAGGTGGGAGCGGTGTAGGGATGCTCTCACCCCTGTGCCGCTGCCCTGGCAGTGCCCTCCTGGCTGCTCCCATCCCGTCCCCAGCACCGTCCCCACCGATGTCTCCGCTCCCTCCCGCTGAGCTATGCCAGCTCCTGGCCCCTCGCCTCCAGCCAGAATCTCAATAAACTGTCCCCCCGCTCTTTGGGTTTTATTAGCCTCCTTGGGGAAGCTCCCATGCAGGGGCTGTAAAGGCAGCCGGAGCGGGTTCGACTCGAGGCAATGGCATGGGGAGGATGAACGGTTTCCCAAAAGCACTTCCCAAGACACGCAGACCACCCAGGTACCCCAAAGCCTTCCCTCCAAACAGGCACTGGCACCCCAAAGCCGCACTGATACCGAAAAGCAGCTGGCTTCACTTCAGACGCTCCTAAACCGAAGCCAAACCCCAGGGAAGGGGACGAGCGTCGGGCAGTGTCCGCCCCAGGGAAGGGGACGAGCGGCGGGTAGTGTCCCCTTCGGGAAGGGCTGGCAGGAGCCAGAAAAGGGCTGCAGGACCCCAACCCTCACGAGATCCTTTCCAGAAAGCCCCATCCATTGCTAACTCTGTCCAGAGGAGAAAACTGAGCAGGTTTCAATTAAACCATGACTTTTTCTTTTAAATCTATATACTTAAAACTGTGAAGACGGCTCCAGCATCTTCAAGAGCAGGCTATAGATACTGGACATAAACCAATGGGGAACTGGTTTCCACTCCCCTTCAGTGGGTTATTCCATCAGAAGCAGAAAACACACACTGGTTTTAAGAAAACCAGCTTAAAACACCACCTGACATCAACTTTCCCACAGCTTCCCGGGGCACTACCAGCGCACGAGGGGTGTGAAGCTTCCAGCCTGCTTTGGTCCGAGACATCTGCCCCGGGCTCGGGCAGGACTCAGGTGGGGAGGGACCTCCCGAGGTCACCTCGGCCAGCCCCAACGTTCCCCCAGCCCGTCCCCTCCGCAGGGGGACAGCTCTCGATGCTGCCTGGGCAGAACATCTCATGGTTCACCAGAAAAAACGCAAGGACAAGGACAGACAGACGGACGGAGATGCATGGACACCCCCCCAGCACGTCTTGCAGAAACAAGGAAAACCTCCCAGCCGAGACCCCTGCGATCCCCCCGGCTCCACAACGTCCAGGATAAACTCGCAATTTTCAGGTACACTCCAGCAAAGGTTTCTGAGCTGAATTCCCCGCAGGTTCGCGCATTTACTGGTAATGAGCAGACGACCTGGGAAGGCAGCGGGGCCAAAACACCACGCATCTCTGGAGTGGACAAACCCCCCCATGGGTCTGGGCTTCTCGTTTCATAAAATAGAGGTTAAGAAAAACTTTCCTGGTGAGCAGACTATTCCCTAACTGCCTCTGCAACGCTCCTCGTGCCTCTCCCTGCAGCAGCTAAAAGCCACCCCAGGCAGACGCAGGACGAGGCAGGACATCAGCCCAGTTGCTGATGCATTTTTCTCCTGGGCCACTTGTTTTCTTAAACTTTGCTGGGCAAGTGCATTTTTTTACCCCCCCAGGTACTCAGTGCAGGACCCTCTCAGATCATTTCCACACTGCAAACTGGGCAGAATAAGAATTTAAAGGTGCACAAAGGCTCTGACCCGTTGGTCAACGAGGAGCCTGGCAGCAAGGAGGACGGGCAGACCTTGCAAACTACTTCTCCTGCCGGTTCCTCCCCACTATGCCCTGGTTTCTCGGGGTCTGTCCGGCGGCTGGGGACCCCTCTCACCCACAAACCCAAAGAGGCAGCCAGCAGTGCTGTTCAGAAGTGGGAGATTTAGGAGCGCACATCCTCGCTTAAGCTTTTAAATGCCTCCGGTCACAGTGAAAATGAGAGTTTTCACCTAAAACTTTTGAAAAGCTCCTCTCTGGTGAAAAAAAACCAAACACACCCTCCAGAAACGTCTCTGCAACCTCTTTAAAAGGCTTTTTTTTTTTTTTCCCCCCCCCCAAAAGAAGCCCACAACCTCCAGGTTTCAGGCTCCTCAATTTTCCAGTTTTCTCCTACTCCCCTCCTTAATTTTTGGGAAGGGGGAGACACCAGCATCCCCTGGGGGCTTCCCTACACATCTGCTTTAGGCTCTCACTTCTCCCATCAAAACTCTCTATAAAACCAGTGGCATCATTAAAAGAAGCAGAAGAAACCACACCTTCCGCCTGCATCGACGGAGGCACCTTCCATTCCTAAATCCAGCAAATGGGGAAGGCAAGGGAGAGGCGGGTGCTGGTAACCCCGGCAGGGCAAAGGGGCTGGAGATGGTTCCTCCTGCTCCAGCCTGGAGCTGCGAACCCCTGGGCCGACCCTGGGCCATCCTGAGCAGCCTGAACTCGCCCCAAACCCTCCCAGTAACTCTGGAAAACATTAACATTGCTGGGGGCTTGCGCTGGGGGGGGCAGAAATCCTTTCTTTTTTTTAAATTCTGAAAGGTCTCAATTTTCAAAGCGAGTACTTTAACCCCAACTTCCCTTAGCCATATCTCTGTTTGCTTGGGTTTTAACCTAAAAGGCAAAGATAGAAACCAATTCAAGTGGAGAAGCAGATTCAGTCCTAGGAATTGTCACCAAGGTTCTCTAGGGAATCCAATTTATTCTTTTCTTTGGAATTTAAAAATCATCAAACCCTTAACAAAGGGCATCTACACGGGATGGGCTCCATCTTCCACAGGTTCAAAAGGCTACAAAGTTTACGGTTAAACGGCAATTTCTTGGACGTGTTTGCCAGTTATGGCTCCTACGTGGAAAGGGGGAAATAAAGGCATTTCTCTCCCTTCAGGCTGTAAACTGGTAAATGTATTCTTCCTCCCAGGTATGTTAAAATTGATTAAATTATCTCAGTTTTAAACCTCCTGGATGAAATTTACTGACAAATTATTAATGACTAATTTAATGACAAAGTATTTCTAGTTTTTTCTAGCTGGAAATCATCAAAATGTATTAATTTCCAAATGGCTACAGTTCTCAGAGGTGTAAAAAATGAGCAGAGAGCTCTCAGCTCCGAGCTGGGGGCTCACAAAAATAAAGCAAAGAAGAATTCCAGATTATTACCCTTTTTGGTAATCAAAAAAAGTAGTAACAAACCAAATCCCATTAAACTCCGCATCCTCAGAAAGCAGCAGCCATCCTGCCTTTCAGTGTCCGAGTACTGCTGTAAGCAAGGGTGTTGCTAATTTTTTTTAATGATACTATAACTTGTAAACCAGACCTGTTTTAAGGGGAAGAGAATGATCTTAAGACTGGATTAAAAGCATATTTTGTTTCAGCATTCAAGCCAGTGTCTTTATTTTAATGGAAAAGAACTAGCAAACTTTTTTCAGGTCAATTTTCAGAGAATCCAAACATCAGGAGGGAGAAAGGCGCATTTTTTGATTAATACTGACAAACAAAGAAATCACACTCGCCATTATCAAAAATTTTAAAATATTTCGTTACGAACAATTAATTGCATGATTATGCACATGCAAAGAGAACATTTCTCCAGTGTGAAAACATGGATTTGAAACAAAGACTCAAAAAAAAAAGCCAATTTTAGGATTTCTCCATCCATTTCTCTGCACTACACTAAATCCTCCCATCATTAACAACATTTAATAATTCCCACCTCTGCTCGGGAGCACGCGGACCCTCTAAACCTACAACTTGCTTGTGAATGACCTCTACTTAAAAATAGCTTTTTAGTTTTAAGTCTAGGGGCTGTTATCAGCCCAACTCCCTCTTCCCCCCCAATTACTTGGTTTCATTCTCTCTGGTCGACTCACTTCCACATTCCTCATATTTGGAATGTCTGCTTGATGGATTCACTTTTTTCCCCCTCACCCCTCCTCCTCTCTTCATTCATTCATTCTTTCGACCCCATCGACTTCGGGCTTTTCAGCCTCCCAGTTCCAACCCCCCCCAAACCAAGCCTTAATCTTAAGCAGGAAAAGTGAATTCTTTTTTTTCCTTAAAGAATCTTTTCTTTTTTAACCTTCTGAAGAATAAAGCATGCACTAATTTTGAAGATTTTTTAAAAAACCCTCTGAAGTTTCTCCAAGGTTTTCTATCAGCAGAGTTAAAGAAAAAATAACTCCCAAGCAGCAAGGAGATACTTTAAACAAATCTAAACTAACTTTAAAACTCAGGTTTTTTAGTGAAACGACATATTTATCAGCACTGACTTTTCTTTACAGTCCAATACTTCTAAAGTATTTCGTTAAAATGGTTCCCCATGATCATTAACGTAATTTGCAGCTTTAAGTGTTATTTGAAGAATCACTGCAATTAAACAGCTCTAAATCAGTTTATCCTTCTCGGGCGTTTTGGTGCAGCCGCTCCACACCCCAATCCCTCTTTCTTCTGCCATATTCACACATTCAGCATTTTTTAATTAATTTCTGTGATGGCTTTAGGGACAGGAGAGATTTTAAAGAAGGAAATACACCAGCAGGAAAGATTTCTTTACACCACGCAATTCCACCGGACACATTCATTCCAAAAACACCCAAATCAGTTTGCCTGAGCGTTCCTATTTGCACTTTCAACGAGAAGAAAACACAACCAAAAAGCCAACTTTTTTTATCTTATAAATGCGCTTCCCAGCTAACCAATGCTCGTGACTTGTTTTCCCACATTTCTAAAGGAGAAGAAAAAAAAAAATTAATATCAGGTTTGGGGGGGAGGGGGAGGTTGTTTGGTTTAGATCCCACCAAACCCATCTGATTCTGTCCTCACTGCTCACACTTAATTAACCATTTCCTGTTCTATGTGCCTTTAAACTGGAAAATCCAGTCTTAAAAACAAGCAGAAAGGAAAGAAGAAGGAAAAAAAAAAAAAATTAGTCGCCTTTGAGGCAGCCCCCCCATCACCTCAGCCCTTATCCAGGGCGGGGGGGGTGCAAAATCCCCCAAATTCCCCCCGAAAGCTCGGCTGGGGCAAACAACCTGCCAAGTTTACAAGCAGCTGCCAAAAAGTTGCCTTTTTCCGACCCAGAAACACAAACTATTTCCCCAAAGTGAGACAAAGTAACCGCGGCCCCGGCGGAGGGCGGCGGGGACCCCCCGCCCCCCGGGCGACCCACGCCGAAAGCGGCTCCTGTCGCTTTAAAAGCAGCACCCGGGGGGGGGGGCTCATTTTAACCCCCCCAGCCCCCCAAAAAGGGGTTTAGCAGCTCAATGCAAGGCACAGCACGTTTTAAGGCGATCCAGGAGAAATGCAAAGCAACCTCCCTTCCACCTATTGTAAAGTTTCCCCCCCCCCCGCCTCATTTCTTTGCATTTCAGACGCCAAATATTCCCATTTTCAGTGAATTTCTCCCCACCCGCTCTTGGGGGATGAGCTCTGCTCCCCCCGACCTAGCGATTATCCAGCAGCACTACGAAAAAAAAAAAAAAACAGAGGGTTTTTTGGAGTGTTATTATGTTACCCTTCACAGCTTTCCAATAATACCCCTTTGCTCATTGATAATTAAGGCACAGCAAGTCACCCAGCGCCGCAACCAGCACTATCGACCACCCCGCCACGAGGTGCTAAAACATAAATAAGAATAATAAAAGAGGAAATTATTAAATCGAATTTTTTTTTTTTTTTTGGCCTTTGGGCGCAGCCCCCGCAGCTCTGCCCCAGCCAGGGCTGCGAAGTTGGGCAGCCCCCCGAAGCGGGGCCAAGGGGGTGACCCCAAAAATGGGCTCCCAGCGCCCAGCCAAGGCGGGGGTTCGTCAAAAGACGAAGGAACCGGGAGACTTTGGGGAGGAAGAGTTGGCTTCGCCTCCTCCCTCCGCGCCCGGGCGTTGAAGTAACCGCCTCGTCACGTGGCCGACGCGGGTTTCGGGCTGCGCGATCCAACGTGGACTATTTGGGGTTGGGGACTAACTCGCCCTCAGCCCGGGCGGCCTCTCCTTGAGCTGGGAGGGGGGGAATCTCTGCAAAAAAAAAAAATATTCTTTATATTTCATCTCTAACCCCCAGCGGGGCTGGGGAACGCGGTGCCCGGGGCCGCTCCGGCGTCCTGCACGCCAGCCCGGCGCGCAACAACAAAGGGCCAAGAAGATGGAGAGGGCCGGGCTGGGCAAGGCCGGCGGCGGCGGGCGAAGCCGCTTGGCAGGTAGACGGAAACCGCCAAGAAACGCAGTTCTTGCCCCAAAATAAAAGTTGCCGGTGGGCAGGAGGCAGGCCAGCGCCCCGTGCTCACCGGGTTTTAAATCCCTCCCCGGCATGGCATGGTGAGCCCAGCCCCATGTTGTTTTTTTTCTTTTCTTTAAGTCCTCACCATCAAATCCCAGCAAATCTCACTGGGTTTTTACATTTTTTTATAATTTTTTTTTTTCATTTTACAGTTCTCTTGGAAAACAAAAGATTTCGCCCATTTCGCAGCGGAGGAGCTGAGCGAGGCTGGGAAATTCTTCCAGTGCCACAAGTTTGAAAATCCCAACCCAAACCGCCTCAGCCATCCATCACCTTGGGCGAGCTGCTGGATAATTGTTTAACCATTTCTTTTTTAAAAAAAAACAAACTTGCTCGCAGAGGAAGTTTTCTTTTAAAAAAAAAAAAAAACAAAAACAAAAAAAAAGAAATTAAACGTTGATCCTCAAAACTGCCTCTCACCTCGCGGGGGACGTATCTAAAGCCAAATCACCAACATCTCTAATTTCACATGCACATATTTGGGTATAATTTTTTTGCCTCCTTTATCTTACGTTAATTTTTTTTTTTCCCCAACAGAAATTTAAAAAAAAATTAAAAAAAAGAAATTAAAACACTGTATTACCTTTGCTTTTTAGGTACTGAATGTTCAATCTCTAGCTGTTTTCCATGAAGCTCCACTTTCCCTAAAAACAAAATGTGTCTGTTTTTTAAAATCTGGGTGGAGTGGTCAGAAAGCTTTGGATAACATACTATCACGTGAAACCTCGCAATTTAATTCAAATTACGACGAACCACGCACAAATACATTTTCCGATTCCTTTACAAGTGCATTTTATTAAATATAAGACTGGCTTCAAATGGGAAGCGGTGGGAGGGAGTGGTGAGTTAGCTGTCTGGACAATGTTCCTTAGGAATATTTAATTCCTTAGTTCATCCTGCTTTGAGCGAAAGAAAATGAGGAATAATATTTTGAGACCAATTCTTTGCCTTTATTTCATCCCGCCTTGTTTAATCCCTGCAAGAAGTCCTTCGGGCAGATTTCTTCCCCCCCCATTAAAAGGCTCAAAAATTGTAACTCCATGGCAGAAATGGATTTCTCTTTGAAAATGGAGTGGGTTTCTTTGCTGCTGGGTTATGATGATGATTTTTTTTTTTTTTTTTGGAGGGGGGAGAAGAGGGGAAGAGCCCGGCGGGAGGCGGGGGGAGCCCGGGCCGAGGGGGGAAAAAAAAAAATAAATAAAAATTCAAATATTTTAAAAATTATTTGCTTCCCGGGGAGCTTTTTCTCTCCCTGCGAGCAGCATGGCGACCTTCGCGCTACTCCACACATCACATGCCCCAGGAAACCCAGTTTCAAATCAAAATGGCCAAAGTCCCAGCCCACCCGCCCGGGCCGCGACGGGACCCCCGCGCCGAGCCCCGCCGGGGCCCGCAGCCTGCGGGGGGGCCCACGCGGGGCGGGGGGCTGCGGGGGGTGGGGGGCCCCGCTCTTCGCCCCCCCATGCTGCTATTTTGGGGGGGGGGGCAGCGCTGGGGAGGGAAAGCGGGGTCCCACCCCGCCGCCCGCTGATGCAAGCCCCGACGGGGCGCAAGGGAGCGGGGGGGCCCCACGGGGGGGGGGGTGCTGAGCCCTGGGGAGGGGGGTCCGCAGCTCTCTGGGGAGGGGGAGAGGAAGAAGCGGGCGGGGAGGGAAGGCGAGATAACGCCGCTTACCCGAAAAAGTTTCGATGGCTTTCATGGCCCACTGCTCGTCGGGGCAGTCCACAAAGGCATAGCCGGACTTGACCAGGAACTGCCCGCTGAAGGAGATCTTGTGGTCGTTGAAGACTTTCTCCAAGTCGGCCGGAGTCACGTTCTCGTTTAGGTTCCCGATGTACAGCTTGTTCATGGTGGCGGCGGCGGGGGGCGGCGGGCGGGCGGCGGCGCGGCGGGGCTCGGAGCGCGGCTCCCGGGGGGGCTCCACCGTGCGCCCGCGCCGTCGGGCTCCGGCCGCGCTCTGCCGCCCCGCAGCCGGGCCGGGGGTGCCTCCGGGGCTTCTTGGTGGTGGTGTTAAACCCCTCTTTTGGGGCTTTTCTTTCTTATTTTTCCCCCCTTTTTTTTGGTTTTTTTTTTTGATGGATTTTTTTTTTCCTTTGGGGAGGGGGGCGGCGGCTGCTGGAGGAGGAGGAGGGGGGGGTCCTAGGGGAGGGGGCGGCTCCGGCGGGTGGCGGCGGCGGGCAGGGCGGTGGCGCCGGCTGCGGGGGCCCCCAAGTCGGCGGAGTGGCACTGGAGTGTCACCGGACGCCTCTCGGCAGCCGGGCACCGCCTCTAAATAAAACCGACCTGGAAAATGAGTGAAAATGTTTGCTGGAGGAAGCCACGTGGTGATGCGGGAGGGCCCGGCCCCCGGGGGGAGGGGCCGGGGGGGAGGGGGCGGCCGCCACTTATTTATTTATTTTAATTTAAATACTACGTTATTTACCTCCGTGCGCACCCCCCTTCCGAGCGGGGGGCGCATCCACCCCCCGTCCCGCCTGGGTGTCCGTCTGTCCGTCCCCCCCTCCTCCGCCCAGCCCCGTCCCGTCGGAGGCACTTTCCCATCTGCTGCAGCCCCCCGCCCCCACCGCGCCCCTCCCCCCCACCGCGCCCCTCCCCCACCCCTTTCCCCCGGTGCCTCAATGGGATTTTTCTGGGTGTAAAAAACTTCGGCATCAAAGGGGCCGGGAGGTCCCCTGGCGCCAGGGGATTGGGGATGGAGGGGGGGGAGCGGCCCGCCCGCCCCCCCGGGGCTGGCCCGGCCCGGCGGGGCGGCGGGGGGAGCCCCCCGGGGGGGGTTATTGTCCCCGGCATTGTTTTAAGCCCTTCATGTGCAGCCCCGCGGAAGCCTTCGGGGAAGGTGGCGGAGGGGGGGGGGGCTCCTCCCGGCACAAAAGGGCCCCACGGTGGAGGAGGGCCCTTCCCCGACGGGGCCCGAGCTGGGCTGGGGGGGCCCCGTCGGCAAAGCGGCGTGTGCGGAGCAGCCCCCCCCCCCCCTTCCCTCCCCGCCTGCCTTTTCTGGAGACTTTTATTTTTAGGCTCAAGATGGGTTGAAAATAGCAGCGAGCCCCCCCCCCGCCCCCCGGCCCCATTCACCACCCCCCCCCCCCGCCTTCCTGCCTCCCCGACGGGGCGGGCGGGGAGCCCCGGGGCGCCGGGGGCTCGGCCCGGGATGCTGCCGGGCGGGGAGGGGCGGGGGCGGCCGCGGTGCCCCCCCCTCCGCCGGGCTGCAAGTAGAGGCACGGTCCGGCCCCTCCGCGCCTGCAATTAACCGGAACGCGCCCCGGGAAAACTCGCTGCCGCCTGCCCCGCCCGCCGGGCCGGGGGCTCCGCTCTGCCCCCCCCGCCCCGGGAAAAAAAAATTTAAAAAATTAAAAAAAATTCCCGAGCAGAGGATTTTCGCCCATCGAGGGCAAGGCTCGGCTGAGGGCTTTCCGGGCGCGGCTCTCCCGGGCAGCTCCGCGCTCCCTGCGCGGGCGCGCAGCCGGCTCCGCGCCCCCCCCCGCCCCGGGCGCCTTTGGGGGTGACCGCGCTGCGGGGCCGGGCCCCCGGGGCGGGGGGGCGGCGGGGACCCCCGGCACGGCTGGGCAGATTTGGTTGTTCCCTCGGTGCTACACAGATGTGATGTGCTGTGCTCTATTGCTAAATATTTTTTTTTTCAATTAGCTAAATATTTTTTTATTATTATTTTTCTTCCGGCTGAGGAAGAGCCACGCGGAGAATTTGTTAGTAAATAAATCTGATGTTACTCAGGAATCAGAAGTTGTATAAACCTGAAGAAATAGATGCACACGCCCGGGGACATTTCTATGTGCTCTGTGCTACAGCCTCCTAGGAAACTCATTAAAATGAATTATAAAAATCCTGGGAAATGGTCATTTAAAGCAAAAAGCCTTTCGCTTTCCCTCCTGTATCCGATCCATTCTGTTATCCCGGGATCTTTGCCTTAAAAACATGTAGATGCTGCTCACCAGGGAAAGTTTGGTTCCCATCCTTCCAGCTGCATTACTTGGCTCTCCTGAAAGTACCAAACCAAATCAGCCAGAGGAGGCTTTGCAGGAGCTCTGCTGCGTCCATGTGCGTGTTCCCGAGGTTTCCAGGGTGCAATCCAAGCTCAGGATTCACAGGTGAAAAGAAGAGAGCAGTGAAATTGGGAAATCACTTCCCTGCAGCTCGGAAAGTGCAGTTCCAGCCTTCCCTGGCTGCAAAGCGGGGCGCGCACCTTCCGCCACCGACTTGTGGCCCCCAGCCACAGCGCAAATAAACGCCCCGCTCTCTGCTTCGCATCTATTTCTAATCTTGGTCAGGATACTTTTGTTGTTGCTGTTATTGGTTTAGCCAGTACCTTCCCCATGGAACAGAATCCTTTGCAAGAATGAAATGAAGGAAACCAACCTAAAAAAAAAAAAAAAAAGGGAAAAAAAAGGGAAAAAAATCCAAACAAAGAGGGAAGTCTTCAATTTAGATCTGAAACAAGAAAGGCTATCAGTCACCCTCCTTCCCCTGGCTGCAGCATTCCAGATGCAAGGTATTTAGAGAATGCAAACAGCAGAGACTGAATCATTGATCTGCTGGGGGCCGGAGCTGCTGGCAGCCGGGCGGGGCGGGGGCTGCCCCGGCTCGGCCGGGGACCCCCAGCCCCGCACCCCCGGCAGCGGCAGCAGGAACCCCGCGGGGTCCCTGGAGCCAGGGCAGGGCTGAGCCAGGCTTTGTGCCGGCCGCTGGCGCTTGGGAAACCCTCTCTGGCCTTTTTCCTCCCCCAGGATTTTCCTAACTGGGGTTGGAGTTTTAAAAATCACGCTGAGGCGTTGATTTTTTTTTTTTCGTGTGAGTTTACAAACATTTTCCAATGTTACTGCCCCACTCTCCTGTCAACATGAAGCTGCTTCTGATTTTACACATAAAATCTGATCTGGGCAAAAGTTGGGGTTTTTTAAAGATTTCAATCTTTGATTCAGGCAGAAGTGGTCTTAAAGAGTTTTTACAATTTATCTACAAGTTTAAATAATTATTGTTGCCACTTAGGAGTTTGGGGAAATTTCTTAAGGGCGAAGGTTGAAGCTGGGTGGTAAATAATGCAGCTAAGATTTCACTGCAATGGGGGTTTCAGACGAAAGGGTGCAATTACTGCAGTCTGCTGAAGTGTTGCTGATCTGAGGCAGAAAATATCTGAAATAGAAATAATCTTTATGACAGATTAGCAGTAAACAAGGACAGATTATATTCTGTTACTTTTCTGCCAGGTATTATTTGAATCTTTCTTTAATTTGTTTTTTTGGTGGTTTTTTTTTAATCTCTGGTGGTATCACCAGTGTTTAATTTGGACAACGTTAAAGATGCACTTAGAAACCCCAGAAACTTGGGAAAAAATCTTCATTTTCAAAAGTTTGAAAATATGTATTAATTACTATCTAATAAATATGGGCTGAAAGGTTTCAGTAAAATGCACAGGTCAGAAAGGAAAAAAAATAAGAATTTTGTTTTCATAGAATCTGTTTCAATCAAATCTCAACTAGCAGAAATAATCTGAATATGGAGCAAGCCTGTCCTTACAACATAGGTGAGGATTCACCAGAACAAGGAGAGTGAGGGTTACAGTTGGGGAATATTTCCTTTTACTTAAGTGGAATCCCAGTTTAAACCACCTTTTGTTCAGTTTTTATTATGTGGAAAATATTCCTGACTGGAAAAAGCAGCTCATATCTAAGAAGATCCAGTTGATTAAAGCTCGTGTCGATAAATTTGTTAAGAACCAAACTTGCTATGAAATTAATAGTTTGCTTTAAAACAAAATTAAGGCTTGAGGTAGATTATTAGTAATCCCCTGGTCCTCCCTGCATTTGAAACACCCTCTTGGCATTCAAATGATGTTTTGTTGGAGCGGAGGAGCATCCCCAGCCCCAAGGAGGGGGCTGAGCCATGGGGAAAGCCCTCTGCTCCCTGAAGGGTGGGAGGCTCAGAAGCAGCAGTGCTAAGATGGAAATGGTTAAACCTGCAACTTGCTGCAAGACCTGCCTGTTCCCTCAACAGTGGAGTGCTTCAGTTAAAAACAAATACTGCGATAAACTCTGGCTTCAAAATCAGCTCGCATCCTGACAAATCTTTTAGTTCTGGTACTAAAAAGCTGGAGTCTCTTTAAAACAAATCCAAGAGCAAACCACAACCAAACAACTGTTTGCTTCTCCTCTGCATCTGCTGCTTTGCAGCTTCTGGGCTCCCACCGGGGCTGGGTGCTCAGCCCCGCTCGGGGCTGGGGCTGCTTGCGCTTCCCAGGGCTCCTGGAGCAGCAACCTGAATTCTGCGGTGGGGTCTGCGAACACCCAGAGAAATGTTCAAATTGCAACCAACCAAAGTTGCTTTGCACAGATTTATTGTTTTCCCCCCCAATGGAAATGGTTAATTTGGGGGTTTGCAGGCATTTTCTTTGGGTAAGTGGTAAAATCGAAATGTGAGGAAAGGAGAACGCTTATCAGAATGAGCCCTGAAATGTTGTTGCTCAGGTAGTCCCTTTCATTTTCAATTTTCCCCCAAATGAATACGCCACCGCTTCTTTACAGCAGACCTTTCTAACCTGTCAATTCAGTTTTTCTCCCTCAAAAAGCGCCGTGAGCAGTTGGACAGGTACCTGGAGCAGCCATTTCTCCTGCGGATGGCTGGAGCGGTGGGGGCAAGCGTTGGTCTTGGTACGATGATGAACTAAACTAACGTGGTTGGGAAAGCATCGTGGGGGATGAATCCTGCCGTTGCTGAACTCCCCCTGACCTTACTTCAAGTAGGAGCTGCTCTTTTGAACCCCCCTCCAAACATTTGCAGCCTTTATAAAGCACAGATTAAATGTTTTCCTTTCAGTAACTGTAGGTATTTGTATCAGATTTCCTCCAGTCTGAAATAAATGCATTTATATCAGATTTATGCTCCGCGAGTACAAATTTGGGGGCCCTATAATTTCGAGGCACCGCTTAAATCCCCCGAAGAACAGCGGGCTCTCCAGCACTCGCTGCTTTTCCTCCCTCCACTTTTTAAACTCCCTGTAGCAGGAGGCAACGAAAGGCTCAGCCACTAATACCACTGCATTTTTGCCTAATTCTTTATACCCAAAACAAGCGTAAGGCGGGAGGTGGGGAGCTGCACAGCAACGCTTTCTGTTGTGGGTCACTTTAAAAAATATAGGTCATTTCACAATCGAAACCTTGACCCATACCCCACCGCCTGTGCCGGGGCACCAGCACCGCTGGGCTGCCGGAAAGGTGATGTTAGGAGAGCAGCAAGGGCACGAGATGGAAATAATTTCACGTTACTGAACCGGCCACTTGGGCAGGCGCCTTGCCGTGGACCGGGTTGTCTAGTTTCTCGTCCTGCTGGTAGATACTTGGGATTTAGTGGGACTGATTATTTCCTCTCCTTTCCTGCAGCTCCACCGCTCTAATCTCCCCAGCTGGTTAGTTCTGGCTCCGTCTTTGCTCAAAGGGGGACTAAAGGATGGTTTTCACATTAAGAGAACTGCCGCAAGGTAAAGCGCTAACAGGGTAAAGCACAGGTAGTTTTAATGCTAGAGCAAGCCCGGCTCATCTCCCCAGCCTCTGGAAGCGGGGACGGTGCTCACCACGCAGAGGTAAAGTCGCAGTTGTGAGATGTTTTATATGCAGCTCGGTGTGGTCCAAAGAAACCGATGTTACAGGTGCTGCCACGGGCTTTTTGTTCAGCAGTGACCGTCCTGCAGGTCCCTGCTCCCGGGGGCACGACAAGCGTTTAAGAAACAAGAAACGAGCAGAGCATGCAGCAAGGAGAAGTCCATGCTCTCCACGTTTTGTGGTTCCCCTCTTCAGCTGTTGTGGGGTTTTTTTCCCCAAAAGAACTGGCAATCAGGACGCTCTGAGACAGCCATCCCAGCGAGCTGAATTCATCACCAGCAACCACTGGAGCCTTAAAAGGCCCTAGGGTTTGTTTGCAGGTAAAAGCCAGTATTGGCATTAAAAACATATCTGCTATTTTACCATTGTGAAAAAACCTGTTCCAATCCCGCAAGCACCAGAGGGGGAGGCAGGTCTGAACCCAGAAGAGAGGATGAAGCGGTGCTCGTCGCTCCAAAGCTGCCCTGTGAATCCATCCAGCCCCTCGCTCGTGTCCCCAGCGCCGCTCAACGTGAACGCTGGGCAGGGTTAGCGCAAGGGATGGGCTGCGGAGCCAGGCAAACCCTCGCTGCCTTCGGCTGGAGCCAAAGCTGCTTTCGGCACGTTTTGGTAAGTCTGAGCCTCCTGGCAGAGCCCTGGCACCCAGGATCGGGTGCGTGGTTTCCCCTCCCAACAGCAGCAGCCGTTGATGCACGAGATATTGAAGACGCCGTACGGCAGCCGAGGCTGTGAGCGGGCAGCGGGACCCCAGGCAGCGCCGGGAAGGGACGGGAAAGCTGGACACGGGCTGCGGGGTCAGGGCTTGGGGGAAAGAGGCTCGTATTTAGGGCTCGTGCTCTGCAAAGGTGTCACAGGATGAGTGAGAATAAAGCACGTAAGAGTTACCTCCTCTGCGAGACGTTGCTGGTGTTTTAGGGAGAGAAATGAGCTCCCAAGAAAAGCTTTGCGCCTCGGTGCCTTCGACAGCAGCAAAGCTGAGTTAAGAACAAAATCAGTCCTGAATTGGGACCGAAGCTTGAAAGATACCCCCATGCCTGTGATTTCAGGGAGAGGATGGGGGTGAAAAACAACAATCTCTCCTTCCTCTCTCCCTGTGATTTGAGGAGTGGAGCAAATGCTAATACTGATCGATCGTAGCTGGATGCAATTAGGAATCTCAGATCAGCCTCATGTTCGCACACAAAATGGAGCAGAAGGCGTTATTTTCACCTGGGACGTGCAACACCTGAAATCTGCCTCTGGCAGAGCCGAGGTGCCCCGAGCAGCCGCGCAAAACTGCGACCGAAGAGCGCTGCTCCAGAGGGAAAGGGAAAATCTTACCACATCCACTGGGAACAGGAGAGAGGCGTAAATTGTGCCATTGAAGGTGAGACGTTAGAGCTAAACACTAAGAAATTTCTTGGGAACTTTGTGGAGTTTTCATTTCTGAACACTTTTGGGAATGGATCGGACTCGCCCATTCCGAGTGATTGAAGCGGAGCTGAGGCTGTCTGGGAGCCGGGGAGGGAATGGATGACCTCTTAAGGTCACTTCAAGCCCAATTTTCCATGATTACAGGGACATCTAATACTTGAAATGCTCTGTAATCAAAGTTGCCCTTGAGATGTTGCGGTGTCTCAAAGCAGAGCAGGAGGACCGTTTCAGTAACGCAGCTGTGATCTTCCCAACGCGTTCCCGAATTCCTGAAACACCAACTCCTCGAGTCAGGTCTGCCGCGGAGGAGAGGAGAGCTCGCTCACCAGGCGCGGCGTGGCAGGACGCAGCGGGGCAGCCCTGGCTCTCCTGTTTAATTTGCAGGGAGACGAATGCCACGGCTGGGTGAAACCTCAGCTCAAGTGTCCTCGGTCCCAAGCCGGGACCCCGCTGAGGCTTGTGAAATGACTTATCGGCGAAGGCAGCAGACCACAGATAGGGCTACACGGGTAGCGCTGCTGAGGCTGCCATGGGCTGAGGCTAGAGAAGAGCAAGGTTTGCGGCGGTAATTAGACCCTCTCTTACCCTGGCAAAAGCAGATGCGGGCGCGTGGCCCTTCGCTGGGTCCGCGCGTCTCTCCTCGCCTCTGCGCTGCCCAGACCTGAACAGAGGGTCAGCATTTTGGGCATCGATCGGTGGCTGTCCCCCGGGCAGAACGAAAGGCAGACGGTGCCCACCGGTCTTTGGAAAGAACTGCTGCATATCTGGGCTTTTTTCTTTGGAAGACTGTGAGAAATTGGAGAGTGATGCCGCTGTCCGAACGGCATCACGAGCAGATGCCCTGAAATAACCGTAACTGTGAACCCTGGGTCAACATTTAATGTTGCTGGATATTTATTTCACTCTATTAACTTTATATCCTACAGAGGCACTTAATGAGAGGAAAACAAATAGGTTGCACTTTGGAGAAACAAGATATCTGAGTTGGCTGGGAGTGAAGTACTCAGAATACATATAATAAAGACACCGGGATAAACTATTCCATTTTATTGATTAGCAACTGTGCTAGGAGTGTAAATTGGTTACTTGTAACTATTATAGTGTGTCATTTATTACAGCAGGCATGACGCTTCTGCATGGGTGAAAAGCTTTTGGAGACCCTGGCATGCTTGCGTGCTGCTAGCTAAGGACTGAGCCACGTGTTAAGCAGCTCCTGTGAAAGTAGTAATTACTCCCTAATAGCACCGAACTCTTAATCTACCCTAACGATGTCCTTCTGAGCCTTTGTCTTAATGCCATATAGATGCAACACTGGAGAGGCTGGTTGTGCCAGGGAGACGTAGAGGTACGGAGCAGCAGGAGCTCGCCTCTGCCAGCAGCGGGGTAAAGGCTGGACGCGGTTCATCCTCCGCTCTCTGCTCTCCTGGTGCAGGACTGAAACCAGCCCCTACCTGACAGCGTGTCCCAGCAGCACGTCTCAGAAAGGCAGAAAACCCCACTTTTTAGAAAGGAACTGCAAAGGATAGCCTTTACGTGGAGAGGCGTACCTCATCACGCTGGATTTCTGCACGTGTTTGGGACAGGATACACTGGGGGCACCGTGCCAGCACAGCGAAACCCTCTCCCACCCCGAAACCACCGACGCTTCAGTTCTGCCATTATTACTGCAATTCTGCTAAGGGCTGCTCCTTGCTCAGCCCTGTCAACCAGAAATCCTACTTCTTTCCCACACAAATCCCCGATGTAGCTGAGCCAGCACAAACCTGGGAGGATACACACACACACACATCCAGGTGTGCGGGGTGGCTGCTCCGAGCAGCTCTGCTGAACTCCACACACAAAAAATAAAAAAAGGCTGGCAGACCTGAGGGGAAGGCTGTAACTTGGATAACCTCCTGCAAAAGTTCAGGCTGCTCCGGGGAACCGAGCTGCGGACGGGACTGCGCTCTGCAAGCCAGCACAGTCAGCCACGGGCACTGCTTCGCGTCGGTACCGACGTGCGCAGGGCTCAGCTTGTGGGTTAGGCTGGCACAAACATCATCCCGCTCTGCTCCTTCGACAGATTGAAGTGGGGCGTGACGGGGATCCTAGAGCAGCAGGTACACACCTGGTAGCAGTCCCTAAATGGGATTTACACGTTAAAATGTCATAGGTCCAGTCCTCCCAGAGAGGCTCGGGGGAAGCGGGGCAGGTCAGACGCCCGGGAGCAGAGAGAATATCTTACCAGGCAGAGCCACAGCCGAGCGGATGGGAAGTGGATTTACCCCCTGTGCTCTGATGGCACAATTAACATCTGCAGAACATCTGCGCTGCTGGATCCAGCTGTGCAAGGGCAGGGTGAGGCGGTGGCCTCACTGACCCATGTCCCCAGCAGCTACAGAGCCGCAGGGAAACGCTCCATCACTCAGGGCAGAAAAAGCCCAAATGGGTGCTCAGGTCCAGCTGCTACCCTCACCCCACAGAGGCGGCTGCTGTGCCACCACCCTCCCCCTCGTTAACCAATGCTGCCTCACCATTTCCTACAAGTTTCCTGTCTGCCACTCTCCATCCCAAGTTTTCTCCTCTTAGAGTGCACATTTGGGGGGACAGATGCTGTTTTCAGTAGCTGGGGTTTGCACGAGGGGTTGCAGACCACAGTTGGGATGCCCGGACTTGATTGTGACAAAAATAACAATGATGGGAGCTACTGATTTTAGCAAAGTTATTCCTCCTGTAAGAAAGAGAAGGAGCCGACTGGATCTAAGATAGCACTTACACTTGGCAAAAGAAAAGATGGAAATTAAGGAAGTTTTTACTGTGGAAGGAGGTGCTATGTGGAATTGAAGTTTAGACCAATACCATATGTATTATGCCCACAATCCACGGTCATTCTTGATTTTGTGATATAGTAATGTTTAATTGCCATTAATGTAAACATATTTTAAAAGGTTATTTTCCTGCTCTGTAGGTCAATGGACCTAATGAAGCAGCTCTAAGTGGGTTTGAATTGCTTTGATTAGGTGCTTGATTTCCTGTTTACCTCATGGAAGTGGGTTTGGTCCTGCACAGCTGCTCTATATAAATGGGTCTCCTCAGCACCAGAACAAGCTGAAATCCTCGGGGCAGCTTCAGAGAAGGAGAAAGGTAAGAAGCTCTGTGTCAGTCTCTCTTTTTAACTTTTTTAATTCTTTTTTTTCCCTAAGATAACAGGGGGAGCGAACAGAGTTTGAGCGTGCCAGGCAGCAGCCGTGGCAGAGCAGGAACAGCCCCTACCTCTGGCTGAGTTTTTCCCAAAGCGGGATAAGCGCAGCCGTTTTCTGGGTAGCTTTGGCAGAAAAGACCTGCAGCAGTGTACGTGTTGGGGTGTAAAGGGAAAGGCTGTTATTGCAGAGGAGGATTCAGTACATGGCAAACATCAGGTTGGGGTCTGCACCTACGCAGGGAAATGAGGAGAAATTGGTTCTTAGTCGCTTTGCAGGACCTCCCAGCCATGGGTAAAACAGCGATAATGCTGTAATGCAGCAATAATGCTGCATCTTCCAAAGCAGACGGTATTGCACAGGGGACTGGAAAACCCTCATGCTGCAAAGATCCCACCGGTTGCTCCTCCTCTTGTGAAGGAGCCAAATCACAGGATGAAAACAGCGTAGGTATCACGGCAAACTCCGTGCCAGGCAGGGCTAGCGGAGCTCGGCTGCTCCAGCTCAGGGTCACGCAGGCAAAGGGCTCCCGTATCAATTAAAAAATGGGTTTCCAACAGTCTCTGAAAGCGTGGACTGCTTTTCCTCCCTGTTGGGGTAGATTCTGCAGAGGAGTACTGCCTTTTCCTAAAATTAAGGCTACAGTGGATTTCCTCTCCTAGCATCATAAATAATTACCCTAAGCAGAACAATATTCTTGCACAACTTAGCTGTTTTCAGATCCATCATCATACCCCCAGTTATATCACCAATATATGAAATGAAAAGCAAATAAGAGGGAAAACCTCACAGTTATTTAATCATGACTCTTCTTCCGTTCTCATTTAAAAAACTCCTCAGCTTTTTGTATAATGGAATTTACTTCTGCTGTTAACACGCTCTAACTATTTGTCTTTTATTGCTTTAGCTCTAAGTATTTTAGGGATTTTGCCAGTGTTCAGAATATTACACCTTTGCTCTTAAGAGCATTCCTCAGAACTCGGTGTATCTGAGATCATGTAACGCATTTAGTATTTTTCTCACTTAATAGGAAGGGCTGAAACCACTGGTAAAATGTCACAATTTTCCAGAAATGAAAAATGCCACAATTACAAACAATATCCAAACTTGCAAATTCTCGCTCTCTCCAAAACAATAATTGGGCTGTTGTAAGAGTACAAATAACTGCTTAGAGGAGTAAATTTCTATCAGTGTATGAATAAATGTTTGAAGGACAGGATACCCGAGTCCTGAGCAAGACCTTTCCTTTTTGGTACTGTATTATTCCTGTTAACAGCAGCTCTCCATTGCAATGCAGCTTCCAGAAACAGCTGTAACAAAGAGTGAGGTGAGGGACAACAAAATAGATCTGTGAGCCGTGATCAAAACCATTTTTCTACGGAGTTTGCAGAGCTGGAATAGTAATTAAAAGAGCTCAAATGTCCAAGGGCTATTGAGCTGAACTGTGGGCGTGAGGACTAGGAACAGTTTGAAACTAATAAATCTTGGAAGCCGATCCTGTCACTGTCCATGGGATATTTTTCATAACTGATATTCACTGACTCTGGCATCGTCCACCCCAACAGAAAATCTCTCAGAAATTAGATCAGGCTCCTAAATCCTGCAGAACCGCGGTGTGGGATAAGCAGGATGCCATTGCTGCTGAATTGCCTGATCCACCGTACGCTCCCGTTCGCATACTCAAGATTGAATCGACCCTTAAAGCACAATGAGGTACCCACAGGGTCAGCTTGTAAACATGGAGGGAGACAAAGCCCTTGCCTCCAGGAATGCGCACCCCACAATGAATTTGATGGTTACAATAAAAGTATAGGGAACCAACATTAAAAGACGCCACGGTGGGAAAGAGCATTGGCATTGAAAAAGTAATTTAACTGGGACCGGCAGAAGAGGGCTTTGTAGGACGGAGAAGGCTGCTCGAAGCACAAGGACTGAAGAAACACGTTTACAAGCACAGGCGCGTGCCCAGCCACCGCACATCCCTCTGGGTTCACTGTCCTGTCACTTCTGTGTCCCATGTGTTGTAGGGGCCGGACATCTGGGTTGCCCTCTGCTTTCGAACAGAGAAACCAGACAAGAAAATGATGTCTTTCAAAGTTCTCTCTCTGCTCCTCGCTTCTCTGGGCTTTGTTTTGATGGAAGAAAACGTCTCGGGGTAAGTGTTTTGGAAAGCTCACAGTGTATTTTGAGCCTTTTCCAGCTCCGCACTGGAGGCAAATGGACTTTTTCCATTGGCATCTTGGTACGTAGGTGAGAACATGAGTCCTGGGGTAGAGCTCAGATAATAGAGACAGCCGAGTGTACAGAGATGAGCAAATGATAAGAGAGATAGATATCAAACTAAAGCCCTGAGCCTTTGAGCCAGAGCCAGGAACTCCCAAGTTTTCCCCACAAACTTCATGGCTCTGGGTTGGGAGGAACAAGCTGGAAGTCAACCAGGAAGAGCAGGTTGGCTGAGAACTAGAAACAAGATGTAATTACCTCACATGCGTGAGGCTAGGGGGCATCCAGTGTTCGGAAGCTTCCGAACATACGACTAGTTACATAAAGCAGGTATGTAATAAAGACTTTCCCTCTCTTTCCCTGACTCCTGCTACAAAATTTCCAGCCACCACCTGAGAATATCCAAAAGAATCCTTATTAGCGCAGTAGGAGCTGCTGAAATCCCAGATAACAATACTAAAAAAGGATCAGCCTTGAAATCCTTTGCTAACTTAGGTAGCCACCGACTATGCCTACGCTGTCAGATCAGCACTGGTCTCAAGGTCAGCCCTTGTCTCCTGCCACCCACCCCTGAGCCTCTCGAGGACGCAGGAGAAGGCTTCCTTGGCCCTAGGTGTGCAGCTCACTGGAGGAGGGAGCCTGAGCACACTTGGTGCCTGAGCTCGGAGCCAAAGTCCATGTGAATCGGGCTACGGCAGGGAAAACCACACTGATTGCAGACTATCGGCAAATATCCCGACCTCATCTCCTCCTGAGTTCTCAAATCCGAGCTGCAATTGTGTCACCAGCCAGCAAAACGGATGAGGAGCATGCTAGCCCCTTCTCTGGCCACCTCCTCATGTTGCAGTGTAGGAATAGTTGCCTGGACCAAGAGAGATTAAAAGTGATCGCAAAGCCTTGCTGACTGCAGGGACCGCGTGGGCCACCACGTGTAACCCAAGCAAAGCTCTGCACAGCGTGCGCTCCGGTCCGCGCAGGGCTCACTGTCTCTGTGCTCTTACCCCAGCGTCGGCATACGGACTCCCGGTGCCAGACCAGTGCAAAGACGCTACTCTGAGGCCACCCTGGCAAGCGATTACAGCCGCACGATGGATAACATGCTGAAGAAGAACTTTGTGGAATGGTTGCTAGCCAGACGGGAGAAGAAAAGCGAGTAAGTGTGTAGACTTTCAATGCTCCTACGATCCAAACTTCAGCTGTTGTCAGCCAGCTGATGGCTACAGAAGAATGTAGAGCCGAGGATATTTTTCTTGGACTGCAGCAGGGATTCTCTAGGGAGCTGGTTTTCTTTTTTTTCTTTTATTTTTTTAAGTCCTAGAAATGTTTCTGGTCTGTCGGCACACAGCACAACTATCCCTCTCCCTGTCCAAGTCCGCCTTCTTCTCTGGCTGCTGGTAGATGGAGTGGGAGGGAGCTGGGGTTTGTGGAAAAGCGGCATTTTGGCCCCCTCTTGTGGCACCTCGGGCTGAAATCGTCCCATTTCGCCTTTCCAGCAACATCATCGAGCCGTACAAGAGGGAAGCCGAGCCCCAAGTATCGGCTGCGAATGGCCAAAAATTGGACCTGGACACCCAGGAAGCCAAAGACTTCTTCGCCTGGCTTCTGAAAGCCAAGAAAAATCAGAGGTGAGATGGGAGAATAGAAAGCGTGGTCGCAGGAAGGGATGAGGTCCCCAAGTGTTCAGCTTTTGAAGGAATGTTTTGGGGCAGGTATCGATGGTAACGGTGTCACACAGAAAAATGTGAGGATTTTGATTTCAAAAGGAAATTTCATATTTTGCAATTCTGTCTCACGAGTGAGGAAAAGAACAAAGACGAAAAAAGCCTCTCTAATTTCGAAATTTCTCACAAAATACAAGTTTCAAAAATATAGACGAGTGGGGTCTTTTTTTGATTTTGCAAATGTCAGCACAACCTCATCAAAACCCAGCGCTTTGATAAGGTCAAAGCACAGGCTTTTGACAGGGCTGAAGCGCATCCGCTCCTCTAACAACCCAACATCTCCGAAACGGAGAAGTCCAAATGAAGTGCTCTGACCTAATCAAAACTCTCCAGTGAAAATCGAGATGAAATTGATACATTTCTGCAAAACATTTTGATTTGATCAAATCAACCCACAAGGGGGAAAAATAAAAAAAGCAACCCACTCGTTCACACTCTCAGCATGCTGACCAGTTCATTTTTAAAAAAAGAAACAAACCAGTTCTTTCCTCGTATTACTGCTACAAGCTCTTATTACGAAAAGCGTCATCTAAATGTGAAACCGTGCAGGAGAGATGCTTGCCTGACCCAGGAGAAATTTCCCTGTTTGTTTCTGATCTGTGCCCTTTACCGGGGACACACAGATTTTTTTTTTTTAAGATGTAATCATCTTAAAATCATCACGATCACGGTAACGATGGCGATACGAGCTTGCTTGGAACAGGTACCTCTGGGCAAGGTAAGAGAGTCCATATGGAGCTCTCTGGTGCTGCAGCTCGTGCCTTCGTTTCCCAAGCCATCTGGCTGAGAGCACGCTTGTGTATCTCAGCGCTGCGCGGCTTTGTGCTGTGTCAGCATATCCACAGCCTGTCAATAGCCTGCTTCACCTCCCCCAATCTCAGCTTATGTCACAAATGTTCAAAAAGCAAATTAGACGCATGAGTCCAAAGAAAAAATCTGTTCTCAGGCACTTTCTATATTTAAGGAAAAAAAAAAAATGAGGCATACATTTCCTTTCTTTAACATGAAGGGGATTTTTGCAAAACCTAACAGGTTGCTGCTGCTTCATCCTAAAATGGTGGCAAGAAGGAAAAAAAGGCACTTACCGCACACAGCCCACGCCCTTCAGGCACAATCCTAGTGGCTTCTGGCAAAAAAAAGGAATTTCTAACTACAGGGAGTCATGGGACAGTCACCCAGAACAAGAATCTGGGGGCATTTGTTGTCTTTTACAGCCTCGGCGTGAAAACTGCTTTAGGAACCAGGGTGCAGGGGATGACCTGGGGTGGGGGAAACGAGCAGAGTTATGGTTCACAGAGGTGTCTCAAGCCAAGCACTCAGAAAATCAGACACCGAGAATTGCTAGTCATACGGAAAATACAAAATCAAAGAAATGAGGGCTTTGAGGGATCTCCAGAGGTCATTTAGTCTGACCTCTGCTCCGAGGCAGGATCAACGTGCTCTAAACTGTTCCTGACAGATGTTTGTCTAACCTGTTCTGGGGGGAGGGGGGCAGAGGGGGGAGGGAAACCTTTGATGCTAGAGATTAATCAGCTTGACTAGCTTCATTTAAAAAAAAAAAAATTGTTTTCTAGCGTCTCCCTTAATCTCCTTAATTGCAAATAAAAAATGCGACTTGCAGGGGAAAGTCCTCCTTGGAAACAAAGACTTCCCTTTGTGAGTTTGGAGCGTAGATGCTGCTTCACCCACGCTCTGCCTTTGTTTTGATGCCTGCTGGGTCTAAGAGGAGGTGGGGTGCAAGGGGGTCACTGGACCGTTCCTTCTCGTCCCCCAAGCCTGACAGACGTGTCCACATGCCAAGATCAAGGCACTGTTGTGTGCAAAGAACTCGCCATGTCAAAAAGAGGTTAAAGCTTTTTGTGGGTTTATCTGAGTCAAAGATATTTAGAAGACAAGGAAAATAAAATATCCCTGTGAACTTGAGGGGACTGGGATACGAGGCTGCTATACACTGCATCTGGATTGTTGTCCCTCCTCTGTCTTTATGGCAACGGCACATTTCTTGCAGTTTTACTTCTCTGGAAGATTCAGGTTTGAAGGATGTTTTGAACCAGGAGTTTCTGACGTGGCTGATGTCGACTGATCTCTGCAGACCAACGTGAGTGGCTGTTCTGCCTATTCCTGTTGTTACAAGCATCCCTACAGATCCCTTCCCAGCCCTTGTCCCCAAAGGTACTTGCTGCAGTGCTCAATCCATGAATTTAGGATTTCTTGAGATAACCACGGAGTGCTTACATGGCACAGCTCAGCTGGATTTGACTGGAGAGTTAAGAGCTCTGGCCTGAGTTTGGTTCTGCAGAAGTATCTTCAGACCACTGACACAGCAAAGATACGGGGGAAGACATTTAAAAAAATTACTGTCTAGAGAAGGGAGGTTAGTAAATCCTTTTCCCCTTTTTAACGAGAAAAGGTGGTGTTCATCAGACCACTTACAGGAAATACATTTTCTGTGCGTTGTGCGCTGCTGTGAAAGGCATTCGGAGAGAAACACAAGAAACTGGGATGCAAAAGGTGCAGGGGAGGGCCCCGAGGAGGCTCAGGGAATGGCGAGCCTATCCTATGCTTAGCTGAGGAAAACGAAGGCTGAGAGAGACAAAGTCACCATCTATGAAAAAACAGAGCGGGAAAAGAGCTGTTTATGCTAATGGCAAAAGTTGGCACAAGAAGAAAAAGGGATGAACTGGCCCTGAACAAATGTAGGTTGGAAATAAGAGGCAGCTCTGTGCTACAGACAATTCCATGCAGCTTGGTCAGACAATGTGAACTGCGTGGCCAGCCAGCAGGCCAGAGAAAACAAGTAACTGTTGAGCTCATACGGCAGCCTTACCTGCGGAGAAATGCTTATCTGCATCTCTCTCCTCTAAGCAGTTGCTGATTTTTCTCAAAACTGGTAGGTACTTACTATTAGATACTAACTTTGAGACACGTCTTGCTATCAAAATGGACTTGTAAGGTATCAGAGGGGGCTGGAGTGTAGAAAAGGCAGTAACTTATGCCTCGTTTCCTATAGGAACCAAATGAAAATGGGTTAAGTGCAGTACCACCGGACTTTATGTTTTTCTCTCCCACTTCTGCTTTGTTAGGACTGTGTAACTGCAGGACCTTCCCGAGGAGCCCCCTCTTCATCCTATCAAGACACACGAGAAGGAGGAAGATGTCTTATACTCACTCTGTTCTGTGCATATTGTCTGTTTTGCTAATGCAAGCAATAAAGAGTTTAGTCTGAAGCTGAACTAAGATTCAGATAAGACTTGATTCGGGGATGGGCTATAAAATATTACCAAATTGCTAAAAAAAAAAAAGTGCCTTTCCAAAGAAGTGTTCCCAAGAGTCAGGACACACCTTGTGTCAGTGAATTGGCCCGCAGCTGGCTGGATCCTGACCGCAGGTTTTCAGTTTAGGACCTGCCACTGGGTGATGACTTAAGAAACGACGTTGGCAAAGCTCAGCTCGGGCTGCAGAGAAGCGAACCCCAGCCGAGGGCTGGCCCTGCTGGGACCCGGCTGGGAGCCACCCTGCCCTCCCACAGCCGTCCTGAGGCCTTGTCCTCCCCCCTGACCCCCCAAACTGGGGGACCCCCTCCCACAGAGGGGACCCAGCCCACGAACAGGGACTTGCCTCCAGCTGGGGGTCACCCTTACCCACAGCGGGGCTCCCCCCACCCCGGGGGGACTGAAACCCCCTCCAGTGAGGGCCACCCCCCACCCCGGTGGGACCCCCTCCCACAGAGGGGACCCAGCCCCCCCAGACAGGGCCTGTCCCCCACCCCGGGGGGACCCGACCCCAGCAGGGCCTCACCCATCCCCACCCACAGGGATCCCCGCGTGGTCCGAGCCCCCCAGGCCCTCGGGGGGTGACCGTGGGGGGGTCCCCGACACCCGGGGGGGGGGGGGGCAGCCGTGGGTGCCCGGGAGCGGGACCCCGCCCCCTGCCCTGCGTCACGCCGCCCGTCGCGGGGTGATGACGTCAGGCGGAGCGCGGCGGGCAGCGGGGCCGGGATGCACCGGCGCGGGGTGGGCGCGGGCGCCATCGCCAAGAAGAAGCTGGCGGAGGTGAGGGGACCCCGCGGGGGAGGGGGACCGGGACCGGGACCCTCCGGGCCCGTGGGTGTGAGGGGTGCCAGGCCCCGGTGGCCCCGATGGGGGTGCAAGGCCCCGGGGGGGTGCCAGGACCCCGGCGGGGGGGGACCGGGACCCTCCGGGCCCGTGGGTGTGAGGGGTGCCAGGGCCCGATGGGGGGAGTGCCAGGCCCGTGGGAGGGGGACGGGGACTGGGACCCTCCGGGCCCGTGGGTGTGAGGGGTGCCAGGCCCCGGTGGCCCCGGGGGAGATGGTTGCCAGGCCCCGGCGGGGTGCCAGACCCCATCGGTCTTGGGTGGGGAACTGCCAGGCTCCACCGGTACCGTGAGAGGGGAGCCAGGCCCCTTTGGCCCTGCAGCAGGGGGTGCCAGGCGCGGTGCGGGGCCATCCCTGGCCTCACGCTTGCCATCCCAGCCCTGCTCCAAGCCCAGGGTGCCCCGAGGGTCCCGGCAGCCTCCCCGCTTGCCCAGGGCACCTGGTGTCCTCCTGGTTGATCCATCTTTAAGGAGCGTCTCCCTCATCCCGTTTTGGTTTCTGGTTCATCTGGCCTTCAGCATTGTCTCCATCATCCCGTTTTCCTCCTGCAGGCGAAGTACAAGGAGCGAGGGACGGTCCTGGCCGAAGACCAGCTGGCCCAGGTGGGAGATCCCCCCTGCCCTGGCAGCGGGAATAGCCATTGTGGGGAGCCCGGCCGCAAACCTGGGCTTGAGTTCCTCCTCTGCTTCAGTGCCCAGAGCATTATCCACGAGCAGCGTGGATAACGATAGCACCTATTCGGCTGCCTTTCCATCCGAGAGCTGCGATGTTTGCTACAGGTCTCACTCTGCCTCCCTTCTTGAGACCTCAGCAACATCTCATTTCTGTAGAACTGTTTCTGCGCCCCTTCTGAGCCTCTCTCTTGGTTCAGAACAGCCCTTTGCCTTATCCCCACTGATATTGGGTTGTATTCAGTGTTAAAAGTGTACATGTGGGGAATTCTGATGCCATCAAGCGATTTTTATCGTTTCCTTCCTTTAAGACCACTGGGGCCATCTGCACTAGGTAGGCAGCACGACAGAGACCTGAGTGTTTCTTGAGGACTCTGCTCACTTAGTGCCCAGCGGGGGCTGTGTTTAAGGAAAAACTGCATTAAGTAAGTGTTAAGACAGAAACACTTCTCTGCAATTCTCTTTCAGATGTCTAAGCAGCTGGACATGTTTAAGACCAACTTAGAAGAGTTTGCCAGCAAACACAAGCAAGAGATCCGTAAAAACCCCGAGTTCCGGGTCCAGTTCCAGGATATGTGTGCCACAATCGGAGTGGATCCTTTGGCATGTGAGGAACAGGCGCCGGGGTTAATGACTAAGGATTCACCTCGCTGTTCTCATACTGTAAACAGCTCGCAGTGAAGCTGACGTTTCCGTGAGGAAAGCTGATGCTGTTTTGATTCTTGGGGTTTGTGAATTGGTGTAATGTACCTTTGGGTGTTCTTTACTTAAAGGGTGGGGGAAAACCGGTGGAGATAACCAAAATGGAGACTCTTCATTGACAGATCTGAGTCCTCACAGCGAGGCTTGCGAGCGGTCTGCTTCGCACCGGTCACTATTAAGGAAGGATGTTTTTGCCAATGGTCCGATCGCTCTCCCTTTCTCACTTCACAGCCGGTAAAGGATTCTGGTCAGAGATGCTGGGAGTTGGAGACTTTTACTATGAACTGGGCGTGCAGATCGTTGAAGTTTGCCTGGCTCTGAAACACAGGAATGGAGGTGAGGATTCCACCGTGTCTGGTTTCTAGGCGATACAGCAAATAGGGGCGATACCTTTTCCCAGTGGAAAATGAGTTGCATGGCTCAGCGTAGTGTTCCTTACTAGATTTCACAGATTACCGAGATGGCAGTTTTGTCTTCATTGTCCCCAAAAAGCCTTGTTTTGTTTCTACAACGTTACAGCTACACCACTGGTAATCACCCACCTTCATTGATTTCTACAGCAATCAACCACCTCTGCCCTGTTTAGTTAACAAAACTGTAACTCACAGCATCATGGGGAAGGAGCAGGGATCAAGGACAATCTTGAAGGAGTACGAAACTGATAAGTTACTGCTTTGAGCCTGGCAGCGAGATTGTCTCTAAAGGATCACAGCAATATCCAGAAGAGTTGGAATACCAGTGATAAGTGCCTAATGAGAAGATAGTAGATGTTCTTCGCTCCAAAAGGGCAATCCGAGACCAGGAATGGGCTACAGCAAAGCCAGCTGAAACTTGAGTCCGATACATTTGTGGGAGAAGGCGACAGCTGACTGCTGCATGTTAGTTCTGGGAACAGAAGTGATTCGATGCTTATCTCACCCAAGGCTTGATACAGGACAATGAACAGCCGCTTGTAAAAGGGGAGGCAGGGGCGAGCCAGTGGCAAATGCACAAAGGACCCTTGACTGCTCTTGCTGGAGTAATTTTCTTGCTATGCGGTAATGCTTTCCTGTCTCCTCTTGTTGACTCCCAGGTCTGATAACACTGGAAGAACTTCATCAGCAAGTGCTGAAGGGAAGGGGGAAGTTTGCTCAGGATGTCAGCCAGTGAGTGTCCGTATGCTACAGGAAAGGGGAATCGGGTGGCATTCGGGGAAGAAAAGGGGGTGACTGATCTCAGCAGCACTTGAAGGCGCTGCTGTTCATTGGACTCCAAATTTGAGCTCTAGTAATGGAACCACTTACACGTGATCCACAATTAATAACTTAACGATTTCAGAAAGCAGCAGTCTGCTTTCTCTGGGAGCCCGAAGGCATAAAGGACCGTTGCCTTGAGCTGGAGACAGTTAGTCCACTGCAAATCCAGCTCTCTTACTGCCACAGCCTGCTGAAGCTGCTGTGGTCCCCTGGGCTGTAAGGAAGGGACTGATACGCAGATTTTAGGACACAACTCACCATGATCACTAATCAGGGCTGAATCTTAAAGTTTAGCACTTGCAGCTCCACTGCTACAAGTGCGTCTCTAATGCGAGTCTGCACTTCTGAAGGGGGGCACAGATAGGCAAACCAATTCTAAATTGCTTTATAAAGTTTTTTTCAGCTGTTGATTACCTGAAACTGCAGCAAGCTCCAAGGAGCTATTATTGCTCATAGCTTCTGCACGTCAAGTCTTCCTCATTTGCAGACCGTAGTGTGCAGTTTGAGAGAGGCTCTCGCTTTAAAGCCTTGCCTTGACCTCTGCTTTTCAGGGATGATCTCCTTCGTGCAATCAAGAAACTGAAAGTCTTGGGGAGCGGCTTTGGGATTATCCCTGTTGGTGGAACATATCTGATCCAGTCTGTACCAGCTGAACTGAACATGGATCACACTGTCGTCTTGCAGCTGGCAGAGGTATTGAGCCCGGAGATTTTAAAATACAACCACCCTCAAAGAACCTTATTGCTTCCATGACAAGGAACTGTGATGAGAGCAGGCCTGTAGGCAAAACTGTCCACACTCTTCTAAACTATGGACTTAGGTTGATGATAAGCACACAGTATTTTTCCTCTCGTTTCAGAAAAAGGGCTATGTCACAGTCAGCGAGATCAGGTCCAGTCTGAAGTGGGAGACGGAACGTGCAAAGCAAGTGCTGGTACGTATGGAGGTCTCTTGTGCACAGTGGAGTTCCACGACAGCGTAGAGTGAGTGCTCCCGCAGCCCTGCGGCAGGCGCTTTGCCGGGGATGCGTTATCACGGCATGCGCAGGGGATCCTAAGCTAGCTGGTAGACCAAAGGCAGAGTACGCACTGCGTAAACATGGACTGAGGAAAGCAGAGTCTCGGAAGCTGCAGATATTCCTGTGGCTTCACTAATCTCCAGTAAAACTTGAATCTTGCTAGCTCAGGTCCTACCTAAACACGCATGGCGGGCATGGCTGGATGTCTGAACTTATTTCTCCCTGTCAAGTTGAGTGAAAATTATTGTAGCCCAAGTTCTACACCCTCCCTTACCCTAGAATAAACGTGGGGTCAGGCCTCTGTTGTGAATGGCTTCTCTGCCACTTAGTTAAGTTTCACTCACGGTTTCTGCTCTGTTTGTACAGGAACACTTGCTGAAGGAAGGAATGGCCTGGCTGGACACGCAGGCAGCCGGAGAACCTCAGTACTGGCTGCCTGCTCTCTTTACAGAGCTGTACTCTCAGGAAATCACTCCAGAGGAAGCCAAGGAGGCAATACCTTGACTGCTACGTGTTCTGTGCCTGTATATACTCCTTCTTGTGAGGTTATTTGCATATCACCTGAAACACAGGGACAGCGGACTTGAAATAAAAGTTTTGTAAAAAGCTTCTAGCTTGAGAAGTTTAATAGCACTAATTCATACTTGCTTACCTCTGAATTTCCTCCTCTGTTGTGGGTGGAAATGCCACTTACCATTACAGACAACTAATTACCTTGTCACAGCAAGAGGAAAATTATCTAAGCTGCTATTGCAACTGCAGTCTCGGAGGATGCAAATGTGACTTTGGCTAAAGAATCTTGGAGCCAGCAGTGACACTGAGAAACTGTTCTGTAGTCCTGTCTGCTCTGTGAATGAGTCGTTGTTCCACTAAGGAGTACCACAGTCTAGGTTCTGCCAAAACAAACTTTATTGCACAAAAAAAAAAAAAAATCTTATGTACAATAGTATATAAACAAGGTATCTTAGAGTGACTCTTGTGCATATATTTTCAACTCAATTAGGTCTAAAAATCTGTTGCTAAAACATCTCTGCCTAGAGCAGTCATTTGAGGATTGTCACTTTGAAATGGAAACATTCAGAAATGGTAGGACAGACAACATTAGAGCTATAAAACTAATACTTCTCTTTTACAGCCACATGCTAGTTATGTGAATAGTGTCCACAATAAGGCATTTTCTTGTTTCGTTGTATCGGTGGATGGTAACGCCACATGCATCACAAACAGATTTCAGAACCAGCTCTGCCTTGGGAAGGCAGCAGAGTCACAGCTCTACCCACAATGCTACTGAATGGTGAAAAACAACGTGACATTTACAATGGATTAAAGAGGCGGTAAAGTAGCGCACGGCTCGTGACTTCTCGGGAGACCCCTCTGCCCCCCTGAGACCTCATTTCGAGGTGAACACCGCTTTATTTACTCTCGTCTGGTGTATGTGTTGAGCGAGTCCTATGTAAGTTCAGCTTTCCCTCGAGGGAAGACAGGGTTTAAGTCCAAATCAAGCCAATGACAGACCCAGGGGAGTTTGCTTGCTAAAGGGAAAAAAGGTTCCCAAGTTGTTAAATGGCACCTTAACAATTCAGAAATGTTTCCACCTTTCAGCTTTTCAGAGCTGCTTAAGCGGCAGCGTGCAGGCTTCCGAGTTCTGCGAGAGTTGATATAAATCACAGAGACTGAAAATATTTCAGTGACGCATGGGGCATTGCCTGTCTGCACAGCGCACGGCGGGGGTCTCTTGGCCCCTCTATTCTGCGCTTTTTTTAGAACAAAGATGACTGCGCTGGAAGTTCTCCCACCACCACCAGGAGTCTGAAACAGGGCCGAGCTGGTGGGAAGGTGTTTAAGGAAACTGGGAGAGGGCCCAGGACAATGTGCAACTTTGTGCTTAGCTTTCTATCAAAGCTCCCGTAAAAAATTTAAAAAAAAAAAGTAGATTAAGCTCTTTATCAACAAAACATGATACTGCTCCAATCAATCATCATCAGGCTCATTTACCTGGAGAAACTGGCTATTTCGTCTCCACCCAAGCTACAGTGAATACATTTTTGATGTAATGGCACTCGCCGCCAGCAGACACCTCTCCAAGAGGCCGGCCTTCGCTCACAGTAAAAAGCTGCTGTTTAAAACATTCAAAGCACTGAAGTGTTAAACTTTACGACACTCGGCTAGCTTGCGCTCGGCCAAGTTTGGCAAAGGAATTTGTCAGTAACAAGGCGTACACCTCTGAAGAACTCCACCCAGAAACAGTGGCTTCCTTAGCTAGAATTGCCCCTTATTCTAGCGTTTCACTCTGATGGATCAAGGTAGCAGCGGGGAGTGAGGTGGCAGGAGGAAGAAGGGAGGAAAATAAAATATTACACTGAGTAGAGAGGTGGAAAGCAAAGAGTACATCAGTTAAGGAAACAAAACAGCTCCGTTCAGAGCAGCCAGAATAAAATATTTCTAGAATGCTAAATTCAAATCAACACCTTAAAAAAATAATACACAAACTAGACTTATTTTTAAGTGCTCCCCCCATCTCTGACCAATGATTTTCTCACCCTCCCTTCCCCAGATCGCCAGGATGAACACACCTGCACTCGATTTATGGATTCTTGCAGTTTCCACTTTTCATCCGCCCCTTTGCGTCTGAAGTCTCAGCGGACGAAGTCACCCAGGGCTTGAGTAAAGCTTTCAGAAAGGAGCCCAGATTCCACCACTGCTCTTTATCTTTGGTCTGACTAGAACAGTGTCTAGAAGAAAGACATCAGGTAGATGGGCTCCACAGAGCAGAGAGGCTCCATCTCTCCCAACCCGCACAAAAAAGGTTTCGCCTGGGCACACGGTGCGCGGGCCCTGTCATACCCTGGACTCAGCAAAGCGCTCCCACAGCTACAGCTCCACGTTCAGCATGGCCCCAGGGAAGGGCTCACTGTCTAGGAACAGAAAAGCTGTAAAGAGGATTCGCAGTCTAGATCTCATTCTTTAATCAAATGGAGAAAAAGAAAAAAAAAAAATACCAACCAGTGTAGGTGTTTCCAAAAAATAACCTGATGTCACATGCTCCAGCTTTCTAGCATAGTAAGTACCTTTTAAGAGTAGCCTGTCACAAGCTTGGCTTTGTCTAGCATGAAGTCTTCTCGTTCAGCGTTATCCACCAGAGCAGTAAAAGGAGACAGAAGATATCCCGCAGTTTGCTCTGCTCTGGCATTGGTTTGGTTGTCGAGTCTGTCAGGGGTACTCTAGAGTGTGAAGACAGAACATCCCCACGGCTTGGCCTCTCCACTGTTAACGCAGCTCTAAGCTTTAGAGCAACCTTGAGTGTCTGTCTCTGTCTCAGAGGAGCTGCTCTCAGAGTCTATTTCTGTATTCTCCTGCTGGTGTTTCTCTTGCACCTTCTGCCGAATTCCTTGCAAACGCACTAATAGGGACTGATAGTCAAAGTGGCCTCGTTTTTCACCAAAAGGATCCTGGAAGAAAACCATAGATAAGCCTATTAATATAGACCATTATCCTTCTGGCAAGAGGCAGAAGGAAAAAAGCTGCATAGTAATTGGGCAACAAATGGTCAAAGACTTAAGGGTTAAATCCCACCTTATGACAGAGAGGCCCCTACACTTTCCACTGTCGTGGCAGAGGTTGAAGACTGAAGATGAATCCTGTTTGGAGTCTCTTTTGGGAAACCTTACAAACTCAAGCAAACTTCAGAAACAGATGAAAGGCCAGGCAGACATGGGTTGGATTTCTACTAGCAGCTTTGAGGAAGTAAACTACTTCAAAGATTTGATCTCAGGCCCACTCCAAGGAGGCAGGAAAAACATTACAAACGAAAGCCCCTAAAATCCAGAGGCCAAAGACTTGACCACATTTTATATTAGTGCTACAGACCCTGTCCAAATGAAAGCATCACTATCCTCATTTTAAATCAAGGCCCCCAGCTGAGATGTAGCCAAGTCAGAGGCAGAAAGTCTTTGGAGATTATTTAACGTTTGCTGCTTTTATCCCTGTCCCAGGTTGAAGACACATTGCCAGGGCTATATAAGGTGGTGGAGGAGTTTAGGCTGTCCTATCTGACGGGAATCTTTGGTACAAGCCAACACGTGGCCCCAGGGTTAACAAGACAGCACATCTGGCAAGCGCTCAACTGATACCGAGCCTGAAGTGACTTCATTTTAAATACAGGGTAATGAAGACAACAATGCCATCTCTCCAGCACGCTGCGTTCGTGCTTCCTGCACTACGATTTACAAGTGAGCAGAAAACAGACCACAGCAGTTACTGCCTCTGGGAACTGACCACAACACAGTTCCAGGCCACAGTCCATAAACCCATGGAGAAAGCAACTGAGCCCTGGCTCCTTGAAGAAGAAACGAGAGCGGGCCACACCTGACAACCCTCTAATGTCACCGAACGTCACTACGCAGTCTTCAGTTCAGTACTCTCTGCAGACACAGACCTTCCTCGGGGGAACTTCTCACTCCAAACACCAACTCTCCTGCTTTGGGAGTGCTTTCAACTCGTGAATTACACAGCCAGTGAAGGCACTGACAGGAAAAAAGGGCTCAGAGACACAAGATCATTAAATCAGCCACCTCCATCTTTTAGCAGTGGAATTTCTCAATGAGTCAGACAAGAGGTGGCTGATGAGGGAGGAAGACACATCTGTTCATATGCAAATAGCTTGGCAATCTATTCTTTAAAGTCTGCTTTCCTGCAGAAACAAGCTCCTGCATTCAACCTGTCTAGATGTGTCTGCCGTATTGTCACTCTTCCCCCACCCCTTCCACCTCCAGTAACTTTTGACTCAGTCAGCCACTTTCAATCTCATCTGATTGAACAAGGAGTGTCAGAGAAAAGTTCCCATCTGCTGTATGAGCGAAGGAACTTCAGAAAAAGAGAAACTCTGCCAGTGACCCAACAGGAAAATACTGCAACGGAGTTCAGTTGCCGCCAGCATCGAATAACCTGCATGTGCCCTCCCTACTTAACACCAAATCCACATGAAAGCAAACCGTACCAGTTCCACTGCTGAAAGAAGTACCTGCGCCTGGAGAGTGGCTCAGGTCCAGCACTCTGAGAAGTCTAACAGCCTTGAAAACACTGTGTGCATACTCTGAACTGGGGGAAGGCAGCATTTTATCCACAGGAACATCTCAGGTCTCAGTTTCATGACTGATTCAAAGTTGGAATACGCATTTCATAGAAAAGATCCAGACCCACGCCACATACCTCTAGGTGCTGCACATTGTAGTTCATCACTAACCACACGCCCTTATCTCAGGCAGTGTGTTATCAACAAGAAAGTTGTCTGCCACCCACCTGCATTGTCTGTCCTTGGAGATAAAGTCTCTCTTTACACACCCCTTCATAGAAGTCGTAGTATTCCATGAAGGATTTCTCCATTACGCCCCTGCGCACGAGAGAGCAAAGAGTCAACACAAAACGACAGTGTTACAACAGTCGCATCATCCAGGGTCACCCCATCCCACTGAACTCCAGTTCATGTCACCAGTGCGGACACCCACACAGAGCGTCCCGGACAACTAACAGGGTACAGCAAGGCAGGGCACGGAGCGAAACGAACTGCAGCATCACTGCAGCTGAAGAGATTCTGCACGTGTTTCCACAACAGCTGTGCTCCCCTCCCTCTGAGATTTTTTTTTCCCCATAAGACAAGGCACATTTATACTCCGACACAAGTCGGAGGATGCAGCCATTGTGCACATAACACAGCCTTTGTCAATGCACAGCTTCTGGGCTCCACACAGATGTAGCCATCCACTTCAGGGGAAACAAAACAACTCTTCGCTGGACCAGGGAGAGTTAAAGACTTGCTCTTCCCTGGAGCAGCTCTCAGGGTTTCAGGAAGGGCAGCCAGAGAAGTTTATTCTGCTTCCCCACACCCACTTTCTTATGCTCCCTCTGTGCCTCATTTCCATACCGTAACGGCTCAGGACAGGGACACTTTCCTTCCAGCATGTCGCACACTGCTACCCGGATGGTCTCATGCCGAATGCACTCGTTATAGTTCTTGCTGTCCCCGGGGTGCCTCTCCTGGAAACAGAATTTGGGCCAGTGAGTCCACGCGACTGCAATGGCTCTTCGTCTCTCCCTCCTGGGCCCGATGAATTTCACTGGTGCATGAACCCACTACGGCTTTGTCTGTTCTGTGTATGCTGAACTAATTTATACTGCAAATGAAAAGCTGGCAAGATTTTATATGTCTCCAGAGCCTTGGACTCACACAGCTGTGGAGACAGGTCATCTGATAAAGTTAGCACAGAAACCTGCCTCTCTCCGAGATGCTGGAGACCATGAAAACCTGAGCAGTTTGGTTCCTGCATGACAACATGTCCCAAGGAAGCCATTTCAGGAGTTGTGTAGCACAGAAATGCAGAGCCATCCCATCTCCTCAACAACTTCTCGAATGCCTCTTGTTCTTCTGTTACCTTACACATACGTGAGCAAAGCTAAGCAGCCTCCGGTTCAGAGCTGGCTTGCAACTCCCCCTCAAGCTCTGACTAGAGGCAGAGCAGGCTGGAAAAGAGCCAAGCGACATAACCTACTTTTGTCCCCATTTCCAGAATGGGATTTGCAACCAGGAGCAAGGTGTGGAGGGAAGAGACAAATAACTGCAGAACCAGAGATGATCCACCTCGAACTCTCACCTGCTCGAAGCCGGGTTCGTTGTGATAGGGGTTCTCAGTCATCAGAGACTGGATGGAGATGAGGACTGAAGAGATACTCTGTGCTGGGCTCCACGCAGGCCCGGTCCAGGTGCTGAGGCATTAAAACAGAAAAGCATCAATTAACAACGCAGGACCGGCCCAGTGAGCGCCATCCCTCCAACTACCAAAGATCAGAAGGCTTGGGAAACCACATCTATACCTTACAGAAACGCGACAGGAAAAGAAACAGCTGCTACAGATATAGAAAGCACTGGACACTGAGAAAGTTTTCAGGGTCAAAGTAGTTTGTTCTCTCAACCAAATGAGTACTTCAGCTCGAGCAAGACAAGAGAGGCTGGTAAACTTCACTGCTAACACACCCAGGGCATCACACGTGAGTTGAGGAAAAGTAACATTTCCAAGCATTTTACAGGGCACTTTAAAGCTATGGCTATCATCTGGCGCAGCAGCCTGGAGCAACACAAGCTACCAGTGCTACCGTAAGTCAAAACCAACAACTCTTAAGAACTGAAATCTGATTTTCAAGACTCAAACAAGACCATCGCTTGTGCAGTCTGAAATGCAGACACTCAGCACAAGGACTGCCATCAAAAGCACTAACGGATGCTCTGCTATAGGAATGAGGTGCTCGTTTCACACACACAAGGTAGCAAAAACCTCTGCATAGAACAGCATAAGCAGAAAAAGCTGTTCTGCTGCTTGTCTTTAATAGCCTAGTTCCAGATACAGACCTGTCTCCCTGTGAGCTGAACAAGGATGTGCTGACCCACATATGCTCCTCCTAAATCCTTTCATTTGCAGCTCCCTCTGCGCTTCCCACTTCTGCTAAGGCCAAGGCTCTTTGTTCACTCTTCAATAATTTAGCTTCCATGCCAGGGCTACAATTGCACGAGCAACAAGGCAGCTTGGGTGGGAGCTGCTGGGCATTCAGACCCCCGAGATATGGACATGCCCTACACACCTCAGTGCTTTGCAGGTGTTGGCATCCAGCTCACTGGATCAGGAAGACTCCTGTGCTGAGAAAGGTGATTCCCAGCACAATGCATCTCTCTACCAGCCCTGAGTCCGCTATCTATCGGCTGATGGGTATCGGCTACTTGGACCAACCTTGGCGTAAGCGGCACATGCACAGCACTGCAGAAACCATCCCAGCAAAGGCAATTTTATAACCACATCAGCTCAGGCTCCTGTCGGTTGATCAAATCCCTACAGAAATTCAAGCCATCACGGCCCCTTCCTCACCTGGCTGCCGTTACCACCTCTCTGCAGCAAGAGGAACTACGTACAAACACCCCAGCTGCACCAGTCCAGAGCCTCAGCAAAAGCTTTTCTTTACTGGCATCTGAAACTGTCACAGCTGGGGCTGGGAATATCACACCACGGCCAGGGTTCCTCTGGCAGAGCCGTAAGAGTCGTTCAAACGGCCCGGACTTTCACGTGTTTAAAAATCAAGCAGGTGAATAACAACCATTTGCAGCAGTGGAGCCTGTTTGAACAGGCAGCATGGGAGCAGTGCTTGTAAATCATTACACCCACCACTCAGCCCCACATACTCCGTGTAGGTGGAAGCCCAGAGCAGTCAAATGGCTCTCAAGGAAGTTCTTAGTGGCTTTTAATTTTATTTATTTATTTTTAAACCCACACAGAGAGAGGAAATTAAAACCACAAAAACCTACATTCAAACAACATTAAGGATCAGGCTGCAAAGCGCAAAAGCAGAAGAAAGGCAGTGCTCGGGCCGAGGCTTTGCAAGGGGAAGCAGGAGAAAAGCGGCAGTGTCCACTGAACTTCATGCTTCCCCTTCTCAGATGCTTTTAAAGACAAGTTAGACTCTTATTTCAGTAGAGGAATTTGTGCTGCTTTACGACTCTGATTCTGTACACGACTTCACAGAAGCATAAAGGTGCATCCAAGCACAGGTCTGGGGCAAGATCAGGGCACAACGCGCCGAGAAGGATGCGTGAGGCAGAATACAGCCTGCAGCCACCTCCTGATTTCCCATCAAAACAGCCAAAGTCTCCTCTTACCCTAGAATACTCAGGCAGACTTTCCCATTGCGGTAGAAGTTGGGGTTAAACCTCACTGTGTTATTTCCCGTTGTCATCAGTTTGACCCTTGGTGGGTGGATGGGATAATCTGGAGGACAGCGAAACAGGAACAAGAAGAAACCCCCTTCATAAGGCGTGTCAAATGGGCCTGTGATCAATGCATGAATCTGGAAAACAAAAGCCCGTCTTGCGCACCACTTCAAAATTGTGCAGCACCGTCAAATCCTCAACAAAGCCAACCGAAGGCAAGAAATCTCCACCCAGGCAGCAGCACGGAGGCAGCGTCTTCCACAAGCACACGGCATGTGCAGGCCATACTTAACCCCCCCGCCTTCCCTCGTTAGCCAGAGCCACTGCTGCGCACTTCTCTCCCCTCTGCCACACTCAATGTGCAAAGCAGGTTTCCAACGCGAGGTTTGGCCAGAGTCCACAACAGCTGCCTCCCATACATCTCTATACAGTCCAAACCAGACTGAATCACGGTTCAGCTGGTAAGCTCTGCTTAAAAAAAAAAAAAAAAAAAAAGGATTTCAAATATGAAAAAAAATCTAATTTTAGAAAGAAAAAAATTCAGAATTTCTGCCAAAACTAGAGCATTCCTCAATTTTATGGTCTCGTGCTGATTTGGTCTTATTAAAACCAATCACTCAATTTCCTCTGCCAGGATCTGAAATTAAGACCCTATTCTCTCCATGCTAATTACCCTCAAAGATCCCAATTGTATACCAGGAAATCTACTCCCCTTGGGCTATTAAGGAAGCTTACTCCTCAAGTGATCCAAGCAGCCTCCTTTAATGATCCTCTTACCTCCCCAGGATTTCAGTTAAGAGCCCCAAGGCTGGTGTTCTACAAACCTGCATTTCCGTTGAAGGGCATTTTGGCACTCTGAGCTACCAAGGCTGAGGGAAACCAGAGCTGCGGTTAAATGCCCCAGGTGGGAGCTGGTTGTGCAGAGACACTCCCCTTGCGCTACCTCCAAAAACCCAGAGGCCCTAAGTCAGGCAGGCGCTTACATGGGGGGAATTTAGGGGGATCTGGGGGATGCCACGTTTGTCAGGGGGGTGGGAGAAGTGTGCAGCAGAGGAAAAACCAAAGCAACCTCACACACACTCACACACAACCCTCAGAAACCAGCACAGCCAGACCAGGCAGCACTGGCTGGAGAAAGGGCAGCGCCAGCCAACACCCTGGATCAAGAGCACCGTTCCAGCAACCTCTGCCTCCCAGCTCCTTGCATTCTCTCTGACATAATCGGAAATTCCCAGTCCTGGAAAACCCTGAGAGCCAGGAGGGGAAGAACCGGGGCAGGAGAGGCCGTAGCCATGCCTGTGTCCCTAGAGAGTAGGTCTGCTGGCAGCAACGTGGTGGGAGCGGCTGCGTGGGTCAGACCTGCAGGCGACCCTGGTACCTGTGAGAACCCGGCGGGCAGCTCCACAGCAGGACAGGGCCCGGGTGCAGGGACACATCTCTCTACCAGCTCACAACAGTTAAACACCTCCAAGTTCCACAGGCGGAATAGAGATACTCCAGCACTGCTTGTGGCTAATGGACGTTTCTCATTTCCAGCCTCTCTGAGAAGCCTCCCATGGCCAACAGCTTTCCATGGAGCTCTCTCTTCTTTGAGCTGCTCCATTGATTGTTTTCAAGCATCAGTAGGATGAAATGAGCTGGATCAGCACCCCACTGGTTCACAGGGCCGCTAAAGCAGAGCTGGCTTTATCTGTGGAAGCTCCTCAGATCCCTGTGATGGTTCCTCTCCAAAGAGCCAGTTTCCTTGAGAGCTTCCTCCCATTTTAAACGCAGCCCATCTCAATGTCACCAAGAAAACTGGAGCCTTGTTATGCTCTTGCAAGACTCACCCTGACTTCTCCCAAAACATTAAGGGAATACTCCATTTGGGCAAACCCTTAAAGCAGCCACCAACAGCAACATACAGAGAAACGGAAAGTTGAACCAGCTCCAAATCTTCTCTTACCTTGGTCATGTCGTGGGGATCAGGCACAACAAACATTCCCGGGGGTGGTTCCTTGTAAATGGACATGATATCCCTGAACAAAGGAAACAGGAATTAGTCAAGATGCCCCTTGGCGTTCATCAGCCCTCGAGGCACGGAACGTTCTAGGTGACAAATCTGTGCACGGATGCAAAGGGACAGACTTTTAAGATGGAAACTTGCAACTCGTAAAGAGCTAGACATTTTTCTTTTGCCTCTAACTGTTTTCTGGCTGAGCTCTTTCAACCTATCCCCAAAAACAGTTGAGGCATTTCAAGAGCACAAGCAGCATTCGATGAATCAACATGCGAGGCATCAGACCAAGCACACTTTGATTACCTGCTGCTTCGTATTTTACCACAGATCGGCTCCAGTCCAGATTATTTACAGGATCCCTTTCGTATACCCAGTCATTTGGTTTCCCCAAACATACCGCAACTCAACCGCCTTTGAGAACACTCCTGCTCTGACAAATTTGGGTTTAATCAGACAGCGGGTTCAAGAGTAGTTAGGATGCACACAGGACTTGATCACAATGGCCTTGTTTCTTTAGGAATGTGGACCAACTGAACTGAAAAGTAACAAATCACCTACAGCTGTGGGCAGTTACAGATAAACCGAATGGCACCCATTAACTTTCATCACCAAAAAACCTCCCTCCCATAATCAGAGCTGTGCCGAGCTCCAGGACAAGCTCCCGCTCAACCTTCCCGTTCGGGAAGGAACCGGAGTTCAGAGAGGTTTCAGGGCGAGAACAAGTGCGAGAGCAACAGGAGAGCCTCGCCTTCCCGCCTACCGTTACAAAGTCAGGGCTTTTGGCGTTTGGATTGGAAAGTGCCCAGATATCCGGTGCCATCTTTGGAAGGCATTATACAAGCTCTAGAACAAGGATGAGCAAGAGCCTGGCAGGCAGCGATACTTGCTCCGAAGGAAGAGGAAGAACTTGTTGAAACGGTGCCAGCATGTCTAACAATACAAGACCATATTGCTCATTATATCAAAGGTTATCGGCGCGTCAGGTTTAACGAGACGATTCTTTAAAGAGTCACAGCAGCCAAACGGGTGGGCACCAGCAGGAAGGAGGATCGCTACGGGCAGGTTTAGGATAAACATCTTAACTCAACCATGGATGGGGACGGAGAAGCCTGCTCCCCTCCCCATTTAACAGCATCTCCGAGGAGCTGCCGGCGATCCCAAGGGCAGGATTAGAGCCACGCACCCGGGGGCTCTGCTGCCAAAGGCCCCAGCAACAGCAGACGGAGAACGAGAGCCAGGATGGCAGCACGGGGGTCCACGGCCTGGCCCCAGGGGAGCCCCGGGGCACGGTGAGGGAGCGGGGCCAGGCCGCAGGGGAGCCCCGGGGCACGGTGAGGGAGCGGGGCCAGGCCCCAGGCCCCAACCCAGCTCTCCGGGACGGCTGGTGAGGGGATGGCCAGGCCCAGGGGACAGTCACCGCCTCGAGGGTACCGAGGACGAGCCAAGCGTCCCCGCCGCGGTACGAGCCTCGGCTCCGTGCCCGCTTTCCGCCGGGGCAGCCCCTCCCCAGACCGGGCAGGGCGGCGGGGGGTCCCCGGCCCGCGGCTGGCCAGGCCCAGGGAAGCCCCGCCAGGCCGGCAGAGGCGAGGACCGGAGCCCCCCCCCCCCCACCCCGGGTGGCCACGGGAGCCGGCAGCGCCGCGCAGGCAGCGGGCCCGGAGGCTCCGCCGCTCCCGGGCAGGGCGGCTCTCTCACCGTTTGATCCGCAGGAGGCAGGCCGGGCTGGGCCGCTCGCTGTCCCAGTCGCCGCTGACCGTAGGGTCCCAGAAGGCGGAGTGCGTGAGGAGCGCGGCCCCCGCGGCCGCCGCCGCCGCCGCGATGGGGGCCCCGCCGCTCCCCGGGGCGACGCCGGCGCCGGGCGTCGCAGCGCCGAAGCCCGCCGCCGCCCACAGTTCGGCGGGGATGAAGACGCCGGGGCTCCCCGCGCCGCCGCCCGGGCCGGCAGAGGCTCCGCCGCCGCCCGCCGCCGCCGCCGCCAGCACCGCGGCCGGGGCCGCCTCCTCGGCGGCCGGACTCTCCGCCATTCCGCGCCCGGCCTCGGGGAACGCCGCTTCCGGGACTCCGCACCAGCGAGTCCGCCGGCCAGAGCGGCCCCCGCCCCTCGCCTCCACCACCGATCGCCGGCCAGAGCGGCGCCTCCCCCGCTCCCCCCTCCCACTGCCGGCGCAAACTCCCCCCAGCCACCATAGAGTCTCCCCCCCGGCGCCAGAGCGCCCCTTCCACAGAGAAGCATCATCGTAGGCTAGAGTGTAACGCTGGGCGCGGCGCGCCCCCTGCCGCGGCGGGGGTCTCCGGGGCTGGAAAGCAGCAGAAATGACCAAATTGGGGCTTTTTGGGTGGGAAAAGCTGTTTTGGGAAGCGGCTGCTGCAGCCGTGCCTGTGCGAGGGGGGAAGGCGTTCCTGCGGCTCGCAGGAAACCAGCAGCTCTGCTTCTGGCCTACGAGGAGCACCTCACCCCTAGGCCGCCCGCCAGAGCCGCCTCTGCTACCTACAGCGACCGCGAGCCGGCCGTCGTCGTTCCGAGGTTACTTTTGCTTTACCAGGGATACGACAGAAGTTATTTATGCACAGTTCCATATGCATAAGGGTGAATAAACATAACTGGCTTGGCCGCGGGTAACTTGTTTTCCTGAGGCGGTAGGTGTTGAGCGCCTGACGCCGATGGCCACCGCCATCGTCCGGGGACATTCCCAGAGCACAGCACCGCTGCTGCAGGGTTACACGTTTGCTCCCAGGAGCCAGCCTGGCTTCAGGCGTAGGATTTTTCCTCTCTCGTTCAGCCAGCGAGTCTCCCTCGAGTTCTTTTTGGTTTCAGAGCCACATTTCTCCAAGAAGTCTCAGGGCCAGTTTAAGAGTCCAATTCTTCTCAGCGCCCCTTGGCCTCACCAGGTGTGAGCAGCTATCGCAAACGAATCATAGAATCATTAAGGTTGGAAAGGACCTCTGAGATCACAGAGTCCAACTGCCAGGTCCACCACTAAACCATGTCCCTAAGCACCACATCCACACGTTTTTCAACACTTCCAGGGACTGCGATTGCACCACTGCCCTGGGCAGCCTGTGCCAGGGCCTGACCACTCTCTCCATGAAGGTTTTTCCCAATACCCAACCTAACCCTGCCCTGGCGCAGCTTGAGGCTGTTCCCTCTCGTCCCATCGCTTGTTCCTGGGGAGAAGAGACCGGCCCCCCCCGGCTCCAGCCTCCTTTCAGGCAGCTGCAGAGAGCGATGAGGGCTCCCCTCAGCCTCCTCTTCTCCAGGCTGAGCACCCCCAGCTCCCCCAGCCACCCCTCCCCAGCCTTGTGCTCCAGCCCCTTCCCCAGCCTCGCTGCCCTGCTCTGCCCACGCTCCAGCCCCTCCATCTCCTTCTTGGGGTGAGGGGCCCAGCGCTGAGCACAGGATTCGAGGGGCGGCCTCACCAGTGCCCAGCACGGGGAGACGATCCCTGCCCTGCGGGCCACACCATTCCTGAAGGAACAGAGCAGCTCCTGTACCCATTCCTATCCCCAGGCAGGTCACAGCCACGCTTCAGAGGCTTTAAGCACACCCAGTAGCTGCATTAATTCCATTACCTAAAGCAGATAACCAGGCAAGCTCCCCCAGTGCTCACCTTCCTGGCAGGCACAGCTGCCTTACCACAAGGTCCAAGAGCCAGGTTTTATTTTAGAATTCCTCCTCCCTAGTACACACCAAGCTCTAAAACAGCTGAAGCATCTAACTGTTGGGGGAAAAAAGAAATATATCTCAGCTGTGGTGCTTTGTGTAAACTGATGCTTTGAGGAGGCACATGAATAGTGTGACCTTAAAACCAGCTCTTCTTCATGAGAGAAAATTCGGATGATAAGGCAGCGCGTGCCCCTGTGTACTTACTGGCACTTTAGTTATGCAGACACCATTAATACACTCCTAAGCATGCTCACCTGTACCCATCACCTTTTCTACATCCTGTCTTTCAGATGCAAAAGACATGTAGCATTTTCAACAACAGTACGTGGAAAAAACAATGCTTTGTCAGCTCACCTAGAAGTATTTGCTTTACCCAGGCAATGCTTGCTGGGATTTCTGCATAGATTTGAGCTGTTCAAGGACAACCTCTCTTCTCTAGCTGACTTCACACTCGTTTTCCCCCTCTCTCACCACCATTTCATATTCCCCTTCTCCTTTAACAGTGGGTGCCCCCATACCTGCGATATTGCCCTCTTCAACCAATACATCAACTCACCCAAGGATTTCCCCACCACTGGACCAGAAGATAAAAAAAAAAAAAAAATAAAGCCACCAGTTTATTTAGAGAAATCTTTTCTTTAATTGTCAGTCTGGAACGCTCTGATGGAAGCAGACTCAAACCGCGGAGGACAGAGTGATGGAAGCCGCAGCCAGGAGCAGAAGTTGTCACATAGCAAAGAGGATAAGGAATGCCACCATCAAACAGAAGAGCCCCATGGCCTCGGACAGGGCAAAGCCCAGGATGGCATAGGAGAAAAGCTGCTGCTTGAGGGATGGATTCCTGCATGTTGTACGGGGGAGGAGGGGAACAATAAACCAGAGAGAGGGAGGAGAGGGGAAAGGGGGGGAAAAAAAATCCACAGTGAGAAAAACCACCCAAACCAGAGTCCATATCACAGAAAACCAGGATTATGTCACACAGGCAACAGATTTTGGAGCACAACCAGTTTTATGGCAGGCAGCCACAGGCTGGAATAAGAAAGCCATGATTTTTCCCTGCCTTCAGTGACATAGACATGTTGAACCCTGAAGCCTAGTTTCACCTGCCCTGGTGGAACCAAGCACCAGTTCCTGCTAACAACCAGTGCTTCGTTTCTTCTGGAGGCAGGCAGAGCTCCACAGAGCAGCTGCATCGTTCAGAAGCCTGTGTAGGGTAGATTCAAACAATCCAGGCACTTCCTTCTTTATTTTAATAGAACACTGGGTTATAACAACCATTTTATATTCTAAGGAGGCCTGCTTCAGCTAAACACAGTATCTGCTTATAGACACTACATGTGTAGAGCTGGATGTATTCCTGAGAAAGCTCTACTAATCTATTAAATTTAGTGCTGGGAGAAGGGAATAAATTCAAGCCAGCCTGGCATCGTACTTACCTGGCATAGCCGATGATCAAGCTGCCGAACACCGTCCCGATACCCGCTCCTGACCCAGCCACCCCGACCGTGGCAGCACCGGCACCGATGAACTTAGCAGCAGTGTCAATATCCCTGGAAACAGCGCTGGTCTGGAACTCGCGGCGGGTCAGCTGTGGATGGGAAACGCCAGCTGGCTGTGGGATACAGGAGAAGAAACGCATTAATGACACTTTTAATTATAAATATATAACTTTAATAACACATAATCACCATTTATCCTCTATTTAAGGCAAAGCAAGATCAGCCAAGCTTAGCCAAGCTTGCTAAGCCACCACCGATTGGGGCTAGAAGCTATGTCTCCATACTAGCCATCCTCTTGATATACAAACACACTCCTCCATCTCAGGAGGAACCATCATATATTGCAGGCAGCGAGCGCAGGAATACAGGACCCAGTTTGCCACACAAGAGTCTCACCTGTACAGCCTGAATCTCAGGCCGGCTGAAAACAGACACTGAAACTGGCCTGGCCAGAGCCCTGGAACAGCAGCGGAACTGAAGCAAAACACAGACAATTAACTCCTGCAGTTGGATGCATCCATAGTAACCCTCAGAAAAGAGCAGTTATTTTATGAAGAACAGTCTTAGAATTTTTTAAAACATCTCAAGAATGAAACAAGACTAAAAAGCAAAGGCACATGCAAACGTAGGATACTTCTGTTTTAGCCAGGATTAAGTCCATGAGTAATACAACCACAGACCACACGCTGCAGCACAGCCAGTGTCCTATCTGCTACATCAGTTCAGTCATTATTACCATTCCATACATTTTCTTCCTAATTCATACCTTGAAAGAAAGGAGTGACTGAGCGCCTCTGTGACACTCACTTAGCTGATCTTTAGGGAAGCCTTGGGCCTGCAGTTCAGTGCACACCTACTAAGCTGGTAGCTCTCGCCCCCCGGTCACCAGAGGTCACCTTGTTTCCCTTCCTCGTTAAATCCACGGTAAAACAAATCCACACAATCCCACCTCAGCTGAGGGCATCCGGGACAGCGTTTTGAACCAAGCACCACAGAAAAAGGCTTCGTAATCATATAGCCCCACTATTATTATACTCCTCTGAAAAAAAGGTGACTTACCACAGCTGGAGAGCTGAGGAGAGCCAAAGGAGCCTGCATTTTGCTTAACCTAATCCAAATAAAGGAGAAAAAAAAAAAAGAAAAAAGGGAATCCACCGCTATTGCCAGCAGCCAACACCCCCCTCTCGGGACTGACACGCGTCGATCTTCAGCCGCATCCCCGCGTTGTGCCCGAGGCTTTTCCCCCCCGCCCGGCTCCGGGTGCCCCCGCCACCCTCTCTCCCTGCCCCCGTTAACCCTCCTTTGGGGCCTCCCCAGGGCAGACTCAGACCCGCGCATTTTTCCCTTCCCTGACCCGGCCGAAGGCCCAGCAGAGCCCGTTCGAGCCCCGGCGGGCTCAGGGAGACACCGAAGGGGCCGACGCTTCTCGCCCCCTCCGCGACTGCCGCCTCCCCGCGAAGGGCACGGCACGGCCGGGCGCCGTCCCCACCGGCCGCCCGGGCCCAACGCTACCCCGCGGCCGGCGGAGCCCCTCCCGCTGCGGCGGGGGGCCGCGGTGCCCGGAGCGGGGCGGCCGGGCCGAGAGCGGGGCCCACCTGCGCGGGGTCCGCTCGGGGCTGCGGCGGCGGCGGCTGTGAGAGGAGCGCAGCGCCCCCGCCCCGCTCACCTTGCCGTGTCCCCCCACGTCCTCCGCGCTCATTGGCTGCCGCCGCGCACCGCGCGGGGCATCCTGGGACAACATCCGCGCTCCCCATTGGCTGCGGCCGAGCGAGCGCCTCCCGTCAGCATCCGGGACAGCGCAACGGGGCGGGAGGGCGGTGTCGCCACGCGGGTCGTCATTGGTTGGTTATTTTCTCTGCGTGCTTGCTGATTGGCTGGCGGCCTGGAGGTCTTCCAGAGGACTATGAGGCCGGCGGGGCCGCTCCTTGTACCATAGAGGTTACCATAGAGCCCGGGCGGTGATGGCGGCGGGCCCGGTCCAGCCGCCCTCTCCGGTGCGCCGGGGGCTGCTGCGCCCGCCCCGGCACCCGCCCCCCTTCCGCTTCTTTCCTAAAAGATCATTTTGAACATTTAACCGTTTTCCCGTGGTTTATTAAAGTGCCCGGTTCAGCCCCGGGGCCGCTGTGCGCGCCGTGGCCGAACGTCGCTGGAGCCGAGGTTTAGTGTCGCCACCCCGGGGAGGGGCTGGGGGCCTGGGGGGGTGTGGGGGGGGGTCTCCGCCCGGTCGTGGTGTAGGGGCAAGGCCCAGCTCTGTGCCCCGTTACCGGCAGCCTCCAGCGCCGGGGACCGCCGTTGGGGTGAGCCGGGGGGCGGCGGGGCCGCCGGCGGCCCGCTCACCGGGGTGCCCCGGAGGAGGAGAGCGGTCGGAGGGGCCTCCCCAGGGCCGTAGCTCGTTACCGGGACTTTCCCGTTACCGGGCAAACTTCTCGCTTTGCCGAAATCCCTGAGCTCTTCTCCACCCCCCCTCCCGAGCCTGGCGCCCCGGGACAACTGGCACCGGTGTCCCCGGTCTCTCCCCACCCCGCAACCGGAGCGCCGGCACGGAAGGGCGGGGCTGGGGGGGGGGCGGGGGCCTCCCGCACCGAACTACAAGTCCCAGCAGCGCGGCCGGGGCCGCCCAGGGGAGGTCTCCCGGGCGGGAGGGCACGGGGAAGGGGGCAGGCTCCGCCTTTTCCTTGTCCTCCGCCGCATCCTCGCAGCCCCAGCGGTTTCCAGCTGTGCCTCCCGGTGAGTCGGGGGGGGGACACGGTGGTGGCGGGGACCCTGTACCCCTCCCGGAGTCTGGTGCCCCCCCCCCCCGGGGCCGTACGGGGGCAGGGGGACAGGGCTGCCCCCGCTGCTAAGCGGCGGCGACACTTTCACTTTCGTTTCCCGGGTGGGGGGTCCGGGCCGGGGGTGGGGGGGTGAACAGCCCGGGACGGGACCCCCGTGGCACACGCTGTCCTGCTGTCCAGCCGCGGCTGGAAGTTGGTCTCGCTTGAGAAGAGGGAATCCGTGGTTTTCTGCATCTTCGGGATGCTGCAGATTAATGAAAGAATTAAACAGCAACAGCGAAAGAACAGAAAAAAAAAACCAGAAAGTCTCCAGAGAGAGGCTGGGCTGTGGACACCGGAGGAAGCGTTATTTATTCGCTACAAGAAGGAGATGGAGGGGCTGGAGCGTGGGCAGAGCAGGGCAGCGAGGCTGGGGAAGGGGCTGGAGCACAAGGGTGGGGAGGGGCGGCTGGGGGAGCTGGGGGTGCTCAGCCTGGAGAAGAGGAGGCTGAGGGGAGCCCTCATCGCTCTCTGCAACTGCCTGAAAGGAGGCTGGAGCCGGGGGGGTCGGTCTCTTCTCCCCAGGAACAAGCGATGGGACGAGAGGGAACGGCCTCAAGCTGCGCCAGGGCAGGGTTAGGTTGGGGATTGGGAAAAACTCCTTCCCCAAAGGGCTGTCAGGGCCTGGCCCAGGCTGCCCAGGGCAGGGGCTGAGTCCCCATCCCTGGGGGCATTTAAAAGCCGGGGAGATGTGGTGCTTGGGGACATGGGTTAGTGGTGAACTTGGCAGTGCTGGGTTAACGGTTGGACTTGATGATCTCAAAGGGCTTTTCCAACCTTAACGATTCTGTGATTCCATTCCACTCTGCTCTGTGCGAGCTGTAATGAAGCCTCATTACCGCCCGTTAGTCATTAACAGCCTGATGGTGCGGCTGTCCCCGTCCCCTTGGGTGGCAGCAGCAGGGCCTCCTCTGCCTTCGCTGGTGACCTACCACCATAGGTGGTGCTTATTTTGTTCGCATAACAAAAATGTGAACGTTAATAAAATGTCCTCCCCCCTCTACTTCCTGTCGTCTTTTCCTGGAAGTGAACTGCAGACGCTGCCGTTGGCGCACTCTGCACGGCCTCTGGGTTTGTTTCCCTTCAACATCACAATTATTTTTACCAAAACCAACATCTTTTTCTTTGCAGCAGAATGCGTTGTTTTGCTGCATCCAGGCACTGACTTTGCAAGTTACTTTTAACCCTTGTGGCAGCGAGGGCTCATGTCCCGTCCTGAAACTGCAGTAACGTGATTAAGGTCCTGCCCTTAGATTTATTTTCTTTTTTTTTTTTATGTCAAGAGGTCCCTGGTGTTCAGGAACTGCAACTCATAAGGCACATCAGGGTAGGAAAGATCGACATCAGCCAGATAAAGACTGAGGCTTAGATGAACTGTACACCATTTCCTACGCTTTACTGAGGTAACTAAAACTGAAACTGCAGCCCTGGGTGTCCTGGAGGGTCGCGCCGTGTCCATGTCTAGGGTCTGCCCTGCCTCCCGCTCCCAGCAGGAGGAATTCTCCATCCTCCCAAGGCAGCCTGTATCAGTGCAGCTACCGCTGCTCTTTCCAGCTGTGGATACCTTTTCCTTTCCGAGCGCAGCCCCGCAATCCCCATCTAAACTTCTGCCTGATTTTCAGGCTGTTCTTTGGCACAGAATACAGATGATGTCCTGGGTGATGCCAAAAAAAAAAAAAAAAGCAGGATTCCCGGGAGTTCATTTCCATGTGAAACTTCTGGACTGGAGATGACCTGAAATGCTCCGGTGGGATGGCTGGTCATGGTAAACTTTCCCTCCGTTCTGAGGTCAATCCCGCTCGCTGCTGCTGCCACTAAGATCGGCTGAGAAAGGTCTGCTTTGGATTCCTGGAACTGAATTGTCCAGGATTGGCGGCAGGGTTTTGTCAGCAGTGATCTGCCCTTGACAGATTGCCTGGGATGAAGCCTGGCTGCCCGCAAGACGTCAGGACAAGGAGGGTGATTTAGTGTCCTGTTTCCAGTCCTGCCTGGGCTCCTGGCAGTTTGGATACTCTTTTGATCGATGCACCCCCTAAAGATTTACGTTGTGTGATTTGTAGTGTCACAACACACTGCAAAGTTTTCTGTGTAGAGAACTCAAGCAACAGCTTTAATGCTATTTGTTGACCCCGCTGTCATGCAACATATTAATTTCGATACTGAGAATCATCTTGCAGCTTCAGCATAACAGTCATGAGTAGCAAGGCTATCATAGCCTCATGACACAGGCTTGCGAGGCAGAACTACGACACCCTGCCTAACCAGGACCTCCTCCGTTTGTGCTCTTCCATGGGAGCTGAGCTTAGCAACTCTCTTCCCTCGGAGCCAGGAAGCTGAAGATGAAAGATACTGTATTTGGAGGTCAAGTCATGGCGTTAGAGTTGAACGCAGAAGGTGGAGAGGCTGTTGAGTTTGCTTATCGCCAGCATGAGTGTGTCCTGCGTGTCTCACCACCGTCAGCCAGTGAAGGTGGAGTGTGTTAGGGCTGGGACTGCACGAGTCTCGGAGCTCCTAGCGTGATAGATCGTAAGCGTCTTGTGCTACTGTCGGAGTGTTTCACTGATGCAGGAAAACCTCTATTTTTCTCAAGCAATGTGCTAGTCTCCAGATTTCAGAAGAGCTAATGCACCCCCACATTAACTACATATGGTGGGGATGTGCCTGGGGTGTCAAATCACATGAAAAACGTGATGTGAGGCTGCGCGTGGGGACGGACAGCGTTCCAGCGGGGTCTCCAAGCATGGGATCCCACCAGCGGGCAGGTGTGCTCCTGCTGCTGCCAAGCACCGCTGCCAGGCACCGCTGCCTCTCCCGTGTAGCAGATCTGTGGACAGTCAGCGGGTCGGGTTCGTGGGGTCCCGTGCAGCAGAGAGGCTGCTGTGCTACGCTGGCAGCCGCAGAGCAGCAGGCACCGTGGCTGGGAAGCAGCGGTCAGATGAGGGAGCCTCACACAGGTCTGCTAAAGAGGATCTGCAAGCTGCCGCGGACGTCGGGAGCAGCCTGGCCGCAGCGGCAGGGACTCCAGCGAGCTCGTGTGCCTTGCTGAGAAGCCTTGGTGTGTGTGCGTAGGGGGTTTTGGACCTCACAGCTGTGTCATTCCCAAGCCGTACCTCTTCATACCCTTCACGGACACAACTGTGTTGGCAGCATCTGAAGATGAGATAATCCCCTTATTCTTTCCTCTTGTAGACTTCCACGATGGATGAGACCTCAGACGAGCCTCCCACTTCTGCCGTCCTCTTAGACAACTGCTACTTCTCCCAGGTCATCTTTAACAATGTGGAGAAGTTTTATGTTCCCGGAGGAGATGTAACCTGTTATTATACCCTCACAGAGCACATCGTTCCTCGCAGGAAGGACTGGGTGGGCATCTTCCGTGTAAGTGAATACTGTAAAACCAGATGTGCCAACTGTGAGAAGGCAGCAGCAGGCAGAAACAAATAGCTCGGGCTTTGACGGAATAGGGTTGGGGAGTTTTTTCAGTACTGGAACATCTTTATTGTGCCTAGGGACAAAGTGCCAGACCTGTTGTGACCTGAACAGCTTCAAGGCTAATCAAACACTCTGATTATCCCTTCATGCATAGCCCACAACTCTTAGAAGTCAGGATATCAATGCAAAACTCCTCCCAGTAACTGGTCTATGTGGAACTATAGCCCCATTACCATAGGATAAACATGAACTGGGCGATGCCATGTAACAATTTTGCTGTTGCAGGTGGGATGGAAAACAACCTCGGAATATTACACATTCACGTGGGCTCCTGTGCCCAGTGACGTCCACACTGTGCAGCAGCAGATCCAGTTCAGAGGTGAGTCGGGAGCTTGGGTCGCACACAGGCACGCGCGCACAGGCTCCCGCTTTGCTGCCACCAGTAAGCACTGTATTCGGAATTACAGAATATCAGTAGGACCATGCTGTGGGAGACTTATTTCAAATCCCATAATAAATCACAAAATTTCAAATCGGCTAAATTCCGCCATCCTGACTGAGTGATATTGTTTGTGTTCTTACCACTGACACGAAGAATTACTGATGGTGCAGGAAGAATATTGAAGTAGGATGTCTCGGTTTTCTGAGGTTCTCACTTTCTGTGCTATATAGCTAAGAGACTTGAATAATTAGAAGCTGCATATGACGGGGCTGTTGTGTTTGTCTGAAGCTTGCTACCTACCGAAAGATGATGAAGACTACCAGTTCTGCTACGTCGACCAGGATGGTATGGTCCGGGGAGCCAGCGTGCCTTTCCAGTTCAGAGCAGAGACTGAGGATGATATCCTGGTGGTTGCCACGCAGGTCGGTGTCCTCTCTTCCCCTGCTTTTTCCTGCCTCTGCTTTTATTGGCATATGCTCATTGCTAACATGGAGCGATCTGGTGAATCGGATGCCAAGCTAGAATTCAGCAGACGGATTCTATTCTTGGCTTGGCTGCTGGTCTGTCACACAAATTTGGGCAGCCTTTGTCTCTCTACCTGCCGTTTATCAGACCAGTTTACTTAGACTGGAGCACTTTGCGATGGGGGGCGACTTAATACGTAGTGTCTCAGGGCCTTTTGAATATTTTAAAATGTCATTTTCATGGAAAGTCTCCCATCAGATGGGAGTAGGAGGATGCACACGGACAATAATTGAGGTGCTGTGAAGCCAAGCACTTATTTTGCAGTGTCCTGTGTGCAGCCCTTTTGTTAATGACTACACTGTACACGTGGTTTGGAATGTAGCTTTTCAGTGCTTCTGCTACGGCTGAACAACTTTGCTGCTTGCTAGGGAGAAATGGAAGAGATTGAACTACAAAACAAAAATTTGCGGAAGGAAAATGAGGAGCTGAAAGCAAGCTGTGCAAGTCTCCAGAAACAAAACGTCGATCTGCAGGAAGAGCTCAGCAAGACACAGGTAAACAAAAAAGTTAATATATTAAGTCAGGAGCTTGAAGTCTGAAAGATGAAGCGTGACTAAGTCAGGTCTTGTTCCACTGTATGCTTCCAGGAGAAAATGAAAGAGGTTTCTCCCCATACTATCTGTTTAATGTTTTACCAAATCATGCAACGCCTCTACTGTGGTAAGAACAATAATGATGAACAAGAGGCATCAGCAGGCACAGAAGTCAGGACCATATGGGAAGGGGAGTGTTCAAAAATGTTTCGTAGGATGTCCCAAAATCACATTGTCTTTTCCTGATTCAGTTTTGCTCAAGGCTTGATATAAATTAAACGGGCTCTGAAAGAGTGGTCAGGATGCAAAGGAGAGATTTCCCTCCTTCAGATGGGCTGCCTGGAAATGCTGCATTTGAGGGATTTTGCAGGGCCAGTGCAGAGCAGGACTATTGCTTGGGTCCCATTTACCTCCTATCGACCTCACTCTGATTTTCAGGAGCTGCAGAAAAGTTTGGAGTCTCTAAGGAGCAACACAGAGAAACTGGAGCTGGAGCTGAGTTCCCTGAAAAAGGAAAATAAACATCTAAAGGAGCGGGATGACTGCAGAGAGGCAGAACTGCACCAGTAAGTGTATTTACAGCATATCTCAAAATAGGGTTTCCTGTAGGCACCTTGCCTCTCTGGATTAGATTTCCCTCCATGAAAGTATGGTGTGTTTTGATTTGTTCTGAGTAGACTCAAAGAGCAAATTCAGAATGTGGCCTCTGACAAGGAGCACCTGGAAACCAGACTGAAAACAGCCCTGGATCACATGGACCAGCTGCAGGTAGCAAATGTGTAGCTGCCCTCCTTTGCTTTGCCTTGCCTCTGACAGAGAACTGAGCGATCTTGAGCAAGTTTTTTGGTGAATGAGTTTCCTTTTTGATTACATTGGTTCTTTAGCAAAATGTCAACCTTTGCTATGATTTGACCTCCAGGAAACCACAAGAAATCTGTGTTCTGGAAGGAAAGGTGGAGGGGGATGTGCTAAGAGAGCCTGTAAGGACTTTATTCCCTCTAAACATCCCCTTTGCATGCTCATTAAGTTGACCAAAAGCAGACTGTTGTTTACCTCCTGCTAGCTAAGGATTCAGGCAGAAAACACTTCTGTTTTGAAAAACATTCTAAAATTATGTTCAGTACTTGGGAAAACAAGACTTCTAGCTGGGAGGTATGGAGGGGAGAAGGCAGACAGAAAATAGCTTGGTGGTTAGGTCCGGGACGTGGGAGACCCAGAACGATGGGCTGACCATCTGGCTGTAGAGTCTCTGTTTTTCTCTTTGTTCTCTGACTTCCCAGACTGGAAGTGTCATGTTGAGACTTAGAAAGCTCCTCAGAGAACATATGAATGAGTACTGTGTTCTGATGAATACATCAGCTCCAGTATATCCCCGTGTAACTTATTCTCAGTTTCTACAAAGGTTTTAATGCACAAATGTTTGCAGAAAAAAAAAAATTAAGCAGCCACAGGTTCTGGAGCTTTGCCTTCTGTAGCAAAAGGTGCCTGCGCTCCTCACTCAGAGCTGTTCGATCTTCACTTTCTTCCTAGTCCCAAGTGTTGAATTACGAGAAAGAAGTGGAAAACCTGTCTCATATGGACCGTGACAAGACAAAGCAGCTTGAAAGGTTAAAGGAAGAGAATCACCAGTTATGCCTGAGCAGAGCTCAAGAGGTAAAGCCTTCCCTGAGTATCACGGTGCTTGGGGGAGCCAGGGCAGAGAGGCTGAGGCATCCTTGGCAGTGAGCAGGTACAAATATCGCTCAATCTTGTGGGAATCTAGGGGATTCCATGGCAGAAAATGTCCGTGGTGGCGTGGGTGCCCACATAGGTGGTTCTGTGAACACACCACCTGACAGATTCCTATAGTATACGTATATTCTTAGAGTAGACACGTGTTTTAGTTTTGGAAGAAACACCTGTATAACTAGACATTGTCGTTCTGATTCTCTCTAGCAGGAAAATTCAGTCTCTGTCTTGATCTCTTTTGAGTCAGCTCAAGGGATAACGTAAATCAGCGGGAATTCAGGATTGATGTTTGGCTGATTGCAGATCGTTGTATCTAAGCAAAATTCTTTCAGGACTGGGACTTATGGGTGAATAAAACACGTTACCCTACATCTGCCCAGACTACACGCTGTTAATTTTACCTCCAACAGGAAGCTGAGTAGTAATTGGTGTGAGGCAGCAACCTTGCTGGTCTTCTCTCTGGTGATGTTTTTGTCTCGTTCTCATCTTTAATATCTCAAATTTAGCATTTAATAATCAATAACAGATGAAATATGCTCCAAATGCACCAAAATAAGCTGTAAACAATACAAAGTTTCTGTAGTGTAGTTTGGTGCTCTGCCCCACATCCTTCTCTGACACCCCTTGGCAACTCCGCTCGTGAAAATCTGGGACTGCGGTGCAGAAGGAGCAAAGTAAGGAGCTCGAACATTGCGTGGAATACTTGAAGGGGACGGAGGCCAAACTCTCACTCTGTCTGTCCCGCTGTCTGCAGAACGAGCAGGTGCCCAGCATTGCTGGGGTGCAGCTGGGGAGGTTCCCAGCAGCGCCGCGCGCAGAGCTCTGCTCTGTGGTGTGGAGCAGGGGAGCTGAGAGTCCCCGACAGCACTGGCTTCCACTTTCTTTCAATTTGCAGAACCATCACAATTTCCCTGTGGTGTCGCAGATGACTATAGGTATAACAAATGTAAGTTTATGGACAAAAGGCTTGCTTTCCTTCAGTAACTTCTGCAGACCTTTTAGAAGTAATCCACAAACCTCAGCACTGGAAATCACTCCTTGAAGGAATGTGAAGGATATAAAAGAAAAGGGCAGCATGCTGTGGCATTTCTTCCTGCTGAAGAAACAGTCATTGGCAGTGACTGAGGCCGTCACATCATCTTTAGCCCTGAGTGACCTTCTAAAGGTGCTTCTCTCTCTGTATGTGCTACTCGGGAAGCTTTTGGAGGCTCTACTCTGACTTTGGCATTGAAAATTAGATGCTTAAAATAGATGATGTGATTATCTCCGCTGTGATGCCAAATGTTCAGGATTCGTAGAGTGATACTTTGAGAATGACTGCAGAATCCCTAAGTACTCTAGCTTATCTAATTTAGTGACTTAATTCAGGAGTCAGCTACAAGATTAATTCCCAAGGATGTGCTGGCTATCCACCGTCCATGCAAGTCTCGCAGCACCAGGAAACCTGGCAGACTTGGATAGCTCTCCCCTGCCAGGGTGGATTTTTCAGCTCTATGAGTTCCTTTGCTTCAACCTCCCTCTGTGTTTGACCTGTCATATGTCCCCTTCGGAGGTTACGTGTCATCTCACATGTTGTAATGAAAATACAGAGCGTGAGCGGTGACATGGAGATATCCTAGGTGACAAACTATGAAATGGTAAGACTCCCATTGAAAGGGAAGGTTTATTTGTTGGTAATAACGCAGCAGGAGGCAGTTAGTATATGACAGCTCCACTGCTTGGAGCCGTCGTTGTTTTATTTGCCGGTTTCCCACGGTTTACCAGGTAACCCTCTTCCTTCATAGCAACAAAACCACACCTTGATGAAAGAACTTGAGGAGCAGAAGCATTTGTTTCAGATTCTGCAGGCGGAAAAGGATAAAGCTGATGAGGAAAATCAGGTGAGAACTTGGCACAACTCCCTCGTCTTTCTCCTGTATTGAATATGACACCGATCTCTCAGTCTAGTGTTCAGTTCCATGAACCCTTCCACCAAACGGATCACTAATTGTGCCTGCACGTGGACCATGACCGAAAGCCGGGCTGCCAGGCCGTCTGCGGCCGCGTACAAATGACTCTGTGCCTGCACTCACAGTTGGTTGTTGCTGCCACGACTGTACAGCCTAAGAGGAAGGGTCCAAAAACTTGCACCTTTCCCTTCCTCCCCACAGAATAGACTGGTTTACTCATAATAGCATGGGGATTTTCAAAAACTCCTAATGTTAGCTTAATTCTGACACCACTGAAATGAATGGACTTCCTTGTTTAAACGGACGTTGCCTGTTTGGCCAGTCTAAGCAATGACTGCTCACTTTTGTTCCTTACTCTGCATGACTTCAGGACTTCTGTCTTTTAAAGTGTATTACTCTGTTGTGATCATCTCGTCTGCCTTTCTGAGCAGGCCACAGAATAGATCCTTGCCCTTCCTTACCTCACTTGCCCAGTCGGTCAAGCAGGACTAACACTGAGCTACCTAAGAGAAGTTCAGAGCGATTCTGATTCTGATATAAGAGGCTCTATGTTAGTGCAAAGCATGACGTTTCTCTGAAATGGTCCCCTGAGCTGCTGGAAATTCATTCTGCCCATCTGTCCCTTTGCAGAAACTAAGGGAAGAGAATGACAGGCTCCTGAGGCATCTCTTGCAGACTAGAGAGCTTTCTTCCTTAGCTGCTGTTTCACAAGCCCAAGCTCCAATTCCAGCTCCTGAAGTAGTAGGCCTTCTGTTTGGAAATCCATATCGTGGTGAGATTACTTGGCATTCTGTCTTAAACCGCAGATACCTGGCAGTTCGAGTCCCAGCAAATTATCCTCCCTCTCAAATTGAACGCTGCAGAAAAGACATTATTAGCAGCACCTCTGCGCAGCTTTGCATGTGTGCAGATGACTTGGCAGCTGCAAAATGCTGCCAGGTGTTAAGAGTTGACTTAAGTGATGGGCTGTCTGTTCATTTTCTGCCAAGAGAGACAACTATTAGCTAGTTTATTCAGCTGTGAGACAGCTAGTTCTGTGGCTTATGTCCAGTTTTCATAGTCCTAAATATAGAGGTTTAGATCCAGAGCCACATCCTCATGTTTCAAGAATTACTAGTTATCAGCACATTACATCGTTAATCATTTTGTTGTGGCCAAAATAACTTCTTTTTTCCAGTTGCAGAAGCAAATGTGGGGGCAGGAGCTGCAGATGTAGTAAGTAAAGTGGACATGACTGGACAAGAATTAGTGGTTTATGGACACAAATTAGTGGTTTGAAATAAAAAGCTCCTAGTTCAGCTCTGTAGCCCGTTGTCTCCATACTGGTTTAGTCCTGGTAAGACAGCAGACAACCAAATGGAGCCACATGTGCTTCATGTGTAGAATTAATACCAGTTGTTGGTGTTAAGGAAGGGAAAGGAAACTGTTGACCTTAATCTTTAAGGACCAGCTCTTGGCAGCATCTAATGTCAGAATGAGCAGCCTTCAGCTGCTTAATACCTTATTTCATACTGGAGACACGGACGTGTGCTACGTAGGGTGGAAAGTTAGAGTGCCTCGCAGAAGCTCTTGACTTGTAAGTGCTATTTAGAGAAGCCTGGAGACACTGGAAAACTCAAGAGTATCAAAAGTCAGAAAAACTTGTCCAAAAGTGATAATATCTGACTACTAAACTTTTCTGTTTCTTTGAATATCATTTCTAAACTTGACTTTGCATTTGCTTTGTACTTCAGGATTGTATAAGGGAATGCCCTGTGTGCAATGAAGTATTTCCTGAAGATATTGAAACAAGCCAGTACGAGGCCCACGTGCAGAGCCATCTTGTGGACTGCCCACTCTGCAGTGAGACCTTTGACACGTCCGATACGCAGGTGTTTGATGACCATATTTTTTGTCATTGCCTGGAATAATTCTGAATTTGTATCTGCTCTGTAGAATAGGTGGCAGAGGCCGCAGTATAGAATAGACCAAAATCACTGTATAGGCTGGACTCATGTTAATAAGATCACCCCGACAAGACTGACTATGCCGCTAGTACTGTAATTCTGAGCTTTCTGTTCCGTGCAGCACATGCCCAACACAGCAATCGGGTCAGACATCCATGCCCTGAAACCGAATCACCATCATCAAACTTAAGTCCTCTGTCTTGGATCAAGTATATATGCTTGTTAAATGAGTTACAAATCCTATAATTAGTAATTTAGTTGAATGTGGTACCAGTTCTTTAGAACAGGATTGGCCATGTAGCTGTTCATCCAGGTAGGGATCCGAGTGATGGGATGTAGTACAGCAGTTTTCTGTACTTGGCCGATGTATCTCGATTGTAGTGGTTTTATTCTTTAATATAGCACTGTGATTGCTAACCAAAGACCAGAAACATTTTATAGTCTTTTAGGATCACCCCTTCAGTCCCGCTCAGCTTCTGGAATGCAGAATTAATTATTAATAAGTAAAAAAGTCTCTATAAAAATACATCTCTTCTTTCACCGTCACAAAGCAAGTGAAAGAGACCTATTTATACGGAGACCAAATATGTTTGCACATCTGAAGGTCTCGGGCTGTCCTTCCAGCAAAGTAGGCAGCACGGCTTATTCTAGGGTAAGGCACATGCACTGTTTTCTCCATCCATCTCACGATGAGGAAAACCTGAAATTTCTGAAGCAGGGAAGGTCGGTACGGCATCGAGCCCATAGAAAAGCAGTAGCTGAGTTGTTTTGGTGGCACAGCGGATAAATGGTCTCTCAGTCAGAAACTGGGCATCCTCATTTAAAGGAAATCATGAATTTGGATTACTTCTCTTTTACGTTTCTAAACCCTCTTGCTTTAACAAGAGCCTGTTCGCAAACCAAAACAACATTGTGATTCAAACCTAAGTGCCTTGGGATATTACAGTGCTTTGTGCACAGATTATCCAGCTACTATTTTCATTTCTGCTTTGGGATTTTCAATTTATGATTAACAGCTCTTTTTTCCATGCAAACACAAATGGGTAAAGGTTTATTATCCAGCTGTATTGGACTGTGTTTCCTGCTGAATACCTGAAGCAATAGGAAATCCTGAGAAGTTTACGTAGAGTTTTAAGACTATTTAGAGTAACAAAGACTTCAAAATGTTTTACTGTTTTGATTCTACACAAACTGCTTATCAATCTGGCTTTAAACAGAGTATTTTTGTCTTGAGCTGTACTATACTGGTAAGCATTATTTAAAAAAACTGTGAAAGAAAATAACAGCAAACAAAAATAAAAATTATACGGCAAAAATCTTTGATAAAGATGTCTGTTCATTCTTAAAGAAATAAATTGGAGGAATTGATGGGATCTTAAGGGAGCTATTTGCAGGCTTTCAATTACTTGCTGAAGCTCCTGTCTAACAGAGTACTTAAGCACGCCTCTGAATAACTTCTAGCATGCACCGTGGTATCCCTACGGGTAGCGAGACGGTTTCTGCTGAACAGAAAGCACATACGTAACTGGTTGATCCTCAGTGGCTCCTCACAGCGTGGGAATACAGCGTGCAGGCCGAAGGACAGTATGGGATAACAAGAACGGATCAGGAAAGTGAAATGAGCTGTATGGGACCTACTTGTTTATATCCATTCCCAGTAGCACTGATCTAAAAACCCAGAGATGGCTGAATTTCTCCTGTGTCATAGGAACGTCCAGCGTAGCGACACCTTTTTTTCCCTAGGCTAGGGTAAAAAGCTGAAAACCTCCTCGGGATGATAAAATATTATTTAAAAAATACTTGGTACTGTACATGTTTTGACATTATTGATTATTATAGTGTATCTCAACATTCCTGGCATAGCTTTATCCCAGTTTTGACAATCGAACATTCCATCAAAACGAGGCTCATTTCTGACTGAACACGTGTTTCCTCAGGAAAAAATCCCATTGTTTTTCAAGAAAATGGTTTCCCCCAACTTTTTCCCATACGTCCTCATTCTAAATTACATTTTTCTTCTTTTACTGCTTTGCATCTTGACAGAAGCAGATCAAACGTGGAGAGACACAAAGCCAAATTTTACTAAAACCCTGGTAGTTCACCCAAATGCCGGTTATCAGACCTCTTTCCTTTCCAGACTGTTGCTAGCATTGGCTTTAGCGGCTCAACCCAAATGCGGTCACCTGGACTTAAGAGTTATGTCACGATGCTATCTATGTCCTTGAGCTACCGGTGCCAAGTGTCGGTGCCCCCGAATTGTCTCTCCATCCCTTTTACACCGGTGCCTCTCATTTTCCACCTGCCTGCTCCTATCATTTCTACAAATCTCAGTGCCTATGTTGAGGTGCTGGCCCTGGGACACAGGCAGCAAGCGGGTGACCGGCAGAGGGGGTCAGACTGCAGTAAATCTCATGAGGATGCTGGCTTTTTGAAGTATTTTGAGGTATGTCTCTTTTTTTTTCTGTAACAATGACACAGATTCAGACTCCCAGCCATATACTTCGGCCTGATGCGGGTCATACCTCCCCTATCCTGGGCAGCCAGGGACTAATTTACCCCTAAGCACAAATTACATCATATATTTTCTGACCAAGTTTTCATTTTGCTTGTAATTTACAGCGTTATTTATGTTATTGCTGCGTTTAGCCTTTGGAATCATAAGAGGTTTCAATCCTATCTCAATTTTATGGTTTAATACAGAAGTAGCTCAAATGGCTGATAATTAGATATAGTTATACTTTGGATGAGATCCAATATTACATTGATATGTATTGGATAAGGACCTTGAAATAAATTTTCAAAAGGGACAGTAGGGGTTTGGCACAATTTATACCCGAACTCATGTAGCATCTGAATGGACATTCATTAGAAACGTATCTAGAAGGAAGAAGTCATACTTTGTGGGCCAAATCTCTGTGTATGTTTGTCTTTTTAAACCTTTACAGGGCTTATCAGTCCAGTCCGGCTTAGGAACTGACCCAGTTTGCTTCCCGTGAGCGATCGCTGCTCCGATGCAGCGTAGCGTTTTCTGTTCCCTCATCCCGGCAAACCCGCCCAGCCTCAGAGAGCTCTTCTCCCTTTGCTTGGTCCTTTTGCTTCTCCCTCTTTTTTGTCAGACCCTTTGCCTTCCTTTTCCAAGACGTTGGTTCTTCCCTTGGGCTTTCTCTCCCGTTCACACAGAGCATATTTTGAATCTCTCTGTCCCTGTCCATGGCACATCATTTTCCAATTAACAGGTATGTTTCTGTACGTGTAAAACACAAAACATGGTAACACCTCTCAGCTGCAAAGATACGCTGCTAACTACGGTCACAGGGGGCATCACGTACCGACTGGTGTCTGCTCATTTCATAGGAAAGAACATTGTTTTGCCTGGGAAAAGTGTTTTTTTGGTGCAGAAAAAAAGAGACTGGCCACAAGACGGTTACAGATTCCAGATTCCCAAATGATTTCAGCCCTGAAAGTCCAAGTATCTGGAAGGTGGCTGAAATAACGGGCTGGTGGCTCAGGTTCTTTCAGCAAGCGATTCCCAATCATACAGCCACAGTCCCCTTCTCACTTGATCAGCCTCTTTCCTCCACCCGGTCTCCTCCTGGTTCCTCTTCATCTGTCCACGTCACCCTTCCTCTTCCTGCAGAACAAGTTGGACCTTCAGCATTGTCAGTCTCCTCCAAAATGACAGTGCCGAGGTTCGGGGTGTGGACGAGGGGGAGGCAGAGGCACGGAGCAGGGTCCATCGGGCAGTGCTGCCTCTCCTGCCTTTCACCCCGCCAACGCAGGCTGGGAGCGCCGCTCCTGCTTCTCTTCGCTTCACCTTAATGAGGCTCCCGTGGAGAGCAGAGGAGCTGAAAGGAAATAAAAAGATTCCTGACAAAAGGCATGTAAATAGACAAGGTGCAGGTGAACAAAGGAGGAAAAGGAAAGCTGTGTACAAGGCAGCAACTGAGTGGTTATCCTCGGTAATCAACGTGCCAGTTTGATTTTTAAGACACAGTAGAAGAGATCGATAATTCTTTACAGCAGTAAAATGCACATCTAGGGCTTAAAGTGTTTTGATCATCCAAGTCCTTATTTCAGGGATCAGTCCTGCGCTTACTTCGTACGTGGAGGTGCTTCCGTATTTGGCATGGGAAGGGAAAGAGAGCAGAGAAGAGAATGGTGGAAAAAAATGTCCTAAAATGACACTTAGACAGGCTGCTGCACTGGTTTAGGTGGGGCAGCTCAGAAAAATCTGGGGAAGGAAATGCCCACAGGCCCCCGTGAGACTGAAAAGTGAAGGTATTACACTTACGCGGAGGAAGGTTTTTGTCGCTTGTATTATTTTGTAAGGACACATTGTTTATCTCTGTTCTGCCGTGGAGATCCAGACCAACCTATTCCTGCTTGCACAGGAGGCAATGAGCCCCTTTCTCTCTAGCGCACCAGTACAGATAGAGAGCGCTTAGTGGGTATATAACGGCACGAAACCCAAACGCTGCCATTTATCACCCTCTTTGTACTGAATTAAATCACTACGTGAAATGCAGTGAAGAATCGAACCTTTATTGTTTTGTTGGTGAAAGGATTGGGTCCCAGAATTACATCAGTTGTTTTCTCTAAACAGCTATTAGCCTCCTCCATTATACTAACAGAACTGGTTTCCATCCTCTGGCTCATTTATTCCAAACCAGCATTATTGAAGTGAATGGGGTCTAGGCCCTGGATATTAGAAGAGCTGTTGGTCTACTCATAAATAACAAGTTGTCAAGGATTTTAATGGAAACCCTCAGAGTGCTGTAAATCTGTGCAGTTCTGCCTGCATCCCCTCCCTCATTTCCATCACAATATCACTCCAGTGGGACCGCAGCTTGCAGCATGTGCCAGGCAGCCTAGATTGGTAGGGCACGGGGGAAGGAGGGGAAAAAAAAAAAGCTGGAAATGGGGTGGGGGATTCAGAACAGTTGGTAGTGCGGAAGCATCTGCTGGGTGGCCGGTTTCGGAGTCACCTGGCCTATTCAGCGCGGCGAGGGGAAAGGGCTATTCATCCAGGGGGACTGGAGAGGGGAATAACAGAACCAGGGATGCTTGTGGAATAAAGACGGATGTATTGCGGTTTACATTTCGCTCCGTTGGTCTGTGAAGCAGTAAATCTCGGCAAGTAGAGGGTTTTGTTAGGTTTTGATCACAATTTAAGTGGTAGAGCTAGTGCAGTTGTACTGCATAGACTGCCTCTTGCTGTTAGTGAAAGAGGACTTTCCTTTTCAAGATGAATTTTTTTATCCTTCCTAGCCAGTCCAAGCTACCTTCAGGGAAAATTTAACACCGCGGCCTGATCCAAAGGGCAACGTTTCTGTCGTTCACTGGATCTGGCCAAAAACTGGGTGACTACAAAGCACGCCCCTTGGCCTGCACTCAGCCATCCCCCAAATAGCTGTAGCTCAGCTGCCTGCTCAGATCACAGCACCCTGCTCCATACAACACTAAAGCCTTCTAGGAAGGAACTTGAGCTCACTCGTCCATTCTCCGTTGGCTAGGTGATATTATGGAATATACAATGATTGGCACAGCCGTGCTCGCGCCCGTCCCACTCACAAAGCAGACAAGGCTGCGTGGGGCCCTGTGTAAGAGATCGTGTGGAGACTCTGCCCTCCGCGGCGCCAGAGCTCATTAAAATTTGTATGCAAGGTCAGTTTGGGCTTAAATGTAGGCTTGCACCCTGGCTTACCATGTAATATAAATAAAAAATGGCATTGGTGGCAAAGCTTCTACTAGCTTCAGAGTGCGCAGGGCTTATAGTCTTATATCATTACTAGTCTGGCACTGAGAGTCTAAAATACAGCAAAGCCATCAGCAGCACAGATCCTAAATTAATTACTTTAAATATAGCTCCTTTTGCATTACAACCTCACATGACAAGCACTGAAGGAGTAGGCCTTACGAGACTTATACTCTACACGACATAATTAAATATTACCCCTGTGTTACAGACAGGGAAACAGTTACGCAGACATGAAGGAATTTGGCCAAAGCCACTCAGAAAATTTGTGGCATAATCCCCCTTTCCCTCGCCAGATTTAACGTTCATTTTGAGAAAGGCTGAACAGCACAAGTGAGCCAGGATGGAGAAAAAATGGACGGCTGCCAAAAGGGATTGATGCCCTTCAGACTCCAGGGAGTTTTTAACCCTTCCCAATGGTTTCCCCAGCCTGAAAAACCTGGTGGGGTTCATCAGGCTGTACTTCTCCTCTACTGATCCATAAGAGATTTGCCAGTGGGAGCAGCTGCTTCGAGAGTGAGTTGATAACTCGAGCCCTGAGGCACTTACATCTGTACCTCTCGTCCCCTGCCTGCTTCCCTTCCCCAGTAACAGGATGAGACTAGAATATTGCATGGCTTTTATCATGTGTATTCCTCTGGGGCCTGGGTCATGATTACGGCATCTAAATGCAAGCAGAAACAAACAGTGACAATGAAAAAGACAAAAAAGACGGTCAGCCTGCAGATTCTGAATATATTTTACACTAAATTTGTTTCTATTTAATAATAAGTTGCAGTTGTGTAAGCCATACAGTGTAGTTGATTCCTTTTTTAATAACAGTTATAATATTTTTGAGAGCAGCTGCTGCACACGTTATGTAGTACAGCTGAGAGAGCCATATGGATTTTTAATTCCTAAGAGTTATTACTGGGTTGTAGCAGTATATATGAACCCACGCTTGCCTTAATGGAGTCATTAGACTTGACAATCCTTCCTTAAAGAGGGCTATTGTTAGGATAGATCGGACCCAAAATGTAGGAAAGGTTTGGAAGAGGGGTTCTGCGTTAAATGACACAAAGAACATCAGCTTTTTTTCTTAGGCAGCTCAGTGGTTTTTACACCTTCAGGAAGTTCCTTCTCTCTTAGTGTGAGACAATTTTAATGACCTGTATTCTGTCCTTTCCCAACTATACCTAGAAAGTGTGCCTTGAGATGTTATTGTTGCTTTACAATGACGTGTTTTTTAACAAATCAGGCAAAATGGGGACACTCAAACTTTCTTGCAAGCTACCTACTAGAACCCCCCTCTGCTCTTAAAGGAAGAAATCTTATAAGAATACTCAGAGTTACAATCCTAACACATCTTTTGGAAGAGACATTAACTTTGAAAGAGAGATTAAATCCTATTTCTCAATGAACTTCTCTAAGACAACCCCTAAACATGAGATTCTTGCACTTTATCCTAAAACACGTGGCCCAACGAGAGACAGAAGACAGACTAGATGCACCACGGCGGGATCCTGAATGAAAATTTCTTTAGTCCCAGTAAAGGCTCCAATCCTTGTGTTTACAAGCAGCGGAAGAGAAAAATATGCTGCTTTAATGTAGAAGCTATATATCCCTATAAATCACTTGAATGCATTGTATTGAGTATGCTACAGATTGCTCAAATAAATCTGAGGAGCTCACTGGACCTTTAATTCTATAGAAAATGTTGGAAAACTCTTAAACTTATGACACATATCAGGACTGTAAAATTTAAAATGAATTCTACTAAATCTGCTGCTGGCTGCCATGGAAATGGAGCAGGTTAGTTTAAAGGAATCAGTATCACAAAAAGAAAAGGGAATCCAAGCTTTTTTGTGTGGGGGGAACAATTAGCTTAGAACAACCTGCTCCATTTTTAGCCATCTCAGTCTGTTTCCATGGCAGCAGGAACTGAATTCATACAACTGTTGCAAACTCTGGATGTAAATGGTGCCGCCCATTGTGTCAGCAGCACCGACAGACCTCGGAGTCTAACTTCAGCTTCCCAAAGCTGGTAATTTGGTTTTGTTATTATTTATTTAGGATTATTTTTGTGCCGTTTTAAACATTTAAGACAAGGTTGCTCTAGGATGGGCGCAGTACCATTAGCCCAGAGTTAGGGTAGCACGGACAGAGCCAGACCGATCTTCAAACTTTTGGCTGTTTAAAACCAAGTCCTCAAACTTCATCCAGACAACCAGCTGCGTAAGGTCTCACGATGAGGTTTGTTGCCTCACAAATAAACTCTTGATGGGAAGATCCTGTTTGCCCATCGCTGCTTAGGGATCAACATTTGGCTCTGCCGAGGTCTTTGCTGTGTTGTGTCACCTGAAGCTGTTGCGGGCCTCACACCCACTCGCCTCACACCCACTCGCCTCACACCCACTCGCCTCCCTCCTCTCAGCCCCCCAAAATCACAAGCCACCGCGGCCCAAGGGCAGAGCCCTGCGCTGCCAGCCCTCCACACGAAGCCTGCAGGCGGGAGGGGAGCGGGGCTCTGAGGTGGAGGCCGGTTTCGTACCCCAGGCTCCCGCCCCGCCATGAGGAGAGCGGACAGCTCCCGCCAGGAAGCTCCCCCCCCCCCCAAGCCCCTCCTCAGACAACGCCTCCCACAACCCCCCGCGCCGCCTCCGCGCCCCCGGCAATATTCAAATCACCCCGGTCCTCACGGCTGTGATTGGCTGTGGCCGTTCAAATGAAGCCACGCCCCCTCTGACGAGGCGGGGCCGTTAACGGCCGTTGGTTTGCGGGCGGGAAAGGCGGCCGGGAGCGCTGGAATTGCGCATGCGCGGCTCCGGCGCACGCCCGTGACGCCAGCGCGTCCTCCCGTCGCCGTAACAACACCTCCCCCTCCCCTTGCTGTTTTTATCCAATCAGAGACCGCTCTGGCCGCTTGGCCCAATGGAGCGGCAATATGTTAATAAAGGGGCGGGGCGGAAGGGGGGTTACGCTGGTCGTTTGGCCCAATCAGGAGGCGGGAAGGGGTGGGGGTCCGCTCCCCTCAGCCGTCCGGCCGCCGCGGGCCTCGCCCCGGCGTTTTCCCTCGGCGGCTCCCTGGGGCGGGACGGGGGCCGCGCTGCCGGCCAGCCCCGCGGAGGCACCGGCCCTCCCGGCTCGGCACCCCGCTGCCTCCGTGTCCCCGCTCCCGCGGGGTCCGAGCTCCCCTTTGCCGCAAGCTCAGCGGTGCTTCCGGGGCTGCTGAGGGCGGTCGCGGGGGATGGCGGGCTCTGGAAGTCAGCGCCTGCCTGGGGAGTCTCCCGCTGGCGCTGGATTCAGGGCAGGTCCTGTGTGACAAGTGCAGGGATGAAGCCTCGGGAAGAAGTGCTGCAGACGTTGCCCCGTGGATGGGTCTGTTGGGTGGAGGAGTCTGCTCCTGGCACAAGGATGGAGCCTTGGGAAAGCGTTTCTGGCGTCTCTTGGCTGGGGCAGCCAAAATAATTGCAATGTAGTCAATTCCTAAAGGACTAGTAAATTTGCATTTGCACAGGGGTCACAGCATTATTTTAACATACCGCTGGAATTGTTAGAAATCAAAGGCTTTAGTGTCTGTGCGTCTTGTTTTGTGCAAAGTTTGGCAGCCCGTCTCAGAATTCCCCCGTTCCTGCAGCTGACTGCAGACGCGCTACCAGCCATTAGTCAGAGTATTTCTTTACTGGCCCCAGCGTCCCCTGTTGTTCTAACACTTGCTCCTTTTGAGTATGCACGATCCCTAATGTTTAATCGTTCTGAAGTAGTAGCTTGTGATCATTATACATATTTCTCTCATAATGAGTGAAGTTAGGCAAGAAGTCAAAACTTAATATGTCTGTGAGTTCTTGCCAGTATTTTCTGGATTTGTGCCTTGAGAGAAGAACATGAAGAAGCACTGGAAATGGCTCCCTTCCCAATCCAAATAAAGCATTATTCAGACTTGTATTTCAGGAATCTTTGTTTTTCACCACTCATCACAAATATCAATGGGACTGTTTGTTCCAGCAGTTATTGCTAGCTAGTATGAAGCTTCTGAAACAGTAAGAAATTGTCTGTTTGTTTGGTAGTCATTTATGACTAATTGCCCAGATTATCGTCTAAAGCGGACAGTTTGTAAATAAGACATCCACAGTGAGCAAAAGCGACCCACCTTGATTCATTGCCAAGGTCTAAATGAACGGCGATTCTGCATCTCTTTCTGAGTCCAAACAGAGAGTGTGAAGTTACAAATCTTCGTTCTCTTGAAACTGCTTCTGCTCTGCGATGCAGTGCGTGGGGCTGCTAGCGGGCATGGCGCTTGGGGAGCGAGGGATGCCGAGGAGCGAACGGCAAGCCGGGCAGATTATACCATCTCAACAGATCAGTTAATGGAAATGAAAAATAATCAAGGGCTTACAAGTGTGAGTTGGTTAGGCTATATGCATATGATGATCCCTTTATTGTTTTTTTCCAATCAGAAAGGTGAAGATGAAAATATTTGATTATGGCTTTTTTTTCCCCTGGACTTCTTTCCACAGAAAATTAGCCACTTCCCTGGAAGGAGCGAGATCTGTAGGAAATATTTGCTGGCTGGGAACATGAGCAGGGTGGTAAAGCTCTTCCCAAAAGAATTCAACTTCTTTCTCAGTGTCTTCCTGCAGACTAAGCCCCTCTTAAAGCCTGACTTTCCTCTTGGCGCAATTATTTTTTGGCTATCGCATTTAAATTCTATGATTTGCACGTCAGAAGGGGCTAACCTCCAGCATATTAGAAGCCTCTCCTGAATACTAGGCAAAGATTAATATGCTGGGCTAAAGGAAAGCAAATAGTTTTCTCTGTTTGAAATTAGTGCTGGAAAAGAAATCAGGAGAAATAAGCAGTTGTCACTTAAAACCTTTTTAAGTGCAGAGGACTGAAAGAAAGTAGTCCCAATTCTTTAATCTTACAATATTCTTACAATCCTGTTTGCTGTTACAGTTACAGTTTTGTAAAATTCTTGCAATAGTTTGAAAACCTAGGCCTAGAAAATCTGCATTAGAAAGCAGCCTTAAAGCAATTATTTCATAACTTTTGTAGTGTCCCTCTGTTCCGTTGCCCTCCTCATAGTTACGACAATTTGTAGCCCAACAGCAGATCAAGGAAACACAAGGCTTATGTCTGCAAATCGGACTCTGGCTGTCAGGGCAGAGGCATCTTCATCACCAGATCCGAGAAGGACATAAAACCCGGACAGGATATGATCTGCCAGCTCTACATCTCAAGGGTAATCCCTCCATTCCGTGCTTCAAGATCGCTGCTTTGTCACTGAGCTGGTGTTTTAATACCCAGTTTAGCCTTGCCTTGATGTGGTCAGTCAGCCATAAATAGCATTCCCTGGTCATTTTCTTCAGATTCATCACTGTCGAAAGAATTCATTGCTGTCAAAAGAAAAATGTCTACTTTACATGTTATTCTGTAAACTCCTGTTCAGAAATGACTTCTAATATTTTGAGACAGAATCACCTTGACAAGAATTCAGGGCATTCAGGACAGATTAATTGAACAAGGAAAACTTTATCCCTCATCAGTGAATGAGCACTTAAAAGATACTCATTTTTCATGAGTCCCATTAAGCCCTATTGTCCTATTCCAAAAAAATGTCTCACCAAAGTGCTTTTGATTGGCACTTTTAAGTCATGTCCCTAATGAAGCCTAATATAAAAACTTCAGTAAGCTTCTAGTTGTTTGGACTTCCAACAATTTGAGGAGCAAACCCGTAATTTACTTTGGTTTATTGTTGACCTTTGGACACACTTTATTTTATGGGCTAAATTTGTTTGACTTTGCATTGTCCTCATTGTTATTTTTTAGGGAATGTTCCAAGGAAAGAATGAAAGTCTATGAACGTCTGGAAAAAATAATAAGAGATGGGAGGGAGGACACATGGAGCCTCTGGCTTGGAGAAAAAGAAAGAAGGAAATGAGATCCTCTTGAGCAGGAGATGGGGTGGACTGACCCACAGGCTCCTTTTCTGTTGTTAATGTTTCAATCCTTCAAACATTCATGCTTGAAGTGAACTTCAAACACTTGCTGAGCTGGACGAAGACCAGCTACAGTTTTAAATTAAGTGGAGAACCTGCGACCACTTGCTGTAGCGCAGACCCAAACTCTATATTTGATCAGTGTTAGGGACATACACCCCAGGTAAGAGACACTTACGGTGTCTTTCCCAGCTCAGCACCAGGCTAGACTATGGTAGAAGCATATCTGGCATAGAACAGAGTTCAGCAGGGACATCAGCGCGGCTTGTCACCTTTGCTATAGCGATTAATGAGTCACCGGTGTTGTTCATGTGTTTCAAGCAAGTTTAGAAGGAAATCGGCTTCATGTTCTCCTTCCCAGCCTTGATTATTGGTAGATTTAAATTTGATCTGAGGATTTATGTGCTGGTGGCATCCTGTGAGCCTCCAAGGATATTTGTCTACAACGAGGGCCTTACACATTTTGCTACTTCAGCATCCTCTGACCTTTTGCGTAATAGCTTGGTAAGTAAACAAGCCTATTAGCAGAAGTTAATGACAGTTCAATACATAGCAACCAGAGATACAGAGAAATCATAATGGTTCGACTGTCCGAAGCGTCTTTCTCTTGAGAATCTCTAAGCACTTCATAAATACTGGTAATTCATCTTTGTAGTATCGGAGTGCCATAAATAAAATTATGCATGAAATATTGGAGCAGACTCTGTAGTGGAATACAGCATGTGTTATATTATCCAGATCAGTGCTGCGTACAAGTTTTGGCACAGTTAGTACTTCTATAAATACATACCTAATTAACTTTCTGTATTATTCTGGTACTATTTTTCATGAAGCATTACTGAGGGAAAAAAAGATAGTTACAAGAAAAAGAAATCTTGGAAGGAAAAAAGGTCCTAAATGCTAAGATATTTTGGTTTACTTCTTTATGAAAAGAGGTCGTGGCTTAGCTGATGGCTGGAAAAGGTTCTGGTACGCAGTTCTGGATCATTCCAACACAAAATTAGCTCTACTAATAAGTGGTTGTAGAATGGGGCCTGACTGAGAAAGAGGGTTATCTTCCATTGAAACTGCTGATTTCTCAGAAGTGATGGAATTGGAATGCTGATGAGATTGCAGTGAAGTGAAATTGAAACTGTTGAGCCTCATTTATTGGGTTCTTTAGAGTAATGGGATCAGTATAGGGCTGATCATATTTAGTGCCATTAAATCTTCTGTGCTTAATTAAGATGCTTTGTACATTAGGCAGTGTGACCAGGATCATGTAGAGAAGAAGGGAGGAGGCTAATACCTTTCTAACCCTGCATCTTGTTCATTCATTTACAGGATAATGTATGCATGCATCTGACAAATTATTCCATTAACAAGAACAGAGTTAATTCTGCCAGAGCAAAAGACACTGGTAGTAAGAGGTAAAAAGGAGAGAACGTTTCTAAGCTGCTCCCAGAGGGGGTGGTGTTTACCTTTTCTTGTACATCTTCATACGCTTGACTTGAGACTTCGAAGCATCTCTCTGTGTTTCCCCAATGCACTGTATTCTTTGCTGTTGAGTAAGTCAAGTGAAGAAACTCAGATGAGTAACAGAATTGGATACCAAAATCGGGAAGAAAACTCCACGGAGGGGAGTTTGTACTCCAGTTTAACAGCATACATTGGATTTGTTGCAATTTTTGTCTTGAGATTAAATGCTTGCCTGCTTTTCCTGGCTACACTGATTTGTCTAATAGGATGTTACCACTCCTTTCAAACTTCACGTGTAATCTTAGATCATCATGCTATAACAATTCTACATCGTCACTGTATTTATCTTTGTCAGCTGTGACAGGCAGTTTGATATTAGTTACCTAGCCATATTTTTTTTCCTTTTGCAAGCATTTCTCTTGCGCTGTTCCTTCTGTGTTCTTTCTTTGTAAAGAAAGCTGCAGAGCTGTGACTGTGCAAGGCATTGCTCTAACTCAGTAATAGTTCAAGCAATGGAAGTTTCTAGGCCTGAATACAGTTATAATGATATAAAGAAGCAGCTCAGAGATTGAACTATTGCAATATTAGGGTAGAAATACACTAGTTAGGTTACATTTGTGTTTGTTAACGTTTCCGATATTCTGCTCTTTCTAGGAAACTCCACTTTCAATAACTGCCTGCAGAAATGCGGCTGTGATACCAGCCAGCTGTGGCTGCATATAGAAGATGTTATTATTAAAATATGGATAACAGCACATGCTATTATGAAACGTAACTACCAGATCCGCTCCCCCAGTCGCACCAGGGCAGCGCTCACTTTGAAATACGCAGCTTTGCTATTATCTTGAATCACAAATCCACGCCCCAGTTGCTCGAGGACCCTGATAAAAGTCTCTCCTTGATCCTGCAACGTGATCATGAATTAACTGGTCTTTTTTTTTTTTTTTTTCAGCCTGCTGGTTGCTGTCACCACCAGTTTCGGGTTGTTTTGGCCCTCCGCAGGGCTCCCGGAGCCGGCCGCTGGTGGGTGGCCGGCAGAGGGGGATCGACTACACCGAATCGCTGGAAAAGCCGCGCTGGTGCTCCGGGACAGATGGCAGGAGCTCTGCCTGCAGGAGTCCTCCCCTCTGCGGCCGGCTTCGCTTCAGCTCTTTGCACACAGGAGTACTTCAGAGTGACCCATTACCCCAGGTGGAGGTAAGTAACTCCCCTGGGAATGGAAGGGGCAGGCTGTGGATCTCAGAGAACAGCAAGGTAACGCCAGTTCCTCCTCTACTCCCAGCTCTGCATTCAACCTGAGGCTATAATTTCAAACCGAGTGTGTTACCTACTTGTTTTCCTGTTTGCAATATATATAAAAAACAGCTGGCATCACTCTACCGAGAACACGCTGGATAAGAAGATGTTTTTTTCCAGCTTAAGTGACTTGTTCACAAATCCTTGTTGAAACCAGCAGCAGAACTCCAGGTTTCCTATGTCACCTCTGACCTTAGATGCTGAGATCAAGCATAGTGCATCCCCTGGCCTGGCTCCACACATCTCTATCACCTGTAAGATATCTTTAACTTCCTAATACACCAAACATACTCTGTTCTAGGTAGCCATCAAATTGCATAGAAATTCAGTTTATATGCAGCTTGAGGCAGGTAGGTGAGGGATCTTTTCGGAAGGGCTTTCACGTCGGCTATTATATCTTATCAGTCCTAGTAATAAAGGCAGTGGGACCAGACACAGAGCCCCGTTTGTGGGCTCTGCTGCCTGCAAAAAGTTCCCTGCAAAGGGATAGAGTGGGCTCATAATTCCTCCTTTAGCATTTCCTGGAACCACGCAATACAAACACAGTTCAACTCTAGGCAAGTATGGGTGATTGAGATTACACCTAGGATGTGGTACAGACCCATTCCTTCAGCCCATCTGTGAGCTCAGGTGTGCTGAACAATATTGTCTCTGTTGCTCCAGACTGGCTACGATTTTTAGCAAATGTCAAGTAAGATTTGGAGGCACTGGATGGCTACAACTCCAACCCAGACCCAAGAGATTGTGCAGTACATGGTCATCACCCTGCAACAGATCAACGAGTCAGATTAGCAAGTAAAAAAGAGGACTGTTTTCACAGTATTTTTTCTGTTTTCTAATTCCAGTCCTCTAAAACCTTAATCTCCTTATGAAAATGCTAAATGGCTTGTGGCAGCAGCACAGAGCTATTTGACACAAAGGATAGCATAGCATGTCCTAAGTCATGAACAGTGGAAGCTACAAATAAATTTGAGGACAAAGGAAGAGGAGGAGGAGAAACTAGGTGGTAACATCTATCTGGCCAAGAGCTATCACCTTCCAGAAGTATTCTGCAAATAGCGGGTGCTAGCCAGCCAGGAGTGAACTGCAGTCAGTGAAAAAATGGTGCATTTCAGTGGGCCCCATCACTTGCTAGGTTTGACTTCATGCTGGAGTAAGGAGAGATGTGAGTTACTCAGCAAGTGATTTTTCTTCCTCTGACTCAGCATTGTATCCTCAGCATACTATTTATAGATGCTAAGGCAAAGCCTCAAAAGAGCAAAAGACTCCTAATTTTAATTTTAAAGTGATTTAGGAATGAAGGATTGAACACTGCTAAGAGAGGAACCGATTTGCTTTCTGTGCTAGGTGATTAATCAGCAATATTCAGCATATGATAACTGTCTCAGAAATGATGTGTTGACTTGGTAGAAGCTATAGTTAGAAGGGAAAACCTTGAAGGTGCTGGCTTCTGCTGCCTTCACTTTGACCATCATGTCATTGTCGTTACTGGAGACAATACAGGACAAATACGCTGCCAGGAAGAGAGGTTTGGGATCTGTTTCGCAAGTTCTTCAGCAGTCCCAAGCAGGGGTTTGATAGAATCTGTGGGAGGAGTGCCACAAGCGGGTGGGGAAGGGTGTGCTTTCTTTCATTGTATGATTTCAGTCCATTTCCAGAGCACGGATCTGTTCCGCAGCCTTACAGTGGTAGTATGGAGTAGCTGGTCTCAAACTGTGATGTCTTTATGAGCAATGGCATGGAGGTTGCTTAAAATGATAAGCGAGTACCACCAGAATAACGAAACACCTCTCCGCATGCAGGTTTGTAGCATGGAGGAGCAAGCTCATTTGGGAACCTCCTTGTGAAGCAATGTCTGAGCTATCTTTAATTCACTTCACTGAGAACTGACAAAGCACGTGCATCTCTGCCTTAGCTATACCACTTCCAGAATCTGAGCTAGGTTGTTTAAAGATTCAGGCTACAGTGTGGACATGCCATTAATCTGCTAATTATTACATTTCCTTCCTTATGGGGCTTGAGCAAACCTCTGCTCCCAAAATTTTTGTCTCCCCAAGTCAGAGAGATCCTCTCTTCTCTTCTGTACACAATGTTGTCCATCAGGAACTGACAGAAGCATTTTGTTGTTTCTTTTTTTAAATATGTTCTTTGGCAATTGCTTCCATTTTTACAGCTTTGCTGGCACGTAACATCCATCAATAGATGACCAGTGAAATTTGCCTTTAAAAAAGAAATGTCAGGAGTTTGTGGGCGTCCTGACGTGAAACTGTTGTACTGGAACTTGATGTATATGTGCTTGCTGTGATGGTATCTGATCGCTGCCAGCTCTTGTTTTGCTCAGTGAAAAATCCTTTGCTAAGAATGCCAGTGTGGTGTCTGATCTACTCACCGGGATATAGTTAGTGAGGGGAAAAAGTTCTCTGTACTGAACTTCAGCTGAGCAGCTGAGTGCTTGCACCACATCTTGACAATTTTCTCTTCACAGGGCAAGATATGTTTAAAACAAACCTGTACATCTCTGACTCTTCATAAGACTGTAAAGAGCATAAAAATAAATACATTAATGTGGTTTAGCAGCTCCTCACTTCTCAGGCTCATGAAGAATAAAAGGTGGAAGAGGCCAAAATGAGGAACATCAACTGTGATCTTGTAAGTCTGGGGGTTTGGCAGGGCTTGTTGTTTATATTGCTCCATTGAGAGTCATTCATTTTGCACTTAACCCTGTTAAGAGAGCACTCAGCTACTCACAGATATGCCCTTCCCTGGCCTAGTTTTCATCTGATTAGAGGCAAAAAGACCTCATGTGTCTGACAAATTGCTTCACTGGATAAGGCGATTCCTTTTTCAAGCTCAATTTCAGAAAATGTACATTTATTTACTACGTATTAACAAAACTGTAGATAAGGAGGCACTGTCCCTGTCCAAAGCACTTGCAACATCTGCCTTGATAAAAGAAGGATTTGAGGCCATTGTTTCATGTTTCCTCTACCAGCAACAGAACAAATATAATCCAGTGCCTCATTCTGCCTCATCTTCATCCTTGTGTCCGGAGCCTGCTGCTGTTGATTGTGCTGGTTCGGTGTTCAGCGCTCATACTTTGAACTTCACCTGTGGAATTATGTTAGAAAAATGCTGAGGAGAAAAAGTAGTGTGTTGTTGTGATTTTTAACAGCTTGACAGCACTTTCCAGATCTGCTGCAGACGCTGTTCAGTTGTGCACCGGTGAAAGCGGGCAGTCGCTGGGGGAAGGTGGGGAATGAGCCCCTGACTGAGCAAGGGATGAAAACCCCTGCCCCAGAACAGCAACATGAAACAAAATTAAAAGGTAACCAGTGTCTCATCCTCACTTTTTTTTTTTTAGCTCATTTTTTAACAGTAGCCAATTTTGTAACATAGGCTGAGCTGATGCTCTGCATTTCACTGACCTCAGCAATGTTGCACCAGGAATGAATTTAGTCCATACCATCAATCTGATTTTGAATCAGCTCCTGATACAAGCTATTTAGCCTTGTGAGACAGATGTGTCTGCGTTAAGGAAGATCATTCCAATGCAGGGCATCAATAAAATATTAATCTTTTCATATCCTTTAATAGAAGGTTTGGTAGAAATTAAGCTACCCACTCCAAGACTGTTCCTATGTAAAAATACAGTACAATGTAAGTCGCTGGGAGCTACGACGTATATGACATGCAGTTAATAAGGTTGCTGCGAGAAGGATTATGTGAGCTGGAAAGGGGTCATGAATTGCCTCCTTGCGCTTTTTCTAGTAGCTAGATTCTCAGCGCAGTGATTCACTGCCGTGTGAGTACCCACACAGTGGCAGGCAGAGGGATTTCTGAGCTGAAAGGAGACCTGCTTGCAGATGGAGGGAGAAATTTCAGTTTTTTTCAGAGACTTAAATACTGGAAGAATATTTAAGTATAAAGGAGAAGGGAGAAGCACTCAGCATAATAACTAAAGGTTGAGGGGCAGCAGTCAAGGCAATTAGGACCTCTTTCTTTTATCCTTCAGTTCTGGAACCAAACATATGTGAAGAAATTAAGCATGCCATATTGGGAACGCCGTCTGTACAAAGCATCACTAATGGATTGGGAAAATATGGTTATGACAACAGTATTGTGGATAGGGAAACTGAGGCACGCTTGTTGCTAGTTGGCAGAGACGATCATCTGTGTCACTGGACCTCTCTGGAACTTTCTCTGTGAGCCACAGAGTGAGAAACAGAATCAAATCTCATTCTCTCTGATGCGGAGTGGATCATTTTGATAGCTTCAGCCTGGGTTTGGTTCCTGCTCCAGCTGTTAATGGCACAGGCGTGGATCCGATAGCAAAGATACCCCTTAGGGGCTTTAGCTCTTACTGACGCATGGGCAGTATGAGGTCCTGTAACACTGATTTCTACAGCCTTGTTCCGACCGTCTCAGAGCTGGCAGTGAACCTTCGTGGTGGTGTCGGATACATTCAGGCCATCAGTCACCTCTTACCTCTTAGTTCTGGAAAAGGGAATGTCATTGAGCTATTCTTCTTCTAAGTCATCTATTTCAACAGCAGAATCTCAATAAAAGAGGTTCTATGTCTGCAAAAGCTCTTTCTGAGCTGCACAGTCCTTCCTTGCCTTGTGTCACTGTGGAAAAAGAAAAAGGATACAGAACTAATTCTTTCCTTTTTTGGTTTAATAGTGATACCAGTTTAGGCATTAAAATGGCTGGATTTGTAAATGTGGTCAGGAAACAGCAAATCAAAGCAGCTAGTTTCAGAAGAACTGGATTTTTGAAAGTTCTTCAATGTGCTGTGTGCGGCCCTGACCAGTGAGTTAGGCAGGATGGGATGACCTTGGGGGCACGTGCACTGGGAATGCACTTCTTATTTAATGGCTTGAGTGGGAGCTGGCCATTTCTGGCTTCTACCTAATTGCTAAATACTTAAAAATCTGTCCCAAGCCGTTACAAACGTTTAGTCCTTTGAAAGCCTCTAACACATAATCCTACAGATTGTTAATACTTCTGAAAAATCAGATTAATCCAATTAAGTGCCAAGTGAGAGTTTAAAAATCTGATCAAAAGAGACTATAGCAACTGCACCTTTATATTTAAGTTCAGGGAAACCAGCCAAGCTCATATTATACACCAAAAAAAAAAAAAAAAAAAGCCACTGTCCGCTTGGTCTGGCCGCAAAGCACATTTCCAATAAGTTTATGCTCTAACAAGCTGTATCAGTTTCATCTCAGTAGATCTGATGGTTATTGAAGAGTGTTCAATGTTCTGGAGGGTGCCAGGCACATAATTGTTTTTACAACACTGTAAAATGAATCAGACTGAAATTAGTGTCACTCAGCAGAATCACTTTCCTTCCCTTTAAATTACTTAATCTGGGGGTTAATCAAAAAGAAAATGAAGTTTTGACACTGCCCTTCAGCTAAGGGCAAGTACAGGTTCAGTTGTCTTCACTTCATTTGGCTAGGAAGAAATGTTTTCCCATATCTGCACTTGCACATGTGCCACTTCCCCGCTGCTCATCCCAGGGGGGAGAGGCAGGACGGTGCTGACTTTTCGGCGCTTCAACTTAAAAGCCAAATTGGCAGAAGGAAGCCGATGCCAGTTTTTCACTTTATCTCCTATGAAATGGGAGCTAGCAAAGAGGAGTTACAGGAAAGCTAGGAAAAAAGGTATTTCTGTGGGGAAGGTCCTCGCAAGAATAGGCTGGCAGCTTCATCTATCATAAAGCAGAGACATTCTCACCCCTCCTTTGCTGCCGCTTGAGCTCCGGAGCTGAGGAGGTGCCAACGGCTGATATAGCTCAGATACGCCATTGTGTACAAATATCAAATACCATCTCCTTCATTTCTCTGGTATAAATTGGCTCCTTGCTGAGATAAACCAAACCTCCTTTGTTCTGCCCACTTTGAATTGTGTATTTTGGAAGCAATTCCAGTAAATGTCTCTGCCTTGAAGGCTTTCAGGTCTCACTGTATGTGACTACTGCTTTGTTCTGATCATTCACTGTAGCGGGTTTATTATTTTTCGCTCCATCATATTTTGTATGCACGCAGGTTTCAGTGGCATTTATTAGTAGCATGTTTTTAGAACAACGTCTGGCTGATGAGTTATATCAATAACAGCTGGGCAAAGTAAGATGATCATGAGCTATAATTATTATATACAGCAATACTGTCAACTAAAGGCTCTGAGAAATGAGCTAGGCTAGAGGATATCTGTAGTTTCAATAGTGCATAATCCCTTTGCAACAATACAATTATGCAAAATGAGATTAAAGGGTTTATCTGCATGTGAAAATTGCATCAGTTTCCATTCATATTGCTTTTCAGCTGGTGTAGATAATATTTGTCCTCTGACAGCTTCATTTCAAGAGCTAGTGGCACAACAAGCCTCAGCTTCCATTTTTCCTGCTTCCCCCAGAGAAATGGTACGTCGGGGGCCTTTGGTCCTTTCGGGTTGAGTTCAGAGAGCCCCTTCTTAGACAACTGGTCTGCGAAGGCTAAGCTGCTGCCCGTCAGTCCTCCTCCGTCCTACAAATGACCATCGTTAATTCAATTTTAATCCAGTCCTGTCGTAACCATAAGCTGTTGCAGTCCAGCACGAGCAATGTGGATAACCCGCTGCCGGATTAGGCCAGGGCTCTCAGGATGTACCCACGTAACAAACAGAAACGTGAGCGTAGCAGCAGCAGACCTACCCACCCCAGCTTTACTACAAGTAACGATAGGAGCAAAAACAGAATAACAGAGGCGTAACACAGGTCAGGAGCCACAACATTTGCCCAGCATCTTTCAGGGGCCTGTAATTCCAGCCACCAGCCTGTGCAGGAAGGTGCAAGTCTCCGCTTGTGTGCGTGGAGGAGCTGTGCTGCTCCCAAGGCACATCCCCTCCGTTGGGAACATGTGATTGGGATTTAATTAGTTCCAGTGCATATGGGATGGCTTCTTTCATTACAACATATATCTGAAGATTTATATTCTGGCAGAGACGGGGAGGGATGTAGCTTGGGGAGGGCTCTGACTCCTTTCTGCTGAAGCTGTTCTAGATTTCCTTCCCCACAGCAGAGCCAGAGGAGGCACTGGTCTGAAATCCTGGGTTATTATACCCAAGAAGTGTAGGGATCAGGGGGAGCCAATACTGATTTTTTAGAATATCCAGGTCAGGATATTCTAAACAAATTTAGAATATCCAGGTCAGGATATTCTAAGACAAAACCCCTCTACCTTTAGAAAGGATACCAGCCGTTATGGTGTAAGGAAAATGTCTTCTCTACAAGCAGTAAAAAAGGGGGAGCTCAAGAGAAGAGACGATTACAGTAAACCAGCCATGAGGAAACAATATTTGCTTCTTAATCTCTTTTCTTAAGCAACAGCCGATAGCGTTTCTGACACGTGTTCAGTAATGAATGGAAAATATGAAGCCGCTGATGGCAATGTCACACACCCTGCTTTTACCAGTTGGGGCCTGGGCGCAGCAATACGTGATTACATTAAGTCACACGGGTGGCAACATTGCTCACAGCCACCGAGGACCAGCAAGCAGCATTTATTGGTCCTGGCATTCATAAAACGATCCGGCACTGCCTGGTGTCTTGCGGTACGTGACTAGTCAGCGGGAGAAGTTGTACATAATGACAGCGGAAAGGCGACATTAATTGTGAACCATCTGTCAGACGGGTGCTTTGGAAGCGCTCTGATGCGGTGTACACACTACGCAAGGAGGGAGCACCGGGATCTGCCTCTCCTTCTGGTGACTATAAAATGATGTGGGCACAGGTATTGGGAAGTCTAGATTATTTTGGAAATGGGAAGAGGATGACTGGCCACTGCTGTGTGGGTGTGCAAGTGTACGCAAACGGTCTACCTCTTCTGCTGTAAAGAAACTGGTCTGGGCGATGTTGGAAGGACATTCGTCAAAGGGAAGGGCTGAAAATATTTTTTGAAGGACTTTCTAGTGGCAGTGAATAACTCCGGCATCATGAGTCTTTTTTTTTCGCTATATTATGCTTTGGAAATCAGAGTTATTCCCTGATTGCATTGATCAGCAGCAAGGATTGGACTAAAATGAGAAGGAAGGAGATAGTCTGAGACCACCAAAACGTTCCAAGGGGCTGTGCAGGGAGGCTGTGGGCTGCGAGTGCAGCGAGGCGGCGGGCGGCTCAGGCGTGCAGCTGCGTGCCTGCAGCCGAGCGCACCAAACCCCCAGCTCCTGGGGGAATTTCAATAGCTAGGCTTTTAAGAATACCACACAAGCTAAAAAAAATCAGAATTCTGAAAATGGGGAATTTTGGAGTGGAAACCATGATCTGTAGACAGCTCCAAACGGTGCATAAACACCTGGCACGAAGACACGGAGAGCTGTGGCTGGGAAAGAGGACTGTACCCGTCAGTGGAACAAGGGAAAATAGCTTAGGTGCACACAGAAATAAATGACAGAATAAATGTCTAGTTTGCATATAGCTTTCCTAACACCGTGCACGTGTGGTTTATTTTTTTATTTATCATTGTGCTGTAATCTGTTTAATTTTTTTAGCCCCTGATTGTTTGATAATTAAGAAAGAAAATTGGTTCTCCCTGTTGGAGGACAAGAAGCCGTAGAGAGCGCCTGGAAATTAAGATGTGAAAAGGTATAAATCGAGTTGGGAAAGGTTACTCCATTTCCATTAATGATTCATGAGGACACGAATGATTCAACAGGGAAAGTTTTGAGTTTTTCCGACCAGACCCAAGGGTCTGTCCCCTGCTCATGCCCGGGATCTCAAGGACCCCCGGACCCCACAGGATAAATTTGCTGGGAAGAAGAAAAAGGGAAGAAAATGAAACCGAAATAAAGCACAATGTGGCCGTGGGGGGGGTCCCAGCTGAGTCGTTCACAAACCAACCTCTCCCTAAATCAGTGGCTGTATTGGCACCTTTGGGGGCACCGCGGGGGCACCTTCACTTTGGGCTCGTTTTTAATAATCCGGATAATGAACGGAAACCAAAGCAGCTCCCTTCGCGGGTGGGAGCTCGATCCCAGGAGGGGGCTGGGGGCACGGCCCCCCCAGGCCCAGCGGGGGCTGCCGGGCCCCCGGGGGAGCCTCAAAGTCCGGGGCAGCAAAACGGGAGAGGAGAAATCACCCCTTGTCCCCGGGCAGCTAAAATCCAGGTAACGCTGGAATATTACAGAGAGGGAGGAAGGGAAAAGCTCCTCTCCCGTTCGGGGGGGATTAGGGTAATTCCGGCAACACAGGGGCTAAGGGAGAAAAAAAGTTCTTAAAAAAATCTCAACCGATTTTACCATTATTTCCTTATTTTGCAGTGCTATTTCACTACTTTGTTGTTGGGGTTTTTTTTTTTGTTTGGAGGGACGTTTTTGAGTTTTGGCACGCACTAATGAACTAAGGGAAGGGATGGAAAGAAACTTTTCCTATCCGCTGCGTGAACTGCGGGAGAGAAAACGCGTCTTTGGGACCTCAGTGGCACGGCGCTTCCAGAGCCCGCAGTGCTGCGCTGCCCCGACGGCACGCTCCTTCCCGCGCCCTCCTAGGCGGGTACTAAAGAAAAACCTTGTCGGGATGATATTTTGTTAATTATTATTATTATAATACATAAAATGCATTCATATTATAATATTTATCAATATAGTTATTATTGTATTAATATTAACGATCCTAACTTAATGATGGATGTTAATATTTATTCGCAGACTTAGTAATATATTGATAAATGCGCTTCAGTTCCTTAAACCTCTCAGGGGAGCTCTCAAAGGGATATCGGGTCTTGATTATAATTAGAGGGTCTTAATTACTATATCTCCATGGGTCAGAGTGGAAGGCAGTGGTTTGCCCCCCGTGGGAAGCTCCGTGCTGCTGCGTCCCGAGCACCGGGAAAAGCGGGGAGCGGAACCCGGTGGGGAACGGGCTCGGGGGGCTCGGGCCGATCCGGTACCGGCTCTAAAAAGGTATTCGGTCAAAAAAAAAATAAAGATCTGTGGAGATCCGGCCGTGGTAATCGTTCCGGGTGGTTTGCAACACGGGGAGTCACTCTGCACCGCCGCGGCGAAGGGAAAATAGAAGGAATTTCCTTGCTTTTTAGGGAAAACGAGTGAAAAAGGCTCGGGGCATCGCTGCTGCTGCTGACCTGAGGTCTGAGCCCTGTAACGTCCTCGCTGCTCTGCCGCCGTCCTTAGTTACCAGGAGGACGTTCAGAGCCGTGAGTACTAACACCTTCCTCCCGCTCGGAGGGAAGGGGGTCCCTGTCCCTCCGCCTCGACCGACTGCTGCCCCGGCTGCCTTTATTTAGCTCCGAGGTGCAGACAGGGACAGCTACCTTCTTCTTCAACCGCAACTGCGGGAAACTTTCCAGACGTGATTTCTTCAGCCCTAAAGCAGTTATTTCTGCATCGACAGAAATTGCTTCTCCTGCCACCCCGACCCGAGCTCCGGCTCCCCCCCGGTGGGTGCTGAAACCTGCGGGGGTTTGCACCGCAAACGGCGAGAAATCCCCGCTCAGCCCCGCAGCCGGCGGGGCCGGGAGAGGAGCCCCGGCTGGAAAAAAGGGGAGGAAAAGCCATTGCAAACGTCGGGGTCGGGTAACGCGGTCTCCCTGTGTTTTGCCCTTTGGAAAAGGATGGAATGATGTTTCTGCAAAGCAGAATACAAAGCATCCGACCTTGTCTTTCTCGTAAAGCAACAATCCCGCCATTGTATTCACGCGTGGGATTAATGGAGTCTGGCACTTCTCGTGAGCAAACAATTCACTCATCCATCCACTGATGCTTGGCGTTATTTTTTCCACCATTCGGGCAAGCAACGTTTGGGCGTCTAAGTGATTCACAGCAACGCATTTATTCCCCAAACCAAGTGAATTCGGCATCAGCTGGCAAGTTAATCCTGACAGCCGGGATCGTGTCGCGGGGAAGCTGTGAATTCAGCGTTGAAAATGCCAGGGAATACCTGGATTTGGATTTCGATTTCTATTTAAGGCTAAAAAGCTGGTTAAGTCCCCGGAGCCCCCCGAGCCCGGCTGCAGCCCGGGGAGGGAGGCGGGAGGCGGCTGCGTGTCTCCCCCCCGGCCGCCTCCTTCCCTCCCCGCCTTCCTCCCCACCCTCCTCCCCCGGCCGCCGCCCCTGCAATAAGGAAGGGGACAGAGAGGGGGGCGAAGGCGACCTTTGAAACCCCGCTCCCCCCCCGGGCACCCGCCCACGCCCGGCGGGGACCCAGGCGCCCTGCGGGGGGAGCCGGGGCGGGCCCGGCGCTCAGGGCCACCCCGGGGCGGGGGGGCAGAGCTGGGGGCACCCAGCGGGCTCCCTGCCCGGCTCCCTGCCCTCCCGGCCCGCCCTCGGCCCTGCGGCGGGGAGCGGGGTGCAAGCGGTGGGAAGCGGAGCCGGGGACGGGCGGCCGCCGGCGGGGATGCTCCGGGGGGGCTTCGCTGCCCCCACGTTCATTTACCGTGGGGCTTTCCACCTCCCCGGCGGGGTGAGCGGGGGAGGCGAAGGAAACCAGGGCAGCAGCAGGGAAGAGGAGCTCTGCGGGCCCGGGTTGGCCTCGGAGCGTTTCCAGCGACACACATCTCGTGTTGTGCTCTCGCTCCTTCCCTGTTGCTCTTCCCACCTCACGCTGGGATCTGAAACTGGATTCAAGGGCTGGGGGGGGGGACAGGGAGGAGACCCTGCCCTCAACCCTTGAATTATGGAATAAGTAGAAATGTGTAAAAATGCATGAAAACCCACCCGGACGGGGATGTCTCTCCCTGTCCCCCACGGTGCTGCAGCCCAGGGCGCCCTGGAGCTCTGGGCCGGTCCAGGCGTGAGGCTCAGTGCCTGTCCCTGCTCCATCCGTCTGTCCTCCCTGGCAGTCACCCTCCGCCGCAGTGCAGCGGGCAGGGGAGGCAGGAGAGCCCTCCCCAGGCCTGGCAGTGGCAATGGCAATGGCAATGGCAGCGGTGAGGGCAATGCACGGACCACCTTCCAGCTGTTGTAGTGATCTCTTGGCGATCGATTAATCACAAAGTCTCCCCACACACTTGCTATGGTTTCTGCTTTGCCAGGGCAATGCTGAGCCTGGCTCTGTGCCTGTCGGTAACCCCTTTTAGGCATTATTGATCCACCACCAGGCTCAGGAAGGCAGAAGCAGCCTGAACGAAGCACTTGGCCACTTTTTGGATATGCACAGATCTCTCCCTGCACTACAGGTGAGAAACTCACAAGATTCAGCCAGAAAAACAGCAATGCTGCAGCCCGGACACCTCCGTGGGGCATTTCCACAGCGTGCCTGCCCTGAGGAGCTTCAGATCCCCAATCTTTTACCTGCTCTGAAGATGTTACAAGGCCCTGGGGCGGTTTTGCCATGAATAGCAGGAGGTATAATTCCCATTGCAGCGGCCACAGCAGGCCTGGGGACCTCAGTCACCATCCTGCTGGCCTGAGCACCTCCGTGCCCAGCCTGGGAGTAGGCGCAGCCATCGCTCATCTCACCGTGATTTATGATCCATCCTACTGAGCTCAGTGAGACTTCCCTGAGCGTAGGACATGAACCATGCCAGGCGCGTACGTGAGGGCCTGGCCCTTAGTGGAGATCATCGTATCGATGGCTCGGTCCAAAAGACAAAAGTCTCACGTTTGATTTCTGCCCTAGGGAGAAATCTCTGATTTACCAGACACCAGAAAAGAGAGCAACAACCCACTGAGTGCAGCGGAGCTGCGCTGGAGCAGAGGCACGGTCCAGCTTATAGGCTGGCCATATGTTCATGCTATGAGGGAAGGGGATTCCTCTGGTTCCCACCCCCAGGCTGCCCCATGCCCAGGGTACCCCACAATGACACGCCTGGTCCGGGAGAGCTGCTCCTGCCCTGGCTGGATACCACCAGCTTCACCTCCTGCAGGGTACATTTTTGAGAACAGGCCTCAAAATCTTCCTGATTCCACCAAAAATGTGCCCCTCCATGCATGTGGTCAAGCTGTGCCCCCTCGCCGGCTGCCTGCCGGACCCACACCCGGCTGCAGGCTCCCACCAGCAGCAGGGAAGCGCAAAGGATCCCAACGGCTCCTACCAAATTAAACATCAGAAGCAGGGCTTAAAAGCCACACACAAAGTAACTCCCTTTTTCTCCCACAACAGCTGAAATAAATTGCTTTAGCTGAGCAGGAACTTGGGGAACAGAATTAGTCCCTGGTGCGTGCAGCCATGGGTGCACGCTGCCGGGCTCGGCGCCGACAGGGAACCGTGCTCAGGCGCAAGGGTTGCTCCGGCTGGGTGGGATGGACGGGATGCACAGCCCCAGCGCAGGACGCGCGTACACACACGTACAGGGGGATGTGGAGAGGGGGTGCAGAGATGCACATTTTGCTGTATTTAAAGAAAGGGCGTTGAAGAGCTGGATTGTACGTAGAGCCAACACAAACCAGGACACCCAGCTGCATTTATGTGGCTGTTTCCAGGTCGAGGATGTGCAAACATCTCTATCTGCAGTAGACAGAGAGATAAAACACAAACGTGTTGTATAATACATTTGTATTTTGTCTCTCTGCGCCCAGGCAGGAGCATTTGCTCCATAAGCTGCACCCAGGCCACATCCCCTTCGCTTCCCCCAGGCTTCTGCTCTGTGGGTAAAGCCATCGCCGGCTCCCACCACTCTTCTTCCTCTCCCAGAGGCAGGAGTGGGGTCAGGGTTGGTCCCTTCTGAAGTTTCAGCCTCCCTGGACAAGGAGCTGGGGCTGGGGGAAGCTGGGGCTGCAGGAGAGGATGAAGGAGGTGGGCAGGGGGCATTTTCCGAGGGAATGGTGGGGTTTGGGGCTGGGAGCGGGGGGCACTGGCAGCTGCGGCCTTTGGGGAGCCACCACGGTGTTTCATTTTCTATTTTGGGGAACAGAAGGAGAGACCCAAAGCGAAGGTCTCAGGTTGGCAGGAGCAAGAGACGAGCGGTCCGAGGTGGAGCTCAGCCCTCCCGGTTTCTCAAAGGGAAACTAAAAGGCAAGGAAGGAGCCGCCAGTCAAACCCAGGGAGGGGAGAGGAAACTTGGGAGGTGCAGGGATGGCGAGAACCGGGTTAAACAAAACACCCCGAGATTGCAATCACCCCAGATTTCACCCCAAAAAGGGGGTGGTGGTGTCAGAAGTGCACTGCAGTGATTGCGGCGCCGGGGCTTCAGCGCGGAGCGGGGATAAAAAGAGCAAAGAGGAGTCAGGCCACGCTCTCTGTTCCCATGCCAGCTGATTTGTTCAAAGGATCCACGAGAAATGCGCTATAAAGTGCAGATTCTGACCCTCCAGGCATCGGGGAGAGAAATATTCGCACCTACATCCCCGGCGCTCCCGGGGATGCCGGGGGGGAAGGAGGGGCCGGCGGTGAAGGCAGAAAACAGAAATAAAAGATCAAAATGTTGGCTTTTATTTGATTTTTTCTTCCCAGAAATATTGCCAAAATCAGAAACCAAAGAGCTGGGCTCCCTTCCAGACCCAGAATTCAATTTTCCAACAATTGATTATTTCCAAACGTTAAGTCTTTAAGTAGTTCCAATTTTTTTTCCCCCCTTCAAACTGCTTTGGGGTTTGGGTTGGTTCTGAGGGTTTTTTTCCTTGTATTTTGTAACGACGGCCTCAAATTCAATTGCTTAAAAAAATCACAGACTGTTAAAAAGTTATTCCCCAGCTTTTTCGGATTCCAGATGGTATAAATATTCAATGGATCCTATCGAGAATATAATAAAACAATAGTTGCAAACTAATAAGCGCATTTGATAATTTTAAGCCCGATCACAGGGAGGAGAGAGGAACCAGTAAAAGAAATCCGTTTTGTCCTCTAAAATAACGCCGTTCCTCTCGCTTTGTTGTGACCTTAAATATTACACTGAAATTTTCTCCGTAAAATTGTCAAATCTTAATAGCAGTTTGGAAGCCGCATTTTAAACTATTTCCACGGCAAAGCCTGCTCGAAAATTGCCGAAGATGTCAGAAAGAAGATGAACTGCAGGGAAGCGCGGTCTGAAAGCACGAGGTACGCTGCAATTTCGGAAACCGGTAACGCCTCTACATAAATTCGCCCAAGTGCAGGGGGATTTTGGGGTGCAAAAGGTGAATTCCCCCCCCCCCGAGGCTGCTCCCGCCGGGGCAGCACCCAGGGGCGGCGGGGCAGAGCCCGGCGGCTGCCGGCCCTGCCCGAGGGGTCCTTGGGAAAGGGAATAAAATCATCTTCCCATAAATCGGAGGCTCCGTACCCTCCATATCGGGGTGTCTGTGCCGGTGCATCCCACTCTTTCCCCCCCCCCCCCCCCCGCTTGGATTAAAAAATAATAATAATAAAAGGAAATAAAGTGACACAAACTACCAGGAAAAGCTGCAGCAAGTCGCTCTGTCCGCGGATCCCGCTCCAGCCTCAAGCCGGGACATCTCGGGAGCTGCTCCCCGCAAAGCCGCCGCGGGGACCGAGCTCTCCCCGCGGCCGTGGGCGCTCCGTGGGGCGGCGGGGCCGGGGCAGCCCCGACGGCCGCCGCCACGGCGAAGCCCCGAAGTCAACAGGCTTTTAACATTCAACTTGGCCTTGACCTCCGGATTTAAGCCCGACCTTTCCGAGAAGGCAGCGGGGTGGGAGGCGGGGGAGCCGCGGCCCCGCCGGCAAACACCGGGCCGTCGGGGCACGGTTAGGGGCTGGTTCAAAGCAAATGGGGAGCGGAGGAGAATAAAAAGGGCATCAAAGAAGGAGTGCAGTCGTTAAACTACGGAAAGGGAAGAAAGGAGCTTTGAAATGAGAAAGGTGAAGGGTAAAAACACAGGGATTTTTTAATTTTTTTTTTTTCTCCAGAAAAAGAAAATCATCGGTTTCGGTGAAACTCCGGGATTTTTAGCGGACGAGGACAGCGGAGCGAAGAGGCAGCTTCGCGATTCTTCACTTCGCTGGGAGAGAGGCCGGGAGGCGGAGGGGACCTCGCCGAGCCCGGGGCAAAGCCCCTGCGGGCGTGCGGGGCTGGAAGGAGCCGAAACGGGGCTGTTCCCCGCCTGGGCCAGCTTCGCAGTCATCGCTGTTAACCCCAATTTTCTGTCGCGATTTCTGTCCCGAGGTGTCAAACACTGTCGTGATTTCTGTCCCGAGGTGTCAAACACTGTCGCGGCTCCTCCGGGCAGATGGCTCGTTGCTTTGGTGGCCCAAAGACGTGGCAGGAGGAGAATTTTTCTTGCGATTTGATAGTCAGAAAGCAGAAATCTCTCGCTTTCTTTGCACGAAGGAAAGCAGGCATGAGCTCAAGCTGCCTTTGGGGGAATCCTGGCAAAGCGTTTCCTCGGACAAGGCTTTTGGGGGAAAACCAGCGAGAAAAAGGCAAAAAAAATGCAGTTGTATGTGTTCGTACCCTGTGTACAGGCGATTAAAACCGCGCATACCTGAATCATTTAGAGGCACGCACATAGGCACAGGCCTCGCCGTATTTACCCCAAACTTTTCCAGGCCCATGTAAGCCCTCATTGCCACGTCCGTCTGTCTTTCCCCCCTTCTGTCCATCTCCCCACCTGTCTGCAGCTCCTGGGCCGCAAAGGGGCTCTCTGGAGTGTTTTCCCACCCTCCTTTTCCAAACTCTTTCCCTTTGGGATGCTGCTTAGCCAGGGTCCGCACTGACCTGCAGACCCAGGCCCACGCCAGCGCCATGCGTGGCAATAGCTGTGTGCAAGCAGAATGCTCCCCTCCCTTTGCAGTTATTTTTTGGGGGTACCGGGGATCCCTTTTCCCCTCTCTCCTTGCTTTTAGGGCCATGCCCTGTCCCTCTCCCCAAGGATACAGGGTTTGGCCTTTTGCAGCTGGAAGTGGGGATAAAGCCCCGGCGCAGGGGCTGGGAGCGGGGCCGGGCGGAGGGGAGGCCCCGTCCCGGGGGTCACCGCTGCCCCACGGCTGCCTGCCGTCACCCCGCTGGGCCGAGGGGGGTCCGCGGCTCTCCTGGGGCCGGGCCGGGGTTTTTCCCAGGGGAGAAGCCCCCGGATCTGTGTGGGAAGAAGGGGCCACACCGAAAACAACAAAAAAAAAAAAGGAAAAAAGGTGGTTTTAATCTGAGCCCGGATTTTTCCACCGGGGACTGCTCCTCCGCGCCGTTCGTGATCCTCCCTCCCCTTCCCCTCCCTCCCCTCGTCCCCCCATTTCCCCCACCTCTCCCCCCCCCCTTTTTTTTTTTGCAAGATGCAGCGCAAGAGCCGCCCCCCCCGTACCCGCCCGTCACGTGCGGGGGGGTCCCCTCCTCCTCCCATTGCAATAAAAGTATTTTCGCAATTTCTGCAGCCAGGGTTTATTGGGGCTGGAGGGGTTTTTGTGTGGGGTTGGGTTTTTTTTCCTTCTTCTCCGTCCTTTTCCCCCCGAGCGGCAGCCAATGAGGCAGCCCCCGGCCGTTGCGTCAGGGCGGCCCGGCGGGGAAAGGCAGCTCTCGGCAGCTCGCAGCCTTTTAAAAAGATCCGGGGACCCCCCTCGGGCAGTGCCCGGGTGCTGCCGAGCAGGCTCTCCCCATGCCCCGGCCCCCGAGCCGCCCCCCATGCAGCCCCCGGAGCCCCGCGGCCCCCCCGGGCCTGGAGGGGCTCCTGGCAGCCGGCGCCTTCGCAGGCGGCCAGGGCAGGGGGCTGCTGCCGCCTCCCCCCCCGGCCCTCGCCGGTCCCTCGCCTCCCCCCGGGATGAACCCCGGCTTCCCGGCGGAGGGGCCGGCCGAGCCGCCCAAGCCGTGCCCCGCCGCCCCGCCGCCGCCCCCGCCCGCCCCGCCGGGCCCCGCCGCCGCCGCCCCGCTGCCCTACGGATACTTCGGCAGCGGGTACTACTCCTGCCGCGTCTCCCGCAGCGCCCTGAAAGCCGGCCCGGCCCAGGGCCCCTTCCCCGCCGAGAAGTACCTGGACCCCCCCGCCGGCAGCGAGGACTTCCAGAGCCGCCCCGCCGAGTTCGCTTTCTACCCCGGCTACGGGGCCCCGTACCAGCCCGTGGCCGGTTACCTGGACGTGTCGGTGGTACCGGGGCTGGGCGGCCCGGGGGAGGCCCGGCATGAGACTCTGCTGCCCGTGGACGGTTACCATCAGCCGTGGGCTCTGGGCGGTGGCTGGAGCAGCCAGATGTGCTGCCCCAAAGAGCAGGGCCAGGCCGGCTACCTCCTGAAATCCGCCTTTGCAGGTAAAGTCCCGGTGCTGGGGCTGCGAGGGGCTGGGAGAGGGGAGGGGGCTGGTTGCATCGTGCGGGGGGGACTGGGACCAAGGCTTAAAATAATGGGGAGCTGCTTCTGCCGTCCAGCAACGCTTGGGAGCCAGCCCAAATCAGCCGGTAGGTAGGCTTCAAAAAATAATAGTTTAGATTAACACTGCCCTTTGCAACTCGTCGCCCTCCGAGCGGGGAGGCAGGCGGTGATACTGCCCGGGTTCGGGCGGTGATACTGCCCGGGTTCGGGCGGTGATACTGCCCGGGTCCGGGCACCGGCCAGCCGCAGCCCTCGGAACCGGGCTGCGTTAAAGGGGGGGCGGGCGTACGCGGGTGTTAGCGCGGGTCTCAGCCACGGCGGCGTTTTGCCAATACCTGGATTTCTCTCCCCACAAAAAAATAATAATAAATTCAAGGAAGAGAAACAACCTTTAAATATCAGTGGGGAGAATATAACTTAAATATCTTTAAATATCACCTCTGTCAGGGAGGCTGAAGGGATGAAATGGGGGCAGCAGGGAAAGAGGGTGCTGCTTGCAGGGAAAGGCGGTGGGAGGTGGGTGCAGGGTGGGGGGGACCCCCCGTGGGCCCCCCCCGACCCCGCTCAGCCCCGTCTCCCCCCGCCCAGACTCGGCCGGGCAGCTGCCCCCCGACGGCTGCTCCTTCCGCCGGGGCCGCAAGAAGAGGGTCCCGTACAGCAAGGGGCAGCTGAAGGAGCTGGAGAAGGAGTACGCCAGCAGCAAGTTCATCACCCGCGACAAGAGGAGGAAGATCTCCGCCGCCACCAACCTCACGGAGCGACAGATCACCATCTGGTTCCAGAACAGGCGAGTGAAAGAGAAAAAAGTCGTCGCCAAAATCAAAAGCAGCAGCAGCACCCCGTGAGGACACGGCCACCGCAAGCCCCGAGGGGGTCCCCGTCTGTGTGTGTCCCCGCCCCGGGGGGGGAGGCTCCGGTACCGAGAGCGGCGGGAGCGAGCGGTGGCGGGGCGGGCCGGGCCGTCCCCGCCGGCCGGGGCAGCGCAGGGGCCGGGCTCCGCTCCCCGCCGCCCCCGAGGATGCCCCGTCCCTGCCCGCCCTGCAGCACAGGACCCTGTACAGTTTGCTCTCGCCTTGCCACGTCGTGCTCCCTCGCTTCGGTTTGCACCGCATCCTCAGAGCGCTTTAAAAAAACCAAAAAAACACAAAACACCAAGAAAAAACTCTTTAATTGCATTAATTAACCCCAATACGCAACTCCCGGCTCGCCTGCGTGCGGCGGGGCTGGCCGGGGCGGGGGGTCCCAGGGAATTTGGTCTTTAGAAACGAGAAGCCGCACTTCTAGCAAGAAAAAAAAATCTCCTTAATTACAGGCAGAAGTATCAAAAGGCGCGTCTAAGGGAGAATAAATCCAGTCCGGTGTGTTACAGAGAAACACACGTGAATTGTTTGCATAAACGCGCGGGTTTGCGTGACTGTACAGTATATGCGTATGACATATATGTACCCGTAGGCACACATTTATGAAGGCACGTACTACGTTTTTGCGCGGTTATATATAAAATATACGTATACGTATGCACATGCACGTATTTAGCAATAAGCATTATTTTCCCTTTTCTCATATACGATATTTGTGTTCGTGTGTTTATATATACCCAGCTACCCAAACGTATGCACGTATACATGCGATATAGTACTGGATGTGTGGCTATAAATATATACTCAGATAAAGGTGTATATACACGTGTTTGTATACGTACGAACTTACATACTCATATGTATATTCATGCCTATATTTTGGTACAGGTAAATGCAATTCGTATAATTCCATACGCGCTTTCGTTTGTGCTAATATACGTGTATTTGTACACGCATTTTCCCTCTCCTACTAATACGGAATTATAGTGATGCGGTTCGTAGCATGTGCTGAGATAATCCCCGTATAACACTAAATGATCTTGGTTAATATTGAGAAACGTCGTCATCCTTTTCAACAAAATAAATAGGGTAAAGCCACTACAGGCAAACGCGCTCGTCTCTGCTCTTTGCGGGTTATTTCCAGCCCAGGGCAGCGCCCGCTGCCCGATGGCGAACTCCAGGCACACGAGTTCTTTGTTTAATATCTCCGTGTTTCAGGGCAGCGTCGCGTCTAAACCTGCCCGTAAACCCCCAAAAGCCTCTCAACGGGCGAATAAACTCCAAAACAGCCTTTCCACAAACGAAAAATTGCGCTTTTTCCCTGCTTTTTCTTTCTTTTAGAAAGTCGAAGCGTTAAACTGCAGCGTGCCCTAAATAAGGACAAGTTGAAATAGTGATTTGGTTCTTGTTTAATGACGTATTTATGAAATACTTTAGGCTTGGGCAGGCTCTGGCTTCCAGCAGGCTCCCGGCGGGGAGCGGAGCAGAGCCGGGCGCGCTTTCCCCGTTTTTTTCCCCGTTTTCCCCAGCCATTTTCGCCCTGCGCTTTGCCGGAGGTGCCGGCGGCACCCCGGGGTGCAGCCTTTCCCCGCCTGGGCGGGCGTCACTCGCCCGTGACGTCACGCCTGACGCCAGAAGCTCCGGTAGAGGCACAGCCAATGGCTCTCGGGCTGAGCGTTCCGAGCGGTGACGTAAGCGGGGGCGGTGGGCAGACGTAACAGACCCCGCCCCACGCGGGGGGAGCCGTCGGGGCTGCGGGGAGGCTCCGCGACGGCCGCTCTGGTCCAAAAAAAAACTCAAAAAAAAGGAGGAAAAGGGGCGCTGGGGGCAGGGCGAGCGCAGGAGCGCGTAGGAAACCGCGCGGCTCCGCGTCTGCGGGCCCAGCGCGGGCTATAGGGCCCCGCGCTCGCCTATAACGCTCGCCCATAGCCCCCCCCCGCTCGCCTATAACGCTGCCCCGGCCCCTGGCAGCGGTGAGGGATGCCCCGGCAGCTGGAGCACTGGCGGCAGCGCTGTCGTGCAGGGACCGGTTACGCTTTGCTCTTCCCAGTCCGGACCCTGCTCTGGGTTACTCGGCTTTGAAGCAATTCGGGTTTATTTTCTCCATTTCTGGCCCGGAGGGAGGATCCCGGCCCCGAGGCCCGGCGGCACCGGCCGGACCCGCCGTTCCCCCGCGCTAGGAAGGTTTGCCTGGCTCTCCCGAATGGAGGATGGAGGGAAAGCTCAAAATCTGCTTTTCTTTCCCTCTGTGTTACCGATAATGAACCGTCTCCCCCTGATTTCGGTGCGTCTGTAAGGGCCGCAAAGCAGAAGCGGCTTTACCCGACAGGAGGAAGCCCCTCGGATGTCCCCCAAAGCAAAGCAAATAATCCAATAAAATAAAAGAAATCCGGTTGTGGTCTCCCATGGCCCCTGTTTGAGCGCGACTTCAAAATAAACCCAGTCTGCTTACGGGTTTGGAAGGGAGGCTCCTCTTAGAGCTCCCCTCTATGGCACGTCAAGGGTTAATCTTTTTAGTGAGATGTTTCTTTTTCCCATCTTTTTTTCCCCATCTCGAGATCTTTCCCCGATGTCCCCAAACCCTCACTGGAACGGCTGGAAACCCCCAGACACCTCCAGCCCAATTAGGATCCCCGCTCCAGTGGGAAACTGGGCTGAAACTGGGAGACGTGACCCCCCCCCGCCCCCAATCCCTGTCCTCAGCTCCAGCCCCGAATCCGAGGCGGAAAATGCAGATGGGAAGGGGAGGAGGAGAGTCTCGGGGAGAGCTGTAAAACCTTCACACGGCGGCCTCAGCAAAGGGCGAGAAGGGCCCGACATCCTCGTAAAACGCCGGGAAGGAGCCGCTGCCGGGGGGCGCCGGGCCAGGTGAAGGCTCCCGCCCCCTCCCTTTGCCGTTGAACTTGAAACTCAGAAAACCTGGGGCAGAGCAGCCTCAAACCTGGGGCAGAGCAGCCCTGGGACGGCCCGGGGTGGTGGGGGCCTCTGGTATGGTGGTGGGGCACGCACCGCGCTGGCATCCCTCCTCTCTTCTCTTCTCTTCTCTTCTCTTCTCTTCTCTTCTCTTCTCTTCTCTTCTCTTCTCTTCTCTTCTCTTCTCTTCTCTTCTCTTCTCTTCTCTTCTCTTCTCTTCTCTTCTCTTCTCTTCTCTTCTCTTCTCTTCTCTTCTCTTCTCTTCTCTTCTCTTCTCTTCTCTCCTCTCCTCTCCTCTCCTCTCCTCTCCTCTCCTCTCCTCTCCTCTCCTCTCCTCTCCTCTCCTCTCCTCTCCTCTCCTCTCCTCTCCTCTCCTCTCCTCTCCCCTTCCCTTCCCTTCCCTTCCCTTCCCTTCCCTTCCCTTCCCTTCCCTTCCCTTCCCTTCCCTTCCCTTCCCTTCCCTTCCCTTCCCTTCCCTTCCCTTCCCCTCTTTCCCTCCTTTTTTTCCCCTAAATCAAATTTAAACTACCAAAGACCCACCTACGGACTGGAACGGCAGCCAGAGGCGCAGTGGGGACACCTCTCCGAGTCCTTCCTTCACGCCTCCCCCCCTTCCCCAGCCTTTGACTCCTTTCTTTTGTTCAAGTTCATGCCTACTGCACAAAGTGTCTGGGCTGGTTTTTTTTTTTCTTCCCCTTTCCCCTTCAAAGGATTTTGTCATTGAACTTGAGCCCACGTTGTAAACATTCTTGGGTCTTACAAGCATCTTGACGGGATGTCATTAACAGGGACCTCAGACCGCGCTCTGTCTTTCCCTGCGCCTCCTTCAGCAGAATCAAAGGTACAATTTCACGTCCTCACTCCATTTGTTTCCTAATCTGAGTCCAAAAATAAAATACAATATAAAGGGGAGCTCTGCGTCTTTCTTTTTAAATTTTTTACTATTACTGGTTTTTGTTCAAACCCTAAGACGACGTGATCTCAGTGTGAGCTGCTGTACATCGCCATGCGATGTTGGACCTGTAAACAAAACAGGAAAACTCCTCATTGTCGTTACATCCGATAAATTTAAAATGAAATTCGTTACTCTAAAGCACCGCCAGGCAAATGCCTTTTCGATATATTATAGTGTTACACTCTGTACAAAGGCAAAATATAATTTATTTTCCAAGGGAGTCAATGTTATCTTTCTCTGCTAGATGACTTAATTGCTTTTTATAAAATTAAAAAATAAAAGAAAAAGATTAAACGGCTTTATTGTTTGCAAGCAGACTCGCCACTGATGGGTCTCACGCCACTCTGGAAGTGCCGTTGGGATGAAATATCCCCTAAACAGCAACTAAAGCATTCTCCCCGCTAGGCTTTTTGCTCTGATCTACAGAAGTAAGCGTCCAAGTGAGAAATATTTCAATTTTCCGAGCTGAAATTTAATACAGTCATGGTTTTCTAACGGGTTTTTGTTCGTTCACACTCAAACCCATTTCGTTCCTACTGCAGAGCACCGTGTGCTGAATGTTAATGGCCCCGGTAAGGCTGTGAAATATCCGCATTATAGATCCGTGCGCGATTTTCTGTTGCAACTAAAAGACGGAGAAAAAGGGGCTCTTTTCAATTCCTTTCAAGCACGGTTTTGTCTTTATTCTGATGGCTAAACACTTCTTTTTTTTTTTTTTTTTTCCCTTAAAGGGCGATAAATGAACAACCCGAGGCTGCCCATTTGCATTTTGCCGCATCCCTCAGCCTCCATCACCCTCTCCGGCATCGATTTACGTGCAAGAAAGCGCAAGAAAAAGGCGATTCCTCCCGCTCTCGGCCGGGCAGGAGGAGAAACCGGGGCCCGGCGGAGAAGGGGGGAGAAGCCCCGTTCGGCCCGGGCCCGCAGAGGCTGGCGCCCAGCGGGGACGCCGGCCCCGACGGCCGGGAGCGGCTGCGGCCCCGGGACGGGCTACGCCAGGGGGGGAAAATCACTTTTAAAGCACAATTTGACCTAGAAAGAGAGAAGCCCTGGCTGCACCCGAGCTCACCTTGCAAGTGCCTCCTGTCCCCTTCAATAATTTGCAGCCCGATGTATTTTTTACAGCACCTGTAGGGTTGGGTTTTTCCCTAAACACCCAAGGCTAAAAGAGATTTTTTTTTTTTTTTGAGAATACACCCACTTGCTTTTAATTTTTATAAGCAGTAAGAAAGGCTCTCTGTACAGCCACAGGAAGGGTACTACCTAATGCAGAAAAATACGTGGAAATCAATGCACCGGTTATTTTGAGACTACGGGGGTTTTTGGACAGAGAAGAGAAAGTAAATCCTGGTGCTGTTTCTCTTCAGTTGCATAAAGTAACCAAATTAAAGGATCTGTTGCTTTTTAATGCCATTAATTCCCAACCGAAGCATAGGTATGAGGCCAACGAGGGGGCTTGGGGCACTGAGGGACAGGACACATGATGTGTGCGGTGGCCAGAAGAAACCCAGGTCCCCCAGGGTCACCTTCCAGGGACCATTTATCAGAGTATCGAAAAGATTTGGTTTCCTAAAATTCACCTCCGACCCCAACTCGCCCTCGCACAGCCCTGAAACCATCAGGGGCCCATCCTGGGTCTGCAACCCAGAAACCAGCTACAGGCAAGAACAGCAAAAGCGAAAGGGAACGAGGTGTGGAGACGTCAGGGACAGACCCAAGCCTGTACAAAAGGAGCCGTGACGGAGCTTACAGCAACGCGAAGCCGCCGAAAATGGAAACCGAGCACCCGGGCTTTCATATCTGCTTCCCACTGAAATGCACTGAAATGCTGGAGAGGGATGGAAATGGGAGGGATGGGAGCAGAGACAGGTCTGTGTTTGCACACATATATTTCAGCAGCACTTAATAATTTATTAAAAAAAAAGTAACCTGGACTCACGGCTTCATTTCCTCATTAAAGTCCCAGTTTAGCAGGATGTGTCAGTGACTGCTTTAGGCAGGTGAATGAGACACAGGAGCTTAATCTGGCTTAAAACCCAGCAGCTTTCAAGCACCTCGTGGGACATGGGGCTCCGAAGGGTGTCCTCCAGCACCGCACGCAGCCGCAACGGCCGCGGCAGCTGCGGGTGTAAATAGGCGAGGTTGCTGGGACGGTCATCGCTCACCCGGAGGGCTGTTAGTGGGTGAGGGAAAGGAGGAAAACATTCCTGGCTTGGAAAATCCCACCAGGAAAAGGCTAGTTGGAAGAAATATCTTCCTGAAAAAAATTGCCTTTATTAAAATAGCTATATGCCTTCATCTTGCCTCCCCCTGCCAATTAATTAAGTGGTATCAAAGAAATTTCCTTTTGCTTTAGCAGTCACTGGCTCAGGTACCTGCATACGCATTCACATCCGCACACAAAGCCAGGACTTTTTATAAAATTTATCAGAAACATAAGTATTGTATTGGCTTTTCTGGGAAAAAAATAACCATATTCTTTTCTCACATATTTTGGGTTATTAGCAGTTTACCATGTGAAACAGGAGAGGCGGGAAGTGGAACGTAACTAAATTATGTTAAATGCCCTTTTTCCTGCGCTGTGAAATGCTTGAAGGCACTGGGGCTCAGTCAGTGTCGGGAGCTCTGGGAGCAGCAGCTTCCAGCTTTTGTCCAGAGCAGAACATCCAAATATGCACGGAAAAGCCGGGAGCTGGGGTGAGGTGCAGCTCATTTGGCCTTGCTGAGCACACGTGGCCCTGAGGCTGGGGCGAGCCTCTCCTTCTGCGGGGTGCCTGAGCCCAGCACCGCTCCCCATCGCTCTCTTCAGCTCCCGAGCTTCTCTCGGTGTAAATCAATAGCAATCCCCCTAAAGTGCACCAGCAAAATTGTGCAGTCACTTGCACTGGTTAAAGTTCAAAGCGATCTCCCCAAGTTTAGTGCGGAGGAGACTGGGACCATCGTTTCATGCACATTTGCGAGGAATGAAGCAGAGCCTTTCTACGGCATGAGCCGTTATTTTATGTCACCTTATTACGGCTTCTCCTGTTTGTCCCTCCACAATATCCCTCGGCTGACGTTGCTGAAACACCGACCCAGTGCTGCAGATCCACTGGGGATGGAGCTGTTCCTTCCTCCCATGGCAGCTGAGATTCCTTCTCCTGCAGTGGATTTCTCTGTCTCTTCTCTCCATCTGTCCTGTGCAAGCAGCGGCCCATTAAGACAATGTCTTTCAGATGGACAAGAGATTCGTGACCCACAATAGCTGAAGCAGCACGTGCTCTTGTGTTCTTTCACATGTGCACCCAGAAATGGTCCCCATGGGCCCTGTGAAGATGAGGCTGAGCCAGAGAGTTGAGAAAGAAGTGGGAATTCATGGCTTCACAACTTGTGCTCCTTATCCCCCAAGAAATTTTGCCTTGATGGAAGAAGAGGAATTTGGTCATGGTTTTTGGACATGCAGAAATACGGAACAAAGGAAAGTAGGAATAGATTAACCCCACGGAGGTCAGTGAGTCTGATGCATTCAGGACACGCTGGGACCTGCTGCAGACGAGCCAGCTCTACACGGAGCACACGGGCAGCGAGTCCAGCGCCCTCAGACGCGCTGCGTGGTCCGTGACCTCCTCTTTGTGCCGGGGATTTCCAAGCTGTGACCGTCCTTCCTTCCCCTCCTCCCTCCAACACGAACTTCCTCCCATTTTTTGGATGCTCAGTTTTTAACCCTGGAGAATGTTTGTTAGCGCAAAATATTTGCTCCCCTCTGAACTTGAAACGCATCGTGGAAAACACGTTGCAATCCGCTGCGTGCTGGTCCTCCGGCAGCGCAAGCGGTTGAGCTGGGCTACCCACAGGGACCATTTGCTGGGCTAATGCTTCTACCGGTGTCACACGGCCACAAAGCACGGAGCAGTTGTTAAGGCGAATGCCTTTACCATCTCATCATTCCTCGCCTATGATATTCCTCAAGAGTCTGCGTGAACTCTTGGATGCTGGCGCTGAGAATACACAAGTTCCTGCTTCAGGGCACAGCATGCAAACACCTGCACGGTTTTGGCTGATTAATTTTCTTTTTTTAATTTTTAATACACTGCAGCACCTTCACCTATGCATAAAAAAACAGCCATAGAGAGTTTAATCATTAGAAACAATATGTAAACTGATGTGCTTGATTAAATTTAACAATGTGTGTAAAGCCGTAAAGGCCAGTGCTGAGCTAGAAGAGACAGGCAGGTGCTTCTTGTTAAAATTCCTCTGCTGAATTACATGGCAGGTTGGGGTGAGTTTCCTGTCACTTGAAGGCTCACCCTTTTTGCAACAACCATCCATCTCCCCCAAGACTATAAAATAGTGCTTAACATCTCTGTATTTCTTGAACATACTTTTGAATAATTACATTTTTCTTCTTTTTGGATATATCAACCTACCCCAGATCTCACATTATTTTCCTGAAAAGATCCAATCCTTATATAGATGGCCCTAACCAATTATTTCGTTCCTATTTCTCCCTCCAAGAAGTCAGACACCAGCATTTAGCACTGAGATAGCTTCAGTGCATTTTTCCAGAACCATCAGAAACAATTTTCCCACCTCCAGCCCTTCACAGCAGCATCTGCCCAGCCCTGAGACCTTCCTTGCCCAGCCCGCGGACCTTCCTTGCCCAGCCCTGAGACCTTCCTTGCCCAGCCTGTGGACCTTCCTTGCCCAGCCCGTGGACCTTCCTTGCCCAGCCCTGGGACCTTCCTTGCCCAGCCCTGAGACCTTCCTTGCCCAACCCATGGACCTTCCTTGCCCAGCCCTGAGACCTTCCTTGCCCAGCCTGTGGACCTTCCTTGCCCAGCCCTGGGACCTTCCTTGCCCAACCCATGGACCTTCCTTGCCCAACCCTGAGACCTTCCTTGCCCAGCCCTGAGACCTTCCTTGCCCAGCCCTGAGACCTTCCTTGCCCAGCCCGCCGACCTTCCTCCCCGCCACCATGAAAAGAGAAAGTGCTTTTGTGCAAACAGGGAAACAAGTGCTGTGGTGTTGCAGCTCCCCAGACATCAGGTTTTCACAAGCAAAGGAAGGTCAGTGGTATTTTTATGGGAATCCCTGGTTAATGTATGCTGCCATCTCTGATAGAGACTCTTGTTTTTCTATTCCTATTTTCATGAACTCCCTCACTCTTTAGTCCCAAGTGCCCCATAACTTAGGAGGGTTTTCAAAGAAACGTGAAGGTTTGTACACAGCAACAAATGTACCCCAGGTAGAGTCTCCTGAGCAGACCAAAGAACCGGTATCTAAATAAATGTTTACATAAAAATCACACACCTTAAGCTTTATGGTACTTTACGGCTCTGTCTGCGGTCTGGGCAGGCGATGCAGGGCAGGGGGTGTTTATGGGCACCCTGCACAGCCCTGAGCGCGGCCCGCAGCGCTGCCAGGGGAAGCCCGAGAGACCCGGGCGCTTGCCTTGCTGGCCAGATGGGCTGGGCATGGTTGGAGCCAAGCAGGCTGCTGCCCTCAGCTCCGCTGGCAGGCGAGGAGGGGGCTGATGAGGCCCCAGGGCTGGGAATCTCAGCTGGGGCTTTTAGAGGAACCTCAGGGAAATCAGTGCCTGTTTTTATCTGGCAACCGGAGAGATTCTGGTCTCAACCTTATCACTTTGTTCTCATTAACAAATGGGCTTTTCCTCCACAATGACTCAGCTCAGTGCAAATGAAAAAAAGGACAAAGCTCATTCCTACCGCCGTGCACAGTCCCAGTTCTGAGCGGACAGGGAGAGTCAGGTGTAACAAGCCCTGCTCTGTGCTCTGCCAGTCCCTGAGTCTGGAGAGCTTCTGGTAAAGTGTGAGAGCACTTTTCCTGATGCTTATTCTGCGTTACCCCTTCAGTCTGAATTTGGCTGCATCGAGAACAACTGGCACCTGGGAATCGGAGTTCTCCTAACCCATCTGCATGGTGCTTTCCGTACCCCGGGCCAAGCCCCCATCGCTGTAAATCAGTGGGGATGGTATTTTTCAACACAAACCGTTGAACCACCCTCAATTTTTTTACTTCTGATTTCCCACTTACTCTTTTTTTGTTGCTAAATCTAATGCTGAGCCTATGCCTGAGCTGCCAGCGCTGGGACACCAGCCACCCGGCCTCCTGTCCTTCTCCCAAGTTCCCCACCATCATCAGCCCATAGAGGATGTGAAATCCGGAGCGAGATTCCAGGGCTCATAGCCTCCATTCCTGCTGATGCAGCTCTATTTATTGCCAGTCCAATGTCCTTTCTTGGAGTGCTTTTGGCAGTCTTTTCCTACATCTGCGCTCAACCATCATTCAGGCACATTCCACTAAACCTAGGGTTACACAAATGCATGAAACAATGCGATATGTATGGAGCAGAACTGGAAATGCGCTGAAGGCTTTCAGTATTTGTCACATCTCACCGCTGCCGCTACCTTCCTCTGTGCTCCACATCTTAAAATGCCACAAGGAGGGAAAATAGTTGAATTAGGAAATCCCCTTAATAAAATAATTGGAGGGTTTGAATTTGACTGTAGCTATTCTTTATCAAAATGCTTCCCAGAATCAACTTGGTTCTTCCCCTTCCCCACCCAAGTTTTAGAAGAAAAGGGGAACATTCAGGACTAGGATTTCTCAAAGGCAAAAATAAATGTTGGCTTGTCTCTGTTCTCAGCATGAATTCAAAGCCCAAGACTGAGTGCTTTACATAAAAATCCCAAGATTTGGTTTGCATTTGGTTTACGGCTTCTGCTGTAAAGGAATTAATGTATTTCAGAAGACCCAAGAGCCCAGTGGCTGGGGTACTACCCTGGGACTTGAGAGGTTTGAGTTGTACTTCTGGCTTTACCATCATCTCTAATTTTATTTCCACCGCTTACAGCCATTGTAAACTACGTGGCGATCTCTGTGGAACTTTGCTATATAGGGGTCGTTGTCATTTATAGTCTAAGTTGCAAAGAAAACCTCCCAAATCTGCCTAGCATCTAGCTCGTCCGCCAGCAGCAGGCCAGGAGCACGGTGAAATACGGCAAACCTGTGGGGTCCTCCAGCCTGGCCGCCAGCAGAGCTCGGAAAAGGGCTGAAGAGACGCTGTGTGAACGGGGGGCATTTCGGGCACGCTGGCTGGAGCACAAAGAACGGCTGCACGATGGACCGGGCCACCGAGAGCCTCAAGGACCATCCACCTCGGAGGGCTGCTCTCTCCCAAAATGTAAACCTCTTTTAACTGCTCCCCTTACCCAGTCTCCAAAAGCCAAACCCCTCCTCTCTCAGACTTCCAGAGGAAAAGGCGAATTTGACAGTGGCTCTTCTTGGCTCACCAGGCTGATGTGGGGCAAGGTCCCCAGTGCCTGAGCGGCAGCCACAGACCTCAGCAAAACCCCGCAGGAGAACAGGACTGATTTAATAAGTGGAATTTCTAGGCATAGACTCTATGAGAAACACACTTTATTCCCACCTCTGCTGCAGGAGTTAGGGCAGGAGTGACTCTGGCTTTGCTCCCTGCAGCCCTTGCCCATCGCGGAGCGGCACCGCTGGTGCTGAGCAGTGTGGAGGTGGTGGGTACGGGTCTGCCAGCCCCCACCTCCAGCTCCTCGGGGGCTTCACGTCTCCACTCGTACGTCTGGCCACCTCCAAGAACAGCCCTGCATGGAAGGAAGGAGAAACTAATTAGGAATTAGGGATATCTGCTCAGCCAGATCTGTTTTTTTTTTTTCTCCTGTCTCCCTGTCTGGTCTTCAAAAATAGAAGAACACACCCCAATCAGTAGCAGTTACCACTTTTCCTCTTTATTTTTCTTCTTTTTACTTTTCCTTTTGCTGCGAATGTCAAATGCAAGGGGGATGAGAAATGAGATACCAACATTCTTGAGGGAATTTGTGGACACAGGTTTCTCTGCTCTCTCCCCTCGTGCTCCCGCGAATCTCTACCTTGCCGGAGCATTTCTCACCCTCGCTGCTCACTTCGCCATTGAACCCTCTGCCGAGAGCAGAAGGCCCCGGGCTCCTCTACACGACAGAGCCCCAGGATGCTGCGTGGGGCCGAGTCCTCCCAAGCCCACCCCAAAGGCCCGTGCCCCCTCCCAGGCTCTGGCTGGGGGTGCTTGTGTCTGTCTGGCCCTTTTCCCCTCTCGGGAAGTGTAATTCAATCCAGTAACGCTTTGGATATAAATCAGGACCCCTTCCCCACCAGAGAGCCCGTGTGTGCAGGGACTGAGAAAACTGGGGGGTTCACAGCACTGGGGCAACCCTATTACCGGGGGAGGGGGGCATCTTGGGGGGCTGGATCTGACCCCCGGGGATAAAGCTGCCAGAATTACAGGGCTGCAGCAGGGGCCCTGCCCGGCCGCCCCGGCCGCCCCTCTCCCCCCCGCCGCGCTTCAATTTGCTCCGTGCCAGAGGGGAAATTTATCGCCTCCCGAACAAGAGCACGGTTTTTTTGGCGACAAACTCTGGCTAAGTGACATTCTCAGACTTTCTCGCCTCCAGTCCCCTCCGGGAAAGGCCGCCGCGACGTTTTACAGTAAATCCCGGGGCTTCGGTTTCCAACGGGCCGGATCGTAAATCCGCACCCCCCCCGCCGCCGCGGCTCCGCGCTCCGCGGCCGCGCAGGGAAAACGCGGAAAGGAAAACCCGGGGGCACCTTTTCCGTGAAAGGAGCCGGGGAGAGGGAAAGGGGTTGCGGATGATGGGTTAATAAATGAAATAACGTCCCCCCCCTGCCCCCGAGCGCCGTGGGTGCAGCCCGGCTTGCCGCTGGGTGCCCCGGCCCCCCCCAGGGAGCTCACGGCCGGGACTGATGTCCCGGGTAATCCTCGCAAATCCCCGCAAATCCCGGCAAATCCCGGCGCCGGGTCTCGTCCCCCGGCCGAGAGGGTCCCACGGCAAAGCCACGTCCCCGCACCGACGGGCAGGGGGGCAGCGGGGGCCCCGTCCGGGCTCCACACCCACCGTGCGCGGCTGAAACCACCTGGGAAAAAACGCTTCAGGGACGCGGCTGCGGGGCTGCGCCGGCCAGAAAGGACGGGGAAAGGCTTCGGGTGCAGCCCCGGCGGGTCCGGAGCCGGAGGGGGCGAGGGGCCGTTTTCTCGCCGTTTTCTCACCGGAGTTTGGCGTGGGTGTCGCAGCCGAGGCCGCCCAGCAGACGGGAGGGAGCGACCCAGCCTTCCCCCACCGCCGAAACAACCCGGGGAGCTGTTGTTGTGGACGTATAGAAGCACAAAAATTACCCGATTTCATTTTCTTTTCGAAGAAAAAAAACTAATAAAGGCAGCGAAAAAAAAACCTAATTCATTATAACAGCGAGACTCGCAGATTAAGCCGATTTTAATTTATTTTGGACAACGGGAACGCTATCATATATAACCCCTGTCCCCAAAAAAACCGTAATAAGCCATCTTGGAAACCCAGGTGCCGCTGTGGTGGCAACCCCGCGGCCCCCGCCCCGAGCCGGCTGCAGCAGCCTGGGGCCCGCCCGTCGTGGCCCTGCCGCGGCCGCACCTTCGCAAAAGCTCTGAAAAAGCCCCTCAATTTTTGTTCTTTTCGTTCTCTTTGGGTATTTTTCTACGTGCACACATAGCAAATAATAAGGCATTTTTTAAATAATATCGGAGACATAGCGTTCTCGCGGGGGTAACGATTTCACAGAATGCAAGTTTCAACCTTCAAAATATTTCCGTAAAAATATTCGTGCTTATATTAACCCTTTACGCTGTAGAAATTGTTGCACTAATTCACACCCACGGCCACTATTATTAGAAACGAACCCCTCCCTCAATTTAGAGACCGACTTTTTAGACTACAAATTATTATTTGGCTCTATTTGCAGGGACGGTTCCCGCAGGGTCCATGCAATTACCCGCACCGGTTTCTGCGGGCGTGTGAGGCTTTTCTTTGCTCGCCGCCCGGCTGAAGAAGAGGAAGGCGAATCGGATACACACAGTTAAATAACAATAGGGAGCTCTCACTGCAGATAAGAAGGGTGCTGCAGCCCCAAGTTTCTCAAGGAGAAGCGAAGAGGAGATCACTTTCGCCGATGGCAAGGGAAAGGTAAAGAAGATCTGACTTCTCCTTACGCTGTAGTATCTCATGCTGCCACTTTGCATCATCTTCAATTCCTGTTTTGCAGAAAATTGTGTTTCTAGCTGGGGAAAAACAAAATAAACCAAACCCCGCTGTTTCTTCCCTACACAAAACCACTGCTTATTTGGTAATTTTCCTCGCGCATCTGTTTGGCTTGCAAACAAAGGCACTTGCAATCTTTCAGATCTTGGCTGCAAGAAAATGTATTTGCAAGCCAGCAGAGGGGAGCGGAGCCGGTTGCGCCGCGCAGGCAGGGTCTGTCCAGGCAACAGCTCCCGCGGTCTGCGCATTCGCTGCTGCACCTGAGCAGCTCGCAGAAAGCACGAACACTTTGCAGCACTCCGTTACCTTCACTTTACCACTTACCTTCTCGATTTTTCCCCCTCTGCGGGAAGAAGTTATTCTTTCTGTCCCTCTATATTAAATATCGCTTAAGACGAGTGAATATTATTATTATTATTATTATTATTATTATTACTACTGCTGCTGCTGCTGCTGCTGCTGCTGCTACTACTACTGCTACTACTACTATTACTATTTATTTTTTACTTTTGTAACTCAAGCTGGTGGTGTTACTTTTGCTATTTAAGGTGGTGGTGTTTCTGTCTTGTCGCGTAATGACTTCATGCAGCTGCACGCACGACTACAAATAAAGCACTGCAGGAAAGAAAAGCCAAGTACCAGCCCAAATAACTGGGCTCACTTAACCTCTGGTGTTGCTTCAGGAGAGCGTGGACGCAGCCAGAGCAGGGGGACCTTTCCCAGCTGGGGACTGATGGGGACTCGCAGCCCGTACGGCTTTTGCTGCTCATACCCATCATTAGCGATGGCTGCCTGTCACAGAGAGGGGGGTCAGACCCTCGCTGTGGGCTCCTTTCAGAGGATTCGTTTGGAGAAGAAGCAGCCCCAGACCTCATGGGCAAGGGGGAAGCGCAGCCACGCGTGACGGGACAGCTTTGCCCTGAGCCAGCGCGGCCACCTCCAAACCCTCGCTCGGAAACGCCGTGGGTGCCCGTGCCCAGGCGGAACGATGCTTCCACCTCTCTGTGTCCCTCTGTGTAGCCATACCCCGAAGCCCAGGCACCTCCCCGAGCCCGACCCTCGCCGCCCCGGCGGGGACGCGGAGCTCTCCGCGGTGCTGCCGGCCCCGGGTTCAAGCGCGGGGGGCGGCGGTGGAGCCCGCTGGTGTTCGGGGGGGCTCCCCGGGCTCTCAGCCCCTGCCGACACCGGGTGATGCTCCGTGCCTGCCCAGCAGCGCGGCGGGGTTCGGAGCCCTGCTGCAGGACGGCTGAAAAAGCGAACAGCTAAAAATGCAAACAGCTTCGGCTCGGCACTCAGCGCTTCCATGTCCCGTTTTCACGCTGCGTATTGTCTGAGCATCTCTGGGTAATTAAGGAAAAAGTAACATTTATTATATATGTTCTGTCACGATGGGTATGGAGTCGGACATGATTTGTTTATCATTTTCTCTGTGATCTTTCTCATCAAAGGAACAAGACCCATCTGTCGGGCAGAGCAAAGCTGCTCGGCTTCAATCCATAAATGTTACCATCTAAGGGGTGCAACCTTTGACAGAACATAGTACAAGGCTTTGAACAAGACAGTTGTGCAACTGGCATTAAATAGCCTAATTGAATCTTTCGCTAACCACACACGCTCTCTTTGGGCAAAGGTTTTTCTCTGTGCAAATATGATCTTGTCCATTTGCTAGGAAATTTATTACCTTCCCAATCATGTGAGTACCATACTATCTGCAGACTTAAAAGCTTAAACATCATGGATTCATCTTCTGCGTGTCCACGTGTTTCATTAAGGTGCCTCATAAATTCATTCTGACTTTCATTAGTTTGCCTTTGCTTCCGTATGACACTTGTTTCTGTCTCTTCAAAGCATCTCAGTTTGCTTGTCCCTTTAAGCTCTGCCCCCCTGAGTTGGAGACACGATATTTGTTCTGGTGTGTGTTAAACTGGAGTCATTTCTTCTGGCTGAGCACCTGCCATTCCAGGAGAGCACCCCAAATCTTTGGAAAATGTTGGCCTCATGCTTTCTTCTTTCTCCCAACATGTCTCTGAACACCAGTGATCCAAACAGGACTGAATTACTAGCAACTCTCAAGTCAACGTTTCATGATCTCCTAGACCCTGTTTCTTCTCTCATTTTCCCTGATTTGTGCAGACGAGCCAAAGCCACGCACGGAGGGCAGGGCTCGCACAGCCGCATCCCGCCTCCCGCTCCCTCCAGACAGGTTTCATCTCGCACATTTGGAGCTCAGGGTCAGGATCCAAAGGCCAGGAGCAGAAGGGGAACTGGGGACAGGCTGGGGCTGGTCTGTGATCAGAGAATCACAGCTGAATAAGCTGCTCTTGGCTTTTGGGATCAGAGGCCAATAAAGGCACTCTGCAAGGAAAGCAGGAGGTGAGAGCTGTAAGAATGAGTCTCGTACCCTCTGCGTAAGATTGGAGTGCCAGTCTCAGCTTGCCACAGGATCTCAGACAGTCTGACCTTGTTATCACTGTGACATGCATCCACCCAGCATCAGAGATCCCCCACCACCTTCAGACTCCACATCCATCCTTTCTGTTCCTTGCAAATACAAAGTCTTTGAAAATGTGTAATATAAATCTTCTTAGCTGTGATCTAAACCCATCGTTTCTTGTCCTGTCCACCAGGGAAGTGAAGAACATGGTACAGTCCAGTCTTGCCCCCACTTTCACATATTATTTAGGCAATGCTCTGAAATTTCTCTTCAGACTCTACTTTTTAGACTAGTAAGCCTTCAAATAACTGCAAGAACTCATTGCATTTATACAGAAGAGGAGAAATTCCTGTGTAATTTGCAGGGACTCACTGCTCAGTGTTTGCAAAGGGTTTGAACAGGGAAGAAATTAAAAACCATTGGCATTTCTTTTTTTCCTACTTTGCAGTCAGTTTGCAAGTCCCCAGTAGGGTTTGGCCTCACATAGCTACTGCGGTGCAATAATTTTTATTAATAATGATGGTAAAATTAGGTGCATATGGATTATATTGTTATAATATAACTGGGTTATATTGTTATGATTCTCTTTTATTTTTGAAAGAATCATTATAAATGGCTGTGAAAGGGGAGTTTAAATTAGAGAGCTACTCTGGACATTGGATTTATTGCATTGCATAAAACACTCATCAACCTGCTCGATCTGCCTTTTTCCTCTTTATAGCTTTCTGGGTGATGGCTAAGGTGGGACTTTGCCCAGACTCTGCACCTCACAGAAAGAAAGTTGCTCCTGATGGTTATCACTGGTTTGTAGACTTGAAGGAGTTAACTCCAGACCTTGCTCTGGCTCCATTTCTGGTGAGTGGATTTTATGGGCTCCTTTTAACTCCCAGCACAGATTTGACACTCTGGCCTTTCGTAATAATCCTCTCACTCATGTTGTTTCTTCTGGAAACTTCTCCTGCTCAGCTTGTGCCAAAAAGCTCCACATTCCAGTTCTCCCAGGCTTGGGTGGTTTTTTCTCATTCCTGCTTTCTTTCTGTAGTTAACAGTTAGCAAGAGCCAGGATGGTCCAAGGACTATTTTAACAAGGTTTTCTCCATTTATTTTCCGGATATTTCTCTGAGCCACACACCCTCACCAGGACAAAGTGGCCCGGTGGGATGCCCACTTCCCTTCCAGTACTCGGACATTAGGTTTTCCAAACCTTCTCCCTGGAAGCAGCTGGGAAATCGCTGAGGTGTTGAGCAGCCCTCCTCCAGCAGGTTGTGTCTTTACTCAGAAGCATTTTAACCCCCTTTTCCTCTCCCCACCTTCCCCTCCCGCCAGCTCCTGGACACATTCAAGTGCAAAGTCAAGGCCGTGCTCAAAAGTAGCTTCACTGAAACGCGTGGGACACCTCTCACACTCAGAATAAAACACTTCTGAAATACTGGCTTGGATCTTCACCACCCTCTTAGGAAAGAGGACATCTGAAGAAAATTATGTTTAATTCATGGCTTCTGCAGTGTGGCATCTTGCAAAATGTTACAGTTTCATGATCCTTATTTTGCAGATGGGGAAACTGAGACAGAGAAGAGGCTGAGCTAATTGACCTGTGTCACCCACTGATGTAGAATAAAACTTGGAATAAGCTTTTGCCAGGGTCTTGCTCACCAGCCTGTCTCCACAGGGCAGGTCGAGAATGCATTTGCTACTGTGAGAATGTATTGCATAAATAAAACAGCGTGTGCAGTGGAAATCAAGGGTTTGGAGGAGGTTGAGAGAGAGGCTACATATAGATCTGCTTGTTTTACCCAACATACACCTGCATCTGCCGGCTGGGTTTTAAAAAGAAAGAAGATTAAAGATAAATTCAACACAAGCCCCATGAGAATAAATGGTGAGATATGCTTATGATTGGATCACCCAGCATAAAGTTCTGACTGATTCAAAAGAAACTCTGGTTTATTTTTAACTCTGCTTTTTCCTTTTTGTAGAGCCGGTTTGTATTAATGAATGCCACTGTATAAAGAAACACAGGCTACCCCAAACCCACACTCCCCCTAAGTTCCCCCATCTGTGCTTTCTGTTTTACAGCCTTCCTCCATCACAGTAATTTGAGCTTTTGCTTGGAAGGAGCAGCGAAAGAGGAAAATCCTCCCAAGCATCTCTTTTTAACCAGTGTTTCTCGGTTCAGTTCCATCCAGGGATTGCCCTCTCCTGGAGGACAGGAGAAAGTCGCCTTCCACGATCCTTCCTTTTGGGCTGTAACCCCTGCACCTGCCAGACCCCAGGGACAATTTGGCTCTCCTGGGCCAGGCTGTCCTGTAATTAAATATTTTCTCCACCAAAACTTGGGGTAAGCACACCATCCATTGCTGACTAAGCTCCCAGGAACAGAGGGATGGTGGAGATGGAGGGTGGTAGGGGTCTGTCCCAGCCTGGAAGGGGAAGGGAAGGGTCCAGGGGAATATTTATTCTCTGTTTCAGAGCATGGATAGGTTGTTTCTCACCAAATGTGCACTTACGCTGTGGAACTCACTGCTGCTGGAGGCTGTGGAAGCCAAAATCGTAAATGAGAGTCAAAAAAGGATCCAACAGATTACCGAGGGATGCATCCAACTTTGGCTGTCAATCGTGACGGTCCAGGCAGAGCCACCAGGTCAGAAGGTTTCTTACCCTGCTGCTTGCAGAGGCTGGGACACTATCCTCAGCGAAGGTGCGCTCTGTGCGTGCCCCTTTTCCCCTCTCTATCTGCTCCTGGGCCCCGCTGGAAGCTGGGCTGATGCCTGTGACAAACCGCGCTCCACCCAGCAGCACCGACGCTTCTGGGTCTCGCAGCTTTTGTAACGCCCAGCCACGTTCCCACTAATGACAGGTAACACCGTGGCTTTTGCTCACCTCATCACCCACTTGTAGGATGCCGGACAGGCCTATAGACACGGTCATGGCCTGCCACAAACATGTGGGGCTTCCCAGCACCTCACTTTCCACCCTTCCTCAGTGTCCTGCTGTTAAAAAACCCACCCCAGCAGCATGCCCCCATGTAGCCAGCCTGGCTTACATGGACTCTTCTCTTTCCCTGGCTGTGTCCCCAGCTCTTTTTCTGTCCCCATTTCCAGCAGCCGCTGCCACTCATCCTGCATGCTATGAGGCAGGAGGTTTCCAAGGTGCTTGGAGACCTCCACGGGGTGGTGATACAGAAATGCAAAGCATAAATCCTTTATGTATTTAAGTCTCATAAAAAGGAAGCCCACGTCTCCTTCAGCTGCTCTCCGGAGCCCCAGAGACTTGGCCTGATATGAAACAGATTTTTTTTCTGTAACGTTGCTATTTGGATAAGGGCACCAGCAGGAGAGAAGGTCCATTTCTCTGCCTAATGGTGCTTCAAACACTCTTGTGAAGTTGAATTAACACCACTAAAGGGAAAGATTAGAAGTCACTTTAAAGTGGCTCTGGGGGAAGTTTTCAACCCAATCTATTTGCACCCATGACACTGTATAAAGATAGAGCTAATGGGAGTGCAGTGAAGTCGTAAAGACAGGCAGCCTTGGTTTTAAATTAACAGGAGCATTATTTACATCTAGGACAAGGGATAGAGTAACTCCTTTACATAATCTCTGCTACTTTCTAGTTTCTCCCCTCCTACATACTTAGGCAATATTAGAGTAGTTAATTAAAAAGACAATATAAAACTTCAGAAAGGTTTCATTCCCCTTTTTTTTTGAGTGATTCATTTTTATTAAGGTTGGTTGGTTTCTGTCAAGATAAATACACAATACCAGTGTTTTATTCTCCAAAGAGCCACTGAATGGGATGCTAATAAGATTAAAATGATAATAAATAAGCCCAACAGCAGCTTTTATGACCTCGTTTCTGCTGAGCTCCCTTTTGGTTCAGTTTTGCTCACACTCAAACCTGAGCTCATCCACCACACAGCTCCAGCCCGTCCACCACGCCATGGAGACCTGTGCTGGGGCTGCTTTCCCCTTTCCCCACCCACTGGAGCTCTGCTTCAGTCTGCTACAGCCCCTGAAAACCCCCCATTGCCTTCAGGAGGCTTTGGACCTGCAGCAGAGCTCTGCACCATGCAGGAAAAGCTGCAGAAGGAGGAAGGTGAGGAGGAAACTGAGGCTGGGGCTCCGGATGGGTCTGCAGACCCTTCTGCATGCAGGCAGCACCTTACAAGAACCCCAAAAACCAGAGGACCCTGCTGCAGCTGCTTGGCTGGTACCCAAGGGTGTCCCTGGCCTCCGCGACCCTCTCCCATGGCCTCTTGGCTGTGGTCCCACTGCGTTCACAGGCTCTGGACCAGGCCTGCGGACCTCCCTAGAGCAGCTCTGCTCTGGCCTCCCTGGGTGTGAGCTTACGGCTGGGCCAGGCTGGGAAACATTGAACTCCTTAGCATTTATTCCTTACATTTCCCCTTCCTCCACAGGCACTTCAAAAATCAATACTGGCATAAAAAGGCTTTTTGGAGACAGATTGATGCCTTCTGCTTTCCCTCAAATGCTTCAAAGTGAAGAATAAATACCTGGGCAGAGGGGAAAGCAGTTTTGACAGCCATTTAAATCAATTAGGGCCCAAATTGCCCCGAATCAGATCACAAACGCACAAAGCCATTTCCTTTCCTGCATTTCAGGTTAGTGTCATCTCACTGCTATGCATGTAAGGGTTTTTTATATATATCAGCATAAATGCAGCTTGAAATGCCAGTAATAGCACAGGTAAATTAATTCTTCACTTGCTCTCCCAGCTCCGATGTTTTTCCCACTCGGTTAATTCTCGCTCGTTAATTAATTGAGCCCGGGGCTCCCTCTAGCGTCGCTCGGGGCCGCTCCCGGGGCAGGGGCTGCTCTCGCCCCCACCTTCTCCTTTCCCCTCCCCACCACCAGGCCCGAAAACGGGAAAGAAAAGGCCTTAAGGGTGGGCCTAAGCATGGCAGCAAGACCTGGCCTGTGGAGTTTTACCGTGCATGGTTTGCACGGGTGATCCGATGAGGTCCTCCTTGCTCTCTTCAAAAAATGTTGAAATTTGAGTTGAGTCAGGGCTTTTCAGCCTTGAGGTCATTTAGACCATATTGACACCAGCAGAGGATCTGGAGCTGAGTCTGTTCAAATGTTGGGGCTCCAGGGCGGTGGGCTGAGGCTGTGTTGAAGGTCCTGGATCTTCAAATGCTTTCCTGTGTGCTTCGGTCCTCTTGGCCCAGCGGGTTGACCTGCATACATTTGAACATGGACTTTAATGCCGTGTTGAATCACCAACAGGATCTGTTGTCAGCGGTGCATGGTGCTGGCTGGGTTTGGTGAGATGTGCAGGCCTTCAGCAGGGGACATAGGCAGGATGATGCCGTGATCCTGCTCACACCGCACACATAACCTCATCCCCCGGCCAGAGCAGGGGCACAGCCCGGGCACAGGTACCCAGAGGCAGACATGCACAAACCTCCATCGGCAGGGTCCACGGGCATGAGCCAGGCGGCTCTGGACCGCTAAATATGCTACTTTCCTTATTTGGATGGAAATCCCAGCAGAGAAATAAGGTTTCTGTAGTCTGTTCTAACCCCGCTGCCTTGAAACAAGGCTTGAAGTGCTCTTGCTTCTCTGATTGGTATTCCCGGGGGGAAACCGAGGCACACAGCTGTGAGCAGCTCCCCAGAGCTCTGCGGGATCTCGCAGAGGGAAGACTTTCATAGTTGTTGTGTTGGACACAGATTCAAGACTCAGACTCTCGCTGTGCCTCTGTGTTACTTCCCTGCCCTTGCGGGAATCGTTTCCTTCCTTCCCTTCCTGCAAAGATGCAGCCATCCCTGCCCCGACAGTGGGATGCTCTTTTTATCGCTCTCCACAGCACCTATCCCCATAAAACCGCCAGCATCAGGGCCTCTGGGCCTGCCCAGAATGCAAATAGTAATAAATAATGGGGCCTTCTGGCTCCAGCCATCCTGCCCCTCCTTTCTCCCCTCCCTCAGCCACGGCACATCCTTTGGGGGGTCTGCAGGTATGCGACCGTCCGGAAGGAGCCCATAATTCTTGGGGAAGTTGTCTTTTCTCGCCCTGACCGAGGCATTCCTCTTGTTCGGAAGACTTTTCCCTGTGATCTCCAGCAGACACACCTCAAGTTTCAATCCCAACCTCGCACTCCTGCTCCTTATTCAAGACCGTGACCTGCGACCTTCAAGGTCAGACATCTCTAATCCCAAGAACAACATCTCTCTAGTCAACAGGGGGATCTCTCTCTCTCTCTCCAAATTCCTCGGATCTGGCTACACAAATCCCTCCTCCTCCAAGAAAGGGAAAAAAAAAATCCCAGCACATTAGTAAAAATAATATATGAGGGGTAGTGGCTCTGGGGGTGGGGTAGGTAGAAGAGACCTTAAAAGGCCCCCATCTCCCATGGATGCGAGCTAAATAGTTTCAGGATGGTGCCACCACTTGCCTTTGCTCTGTCGGAGGGGAGAGACGCCGAGCTCTGCTGCTGGGATCTCGTCTTGCTCTTGTGATTCACCTCTTGATTTTGGGGTCTTTTAATTTTATTTTATTTCTTTATCTAAAGAATAACTGATGGACTAGTGGGCAGATCCCCACCACCTCCCAAGCACTAGGAACAATCACAGAGCTGGAGAAGTCTTTTTTTTTGGCTCTATTTGGGATCCAAACCTGCAGAGGGACTGGAGAAGGGGAGGCTGTGTCATCAAGGGCGTGAAACGCTGACACTACACAGAAGAGAACCATAAACCCGAGAGGCGAAGGTCCCTGGACAAGGGCTGGGGGGGAGAGGGGGAGAGGAGGGCTCACATCCATCCAGTTTCAAGGGGAGTTAAGCCATGGATTTGCTCTTGTGCTTTTTCCCTGACTGGGTTTCCAGTGCCGCTTTCCCCTTCTTTCACCTCCTTCTCTCCCCACCAAGCTCCTGCTTCAAACTCCAAAATGGACAAGTAATTAGAAGGAAAACCAGCAAGAACAGCAAAGAAACACATCTGAGGAGCTTCTCCAGCTGCCTCAGGCTGGGATTGGGTTGGGATTTTTCTGCGTGGACAGCTGGGCCTGCAAGGGAGCAGAGTGGCCCTTGGGATGTCCCAGGGCTGGGAAACCCTCGGGATAAACCAGCCCCAGCACCTTCCTGCAGAGACCGGAGCTGCTGCTGCTGGCGGGGCTCTCCCCACCATCACAGGGATCCCAAGGACTTTTAAAAGGCTGAAAATCCCCCCGGCTGGAATCAGAGTTCAGCTCCAGACAGTCTGAAAATCCTGCGGTTTAAGGCCAGGTGGTGAACCGGCTCTCGTTGCAAGGTTTGAATGTTTAAATTCATGCTAAACCCGGAGGGATCGCTTGCTGGGAAACACAGCCGGGAGAGAAAGGGATGGAGAGTTGAGTTAAGGAATAAAATTAAACCGTGGCCTGGGAGTCGGGTCATAAAAAGTTGTTACCTGGTAGTTTTCAGGCTCAGGAGATGTAAAGGGACTTTTACAAGGAAGGTTTCTTTATGAGCCGGGGGCACAAGGGCTGTCGCCGGGGGTGCCCCGGGCTGCGCCGGGCCGGCTCGGGACCGGGATGCTCGGCCCGGGGCCGGTCGCTCCAGCACCGGCAGCGAAGCAGATTAATACCTGCCGGCAGTGAACCTGGGGAGGCAGCGGTTTGGGGTTATCTCTCATGTGGTTTGCATCGTGTGGCAAAATTCACTGCGTGTCCCCCGCCCTCGGCACCCGCCGCCCCGAGGCCCCGCACGATCGCAGCCGCGGGGCTCCAGCATGAAAACCCGAAAGCGAAGTAAATTTAGCAAAGCCGATCGGGGGGGGGGGGGGGAACGGGGTCCCCGGCTGAAATCCAAGTCGAGGAGCGATTGTCAGGATTGGGCCCGGAGTAAGATGAGAGCAAAGCCCCCATCCACCCGCCTTAACGGCGTGTATTTAGTCCGGCCCTTGGCGGCTGCCCCCGGGCGATGATAACGCCCTGGGCGCTCTCCAGCTCTCCCTGAGGAGGGACCTTTGTCATCCTTCAGGTATTTCCACAAAAAAAACTCTCGAGAGGGCCGAGGGTCCTTTCCGAGGGCTGATCACATCCCTTGCCTTCTTCCCAGCTTTCCAGTGGTGCCTTTTCCTTCACGCTTTTCCGACAGATTTTTGCTAAAATAGAGAAGGAAAAAAAAAAGAAAGAAATCAAAACAGATCTTCACTCCTTTTAGCCGAGACACCCTGAAACCTCAATCCTGGACTTTTCCAAGTCCTGCTCCCGTTTATCCTTCCCGTTCCCCCTCCCCAATTCCCCGACGGCTCCCGGGGATGGGGACACGGGAACGACAAGGGAGCAAGTGCACGGAGCGGGCCCGGGCTGCCGCGGGCCCGGCGGCCGGGGGGGACGGTGACGGCCGGTCCCCCCCGGGCCCACGCTGGTTTTGTCCCCCGGCTCGCTGGAAGCACCCACGGGTAACCCTTTGGACCGCAGGATCAATGCGCAAAGCGGGTCTGGACTTTGGTCCCTGGGGGAAGAGGAGGGGGCGAGGCCGAAGGGAAAAGTCCCCCCGAGGGGCCGCAGTGCAGAATCAGACCCTGGAAGAGCAAGGGTGGGTTTGGGTTTTATTAATTAAGGACTCTGTGCAAAGGCCGGCTGCGAGAGCAAGCGGGGAACCGGTTGGAATAGATGGGAGGCAGAAAGGAGATGAAATGGGGAAAACCACCCCGATTTCACAGCTCAGGGCTACGGCTCGGAGAAGTGCGGGGAGCGGGGCCTGCGCGCTGCCCCGCGTCGGGCCGGGCCGGGGGGGCGGCGGGGCTGGGGGCGGCTGGAAGGGGGCAAACACCCGCTCCGAAATGTGCCCCTCTCTTCCTCCCTCCCTTGTTTTATAGCAGAGGTTTGGTTGGCTTGGGTTTAGTTTGGGGTCTTTTTTTTCTATATGAAGTTTTGGGTTATACTTATGGTTTCCAAAATTTGTAAAATCCCACTCTTTTTTTTTTTCTTTTTTCCACCCATTATCGCCCATTATTAGCTATTTAAATCGGCCTATTTTTATATTTTTGAGAATGTGTCGCGAATATAGAACTAGACGCAACCGCAAAGTATCTCCTACCGCTGTAAGCTTTCATAGGTTTCCAACAACACCCGTCCCCGCAGGCTCGTCTCCAGAAGGGAAGGTGTATTACAAGTGAAGGAATTGGATAAATAGAGTCTAACGAAGAACCAAATTTCCCCTTTTCTCCACGCTCTCAGTCCGAGCCGATTTGGAACCGGTGTCTCCAGCCATCGGAAACCCGCCGGTGCTGTGGGTTTGGTTTCTTTTCTCCTTTGCAATGACAGCCCTGCGGAGCATTCCACCACAAACCATCGTTTTTCTTAAAGACAGAGTCAGAATTAATTCACGGTGATTGTTAAATTGTCCTATGCGGCCGGGCATTTAATCCTGCGTATAAATCCTTTCTGAAGAGAGCAAGCGGGCTGGGCGCCGTCCTCCTGGGAAACCCGGCTTTCCTCTGTGCTAGGCATGCCCCCGAGCGACCCCCGAACTGGGGACCCCCCGAGCGACCCCCGAACTGGGAGCGACCCCCGAATTGGGGAGCCCCTCCCAGCCCCGGCTTTGCCGGCCCGGGAGGAGGGTCCCGACCCAGCCACCGGCCAAGAACTTGAATTCCTGCGGGAGCGAGGAGGAAAACCAAGTTGGCTGAGTCGGAAAATGGGGGACCCACCCGGGGGGGCTGCTCTGCCTGCTGCCCTTGCAGCCCCACCAGGCCCACGCGTGTGCGGGTTTTCCGCGGGAGCGGCCCGACCCCGGCTGCGGTTTTGGCCCCGGGAAGGGTGAGGCGGGGCCGGGGGACGCGTCCCGAGGTCCCCCGGCCTTTGGGGTGCTCCGTGTCACCTCCCGGGGGCCTGGCACTACAGCAAGAAACCCCAGCCCGGGGGCCAGGTCGTCTTCCCTTCCCAAAAAATGCCACGGCCTTTTTGCATTTAATATCCAATATATAGTATTTAATATTTGCACGTAGATGTGTGCAGCCTGCAAGCAAAGTGCACTGCAAGGAGCTCAGCGCGGGGAGCTGGGCATCAGCTCTCCGCAGGCCTCTTTCTCCTCTCTATCTGTTATTTTTGGGGCTGGGCTTGGGTGCCCTGGCACAGCCACAGGCTCCCGCTTCACCTCCGCAAAGGGCTTTCCCAAAATAACCCCCACCCCAAAAAAGGGGAGGCTGGAAATAGAGGTGGGAGCAAACTGCTCCGGGGCCAAGCGAGTGGGGAGGGGCGAGGGGAAAGCCGGCGGTAGCTGCAGGTCTTTATATTAAAAAATACAGCCCCCCCCCCCGCAAAGCAGTGAAGTTTCCCATTAAAACTGACACCAGGGGATGGGCTCAGCAGCCTCGGCCGCCCCGGATTGGCGAGCTCGCCTGCAGACGCCTTTTCTAACAGATAAGTCAGTCGTCAGAGACCTCCCCCCCACCCCTCCTTACCCCAAAATATCTTTTTTTGCAAAGCCCCAGCCCGCTCCTTCCCCTGGCAGCGACCCGCTCCCCCAGCCGCCTCTCCTCCCTCCCTGCCCTGCACCCCTGCTCAAGGCTTCCCATTGCAAACTGGGGGGGAAGAGGGGTCCCCCCCACACCCCCTTGGGGATGAGCGGCCAGCAGCCAGGGCCGGGGGTCCTGCCGCCCCCCCTCCACCCCCTCCGGGGTCCCCAGAAGCGCCCTGCCCGCCCCCGTCCCCCCCGTGGGCAGAGATGAGGGGGTCCTGCCTGGGAAGCGAGGCTGGAACCCCCTGCCACCCCCCGGCCCGGGGGGGGCCAGGCCGGAGAGGGGCTCCCCGCTTCGCCCACCGACCCCCCAGGTCCTCGGGTGCCTCCCGAGCCCCCCCCGCCTGCCCCCCCCGAGAAGAGGGGGATTTTGGGGTGCCGAGGGGGATTTTGGGGTGCCCGTTGTGCTGGAGCCTGCTCATGGACCGGGGGGAAGTAAAAGAGAAGATAAAGTCCTTTTTTTTTTTTTTTTTTTGCGGCAGGAAGCTCCATCTTTAGCCAGGTCTAAAGATGCTAAACCAGCACGAGAAGTCGAAGGTGGGTAAAACAAATCAATAAAAATTAAAGTCCCCTCCCCTGCTTTGTAGCAGAAGAAGGCAAACAAGCAGGAATTAGGGAGGAGCGGGGAAAGCCTGCAGTTTGCCGTCAAAACAGAGGGATTTTGTCTAGACAGAGGGAGGGAAGGTGGGGTTTTTTCCCCTTTGCTAACACAATGGCCCTTTGGTTAAAAATTAATTTACAGCACCCTCGCTTTCAAGCCAGACTAACATTCCACCAGAAGGAGTCCCTAGGATTAAAAAAAAAAAATTAAAAAATAATAAAATCAATCCAGCCGGAGCTGGGGAAGGTTTGCTCGGCGGTAACAAGTGGTGGAAGGATGCCTCTGCGGAGGAGAGGGGCTGCCGGCATTTATTTGTTTCCCTGGTAATTTTAAGGGGGAGGGGAAGCTTTTGATATAAAAAAAAAAAAAAAAAAAAAAGACAAGACAGAGAGGAAAGGCACGGACAGGTAAGTGAGTGCTGGGTTCGGCCTCGCCGGGAGACCCGAGAGGGAGGCGTTTTTCGTAACGTGTTGGTCTTTTATAATTTCCCACATGTAGCTCCCCGAGAATACTTTATCTCCTCATCAGCTGCAGACGTCTGGGTAGAAAACCGCTAGCCGGCTCTCTGGACGGGCGAGCAGACTTGCTTCTCTTCCCTCGTCTTTATTTTTTCATGATAATTTCATGCTCCGTCTTCTAAAAAATCCTCAAGCTCTATAAAACCAGAGACGGGAGGCAAAGCCGCGTGGCTCCTGTCCCCCTTCTCCACCCGCCTGTTTCTCTGCTGGGAGTTTTGACTATTTATTTTTCAATCATTGATCCGACTCTTCAGCATTAGCATCACTTCTTTTCTTACCTGTTTGCCTAAGCCACCAACCTGCGCGATGGACCCGGGGATCGGAGGCGGCCGCGTCGCAGCTCCAGCTCACCGCGGAGAAATCCCGATGGCTCAAAGGCTGGGCAAGCCTTCTGGAAGAAATCCCCCATTTCAGCCTCTCCCAGCGCATACCTAGTTTTAAAAATAATAATAATAATAATAATCCAACCTACGCTTTCTACTTCCGTGGCTCTACCGTTTGCACGATTTTCCTTTCTCCCTCTTTCCCCCCCTCTCTGCTGACTCTCAGAGCCCACCGGTGGGATGGGAAGGAAGGCTGCTTGCTAGACTTGAAACTAAAAGGTCATTTCGACAGGATTGCCAAGTCCACTTGCTGAGGGGACTCAGCCTTTCCCTGGCGCCGGGTGTTTCTCTCCGTCTCCATAAACTCGCGTCCGTCCGCAGCGCTGCAGAGCTAGGAAAGCAGTTGTGCCGTAATGAGGTACCTTTACATTTAATTTCCTGTCCCTCCCCTGCTTTATGGATTTCTAATAACAATGTTGAAAACCAGAGAAGAAACCTATTAAAGTCTCCGGGACAGAGGGCTTATGTAAATAATTGAAGGTAGCCAGGCTTAATTGAATTTCCCAACAAATGGATGGAATAGGAACAAATGGGAGTATTTTGGTTAAGGGACCGCCCGGTGCTGGATATATTTCTGTTGTTCATTTCCAGACAATTTTTATCAATATTGTTCCTTTTTTTTTTTCCCAATGGAGAACTCTTGCAAAGATTTAAGCGTAAGTCAAAATACCTCGAAATACAGCACCCGAAAGAATTCCTAAAAAGAAAAAAAAACTCTCCTGAAAATGATTAAAACGAAGATTTTAGAAATATTTTGCTGGCATGCGAATATACGGGGCAAAATAAATTCTCGCCCGAGTTGTTGGATCTGTAAGGGTCTTGGCAAAGCGAACGGTTTAATTCTGGAAAGCTAAATGCGCTTGACCTATCGATTTCTTGTCTGACCATCGGCTTGTCCCAAGTATTTTGCTAATTTATTTTATTTAATGACAGTCAACGTAACGTTTCTGACTCTTTTTGTACCTGAAAAATTACTTTTTAAGGCTTAGCCCACCAACCCCTCCGCCGAAAGCCTCTCTTGCTAATTAAAGGAAGCCTCATTTGACTAACTCAGAAACTTCCCCGCATGTGTGGGGACTGATTAATTTTTTTTCCAAGCGAAGCAGCTCTCCCCTGTCCCCGGTGTTGGTGGGGCCCGAAGCCCGCGGCCGGGCCGGGCTGAGCTCAGCCGGGAGCCCCGGCGGCACCTCCGGCACCTCCGGCCGCCCCAAATTAAATTCGGCTGCTGGGGGAAGATGCTTGAGTGCTTGCTCGCTGCCGAGATGTCTTTTCGTTTTGCTTCTCCGCATCGCCTGGGTTTCCAGTTCTCCCTGCAAAGAAATCGGGAGTTATTCCGCGGCGGGCAGGCGGGCGTTCCCGCCGCCTTTTCCTTCCTAGTAATTGGAGATTTCCAATTAATTGGAACAGCGAAGGGAATATCTCTTTTTAACCTGGATTCTGCTTTTAACCCCGGGGCTTTGCAGAGTTTGCTCTCCCTTAGTTCCTCGGGAGGTGGGTGCGGAGGGGACGGGACGCTGCGGGGACACGCGCGGGCCATTCCTTGCGTTTCCCTGCCCGGGAATGGGATCACTAATTAATGACTCCGTCTAATTGCGGGTTTAGTCCATAAAATCGGGGGCTCCGGCTCTCCGTGAGCGCCGGAGGAGCGTGGGCGGCCGCGCACCGTGATTTCGAGGGGGCGAAAAAAGACCCCGAAGGTGGAAAAGCGACTCCTCCAGCCCAGCCCCGACGGGGAGGGCAGGAGGCCGGGCCGGGGGGCTCCGGCGGGCTCCCGTTTCCCCCCACTCCTGTCTCCCTTGCCCCGCAGGAAAACTTTTTTTTTCCCCCGCAGTAACCGAGGCGATGCTGCCCTCGGGGTTTTGCTTCTCCCGGCCGGGGCAGCCCGCAGACCCCGGCGAGGGGAGCGGCAGCCGCCCCGGCAGGGCCCGGCCGCCGTTTCGGCGGCCAACGGCGGGGTCTCGCCCCTCGCTCGGGGCTCCTCCCGCCCCTCGGCACCCCGGGGCCCGCCGCCCTCCTCCGTGCCTGCCCAGCGCCGTCGGGACCCCCCGGCCACCCCCGCTCGGGGCCGCGGCACCCCGTGTGCCTCGCTCCCCTCCAGCCCCCCGGAACCGCTGGCGTAGCAAAGCTCTTTGCATGGGTCATAAGAGCCCTACGGGGCTCCAGGGGAATGTGTTTGGGGGGTTTTATTTTTATTTTAATGAGGAATGTTTAATGCGGAATGTTTAAGGCAGAATGTTTAATTTAATTTTTATTCCAAAGCTCTTTTCTCTCTTTGCTTTTCTCTTCTTTCACTTAAAAAAAAAAAAAAAAGGGAAAAAAAAACCACAGTGAAAATGTTTGTCTTCTCCTTGGCAGAGAAACAAAAGCCGCACCTCGGGCTGGCAGCTGGCTCCGCGGAGCGCGGCCGGGCCGAGGCCGCTGCGGGTCCCGGGCGAGCCCGGCCGGCGAGCGCCGCCCCGAGGCCACCGGCCCCGCCGCCGCCGGGAGCGGGGAGGGCACAGCGGGGCCGCCGGCGCTCCCAGCCCGCTCCTCCCGGGGCCGAGCCCTTAAACACAGCCCCAGCCAGCGGAGGGGCGGTATGGATCCTTTATTCCTCTTTTTTTTTTTTTTAATTATTTATTATTATTATTATTACCGGAGCTGTAATGATTCAAGCATTCACGTAAGAAAAAATATATATTTTTGCAGTGGGTGGTTAAGAAATATCCCAGCGCAGTTTTGTGTGCGTTGCTGTTATGTCCTTCGGCCTGATGGATAGCGGGAAGAAAGAAAGAGCCCACGCCGAGCTGTTTCCCACTCACATCCAGGCCCAGCCATGTGGAGGGGGAGGGAAGGAGGAGGGTTTAAGGCCCACTTTTTAATCTTTTTCCTATAAATGCGACAAGCACCTCCCGTTTGTAACGGATTCTGCTTGGGAATAACCGCATGACTCCTAAGGAGCAGACACCAAATACTCCCAAAGGCTAATGCTGATGAATGGGAGCTGTGCAAACCAGCTGCTATAACCATATTTTAATAAAAATACTGCTTTGTGAAGATCTAAGTAAGTCACAAAGAAACCCATAATGAGATCTTGAGATTCAGTGCCATTTCCCTTGGATGATCTGTAATAGATTCTTCTATTATGTAAGCGTGTGTGTGTAATGGATATGTACACATATATACGTTCACTGATATATGCTCGCGCAAACACTTGAAATCCCTCCCACCCCAGCCTATTAATTATTTTAGCACTTATTCCCCTGACAAGTAGAAGTTATCTTATAGCTAAGACATCCATTTACCGTCTAAGAGCTCTAACTTGTCTTTGACGTCTGAATTTAAAATGTCTTTTAAAACTTTAGCAACAGCCAGAAGGGGGGAAAAAAATCCCATTACCTTAAAATGTTATTCCAGCCCAAGAATTAAACCTAATACATCACCTACTTAGATTTGGGGTTCTTTTTCTTTTTTTCCTCCTTTTTTCCCCCCCCTTACTGTTATTTATTTTAAACCCAATCGTGACATTAAATGGCACATGCAGTTTTGTTTTTCACGCTTATCCTGAGTGCTTTTCTTTATTTATGTTTTCAATCTGCAATTTAGGGGCGGGGGGATGTTTCATTTCCAAGTTGCAGCAGTGAAAGCTCTGTTAAAATATATTCCTCCTGCCTGTTTTGTCTGAAAGAAAGAGCTTTTAGTAGGACGAGTTCAAGTGTGACTACGACTTTTGTTTTACAAATTGCATTGGCAGAAGAAGTAAAGCCGTGGGTCTAGAGGCTTTTTTTTTAATCCTCTTGGTAGGAAATAGAAAACATTCGGCAAAAATTAAAATTGTTATAGGTGTGGTACATGTAAGTATAGCAGCTGGTATGTGTGCATGTCTGCAAACACATATGTGCTAGAGGTATGTGATACTATAGGTCCCTCATGCGTAAATGTAATTGAAGTTTTATAGTAAACTTTAAGTTCTTTCCCTCCGCAGGTTTGATTTAAACTTGAGCCTGCCTGTATTCGTGTATCAAAAAGGAGAGAAATGATGAATTGTGGAGTAATAGAAAAATCAATATTAATTTCAAATTCTAGCCTATTATAGCAAAGATGCGGAATCAGACGATGCTTTCCTCCCTCTGCGCATTTAGAGAGCTCTAACCTCGCACAAATAAAACCACAAACAGCCCCCCAGGCTGTCGATATCCCCCCCCAAAAGACTTCCCCCCGTTTTCTATTCTCTTTCAAATGGGTGTTTGGTTTTTTCCGGGGGTGGTTGTTCTTTCTGGGTTTGTTTGTTTGTTTTCGGATTCCGCCCCGTCTCCCCGCCCGACCTGGTGTAAACTGTTTGAAGTTCAACAACATGGCTAAGTTTTATTGTATTTCCGGTACAATAGATTTATATACCGTCCCATCCAGGCTTTTAAAGGCTTTGCAAATGAAATGAAGTTAAGTTATAGTCAAGTTTCTGGCTCCTCCGTGCATCTCTTGAACTCGGAGGATTTGTTTCTTCAATGAACTTTTAAACTCCCCTAAACTTGCCCTTTCGGGACGGGCAAGTCTCTGCCTATTGTCTTTCCAGCCTTTATTATTTCTTTTGCTCACCCCGTTTAGTTATTTAATCCACTTGAGGACAAACCCCCAGCTTACAAGGTAAGACATTGACTTTATATTATATAGATATATAGGAATATATACACATAAAAGTGGTGTGTGACCTGACCCGATGGGCTGGGGATGTATGGTCCTTTTCTTTTTTTTTTTTCCCCCTCAAATGGATATTTTGGCTTTTTTTTTTTCCCTGCCAAGCTTCCCCCGCGGAAGTTGCTCGGAGCTCAGCAAAGCCCCCGGGGCCTGGCCGCCTCCCGGCCCCTCTCCTCGGCTTTAATCCTCCCTTTTATCGCCACCGAGGCATTATTTTATACCACGCTTTTCCAGCGCGGGGAGCGCGTTGGAGGGAGGACAGGACACAATAAGTTTCTCTGTGTTGCTATTTACACCTATAAAATAGTCACAATGACGCTTTTTTTCTCTTGCTTTAATTGATTTATATGTTCTTGGCTTTTTTTTTTCCCCTTCTTTAAATGAATCACGTTATACTTGCTTTCAGGGGAGGAGAATATGAATTAATTGTTTTGGGTTTGGTTGTGTTTTTTTTTCCCCCGGAACTCACTGATTTGACTCTATTCTCTGCGGAAAGTTATCCAAACGCTGCGGGTTTAGATTTAAAAAAAAAAATAATCTGGTAATAGTGTTTTAATACGAAGTCTTGATAAATCAAGATAAATCCTTTAAATTAGCTTTCCAGAGGAGGCGGGGGAAGAACTTTAGGAATTTTTGCTCTTTTTTATAGCTGCGATAATCGCTTGTTTCTCAAAGTCAATAGCATTTTACTGTTTCCTCTGGTCTATTTGTAAACTATTTGTAAAGTCCTGCAGGAGGGATCCGCTCCAGACACTGTACATAGGAAATCATTTGAATAGTTATTTCGTGCAATCGGAGGGGTTTTATTTCGTCTCTGAAAAGATCCTTTTGTTGCTTTTGTTTCCTAGCAACTGTTTTCTATTATAAAAGTTCAGATTGCAGATGATGTCAAACAAAATGGCCGCCCAGGCGCCTTTCTTGGGAATTTTAGCCTTTGACCCAAGGCTGAACTAGAACTGCTCTGTGAATTAGGTAGTTTCATGTTGTTGGGCTTTTAATTTTAAACACAAGAACATCAAACTACCTGATTTACTCCAGTTATCCTCCTCGGTCTTCTTTGCTGAGGGCAGTTGTCCCGGGAAGGCTGGGGAAGGGGTGGCATCCCCGTGTCCCCCCCCCTCCAGCCCCCGGCCCGGCCCCGGCCCCCCCCGAGCCCGGCTCAGCCCGCGCCGCCGCCGGGCCCCGGCACCGGGCACCGCCGGGGCGGGGGCGATGGTTCCTTTGTTTAAATCCCCGGTTCAGGGACCTTTTGCGAGACCACGCAGTCCCGCCCCGAATCATCAAGAGCTTATTAAAGGTCTAATTAGGCTGCGGCGCCTCTCAGAGGCTGAACCCCCCCTCCCCAGCAGCCCCGCGGTAGCAAACCCTCCGTGTGCGCAATAAAGTTGGTCTCTCGCATAAAAACATATACCTGTACAGATAAACACAGCTATAAAGATATTTAAGCGTGTTTTATTCTAGCAGCTGTGATCTACACCTCGGTGTAAAGGATAAAATGTGGGTTTCGGGAGCACAAAAGAACCGTGCCCAGCTCATGGCTTGAATCGTCCCCGTTGATAAAATAAGTTTATTAAAGGCCCTGCAGCGCTTCACGTTTGTCCTTTCCCTGGCAATGTTAGCAGGGACCGGGTCTCTCTGGTTTTTCCTGTGGAGGTAAAAATGCCGCACGTAGCCATACGGGCTGGATATCGAATATTTAGTCCCCGAGGAGCTCCTGCACCTCGTAGGAAACATGCCCACGCCTTTAGGGACTAGTAAATGCCAAGGCGCGGTCTGTGCGCACGTAACCGCGCACAGATGCGCGGCTGATGCTCACTGCTGGGCATTGATCTGTAAGTTCAGCAAATATAAACTCTTCAGACAAAGCTGGGCGAGGACCGCGGCTGCGAAGTTCACGAAATAAAAGGGTTTAAGTGACGTCAGAAATGCCCACAATCGTTTCACCACATCCTTCCTCCGTATCTCAACGTGTTGCACGTGGGAATATGCTGGGTTTTTAAAACAAAAAAAAAAAACAAAACTATAAAAAACCGTGTGAGAAAGAGGGAGTGCGGGAGCTCTGCGTGCCAGGGGCTGTGCTGGGATGAAGTCCACCCGTTCCGCTTTCTGCACACTGGGACCCGCAGTGTTGCGTGTCTGTCTGCGAGCAATCAGCTCAGGGAAGCGATTTTCCCTGCGCTGGTGTTTCAAATACGCATAAAACCAAGTTTCACATGGTCCAGGCCACGGCTAAATAAGCCTGGGACTGGATCTCCCTTCGAGGTTTGAAGAATTAAACTTTGATACCATATCCAGGGTCTAAACCACCAGCTGCTGCTACTTTTTGTGGCCAAGGGGATTACTTGGATTTCAGTTTTTTTTTTCTCCACTCGGAGTGTTAAAAGAAAACGAAAACAAACAAACAAAAAACTTGTATGGGTTTTAAACTGCTGCGTGCTTTATTCCCGAAACTGGTGATCCTTGTAGGCGCAGCGCCTATCTCGCCTATAAAACAAACAGCCGCTCAAGGGGAGGAGAGGGAAAGTCAAACAGCGTAAAATAACTCAGAGTTTTCTACCTAACTTACAAGCCCTGTGACTCCTTCCTTAGAAACAACGTGCTACTTGTGCCCTAACTCAAAGCCCTTAAACGGAAAAGGACAATCTGGGAAAGTTAATCATAAACTGTTCGGTAATAACGTCCCCATAGGCAACCACTAACCTGCCTTGTAAATGTCTGGGCTTCTGATTTTGATCTCCCTCCTACCCACGTAAATGCAGGAAACAAGGGCCAGGGAGGAGAATGGGGGACGCAGAGCTGGGAAAGATCCGAATCAGGCCCGGGGGGTCTGTATTGCTGCCTGAAAACGGGAATTGGGACTCATTTCCCAGGGGCTGGGGGAAGGCAGGAGCGGGGAGAGGAGGGTGCGGCGGGCGGGGGTCCCGCCTGTCCCGCAGCCACGGCTGCCTCTGGAGCGCCTCGTTTCCCTTCTTTTCCAAATTAGAAAGATAAGAACGACCTTACCTGGAGAAGGAGCTGTGTGGGGATGGCTAAAAAAAAAAAAAAAAAAAGAAAATTATCCTCCGCGTAGTAATTGCCTGCTTTGCGCCACGCTGCACATTTCTGCGCTTACAGGCAAGGTTAATGCACAAATCCCCCCAAGCTGCTCCCCTGCCCAGGTCCAGCCTCTCTGCTCTTACCCCGACCCGCGATGAGTTTTAATTACGGGCAAAAGTGGTGTGAAAAGAGCCCATCCGAAAGAAACTCCTCCTTTTATTTTCCTGGGGCTCATGCTAGGGGTTTTATGGAAACAATTCTATCGCAACTTAATTCTTGTACCTGTGCCTGTATTTTCCCACCCTCTGCCCCTGCCTTGAGTGGGAGCGACAGATTTCTCACCATCACGGGCTGTGACTTCCCTTCCTCCCAGACTAATGCCATCGGGACGAATTTGGGGTTTTTCTGGGGGGGGTTCCAGTTTTGTCGTGGTGACCCCAAAGCCGGGGAATCCGCAGCGGTTGCACCAGCAGCTCCCGGGGCGCAAAATCTGCGGCAGCCGGAGCGAGGCAGGCGCCCAGCTATTTCATGGGAGCTGAATATTATTTCAAGGAGGGAGGCGAGGGGGGGAATTAGTCTAGTAGCCAGAAATGTGGGTTCCCGAACAACAATCAAACTTTATTTTAACTTTCTCTCCTTCCAGCTTCCCTTTCCAAATGCGCATACGCTTTTACTTTACAGGGGATCTAAATGCTTTATTAACTGCTGAGATTACAAACCTCATTTGGAATTGGGGTTTTTAGCCAGAGTATACTTTCGGTCCTTGGAAAATTGCCCACATGTGTAACTTGTTTTTGCTTCTCTTCAGACAAGGAATTCCCCCCCCCCTCCCTCCCTCCTCACCACTTACGGATTTTTAACAGACGGCAGCATTCAAACCGAGCGCTAGCACAGGAAATGGCAAAGGTAGATCCTTCGGCTTTTAGGCTACAGAAACTTATTTCACTTTTTTTTAAAAGGTTTTACTCTTCAGGAGGGATTTTTTTCTTTTTTTTTTTTGTTGCGCTTTCGTGCGTTAGGAGGGGTCCGTGACTGAAGTTTCTTTCATAACCTCTTAGACCTGCCTAAATGTATCATTCATAAATTATGTTTGCTTTATGCTGAGGTTTTATTTCTGTTTCCTGGCTCTTAAAAAAAAAAAAAAAAAAAAAGTTATTCGCTTGTTGTTGTGATTATCACTATTATTGTTATTAGTATAATTTCGGAATGTTTTATATCGCCTAAAATAAACGCTCAGCCCTTTGAAGGCTGGGTTATCTCAGAATCTGGTCTCCAGACTCTCCATAGCCATGAAGTTCACTCTCAGCTTTTATCCTCTCTTAGCTTATCCTTATCGCCTTCCAAACCTAAGCTGAAGAAGTAAATACGCCTCGAGTAAGGCAGGTTACCCCCGACGCCGTGCCGGCCTCTTGGGGGAAGGGTCCCGGTGAGCCCCCCCGGCCTGCCCTGTCCCTGCCTGGGGACGGGGGGCGGCTCCGCACCCCAGGCCCCCTCCACCTTCCCCACATCGGTGATAAAGGGGCAAAATCAGCTGGAAGAAGGTGCCGGTCCGAAGAAATGATAACAACCCTCTTTAAAAAGCGGTTAAATATGTTTCCGGTAAGAAATGGCTCATCCGCTCTTTTTGATTTCTTACGCCAAAACTTATAAATCACTAAAAGGTGGCAATTGCGCAGACTTAAAATCTGCCTATTATGAAAATATTTTCTATTTGGTTGGTTTCAGCTTAGAAATGCCAACCCAAAGAGTTGTTTGTTAAGGATGGATTTTGGCAGTTGTGTATGTCCAAGCACTCTTTGGAAATTATTCCTTCTCCCCACAAACAATAAAGATTATTTATAAACAGCATCTGAGTTCAGAAGCCTCTGGCTTTCCCTTGCAAGCTGACAATACTCCGAATTTTTCCTCACAGCTAAACACACTTGGTGCTGATTCTGAAAGCAGGAAAGTTTCCTCTTCGGACTTTTTTTTTTAATAACTATTTCCAGTTCCACTTCCCTTTACCAGCTCACAACAATCACATATCTAAAATTAATCTAGTTTGCGAACCGAGCAAAGCTCGCACATCCTGCCTCCGCTCTCCCAAAGATTCATCCTTTTAGACTTTTAGACTCTGCTCCGAGGTCACTTTCTCCTTGTCTTTTCCTTCTCCAAGATTTTTGTGCAAACAGAAGAGCTTTTCATGACATTTCTGATGGGCTCTATTTGGGGTTTTAAAATATAAACGCCCATGTAATGTCACCCGGAGCAGGTCTCTCCAAGCGGGCAGACCTGGGATGAAGCTGTAGTTTGCCTTAAGCCCCTCTCAGAAAAGGCTACAGAGAGATGAGCTATGGGGATATGTATAAAAAATAAACTACTGAACAAACGGAAACCTCCAGAGGAGCAAAAGCAAATGGATTTTGCAGATCTTCTTGTGAGGTTTCCATTCACTGGGGATCTGAAAACCCTTGGTTTCTGCCTCACAGCCACGCTCCTAAGAGTCTTCTTGGTTTAAATTTATATACTACAGAAAATTATATACTCACATGCTGACATAGTTCATCATTATTTATAGGAGGCGCACCAGGATTTTTTTCCAAGAATATATTTATTACAGGTAAGACACGGCCAATCTATCTGGCAAACAGAGAACAGGTGTTTTGCTTCAATTAACGTTCAATAATTTCATCTATACTTATTCAACACCCTGCTACCAACACGGCTGTTTATCCATCAGTTGTATAAACACATTTCCATGCGCCAAGCGGGTTTAATCTCCACAACACGCTTAAATCAGCCCTTTCCTTTCCCAAGCTCTCATAACATTTGCAGAGTCCCTCCGAATCTCTTGTGAAATAGTCTGATTTTTAAAAATCATTTCTGAAAGGCAATAAAGCCGAGAAATATGACAACGTGAGCGACCAGCTCGTATTTCATGTCTGATGACACAGGGTCTTTTCATTTCAAAACCTCCCCAACTCTTAAGGAAGTTAAAAGAAGGGAAGAGGGGGGGAAGGAGATAGAAATGTGAAAAGTTGGAAAAAGCAGGAATTTCCCCCCTCGTTTCACACAACCCCTGTGAGATGGAGAGGAGAGAGCAGCGACCCTGCCCCACGCTGCTCCCTGGTAGGGGATTTCTCTGCCTTCACCGGTTTAAACGCGAAAGGGGTGAAGTGGAGTTGCTTTGGATTAACCCCCCTGGAAAGGAGAGGAGAGGAGAGCTCGCAGGTCAGTGGGGAGTACTCACCTGGTGACATTTACCCACCGCTGCCTTGGCAAGGTCTTAGCCCAGGGGCTGGAGAGGGCTCCCCAAGCCCTCCTCCAACCTCACCTTGGCTGGAGCCTGCGGACTGACTCTGCTTTTCCAGCACAGGGAGGATTTTGAGCTGGTTGGGGGGCTCTTGCTACCCTGATGGCTGCAAAAATGAAAAATAAACCAGACCTCCGGCATTAAGCTCCGGCTCTCCTTGCCCATCATCCCGACCCTCTCGGGTTTTTTAACTGAAAATGGAGAGCCTCCTCGTAGCGGCTCTTGTAGAGGAGCTCTGCTCCTGGGCATGGGGAACCGCGTCCCTCCGCCAGCCTGCAGGGCAGAGGCTCATGGAAAAGCACCGCTTCTAGGAACAGGGGAAAACCTCAGGCTCTGGGTGCAGGTTTTTAAGCGCCTTCATAATCTTCCAGTATCAGTAAAACACCTCTGAGAGCAATTTCCCACGTCCGTTTTGTGGAGGCACGGACATACGGACACACGCACGCCCGCTCTCATACAGACAGAGGGAAATGCGAAATATATTTTTCCTTCATTTCAGGCGGCTATTAGCACCCTTCAATGTTATTATTAGCCTGTTAATATAGACTTCCATCCCCATACACTTCAGGAAGGATTCGCGATGATTTATCGTTCCTAGAAATCTCTTTGCCCTTCACTTTAAATATCCTTCAGTGTTGGGGTGAGAGGGAGAAGGGCGGAGGGGTAATAGATTAAAGGAGGCGAATTGATCCAGACTGTTACAGCTGAAGTCCAGCGAAACACTTTTGCCGTAATCACAGAGCCCACCTTTCCCTTAACCAACATTTACGACGCCGTCGGACCACCTTGCAATAAACGGATTTATCATCATAACTCGGTAAACCCGAGCCCGTTACCCCGCATCAGTTGGGCTGGGAGCCGCACCGAGCCCCAGCCCCGTGTCAATCATTGGCTTCGGTGCAGGGGAAAAACCCGAAATCGTCGGGTTTTCGAAAACAGACGGAAAATGCAAGGGGGGGGGGGTTGACACGCACAGGCACCGTGGGCACACACATGTGAGGTGCGAGGGGGGGCACGGGGGCTGAAAACGCGAGGGATTCCTTTTTTGCCCCCTTTCTTTTCCACAGGCAATAAATTCAAGGCTATAAAAATCAAAGAAAGCTAATGTAAGTTTTATTAAACTATTTAACCATCACAAGTTTAAGGCATTCTGTAACAAAGCCGGATCAGCGGCGCACTGTATTTTACTAGCGTTGTAAAGTTAAATGAAGGCTTCTGATTTCAGCAATGTGGGGAACTATTTGAGCCCGAGCAAAGCGACCCTGAGATTATGCCGCGAAACATGCGAACATATGTTCACGTGCGGAGATATTTTTAAGAAATTTAGGTATATATATATATAAGCATAAAGTCTAAGGCAGGCTTTGGCTGTGCAGAGGGGCTGCGGCTCGGCAGCTTGCTGGTCAAAGTTGCAATGCCACGTCCATGCCAGTGCCATTTTAAATTTCATATTTACCCCCATTATTTTACCATGTTAACAATCCATTTCCCCATCCCAGCTGGTTAATTATTTATAACCCCCTCCTCACCACTCTTGCTACCTAGATCCATCTTTTTCTTTACAAACCCGCATATACGCGTGCATTTCAGTCCCCGTGCCCGCGGTGCGCGCACACGCGTGGGTGCACATGAAACCGGGGCCGGGGGGGCGGCTGCGTTTGTACTTATTCTCCGTTTTTTTTTGCTATCGCACTCTGGAGCCCGAGTGGCAAAGAATAGCTTTTATCTCTATTCCCCCGTGGTGGTTATTAAAGGCAAAGCGAGCACATCAGCGTCTTTCTTTAAAAAAAAAATAAAAAAATAAAAAAATAAAAAAAAAATCCGCCCCCCCCCCTCCCGCCCCCCCCCAATATTTCAGGAGCAAATCCAGGAAGGGATATGAGCCCCAGCTCTGCCCGTTTGGTGCCTTTTCGAAACTCCTGACGTTTTGCAACATTGCATAAACATAAAACAATCCATCCTTGATATGGAATGCAAGGGCGGATGACAGCGCAGCGCAGCCCCCTCGGCTTCGATTGATTTACGCCGAGACTGACGCTTTATCAGGCACACGAAAAAAGTTTGACCAATCATTTTGCTGGGAGCTCACAACACAGCAGCCCAACTGTACTTTGTTGGCTGGGAAGTTGGAGAAGGGGGTAGAGTACAAATCTAGATCTGTCCTATATATTTTTTTCCCTTCATTGAACCGTGCTTTGTATGATGTCTGAGAATGTCCATTTCTGGGACTCTTAGCAATTATTATGTCGACTCCATTATAAGTCATGAAAGCGAAGACTCGCCTTCAGCTAAATTTTCATCTGGGCAATATACAAGTTCCAGGCAAGCTGGGCACAATGAGCATCTAGAATTCCCCTCCTGTAGTTTTCAGCCAAAACCTCCAGTTTTCAGCGCCTCCTGGACTCCTTTGAATCCACATTCTTCTGGTACCCTTCCTGCCGTCTACCATCCATATATTCAACATCAAAGCGTCCCATCTGATAGCAGGTATCTACGGAGCTGGCTGGATCCAGTGCCCAGAGCAGAGAACCTCCCCGGGCAGGGCTCTGTTAAGGCAGAGCCGCTGCTGGGCCGTCCCGGGGATGTCCATAAACAGGGAACACAGGAGTACAATTTAGAAACTTCTGCTGCAAGGGAAGGGATCGTTTCCAATCAAAGGCCCAGCTTCGAGGACAATAAAGTTTGTGAAGGAAGCGAAGACAAAGACAGGACAGATCAAAGTAAGTTATAAAAGTGAGGAAGTAAACAGTATAAAAGCTGGAGGAGGTGCAATAAAAGGGGACAATGCTGCGTAAAGTTTAAAATCAGGGCTTAAAGAAAAGTCTCAGCTTGCTGATGCCAACCTAAGGGGAGAGGTGGGGAGGGGAGAGGGGTGGCATTGTCTCTGCCGGTAAATAAAAATAAAAATAAAAATGAGCGTCGTCTCTGAGCTTAAACAGAGTCCAGAGCGGACAAAAGCTGGAGCGAGTCATCCTCTTTCCTACAGAGCGCTGGCTCCGGCAGCAGAGACCACTGTAGTAAGCGGGAGTAAATGTGCGCGGGTGCGGGCGGTGGGGACGGGGAGGGACGGGGGGAGCCGGGCGATGCCGGGGAGCGAGGCCGGGAAAGGGGAGCGGGGGGGGAGAAGGCGAAGATGAGGGGAAAAGAGGCGAAATTACGGAGGAAAAGTTCACGTGGGGGAAGGAAGGAGCAGCGGGGGCTTTGCCGTGCCCGCCGCGGCGGCGGACCCCGGCGGAGGCGGGGACGGGCTCGCTCCCTCCGCCGCTCCTCTCGCGTTTGTGGTGGTGGTGCCTTTTTGTTTTAATTATTCCTCCTGTTTGTTTGTTTATTTGGTGTTTTTTTTTAATTGCTTGTTTATTAAATGCAACGGTGCAGGGTATGAATATTTCAAAGCCACGCTCCTTCCTAGTGAAAAAAAAAAAAAAAAGGGGGGGGGTGCTTCCAACTTAATTAGCTTTTATTTGTAATGTAGCCAGATTGGGGAAACAGTTAAACTTCAGCATGTGCTTTTTTTCCGCGAGGAGGCTTGTCTTTTTTCCCCTGAAATATAGAAAAAAAATCATTCGCCTTGAAAATATTTAATAATACTGTCAATAATGCTATTAATAATACCATTATTAATAATAATGCTAATAATTATTATAATAATGGTAATAATAATAATAATGCGATGGCGCCTGAGTAAGAAAGAAGCAGTATCTTCACCTCGTGCCGATCCGGTTGGTACCTGGTTTCCATCTGAAAGGTAAACCGGAGCCAAAGCCCGGGCAGGAGGCAGAGGCAGAAACTTGGCTTCGCCCCCACGGTAAATATTGCGCAGTGAAAGCCGAAGTTCTCCAAAGTGGCAGAGGAGCAGCCCCGGCGGGGTACCGCTCCGCGGAGCCTGGGCAACGCACTGACACACTCCTTCTTTTTTCCCTTGAATTAACTTCTATTTTTCCCCCTCCCTCCCCGTGGAACAGCAACAGGATTGCCGCTGCAACCCTCCGATCAAAAATACAGTATATTCTCGCCCCTCACGGCTTCCTCCCCTCCTTGGGCAGGATGTTACCGTGACTTTTTTTTTTTCCCTATCATTTAACTTGCGCGCAGACACACGGGCACACACACACTCACACACACACAAAAAGAAAGTCCTATTCTATTGTACTGGGCAGAGCTCCAGAACAAACTGCAACCGTGAGGTGAATGATTTGAGAGAATTAAATATCCAGGTTCTGTGCTCAATGTCCCTGAAATTGAATATATAAAAATCTTGTCCAAGAAAATGTTATTAAGTTATAAGTAAGTGCAGGGACCCGCGCTAAGAGGATGCTGTGTGGTTTCTATGGCATGTGGTTACGACGCATATTTTGTTTTAAATAATAGTTTAATTTGGGCTGGCGTTGAGAGCCTGCCAGGGCTGGAAGACGAAGCTGTTTTGCAGAAAGTGCTCCCACCAATTTCCCTGACTCTTTCAATTTTTGAAAGTATTTCGCAATAATGAATCTCCGCCCTGTGTATGGCACAGGGCTCTGTTAATTTATTTGCTGGATTTTAAAGAAAAGACGTGCCAGGACCTCTTCCCATTCGCTTTCCTGTTTGGGGATTTGTGTATAGTGAATAGATAAAGCAACGCTGGCGTTTAAAATATCTTCTATTTTAACGACCCAAGATATGGCCGAAAAATAAAACCAAACCGAATAAAAATCTGTTATGAAGCAGAGCCCTCCGTTGCCATTAAAGGATGGGTAGCAGGATTAACAGTATCAATTATTAACAGCTTTCTTCCTCTTTAATATTTAATTCTGCATATTAGATCAGTCAATTACATTTAAGGAAATAGCCGTGCAAATTGTAAGAGCAGTACTTACAGGGGAAGATTAACCGGATTATTTTTTAAAAATATTCAATATATTTCATTTACGTAGAGGAAACGTTCTGATGCGCGCGCGTGTGTGTATGTATATATTTATAATGGTCCATTTAATTGGTGTAAAGGTTTATGGCTTCAGTCATAATTTCAGAGGAGGCAAAGGAAATAAAATAGAAATACGTGGTCTGTCTATAACCCTTCATTTTACTCCTTCCCGCCTCTCCGTTACCCAACGGTCAGCTAATATTTGCATGTGATTAGCCAATGCTCCATTATTTGCCCTAAGCCCACTTCACTTCGGTGCGACCTTCCCCCACCATCGGCCTGCGGGGGTGGTTCCTGCCCCCAAATGTTGTTTTCTCCCCCCCCACCCCCCCCGACCGGGCTAATTCCTGCAATGTCCTTTTTGCAAAAGATTCCCACGTAACTTCTCCCCCACGCGAGGCTGACGGGCAGCCTCTTATTTATTTTTGGCTGCATTTGCAGCCCTGCAAATGTCCGTATCTCCGGGTAACACTGTCCAGATCTCCGGCAGCAGAGTCCATCCAGCCCTCGGAGGATGTTTATTGTATCGAGACCGTTTCTTGCCACACAGCAAAAAAATAGGCAGGATTTATGCAAGGTTTCTCCAGACCTCCTCTCTCTGCTCTTTGCCTGCGCGGTCTGTCTATAGGAGTAAATCTGTAGCACGTGGGAAAACACAGCTGAAAAAAAAAATCATATATATAATTTTTGCACCGGTTTCTTTGTATACAGCGTGCGGAACGTGCAGCTGGGCGTTATGCAAATCTATAAGTGCCTGGGGGTGTTTACCTGGCAGAGATGGGCCCGGGGGAAAGCGGGGGGAGCTCTGCCACGTGTGCACCCAAACACGCGTGTGCGCCCAGCCCCGGGTGTGCGGGGGAGCAGGGCTGTGCACGGACACGGGTGTGCAGAGACGTGTTTGCACGGACACGGGTGTGCAGAGACATGTGTTTGCACGGACATGTGTGTGCAGAGACGTGTTTGCACGGACACGGGTGTGCAGAGGCATGTGTTTGCACGGACATGTGTGTGCAGAGACGTGTTTGCACGGACACGGGTGTGCAGAGGCATGTGTTTGCACGGACACGCATGTGCAGAGACGTGTGTTTGCACGGACATGCGTGTGCAGAGACGTGTTTGCACGGATACGCATGTGCAGAGACGTGTTTGCACGGACACGCGTGTGCAGAGACGTGTGTTTGCACGGACATGTGTGTGCAGAGACATGTGTCTGCACGGACACGCGTGCCCAGAGGCATGTGTCTGCACGGATATGCGTGTGCAGCAGCATGTGCCTGCACGGACACGCGTGTGCAGGGGCACGGGGGTGCACAGCCGCCAGCCTGTGCGTGCAGACAGCGCAGCCCCCCCCGCTCGGGAGGGAGGGGTGCGTGTGCCCCTGTTTCGGGATCGGGCCCCCCCTCTGGACAGCCTGTGCTCGCCCTGCCCATCCCCGTGGATTTTCATCCGGCCTCTGCTGCTAACTCCTACGGCAGGGAGCATTTTTCACCCGGGCGTGCATATGCGTATGTATAATCTTAATATTTGATGGCATGATTAAAACCTTCTGAGAAACACTCAAGCTGCATCGTATTGATCTCGCTGCTTTTCTTTCAGCCAACCCAGCTGCCAGCTGGCTTCACGCCCGTTCCTCCAGGAAAAAACGATGCCCTTACACCAAATACCAGACCCTGGAACTAGAGAAGGAGTTTTTATTCAATATGTACCTGACGAGGGACCGTAGACACGAAGTGGCCAGACTCCTCAACCTGAGTGAGAGACAAGTCAAAATCTGGTTTCAGAACCGAAGGATGAAAATGAAGAAAATGAACAAGGAACAGGGCAAAGAATGAAACAAAAACCCCCAGAAAAGCAGCATCCCACCCTTCCCCCCCCCCCAGCCAACTCCCCGGGCACCTTCCCCCAGCTCCCAGCCTCCGCGGCCGCGCACCCCCCCGCAGTGCTGCCACATCCCCCAAACGCGAGGGGAAAACCTCCCCGTTTCCCAGCTCCACCTTTGCATGCGAGATGTTGCTTATTATTCTTTTTTATCTTCTTAGCGTTGCCACATAGGAGGCAACTCAGCCCAAACTGCAGCTCCTTTTTGGGGACACACGCTGGGTTTTGTTTCTATTCTCTTGTTTTCTTTTTCTATTTTTTTTTTTTTGCTTTCTCTTTTCTTCTCCCTGCAGTGTAACACAGACACAGGCTCCTGTCTGAGCAGCAGCTTTCCCCGCTTGCATTTTCTCCATGGAAAGCAAGACGGCAAACACAACTGGCCACAAACAGCCCTGGCCCAAGCCCCCACCAAACCTCGCTGTCTTTCTTTATCCACGTAAGGACAATGATTCTCTATAACATCACAACACCCCGGCGCACACACACACACTCACACACACTCACACACACTCACTCACACTCACACTCACACGTGGAGGTGGCCAAGGAACCAGACGATTTAATTAAACTACTGCAAGACAGACACATTCGTAAGACTTGCGTTTAATTGCACCCAACAAATCATTTTCAATTCGCCAACTTTATACCGGGGTAGCCGGTTAATGACAGCCCAACTCCCAACCGCGCTGGGTTTCTTTTTTTTTTTCCTTCTTTTTTTTTTTTGTTCCCCCCCCCCCAAGTTTGTTTTATTATGCGGGATTTTGATTTGAATCGTGCCATGGCAGATATGTGACTTTGACCTGAAAGTTTAGTAGGATCTTTACAGGCAAACCTCCTCATCTGGTAATTTTATACTGGGTCACTTGGAAGAGGAGAAAAGCCGGGGAGGGAGGCGAGAGAGTGTGTGGGGGGCACTCTCAGAGCCGCATTGTAAATTATTTAGGAGAAAAAGGGGCGGAAGAACCCCTGCCAACTTATTCCCAACTTTTAGAGGAGAGGAAGAATGGGATTTTCTAGTTAAAAAACTACCTTAGTAGAGCTGTAAGGGAGGGGAAGGTTGTGTTCTTAGTGCTAGCATATTTATAATTTATTGTGAATTGACTTTTCCTAAAGCAGTAGGCTGTTGCAGAGATAAAGTGCCAACCCTAGCCTGTGTGTATTTCTTCCCCCTCCTGTTTGCTGAGATGCTTTTAATACTTGAATGTCGGTGGGGTTTGGGTGGGGTGGGGTGGTTTTTTTCTCGCCTGAAGCGAGCTCCCGGCACGTTTTCCCACTGCCACCCGCCTTCCTCCGGGGCCCGGTGCCACGGCGGGGCCGGGGCCCGCCGCCTCCCCGGGGAAGGAGCCTCGTCCCGCGGGTGGCACCGGGGGACGCGGCGGCTCCGCGCTGCCCCCCCCCTCCTCATCCTCACCCCGGAGAAGCGGTTGGAGTCACAAATATAGACCTCGCTGCTCTCATGTCATGCCGGCCGGAGCTGATTTCTCATCTGACAGATCCGCTGGAGGTTTCTCCAACCCGCCCGTGCGGGACCGGTTTCCCTTTATCTCTGTAAGACTTAACTTTGTTTTGGGAAGGGGGGGCGGGAGGGAGGGCGGGGGGGTTAGTACCAGTTGATTATATGGTGGGTATTGTAAACTGTGTTTGTGGTTGTGTTTCTGTGAACGTTGAAGCTCGTTTTCTGTTTCTACTGTGGCTTTTTAAGTATGCGAAGAGTTCTGCAGTTGATAGTGGATGGAAAATATCGAAATAAACCTCTCTCGTTTTCTTCGTGTGCGAATTTGTATATTTAGCTGCCAGGAGGCTTTCTAGGAACAAGGCGAGTGTAAGGTGGCTTGTTTTAATAGGGTGGGGAAAAAATAGAGAAAAGAAATTTATTTCTGCTGTATGTCTGAAGGAACCAGTGCAAATCTGATTGCAGAAGCGACTCACTTGTGTATCCTTAGCGTCAGGTTTTGTGGGACCACTTCTATCTGCTGAACAGAGATTGCTCTGGGAAGAAGCGATAGGCAGATTTGCGGGTTTGGAAAGTGTTCCTGCCTTTTTTTTTTTTTTTTTCCTTCTCCCCCATGATCCAGAGATAAGAATCAAGTAGCTGCCCCTCGGTGCACTGAAATTTCCACCACTTCAATTCCTCTTGAAAGGGGAAAAGAAAAAAATCTTCCACTCGACAAGAAACCAGACCTTAAGCGTTTAAGACCATTCCTCAGAAAGTTGTGTTGGTTTTTTTTAATGCCTAGACTTTCTCATGTAAAACTTTCCACCACGAAGTAGCTCCTTGGGGGCTTCAAAATTTAACTGTTCTGTTGCCGGAGGGAGTTAAATGTAACCAAACTTCACCCTGTGTCAAAGCCCCTCATCTCCTGCCTCGAAACTCAATTAAGAAAAGCAGTTTCGGAGACATTTTGAGCTGAGGAAAGAAAGTTGGTGGCAGCAGGATCATTCCTCTAAATCCGGATTTATTAAATAATAATTAAAAAAAAAGATAGTGGGTTGAAAAAGATGATTTAGCTGTGTTTAAGCTGGGCAGTCAAATTTTTCAGTTTTGTTTGATTCTTCTCAAGGATGGAAGAATTTCAAATCTGCTTCGTGCTGAATTGATATATTCCTCGTATCTCGAACTGAGTATGGACTTGCCTAAATCCTCATTGCTATATTTTTCAGAAGCGCACCCGTGACTTAATTGATGTTTGCAACCCATCGGCCACTAGGATTTAGAAACATTTTTCACTTTCCTTAGAACTGTGGTAAAGAGCGGATATTTTTAAGACGACAATATAAGGTTCTTTTTAAATAGAATTTAAAATGTTAGTTCATTTTATTAGGAAATATGCTTACTTTAAAAATGTTGGAAAAACTGTCTTCTGTAGCATCAGCCGGATGTATTTTCCAGAGATGTTTAATGCTCCAGAATAAAAATCGATTTTAGAACAACAGCACCTATATGTCATTGTGTTATACTGCTTCATCTAAAATTTCAGAAATATTTTCATTGTGCTTCCCCGCGTTCTTCAGTGGCTCGTTAAGTGTATTATAAGAATCAATTTTTGCTTAGGTTAAAAAAAAAAAGGCCAGAGAGAAATGGAAATAATTCCTCCCCGGTGCAGCAAGTGCTTACTTGGTCCCATGCAAACTTGCTGCGTTTCTAAATTCTTTAAAAATTATTTGATTTTTTAAATTGCAGATCGTTAATCTCTGGTTACATTTACCGGTGGATGCTTGGGTTTTTGTTTGTTTGCTTGTTTATCTGTTTGTTTTCGAGGGTTTAATCTTTACAGTCCCGCATCAGCCTTAGGGGACCAGAAGCGGAGGCGCAGAGGGGACTGGCTTTATTTGACTTTCTTCGGTTTATTCCCCTGCCGCCCAAGGAAAACGTTGCTAAAGAAAAATCAGAAACCCAAAACAAACAGTGGGAAACCCCACCCCGCTTTCCCTGCTTGGCATCGCCTCGGATTTGACACGCGGTTCCTTTTTCCAAGGGCTCAATGAGTGGTTCCTATAATTCCGTCTCTAAATTCGTTTGACATTTTATTGCTCATGAAGAAATACAAGCGCTTGGAAAGTGTTTCTATCTCTATATTTAAAAAACAAACAAACCCTAAGACCTGCTCAGCCCTGCAGGAAGCAGGTAGTGAGAAATATAACCAAGAATCTCTTTCCACTAATTTTTAACATAATGGGCGCTCTAAAGGGCAATATTTCACTTCTTAAAAAAAATCCTTTCTTTGGGGCAGCTCTGAAAAGAAAACAAAAGAAGAAGAAAGATATTTGGAGCTTACTGAGGGAAGAGAGAGAAAGGGAAGTAACTTGTCATAAAAAAAAGGAAAATTCAGTGCAGTGTGCTGCAATAAAAGAATATGACCGCTATAAAACTTTATAGGGTATAAATTTCTGAAGGTTAAGGAACTAAACGGCTGTAAAGCAAACAGTGCAAGAAAACTTTCAGGAACTCCTAAATTACTACAACGACTTGGGAATGTGGGGAAACCCAACGTGTAAATGCTCTTGTTTCTGCTTCAGTCACATACAAAGTTCTTTTTTTTTTTTTTTTTCTTAAGGGAGGGGGTAGTTAAAAAATAAGGGGGGGGGGAGAGGGAGAGAAAAGGTGGGGAGGGACTTTTGCTAATTTATTCTTCTCTTGCAGATGCCGTGAAAATCCAGCGCTCTGGATGATTCCCTTTGTTCTTTCCCCCCCCCCCCTCTTCTTTTTCCTTTAAAGCAATTCCAGGCTGCCAGAATGCTGAGCCATGCACGCAACAACAACAACAACACACACACACACACACACACAGAGGCACCCCCGCTCTCACACACTCGAAGTTCTGGCGAGACGTCTGGGCTTGGGAAGCTCTTTATCGGTTTACAGCTCTGGCCTTCCCCCTCCAGAGCAGAATGACCAATTGTTTAGTCTCGGAATTTGAAACAATAGTGGTTTTCAAAAGCAAACCCATTTTCCCTCTTTTATTGCCGGGTAGAGCGGCTGGATGGTGGAGCTTTCCCCGCGTAAAACTTCAGCGCTGAGGCGGAGAGGCTCCGTTTTCCTTTTTCTCCCTTTTTTTCTCCCTCCCCTCGCTTTCCCCTGGTTTAATTTCCCCAGGTCGGAGCGGGGACCCCCCTCTTGCTTCCCCCCCCCCTCTCCCCACAGGACCCCCCCCTCCCTGCGCGCCCCCCGGCCCCGGCTGCGGCGCCGCGCTGCGCCGCGAGGTGGCGCCGTTGCTCCACGCTGGACGCGCGTCTCCCGCGCCCGGCCGCGGGGCCCCGCGTAACACCTTGACTGCGTTACCGGCAGCACCCGGGCTCCGCTGGCCAGCGTGAATAATCCCGAGGCATAAAATATAGGGTTAATTATCGCTATTTTGCCGATTTTATAGGTTACAGCTATTTTTTCCCTGCGAGGGTAAATTATGTGAGGCTGGGAGGAAAAAAAAAAAAATAAAAAAAAAAGAGAGTTGATCTGGAAGCTCTGTGCTGGGATGCGGTGAGAGGTGGGACACGCATCTATTTCAAATGTTCATTTAAAGGGGGAGAAAAATACCATCGGGTTTTGTCTTCTGCTGGTTCGGGTGGAGGTGGGAGGACAGCTTCATTATCTCCAAACCGAAGATTTACGTTTGCAGGACTGGAAAAGAGAGGGGCTCAAAGATTTCGGGGAGAAAGGCGCAGACAGAATCAGGACATTTTTCCCTGGCTCTTTACCTTAGCCGTTAGGATGATCTGCGCTTTCTCAGCTCTTTATTTTCTACGGTTTACGTTCATAGCCATCGCCGGAAAAAAAAAAACAACAGTATATGCTTTTTAGAAGTTGAACGGGTGATTTTTGGTATACTTGCTCCGTCTTTTGGTAATGCTACTGCTCTTTGCCCAAGGACTTCACTGAATATGTTTGGAAATATTTTTAAATGCTACAAAATAGTAAATTAATCCAAAATGCTATTAACTTAGCACGTTTTGTGATAGGCATAAATATTCCACTGATACAGTAGCAGCAAAAATGTAAACTTCTAACTCCGTTAGTTCACTTTTATTTTGGCCTTTGTTTCCTCAAAATTACAGGACAAAAATTATTCAGACGCTCCAGTCCTTCAGCTACAAATAACATGGAAAGGAACGGTGGCAATAATTTCAATATAGGTTTTCTTTCCAATTGTTATAAAGAGGTATTTTCTGAACAAATATTTCTCCGAAGTTACACCAGAAAATACTCCCGTTCCCAGTAAGCAGCATTCTGGGGAGGAACGTAACAAATTAAACGGATACACACAACAGAACAGGACGCAATGTGTTATTTTAAAAAGCAAAGTTTAAGCATCTTAAGTCTCTGTTTAAATGCTATAAAATTAAATACAAATGTAAACAGAAATAGATGGGGAAAATAAAGAAAAATCCCGCCCTTGTGCCTTCAGTAAAATGCAGAGTAGTGAAAAGTTAAGGTTTACCTAGGAAAGGGTTTGGGGTTCTCTTTTTTTGCCTTGTGAATTCCTAATAAATCTTTCCTCCACTGGGTATTTATAAATTATCTTCTCTCTCACAGACACACAGACGCAAGCACACTCACACACATCCCCACTTGTTTTTTCTTATAATAGAAACATTTTCCTTTCATCAGGAATCTGAGTACAGTATATGAGTGATTTAAGATCAGCCATTGATTTCTGGTGCATTGGTGAGTTACCATCACATCATGACCATAAAATCCTCCCGCACTTGATAAAAATGTTAACTTCCAAGAACAACTTCACTCCCGCCTTCTTGGGGTCCACGTACGAACGGGAATTCCTGCTATTTTTGACTTTACAAACTCGAATAGATGGGAGTACGCCTCCAAATACACACAGAAGAAGAGAGCTTCTTTTCTAAAAATACTTTAGTCGATTCAATTTTTTTTTTTTTTCCCTTTCTTGAAAATTCCAGCATCGAGCATCCCCACGCCAGGCTGCAAAGCTCTATTTACTTCTGTGCACCATTTCTGGGGGTTTATGTTCAAAGAGGAAACCAAAATCCTGCTCAATCGACAATAAAAGTGTTGAGAAAAATAAAATGTTAACTTGTCTTTTAGGGGGGAAAAAGCCTTAATTATACCACTGCAAGTACTCCAACAACAATAATTACTTGAAAAGGCTCTTAGGCTCGACTGAAATTATCCCTACACAAAATAAAGGAAACGTATTTACTTAAATTATATCTCTAAGGATGGTTTTAAAGTTTTATTCCGTTCCTATCTTTGTTTTCTTTCTTTCTTTCTCTCTCCCTGTCTTTCTCTCTGTCTCATTTCCCTGCCTATTCCCACTGCCAATTTTAATTCAAGTATTTTTTTTACCAAAGCCCTGGCAAGACAGACTAACCGAAACATTTCAACTTTTTCCTCTTTTCCATGTTGTGGAGGTGGAAAATTGTCCCTCAGTTGAAGGCAGGCACGAGTGAAACCGTCTTTAATTCACCTTTCTCGTGTCAAAACCGCGCAGTCGGATGCAATGGGAAGCAGCAGGGCAAAGGCAAAAAAAATAGAGGTTTAAAAGAGTGTCTTTGACTCCTATTGAAGGTTGAAGGATTGGAAAATATAGGTGGCATTGCGAGGGGCTCGGAGGGGCGGCGGGGGTGGCAGGCAGGCTGGGGCAGCGCGGAGCTGGGAGGTTTGGTGTCGTTATTAGCTGAAATACGTCTCGGTAATATTTGCTGACTGCGATAAATGAATTTCAAAATCTACCCCCTGTGTGTTTAGATGGTGGAAAATTGCAGCGTTGGCATCTTAGGGGTAAGTTTGCTCCGTTGTTACCAAATGCCAATAAAATAGAAAGCCTCTCTCCTCTCTCCCTCCCCCCACCCCCTCTTCTCCCCACTTTTCATGCAAAAAAAAAAAATATATATATATTTTGGTGAAGTTATTGAGGAGGGGGTGAGGTAGGGCACAGCCATCAGTTACCCACCATGAAGGCTCTGTTCGGGGTGTGATAAGCCACACAATACTTTTAGTTCGCAATCATCCCCGACCACGTCTTGAACAAGTCCTCGGCGGGGGAGGAGGCAGGGAGGGGGCTGCGGGAGAGACACAAAAAGTCAATGTTATATATGAAAAACTATAATCATTTTAATTCAATATTGACACCTCAACATCTCGCTGTAATGCGGACGGGTCCAATCGAAACCTCTGGTTTATAGCAGTAGAGGAACGAACTCGTAAAATCCTAACGGCTTTTATGTAGTGCGGTATAAACAACAACAACATCCCCGGCTTTATGGCGTTTTATAGTTTGTTAAACAGTTTACAGCCTTTTTTGGGGCTATTACAAATGCAATTCCCTTCATGTGATAGTTAAACCTTTATCAATAATAAGGAAATTGATCATTAAAATGTTAAATATGACTACCTCGTTTGTTTTAAAATATGTTTAGGGTAAGAAGCTGTATGATTTGATAACTTGTATTAAAATACCAATTACATTTATAGGACCTTTTAAAACTGGTAGCAATTAAATCGTGTTCTTTTACAGTTTTCCAAAGCGACCCTGACATTTAAAAAGGCTAAAACTGCCTCGTTAAAATTTTGAAATTAACGACTGCGAGCGCTTCTCTTTAATTTTCCAACACTCCCCAAAAATCAATCTTTTGGGTGGTCTAGGTATGTGATTTGTTGTGAGGCGAGCGATATCTCATTAATGTAGGTAGTTAAACATATTTAATCCGTATATTCACCCCACCTCCTTCTCCCTTCCCCTCTCGCTCCCTCTCTCTCTCTCTCGCTCGCTCCCTCTCCCTCTCTCGCTCCCCCTCGCTTGCTTTTCCTTCTTTATTCTCTCACACTCTTCCTTTCACAATCATGCAGTGCAGAGTCCGTGTGGAGTAAGGAGAAGCCAATAGGATGAGGTTTTGGTAATAGATGCAAATGATCATGAAAAGACACTGCAAAATATGAAACAACTCATTTGCGCTGAAGTAAATCACTGAAAACTGTTTATGAACTGGCATCTCTTCTTGGAAATGTAAAGCGAGAACTCTTTAAGTGGCGATTTTTTTTTTTTTTTAGGGGTGGGGGGGAGGAAAGAATTCAATATCATGCAGGCTTAGAGTTTTGATTATATCCTCCTTTTATATTCCTGGAAATCACAAACTGTCGTTGCTTAGCATCTTAGCGCTTTCTTTTTTTGCTAATAGATTCCCGTGGTCTGGTTTGGTTGGCTTCTTTTTTTTTTTTTTTTTTTTTTCCTTTTCTTCCTCCTCCAAACAAATATTCTTATTTAAATTAAAATGAGCTCTTATTTTGTCAACTCACTCTTCTCCAAATACAAAACCGGGGACTCCTTGCGTCCCAATTACTATGACTGTGGGTTCGCTCAGGATCTTGGGGGCAGACCCACGGTGGTGTACGGACCCAGCACGGGGGGCACCTTCCAGCATCCGACCCAAATCCAGGAGTTTTACCACGGAGCATCCTCACTCTCCAGCTCCCCTTACCAACAGAATCCCTGCGCCGTGGCGTGCCATGGGGACCCCAGCAACTTCTATGGCTACGACCCCTTGCAAAGGCAGAGCCTCTTCAGCGCCCAGGAGTCGGACTTGGTGCAGTACACGGACTGCAAGCTTGCTGCCAGCGGCCTTGGAGAGGAGGCGGAGAGCTCGGAGCAGAGCCCTTCTCCGACCCAGCTTTTCCCCTGGATGCGACCGCAAGGTGAGGCGAGATGGAAAGGACAGCGAGGAGGCAGTTCCTGAGCCCATAAAGTAGCCCTCTGCTTTCTTTCTGCCCCTCTTGCTTGCTTGCTTTCTTTCGCTCCCTTTTTCTTCCCCAGTGACTGTATTTTACTGCTTTATGGGGGTAAACTTTTGCACTTGTAAATTGCTTTATAGTTTAATTACCCTGAAGGAGACCTTTTCTTCTGGGGGCTGAGCGAGCCGGGCTTTCTGTGGAAGGACGCGTCCTTAAAGTTTATGGCACTTTTATAGCCTTAAAAAGCCCCTTCATTTTTGTTTTGCGTTTGATTTGGGATTTCGGTGGTGCTGCTTGCTCTCCCCGGGCTGCAGCTCTTCCCTTTTTTTTTTTTTTTTTTTTTCCCCGGGATCCCAAAGAGCCGGAGTCTGTTGCTGCTGCTGCTGCTGCTGCTGTTGTTGTTGTGCTTCGGGTAATAATAAGTGTGCAAGTGCAGGCTTTAGCTGGGCTGCTCGGAGTGGGCTGGTGGGTGACCCCCCCCTCCCCTGCCACCATCACCCCTTTCCTTTATAACCATCTTCCCTTTTATAATATTCCACAGGAGCCTTTCCCTCTCCCTGTTTGCTTCCTGCCTTTGCTCCTGCGAGTCCTTTCTTCCTCCCCCTCCCGTGCCTGTGCGTGTGTGTGAGTGTGTGTGCGGGTGTGTGCGGCCGTGTGCGGGTGTGAGCGGCTGTGTGCGGGTGCGTGCGGGGCTGTGAGCGGCTGTGAGCCTGTGTGTGCCCACTCCCGAGCCTGGTTTATGTATCTTTCAACCTCCTTCTCTTCTTCCCCTCTTCCACCCAACCTTTGCAATTCCCCAGCAGCCGCTGGACGGAGGAGGGGGAGGCAAACCTACAGCCGCTACCAGACGCTGGAACTGGAGAAGGAATTTCTATTTAATCCCTACCTGACCCGCAAACGGAGGATCGAGGTCTCGCATGCCCTGGGATTGACAGAAAGGCAGGTCAAAATCTGGTTCCAGAACAGGAGGATGAAATGGAAAAAGGAAAACAACAAAGACAAGTTTCCCAGCAGCAAATGCGAGCAGGAAGAACTGGAAAAACAGAAAATGGAAAGAGCCCAGGAGGTGGACGAGGAAGGGGAAGCACAGAAGGCGGACAAGAAATAAAAGGATTTTTAAGGACTGAAAGGCAAGCGCTGCTGGGGTGGCAGAGCCCCTGAGCCCCACGTTAATGGCAGTTAGTGTAAGGGAGGGGTGGGAAAAAAACCAACAATGCATAGAAAAGAGAAAGGAAAAAAAAACCCTTTTATTGCTGTAAAACAATATAGCTGTAAGCACCACTTTCCTGATTATCCTTTGATACAATGAACAGTATGCAAAAGTGATCGGGAGGTCTCTCCTGCCTTTTGCCAGTTATTAACTAGTGGTAGTGTAACGCAATAGCTTATGTAAAACATGACTGTGAAATTCTCTCTCTCTCTCTGTCTTTCTCTCTGTCTCTCTCTTCTTTCCTGGGGGGTGGGTTGGTTAACATAGCTTTCAATGCTATAGGAGTTACGTGAAATTACATTTGTGCACTTTTTTTTTTATTTTCCACCTTTTTTGTTGTGGTTTATCTGTATGTACTGGAGGTAGCTATTGAAACAAACATCCCAACAACATGAAACTGCCTATTTATGCTATAGTTATCTCTCTCTTTCTCTCTCTCTTTCTCCCTTTACTTTCCTTACTTCTGTTCTTTTCTTTGGTTCGGGATTTCCTTTTTTTTTTTTTTTTGTTTACAATTTTTGAATGTCTCTTTCAAAAAAAGGGGAAAAAAGAAAAAAAAAAGACAAGAAAAAAAGCGTTTTTCTCTCCTTTAGTTAGCATGCGCACAGTGAAGCAAGTTGTAAAGTGATCTTTAGGTTAACTGTGAAAAAGAATGTATACTGTATACGTGAATTACTTTATTGGGGGAACTAATGATATATTTTGTTGTTCTTTCATCACTTTGTTCTATTGTCTAAACCTGGAAGCGGCGGAAGAAAGTTACAATAAAGTTTACAAGCGAGAATTCCGTGACATCATTCTTTTACCCTGCTCCATTTCCTCCAGGACCACTTTGATAGAAAGGAAATAAAAGTCAATTGTGTCGGAGCTGCAGCCCTGGCCATCAAAGCCTTCTCTGCCTGGAGAGATGTTGGCGGGCCGGGCGGCTGCCGGGCCGGGCGCAGGCAGGGGCTGGGGCCGGGGAGCCGCCGCCGGGGAGCCGCGGGGAAGGGGGGGGGGACGGGGCAACTGCCATGGCTTCTGCTCTTGTTGTTGTTCCTAGCAGTTCCTGGGTGGTGACAGGTTGGGAGGCTGTGTGGAAATCCTTCCTGAAGGTAACGTCTGTTGTTTTGGCTTGTTTTTTTCCCTTTCTCTTTCCTTTCTGCCCCTCTCCTCGCCCACCCCGCTGTCCCCGCAAGACGAAGCCCAGCTCTGGGTCCCCCTGCCTTTCCTCCCACTCATCTCGCTGCAAAAAAAAAAAAACAACAACCAAACCCAAACATTTCCAGCCGCGCAGCTGAGCTGCTTTCTGCTCCTCCGCCTGTCGAGCTGCCCTGCCATGGCCACAGAGGAGAGCGGGGATGCACAGCCAGCCCCTTGCAACATAACCTTGGGAAAGGAGACACAGCACAGACCCTGGATGCACATCCACCATTGTCTGGGCTGCTTTTCCTGCCTGTAAGACTTTCTTTCTTTCTAACCCCCCCTCCCCTTAAAAAAAAATCGAGGCAGATCACATTTTGGAAGGTCTCTCTGCTTCTCCAGCAGAAAGCAAATCAGCCAGCTGGTAAGGTTTTACTTCTATACTGTAATTGAGTCCCGCAGAACCGCTGACACGCCGAACAAGGGATCTGTGCACTCTTTATTTTTCGCAACAAGAAAAGCAAATGCCAGCTCAATACGAAGCTCAAAGCCTGTGGCACTGGAATAAATTAGATATAGAGCTGAATGGCATTTGGGAAAAAAGAACCCTGAAACTATTAGGTATCAATGAGACATTTGTCTTTTTTTTTTTTTTTGGGGGGGGGGTGGCCGGGGAGGGGGAGAGGGTCAAGGGGGGGAGGGGAGGGAATTATGTACAGTCTTGTGAAAAAGTACCTCGGAGCCGGGGAAATGGTGCGAAGGAGGGAATTTTAGACGGGATCAATAAAGGGATAAATAGAGCTCCCTTCCTTTTCCTCCAGCAGAGAGAGACCGAGAGGGAGACGCTGGTTTATCAGCAACGTGCTTTTACCCCCCCCCCCTTTTCTCTTTCTCCCTCGGTCTGAGCTGAAAACTGATTACAGGTTGCTTATCGACTCCAGCACAATTTCACCCCTTCCAGCATAGATCTTGGAGGGTTTTATATCGCATCAATTATTTATCATATTTTATAAATCCAGCAGCACTACAATTTTTTGCCCCCGAGGAGGGAGCGGGCGGCGATTGGCGCCGCCGGAGCCACGTGCCCGCGCGTCACATGGGCCGGGAGGAAAAAGGGCTCCTTTTTGGTGTAAATCTGGACTCTAATTCCGTAATATATCACGGTACCTCGTAAAACCGACACTAAAACGTCCCGACCTACAAATCACCCGGCCAAATTATGAGTTCATTGTATTATGCGAATGCTTTATTTTCTAAATATCAAGCCGCAAGTTCGGTTTTCCCATCCGGAGTCTTTCCCGAGCAAACTTCTTGCGCTTTCGCCTCCAACACCCAGCGAGCGGGGTATGGGGCCGGATCCACGCCTCCCTTCGCCGCCTCCATGCCCGGGCTCTACTCCAGTGCCAGCGCCGTGCACCCCCAGCCCCCCAGCATGTATTCCTCCGGCTACGGCCTGGAGCCCGGCTCCTTCAACATGCACTGTTCCCCTTTTGAGCAAAACCTCTCCATGATGTGCCCGGGAGATGCTTCCAAGCAGAACTGCAGCAAAACGGACCAGAGGGACTCAGATTTGCAAAGCGACAGTAACTTCCGTATCTACCCCTGGATGAGGAGCACAGGTAAGCCCCAGCCTCCCTAAAGAAAGGAGCCCGGGGTGGGGAGGGGGGGTGGGGGAGTGTAAATTATTTGCTGGCGTGCGCGGGGGGCGGCGGAGGGGGAGGGGAGGGGGGAATTGTCCCCAACTCCTTTCATGACGTTTCACCGAAAACGCATCTTCAAAAGAGAGAGGGAGAGAGCGAACCCACCCCCCCCGCCGCCATAAAGCCATCCTTTTAGCTTTAAATATTTATTGGTGTTGCTGGGGCTGTGTATGTGCCATGCAAAAGGCAGTTTGTCTTAGAAGGGACAGACAGAGCTGCAGAAATAATGGCCAGCCCCTTCTTCTCCTGCATCTACAGGATGGAGATTGTGCTACCCCCATGCAGATATAGATATAGATTCCGAAAGAAACTATTTATGGGAGGTGCTTGCAAGCTTGGTTTGTTTTCTGTTAGATTGCAAAACCTTCATTTGCCAGCCCCTCTCCACAATGTCCCAGACACTGCAATTAAGCGTAGCGTGTTGCCATCAGAAACAGCAACACATCATTCCCGGGGCAATTAAAAGCCCCGCTCCCAAAACGGTGACACACCGGCCGGAATCCGGATGGATGGATGGATGGACGGACGGACGGATGGATACAGGGGGGGGAGCAGGTTTATCAGTGTCACCTCCCGGAAAAAAAAACATCACGGCGGAGGGGTGGGGTGCGCTCCGCAGGTTGGGGAGGCTCCTTGGGGAGCGGGGGGTGCTCAGCGCGGCCCTGCCGGGGGGTGGGGGTCCCCGGGACGCTGCCCCCGCACACGCGTCCCAACCCCAAAGCCGCTGAACGCCGGGCGGCCCCGCTGCCTTCAGTCACCGAGGCGCCCCGTCCCGGGGTATTAATGTCAATTAACGTTTAATAAACACCCATTCCCCTGGCGCGGGAGCGGGCCCGGCGCCTCGGGGCTCCCCCCGGGCCCGGCTGCACCGAGCGCTCCGCGGCCGGGCTGGGCGCTCCGGGCCCGGCTCCCCCGGCTCGGAGCAGCCCGGCCGCTGTCCGTGTGCACGCGTGGTGGTGTTTACACCCGTGTAATCCTGAGAAGCGGGGAGAAAGGCTCTGCCGTCCCGGCTGGGAGCGGAGGGGAAGGCGGGAGCTCGTTTTCCAGCCGCCCCGGCTTCGCCTCTGCCGTGCCAGGCTGCAACTCGAGAGCATCCCTGCGAGCCAGCCTCCCTCGGCGGCCAGGGACGCGGGAAGGGTCCTGTGAGTCACCCTGGGGGCGAGGGGAGTGCGGGCCAGCCTCCCTGCCAAGCAGAGCAAAAAGAAAACAGCGGAGCAGCCAATGCATAGCGGCTTATAAAGGCAGGAGTTACCCCCACACTTATTTGGTGGTCAGTTCTTTCCATTACCTGCTCCATAATTCATTCACTTTTACAGTTGATTTATCAAAGACCAAATATTTCTGGTCGTAAACACTTCATCTCCGCTTTTATCTGACTTTAGATTTAAGAAGCCCCCCCACTCGCCCCCCTTTTAGACTGTGACGCTGCGAGGATCAACATTAGAGAGGGTTTGGAAGCAGGGAAACGGGTCCTGCGCTCAAAAAACCCCTGGATACTCTGGGATCTGATGAGCCTGAAACCAGAAAAAGTCGACCTCGGTGGTAAAAGCGGGGTCCCCCTCCCGCCCCCCCGTGCCCCATGCCCACTGTGCGATCCCGCTTGTGGAATTTCATCAGCGAGCAGAGATAGAGTTGTCATCCCTATTCAGCAGCAGTTTATGGCTCTCCCCTCAGCGGATTTTACAACCCACATTCCACGACCTGCACATTTTTACTTTACAGCTAGCCTGGCTATTTTGCTTCTTTTTTTTTTCTCCTTTTAATGACTGGATCTTTTCTTCTTTTAAAAAGAAAGAAGGGGGGTAAAAAAAGGGAAGAAGAGGAGTCCGGTGGAATGTGTGGAGGAGAGGCCGAGGGCTGCTGTTCGCCATCCCCACTGCTCTGGGAAAGAATACATTATACTGGAGATATACACAGCATTTACATAGAAAATAGAGGCAGGACCACAAACACCATATTGTAGAATTATTTCCAACCAGAGTCCAGGAAATACCGGGTGGAGGGAGCCCGAGGAGCTGGGCCCTTCCCAAAGCCCGCTCGCAGGCAGCGGGAGGGTGGGGGGAGCCCGGGGTAAGGGCTGAGGCCCTGCTCATGTGCAGACACCCCCGGAGGCGCAGCCCGGGGGGATCAGCCCCCCGTCAGCCCCAGAAGCCACTGCTGTGCCCAAAACATCCCCTTGAAATAACGAAGCCCATCACGCACCTTCCAAGCAGGCGCCTGATGACAGCTTTAAGAGAGGACAAATAGTTGGATTTGTGGAGGTAGCAGATGCCTCTCCCGCACCCGCTCGGCTGTATTTCTGTATTTATTCCCCAACCACCCGAAATTTCTGGTGTCTAAATAAAAATTAAAGCAGGAGCTCAGAGTCTGAGCCCTGCTAGGAGGGCAGGAAACTTTCTGAAGTTGGTTGTTCACTCGGAGACACGCACAAAAGAAAAAGCACTGCTCGCTTTTCCTGGATGAAGGGAAATTAAAGCTGGGGTGGTTTGGGGGCTGAGAACAGGGAGGGCGAGGTGGGGAAAGCCTCGAGCAGAATGAGTTGATCTCGCAAATAAAAAGGAGGGCTGTCCCAGGTCGCACGGTTCCTCCGAGGATTTTGTCCCCCCGTGGGACCGCGGTGGATGGGTGCTCGCTGGGCTGCACCCAAAGACAAAAGCAGGAGAGCAAACCAAAGCAGCAGCCCCAAAACATCTCCCCTAACCCCCCAGCTGATCTAAATCCGCATTTCTTTCCCAGGCACGGACAGAAAACGCGGCCGCCAGACCTACACCAGGTACCAGACCCTGGAGCTGGAGAAGGAGTTCCACTACAACCGCTACCTGACGAGGAGGAGACGCATCGAGATCGCCCACGCCCTGTGTCTCACGGAGAGACAGATCAAAATCTGGTTCCAGAACAGGCGCATGAAGTGGAAAAAAGAAAATAAAACTGCCTGCTCCGGCTCCAACAGCCAGGAAAAACCAGACGCGGAGGACGACGAGGAGGAATGAAAGGGGCGAGGGGTGGATGGAGGAAACGTGGAAACCCACGCGAGAAGAAAAGGGGGGGAAAACACACGGAAAAAGACTATATATTAAAATAGATAAATGATAAGTGCATAAATAATTAAAAACCCTAGGAATGATACATTGTGTTTCCTGACACTGAAAAAAATACTACCTATATTAAAGTCTTTTTTTTTTGTACAATAGAATGACTATCTACCTATTAAATGTGGCTTTAGAGTCAGAATAGACACATTTTTCTATGTGAGTCTTCCTATAGTACAAGTAATTTGTAAATCTCCGTTTGTACTTCGCTGTGTACTTTTTGGTATGAAGTAACGTGGTCGTGTTTAGCACCTTTAATTTAGAAAATGTGACCTGAAAGTCTGAATGCAAATTATACTTAGCGTATATAGTCCTGTACATAATATGAATGATTATTACGCCTTCTCCCTGTAACCTCTGTCGTTCTTTTCTCCTTGCTATGCTCTTTCGTCTGTGTATATTTTTACCTGGATTTCTTCCTTGTTCAAGTCTCTACGAAAAAAAGAAGAGGAATTAATATTGTGCTACGTAAAATGTTGTATATCAAAGTAGCAAATTATTTAATGGCGACGCGTTGCTTTTTTTTTTCCCCCCTTGTCTGTGATTATTATTCTTCGAAATAAAAAGGAAATCTCCAATAATCTACCATCGCGTTGGGTTTCTTCCTCTTTTAAAAATAACAGACGGGCTTTTGGAATTGCTTTTTCTCATGTAAAATAAATATATTAAAAGATCCTTTTAGATGAATACATGCCCCGACCTATCATCCTGGAGGTCTCTCTTTTTCTAGGACAATCACTCCTTTCAAAATTTTAGTACCTTTTCAGTAGCTTTGGCGAATATAGTAAGATATCACTGATATTCGGGGCTCTCGAAATGCGGGCTGCTCTCCTTTCTCTCTCCCTCCGTGACTGCGCTGGGGCTATTACTGAAGTAGGTAAGAGCATAAAGGAGGAATGCGAAGAAGCCAGAAAGAGCCCAAATAGCCTTTCCGCCCCTTGTTTTAATTCTCTTCTTCTTGTAACTAATTTGCAGAAACCCAATCTATTTTGCCGTGCCTTTAGTATATATATTTTTTTAAGATTCTCCCTCCGCCCTTCAATTACTTTACTGCGGACTGGAACTCTTTCATTAGCACCAAATAATGTTTAGCATCAAAGCACGCATAAAATAAATTAAAGCAATTAAACGCAGGAAAAAATCAACAATGCAAAACAAAAGGCGAGTAAATTTAAGCACTTGCGCGGGGGAGCATCCTCGCCCCTCCCGCCCCTGCCTGTTTATTTACATTGCCAGCCTGCGCAGTAAAACCGCGGATTCCTCCCGCGGAGCCTGCACGTAATTTACTCCACAAATGCGTTGCGCAAGATGCACAGGGAGGAAAAAAAAAAAAAAATGCAGCCAGCTTTGGAAGGACTTGGCGATGGCAGCTTTCCACCTTCTCCCCTTCCTTCCCTCTCTGTCTCGCTGCTTTTTCACCACCCACCGCAGCTGCCTTCATGTCCTCAGCGCAGGGCATCCTTCCGCAGGTTTTAGCGAAAATAAGGTGCCACGTCAAGCATCTGCGCGCCCACGTCTCCAATACAGATTTGCGGTATATGCTGCATGTACTAATTATGGGAAGCCCATTAGTAAAGGCAGCAGCTATTATGGCTTTTGCACACTGAAATTCCCACTTGAAGGGAAGGGAAAAGAGGGAAATCTTCCTTTTTCCTTGGTGAACCCCCTTGGTGCAATGTCTTTGCGGGAGCGCTCTGTGCATAGCGGGGATGGGGGAAAAAAAAAAGAAAAAAAAGCAACGGTTCCAGAAATTTCCCCCCCGCCGCTGCTGGACCGCAGTGGCCCGGCTGGTTGCCCCCCTGGCACGGAGCTCTGCGGTCGGGGGGCAAGCAGGGATTGAGGAGAAATCCATGAAAAATAGGCGAAGCGAGGCACACCGACGCTTTAACGCGCTGAAGCCAGGGCAGCGGTTCAGCGGCGGGGTGACCCACCTTGCCGGAGCATCCCCCCCCCACCCGCGCTATAGCGGGGCCGCGGGGGGACCGGGGCGGCTCCTCGGGGGGGGCCTGGCCGCGGGGGGCCCGGCAGGCACCAACCCCGCCGGCTCGGCTCTGCCCGGGGCATGGGCACCCCGGCCAGGCTTTTAGTGCCTTTATTTGCCTCTTCCCCCCCCCGCCCCCGAAATCTGCTAATTGCCCCTTTCAGCAGAAAGGATCCCGATTGCGTCAAAAAAAGACATCAAAAATCCCACCCGAACCCCACTGTTTTACTGTGCCTTTCCCCATTTAAAAGCCAACCCCAAGCTCTTTATTCCGGGGGGGCCGTTATTGTCCCTAGCCTAACGTGCGAGGCGTTATTCGATTATTTCTCTCCAACCCCCCCCCGCTTGCAACCAAGGAGGGGGGAAAAAAATCCCCGAACCCGCTTTCATATTCTTTTATTTTTGTTTAAAAAAAAGATGGCGGCTAAGAAAAAGACTGCTGTTAAACCGGTCATGAAGAAATGCAATAAATTCCTTGTTGTTTTATGAAAATTTACAACTTTGTGATAGAACTTTATGAGTGGCTGGGTTCTGGGATTGGCCAGAGCCGGTCATGTGGACTGCTAACCGTGAACATGAACTTTTTATTATTTCCCATGTGGTTATATTGCACCATTCTTCTGTCCGCTGCACCTTGGGTCGGATCAGTGTCCTCTATAGGGCTCTCGCCTCTTTACATTTTTTTACTTTTGTGTATAAGCTCGATAGGGCTAAAACAGGGGAGAGGGGAGGGGGGACGCCTATACACACATCCACACGCACACATAGGCACCCACCTCCGCGCACACACATAGCAAAAGAGTTATACGATTTTTTTTTAATTTTTTTTTTTTAATTCCTCTGTTAATTTGCCTGCTGATTTGGAATCTCAGTAGTAATGGAGGGGCAGAGGAGATTCTGGACCGAGTGGAGGCTATCATTTTTCAAAGAGGGAAGTTACTCCATTTTCTATGCAAATGACAGAAATGCAAGAAGCTCTCACAAGTCAGAGAGGCAATCGACGGCTATCAGGTTGGGACAATATTTGTCAGCTAACAGATAAGCAAACGCTGTCTCTCTCTCCCTATATATTTTACTTATACCACAGAAATGGACGTCAAAAGGTAAGGGAATAATATCTGTTTCTCTTAATTTAATTTTTTTCTTTGAGAAAATGCATTTGTCAAGCTGCCTTTTCTATTCCATTCCCCATCTCCCTCTCCCCTCTGCCCGGGGGGGGGGAAGAGAAAGAAAAGGGTGGGGTGATGAAGAAGGAGACACTGGAAGAAATCAGGGGTGGTGGAAATCTGTTTAAGTAACAATTTCCCCGAAAAAGTGGAGCGTAAAGGTGAGAAGAAGAGAGAAAGGGAGAAAGGAGAATGGAGAAAAGGTAAAGAAAGAAATTGAGAGGAGGAAAGAAAGAAATAGAGAAAGAAAATGGAAAAATATAAGAAAGAGAGAAATAGAGTGAGAAAGAAACAGAGGAAGAAAATAAGAAAGGAAATAAGAAGGTGAAAGAAAAATAAAATAACGGAATAAGAAGGAAAAATAAAGCCTGTAAGGTCACCTGGAGATGGTAGACTTGGAATGAAGGATTTTGCAGTAGCTCGGTGACGGAGGCTTTTAGATACTGCCTTTAAAAAAATACCAAACCCTTTGTGGGCAGTTGTCGTGTTTTATTTTTTCCCCCTCGCAGAATCTCTTGCCAGTTTGCCTGTCTTCAGGCGAGCCCAGTAATTTGGCGAAGTTTGTGTGGAAGCCAGTTGGGTTTTGCGTTGCTCTCCAGGGTCATTATTATGGGGGTGGTTTCTTCGGAGAGGGCAGTTCGCGGCAGTCCTCGGAAATAAGGTTCTGGAAATTAGTTTAAAAAAAAAAGGGGGGGACAAAAGAAGAAAAGAGAAAAAAAAAAAGATAATAAGAATGAAACCAACCCAGAGCGCAGCGCTCTCATTGTGTTTTTTTCCCCCCTCCTGAAACTCCCAAATGAAGCTGACGTTGCGATGCCATAAACCTCCTTGTATTTAATTGCGTTCTGCAGCGTTAACGGGGCTTTACGGCTTCCCCGGCCGGATACCGGCTTGGGCTTCAGCCCCAAGCGCGTCGGGGCTTCTCCACACCAGGTCCTCTGCAAAGCTCCCTCTCCTCTCCCTCTCCGATTCCCTAACGCTTGCCTTCGGGTTTAGCAAAATATTTGTCCGGAGCCGCCCGTCATTTTAAATGTGTTTTTTTTTCCAAGATTTCCAGGGGGGAGGGGTTGAAATATAGTATTAATTGCTACTGTTACGAGGTGGTTTTAAAATAAGATAATGTAAGAGCCTGTGTATGCGAAGCGAGATTGAGTAAGAAGAGATTCATTACTTAAGCATAAACCATTTTATGACGTGACGATTTATCTCGCCTAAACTGACTGTGCCTGAATATTGTGTGGACAAGAGTAAATGATCGCAAGCCGTGGAAATAATAAACAGAAAGTCATTTTTAAAAGCTGTTTCTTCCCGAACCTGTTACATTTTTCATAAATCACGGGGGAAAAAACCCTAATGCCGGTTCAAACGCCTGTTCTCCCTTTTCCCTAAGTCGCTCCGCGCTCGGTTGGTTTGCTTTTTTTTGCTCTTTGTCAGAAAAAAAAATTATAAAAAATAATTTAATTTAGAAACCTTGCTCCAAAACGCTTTTACGCCGATTCTTCCCCATCCTGCGTGGGCAACCACTTGTGGAAAGCACGCACCTCGGTGCGGGCAGGTCTTTTTAACCATTTCAGCCCGGTCCGGCGTGGGATGAGCGGGACACCTCCCCGCACCCCCGGGGGTGGAGGGTGGGGGGGTCCGCGCTGCTCCCGGCGGGGCTCCCCTCCCGGCACCTTCCCCTGCTTATTTCTTTCAGAAAATAAACCCGAGCGGCAGCGGGCGCGGGCAGCCCCCGCCGCCCGGCCCCGGTGCGGCCCCGGGCTCGCCCATTCCCCGCCGTCTGCTGCCATCTACCGTCGGCGGCGGCGGGCGGCGGCTCCCGGGGGGCTCCCCGCTGCCGGTGCCCCGGCGGGGGGGGGGGTCCTGCCCCGGCTGCCCCCTCCTCTCCCCGGCCGGACCGCAGCCCCCCCCCGGCTCCGCTTCGCCCCTGCGGCCTGGTGCCCTGCCGTGCATTGCGGAGGGTGGATGTGCTTTAGCTCTACGCCTCGCCCTAAAGCGGCTGAACATACACACATAAGGTGCTTTCGCACATATATGTGCCCTCACATGCGAGCTACGGCCATGCCATGTGCGCGTGCTGATCTATACATCCCCCAACCTACGCCGCTCCGCTCTACCTCCGTTCCGCGCCAGGGGTGTGCAAAACCTATAGGCGCAGACCCTATAGGCGCAGACCCTATAGGCGCACAGCCGCCCGCAGGCTCGCAGCTCTCGGGCTATATGGAAGATGAAAGGTGGCCGGCTGGTTGCTGAGCGTGAACAGGAGCGGAGATGTTGGAAAACGCAATGCACGAATGACGTACGAGGCGCGGGGGGTTCAGCTCCTCATAAAAGGCAGAGGAGCCTGCGCGGATTTATGGCTCGGCGTGGGCATTTCGGTGGGGTCTGGAGAAGCTACGTCAAGTCGTGTACACAAAATTGAGGTGGTTGCTGGGGAAGGAGCGGGGAGCAAAGGCAGACGACGAATCACTTTTAAGTTACTGTAGGCTTTGAAGGGACAATGCGTGTCTGTTATTTTAAAAGGTTTCTCTCTCTCCCTCCCTCCCTCTCGCTTTCCCCTCTCGTTTTCTCCTTCTACCACACAGTTTCCTGGCAACTGTTTACGTCTAGACTAGGGACATTTTCTCGAAGAAAGTGAGATGCCCAGGGACTATGTTAAAAAAATAAAGGGAGGGGAGAAAAAAAAAGTTTCTCTCTTTTGACCGGCAACAGCCGTGATTAACTTGTTCCATGCTGTAATTCCCAACACCCCCCAGCACTCGCTTTCCGCATTTCATGATCCGTCTCGCCTTTCCCTCGCCTTCTCCCTGCTTTCCCAATATTATTTGACCGGCAGCCCCCCTTTCCCCTTCCCAGGGCTTGCTTTCGCGGAAATACCTCGGTCTGGATGCGTTTGGACTCCCCCCATGTCCCTCTCCCCCTCTGCCCTCCCCTCCTCCCCCCTCCCCTCTTTTTTTGTTAATAATTAGCTGCACTCTTTAATGGAACAATGGTAGATTATTATTGCTTCTTTTCAAAGATCCCATTAACAAGGTTATTATGCACTGCACGGGAAGTCAGGTAAATTAAACTTAAATTGCTGGAAATTAAGTTTCAGGCGGTTATGCGCGGGGAGAGCGGGTATTTTTTACACCTTCAGGGCCGGTTGTTTTAAGTACCCCAACCCTGCAGCTCTACGTGGCTCTGTCGGGGCTTTTTTCCGCTGCGATGTTGGGTCTGCATGAGCGTACAGGGCAGGCTGCTCTGCTGCCAATGGCTTTCTGTGTCTGACTCCAGGAACAAGGGGTTATTTCAAGTGTTTTCGTGGTGTTGGCTTGACTTTATGGCTGCAATAAGTCCCTCGGTAGGGAAACCCCCGCTGTGTTCTCACTTCAGAAGGATCGGGAATTCCAGCTCCGCATGAAAAAAAGAGAGTTTCATTTTTTATTGGAACCAACTGCACTGAACTTTCTACCAAGTTCTTAGCGGGTTTAGCTTTCACACAAGCAATGCTCTGTTCTGTTTGCCTTTCGAAATATTTGGGTGTTGTTTTAATCCCCTCATCTATCTGCCTGCCTCTGCTTGGTGGGCTTGGCTTTTGCTGGCCAGAAAAGCAAAGCGACAAAAAGTGGGACCTTCCTGGGCAGAGAGCTGGGATTGTACATACTGTAAATACTTCTCTTTATCTGCATTTATCCCCTGCCAGTTGAGTGATGCCTGTCAGGAGGGGAAAGCCGGCTTCCCGGCGCAGTGAAATGTGTTATTCCACCTTCTGGTCTCTCTCGCAACTTCCCCGCTTTATTGCCTCCTCCTTCGCAAAGCCCGCGCCTGGTTTTGAGGAGATGAGGCCAAAGACTAAACAGAGAAGTGCCCACCCGTGCCCTCCCAGCCGGGTCTAACTTAAGGGCTACTGTCTAAGCCCGCTTCTGCGGCCGCTGGTGCTCTGTGCCGCGTCCCTCCCGGCTGGGCTGGCGCTGGAGGCGTCCAAAGAAAATAAATTCGCAAAATCGGGCTGGGATTTACCTTCGGACTTCAGCGGGGAAGGCAGGAGAGCGGCTGTTAAACAGCTACACCAATAAGCCAACATTTTAAATTTTTTTTAAATTTAATTTTTGTTTCTAAAGCTGTTGAACTGGGAATAGAAAGCACCTCTGTGCTCAACCTTCGGTTCTCTGAGATTTAGTGCGGTTTAAGACCTCTGCTCGTATTTACTTGTATTATAGGTGGCAAATCAATTAGACCGCGGGCCTGACCCTGCGGAAGATGAAAACTATGACAGGCGTTGGGGTTTTTTTCACCTTGGAAACCAAGTTTTCTTCTTTTCTTTTCCTCCCCCAAATAACCAGCTATAGGCTCATCCTCCTAAGAGGCGTATTATTTTTTTATCTATAGCGCGTCTAACATGTCAGCAATCAGCAATTAGCAAGCGGCCAGCTTCAATTAGTGCATTTTTATTTTCTTTTAAAATGTCGACCGTCAAACTACGCAAAAAGCCTGGTTTAGCCACAAAGGTGCTAGGCTGAGCGGTATTTTACCCCGGCAAAACTTGGGGGAGGGGGATTTTTTTTTTCCCAAACAATTTCCAGGGATTTATTTGCAGAGCAATCACGAGAAGTGAGAGAAAGCATTAGAGCAAACATTTTCAGCAGATGTACTCACGCATTGAATTATCAGGACATCCCATTTCTTAGCCCAAAATTTGCATGCGGAGCTGATCATGCCAGATAATCGCTGGGTTTGCAGAGCAACAAATATTGCGCAACTCTAAGCAAATGTATGAGCTGCTCGGCTCCTGCAAAGCAGTTCACTTCAGGCTCTCATCCGATCCTGGTTTGGGTTTTTTTTTTCTTCTCTAGTCACCGTTCCCTTTCAATCCCACTTTTTTTTTTTTCCTTGCATACCAATAAAGCAGATCTACGTAAGTTTGGGTCCATTCCATACACAAAGGGAAACTCTGCAAGAACAAATATAAGAGATATCAGTCAGAGAGGGGGTGGAGGATGGAAAACTACTTCCTTTGCATGTTATTTCCTTGAATTATAAGGATTACGTTTCAGTCGAAATGTTCATTGCAGCCGTGGCATGAAACAATCTTGGCTTTGCTGCTGTAAACATGATGTTTAAAATAAATTAGCTCGTAATAAGATACCGGTTTCGTAGATACTTAAAGCTCCGTCAAGAGAGAGCCGCATTGGCAGCGCTACAGTCACCATGTAATATATGTAATTCTAGATTTGTAGCACACGCATTCACAGATTCAAGTACAGGGGAGTGTGTATTATAAGGCGTGTCGTTTCATTGCATATAAGACCCGACAGACAGATGGCTACAAATTCGGACAGGAAACAAATCCTTGATAAAACGCGAATCATCGGGGGGACAGTCCTGGGTTTAATTTAGTTGTGGTTTGTTGGTTTGGTTATTTTTTTTTCCTGTGAGATCGCTCTGATTTTCCCATTGGAAAAAAAAGGGAAGGCGGCGGTCAGAGATCCAACTCTACCTTGAGCAAACAGGGATCGGAGGGGGGATGCACCAGGTAGAGCAGAGCACATCTCTGGCGAGGAAACCCGGGCGAACCCGAGAGGCAAAGCCCAGAGCAAAGCCCAGCTTTGAGGGTGACCGGGAATTGCTCGAGACTTTCGGAATTATCCCTTCCAGCCTCTTAACTCTGCAAAAATAGATATTTCGCAGTGGGGACTGGCTCAAAGGGGGGGATGCAAGGCGGCGGGGTCTCCGCGCACCTCCCGGGCAGCAGCCCCAGCTTTCCTCTCGTTAAAAAAGGGAAAAAATCTCGATCGGTAACAATCAATAAACTCAGCTTTTGACCGTAACCCAAGGCTTCCTTTTAGCCATAAAAGGTCGGGCATAGATTTGGTATTAACAAAAAAACGCAAGAGGGCACAATGCGGTACCGGCCTCCGGAGGAGATCGGGATTTAGCAAGGGATAAAGGAAATACTTCGATTTGCCATTTATCTCCCGAATATGGAGCTTTTGCAGGGGAAAAAGAAATAAAAAAAAAAAAGGAGAAAGATGCGATCTGTGAAAAGCGAAGGTTTGGTTCAAGCGAGCGCAGCTTTTCTGAACAGGGCATGCTAATCTATGGTAATTAGATAATCATAAACCGAAATAAGTTGTCAAAACCGATTTCTTCTCCTATAGCAAATCTAAGTTAATCGACCGGCGGGATCTCCTCCTTGCAAAGTTCACACACAGACACACACAAAACTTTTTTTTTCCTTTTTTTTTTTTCTTTTGTGTTGTTTTCTTTAACTGCAGCAAAGTACCCGGCCATTTCAGGACGATTTACAAACACCAGGGCTTAAAGTTTTCCGAATGCGAATAATTAACTTCTTCCCCCCCCCCATAGCCGGCATTTGTGGCCGTCGGCTGTGTGTAAATACACATAGGCGCGCAGTCGGCCGGCCGCGCAGCCGGGCTCTCGCACACCCCCGCGCCGGGCTCCGGGGGCGGGGGGGGCCGCGTTTATTTATTTATGAAGCTCCGAGCGCGCCGGGAATGTTTCTTTCGGCAGATATTATATATTTGGTTAAGGGGGTGCATTTCTGTTGTTTAAAAGGGAGGGAAAAGGGGGTGGATGGTTTGTTCTTGGGGTCCCTGGTGCAATCTCAGCTCCTCATGGGTGCTATTTTGCAACCTCAGGCGCCTGCTATTGGTCAGCCCATGATCAGATGGTTGTATTTCCTTGTGTCCCTCGCTGGCACCACGCCATCTCCCTTCAGCTAAAACCCAATCTCCGATATACTACTAATAGCTAAACCACTTGGACTATAAAACACAACAAATCATAAAGCCGGGAAAGGACGGCAGGCTCCTTCCAATGAGTTCTTATTTTGTCAACTCGACCTTCCCGGTGAGTCTGGCGGCGGGGCAGGAGCCCTTCCTGGGACAGATCCCGCTATATCCCTCGGGCTATGCGGATCCTTTGAGGCACTACCCCACCACCTATGGAGCCACGGGCGTCCAGGAGAAGGGCTATACCTCCTCTCCTTACTACCAGCAAAGCAACGGAGCCTACAGCCGCAGCTCCGCCTGTGACTATGGGGCCGGCGGGTTTTTCAGGGAGAAGGACCCTGCCTGCGGCCCCCCCAGCCTGGACGAGGTGCCCTTCGCCCCCGAGCCGCGCAAGTCGGACTGCGCGCAGAGCAAAACTGTGTTCGGAGAGAGCGAGGAGCACAAGTGTTCCGCCCCGGTTTACCCCTGGATGCAGCGGATGAACTCTTGCAATAGTGAGTTTACTCTTTTACAGAAATAAATACATCAATCTCCTCCCCCCCTTTCTTATTTGTTACCGCCAGAGAGAGAGAGAGCGAGCGAGCGAGGGAAGCAGGGATAAGGTTCACTTTAGAGCCCAAACTTCCAGCGGGGAAGTTGGGCGACACGAGAGGCTCCAACTTGCTCCTGCCACGCACCAAAACTTCACGCCGCTGAAGTATTTCCTCCCAGCACCCCCCAGCTAAAAAGTTTGCCCCGCATTTAAACCCCAATACAGGATTTCCCCATTCCCCCCCCTTTTTTTTTGCACATTCCAGTTTGCGTGTCACTCAGCTACACCGATTTGTCTCTGTCTTTCCCCCACACGCACAGGGAGATATCTTTTCTAAATCAGATCTGGATGACTTTACACACGCACGGACCCGCACCCCCACGCAGCTCCCTCTCTCGCTGGCTACCCGCTCTGGAGTTAAATAATATAAAAGCGTTTAAATATTTGAAAGGAGAGGGCTACATTTTTAATGAAACTTGCACATAATGAAAAGTCTGCCCGGGGAGGATTTTTTTCCCCCTGGTGATATATGACTTCTTTAAGTGCTGTTTCCTCAATCAGGAAAAAAAAAAGGGGGGGGGGGAGAGAAAAATAATAGAGGCTCACCACCCTCCTTCCCATGTTTAGATGCATTTGTTGCCTTTTAAGTTCCAAATTGATGTCCATTAGCGCAGGGACATAAAGTGTTGTGTCCTCTTTAATGTAGAGTTTGGGCAGATCGATTCACTTCATTATTGCTTAAATGCTCAGATCTATTACAGTTGCCGGTAGGGTAGAAAATAGCGAGGGCGGGCGGGGGGGGGAGAACACCTTGCGATTTTTCATCCCGGAATAAGATAGATCTTGCCCTGTCTCCCCAGCCCTGCCTGCAGCCTGGCAAGTTCAGCATTAACCCTACTGCCCCGCTGCCTGCAGCGCGGCTGCGGAGCCTCCGCGGGTGCGGCCCGGCCGCGGAGCCCCCCTGCGCGCACGGAGGGGCTTCACCGCCACCGGGCTGATTTTGGGGTTGGCCAAAGCCTCCGCAGGGCCGGGGAGCGGGCACCCTCCCCTCCGCACGCAGCCGCGGTGCGGGGCGTAGCATCCCCGCGGATTATCCAGCATCTCCGCGGCTCCACTAAACCTCAGGGCTTTCCCCTCTTTTTCCTTCCCTCTCTTTTTTTTTCCCCTTTTTTTCCCCATTTCCCCCCCCTATTTTTTTTTCCTATTTTTTTCCTATTTTTTCCCTATTTTTTTGCGGGTGTCACAGGTTCCTCCTTCGGGCCCAGCGGCCGCAGAGGCCGCCAGACCTACACCCGCTACCAGACGCTGGAGCTGGAGAAGGAATTTCACTTCAACCGCTACCTGACCCGGCGCCGGCGGATCGAGATCGCCCATTCCCTCTGCCTGACGGAGCGGCAGATCAAAATCTGGTTCCAGAACCGCAGGATGAAGTGGAAAAAAGAGAATAAATTGCTCAACTCCTCGCAACTGAGCGCGGAGGAGGAGGAGGAGAAAACGGCGGAGTGAAAGTATTATTTAAAGCACACACAAAAAAAAAAATAGAGAGGGAGTGAGTGAGTGTGTGTGAGAGCCGAGAGGATGAGGGGGGTGTGGGCTGGCTGCGAGGACAGGGAAAACCTGCACATTGGTGGGACAAGCCCTCTGCAGCAGCGGCAACAGCTAGAAAGTTTGGGCCACCAATGCCATGGACTCGTGTTCCCAGTGATCTGTCGTGTCCAGAAAAAAAAAAAAAAATCAGGCTTCTAGTTGCGTTTTTTAATTTTTTTTTCCCTTCCTAGACCTCCCTCCCCTCCCACTCCACCCCCCGAAATGAAATAATAATAATAAAAAGTGAAGAGAGAGAGAGAGAAGGAGGAAAAGAAAGGGAAAGAGAAAAGACAAAAAAAAAAAAAGGACTCCTACCCGTGTTTCTACCCTTGGTGTCACTGTTAGTAATCTGCTAACTCTTGTATTTAATGGAAGTGCTGCAATATATGTCATTTGGGGTGTTTATTGTCTTAATTTTGTAAAAATGTTTCATGCACGGTTGACATAGGGGTTTTGTTCATTTTTCTTTTTTTTTTTTTTTCTCCTTTGGTAAATTAATCAAGCCCTGGGGTCTTTGTAATTAGTTTTTTGGGTTTTGTTTTGTTTTGTTTTTTTTAAAAAGGAAAATCTACTGAAAGAACGAGTACTACCTAAAAGGATGCAAAAGCAACAACAACAACAGAAAAAAAGTTATATTTTATTAATTTTTGTACGTGTTGTGTTTGAAGTTTGTCTTAGGTATGAACATGGAATTCTCTAATAAAAACAAAGTCTTCGATCTCACGCACACCACCCTGTCATTATTATTGTTATTATCTTTCCCTTTTCCAGGGGAACTTGCCATTCTTAAGGAGCAGAGGGTTGTAAAGAAAGCCTTGCTTCTCTCTGTTTGACACTGTCTCCTAATCTGCAAGGACAAGCAACTCCAAGCGCACGGAAGTTACAGTGGAGAGATAAATCTGGTTTTCCCTCTTTTTGTCTAATCTGAAATGGAAGACCTTTCGCCAATAGTATTTCCTCGCTGACATTCTGCTTTAGTATCGCTCTTTTTTATTGTTACAGTACAAAGAGTTATGACGAAACGCCCTCCATATACATAATAAATCAAGGAAACAGGCAAAAATATGCTCTCATTTATCTACCAAAGATACCTAACATTTGCCTAGCATCTTTCAAACATCTGGTCCCCTACTTCATATCCCCAAATCAAAGTGAAGTGTATTGCAAAAAAGTCCAGATTTCAAGGGAATTTGCCCTGCGAAACGAGGAGCTTCTCAGCTCCGGGAACACAGCCTCCGTTTAAGGGGGGAAAAGAAGTGGAAAAAAGCTAAGCTAAGTCTGATGAGCTCCTTTAAAAGAGTAGATTTTTATTTTCACTTGAAAGCGCTTTCCATGGCTCCTTTCGAGAGGCTGACTTTGCTCGGGATGGGATGGGGACGGTTTCTGCTCCGTACCAAAGAGGAATCTCGTGCATGCAAATAGCAAACTTTTCCTGGGTTTGGGAATTAAACGAAAGGAAGTGCTTCTTCTGCTGGGGATTTAGGACTGGAAGCAAGCGACCAGCCCAGCCTATTTCGGATACCGTTTTCTGCTGCTTCTCAGGGGGAAAACGCGATGTAACAGTATCTCCTGCCTCCCATCCCCTTTCCCCTCTGCCCACCAGAAATACCTATGTATGAATGCATTCCCCCATGCCACAAGCTGGTTTAATGTCAGTCACTTTTAAAATCAATTCATGCAGAAGCTTCACAGCTGTAGGACATTTACTATTATTGCCACGCTTTTCATTGCCCGTAATTATTATAATTATATGTCACTTTCAATATGGCGCATAATTTCCAATGAGTTGCAGACAAGCATATGAAATTCCTAAACTGCCTTGGAAAAAAAAAAAAAAGAGAGAAAAGAGAAGAAGAAGAAGGAAAAAAAAAAGAAAGTAATGCTTAACAAAGCACAGCTCTTTCACAACGTTTTTACCAATTTCAGAGTGCTTTTGCTCCCCAATATTCCTTGCAGGTTAGCAAATGGAAAGGAAAACCAACGTAGCACAATGCTGTGTTCAAAGAGGACGCGAAACGCTCAGGAACGAGAATATCCTAAAACCAACGTTGGCAACCGGTTCCACCGCCTGGACTTTCCTTCTTTGCTTTTATTTCTCCCTCCCCCCCTTTTTTTTTTCCTCCCCCTCCAGAATTAAGGTGCGACCGCATCGCTGGCCCCCGCTCAGCGAAGCCTGACTTTTCGGACAATAACACGCGAAATAACCCCGCGCAGCCCCGCTGCCCCCCCCCCGCAGCAGCCCCCTCCCTTCAGACACCAAACGCGAAGCCTGCCCGGCCTCCCGGCGACCCGGCACCTCATCCCTCGCTGCGCTCCGGCTCCCCGGCGGCCTTAGCAAGGAGGGAATTAAGAGTTTAATAAAGCAAAGGAGCCGGGCGAGGGGACCCACGCGGGGAGCGCGGGCCGCCGCGGGCTCCCCGTGTCCCCCGTCCCCCCCCCTTTCATCTCCGCCTTGGTTTTGGGGAAGAAAAAGGCCGATAAAGGGGGGGTGCGGAGCGGGGGGCGGCGGGGCCGGGTGTGGGGGTGCGGGGCCCCCCCCGCGCGCGGCGCGTGCCCCCGCGCGGCCGGCAGGTGGCGCGCTCCGCCAAGGCGGGGGGCGCCGCGCGCGCGGGGATTCGGGGCGCCGCGCGCCGACTTGGGCCTAAACCGGCTCCGCGATCGTCATTATTTGTAACCATAGAGCATGAATTACCTCTTGAGGTCATCAGTGAGAATTTACGACTGGTCAACAAAAGCACGTGATTCCCAAACGCACCCACACCCTCCCCCCCATATTTGGCCGCATACATAGCAAAAACGAAGTACAGTGCATTGCTATAATTCATTAATACATCATAAATCGTCAAGCACAGGGTTATAACGACCACGAGCCACAAATCAAGCCCTCCAAAATAACCCAAATGAGCTCTTACTTTGTAAACTCGTTCTCAGGGCGCTACCCAAATGGCCCCGACTATCAGTTACTAAATTATGGGACCAGCAGTTCCATGAACGGTTCTTACAGAGATTCAAGCACCATGCATTCCAGCTCTTATGGCTACAACTACAATGGGATGGACCTTAGCATCAACCGCTCAGCCTCCTCTAGTCACTTTGGGGCTGTGGGGGAGAGCTCCCGCGGTTTCCCTTCTCCAGCTCAGGAGAGCAGGTTTAGACAGGCGTCTAGCTGCTCCTTATCTTCTCCCGACTCCCTTCCCTGCTCCAACAGCGAGAGCCATGGAGGCAAACCCGCCCCGTCCCCCTCCGACCAAGCTACTTCTGCCAGCACCACCAACACAAATTTCACAGAACTAGACGAGACCAGCGCGTCCTCGGGAGCCGACGAGGGCACTCCAATAAGCAGCAGCATCCCCCGAGCGCAGGCAGAGCCCATCGCAACCTCCACCGCAGCAACAGAAGGGCAGGCACCTCAGATATTCCCTTGGATGAGGAAACTTCACATTAGCCATGGTACAGCTACTTCTTTTTCCGTCGTTGTCGTTGTTGTTGTTTATTTTCGCACCCCCCTCGCTTTTTCTCTTGTGTTTTTTTCCCCCCTTTTCCCCCCCCACCCCCCCACCCCGCTCCCTTTTTCCCTCTCCTTCCTTTTATTCGGTGGAGGCGCTTTGATCAGAAACGCAGCTATTTATTGCTTTTGTATTTCTTGCTCTGATCGCTGCTTTAAAGCTGCCTCTGGCGCCTGGAGGGGGGGCGATTTTATTTTAGTTTCGCTATCCTTGCCGCGAAATTTGCGCTTATTTCAAGCTCTCAGCTCTGTGCGGATGGTGGGAGAAGGCAATTTAAAAATTGAGGGAAGGGGGTGTTCCTCGGGGGGGGGAGAGGAAAGGGAAGAATTGACCATTTAAATGGCATTATATGCACAGATGGGTCTCTCAGCCCTTTCCTACTCTTATTTTGCCGGGTGTATTCTTGACAATCTGCTCCTGACAAAACCAAAATTGCGAGGAGATACACGGGGAATAGCGACCCCCCCCCCGCCCCGCTTTTCTCCTGGAGAAAAGAAAGCAGCGTTAAACCAGATGCCCCTGCAAACAGAGCCAGAAACACCCAGGCAGAGGCGAAAAGGGGAGATTTCAAGATCTCCCTTCTCCAGTTAAATTATGAATATTGAGTCGCGACTGTCGGTTCTGGAGGGGCCAAGGGTGGGGGGTTTTACACGTGTCTGGGGGTGTGCGAGAAAGGGGGGGGGCTGTTATTTGGGGAATAAGCAGCTTTCCTAGCTGCTCGAAGGCGGCGAATATTTTACCTCGGTATTTAAAAAAAAAAATAGCCTTAAGGATAACAAAAATCCTAGCAGAAAGCAAAAACCCCAACCCCGCTGTTGTCCGTGTTATTCAGACATGACTGGACCAGACGGTAAGAGGGCGAGGACAGCGTACACTCGCTACCAGACCCTGGAGTTGGAAAAGGAATTCCACTTCAATAGATATCTCACCCGCAGGAGGAGAATAGAGATCGCTCACGCTCTCTGCCTCTCCGAGCGCCAGATCAAAATCTGGTTCCAGAACAGGAGGATGAAATGGAAGAAGGATAATAAACTGAAAAGCATGAGCTTAGCCTCGGCGGGCAGCACCTTTCAGCCATAAATTCTAGAGGAGGAATATCCAGGAAAGAAGAGGAGACGAGAAAGAAATACGTAAATAAATAAATAAAGCGCCGCAGATCTTAGTTTCGGAGTACTGTACAGTGAGGCACCTTCTTTTCGGCATGTGGTTGATATCCTAAACCAACGCGTATGGTACCGTTATCCCAGGACTGAGTTCATGTCGTGTTCTGTTGGGGTTTTTTTAAATTTTTTTTTAATTAAATTTTATTTCCAGATGCTCCTCATGCTCTTGTTGTTCTTATAAATGTATGTGTCCGTGCTCTCTTGATGCTTTCTGGAAAGCTAGCATGTTTTATGTGAGCCCTTTAAATGTTATAACTTATTTATAAATTGAGAACAGATACGATTGTTTGTTTATTTGTTGGGTTTTTTTTTTTCCCCTTTCCTGAGTTTACTGCTTTTGGGTGAGTTCTTCTCTGCCTAAGCTAAAATCGGGGGTTCCTGCACTACAGTCGCAGAAAAAAAAATCTAAAAAACCAAACAAAAATGTAAAAAAAAAAAAAGAAAAAAAAAAGAAAAAAGAAAAAGCTCTTGTATCTGTCTTAAAATTGTCCAGTCTGTGTTTTAGTTCAAACTTCAGGCCAGGATTTCTAGTCCCAGGCTAATTCCGAGACGTACTCTTAGACGTGGGTAAACTTCACTATTAAAAAAAATGTATAAAATCGGACCAACAATAGAGTGCTCTAATGTTTGTAAATACTAGAAATATTTCTGATGTGACTAATAGACGGTTCGTAGTGGGCAGAGTGAATGCAATGTTATGTGTAAAAATGGCATCTGTCATGTCTAGCTGCCTGGTAGTACTTTGCCAATAAGCTTTTTGTATTTGTTTGTAGCTTTACTTGAAGTCAAATAAACGTTTCTCCTATTCACAAAGGCTCCCAGTCGCACTTTATCCACAACCCCTGAGCCTCGCAGCAGACGCTAAAGCCGGAGGGATGCCTGGCACGGGGCTGAGCCTGGGCTCGGAGCTCTCAGCAGAGCCGCAGCCTCCCCTGGGCAGCTCCCGGGGAGCTCGGAAACACCAAATATTCCCAGCAAATCCCCCTCTGGCACCGCAAACGCGACCCTCCGCACCGCCCGGCCGCGTCCCCCCCAGCCCAGCCCAGCGCAGCCCACAGCCCACCCTAGCAGACAAACCGGTTTCAAGCCCTTCGCCTCGCAATAACACGGTATAAACGCTTCCCCGGCAGATTTACGTGCATTTCAGGAATTGTCAGATACAGATATACACACGCACAACTTAAAAGCGAGAGGTATTTATAGCCACATACACGTCCACGTAAAACTGCGTGCTATAGAACTACAGATCTGTGTGTTTGTATAGATATATTTATTATATATATATATATATATAACATGTATATACATAATACATTTCTGTGCTAAGCTGTACTCTCTCCGCTGCCTCTCGTCCTCGGTTTCTTGTGCTTAAACTGCTTTCACCTCCTACTCCCTGGCTCAACATGTAAATAACAGCTCACAGCTCCGCAACTACTGACACTTACTACACCGAGTCATTTTGGCTGCAGATAATTTAACATCATCAAAGATGGCAAATGTTGCCATTTCGCTACCTAGGGAATCTAACCAGGCACGAGATACTCCGCTTTAAAGTCGCTCGATTTGGCAAAACGCCACTGACATCTCTACAATACAGCTTAGGCTTTTTGTTCGTAGCAAGTAAAGTTGGAGCTTAAAACTTACCAAACTTAATCTCCCACTGTTTAGGTACTTCTTAAGTGATTTTGAGAGGGATGTGAAGTGGACTGTCAGATCCCAAACCATTTGCTCGCCTTCCCTTGAATTTTTTTTTTTTTTTTTTACCAATAGCAAACTATACCAAAAGTGGGTATGACATTTAGATGTCAAATGGATAGGGTTTTATCTAGAAGTTAGATCGTAAAAATCGCCCAGACCTCAGACAGATACCCCTCACTGGCTCTCAAAAGTCACGTGAGGTCCATAAAGTTAGTTTTATGGTTTTGGGGAGTTGACAATGTACAATATATTTCACATTCTCTAGAATGTTAAGTGACACTTTAACTGCTTGGTTTGGCTTGTAAGGGGCAGCAATGGGTGAGCACTTTTCCAGATGAGATAAACGTTGCAATTGCAGGGAACATGTTTTGCGGGTCCAGTTTTCAGTCCAGGGAGCCAATAGACTGGAGTCCTGAAAGTAAGTTCTTCCGAAATATTATCTGCTTAAACTATTTTAAAGGGTTGATATGGCTAAAGGCTGAGCGGGGAGGAAAGAGGGTCTGTCTCTCTTCCAGAGCTTTATTTCTCACTTTTAGAAGGTCCTAATTCTTACCCTCCCGAGAGCTGGAATTGCATTACATTTCCATCACAGCTTCGAGGCCCGCAAGTAAACTTTGTGGAAGCGGGAGAAATAGAAAAATCTGTAAAGATTCATTACCATCGCAAGGCAAACTCCATCCTGTCTTTGCCGGGGGACATCTGTACTTCAGACAAAGTTTGGGTTTGTCCTTCGCCAAGTGAAAGGGCGATCGCTCGCTTGGCGGAGGGGATTCGGGGTTTGTACTGCTCGCAAATAGCCACAAATCCGGCCCATGCCTTTGCATTTCAATTAGCTCTATTCTCTCTGTGCTCTTCAGGTTGTTAACACCTTTCGATTTTACTTATTTTCACCTGCTTGCCAAAGAAATGTGTGCACTTTTTTTTTTTTTACCCCCTTTTCGGCCTGCGTAGGGACCGTTTTTTTTTCCCCCAGGGTTTTTTTTTTTCCCCCTTTCTTTTTTTTTTCTTTTGGGTTTCGTTTTTTTTTCCTAATAATAGGAACGAGTGTCCTCATATTTCCGTAGTTCGTTTCTGCCATATGGAGACACTGAATGACCGCTGTTATGTCTCCAGCCTGTCTTGAAGTGCTACAGAAAAATAATCAGAGAGGCTGCAGTTTGCATACGGACCCTCCAAACCGTATTGAACCCACCGATATCTCACAGATTTCCTTCTCCCCCTCTGAGGGTGACATCGTGCTGGCAAAGGCAGGCAGCAGCCTTTTTCTTTGGGAAAATAAACAAGTTAGCGGGGAAGGGCCGGGGAGCAGAGGCGGCCGTGGCCGGGGGCGAGGGGCTGCGGCGGGGGCTGCGGGCCCCGCTCCGGGCTGGGGCGGGCAGGTGGCCCCGGCCGGGGGCTCCGGCTCCGCGGCCGCGCAGAGAGAGCAAACCAGAGCAAAAGAGAGCAAACCAGAGCAAAAGAGAGCAAACCAGAGCAAAAGAGAGCAAAGGAGAGGGGGGGAAAAACCCTGGAGAGGTTGCTTTTTTTGAAAGCCAAGTCGCCACATCTGCAGCAGAGGTGGGGGGGGACACTTCGTCCACACCTGAACCAACTCACATCTATTCCCCCCTCCTCCTCGCTCCTTAAAAAATTAAAAAAAAAAAAAAAGTTCAAAGCGGACGTACTGGGGGGGGTGTCTAGAATTTGGAGCAGTCACACGCTTCTTTTTTTTCCCCCCTCCTTTTTACGGTAAGACAACATTTGGTGGACACATGTCCGTCTCTTTTACACAAAGCAGAATGTCCCCCTTTAGCACACTTTGGAGATTGCTTTTCCTTCCTTGGGCTGTTTTTCCTGTCCTGCTCCATGTGTCTCCTAATATCTTTGCTATCATCATTTGAACTTCTGGCTTCTCCCTGAGCAGTCAGAGGGTGGCCAGTGCAATCCTGAAAAACCTCTGCTCTGAAAACCTGTAAACACAGACGCAAAAGCTGGGAATTCAAGGAAGGGAAGCGGGGTGCAGGGAGCCTTTCCTATTCAGCAGAGTGGTTTTATGCTGAACAGCCTCCCCCTAAGCTCTGAGCGAGCTGGGTGCCTGCTTTTCAGTTGATAATAAAGATATTTTACGGGATCCTAAAGGGTTTCGATGGCATGGGCTTTAAAGGTGAATTTAGCCGCACGAACACGCCAGGCTGCAGAGGGTTTGTCTACACGGGGTTAGAAACGCTGGGAGGAGAGGGGACGTGGGGAAGGTGTGCGGCCGTGTGGGTTAGACCAAGGGGTGGCCTGCTGATTCCTTACCCTTCTGATCTGTACCGGCGACTGGAAAGAATTTCTACTGATTCAAATGATTCAAGCGATTTAGGCAAGAGAAGTGACATCCCTGCGCCTTAATGTATGTTTGAAAATGTAAGCATACGTTCAATGCATGCATGTACCCACAAACACCGTGTTTCCACAGTATATTCATCCATCCATCCATCGATCTACCCATCCATCCACCTCTTCCCCATCCATCATCTGCATCGCTGCCCCATCCCCACTCAAAGAGATTCCTTTTTTATACATAGTCCCAGGCAAACTTTCCTTTCAAATTCACTCTGATCGCAGGAGGCACAAGGTGGTTTTTTCCCTGAAGTACCACCATTTCTAATCACTTGGTGTACGCAACGTGTTATTTGAAGGGGGGAAAAAAAAGCAGACCAAGGTAGCCAGCCCAGGGGGAATTTGCAATGCAGCTTAGGTCCAGGACACTGCGGCGAGGAGGAGATGCCTGTATGGGTGACAACAGGTAACAGCCCTGTGCCACCCCTTGATTTCAGCATCCTCGGCACAGGGATGGCGCCGGGCCTGTGTCACAGCGAAGGAGCAGGGACTGGATTTCATTGCTGGCACAATAATATCACCCCCCTCCTTCCCACAGGAAACCTGCCCTCTCTGTCCATGAGATCTGCTTTCTACCTGCAGCATGCAGCATGGTTTGGGGGTTTTTGTTTCTTTTTTTTCTTGGTTTGTTTTTTTTTTTTTTTACAACCTGGGTTTTGGGGCTTTTAGAGTTTTTTTTCCCCTTTATGGTGTTAACCTCCGGCTTCCTGTGAGGCATAAGGAGGTATCATTGGCTACCATTTTACAGCCTGGAAGGGGCCACAGGCTTAGCACAGGCTTCCCCCACCCCATCCTTTAAAGAAAAAAAAAAAAATCCCCCTGTTGCTGGTGAAAAGGAAGTATAAGGAGAGTAAACAGGAAAGCGGAGCTCTGACCGTGCAGGTAGGCGGGGATTTTCCTTTGCATTTTTCATCCTTTCTCTCACTTTAATGGCATACATCAGACATGGGACAATTAGTTCTTCTGTAGCTGTAGAAGACAGAATAAATATGAAATGCTTTAGTATCGCGTCTGAGACTACGGAGAATCTCTAGGACATGATTGGTACTTAGGGAGGAAAATATCTTTTGTTTTAAACCTGCGGTTGTGCAGACCTTTATGCCGTGGCTCTGGGTATGGATGGGGAAAACCCTTTGATGTAAGGACTCGCCAACACTGAGGCTGGTGGTGGCCTGGGTAGATGGGGGCTGTTGTCCCCAGATGTCCCAAGTCCAGCGCAGCCTCCCTGTGAGCCCACCTCACCCACAGCCTCTCACTTACTAAAAATGGGTGCAGCCATACCCACTTCTGCCTTTTTTTTGCCCCCCGTCAAGTCTCTTTAGCCTCTCCCCATCCCTAAAGGTTTCCTATTTCGTTTGGTAAATAGTATCTAAACCTCGCTGGCACTTTGGGAGGAGAAAAAAACGAACCCCAAAGCAGTGATTTCTCACCCAAGACCCATCCCAGGCTCCACAGATTGGAAAAGCCGAGCTGAGCATCTGGATTAATGACAGCCCCCCCCCGCTGCCTGTGGGGCATCTCCCCAGGGCCCTGTGCCAGGGCGGGCTTGGGACCCCCGTGCCCAGGCTGCTGCTGAAGGGCGAAAAAGATGGAATTGGACCCGTAAAATACCCGTTTGGTTCCCAGGTTCGGTCAGCAATATTTTTTTGGGGGGGAAATGTTTTTTGTGAGCAGCACAGAGCGCTTTGGGGAGCGCCTCAATGCAAATTGCAGCTCGATATTGCAATGCCGTTGTCAGGCCATCTTGAATGTCACGGCTTTATTTATTTTGATTGCTTTTTTAGGCGATTTTTTTTAAAGCGTTTGTGCGTTTCAGACCTTCTTTGCTCACTGGGTATGGCGTAAGATAAAACAAAATTTCCTTCCACCCAGGTTTTAAAAACTCGACCAAGCAAGCAGGCAAACCAAACTAAAAACAAAACCAAAACAAAGAAACCCCACCAAAAACAAACTTCGCCAAGGTAACCTAGTTGCAGATGTGTATGATGTCTTATTTTATTCAACAAAAAGTGATTAAAATCTGTTAAAGGATTTAATTAAGAGAATTAAATGAAAAGGAAGGGGCACAAATGAGTTGGAAAAAAGCAAAGCTATTCTAAACGATTAAATCGCCATTTTAACAGTATAATGGGGTTTGCATACTGAAAAGAGAAATCAGAGCTCATATCTCATCAATAATTCATAGGCAAGAGGGATCATTCCGAGGTCAGCAGACTTGTACAGCCCCGGCTCCTCTCTCGGGGAGAGGGTGAGCATCGTATCACAGCACAACACGGGCCCCGGGGGCTGCCGGGTCACCTTTTTAAGGAAAACATAAGCTCCAGGCTGGGTTTTTTGCTTTCTTTCTTTTTTTTTTTTTCCTTCTTCTTCTTTTTTTTTTTTTTAATTTACCAAGTCCCGCTGCCCGGGTCTGTCGGTGGCTGGCAGTAAGAGAGGGGGAGGGCTGGGGAAGGGCTGGATGCGGTTCATATTGCTCCAATACTGACACACACCAACAATGTGGTAATTATGCTTTTGAGAAGCCAAAGGGATCTCCTTGTTGGTTGTTTTTTTTTTTTCCCCCCTTGGCCACAAAAATGAAGGTTGGGAGGCTGTGGGTCCTTATCTGCCTTGGCGGGGATGGGCTGGCGGCAGGGACCAGACATTGCACCGCTCGGGCTGTAATTCTTGTATTTTATTCTATTTAAAGGAAGAATCCGATTATTCACCTTTTTTTTTTTTTTGCAATACTCCTGTAAATGACTCCGGCCTCCACCCCCCGACCTCCCCGAGAAGGAACCATCCCCCCCCCCCCGCTCCCCCAAACCCCTTCCCTCCCCCACAGCTGAATTTCAGGCTGAGAAATTGCTCTTTCTTTCCCCCAGCCCCAACCTCTTCCCTGTTTTTATTACACGTCCGACCTGAAGGGAAGGAGCTGACGGGATTATTTAAAATCCTCTTGATAAAGGTCTCTGCTCAATTAGGGAACCCGAAAAGGACTATTATGGGGCTTGGCTCCTCCTCTGGGGGTCTCTTTCCAGCCCTAGAATGGATTTAAGAATGAAATTTTCTTTCAGAGCGTGGCTGTTTCGGTGTCTGAGCTGATTTTTCCCATTCTTTCCTCTCCTAATATTAAATAAATGATATTTGGAAGGAGGTTGATAACTTAACTCGAGAGGTGTCCACCCTGCGTAGTTTTTCCTTGTTCTGTTACCCTAAATAGCTTGGAAAAGAAACTATTTTGACAGCGAGCGTTGAAAGAATAAGCCTAGTTCGAGGGGTTTTCTTTCCCCGTTGATTTATCTCTTTTTAACATGTGTATGTATGTGTATGTATATATACACATGTATATATATACCCTTCAAGTCAAAACAAATGACAGCGCTGGGGTTTTTGTCAGGGGCGTTCTCCGGGTGGCGAAGCGGGGCTCTGTTTGTGCAGGGCGGCTTCGCGCCGGGGGCGGGGGGCAGCGGGGACGGAGCGGGGGGAAGGGGCGACCCCGGGCAGGGGGATGCGGCGCAGCCGCCTGGGCTGTAACGTCCCCAAGCAGCCAGCAGAGCTCGCTTCAGACCAAGTTCACTGCCAGCAGGGACGGGCCGAGCCGGGCCGGGCTGGGCTGGAGCGGGACCGGCCGCCCCGCAGCCCCGCGTCCCCCCCCCCGGGCTCCGGCTGCCCCCGGGCGGCCGCGGCGCCGCTCCTCGCCGAGCCCCGGTGCTCCAAAAAGAATCGTGGTAACACCTCTCCCTCCTTATCCCCCCCCAAAATAATAAAAAAAACCCAATCAGAGCAGGCTAATTACCGCAGTTAACAACTCACCTAGGTGAAATCCCAAATAAAAGAGAAATAATGCAAAGCAGCTCTGCTTTAAGGCATTTTGTTTCCTCCTGTTCTTTTAAATATAAAAGAGGGGGGGCAAAAGGGAAAAAAACAAACAGCGGTCTAAGGCAGCAATGGGTGAGCTGGAGATAAACATCTAACGTTTGCAAAGCTCTGATTTTTGGTTCTTCCCTGGGGAAAAAAAAAATCACGAAGAAATGCCAGGGTTTGTTTTTTTTTTTTTAAGTAAAAATAAATAAAATAGGGAAATCAGCGCCGCATTGGTTTCTTGAGACGTAGCCGGTAACTCTGGTCTTGGGGGGCTTGTTTAGTACAAGCATTATAGCTCGAGGGTCAAAAGTTGAGGGTCAAAAGTTTACGCTGTTGCGTGACTCAGGCTTGAGTCGAACCACTGGGAGCGATGTCAGTGCGGAAAAAAAGGGCGCAACGGGGAGGGGGGCGCGGCGGGAGGAGGAGGCAGCTCCTGGGTCAGGGCCGGGGGCGAGGATGGCGAGGTGGGGGGCGAGGATGGCGAGGCGGGAGCGAGCCCCGGCCGCGAGCCCGGGCGGCAGGGACAACAACAACAACAACAAAGCTTTGGGGTGGGATGTCGGTGGAAAATAAGGTAGATTGATTTGGGTCTCCCGTGAGGAAACGCCGGGCGACTTCTTGGTATTTTTCTAAGATAACCCCTGAAACGCTATTGGAGTCGAATTAACAGAATATAGGGGGGAATGCATTTATTAAATCCAATTACGTGGAGGTCCCTCTAGGATATTAACGCGAGCAGTTAAAAAATAATTTTCATTCCAGCGTCAATTTTGTTTGGATAGGGTTTAAATTATACCCCAAAAAAAAAAAAAAAAGTCTGACACGGTTGGTGAAAATGTGGGCTAACATCTCTGCTCGGAAACAGCCCGCAGCCCTTGGAGGGGAGCCTGGCCCCCGCCTCCCCGGCCGCCGCAGCCCCAGCGCCGAGCGGTTTTTTAAACACCGACTCGGTTGTGAGTCAAACACATCCAAAAAATGAAAGAATCGCCCGAAATAACGTCCGCGATTTACTGCTCACGTTTCTACCTTAATCGCAGGGAATCTGGAATAGTGATGTACAGGCTAAATCAATGGACTGATGGCTTTAAAAAATCCAACGTATGCATTTAAAGGCGCTTTTAAGTGCCCGGTTCGCTCGCTCGGTCCGGTGAAAGGAGCTAATTTTGTTTTGCAGCACGCTTTCCGTCGAATTTGAATGAAATGTTTTCTATTTCTTGCTTGAAATGTGACTCCACTCTGGTCATTGCAACAGTTTAATGAACTGATATAATAAATATTTCCCTTGGCATTTCAAAGTTATTTCTACACTGCCAGACTTTGAACCCTCCAAACTCTAAATATTATTTGCACTGGGACTGGGGAAGATCTTTTCAATAGCTTCTTAAGCAAACAGATCGTAGCAAAGGCAAACTCTTCTGGAAAAAAAAAAAAAAAAAAAGCCCCTGTCTAAATTTGCTTTTTTTTCCCCCTCGGCTTTTAAATATTTTCAGTGACTAAATACTTATAACAAGGGTCATTTTTTCTTGGAAGAGAAAAGAGAGAATATTAGAGCCCTGGGAAAGGCATTCTGGAAAATCCATTTGCTTTCCCGATGCGGATATATTCGTGGAGTAGGTGAAATTCAAGAGAACGTAAAGCGTTTTGTTTCGCGTGATAAGGCTCGGGTTTAATTAATTGCCGTGAATTTGCTTGGTATTTATAAAATATCACTATATAAGGGCTACCGTTTAGTCGTAACTTGGGTGATCCATCTCTTCGCCCTTGTAATTACTATACTTATCTCTCTAGAACAGTCATTTCTACTCCAGGTTTATAGAACAGGTAATGGATAATAAAGGCCATTTGTTTTCGGGGTATTAAAACAAGCAGGTATAATTTCATGGCAATAATAATAAAAAAACCAGCAGCACCTCCCAACTTTCCCTGGGATATTCGCTCCTACACCGTAGCGTTTAACTCTCAATTTAGGGACGCGAGGCTGCGTGTTGGTGCGAAGCGGCTTCATTTGGAGAGGTGGAAGGAGGAGAGCGAGGAGGGAGGGGAGGAGAGAGGGAGGAAATTAAAGGTATCATTTGCGAGGATATTTCCAATTTATCTCCCTGGCTCGGGACGGGCTCGGCGTGGCCCGGGTCCCCGAGTACCGGCCCGGCGCTGCGAACACAACTCAGGGTGGGTTTTCTAATTATTTTTTTTTGTTTTTCCCTCCCGGACAATCAACTGAATGCGCTTTTTAATCCCGATTTACTGCCCAAATGCCCTCTTTACCGCGGGGCTGGAGCTGGCGGCGGGCGCAGAGCAGCGCCGTCCCCGCAGCCCTGGCAGGGACCCGCGCCCCGTCCCCCCCGCTCCGCGCCCGCTGCTTCCCGCCTTTTAGGTGAAAATATTAATTTTTTTCCCCCCATTATAAATGAAAAGGATACACAAGGCTGGCTGGGAAACCACGCAAAGCTTAAATCTTCGTTTCCCTGGTGCAAAACAGGTGTGGGCTAATTCCCACCTCGCCCTGCAGCCACCCTCGGCGCATTTACACAGCTCAGATGCAGTCGAGGCGCCGGTTGCTCTTTATTAAAAGTTCTGCCCTAAAAAAGCACCTCAGAGCCCCAGCGCTCCCCGTTTGCTGGGTGGGTGTGTGTGGAAATCCCAGTTTAATACACAAACCCGAAAGGGCTGCGCTTCCGAAAGGAGGGGGAAAAATATTAAAATTAAAATATCCTCCTTCTCGTTGCTGCCAGAGTCGAGAGAAAGATCTCTGGGGGAGGAGGGGAATATCCCGGGGGGGAGGAAAAAAAAAAAAAGCCCTAAAAAAGAGGGCGCGGAGCGGCGCGGAGGGAGCGCGGCGCGGGGTGAAGCGCGGGTCAGCGCGGCTCTCGGCGGCCGCCGCGCTGCGGACACGCCTCGCTGTTTAACAAAGACTGACAAACTATGAGATTAATACCAAAACTTGCGGGTTTCCCACCCCAAAATGCTCAGAGGGCCTCCTGGCGCTGCCAGGAGCAGTTCCGCTCGCCTTTAAGGACAATAGTGGTTTATACTGGGGGAGCGGGGGAGGGGGCACCGACAAACCCCACCAAAAAAAAAAAAAAAAAGAGAGAGAGAAGAAGGAGAGAGAGAAATTAGTGTTCTTGCCGAGAAATAATCTCATTGAAAAAGCAACACGGGGGGAGAGCGAGCAGAATAGCCCGGGCTGGGGCGGGGAGGGGGGCAGGGGGTTCTATAGGATTCCGCCTGCAAAACCTTACCAAGTTTTGAGGGAGCGTCCTAACCCCTCGGGAATTACTCCGAGGAAAGGACCCGCGCTTTGCCAAGGTAGGTACCGCTGCCGGCCTTACCCCTCGGCGGAGCGGCCGGGCTGGGGGGGGGGCACCCCCCGCTCAGCGCCCCCTCCGTGGGGGGCAGAGGCGGCCGCGGCGGGGCTCAGCACCAGGGGCGGTGTGACCCCCCCTGCGCCGGCAGGTGCCTCGGGGAGGCTTTGGGGAGGGTTGGGGGCTCCCCCGGCCCCCCCAAAGCGGGGGGAACAGCCGGGGGGCCCCGGGGACCCCCCCTCCCCGTCCCGACCGAGGTTGCTTTGAAATGGAAAAGAGCTCGGGTGAAATTTGCTGTGAGAAACTTGCGCGGCGTGGGGCGGTTTCCCAGCGAAGGGGGAAAGGTGGGGGGGGGGGCAGAGAGGGGCTGCCTTCAATTTGGGATCAGAGGCGGCGAGGGGGAGATTTCTTGGAGGTGTGGTGGGGGGAAGATTTCTGGTAAACGCTAGGGGTGCTGGTTTGCTGGCACCAAACCCCTTGTGTCATTGGGAAGGAAAATTAAAACCGATTTTTTTTTTTTTTTGTAAAGGATGTGGGAGGGGGTTAAAAATACGGAATAGGCCTAGTTATTGCTATTCGGGCTCCTCTCCTCGGTTAGGAGATCGCTACGGTACCGGCTGCGAGGAAATACAATAAAATAAATCAGAGAAGGGGATTGGAAAGGAGGAATAAAATTTAAGAGGGAAAAAAAAAAAGCTCTAATGGGATTGGTTCTGTAGAATTATTTTATGGCATCCATCTACACGTTGTACAAGCAGATTTGATTTGGCTTCTTACTTTTATGGCAGGTTTTAGAGGGGAAGGTAAATTTGCGAGCCGCTGCCTGCTCCCCCGCGAAGTCTGGGTGCCGGGGTGGGGCCCTGTCCGCGCCGGGGGGCCCTGGCTGCTTCGGCTGGACCCCGCCTTTGGTTAAACGTGCAGAACGGTGCGGGGGTCGTCCGAGGTGCATCGGGGGGATGTCTTAAAATAGGGCTTCGTTTTTCTGTTTAGCTGGGAATTCGACGTTTTGTCAGGGCGAGCGGCCGCTCACCTTAAAGTACCTGAAAAATCTCGGGCGGCGGGGAGCCCCCGGGGCGCTGGGGCCCGGCCGAGACCATTCCTGGTAGGAAAAACCCGCAGGAGCTTGTGGAATATATTTAAGATAATTTTCAGGAATTTGAATGTAGAGGAAACGCAGTTTTTCTCTGAGAGCCTCTCTGCTGTGGCATTTAAATGCAATTAATTCGGGAGGTGCTTGACCAAAAAATGTTTTGCCTTTTGAAATACAAAAAAAAAAAAAAAAGGGGGGGGAGAGGATGCTATACTTTTAATCTCTTGGGCAACTGTAATTTTAAACGAAATCTCAACATGATGCTACCCTCATTAGTTCCGAATGAAGGTTCATTACCTAGACAGTATGAATATTTTATTGCTTTATATCCCTTTTTCGGAAATGAAACGCCTTTGATCTTTTTCTCGGGTTGTAAAAAGAATTGCCTGTCATTAAAAAAAAAAACCTGTCGTCCCATCTGCCTTTACATTCTGTATTTCTTTTCATCTGTTTCTTTCCCTTTTTTTTATAATTTACCCGCACACGCACGTAGAAACCCAAACCTTGGTTGACCTCCAAGAACGAAAAAAGGGTGAAATCCTGGCGCTGCGTGCCGAGAGTAACTGCGGGGGCTTGGGGATGGAGGGGACCGGGCGCCGGCGTTTGGCTTTGAAACGACGATTATTTGGATTCCCGTCCCCTTGTGCCTCTATATTTATATATATTCAGTCCAGGAGCTGATATCTTATTTTTTTAGCCCAGCGGTAAACTAACGCAGGTCTGGAGGAGAAGGGAGAAAAGTTCTCGTTTTTCTGATCTATCTATTCGGACGCTGAGTCGGTGCTTGAATTAATCGTCTTTCCTCTGAAGGGTGAATCTTTTAACCATCTTTAGATTAATTCTTGCTCTCTCGAGGCACAAAACTTTACCCCCCTGCCCCAGAAGAAAATTATGGCGGTAGGCGAAGATCTCTGACCAAGGAGGATGCATCTGTCTTCTATATGTACCCTGTAGATCCGAATTTGTGTAAAGGAAGTTGGGTCACAAATTCGTATCTAGGGGAATATGTAGTTGACACAAACACTACAGGTCACAATCCCAGAAGGCTTTAAAAAATAAACCCAAAACAAACCCCAAAAAAGCCACCGACCCCCCAGAACCCGAAGTAAAAGGGTGAAAACAAGGTCCTAAGCAGAAAAGCGTTTTATAGCCGAAAAGAAATGCTTTGGATTTGACCTTAGCTCAACTCCAGCGCTCCTGCGATAAACTTTATCATCGCTTCGCGATAAAATCTGAGCTGCGAGGGTGGGCGGGGGGGTCAGGGCGTTACTGCTGCGCTTTGAGAGCCAGGATCCCGCTACCGCTTTACTTTGTGTGATCCCAGCGCTGACACCGAAAAGCAAGATACCGCTTTCTTCCCTGCCGCTTGTGCGGGGCTTATTGCGCGTTTGGGGTTTAAGCACGAATTTGAGGAATTAGGGGTGGCTTTTGAAAGGCTGCTGGTTTGCTCTGGCTTTTAAAGCGTCTTTATTACAAGAAGGGCGAGGCGAAGATGCATTAGGACTTGGGCTAATTCGCTTTTGTAATTGTTCATCAAGTCCTTGATTTCTTGCTTGGAGGACGGGCTCCTTTTTCCATCAGTGCGTGGGAAAACAGTCAATCTCGGAGCACAGCTAAATGTGATTTAGGAGACCGGGTACCCCGAATTAGCTGATGAATTTCTTATCGATCCCAGCCAAGCCCTATCCATCTCTGCCAGGCTCGGGGCGCAATGTCCCTTCCCGTATCACCTTAGGACGGGAGGAGATGTAACCGCCACCGCGGGGACGGCCATGGATCATGTGCCGGGGCACGGCTGGGAGCCGCAGCCCCAAACCCCCTGAAAAATCATTTTTACCCTCCATTTTCAAAAAAAAAAAAAAATATTTTTTGTGCTTTCTGGGGGGATTTTCATTTTTCCCACCCCCCTCTCCCCCGACCCCCCCCGCCCCGAGCCAGGACACACCCCCGAGGGGAGGGGGCCGGGGGGGCCGGTTCTCGCCCGCGGGGCGCTGCCGAGCCCGGGGCCGGCGGGGCCCGGCGGCGCCGGGGGCCGGGGGCGGCCGGAGGGGAGCGGGCGCCCCCGGCCGCCTCCCCGGGGATGCTCGGGGCCCCGGGAGAGCCCGGGCTGGGCAGATTTCCTTATCCGGGGATCGCAGGGCACCTCGCCATTGGCCCGCGCTGTCACATGGACTCCAACTTTGTTCACTTGACAGTAAGTAGGAGGGTTCCACGAAACAGGAAAACGAGTAAAGGGGGGGACAGGAATAAATTTTAGGAGAGAGATATATATTTTTTTTTTCGTGTGTGCAATTCTAAGAAATTAATGGCCATGAGCTCGTTTTTGATCAACTCCAACTATGTGGACCCCAAGTTCCCACCCTGTGAAGAGTATTCCCACAGCGATTACCTTCCCAATCACTCGCCGGAATATTACAGCAGCCAGAGGCGAGAGAGCACTTTCCAACATGAAGCGATGTACCAGCCGCGGTCAGCCTGCAAGGAGCAGCTCTACTCGTCCTGTCAGAGCTCCGGCCACCAAGCAGCGGTGTTATCCCCCCGGGGTCATGTCCATCCTCCGGCCGGACTGCAGAGCCACCTCTCTGAGCCAAACCATCCCTGCGAGCCGGTCACCCCCAGCCCACCACCCTCCTGCAGCCAAAACTCTCTGAACCAAAGCCCTTCCAATTCCTCTTGCAAAGAGCCGGTAGTTTACCCCTGGATGAAAAAAGTCCATGTAAGCACGGGTAAGTGAACTAAAGTGGCTTTGCTTTATACTAAGTAGCACCTCAAAGTCTTGTAGAAATCTTATTGCACCAGTTGTAAAATAACCATTCGTGGAGATTTACGATCGCCTGTTTGCAGAGCGGTATAATTACATCCTCCATAAATTTTTATTGCTCTGCTTGGCCATGTGCCTTTGAAGTCTCTGTTACCATCCTCCTCCAATTTCTTGCAGGCTACTTTTTTTATGGCTGTTGAATCTTCATAAGTTAAGTTTTATGTTTTCGTAATTTGTATTTAAGTGGCGGGTTGAGTAAACTTTTACTATTTTCCCTCCCCCACCTTTTTTTTTTTTTTTTGTAGTGTGGTGTTTATTAAAACGGAGTGTCTGTGTTTGCCTGTTTGCATGTGTGTGGGGGGAACTTTAAAGATTTGGGGATAATAGAGTGATGCTCGAGTAGAGGTGTGTACACATACGTGTATGTACACACGCAGAGGGCATGGAAAATGTGTCTAGGGGAGCTCACAAAACCGTTTAGACAGGAATACACGTCAAGCAATGAGGATGGAGGTGGAGATTCGGAGAGAGGTTCTGGGTGTATTTTTAGAAGGTTTGCCGTGTATTTTTTGGAGTATATCCCCCCACCAAAAGAATGTGTGATGCTTTTTGGGGGGGGAAAGGACCCATTAAAGGAACAGCTCAGTAATTCTTCTTCTGCTCTTTTTTTTTTTTCTCCTCCTCCTTTTTTTTTTTTTTTCTTTCCCCTTTTTCTTTTTCCTCCTTTGTGTTTGTTCAGTAAACCCCAATTACTCAGGAGGGGAACCGAAACGCTCCCGCACAGCCTACACCAGGCAGCAAGTCCTGGAGCTGGAGAAGGAATTTCACTATAACCGCTATCTCACCCGGCGGCGCAGGGTCGAGATCGCCCATTCCCTCTGCCTCTCCGAGCGCCAGATCAAAATCTGGTTCCAGAACAGGAGGATGAAATGGAAAAAAGATCACAAGTTACCAAATACCAAGATCAGGTCTAATCCTTCCAGCTCCTCTGCCAGCCTGCAGATCCCACAAGGAGGATCTCAAACCCGATCCCATGGACCAGCCAGCAGCCTATAACTATTCCTTGGGTGGATGGAGTGTGCGTGTTTGTGGGTGTGAGGTTGTGTGTGTGTAGGGAACACATGATGATTTTTTTTTTTGAATGCTCCGAGAAGCGAGGGAAGGAGGGGTGCTCTTTATTTATAGGGGGAACAGAGGGAGACTCAGCTGCAACAAAGCAGGGCTGTGCTGGTGTGCCTCTCTTCCATTAAAAGAAGGCTGTAGATAGTAGTTTTCAGATTTGGCTAAGATGGATCCTTGTTTCATCTTTAATCACGCCAAGCTCTGCCCCATTTGTCATGTTTACTCTCCCGTACAAAGGATGGACCTTATGTCTGCTATTACCTCGACAACCAGCGCTCACTTTAATAAATGAGGCTCAGTTTCTTCAAGACGAACTGGATTTTCTCCCCCCCCCCCTTTTTTTTTTTTCCTCCTCTTTTTCTTTTCTCGCCTACCAGCCACAAACGGAAAGTTCTGTCCCGCCATCCCAAAGACGCGGCGATTCTAGCACAGCCCTGCGATGGAGGGGAACAAAAAACCCCCAAACCCAACCAACAGAACCCAAATCCCCGCCGGGCCCGGCCCGTGGGAGCGGGGGGTCTCGGACACTGTCGGGCGTGGGAGTGGCGGGGGGGGGACCCCTGGAAAATAAAATAAAATAAAATGAGGTCAAGTGGGTGGGGGACAAAGAAAGGGAGAGGATGGAGAGTGGGGTAGGACCCCCCCGCCACGTTTCGGAGTCCAGCAGGTTAATTGTGGGTCTGGGGAAGGGGGGTGGGAGGGGAGCGGGGAAAGCGAAGGGGTTTAGGTTAGAAACGGGGCGACACCAGCGGCACCGGACCCCCCCAGCCCGGGGTGAGGGGGGGGCTCCTCTGCCGCTGCCTGGCCCGGTTTTGTACTGAAAATGTGAATTCCGGAGGGCGGGGTGAGGCCGGGGTTTGGGGAGGCTCCCCCGCCACCCGCCCGGCCCGGCCGCCTCCATCCCCTCCCTTTGTCCTTCGGGGTGCCCAGGGTTACCTGTAAATAGCAGAGAAAAGGAACAAAACCAAACAAAAAAAGCGCAATTGGAAATAAATTTTTTCATTGTGAATCTGACCCTGTGTGGTTTTTTTTTTTTGGGAGGGGCGCTTGTCTTTTTGTTCTGGTGAGAAAAAATATCTATTTTAAATAAATTAATTAAACAGCACGTTTCTTTTTTACAGGGATTTCTGTTGTCCATGGCATAGCCTCAACTCCCTAATGAAAACAAAAGATGTTTGACTATAGGGTATATCAGCCTTAAGTACTGCTAAGCCTTACATATTATGATTTATTTGTTCTAAGCATATATTAATATGCTCTTCCCAAACCGGTCTCAGACAAAACAGAGGTAGTCATTAGCGCTTTGCTTTGCTGTAAGGAATGGATGTAGCGTTGGATTTCTCTAGAGAGACTTCTCGATTTAAAAAAAAAAAAAAATCTCCTTCTCCAAGGTAGTTAATGCATTAATGAGTCTAATTTTTGCACAGATGTTTCTCGGTGTTTGCAGGTTTTCTGTGTATTTTTATATTACAAAGGAGCTGGCTCCTGCGATAGCTCATAGCCTGACAAGCAAATAGATAATCAAGAAGACAAATGGCTTCTTTTGTGAGCCGCAGCTCTTGTATTAATTTTCATTTTCTTTCTCATAGAAAGTATCGAAAATACTGTTCAGGACGAAATAACATTCCAGTTCTAAGTTCCAAATATATATAAAAAAAGCCTATTGTGCGCAGGGGGGTCCGCAGGGGAGGAAGCCTCCGCACCAGCTGAAGAAAATAATCATTTTCTTATAGTTGCCTCTAAAATAAAAATGACTTTTGCTTATTTGTTCAACGTTCACGGAATTCGCCGGGACCCCCCAGCAGGACCGAAATATTCCCCCGCATTGGTCAGAAACAAAGGCAGAGCTGGAAATATTGAAAGCCAGAGCGTGTTTGTGTGTTGTTCCTTTAGTTGTAGTAGGGCACCGCACGACCACCTTGCAAATAAAGTGTCCCCAAAAGTCTCCCTGCCCCCAGCTCAAACAAAGGGCCCTTAGATTTGTCTTTCTATTGACATTTTAATACTTTAAAATAATATCAATGCAGTCACATGGTGCAGAGATCTGTTACACGCTCTGATGTAGAAGAAATGGATTTATGGATGTGTTTTGCGTTAACTATAGCGTTTTTAGAGGTAGCAACTGCAAACCTTTAAAGTTTCTTTTTTTTTTTTTTCCCCCCAGGGAGGGTGGCAAGGGCTGTATTTTATTGTAATGCCTGAGCTTGGGGTGTTTTGTTGTTGTTGTTGCATTTTATTTTACTGTTTCTCTCTTTGATCTGCTGGGGTTGTAAAGAGGGTGTTATTTTCAAGATAGCGCTTCTAAGAATGGCAAAAAATCGTTCTTTAAAAAAAAAAAGCATATGCTTCCAGGAATGCGGGGTCTATAGAAGCAAATCAAAGCTGGAAAGTATGAATAGAATAGAAGGGGGAGAAAAGAAGATTTCTATAGGACCTAAAAGTTCACAGCCATTATAAGCAGACAGAAGCCAAGAAAAATGCGAGAATTATACAGAAAATCATTAATCACTTCTTTTCTTTAAATACTTATCCTTTTCCCATTGTTATTCAACAGCAAATCTCCGCAGACCGTCTGTTGGGAAAAAAGCACCCGGAGTCCTGCAAGAATCTTCAGGGGAAATAATAATATTAGTAATAAAATCTGGATCGTAAAGGTGAAAGCTTTATTTTTGGGGGAGAAAAACAAACCCAAAAGCCCCCCAAGCCACCCCCTCCCCCAGACCTCTCACTTTGGAAGAAACCACCCAAACCATGAGGGCCGTCTCTGGGGCGTTGGAAAAAGGATGTGGGAGCGAACCAGGTAACAGAGCTGCTCTCTTGGCATGCATTTCTGATCGGTTTATTGCCTCCTTTCACGAGAAAGCTGGGGGAAAGCAAAAGAAAAAAGGAGCTAAAAAAAAAAAGGGGGCAGAAAGAAAAACAACACGTGAATTCTTGTGCGGGGTTTTCCTTCTGTTTTCTCGTTTTATTTTGACCGATGTGAGCGAGGGGAGCGGGCAGAGAAAGTTTGCAGCGGGTTTCTTGTGGCGAGAGGGGTTTTTTCCCTCCTCCATCTGGGGCCGTGCGTGTTTGGGGCTCGGCCCGGCGGGGCTTTGCTGCGGGACCCGGGCGGGGCGGCGGCGGGGCCCCTCGGGTGGGAGCCTGGGGGGGTCCCCCGCTCGCTTCCTTTGTTAAAATGATTTTTTCTCTTCCCCCCCCCCCCCTTTTTTAAATTTTTGTTTTCCCAGCAAGATTTCCGTGTTACGGGCCGGTTTGGGGAGGGATTGGCAGAGTGTCCCGAGGGGGGGGCAGAGCGCCGGGGGTGCGGTGTCCCGGGGGTGCGGTGTCCCGGGGGTGCGGTGTCCCCGGGGGGTGCGGGTGTCCCGGGGGTGCGGTGTCCCGGGGGTGCGGTGTCCCGGGGCTCTCTGTGTCCCGGGGGTGTCTGTGTCCCACGAGTGCCGGGGTCCTGGGGGTGCTGGCGGTCCGGGGGGTTGCTGCCCGGTCCCGGGAGCGGTGCGGGAATACCGTGGCGAAGGAAAGGGGTGAAAATTGGGGAGACAAAACCCAGCGCTGGCAAGCCCGGACCGGGGGATAGAGTTCACGCAGAGGACACGTTTTCTAGGCGATTAGCTGTGCACTGCAGCCCGGACTGACCTCGCAAACCCCTTGACCTCTCCGAGGCTGGACATTGTGCTGGGCAGCAGCCCAGCCCGCAGCTCAGCCCAGCTTTGCGTGTGCGGGGTCCCCGGGCCTCACCGCGGGCCTGGGCGCGGGGACCCAGCAGCGGGGGGGGGGGGGGAAGGCGCGGAGAAGGGACCTCGGAGTGGGTTTATTTCGGTTTTCTCAGGGTTTAATCGTTCTGTTTCCGAGCCCGGGCCCGACAGACGCTCTCCCCTCTGATTTCACTTCAAAGCCCGCGGTGGTCGCTCGCTTCTTCGCTCCTTTGTAAGAGAGAAGGGGAGCGGAGAGGCGGGGGGACCCGCAGCCGTTCGCCCTCGCGGAGCGGACTGTTCGCTCCTCGCTTTACAAAGAGAATTTGGGGAAAAACACCCCCAGCCCCTGCCCCAAGCAGCCAAGCCCCCAACCCGCCGCCGCTTCCCTCGGCCCGCGTCTCCCCTCGCCTCTTATTTTCAGAAATTCCTTTGTTTCCGAGAGTCCCTCTCCATCCCGCCCGCCCTCCCCCCGCACCTCCTCCCGCTTCGCCCCTGCCCACGGCGCTCTCAAAAGCCTCTCTGTGCCCAGCTGCCGGCGCGGAGCTGCGCGGAGAGGCGCGGAGAGGCGCGGAGCGGCGCGGGGGGATCCCACCGGGCCGAGGGAGGCTGGGGCGGCCTCTCCCCGGGACCCCCGAGCCGGGACCCCCATCCCAGCCCCCCCCAGGACCCCCTTTGTTTCCTCTCCGTTCCAAAATTGGACAAAAAAGGGATTCTTGCGTGAGAGCGAAATCGCGTAACCCAACCCTACTGAGATGTAGTTACCAAAGAGAAGGGGTAGAGAGGAAGTAAAAATAAATCTATATGTGTATATCTAGCTATATATGCATGGATATGGGGGGGGTCTGCCCGGTATAGGGGCCTGGGGGGGGGTCGTGCTGCCCCGCTATAGCGCTGGGTCGCTTTAAAGGCGGCTGGGCTGGGCGAGCGGGCTGGGAGTTTCTCAGCCCCGGTGACAGATTTATGATCCGCAATAAGAACGGCGTGTTTAAATCCGTAAATCAATCTCGCTTTCTCACTATATAAACGTTCATTTTATCTTTAGAAAGAAAACGGCTTTGATCACGGCACCTCGGAGGGCGAAGCCGCTGTTTATGGCCGCGTTTCCGACCCTTTGAACTGGGGGCTTTAAAAAAAAAAAACAAAACGAAATGGGTGCTTCTTTTGCATGAAACAAACCCAAAAATGCCAGCGGAGGTGCAGGGGGGGTATCTGCCCCGTTTGCTGCCTGGGATGGCTCGGTTCCTTTTTTTTTATTATTTATTTACCCGGCTCCATTCACAGGGACACTTCGTTTTATGACTAAGGAAAAAAAAAAAAAAGAAGTGGTTGTGTGAAGCGAAAGTTGCGGCTTCTGAATTGACCTGCAGTTCCCATAAAAGCCCCCCCGAAGTTTCCTCCCTCCCGGGACCCCCCAGCGACGGGAGCCCCTTTTAATCGGATTTTTCCCCGCTCCCTCCCACACCTTGACCAAACGTCTGTCTTCCGACAACCACTTCCACTCGATAAAATCGATTTAGAAATAATCGAGGGCTTTTGAAAACGAAGCTTCCCCGCTCCCTCCTTCCTGGCCGGGGGGAGCCCAGACCCCCACCAACCCCCTAGGCTCGGCTTAAAGGGGGGAAAACCCCGCTTTTAAGCTTTTAAAATTAATTTTTATGTTTAATAGGAGCCCCCTCCAGGCTTTACCCCCGGGGGGGGGGCATTTCGGTTCCCGCTGTAGCCGCCCCGGTGGGGTGCAGGGATGCTGGGGTGCTTGGGGGGGGTGGGAAGAGGCTCAGCCCTGGGGTCCCCCCCGCAGCTGGGAGCCCGGGGGTGCTGGACACGGTCCTGAGGCTTGCAGCCTCCACTTGCTGCCTTTTCTCGGGTGACAGTTTTTTCCCCCCGTGGACGTGGGGAGCCGGCTGCCTGCTCGGCGGCTGCTCCGCGGCCTTTCCCAGCGGCTCCCTTTGTTGCTGAGTCTTTTTTTCTTTTTCAGGATGCTCGTACTTGGCAGCTCTCTTCAGAGACAAAATTTGATTTTTTTTTTTTTAATGCAATAAAGGCTGGCCAAACAATAACAGCAGCGGGGAGAAAAGGCCTGGAAGTGAGGCGAAGGGAGGGCTGAGGTCTTTAAAACCAGGAGTATAAATATTCTCAGCTGGTTTAGGCTCTAAAACAGTTGTGCTATTCAGTAGAAGATTGGAATTAAAATCTCAGTGTGGAGAGGGGAAAAAAATGAAAAAAAACCACGATGTGGCTTAGCTGAACCAAGGTGCAACAAAGCCAGCCTCCGGGAAGGGTTTAGAGAGGGTTTAAACGCTCCCAGCTCCAGGCAGGAGGGAGGACGGGGCAAGAGCCCCGAAGTGGTGCCCTTGGCTGGAGAAGCGGCCGAGGGGCGAGGGCCCTCCGCGCATCCCCCTGCCCGCCGGCCCGGCCCGGGCGGGGGGGCTCTGGCCGGCTAGAAAAGCTTCGTTCAGTTCGCAACTTCTTTAAAAAAATACTGTTCCGGTGGAAGGTCACAGTGGTCCTTTGAGTATGAAACGGAGAGACCCCCTTCCCCCTTCCCCATCACGTGATTCATTAAATAATTAATGCAGAGGTTGCAGAATAGATATGTATTCGTCAGGAAAATCGCAGACATGGTCTCCTTGTGTCTGACGTGAAATTCAACTGTCCTTTAAAAAACAAGCCTATAGCTGAGGGAAAAAAAGAGAGAAAGAGCGAGAGGGAGAGAGAGAAAGAGGGGGAGAGGAGGAGAGGGAGAGGGAGAGGGAGAGGAGTCGGCAATAAAACAATTCTCAGGAACCACGAAGCCACGCCGAGGGCTGGATTATTGTAAGTAGCAGGGGCTTCCCGATTCCTAGCGTGTCTATATGTCCATGTAAATTTATTGTTTGTTATTAATGTTATTGTCGTAAAATGTGACAAATAGCCGTCTTCATTTCCTCCCATTTCTCTTCACATGGTGGTATGTGTGTTTATACCCATCGAGGCATTTCATTGATATTTTTAGGAATATTCCTCTCTCTCCCTCTCCCTCTCTCTCCTCGCAACCTTTTTTTTTTCTCTTCCCCCCTTTCTTGATTTATTACAATAAACATGTCAGCAGCAGTGCGGCTGCCATTGTGTGTGTGTTTGTGAGAGAGTTGTGTTGTTTATAGTGGTGTCCAAGATAAATCATTTCTCGAGTGAAAATGATGTGCAAGCGATGATATTTTAGAGCGAGGATCTCTCCCTACCCCACTCCCTGGAGTTGATTATTTCAGACGATTTACAGTAATAGATCAGCAGCTAATATGAAAGCTCTGTAGCTGGGGGTCTTAAATTACAGCATCTGTGATTACCAATTAAGGAGAGATTTGTATAAATTTGGTAAACCGGGAACGCCTCATTGGCATATAGACCTAGTAAAAGAGCACGACCTTAATGTAAAAATTACAGCTCGGAGTCCTGCGTTGCAGCATCCCTTTCTCAACGATAACTCATTTTCTGCCCGGTTCCCATCCCCCGGCAGGGCTCCTCGCTGGAGCACAGGTTGCTTTAGCAAAGCAAGGTAATTTCTGGAGATGCCCTAATTTAAAGCAGACACAGAAATCGGACTTAAAATGCAAAAAAAAACCATCCCAAAATAAAATAGAGATTGCAGCAGGAGGGCTGCAAGGTAGCTGCCTCCGAGAGAGGCACGGCTCTGGTCCCAGGCGGGAAGGGGGCTTTGCCCATTAGAACCAGAACAATGGGGGAACTGGGGCGCTGCCGAGGGACCCCAGCAGAGGCGGGTTCTCCCTATAACCACCGACCCCCACGGAAAGGGGAACAAACCGACGGCGGGGAATGCGCGGTGCTTTTCGAGCAGGGGGATAACTTTGCGGGGCGCCCGGCTCCGGCCGAGGCTCCGGTGGTGATGGCTGGAGGTGGAGGCTGGTGGGCTTAGCAGGGAGCTGGGGAAGGGGCTCCAAGGAACGGCTTTCTCTTTAGGAGCCCGGGCCTGTTATTTACCTCGGGAAAAGCAGAGCTCCGAGGAGAAACAGCACGGAAAATAGGCTTATATAGCAGCGGAACGCGGCCGGCAGCGGTTACCTTTGTAGGGATTCCTATGTAAAATATGGGAGAGCTTTAATAGGGGAATTCCTCTCAAGCCACTGAGGTGGGGTAGCGGAGCTGAAGCTTTGGGGACGGGACGAGATGTGTCCCAAACGGGGAGCACCGCTACCTGCTTTAATGCCAGCGCGGGGAGCGCATCTTCCGCGGAAAATGGGAGGTCAGGAGTCAGGCACTGCCCTCTCCTCCCGTCTCCAAACTGGACCAAATTGGTCCTAGCCGGGAGTGTTGAAAGGGAAGGAGGAAGTGGGAGATCGCGTTTTTAAATATTTTACAAGCTCCAACATGCGAGGAGTCAATAAAACTGACAACAGGAGCAAAGATTAAATGTTCGCACCGGATTCTCGGGTGAGAATTCACCGCTTTTCCCCCTTCCCTTCCCTCCCCTCCCCTCTGCTCGCCAGCCAAGGCTCACACCGCCCGAGCGGGGATATTTAACTCTGTCTGCTAGTGTAAACCTTTATGTAGCAAAATTAGAGCAACTCAGCGACTTTCATTAAATATTAAGGGAGATCCAGGGACGGTGACTGAGCCAGAAATAGAGCATCATTCTCTGTCAAGCCCCGTATTAATTTCAGTTGTCGGCTTCAAATGGATGCAGACCCCCTCCCCTCTGTTTTTTCTTCCCCCTTTATTTTATTCGGTGGTATTTTGTTTTATTTTATTGTATTCTGTTTTTTTTCCTGTCGGCTTGGGATGCTGAGCGTGAGAAAGGCCCCTTGGCGGGGGGCGGCTGCGGGCTCGGTGCGGGGGAGCCACCCCGCACCCCCCGCCCTGGGCGGCAGCCCCCGTTAAATCAATACCGGGGCTTTATTTATCCCCGGTCCAGACGCCTTTGTGCGAGTGTCTCCCTTTAATAATCAGCTGTCAGGAGGAGATGGGGTGGCCGAGGGCTGCCGGGTCGCTCTGGCCGAGCCTTCGTGCTGGGGACGCAGCCCCGACCCCGGGGCGCTGCCTTCCCGGCCCGGGAGGGGAGCCCGGACCCGGGCGGGGGGCTCCGGACCCGAAATATGACCCTGGATAAGAGCCCCAGACCCCGATTAAGACACTCAGAGCCGGGATAGGATCTCAGATCCTGGATAAGAGCCCCACGCCCCCATTAGGAGACCCAGAACATGATTAGGATGCCCAGACGACTATTAGGATCCCCAGACCCAGGAGGGCACCCCATAACAGGGATAGGACTCCAAAACTCGGGAGAAGAGCCTCCAACCTTGGAGGGGACCCCAGGCCCAGGGGAGGACGAGGGTCACCCCCGGAGCACCGCCTCGGTCCGTGTTTCTGCCTTAGATCCTGGGGTCTCTGCTCCCCCCACCCGTGTCAGCTCCGTCCTCCCCCAAACCCCCAAATTTCTCCCCTCTGCGGTCAGCGGTGACCCGAGGGAAAGGGCTTGGTTTCAGCCAGAGCTGGGAAGGGAAATCCGGAGCAGAAGCCCCTGCCCCGCGCAGCCCCCGCGCATCCTCCGCGCAGCCCCCGCGCAGCCCCGCCGCCGCCGCTCCCCGCCGCCTCTCCCAGCTCAGCCGCCCAACAGCTTCGCTGCTCTCCCAGACCCGCTAAAAATAACGAGCAAACAGTCCCTTACCATTTTTAAGCCATATTTCTTTATTAACTCGTTGAAACCGAGTTTTTCGAGAAACCAGCTATCGCGCCTTAGAGTTACAGATGGCAGAAATCATGTTCAAGAGGCGGGGGGAGATAATAAGCTATTTCAAGTAGCTCGAGCAAGTGCTATTTCATTAATTTCTGTGCAATAAGCCTTTCTCCTTGCCTGTCATCTCGTCAGAAGTCCCTGGTCTATCAGCGCTGCGAATCCCTGTTTATCGCATCTCATCCCACCGCAGCCTCCCTCCCTTCCCCTCTCGGCCAGCCAGGCCCTATCTTTTCCCAAAGAGGAAGCTATTAAAGTTGTAAATATGAGTCAACAGCACCTTAATTCATAATTTATTGCAGGCGGTAGGAGAGAGTTATTTAAGATCAAAGCACCGCGGAGGGCGAGAGCTGCAAGGCGGGGAGCGGAGCAGAGCGATAAGGGAGGATAACGCGGAAAGCTGCGGCTTAGGCGCGGAGAGGCGCGGAGCGGACGCGGCGGCAGGGCGGGCAGGACGTGGCGGCAGCTTTTTTCCCCCACCTTTTGTTTTGTTTTGTTTTGTTTTCCCCTGGAAGGGGGGTTCAGGCAGGCTTTGCCCGGCCCGGCCCTCAGCATCGCCCCCGGGCAGGTCCTGCTGCTCCAGCGAAGCGGCTCAGGCCGGAGCAAAGGCGGCATCGCCCCAAAATCCGCCCCGCTGCGCGCCCGAGGAGCCGCAGGGGAGGGCCCGGAGCCGGTGCCAGTTACGCTGCTTCATTTTCATGTTTAAAAACACGAGTCGCAGGCAAACAAGACAAAAGGGAAGAGCTCAGTCGCTTTTCAGTCAAACAGGCAAAAGTTTGGAAACGGTGACGGTTTTCTTTGAAGTTTTCCCTTTTTTTTTTTTTGGTCGGGAGGAGGGAGAGGAGAGGAGGGGGGAGAAGAAAGAAATAAAAGGCAATAACCACATTTCAACACTTCCCTGCGCGTAACCATCCCAGTTGAGAAGGAAGGCTATAAATCAGAGGCGATGGTGGAGATTTGACTCCTTATTTTTTTTTTTAGCGCAGCTATGAGGGGAGGGGTTAAGGAGAAATCCCCACTCGTTGCTATTTCGTCTCCTTTTGATGTCCGACTCAATGCGAAATATATCAGCGCTTTATTGGCAGCGGTATCTAGAGGTCAGGAGAAAAGCCTGAAAAACTTCGGGTCAAATTCTCTCCGAGCAGATCCCGCTGAAATCAATAGGGAATGGCAGCGCCGGGCTCGGGGGCTGGGGGGACGGGGAGAGGGACGGGCTGCCCCCCCCAGCCGCTCTCCCACCTCCCCGGACCTGCGAGCCCATCACCTGCCCCGGGCCCGGCCCGCAGCCCCTCGCCTCTGCCCGGCTCCGGGCGGGCTGGGGGCTGGCTTGGGGGGAGGGTTTGCCCCCCGTCCCCCCCGGTTTTTGGGAGCTGATGCCGCGCCACGGCACGCTTCGCCCTTTCACCAGATCCATATTTTTCTCTCCCCGCGCTGAGGTCAGCTCCAGCAAAGCCGAGGCTAAAAATAACCTCCAGGATCTGGCTTGTTGCTACCGGTACCTCTCCCTCTCCGCGCTGCAAAGGCGAGAGTCCAAAATATTCCCTGAAAAAGAGGACGATTTAGTGAGGGGGTATTTACCCGGGGCTGTGGGAAGGGCAGGGGGCGAAAGAAAGAAACCCGGTGGGCTTTGCAGAACTTTTATTCCCCCCCCTTCCTTTCTCTCTCTTTCCTTCTTTCTTCCTTTCCTTCGTTTTTTCCCCTTTCTCCGGACGAGACATATGGAATCAATTTTGAATCCTGACATTGAAGGCTGGCCAATTCCTACTGGCTCTAAAAACCAGAATCCATTTGGTTCCCTTCTCTCCAGCACCCCTTGTCACTCAGTATTATAACCGTCTTGCAACATTTTAAGTCTTTATAAAGAGAAACAGCTTTCCAGATAGATACCAAGGATTCGGGAGTGGGGGAGGTTTTTTGGGGCCTTTTTTTTTGTTTTTAAAGGGGAAGGTGCGCGCAGCCCCCCCCTCCCGGCACCCCCAGCTCGTCCCCCTCCGCTCGGTATCGCTCTGCAAAGGGGGCCGCATCCTTGCAATACTTTAAGCTGTTTTGGAAGAGTTTCTATTTTTCTCCACGTCAAGTCAGTTCCGTTTGAATCGAGCGAGTCCAAAAAAATCAAAGCATCTTTGGGGGAAAAAAAAAAAAAATCCAAACCGGCCGAGAAAGCTGTCAGCAAGATCCACCGGGGTGCAATAAAGTAGTTTCTTCTCCTTAATTTGCCTGCTCCAGTTGCGAACTCACACCACCCCGATCCGGCTTCGCTCCTTCTTCTCGAAGTCCTGGGTCGGACAGTACCACAGGTAAGAAGTTAAAATAAATAAAGAAAGGAACGATGCGGCTCTGCCTTTCCTCCCTTCCCAGCTCCGACGCTGTGAGATATAATTAATTGCTCCGAAAGCTCTGACAGGCTTCTCCACCGCTCACCCTGAGCTAGAGCTGACTTTCTCCTGCTAACAAATTAAGAGTGATGCCCCGGGAGCGGGGAGGCTGAAGAGGAGCAAAAATGAAGCGGCGGGGTCCATAACCGAGCCCGGCCGCAAGCCGCTTCGTTCCCAGTGCGTGTTTGTCCGGGACGCATTTGTTAAAGGTTTAGCACCTCTCTCGTGTTTGAAAAAGAAACTACAAAAGCCCATTGGAAAAGCGGGGTGTTAAACTGAAGAATGTATGTGATGGTGATTTATGGCCCTACAAAGTTTTTTGTTTACTTGAAGCAGACCCTAATTACAAGGGCTTCTAAAAAAAAAAAAAAATTCCCAAGCTCTGGGTATGTCCATAGCGGGTTTTCCCTCCCCAGGTCGGGGTGTAGTGGCCAGATGTGACTAACAAACATCTGGTTAGCTGAGCTGCTTTTCCTTTTAGTCGGCCAGTGCATTTGACCGAAATGGGTAAGACTGAGACTCTTCAACATTTGGCATTTGGGGGAGTCCGAGCCTGGAAAGAGCAGGCTTTTAAAGAGGTTCAAGGTTTGTTTTGGGGGGGGCTGTCCTCCAAAATGGGACATTTCGCTCCAATGCAGTTGCTGGGATTGGAAGGGAAACGGCCGGGAGGGCGAGATTTCGCGTGGGAATATCGGATGCGTTGTTTTCCATGGACTTGTGCTATTCATTTCTGGCTTAAAAAAAATCCCCCCCTCCATCCTCCCCCGCGAACGGTCGATGCCTATTTTAAGAGCGAGACAGGAAAATCGTTTGTTCGGAGGAAAAAACCCTCCGAGAAATCGAATTAAACCTGGAAAGTTTTTCTAAATATATATATATATATGTGCTCTCTGTTCTCCTTTGGTTCCTCTCCCTTTAGAGCGAGATAATAACTCAGTCCCCGGGACAAGTTGCCAGTTCTAAAAATGTCCTCATACATTGTGAAACTGGAAAAGTTTTGACTCAGTGTCTAATATTTCCCGAGGCGAACTGGTATATTGGCGGAGAGCAGGAGCTCGGATACACAAGCGTCTGGTTTTTTTGCTGAAAATTGCTTTGCATTAAATTTCCCCAGCTTCAGAATTATCTTTACTCGCCTCCAGCTAAACTTGAAATTTTTTACCAAGCGCTTGATCTGTTGGCGAATGAAATCTGAGAAGAAACCGCAGGCCCTAAGTGGCCGTAATTTAATTGATTTTATCATAAATCATCAACTTCATGAAGAACCAAAGTTTTCATTGAAGTAAATTGATATTAATGGACACTTTCTGAAATTTAACGGTATAGATCTATACGGTGGTGGTGCTCCCATTTCTGCTCTTTTGGGACAGGAGATTTTACGGGGGGAGGTATTTTTCCACCCTTATCGTTTTCGTAACACCATCCCTGAAAAACGACTGTGTTTTGGGTTTTTTTCCCAGCGTGGGGAAGCTGATCCCGGGTGTGGAGGGGGGATCTGAGGGCTCAGCTCCTCTTTGGGGCACCGCAGCGGTGGGTAGATCCAGGAGCACCGAGATGAGGCTTTGTGGGGGGGATGAGCACCGAAGGGTTGGGTTTCCTCGGGTTATTCCCCTGGGTGGGTTATCCCCCCTGCCCGGGGGGTTGGTGGGAACAGGGATGGGATATCTCTGGCGAAACCACGCGTGTTGCAGCGAGGTGCGTCCCGGCTCGGCCAGCGCCAGCACCGCCTCGAAAAGAGGATTTAAAGGATTTAAAACCCCCGCTTCCATCTACGTGTCCTCTGCTGCGTTCAGCATTGCCGTTCCCAAAGTTTTCCCGCCTAATTAAAAATTAACTAAGAGCTCGGGATGGATGGGAGCCCTTTGATATGGTGATGGGGCTGACAGCCCCAGCACCCTTGCAGTAACGGGGGGTTGCAGCACAGGGGGGTGGCTCGGGTGTGTGCCCGCGTTTGGGGGTGTTTGCAGAGCTGCACGGTGCAGGGAGGGTGCAGGACGCGCTGGGATCCGCGCCGTTCCCTGCAGACGATAAATATTCAGTGTAAACATCCCACAGCAGAGAAATACCATTCCTTGGCACCCCGTCTCTCTCCCTCTCCTGAGACTTGCTCCTCAGGACTTGTTAGTCTTTATGAATTATCAGATGGAAGCAGGTAAAATGGAACTCATTTCTTCTCCCAGGTCCCTTCTCCCCCATGCCCAGCTCGTTCTCCAGCGCCAGCCGGGGTCCGGATTCAGGCGAGTATCACTGCAAAAAATAACCGAATTCCTTCCTTTTCTCACAGAAACGGCCACGGCGGTGGCGTGGGTGCCTGGTCCTCCCGGGAGGCGAAGGAAGGGCAGCGGGAGGAAAGCTTTGAATCCTCATTTTCTCCCTCTCTCTCTCTCTTTTTGTTGTCTTTGAGGAGGAGGGTGGGGATTAAAATGGGAAGAAACGGGGAGCCTGGACGTGAGCGTAGGAAGCCGAGGAGCCGCGTCCTCGGTGCCGGGGCCAGCGGCGCAGCCCGGGGGGCGAGGAGCCCATCCCCAGGGCCTCCGGGCGCTGCCCCGCCGCCGGGCAGGCACAGAAGCCCCTCTCCGTTTTTCCCGTCCCCCAAACCCGTTTTTTATCCCTCCGTTGCCGTCGTCTCTGCCGTTTGGCTGGACACTGAGGCTTTGGGAGCGGTGGCTGCTGCGGTCGCTTTCCTCGTTAGTGTTTGTTCGCCTCCTTCGCCGTCAGGTTAAATGATAAAAAAGGGAAAGGAAAACTAAAAGAAAAAATTAAAAAGGAAAAGGAAAAGCAGCCCAGAACACCCCAAAGGCCAGGGCAGCCCCAGCCGCGGCAGGAGGGTGCGAGGGGCATCGCCTGCCCGGGAAGTTTGGGGAATTTGCTGATGGGGGAATTAGAGGGAGTGGCGGGGGGAACCGGTCATTTCCCAATTCTCTATAAAATGGGCAAAAGGTTGACGTGTCCCAGTCACGTGAGCGCATAATTCAAGCTATTATTTTGGCATTTGGAGGGGGGGAGAGAGAGAAGAAAAGTGAGGATGGTGATTCCCAGCCCGTCTCTGGGAGCTGCTCCCAAAATAGCTGTTTGTAGCACGCCGATACCGCAAACTGCCGGCTCCTCTCACCCCCAGGCACCCCCCAAGCCCCCCCAGCACCCACCCACCCCTCCCAGCCGTACCTCACCCCCCGCTGAGGCTCTCGGCGACGGGCGGACCCCGGGGAGAGGGGCGCTGGGGGGGTCGGGGGGAGCCCCGGCAGCAGCCGGGGGGCTCTGTGTGTCCCCCCCCCGGTTGTTGTTTCTGTTTTGGGTTTTTGGAGACAATTCCAAAGCACTTCCGCTGATTGATCATTAACCTGGTGAGTTATTGCTCTTCCAAGCAAAGGTCAGGGGGAGAAAAAGGTCTAATCTGTCAAGGCAAAAGCACTGCTCACTCAGTTTCATTTTGATTTCTTATCCGGGCTGGCTTCTGTTTGGGGTTTCAGGAGGTCCTGGACCCTCCATAACTCTCCATTCCTCCTCGGAGCTCTCCCCTCCCTCGGGCTCTCTGTTTGTGGAGTGGGAAAAGCCAAACTCCTTCCATTTAGACGAAAAACCGGGGCGCGGAGGGTGCGCGGCCCCGGGGCGGGCGCGGTGAGCCCGGCGGCGGCGGGCCGAGCAGGGGCCGGGCCGGGCCTGCGCCGCCTCCCAGGGCAAAATTAATGCCAAGCAAATAGAGCAAAACACCCCAAATCAAAACAAAGAACACCGGGGGGGGGGGGGGGGGGGAGCCCTCTCTCCATCCCTCTTCTGCCTGTACTGCGAGGGAATAAATTAAAAACCAAGCAAAACAAACACACACACACCGCCTCCTTGCCGGAGCCGTTATTTACGCCGCTTCTTTGGCGTTGTTTGTTTGTTTGTTTCTCTTTTCCCCTCCTCCCTCCCTCTCCCACTCCGAATAAACGCGATTTTCCCTCTTTTCTCCTCCTCCTCTCGGGCTGCCCACTGCTCCCCTTCCTCCCCGGGCCCGGCGTGGGAGGACCTTGCCGAGACCCAGCCTGCCTTCGCTCCGCTCCCAGCGCAGAAAGGGTGCTTGCTTTCCTTCTTCTTCTTTTTTTTCCCCCCCCTTTTTACAAATCTCTGTGTGTACTCTACAGAGGGAACTGAAAAGCCCCAGTTAACCGGGGAAGGCTGTGATGTAAGTGGAATATTGCCAAAGCTGTGTATTAAAGTGTGCGCGCATGTAATAATAATACTAATAAAAAATACAGCTACAGGCCGCCGACTAGAGAAGGTCACGAAGCATCCGCGGGTGATTTATGGACTCGGGGATGTTGTCACAAGCAGAGTAGGGGTGTGAGGGGAACATTTTTATTTGAGATTAATAACATCAACATACAGAACGGAAACAGGATTATTAAAGCGACTGAATGTTTCCCAAAACGAAAATATTTTTAAATGAGATTGCTTTTTCTTTCTCCCCTTCTTTCTCCCTTTCCGAGTCCTTCGTGCCAAAGTTGCGGTGATAAATCTCGGCGCGGCTTTAAAAATGTTTACGGCTCGATACCGTTAATTCTGGTACCAAATCACTGCTGTGTGAGTGTCCGCGTACGCTATAAAGCATCTCCGTCCTCCCCCCCTTCGTGGCGATCCGCCGACCACATTGGAGAAACACGAAAGAACATATTCTGAATCCTTGAGGCTTTTCTGCCTTTCAGGAAAACGGCCTCCTCTTTTCCCTGCTCTTAGGCTGTTGTTGAACCCAGAGCTAATTAACTGCACGTATTTAATCTCTTAAACGCATTTAACTCGGCAATTACCACCAGAATTTAACCCAAACCCTCCCTGATAGATAGATATTTTTAAATGACGCTCCGAGTTGACCGCCAGCCGCGGCCAAACCGCCCAGGCTCAGGCCGAAGCGCTCCCGTCGGTAACGCCAGCCCCCGCCGGCGAAGCGCTTCCCGCCGCGGGGTTTCCACGGGGGAAGGTGGCCGGAGGCGGCGGGGAGGCAGGGGCTCGCACCAGCTTTACAGCAACAGCCCCGGTGCCCGCCGGTGGGAATATCGGTTAGCAAGGGATGGAGACGTGGAAAGGCTGTGGGGACTCGGACGGGCGATAATCGCGGAGGAAATGCTGGGGCTTTTGTTCATTAGAGCCTATCTTCTCCCCATTTCCACCCAAAGGTTCCTCTCTGTGATGAATCCCCTTGTCCACGCTTTTCTGACCGAAGTTTCATACTTTTTTTTTTTTTCTCCCTTTTTTTCCCCCCCCGCCCAGTTCTTCTCCTTTCTCAAAGTCCACCGCTGCCTCGTATTTGCTGGACCAGACATCCGAGAACTGGTGAGTTTTGCCGAATATCCTACCTGGTCCCTGTCTGTGTGTGTCTCCGTACCTCCCTCTCCACCAGGCTTGGAAGCCATTCCTTCTCTAAAGTCTCTAAAGTCACCCAACGTGACTTTTTTTTTTTTTCCCTCCCCTCCACCAACCCCAGAAAAAGCACGGCTGCCCTGGATTTCAGCTGAGTATTTTCATTTTGCTACTGGCTTGTCTTTAAACTTTGTGATTTATGGCCGTAACTTGGAGGGAGTGTTTTAAATCGAAGATATTTCCTGTACTCCCTTTGAAGGGAAACCCAGTCAGATTGCAACATTTGCTGCTGATTTCGTGACGAGTGCGAGGGAGTTACATTTTAAAGAAAAATAAGCTGCAACCAAAGCAAAGATGGCAAGACGCAGGGAGCCTAAAAAAATCTACTTACAGGAGCTCAACATATAAACGTGCAACGACCTTCTTAACAGGGCTTTGTTTCGGCTGCCAGTTAAGGTTAAAACAAAATTTTGCACTTCAGAGGAGTTACTTGCAGAATGCGGGGTACTTCTGATTGCCTAGGTGCTCCAACCAGGTCAGTGGAGATCCATGTTCAGAAACCTAGAGAGCACTTCACCTACAGAGAAGTATTTAAAAGAACAGTCCACGACTGGTTTTCCTCTTTCCTTCCCTGGAATTTCGACGCCGGGGCTCCAAAATAGGAACTATCTCGTAGCAGAAGATTTATGTTGGAGCAGTTCATAAAAAGTCAGCTGGGGCGGGGGGGAAATCGCAATAACGGTGTCCCCTGGTCGGAACCCTCCCGTCTGGCATCGGAAGGCTGCAGCCAGAACAATAGCTGGAAACACCGTAGTCTTGGGATAAGACTTTATCCATCACCTAGAAAACCTTGGCTGTCCAGCCCAGAGTAAGTTCTCTCAAAAGTCAGATGTTTACTTGGACACCCTTCTTTTTCTTGCCAGAGTTATCAGCCTAAAGGCGCGCACACGCACACAAAAAGGCGATGCAAACCCCCCCGACGGCTCATACCTTCCCAGCGAAGTCCAAAGAGCCTTTGTGGTCCCTCTTTTTCTTGGTTTGCTAAACGTAAATTCCCCCCCGTCAGCACTTAACCCAAAGGAGTGAGCGCCAGAATTAAAGGAGGGAAGATAATTGCGATGTGAAACAAAAGTAGCACTTTAAAAAAAAAAAGTGCAGACACCTAAATTCCTTGCCCTGCCTTCCTCCCACTCGCCAGCCCCTCCTCGTCACGGACTTTCCCCAAAACGCATCTTGGCGAGTTTCTGCTTTCGGCAGCCGTGTGGGAGCGGGGAAAGGCATAAATCTCCCGTGGCGACAGCAGCAGCGCCTTGCATAGCAATAACGGCGTTATTAATAATAGCAATAATAATCATCTTTATTGCTCAACACCTCGCTGCCTCGGCCTCCCCGGGGGGGGATTCGCGCCCTGAGCCCCCCCCAGACCCCGCGCCTCCTCCCCGGCGGAGGCCGAGGGGCGAGGGGAGCCCCCAGGCATCCGGACGCACAAACTTAACGCCGAAGTTACCCGGGGCTGCGGAGTTGCAGCAACACCAGAGATTCCTCCCCCCTCCCCGGCTCCCCTCCGCCCTTAGCCCCCCCGCCAGCACCGGGGCCGGCGGCTCCCGGCCCCCCCCGGCCCCAGAAGAGGGGGTTCGCCCTGGGGGGGGCTCTGCGAGGAGCCGGGGGAGGCAAAGCGTCGGCTATTGAGAGCCGCGATCGCCGCCGCGGAAGGGGAGGGGGGAGACTATGACTATGTTGAAACGGTTTATTAGCATAAATTGACACCTAATTGTTAAACACGTGAATCAAAGGCAAGCTTTGCTATCTTTCTGCCTAGGCCTCTGTCCACCACGTCTGCAATTAGCATAATTTTTCACTAGTGACGCTGTTCGGGAGGCTCGTTGGCTTTGCCCGGCAATCCCAACCAAATCTTTATTTTTAAATATCCCCTCCGCTTTATCCCCCCCTCGCCCACCACCCCCTCCGTAGTCTGGATTCTTTTCGTTATTATTTTAATCCCAGCCAAGCATTGCATAGTTAAAAGGGGGGGGGGGTTGTGTTCAGCTTTTCTTTCTTTTTTTTTTTCCCTTCTCCTTTCCCTTCTTCCCCTTTGCTGTGGTAAAGCAGAGGCCATTGTTATCAGTGAGCAGCGCGTACCAGTCTATAGGGCAAGTAGAATCTCAGGGTTTGTCCATTCAAAGCCCTCAGCTTTTCTGCACATCTTGGAAGCTGGAAAGCATCTTGATTTTTTTTTTTTTTTTCCTCTTCCCCAAACGGAGACAGAGAGACAATTTGAGCTGCCGTAACTGAAAGCTCCACTGGCTGAGCCCCCTCCCCCTCTGTTTTGGCTTTTTTTTTTATACATATATACATGCATATGCCGGATTTTTTTCCTCTCTCTCGTATATTCCTTTAACGCTTTCAAAGGAAGGGGGTCATTCCTTGCTTATTGATTGCGTGGATGCTGGATGTGAAAATATATTATGTCTGCCTGTGCTTTGCTCGTCAGAGACTAAGGTAAGCCGGACTCAAATAGGCTATCACTTTGTGAATGGCGGAGTATATGTCCCAATGATTTATGACCATATGACTCCAATCTCGGTTCAAGAAGAGTTCACAAGCTTTAAGCTTCCTTCCACGCAGAGGCTCTTTTGCAGCCCTCATCCAGGGCCCTTTTTTTCCCCCCCGCTTTACAACTGGGGAGTTCTGGTTGGGGTGAAGCTCGGTTGTGGGGGGAGGGAAGAGGGAAATTTTAGGAATGTGTCTCTGTTTTCCAGGCATATCCACCGCCAGGCAGTCGCTGGGATTTGAGCTCTTTCTGAGCAGCCGACCTATTGTTAAGGGCACGTTTAGAATATTTATTATTAATAATAATTGAAATTAAAAGCGGGGCTCTGCCTGGTTTCGCTGGCTCTGGGAAATGTACCTTAGGAGGGGCGGGGGAGGGGAAAGGCGCTGCTCTTCTTCATAAGCACGGTCAGGTTGTGAATTTAGGGTTTCCAACATGGAGGGGATGGCGTTACAGCAGAATACCTCTGCCTGAGATCCCTTTTATCTTTTTCCCCCGACCGCCTGATTTTTCCCGAGCATCCTCCTCCCCGCAGCCCTTTCCCTCTCGCACCTTCCCCCGATTTGTTTGGGTTTTGTTTGCTTTTTTTTTTTTAAATGTCTCTATATCCTCGCACTCAAAAGTTACAGGCAAAGAGTTTGTGGTTAAATGTTACCGCTCGCAAAGTGAAACTTGGAGCGTGATGAAACAGCCAGCGCGGATCCTGCCCGGGTTTAATTGGAACAGGAGATAATCGAATATTTATCATTCTGCCTGAGATTTTTTTTTTTTTTTAAACAATTCCTTGGAGTAAATAATTAGGATTGCGGCCGTCCTCGGCGAAGATAAATGAGCGGCATTTGTGAGGCGCTGAGAGATGAGGTACAAAGCAAATCTTCTGTGGAAGCCACAAGCGAGCGAGCTTTTGGGCAAAGGGGATTGTAAATTTATTTTATGGCCATTTAAAAAAAAAAAAAATCGTCGCTGTTATTTTTAGCTGCTTTAGCTGAGCCTCTCCGCTCGGTTCTGGTTTGGGTTTGTTTTGTTGTGGTTTTTTTTTTTAAGAAACCTATGCCAGACAGGAAGGCCTTGGAGAAATTCCCACCTCTGCCCTCGCAGATATTTTCAGCAAACCTATTCATAATAAAGGCGCTGCTGTTTGTTAATTAATTCACAGCTTCTCGGCTCGGGTAGTGGAGTCTACTTTTTAATAAGACATATTTATCATGGCGAGGAAACCAAATGAGAATAACTCCCAGCAAGGCTATCATCCTCTCTGTAGACAATAATACATCTCCGTGGAAGATACAATACAGATTTGGGAATGCATAAAGGATTTAATCAGTGTAAAAAAGCGAAGCAGTCCCTTCGTGGACGTGTTGTCTGAGGCTGTGTTCAAAGTGTACGGAGGTTTCATGTGACATGACATAAGAACCCAGCAGTCAGGGAAGGGAAAAAAAGATGTTATTTATTGTCGAGCTATGGCTTCTGTTAAACCCCGGTACTTAGAAATATCGCATTAGACTTTATCTCCACAGAGTTTATTTTATTTTATTTTAGAGAATGAAAGAGCCCAGATAAAATTAAATATACAATAGATACAATTAAATATACAATGGATATCAATTTCAAAACAAAATGCACAGTGGCTCCTCGCAAACTCTGAGCTGCAGAGAGAAGCCACTGCCCTTTTAAAATATGTTTGCTGCTTGATTGCTCCTCACACATCGGATTATTTTCAGGTCAAGATAGTTTTTATATTTCTAGGGGTATTTCTACTCTGTCTTTATGGCAGAGAAAGTTTATGTTTTGAGAAAAGAAAGAACGAGATAAAGAAAAATAAAAAGCCCAGAGAGAGAAAGAAAAGAGGAAGGTTTCATTTTGTAATTTGAGGGTTTGGATTGGGGTTTTAGACTTTTTGAGCTTGGTTTGAGGGAGGGAGGAACGATGAAAAATCAAAGGGCAGAAAGTTAAGAGCAAATGGCCTGGTGACGCGTTTGTTTTCCAAGGGGAAAAAAACAACGGCAATTAAACTGGTTTTAGAATCACATCTTGCCAATGGTAGTTCCAGATTCAAGACCGATGAGCACAAAGCAGTGCAGGCAACGAAGGGGTATGTTTTCTAAACAGAACCTGTGCTGCCAGAGCGAGAGATCACAAACAGGCCAAAGGAAGCACATTCTTGAATTCGTGCCCCTGTTTAAATCTGCTTAAAATATTTGCACTGAATTCCAAAGACATTGTGTAAACAGCAAATCAAGCCACTGTGTCAGGACACCATTACCTGGATAAAACATATTGACTATTTGCTGTTTCCAGTTTAAAAACAAATAAACCGGACAGAGGCCCTACAATAACTTAGCAGACTTTTAATTTCTGATGATATAACGTCTTGCTGGTTTTTATGTGTGTGAATGGCTGATTTGAATAGGTCAGGGGTAAGAAAGCAAGACTTTCATTCCTTTCATGCTTGTAGCTAGCAATTATCCATTCTGTATTCTCATATTTACATTAATACGTGTGTTGTCTGGACGTGGATGTGTATACGTGCACACAACACGCACAGCTACATGCATACACACACACACATTTATATGGGAGCATATGTGTGTGCACGGGTGTGTGTTTATATGTATATAGATAAATATAGAAGTAAATAGATGTATACAGATGAAACCACGTGCACTTATAGAGCGTGTGTGTAGTTATACATCCTGGGCGCTATCCTGTAAGGGAAGAAAGGTGCAAACAACCAACCAACCAGGCAAACTACCCCCCAAAATCAGCTCAAGACTTTCGCGCTGTAACATTTGTTGAGCTTCCTTAGGCTGCACACAGGACAAAATCTGCTCAAAGCATCTGTTCGCCCTGTTCTGCGGGACCCTATTCATGTCATGGGCCTTTCAGGCCCCAAGATGGATTCATAGGCCGGGTACTATTATTGTGTGTTTTCTCCTAACCTTTCAGGTCAGCTTCCAATAGACAGCTGGAAACGGCCTGTCACGTGGCCTTGGGGTGCCAATGTTCTGCCATAGGGGTGTCAAGACCCTGGTAGCCGGAAAAATCATTTTGGGGAGTCCCAGAGATGCAGAAGACAACGTACTACGACAGCTCCACGCTCTTTGGGGGTTACTCCTACGGGAGTGCCAATGGGTTCGGCTACGAGGGTCCCCAGCAGCCCTTCCAGCCGGCCTCTCACGTGGAGAACGACTACCAGAGGTCCGCCTGCTCCCTCCAGTCTCTTGGCAACGCAACCCCGCACGCAAAAAGTAAAGACCTGAACGGGAGCTGCATGCGTCCAAGTTTGCCCCAGGAGCACCATCCGCCTCCCCCCGTCTCGCCGCCCCCAAACCCTGCCACCAACAGCACCAGTAGCAACAGCAATAACCAGTCGGGGAGCGGTAAAACTGCCCCCAGCAAAGCCAACCTCAGTGCAAACGCCAGTCTCACCAAGCAGATTTTCCCCTGGATGAAAGAATCGAGGCAAAACTCCAAACAGAAAAACAGCTCCCCTAGCACAGGTACACTGTTCTGCTTTTGTAACAGCGAGGTAACGAAGCCACTGGCCGGAGTGGTCTTGTTTGGAGGGAGGGGAGAGGAGGAGAGGATGCAGTGAGGATGCAGCGAGGATCCAGCAAGGATCCAGCGAGGATCCTGGTGCTGGGCACGATCCCAAGACTGGCAGCCGCATGGCCCGGCCAGGCTGAGCGAGCCTTGGCCCATCCTGCAGCACTGGCTGCGCACACTTGGTTTATTTTAAACATATCCAGAGCACCGCAGGGAAATACAACCAGGCGGTTGTACACAGCCGATGTCTGACTGTGTAGCTACAGATACATGAAAACGTACACCCACTGCTCAACCTAGCGATGCTAAAGTGGAGTGCTTGTTCTCTTCCCACCTCCCTGCCTTCAGACACAGCATAAAACATGGTGCTCTCTGAGCGTGTGTGTGCACGTACAGAGCATATGCACGAACACATGGATATTCTTGCATGTGTTACCCGCACATCTCTAACGCGGTCAAGAAAAAAAATCAGTATGGAAATATCACTGTTCTGACAGATATATTCATATAAACTTTGCGGCACACACTTCACTCTACGTTAATATAATTTATCTGCTATATACATTTTTATCTCACAAAAAGCTAGGTACAAATGCAATTCGGTGTTTAACAATGTACGTGCAAATATTTGTGTTGCACAAATACAAGAGAGACACAAGATGGGCACGTGTGTGTGCATTCGTACCTCGGCAAACAAAATACCTCCCAACACTGACCCGCGTTAGTATTAATTGGCTTTGCAGTGACTGCCCCCCTGCCAAATATTATTTTCTCAAAATTATCTGTTGGAAATAATCGACTCCTAAACAAATGGCCCTGGAATCCTTTTCTACATGACATGATCAAATTTTCATAAACCAGGGGCAGCTTTGGAGAACAGAACTCTTAATAAATGACATGATTATGGAGTGCAGGCTAATGCAAAGGGGTGAGGGAAAGGGGGGTCGAACTCTTGTGCCTGTTCCAGGATTTATTAAGAAACGATGCATTCAATTTCTGCATGTAAGTAATTATCTTTTATTTCATTTCGCGGCCAGCAGAAACCTGCAGCGGCGAGAAAAGCCCTCCAGGCTCCTCGGCCTCCAAGAGAGCCCGCACAGCCTACACCAGTGCTCAGCTGGTGGAGCTGGAGAAGGAATTCCACTTCAACCGCTACCTGTGCAGGCCCCGCCGTGTGGAGATGGCCAACCTGCTGAACCTCAGCGAGAGGCAGATCAAGATCTGGTTCCAGAACAGGAGGATGAAGTATAAGAAAGATCAGAAGTCGAAAGGCATGGGGTCTTCCTCGGGAGGGCCTTCCCCCACCGGCAGCCCCCCCCCAGCCCATGCAATCCTCCGCCGGATTTATGAACGCCTTGCACACCATGAGCAGTAACTATGATGCCCCCTCGCCTCCTTCCTTCAATAAACCCCACCAAAATGCCTATGCCATGTCAACTAACTACCAAAACCCCATCAAAGGCTGCCCCTCCCAACAGAAATACGCCAACACGGCCCCCGAGTACGACCCCCACGTCTTACAAGGGAACGGGGTGGCCTACGGGACTCCCAGCATGCAGGGAAGCCCCGTCTATGTTGGAGGTAACTATGTGGATTCTATGCCCACCTCTGGCCCGTCCCTTTACGGCCTCAATCACCTGCCACATCACCAGGCGGCCAACATGGACTACAGCGGGCCTCCGCAGATGCCCCCGAGCCAGCACCACGGACCATGCGAGACCCACCCCACCTACACAGACCTTTCCACGCACCACGCTTCTTCTCAGGGCAGAATCCAAGAGGCGCCCAAGCTGACCCACCTGTGATCGGGAGCAGGGACAGGCTCGGGCGAAGCGGATGGGACCTCACCACGGGGCGTGGGAGAGGGGAAGAGGGCAGGATCGGCTTCAGGAACATTTGTGTTGAGCTGTTTTCTTTCGTTCTTTGACAGGGCAATTTCTACCAGGTGGTTGTGCTTGCTATTCTTATTTCTGGGTTTTATGAGGCACAATTTCCAACCATTTCAGTATTTACTGCCAAGAGCAGCTCTCTTTCTGAAGAGATATACCTCCTGTGTTTCAACACAAATGCTTCTGAAATGGGTTTGGGATAGTTTTGCGGGAATCTAGCAAACTTTTAGCAGCAGCATCCTTAATTTCCAAGTACAGATCCTCACTGATAATTCTCGGACACTGGAAAGGAGAACAGTCAGCCAGCCAAGCCTTTACAGTTGGTGTCTCCGCATCTACGTAAACATGCACACATCTATACATATGCAATCAAAAGAGATTCGCAAGAAAACTACCCTCCTCTCCAATTCCTTCTCAAGAGGAACCTCGCGCTTTCCTTTCCAGCCTTCGGAGGAAGGGCATCCTTTTTCGCTGAGTAACTTCCCACCAGTCCCCACATAAACTGCAAATATACATACCTGCCAACGCGTGGGATTCACACTCTTCCCCTCCGGCCCCTGCCTCCCCTCTCAAAAATAATAATAATGATAAAGAAAATTAGAATAAGAGAGGTCTAAAAATTGCAAAAGGTTCGGGAAACAAGTTTTTGAGATGCCTAGAAAAGCCCCACCAACAATAACAGCAGTCCAAAGAGAGGAAGAAAGAGTTGACAGGTCTGAATATTTTCCCACCTTTGCCTCCGATGACATGAAGTCTCCATTCGACGACGCCGGGGTTTTTTGTTTTGGGGGTATTTTTCTTAGGGTTCCTTAACAGAAAAGCAATCTTAAGACTTAGAAGTCCTACGCTTCTTTCCTCCTCTTCTCTTGACCTTACGTGAAAACAGGGTATATTTGAACAAACGGAATGTCCTCCAATCGAAGCAGAAGTGAATGGATCTCTAGTATTTGCTAATGCTTTCTTGTCTGGACATCTTTGTTGCACTTAGAGTTTACATATAATGGGTATAAAAACAACTTTGAAGGGCGTTCGTCCAACTCAGTCGAGACGTCCTTCAATAGGTGTGTGTTCTGGTGAACATTCATATATATTTATTGGTTATAGCCAGTTTAAAATATTTTCCTTTTTTTGTATTATTTATCCCCAATATTATGTATTTATATGAGGAAAAAAGAATCAAATTGTACTTTTTTAGTATTTACTTGTTACAAAGGACATTGTGTTTCCTTGTCATTGTACAACAAGCTTATTTTAGTTATTGTAATTTAGAAAGACCAGTAGTTTTATGTTACCTTCGTACTTATGAATAATGTAATTAGTTCTACTGGAGGCATGAGAGCAGAACCAGACTGTAACTGTATAGTCCTGAATTAGAACTATAGCTAATCCCTCCCTCCCACCTCACCCCTCCTCTTGGGAGATCTTTCTTTGTTCTTACAGTAGTTATTTTATTTCCTTGCTTAAGGGTTGTCTGTTGAACAATTCTTGAATAAACTTTCTGTTATCAATTTTATCTTGTCCTATTAGTCGGATTTAAAGGTGAAAAGAAACGATGTGTAAGTAAAAATAGCGAAGAGAAGGCAGGAAAGGGGCGGCCCGAGCCGTTCCAGCGTCCGGACAGCGGGATCCAGGCCTGCGTCCCCTCCTGGGGTGAAACCCCGGGGGTTCGGGCCAGGAGCGGCCGGGCCGCCCCGCCGCCCCCTGCGCGGCCCCTGCGCGGCTCCTGCGCGGCTCCTGCGCGGCCCGGCCCGCGCCCGCGGCCACAAAGGGGGGTCACGTGGCGCCGGGGCCGGGCTGCCATTGGGCCGCGAATGAAAACAAAGGAAAAGGATTAATCACAAAAAAAAACCCCAAAAAAAAAGAAAAAGGGCCCAGAGTTCCCATGCGGGGACCTTAAAAGTGAAGAGAAATTAAATTACTTATTAAATTAATTATTAGGAAAATACGTGCACATGTGCACACACGCAGACACATGTGCACACACGTGCGCGCGCACACACACGTGCACACACATGCACACAACCCCCCCCACGCCTACACCCCCTCGCACTAACACACAGCCCTAAAATTGTGATTAAGAGGGGAAAAAGCCACCGCCAAAGGTTACGTTACCAGGGCAAGCAAAAGGGAGACCAACCCTCTGCCAGCAGCAAAAGCAGATGGGATAACACCGTGAATAATTTGCTTTTTATGCTCTAAAGCGCTAAGAAAACTTATATTAAAGCAACGAGGGCCAATAAAAGTTTTATGGTTCTGGAAAGGGGTGAGCTCCTTGTCAGGCTCCGACTGCTCCGTTTCTGTGGCTGGTGGAGGGGAAGGTCCCCTCCGGAGGAAAGGAGAGGGGGATTTTGATTGCTGCTGGGAGAAAGGGGTGAAAAGGCTGGAAAAGGGACCGAAAAAAGGGCTGGGCTGTAGAGACAGAGCGTGTGTGTGCCTGTATGCCATACACCTGTGTGCGCAGCCAGGGACGTCCATAGGTGCCTGGCTAACCCCACACGGACAGAAAGGTCGAGTGGAGAAAGCTCTACATGAGAAATGATCCCGTGCTGCTTTCTATCTCTGATCTCTCTTAATAAATGAAGTTCCAGCTTAATAATTATAACCTTCGCGCAATAATAAATAACGGTATAACAGAGAGACAGGGCTTGTTTTTCTCCCCAGGACCGGGGCTGGGTTGTGCCCGTCCATGCAGAGAGCAATTTACCATTCGGGGCTACTGTAATTTAAAAGCATAAAAGCGTGCAGGCTCTGATTGGGATCGGCTCAAGTAACGAGAGCTTGGGCTGGGCTTGCGTTTCTCGTTGGCTTTTTTCCCCCCTCTCACTGAATATAATTTTCCTTCTCGCATCCCGGTCGCCATGTTGCTGGGTTTTGTGTCAGGGATTCCCAGGAACTAGTGGAAATCGGGAAAAAGCAGCCAATTCCGAGGCTCCGAGGTGACACCGCTCCGTTTCTCGGCGGGCTCCCTCCCCTGCAACTCCTCGCATCCACGGTTTCATCTGCATTAAAGAAGCAGGCCCGGGGTTGTCTTACAATTATTGCATTTCTCTATCGTTCACTAACCCTGTGAATTCATTCGTATAAGGTGATGCCTTTCCCCTTGAGTAGGGAGATTTTTTTCCCCCCTTCTGCCTCCGCACAGTGCGTGGGAAAAATCCCTCTTTCCCCAAGGGGTTCTTTTTTCTTTTCCCTTTCTTTCTTTTTTTTTTTTTCCTTGCAACTTCGGTGTTAGCAAAAGCAGGGAGAACAGTTGGGAGCAGCTGGAAAGAGTTTCCTTTCGCATCCCAAACTCTTTCGCTGTATCCCAGCTCCCCAGCGAACCGCTCCGTCCCTCAAAAAGCAGGAACTGGCAGCCTCACGACAAAGCCTGAGACCCCCAAAATGCCACTTTAATCCAAACCAGCAAGAAATGATCGGAAACATAACTATTAATTTTTACATCAGTCCTGATCTGCTGAGATTGAGTAGATTTATGCTCATTTTGATAAGCACATGCACAGATATGAAATATTTAGGGAAATTCTCCCTTCAATCGAGCTGCGTTTTGCAAATGTTTTTTTTATTTTCTTCACCCCTTTTCTAAGCTGTGCTTCGGCCTCGGCTTCAGCTTTAGATTTATTATGTGTTTCTCAGAACCCCTTACCACCCACACAGATGCTTGGACTGACAAAAGTTTCCAGGCTTCTCCCTGCGTGAATGCAGCCTGCCAGTCCCTCTCTGCTGCAAAATGGGAGAAATGGAGCTTGAACAAACAAACTACAAACCAGTCACATTGCCATTCTGCAGCAGGCAGCTTATTTTTTCCCTCTCTGAAATTTTTGCTTTCTAGACTTCCCGAATTCAGGCCCTTGGATTCAACTTTTAAAATCTTTCTTGGCTGAAGTAACTCTTTTGGGAAAGCCAAAATTCTTCGCTGAGTGAGTTAGGCCGAGCTGTCAAAAGTCTTTCGAGAAAAAGATTGATCGTTTCTCTCTTCTTTTCATTTTGTGTGGACCCGGGCACTTTAAAAGGGGAAAAAAAAATCTTCCTGGGAAATTACTTTTCATTTTATTTATTTATTTTGTAAACTCTGGAAGTGGAGCTGTTTATTGGGGAGGGGGAAGGGGGAAAAAAACGGGAAGAAATGTGATTTCAAAGATATCCATGACTTTAAAGCATGTTTGGCCTTTAAGGAAAGCATAAAGGGTCCATTAAGTCTGGCTTTAGAAGCAGAAGTGTTACGCTGGTTCTTTAAGAGTAATGTAACCAGGGGACTCAGGCCGGTCTAACTGTACTCGGTCTAACTGTACTCGACTTGAGGCTCACTTGGTTACCCAAGTGCTCTTACCCAGACCCGGGCACAAACCCCCGGAGCAAACCCTCCGCTGGCTTGAACTTTCCAAGCTCTGCAATATAGATAAAATATGCAAATACGCTCGCCAGACCCGAGCTCCCGCTCGCCTGCGGCTCAGGCCGCCTTTTCCCGGCTGCCGGCGGGCACCTCGGGGGGGCAAAGCCCCTTTTCCCACGCCTGTCCCCCCCCAGCCCCGGGGGTACGAACCCTCGGGAGCTCAGCCTCTGGAGCCGCCCGGCACAGACAGGGCAGGCAGTGCAGGCAGCACCAGGCAGTGCAGGCAGCACCAGGCAGCACCAGGCAGCGCAGGCAGCGCAGGCAGCGGCTCCCTGCCCGCAGCCCGCCGGCCCCGGCAGAGCAGCCCGGCAGCCCGCGGCCGGCCGAGGAGGGATGGCGGCGGCGGGGGGGGGGGGGGGGGAGGCTTTTCTGGGGATCTTTTTTTTTTTTAATCAATTAAAGAAAATAATGCTTTCTGTTTGCCACCAGGCCCCGCCTGCCATTGGCCAGGGCTGGCCACGTGACCAGGAATTGGCTGCAATTTCGCCCCAGTCTCGAGTTTAATAGAGCAAGGTCCCCATACGCCTGTATTATCAGCAATATAACAATTATAAAAAGCCCGAGAACCATCATCATCACTGCCATAAAAACTGAGGCCCTCAGATTTCTTTCCCTCTCCCCCTCCTCCTCCCTCTCCCCCCCTCCCGCTTTTTAAACCCTGGGCCCTGGAAAAGCCATGAATTTTGAATTTGAGAGGGAGATCGGGTTTATAAATAGCCAGCCTTCGCTCGCAGAGTGCCTGACGTCTCTTCCCGCTGTCCTGGAGACATTTCAAACTTCATCAATCAAGGACTCGACATTAATTCCTCCTCCTTTTGAGCAAACCGTCCTCAGCCTGAATCCTTGTTCCAGCAGCCAGGCAAGACCGAGGAGCCAAAAAAGAGCATCTCATGGCCTGCTCCAGCTCCAGCCCCAGCCTCCGGCACAGCCCGGCCCCTTGGCAGCGGAATTCCCCTGGATGAAGGAGAAGAAATCGTCCAAGAAATCTACCCAGGCTCCAGCCTCTTCTTCCTCCTCTTCCCCCCCATCATCTTCCTCGGTGCCGGTCCCTGCCGCAGGATCTCCTGCAGGTTCGTATCATGAGGGGATGAGGGGGTGTTTGCTGAAATCGGAGAGGATCCGAATAATAAACAATTCCCCCCCCGCCCCAGAGCAGCCCTACCCCAGCCCCCTCCCCACCAGCCTTTGCCCCGCACCTCCCCCGAAACCGTGTCACGCAATAAAATACACCGCAGCAATGTACACAGCCGGGAGGGGGGTCCTCCTGCCTCCTCCCCCCGCAAATAAAAGGGCAAATTGCTGGAACTTCGGCGAAAGCAAGGAGGGAGAGGGGCCGGGGGAGCCGGGCTCTTTATTAGCTCCGGCGGGGGGACCTGGCAGCTGAGCCGCAGCTCCATTTGCTTGACTTTTTCTCCCAGCCTTGAATTTTTTTACAGCCTACACGGGGAGCAAAAACCAAAACAACAAAACAAAAAAAAAAAAAACCGAAAGAAGAGCGGAGGGGGGAAAGAAAGACGGGTGGGTAGCGCGGAGGCTGCTGCCAGCAGGATGGGGAGGCGGAGAGGGCGAGAGCAGGGCTCTCAGCACGGTGGGGAGAGGCAGCTCCCCATGGCAAAATAAAATCAATCCAGCCCCAAATCGTCCCCCCAGCCCCCCGATAAAGCAACAGCCTCTCTCCGAGGCGCCCCTGGGCCGGGGAGCTCAGCAGCCCTGGCCAGGGACCCTCCTTCCCCCGGGACGAGGCGGTTAAGGCACAATTCACTGCTGCAGGGTTTTAATGGCACCGGTCAGGTAAATGCTCGGGCAGGAGAAGGGCGGACACCGGAGCTCATTGGCCAGATAATGCAGGAATAATGAAATCAAAGCCCCGCAGCGTCCGTCCCCAAACTACTGGCAAAAGGGGAAAAAAAAAAAAAAAAAAGAAAAGAAGGAAGGAATGGGTCGAAATTCCCCTTGTCCGCGAAGGTGGCAGAGAAGGAAGGTCTCTAACGGGAGAGGCCAGGGAGCAAAATCCTTTCTCCTCCTTGGGCAAGGGGACCGGAGAGTGATTTCCAACCCTCTTCCACAGTGGGAAGAGTTTAATTAAACATTTATTTTCTCCCGTAGCGGCTCCCCCCCCGCCCCATGCTCGTTGTGCGGGGCACGGCTCTGCCCTGCCCGCAACAGGGAGGGGACGGACCCAGACCCTCCACTCGCCCCCGCTGCCTCTCTTTGCAACGTGGGCTTTTCTGTCTGTTTAAGACACCCAGGGGCTGGCAGACACCAGCGGCTCCAGGAGGCTCCGGACCGCGTACACCAACACGCAGCTGCTGGAGCTGGAGAAGGAATTTCACTTCAACAAATACCTCTGCAGGCCCCGGCGGGTGGAGATCGCGGCTCTGCTCGACCTCACCGAGCGGCAAGTCAAGGTCTGGTTCCAGAACCGCCGGATGAAGCACAAGAGGCAAACCCAGTACAAAGAAACCCCCGACGGGGACCTCGCCTACCCCAACCTGGACGAGGGCAGCGACCCGGCGGAGGAGGCTGAGGAGAGCCCGGCTTTCGGGCCGGCTCCGGAGCCCAGCGGGCCCTACCGAAGCGAGGAGCCCGGGAGCCGGCGGGCGGCGGCGGCCGGGGCGGAGCGGGCGGCGGCGGGGGAGCCCAGCGCGGCCGCCGGCCCCTCGGACCGCGGCTACCCCGGGGGCCAGGACTCGCCTTTGCTGCCAGAGCTGAGCATCTTCTCGGCAGAGTCCTGCCTGCAGCTCTCGGAGGGGCTTTCCCCCGGGCTCCCGGGCTCCCTGGGGAGCCCCGTCCACTTCTCCGAGGAAGACTTGGACTTTTTTACAAGCGCACTTTGTACTATAGATTTACAACATCTAAATTTCCAATAGCGAGCCCCGCTCCCCGCCCGCCTCGCCGGTTCTGAGCCCCATCCCGAGCCGCTGCCAGCTCCCCCCCAGTCTCCTGTAACGGGGGGGGACCCCAAAAATAAACCCAAGCCATTTCTCATTCAATCGCCCCATCCCGCCCCCCCCCTTTCTTTGAAAGCCCCTCACACTGTGGGACCCCAATCACCCTCCCACTATTTATTCTAGAAGGCTCACATGAAAGAACCGCCCGAGTTTTGCTAAATGCAGGTATTTAATGATAGTTTTATTTTTTTCCTTATTTATTTTAAAGAAAGCACCCGATAGTTCTCATGCACATCAGAGATGTCGGCCCCCCAGAGAAAACATTTGTAAATCCTTCAAGAGACTTTCTCAGGAATCAGAACGAGACTTTTAGATTTCTTAATAAAATAAAATACAATAAAAAAAGCCAGAGGAATTTTCCTTCCTCTTTTTAAGTTTTAGATGTAGACTATTTATTCAAATCCTTTAATAGTAAATGGCAAATTATTTATTGTACATTATTTTCATAGAGTAAATAAATGTCTTTATAAAACCAAGAAACGTGTGTTGCTACGTATTTCATTCGAAATTGTGCTATTTTTTGGCCTAAATCATTCGCCTTCCTCTTCCCTGCTTTGCAGTAACGGTGTCCTAATAACCTCCTTGTGTGCATTGAGAGAGGAGACAAAAGAAATCGCTCCCAACTAACATTTCAAGAGGCTTCGGGAGTCCGAGATGTTTTGCTGTATTCAGTTCTGCCTGCGTTCGCCTGGAGCGCGGATTTGATTTTATTTTTCACTAAATCAAAGCAGGCCATTTGTTTCTGATTTTAACATTGGCGGTTATATTTTTCTAACTGAAACCCCCCCTCCTGTAAGGAAATCGCCGGATAAAGGGAGGGAAGGCAACACAAAGGCAGCGCTGGGAGAGGCGGCGGGGCCGCGGCCGCTCCGCGGAGCCCCCGCACATTCCGCGGGGGGCGGCGGGGCCGCGCAGCTCCCGCGGGGACCCCCCCCCCCACCCCGGCCTGGCGAGGCCAGCGCTGCTTCTCGCCTTCAGCCTGCTCCTCCATATCGCGATTATCGGTGCTTTAAACGTCCCGGACTGCAAAAATAAGGCGTAAGGGAAGGATTTTGAGTAATTGCAAAAAATCCACCCTGGGAGGGCGGTGCGTGCCGGCATCTTAGCCAACAAATAAATGCTACAGAGGAAAGAGGGGTAGGAGATCAGCCCGAAAGAGGCCTTTCTTTTTTCCTCTCCTCTTTTTCAGCAGTGCAAACCAGACCCCCCCGGCCTTATAAATCGGTGGTCTCCTTCCACGGCAATCTGTGCTGCTCCGTCCCGGCTCGCGGGTCCCTTTACGCAAGCTTTCTCGCAACGTGTAATTTTAAATACAAAACTCATATATCAAGGAGGGAGGGGGAGGCAGAGGGGGTGGGGAGGCTTATGAATGAAAAGGGGTCAGCGCAGGAATCAATCGCGGTGACACCCAAAATAAATCATATTACGTCTTTGCTAAATCATCGGTGTTTCCTCAGACACGGCAGAAATTTGGTAGGCGTTCAAGCGGGGTTCGTGCGAAAGGAGCGCGGAAAGGCGAGCCCGGGGGGGGCAGCCGGGGGGGGAACCCGCGGAGGCGGCCTTAAAATGGCGCAGGGAGGCGCGGAGGGGAGCGGAGCGGCCATGACGAGCGGCGCTGCCGCCAGCCCGGGCTCCGGGGGCTGCCCCGGGGCTGCCGGCTCCCCCCGCGGGGTCTGGTGTGCTCGGTGCCCGGAGCTGGCCCGGGCGGTGTCACCCCCCCCCCCGGGGAAAGCGTGGAGTCCGGGAACCTTCGGGTCGCCCGAGATTTTATTTCGGATTAAGAGCATCGGAGCCGGGCTTGCTTTCTACTTCGGGCTGTAAAAAGAAATAAAATGAAATAAAAGCCCTCGACAGATGTTTTCGAAATTGCTGTTCGCAGATCTGGGTTATCTCTTCCCGCTGTAACAAAGGGGGGTTGATTTTACGGCTACCTTTTTATTTTTAATAATATTGCCAGCCTCTTTCCCTACCGAACGAGCAGACGTTTCCAACCTGCTAGCATCTCACTCCGGGAAGGAGCGGGTTTCTATGGAAAATCGAAGTAGATTGCAATTAAAATACGCAAGTGAGCATTACTTAACACCTTCCCATAAATAAAAGGAAGCGCCCAGCGCCCAGCTGGCCCTGCCTGCAGCCGCGGTGCCTTCGCATCCTCGCCTGGGAGCCATCACCTCCCTCCCCCACCGCGCCGCCGCTCGCACCCGTCCCTCCCCGCTCTGGAAGTCCCAGAGCCATGCGGGGGGAACGCACGCCCAGGCGCAGCCCAAGTACCACAGAAGGCTATTCATTATCTTTAAGTTTATTTAATATCTCCAGCTTCTGGAACATACTCAGCGGCAGCGTTGGCACTGCCAGACGTTGTCTATCAAAGCGCCATTTGTTCCAGTGCTTTACATATTTCCCCTCTCGCCTCCTCCCCCTCGCAATCCTGAATACAGGCTTGTTGGGGGACGGCAGGAGCAGGGAATCAGATGGTCGGGGCTAGCCCACGCCAAGAGCCCCGAGCGCCGCCGGGGAGCCCCGGGCCGGGGCGGCAGCGCCGGGGGCCGCTCGGCCTTGCCCGGTCCCGGGGGCCCCTCAGCCTTGCCCGGTCTCCGGGGACGGCTCGGCCCTGCCCGATCTCCGGGGACGACTCGGCCTTGCCCGGTCCGCGGGGACGGCTCGGCCCTGCCCTGTCTCCGGGGAAGGCTCAGCCCTGCCCGGTCCCGGGGGAAGGCTCAGCCCTGCCCGGTCCCGGGGGCCGCTCGGCCCTGCCCTGTCTCCGGGGAAGGCTCAGCCCTGCCCGGTCCCGGGGGCCGCTGGGCTCTATCCGGTCCCCGGGGCCGGTTCTGGTCCCCCTTTGCCTCTCAAGAGAAGGGAGCTTCTTATTCAACTTAAAAATACGTGCCCACAGATACATGGCTCTGCACACCGACTTTGCAGCGGATTTCCACCGACACACACGCCCTTTCCGTGGGGAAGGGAGGAGGGGAAGGCAGAGGCGGAGGGGAGGGGACAAGGGGGACACCGTCCCCGGCAGGGTCCCCCCTTGCAGGGGGCTGGGGGGGCGGCCTCCCCCCGCCGGGGTGGGACGGGGGCGGGGAAGGGGCTTCCACGAACCCCGCAACGCAAACCCTGACACCTTATCAATACAGATCTCTAACAAGGGCCCTTCTGCAGATCATAATGACTTCCCAAAGTTGCTGCAGGTCTAGAAAGCATGCCAGTCACAGCCACAGATCAATTCTACACCCACGGAAAGTGACTTAATAAATGGAACCTCGCCAGTTATTATCCTTGCTAACAGCAGGCCCCTTCTTATTTGTCCTAATTAGCAAGACTGAAATGTCGGAGGAAAGAAGGGGAATATTCAATAAAATCTAAATTATTGAATGACTGTAAGATTTCGCCATTAGTTCAGCCATTCTTTACCTTCTTCAAAATGTCAAACAAATGGGGAATGCATATTTGCAACCCTGCCCTTCTGTTCTGTGCAACTGGAGGGCATATATTAAGCATATTAAGCGTATTCAGCTCTTGATCGTTGTCAAAACACTGCAATTGCCTCACGATTATTAACCTAGAAATATGCAAATGAGACATGCTCGCACGTGTTGTAGGGGATGCTAAAGTAATATTTATCTTGTGCTGATCTAGTCTGGGGATGTGTTTGCTAAAGAGCTACTCGAAGCCCTGAAGATGTTGATCCAGCCCCTTAGAGCCCCGGGAAGGCAAACCTGCGAAGGGAGGCGGGCGAGGCAGGAGCTGAGGCTCTGCTGTGCGAGGTGGGAACGTTAACCTCTGCCGGGGAATGGCCCGGCCTTCCTCCCGAGCTGCCAGGCTCCGGCTTGCCGGGAAAATCCCGCCAGCTGAGTTGTAGCATCCTTTCCCAGCGCTTAACCGCATCCCCGTCCTCAATGGCCGGAGCTTAAGGACCGCTCCTGGTGCTCCAGCACCATCAAAGGAAGGCGCTGGGAGAGGGGACCTTCTGCTCGCCATCCTGGCACCTATCGCAGCTTTGCCGCGTTTTTTTCCTCTCTATATTGAGTGAAGGGAAAAACACAGTGTCGAGCTCGGAGAAACTAACTTAAGAATCGCTGCAGTTGGGCCGGGTGAATCCAGTCCTCGACCCCAGCAGGATACTGTTTAAACTGACGCTGGTTGATATTAATAATGCTGACCCACTGATATCAGCAGCATTGGTGAAGGTGTTAATAAATTCATGCCCTTATTAAAGGGCGGGTTTAGGTGGAGCCAGCCCCGGCGGGCCTGCCAGGTGCTGGATCTGAATGAAAGGGTTTGGGACCCCTCGGGTTCAGCCCCGGCCCTGCACCCCCCCGGAGCTGCCCGAGGCCGGCCCTGAGCCCCGAGCCGGCCGGGCCCGGGCGAGGGTCCCTCGGGGCCGCCGAGCTGCCCCGGGGGAAGGCGAGGACCACCTGGAGCGGGGCGCAGCCGCGGTGAGGAGCCCGCAGGGTCTGCCCCGAGGAGACAGAGCACGGCTGCACACGGGGGGCGGCAGATACAGACCTCTCCTCTCCACCCTCACCGAGTAGAAAGGCTTAAATGAACCTCATTAGGGAGACGACCCGGCTTACAGACACACCTCTGCCCTGGGGACCGCATAGAAACGGCCGATGCGATTCACAAGGAAACGGGACAGGTTCCCCAGAGCCACCGGAGGAGGAATTTGATCCTTTGGCGCAGGAGGAGGCGGGGTTTGACGGGTTTGTGCCACCCTGAAAAGGAAAAAATATCGAAAGAGCCATTTCTCACCCAGATCTTCCACTCAGAGTGTTGGTGAGGAGACCGAGAACACAAAACCTGTCCCTGTCCCCGGCTCATCCCCCGGGGGGATGCTGGCCACCTGCGGACCCTCCCGTCCAGGGACCCTCACCACACCGTGCCGCAGCCGGTCCCGGTGCCGGTCCCCCCCGCCCGGCCCCCGCCGCTGCCCCGCAGAGCGGCAGATAGGAATTATTGTATCTGGTCTTATTTGTCTGGTGTTTGTTCTGCAGCTCGGAGACAGCCCGGTGCTTGTAACTCATTAAAAGGATTCCTTTTGCATTTATTTGGACTCCCAAACTCTGAAGCATTTTTCCATACACTATTTTATTTTCCCTCTTCAGTTTTTTAGCCCCAAATATAGCTTAGCAGCCTATGATCTAACCAAGACACATGCCGAGGCTATAAATTTCCCTGACAATTTCTAGGGACAAGTCCTTTTCGGTGATACCGAGGTCCGCAGCCAAACACGCACCCCCAGCGTCAGCAGCGCGTCTTATAAATCACCCCGCCGGGAGCCAGAAGTAACATTTCTTACGCACGACACAAACTTTCTCCGCAGAGAGTTATATTTAACTCCAAAACGAAGCATCTGAAGACTCCGAGCACTCTGGAGCCTTTGGAAATGCCTCATTCCTTCTGTGTCGCCTGCACAGAAAACTCCCCGGGCTGTCTCGGGTAAAGATTTCGTACAAGAGGTGTTCCCACAAACCGCCTGCAGATCCCACAAATCCTCCATGTCGGGAGAGCTGTTTCAAAGCAAACAAGCCATCTCTTAGGGAAGGGGGAAATCTCCCCTCGCTCCCCCCCCCCCAGGCTGCTGCAGCCCCCGGTTTCGTGGAGCCGCTTTATGCCGCTCAAAGGGAGAAACTGCTCTGGAGCAAAGGGTTATTTTAATAAGATATCTGCAGCGGGTTGGAACAAAAGGCGTGGTTTCCCCCCGGGGGGCAAAACCCGCATCTTGCTCATTGAATGGTGAGGGGGTGTGGGTGTGCTGCCAGCCCGGGACAGCCAGCCGTGGGCTCGGGATTTGTCACCCCGAGTCCCTCTGCCCCGGGGCGGCCGGAGGGGCCAAGGGCACGGGATGCCTTTGGTGGGCATGAGGGGTCCCCCGCCACCAAAGCTCCGCGGCAAAACGGTGTTATTCTGCTGCTGACCTCCTCGTTCCTTGCCTGCTCCTCAGCTGAAGCCGGGGCTTAGCGGCGGCGGCTCCTGAAGGGCTTTAGGCCCGCATCAGCTCCCGGGACGGGAGAGGAGCGCTGCGGAGTGCGGCAGCCCGGTGCCGCGCAAGAGGTCGGGAGCAGCGGGCAAGGAAGGGATTTCATCGTCCTCCCATGCACCAGCCGACCCCGCTCCTGGACAGCACGGATTCCTTTTCCAGGAGCCAAAGAGCTAAACGTTCCCCGCTCACCCTCTATCCTCATCCATCTCCACATATTTTATTTTAATCCTGTTGAGTGAAAGCAGCATCTCCAAAACGGGGCCGTCTGTGGTTTGGTGGGGTAGGAATAATTACTGTCTCCCTCAATACATAAGTGAAAATCAAGTAATAAATGCAATCATAGAATCATTTAGGTTGGAAAAGACCTTTAAGATCATCAAGTCCAACCGTAAACTAAGTAACTATTTGGGGGAGCGTGTAAGACAGAGCTCTGATAATTTGAGAATCTCCACCTCCACCTTTTCTTTGACCGCCTTCTCTCTCTCAACTCCCCATAAAGGAGGTTTTAAAGAAATAAATGTGTAAGTGATAGAATTAGGCTCACCCGGCGATTGGTCGTTAGCAATAATCTGATATTTCTTTCTCCTGCAGGTTATGAAGGTCTGTACCGAAACTGGGTCTCACGCCTTTCCCACAAGGGGCATTAAACCCAATAATAATAACAGCAGTAATTGGATATCGGACAGGGCAAGGGGCTGAGAAGGAAATTTGGAAAAGCGATTCCTAAGCGGTTCCCAGCGTGCCCGCTTGCACGTTGACGCTGCGGCTTTCGAAAATACCGCGCAGTCGCCACAAGCCGTGCATTTTGGGGAGGACCGTGTCACTTTGGGGCAGTGAGCCGGAGCCGAAGGGCAACGTGGGCCGGAGCGCAGCTTGCCCGCTCGCCCGGCCCGGGGCCGTCAGCCTGGCAGCTCCGGGAAGGGGCACCCAGGGGAGCCCGGAGGTGCCGGCCCCGGGCGCGGGGGGAGCTCAGCACCTCCCGTCCCGCCAGACCCCGAAATCTGCCCGGTGTTTTGCTGCCTGCCCCCGCGGCGGGTGAGAAGTGAGGGGCCTGGACCGGCTGCGGAGGGAGGAGCGGGAAGGCAGCGGCCCCTTCCCGGGGGCAATCGGCCCCAGCACCCCATCTTTCGCGATCTGACAGTTACCTCAACAGAGGGACAAAAAAAAAAAAAAAAGCGTTTGCCAAAGTGACCTCAGCTCCGCGCATCCCCTCCCGGGCTCCACCTTCGCCTTCGCGCACCCGGCCCACCGGTGCCTTCCCTTTCCCCCGCCGCCGCGGCCGGCGTGGCCCCCAGGAGCCGCCCGTCACCCCCGCTCGGGGCGGGACGCTTGCTGCCTTTCATGGCTACGGTTTGGATCCCGTCCTATCCGACTTTTCCAGCAGCCCAAGAAACTCCGCGCTTTCACCCCAGAGCTGCTTCAGCTCTCAACTTCGGTGTAGCCTTCGCTGGGACGAGACGTACGGCAAAACTTTCCTCACGACCCGCAGCAGCGAGCTCTCTCGGAGCTCATTCTGCAACTCCAGAAGACAGCTGCGTTTTAATGACATAAAGCATCCCCTTAATGCAACAGTGGAGTGAGATCATGGTGAGATGGAGATCAAAATTATCAGACAATATGAAACAATTGATTCAAGGAAGAAATAAACATCTATCCTTTTCTTTTTTCATTTTACACCCATAAATCATCTATTGTAAGCATCGTTTAAATATAATACATTCAATTTAAACGCGAGTGCAACATAATATAAAAGGCACTCCTGGAATCAAATTAGAAACCCGTTTCTCTTGAAAGGGGAATGACACGAGAGTTGCTTTGAATCTTTATAATCACTTTCGGTTGTTTTATGCAAAAAAGGAGGTAGCGAGTTTCAGAGAACATTTGTAATCGAAAAGATTTTCTTCTTGAATATCTCAGCATCAGCAAAGTCGGCAGAATAAATGAATAAATAGGCACGCAGCTCTGGAAATAGTTTTCTCCTTATTCTTTTTATTGAAGGACGAGAGCTGTAATTGGCTAAACCCACGTTTTCTCTCGGGGGGATTTAAGGAAGGGAGGGAGGAAGGTTGATGCCACGGCTGCCTGTGTTGCAGTTTCTTAACAAATGTTACCCCAACGTGTTGCATCAGCCAAACCTACCGACTAAAGGACGTGTTTATGCCTTTCAAAGTGAACTTTTGGCCCGGGGAAGAAGGAAAAAAAAAAAAAAAGAGCCCTCCTGGTTCTTCTTAGAGGCTGAATAACCAGTAAATATCCTGACAAGTAACAAATGACTGTGGGCGTCATATTGTTGGGTGCTCTTGTCTCCCTTCTGCTAACAAGTAAATAAATGTTGCCTACCTATGTTTCCATTCTCTGAGCAGTGGAGTGGCCGGCCTGAAGTCAGTGTCTTTCCACCTACTCATCAGCTGGACCCTGCCAGGGGAAAGCTCCGGTCTGACAACAGATTTGGGGAAGGTTAAACCAGGTTTGCTATGGAAAAGCAGAGCTTAAAGCTCCAGCGTTGGTTAAAGCCCTTAAAACCTCTCCTGTTTTCAGTAGTAAATGTGTAGATAGGTAGGTGCATGGGCGAGTGGATGGATAGAAGGATACATATGGATCATTTTTAGTTCCTTTCCTCCAACTGCTAAGCCGGGCATGGTATTTCTCCAACAAAAGACATTCTGTCTTCCTAACTTTATTTCATCGCCTCATTAGAATATTGATTTAATTACAATGCTTTTACCCACACTGGCCCTCGACACAAAGCCGGTGTAGCAAAATTAAAACACACGGAGCGTATTTTTCTTAGGAGCTTTTATTAGGCTCCTCAGCCCAGAAAACGGCAAACATCTTCAAGCCACTTTCTAGGGAAAAGTTTCGAGATGAAGAAAAGAGCATCCCTTTGTGCCGGGGGGAAGAGCAGCCAGACCTCCCTACCTCTGTTCCCTCTGTCTTTCTTTTTCTCACGTGGAGCTGGGGTTGGGGTAAACCTTCCTTTAAGTTGGGGCAAGGGGAAGTTCTGCTGGAATTGGCTAACCGCATAACTTGGGGGCCTTCTTAGCACTTAAAACGGTCGGGGATAATTCTAATTCTTCCCCCAGCCCCTCTTCCCCTCCACCTCCCCGCACCCCACCTCCCTCCTCTCTTTTAAAGTCTTTGAGGAAAGATTTTGACGTATTCGTGTTGTTATCAGATTGATGGGCAGGGTTTGATTGAAACCCCTTTGTCATGCAAATGTCAGGGCCTTGATGGATGAGCTCAGAGATGTGACAAACTTCAGGAGCCCCTCGCTCATTGGGCTGGGGGCGGACCACGTGGCCGCCTCCCCCTGCCCCCCCCGGCCCCGCCGAAGGCTGCGGGGTTCGAGGGCCAGCGATGCATGGACGGAAGTTTTACAGCTTTGACATACTATCTAAAGGTTGTAGGGCAGGCGGAATCCCCCCCAAAACAGGCTGACCCTCCTCCATCAGTGGCAGATGGACAATACTAGGATGAACTCCTTCTTAGAGTATGCAATTTGTAACCGTGGGACGGGCGCCTACCACCATTTAGAGCAAAGCTCCCCTTCCTTCCCCTCTTGCTCAGGTAGCCCCGCCAGTGACACTTTTAACGGGGACGGGCGCTTTGGGGCGGGAGGGAGCGGGGCCGGGGCCGCCCAGCTCCCCCAGCAGAGCCCCGGCTACCACCCTCCCTCCTCCGGCCGCCCCGGCCCCTTCGCGGGCGCTGCCCCGGCCGCCGGGTACCCAGCCCCGGCCTGCAGCCCCGGCTACGGGCACCACCAGCTCTACCTCGGCCAGCGGGACGCGGATGGTGCCTACTTCCAAGCGGGCGGGTACTCGGCCAACGCGGGATCCAGCCTCGGCTCCCTCGCAGAGAGCTACTGCGGGGCGGTGGCGGCCGCTGGGCAGTACCAGCAACACCACCTTTACGGGCAGGAGCAGCCCAGCTACTTGCCCGCCGGTTACAGCAACCTCTCGCCTTCTCTAAACGAGGACAAAGACCCTGCCTGCCCCTCCGAGCCCTGTCCCAACGCCGGCACCACGCAGACCTTCGACTGGATGCGAGTGAAGAGGAACCCGCCCAAGACAGGTGAGTTTGGGGAGCCCAGCGCCGGGCGAGGATGGTCCCCATCGGGGGAGGAGGGAGGAGGGAGGCGGGGGGCAGCCCCCCAGCCCCGCAGGGCCAGGCTGCCTGCCCCGGGGCTTGTGCCCCAGGTAACTGGGCTCATCTTCCAGGGGAACACGGATTTGGTTTGCTTGGGGTTTTCGATTTTGTTTTTAAACACCAGCTCAGCGCTGAGGAAAAGCCAGCTAGAGATTTTCCAGACGCATCTGATGGAGGGTCCCTGAGCCCAGTTTCCCGCAGGCCCAATGCGATTTAAGTCCAGCTGGGAATAGGAAACGCTCCGGGCTTCCTGCTCCTTCCACAGCCGTGGCTGCCATCTCCCCTATTGTTCAACTTCCTTCTCCACAATCTTCCTTAAATCACCATCTTCCCTCCTCCCCCCATCATCGCCCTCGCCCTCCCCTTCCACTCCTTCCCACGCACGTTCAAGTTTCATGGCAGTTCGCAGGGAACTGGGGGGGAATGGTTGCAAGGGAAGGGAGGCAGCTCCGCAGAGCCCGGGGCGGTCTGTCCCTCCAGGCCGGGAAGCCAGGGGTAGCCGAGGGGCCGGGAGGGAGCACGAAGCTCCGGGCGGTGGAGGGACCCAGGAGGGGAGGGAGGGGAGCGGGGGAGAGCCCGCACCCGCAGCCGCCCCGGCCCCGTGCTCGGGCTGCTCCTGCCCTGTTGGTGTTTGCTCGTTAACAGCTAAAGCCTCGGAGTACGGGCTGCTGGGCCAGCCCAACACCATCCGCACCAACTTCACCACCAAGCAGCTGACGGAGCTGGAGAAGGAGTTTCACTTTAACAAGTACCTCACCCGGGCCCGGAGGGTGGAGATCGCCGCTACCCTGGAGCTCAACGAAACCCAGGTCAAGATCTGGTTCCAGAACAGGCGGATGAAGCAGAAGAAGAGGGAAAAGGAGGGTCTCGCCCCGGCCGCTGCCTCCAGGTCTGCGAAGGAAGCGGGCGAAGGCTCGGATCAGTCCAACTGCACCTCACCTGAGGCCTCCCCCAGCTCCGTCTCTTCCTGAGCCGCCTCCCCGCGGGGCCCCGAGCCCGGCCCGGGGCCGCTGCCCGCTGCGGACCCCGACGGGGGCCCACGCACCCGCACACGCACGGCCCCGTCCGCGCACACGCGTGGAAGCAAGGCCGCGCTTCCCTCCGAGCGGTCCCCGCGGCTCCGGCCCTCTCCACACCTCTGATACCAATTCTCCCGCTTGCATTTCTCTCTCTTAATTTATAGACCCTCCGTAAAGCCCTGGACTCCGACGGAGCAGCCGTGTCCTCGCGTGTCCTTAGCAATAGGCGCTTGTCTCAGGGACGTTTCTCCCTCTCCCTTCTCCCTCCCCTATAGGAACTGCACTTTCAACCACAGAAACTTTAAAACGAATTTAGTTCTCTCCCGCTTGAAAAATGTGCACAACGACTTTTGCCCGCGAGAAGCCTACGTTTGATGTATTCTTCCTCCCCGCGAGATTGTAAAAAAGTTTGGGGTGTTTTATTGTTTCCCTTTTATTTACTGTATGTATATCTTGGAACGAGATCTGAGGCTCCCGAGGTGCTGGAGGCCTCTGCAAAGACCCAACTAAACACTAACCATAAACTCAACTCCTCCGCTACCATTTTGCACTATTCCTGCTGTACAGGGTTTCCTAGGCGCTCCGCGGCTCCGCCCGGTGCCGGGGGAGGGAGGGCTGTGCCAGCAGAGCACCGGAGGCGAGGCGGGGGCTGCCCCCGGGCCGCTCCGGGCAGCGGGCGCTGCCGCGGGAGGAGCGAAGGTGGCGGGGAGCGGGGCCCGGCTCCCCCCACCCATGCACTGGCTGCTATTTATTGTACGGCTCGATGGCCTCAAGTCTTGGAGCGAAGTAGCACGGTTCCTTGTACCCCCCACCCTCTTGGGTTTATCGGAGTCCGATAAAAACATGATTGAACCATGGCTAAATTGTTTCCCTTCCCCACGAGAAACTTTAGGGTAGGACGAACTGAAAAGCACGGCGACTTTTGTTAAAGATTGTTTTAAAGAGAAAAACGTCATCGAGAAAAAAATAGCGGTTTCTTAATCGGAATCTCCCATTTCCCCTCCACTCCCTTCCCCGTGCTCTGTATCTCGACGTGAAACTACCTCAGTCTAATAAAGTTTACTTTTTCCACACTCAAGTCCTCTCGCCTCCAAACGAAATGGAAATCTCTTCCGTCCAGGGAAACGCGGGACACGGGGCGGGGGGAGCCGGGGCTCGGAGGGAGGAGGAGGAAGGAAAAGGTCTCCGGTTGCTGCCAAGGCTCCCAAAGAAACCTCCCGATCCTGCCTGAGGGTACCCCACGTCCCCCCCCCGCCCTTGGCATCGGCAGGATCGGGCCCGGCGCTCGCCCCCCCCCGGGGCCGTTGGATGCAGGTCGCCCAGACCGGAGCGGCTGGAAACGCGGCGCTCCCCACGTGGAGTTATTTTACAGTGCAACGAGGCCTGATGAGAGCAGAAAATCATCATCCTCCTCCGTGGAAGCATCCCGGCACGGAAGCAGAGCTGCGTTACTGAAGCAGCAACGTTCACTGGAACGGACTCGGGGTCCGGGGTGGGGGCAAAGGGAATTTCTCGTTTATACGGAACGTGAGGCTGATCCAACTCAACACCAATCCGAGGCGTCACTTCAGCTTCCTCCCTCCAGCTTCCCAAGGCGGCACCTGAAAGGGTGTTTTCCCCAGTATAAGTAACCCAGGAGACCTGCTGGCGGGGGGATGGAGCCCGCGGCCCGGGGGGGCCGGGCGGGGCGGGGGGAGGCGGCGAGCCCGGGTACAGCTCTGACCTTTTTACCTCGAAACGCCTCTGGGATTTCTAAACAAGTAAACAGAGGGGCTGCCAGGAGAAACTATTGTTCTGCCTTCGTCAAATTTGCGAACCTTTTTGGTGGGGGCGTGAGCGGAGCGAGGAAGGAGCAAAGTACCTGCTGCGGCGGCGGCCGGCCCGGGCTCCTGCCCTCCGCTCCCCCGGAGGTCCCTGGGCGACAGAGCATCGCTCTTCCCCGGCGATACCATCTTCCCCCATCTAATACACCCCTCTGGCTCGAAGGAAAAGATTTTTGAGTGTCCAATTAGCTCAGAGATAAGGGGGGAAAAAAAAAAGAGGGGGAAAAGGTGAAAAGAGGCTTTTGTTACACTAGTAGTTTGCAAAACATCTGGAGAGAGAAAAAAAAAGCACAGGCAGCCAGATTGGCTTTATAACCTGTTGGGTGTGAGTCCGCTTGGTTTAACCTATTCGTTGAAGCAATGGGATTGAAGGGTTTGTTGAACCTGCGTGGTTTAAGCTGCCCCATCCAAACCGGGCGCTGCGCTTCAGGAAGCTCGCGGGTTCCCACCGAGGCGATCTGCGGCCCCGGTTCCGTCCCTGGACCCCGCTCTGCCCGGGAAGGGCCCGGGGCCCCGGCGGGGGCGAAAGGGAGGGGAGGGATGTGTCGGCCTGGCGGGCACAACAAAGGCTGCCAGCGCCCATTTGAAACTCAAAGGGAGTCTCCGGAAGAGTCGGCAGGGCCGGTGCCGATGCCCCTTTACATATGTAACCCCCCGGGCTCCCCCCTCGCCCCGCTCCCTTTGCCCCCTCGCTGCCCGGCCGCGTTTCTCTAACAGCGCTCACCGCACGCAGCTGAGGTCTTCCCTCCAAGTTTCTCACGCTCCCTTTTGTCTCCAGAGCCCCAAACCCACTGCTGTGCAGCAGGAGCCCGCTGGAGAGGCCATGCCGGGACACCCGCGGCTGGGGGTCCCTCGGCCGGGAACAGATGCTCCTGTGAAGCAGTGAGGGACGCCCGTGGCCTCCCTGCACCCAGAGAAGCAGATCCAGAGTGGGCACCAGTACTTCAGTACCCACACAGGTACCTGTGTATCCATACGGGACATGAACGCGTGCTCCGTACCAGGGTACGTCGGCACGGACTACACGGAAAGCGGCAGAGCCAAGTCTCTGCAGGCCTGCACGCACAAGTCCCTACTGACACAGCCCTGTCGCCAGAGTCGGACTTTATCACAAGCACGAGGTCCGCACACACTCCTTTGTTTTATATAAATGATACACAACGACGTGGCTATTTATAATCCAGTATATTCCCATATCTCCATGTGTGTCTGTCCGTGGTATTGCATTTTTCATGAGCAAGAAAATTAGCCAGGTCCCCCTGTACACTCACACACAAAGCCGCGTCTTAATGGAGATTTATTCTTTTAATATCCCAAAGGAAGGGGAAATTCCCAGTTAAAGAAATGTAACCGTGTGAATTATTAATGGCAGTCGCTGTGTTGGAGCTGTTGTCCCTCTGTGGGAGGAGGGGATGGGGAAGGGACGCCTGGAGCCCCTCTGCTCCGGCTCTGCTCCCGGAGCAGAGACCCGAGGCGCACACCCGGCGCTCCGGCCTGGCGTGGCAGCTACTCCAGGGCCATCTGTTCCTTACCCCTTGGTGTGAAATGTTTCTCCTCTCCCTAAAGCATTTGTTCTCACAATGTGAGGCCCTTTTGATCTCAGAAGAGGACATTCTATTAAAAAATAATAATAATAATACCCTAAAGACTTCCTTACTTTCAACTCCACTTTGCTGGCTGCTATTAACTCTGCTCCCAGACCCTCTTTGCACTGAAGGTGTGAAGCCTTCCCGGGGGTCTCTGTCTGGGGACAAAACCTCCTCTCAGTGACTGCACCGTGGCGGGGTTGGGCTTTTGCTGGCCCCCAAAAGCCTTTGATGCCTTGAAGTGGAGGAGAGGAGGGGATGAAGCCTTCTGGGTTTCTCCAAACTCATTTCACACAGAAAAATTAGTCAGGGGCCACCTCTTCCCTAGCTCTCAGCAAAACCAGAGCAGGACAAGGGTGAGACTTTTTCATCACATGGCGAGTGGGTCAGAACTGGAACAGAGCTCGATCTACCTTCCGCGAGTGGCCCCGAGGCAGCAAGGTGCCCACGCACCTGCTTACGCGCTGACATTGCCAAGGGGGTTGATACGCCCCAAATCAGGTAAACCAGGAGGGATTGTCATGCCTGCTAAGTTTTCTCAACATTTTGACATGAACACATTTTTAGGTGTCACTAAAATCCCTTGAGAATCAGGCAAAAGACCGGGAGCCATGGGAAGTGCTGGGTGAGTGCAGCCGCCCTCAGATCCCCACTGGGCCCAAGAGCTTGCACACCCGACGGCCCGTCCCCATCCCTGGGGACTTCCCCTGCCCCACAGCCCCCGGCAGCATGGTCGGGCTCGGTTCTGGGAGCTGGGCATATATGTGTTTATTTGGATTACGTAGATTTATAGCCAATGTATTTCACTTGTATTTGTATCAAATATACAGTATATTGATTTTTCAGGACTGATGCTGCACAGGTCACCTGGATTTAAGGTGCGGGACCTCCGATCTGCTGTCTCATGTTTGACCCCAGCTGTAACGCTCCCAGCTCATTACACTGAAAGGGTCACCCCACGGTGCCGTCCCCTTGCTCACCCCTCTGCCCCCCAGCCATTCGCTTCCACCAACACAGATATTTCAGCACCGACCCGCCTCAGGGTTGCTTTAGCCTCTCAGGCAGGTGAAATGAGGTCTGGGGCAAAGGGCTCGGGTGGAAGGAACAATTGCAGAAGTGAGTGTACGAAATGTTTCCTTGCTCTTCAGAGGCCTCACCTATCCTTTCAGTTTACACTGGTCTGACAGCTCCATTTCAACCCCAGCCTTCACATGGACTTGTTCAATATTTACTCAGGCTGATGGGTTTGCTCAGAACTTGCCTCCGTCAGCCTTGCTCTGCCGGGTTCCCTTCCCCTCGGGCCCAGGTTCACACAAAGTTCAGCCTGAAATGAATTCACCCAAAGATGGGCCCAGCTTGGCCTGAGGACCAGAGATGGGGTCAAGCCTGGGTCTCTGCATCCCAGCCAGCCCTCACGAAGGCCAGCACTCAGCACTCCCGGCCAGGAGGCTGCTTTGAAAAATTATTTGGGGTTAAAAAAGAAAAAGCACTGGGCCAGGGAGGACACAGCAAGAAAGGCAGGAGCTGCTTTTCAGTGCAGAGAGCACAGGTCAGCCCTTCCGGGAGGGTGGATAGTTCACGGACGTTTACTCTGCCCGGGGGGCCTGTGTGACAAGGTACAAGCCTGCAAACTCAGTACAACCATAAAAACTGCAGCAGAGGGGAAAAAGGGAGATATATATATATGTGTATATATATTAAAAATATGTATTTATATAAAGTATAAACTGCACACATATATATTACATGTTACATATTACAGAAATCAATATTTTTATATGTAAAAGCATATCTGATGGCGAGAGATTAAAACATAAAATGAGCGAAATTAAGGCTGATATGTTTCTGCCTGAAGCCATGACACGGGAGATGGCTTTAGGTAACAGCAAGTTGAAACCTGCCTCAGCAACAATGACAAAAGACTTTTCTGAAAGCCTTTTATCAGAAGAGCAAATCAAAATTTGATGCAAAACAGAAATATTGGAAAGGGGCTTATTACAAAACCTGTATCTGTTCCCATTAAAAAGAAAGAAGACAGAACCACAAGGCGAATCCAAAGCGGCTCCAAAGGAAATAACAACTGCGCCGATACCTCGGGCAGCTCTGTGGCTGACTGTGTGAGGTGACAGGGTCGGCTGGGGACGGTCCCAGGGACCTGACATGTCTCAGGGATACGGTGGGAGCCAAAGCTGCCCTTGTCCGGGGCACTGGGTCTCTGGTAAAGGCGGGGAGGCTTATTTTGGGCACCCGCTATTTGTCTGGGGGCTTGGCAAAAAGCCTGTGCGAGTTTCCAGAGGGTTTGGGGTCAGACACTGGGGTAGGATCTCCTACCTGAGAGCCAGAGGGTCCCAGGAAGGGCAGGGTTTGTCCCCAGAGCCCGTGGCAAGAGCTTCTGTTTGAGGATCTACAGCCTTGCGGAATATTTGCACCCTTGTAATACCTTGGCAGAGCATCTCTGAGAACAAGGGGAATTTGAGGTCTGTGTTGTGAGTCTACAGCCCTTTCACACAGGACTGCCAAACAACCCTGCGTGAGGTATCTCTTAAAATCAGACACGAGGAAGGTGAGCTACCTTTTAGTGGCCATAAGGCTAATCTGATGAGATTTAATGGATTTGTTAATGGCTATAAAATTCTGGAGGTTATCACAGTCCTTGTTGATTAACCAACCTGGTGAGGTGGCAAAACACAAGCGTTTTGGTTGCAGGAAAAAAAAAACCAAAAGGGGAGGGTGGGGAATCTCACACGATTCTCCTGGTCCTTCCCCCGGGAGTTAGTTCAGTAGAAATATTACCTCGTGGAAATCTTACCTCAGTCTGTCTTTATTTAATTTCTTCCTTCATTCCTCAATTCTGCCCAAATAATTTTCTTTGCATTTCCCTCTCCTAGCTCAGCGGCAGGTGCTTGGAGTCCCCAGTGGGTTTTTGTCCACGTCTTCACAATCTTTTTGCTTGAGACACCAAGGCACGGAGCTACACATGGGAAGACAGCAAGAAAACAGCATTACCAGAAAGAAAACAACATGCTGCTTATTTCAAATAGAGAAGCTGGCACTGTAAAAAGACAGTAAAACTGTTTCTCGTCTGAAAACAAAGTCTCTTAAACTTTTGCTAAGAGTCCAAAGAATCTCTTGTTCTTGCCAAGCTAAAAGAACAAAACGACCAGCAAAAAGCCTTTCCCAAAGAATTTCCGTAATTTAGGTGAGAACATTTTCCCTCAAACAAAAAAGTGGCTTTTAACCTCAGTTATATTATTAATATGTCTCAGAGAAAGGCAGGCAATTTTAAATTTTGTTAGCTACTACTACAAAATGTTTCTCTCTGTGAGTTACTCTGAAAGTGACACACCTGAAAATATGGGCATTGCGGGCATGAAAAGGAGCAGTACTGGAAATTCAGTTCCTGATTTGCATCCCTTTTGCTCCGATTAGCGTGTCAAATGGCCAGGGATTTGCCGTGTGTTTCAGCACACCACACAGCACGGAAACACTGAGCCTAACTGGGTTATTATAGAAAAGGATACGAGAAAAATGCTTTCTTAATGACACTTTAATTGTGTTTCCTACGGAAGGATTCGAGATAGTTCGCATTTAAATGCCGATTGACAGAGTGAAGAAAATATAGCTCCTTCTAGCAGCCGGAGATTTTTTAAGGCTCTCATATTTCAAAGGCGATGCCGAGTCTTCTCGATAAAACACTCCAGCCTGTGCAAACACAATGTTTTTGGAGCGATGCTTCTAAACACAGAGCTCATCAGGACAGGTTAGAGCTACTGTCGGCTTTGCTGCAGTTGGCAGGGGACCCAGCAGCGGAGCCCAGTGAAGCTGGGCTCTCCCCAGGCGCTGGGACACGCAGCTCCGCAGCCGCCCCACTCCCCCTTCCCGCCCCGGTGAGGGGCACTTCCCTGCAAGCATCTACTGCAGCTTAACCGAGCCGATGGAAAGAAAGTGGAAGTCCTCCCCTTTGCCCACTTCGCATCACCAATATCCATTTCTTTAGCAGTTTCCAAAGGATAAATCATTTCCTCGCCAGACTTCCCCCAGGGAAGCGGATGCGTTTACTGCCTTCCAAATTTTTTTCCCAGCCACTCGCCCCTTTAATGTATTATCCCCCTCTGAGCTGAATGGCGAAAAATGTTATTTTCCTGCATTAAAAATTGTCCTAAATTATTCTTCAATAAAAGATCAAAAGTCACGGCAGCATTTGTCTCCCATAATTATTTTTAGAGGGGATCTTGTAAAGAAAAAGAAGTTTATGAGAATCATTCTCTGCTTTCCCTTTGTCCATTTGCTCTGTGAAGGCTCTCTTCTCTTTATTATTAATGGATTTGGCGAAGCTTTTCCTGCAGTTTGGAGGAATATGCTAGCAAATGAAAGCATCTCGTTGATGGATGAGGAGCTGGGCTTTAAATCAGTCCCTACTGATACAAATTATTTTAATATGCCCCTTTTATGATTTATTTCAAATTTATGAAGTAGCGAGCTATGTTGTAAGACTTGATTATGGAGGCTGGTTGCCTACAAAGTTATAAAGTCTTCTAGGGGAGCTTTTTTTTTTGAATGGCTCATTACAAATTCAGTACATTCACAACTGTGTTGCCAAGGCTGTGCATATCAAGGAAAAGTAAATCTTTTTTCCCTTGACCCATACCCTGCCTCTCCTCCACGCTGGAGAGGAAATTGATAGTGCCATGAAAATCAGCAGGCATTCTTTGTGCGTTTAATACTGTTTCTGCTGCTCCATCAAAAAACCCCCACAAATAATACAATCCAATCACAAAATCTTTGTTTTCTCTCAAGATAATAAGGGGAAGAAGGCAGGGAAAGACTGAGATAAGACTTTGTGCTGTGCGCGCTGTTTCCCAGGAGGGTGAGGCTCTCGCTCTGCCAGGTGCTGTGAAGGGGAGACGCGTTCTGCTTCGTGCGCCTTACAGTCAAAGACATCGGAGGTACCATAGTTGTTGGGCTGTCTTAAGCGGCTTCCGCTCTTTGCTGTGACTCCTGCAGCTGGGAGGGAAGTGACATTCCTCAGGTATGCTGGACCAAGCCCCTTTAACTGTTCCCGAGGACACGACAGTCGAGTTGACCGATTCCCAGCTGCCTGTGAGCAGGCTGGTGCTGGAAGCCAGCGTGAGCAAGGTTTGCCTGCAGGAAGGGCGGTCTGAGCGCTCCCCGAGGCCAGGTTGAGCCAGGTCCACTTGAACAGCTGATGAAGGTGGTCTGAGGTCGGCTGGCTGCTGCTGCACAGCGTGGACAGAGCCCGAGGACAGGAATCTGCAGCTTGCAGGCAGTGCCAGGCGTGTGAGGGTGATACCCTCTGGAGCCTTCCAGTGAGATGCAGACGTGGATATTTATTAAGGACCTGAATTTTTGCAATGTCTTTGACCTGCTGTGTTAAGCTTTGTCCAGTCATACATGAAATACAGCAAGAGCCCTGTTTTAACCAGCCTGCACTTTTCTGTCATCATCAGCACTGGACATAAATCAATTGCACAGTCTTGGCTATGAAAGGTATGACTGGAACCTCATCTGGCTTGCTTAACTGTCTCTGTGCCAAGGCCTCGGTACCCTGCTGTGCTGGACTGTATTCCAGATGAAGCACATTATATTAACTGTCTTTGGTGGTCATCATCTCTCAGTGAGGAGAAACATTTGTGGAAGCGCAAGACGAGGATACATGTCACTAAACTAATGCATTTGATGCATGCAAAGTATCTGCTCAGCATCTGAGTGCCTTTTGGGCTCCGTCTCTGTGAGATCAGAGTATTTCAGGTCAGTATCAGCATCATTTCAACAGCTTAACAGTCAAAATTTTGTTCCTTCTGAAGACCTTTGTACAAGTTTAAAACTCAATTCATAAAACGGGCCTTGTACCAGCTGCTTGAACATAAAAACTTAACGCAGTGATCAGAGGTCAACAGCATCAAGCCGAAACTGCTGGTGTTTCTTCCAGTAAATTCAGAGCTGCATATCCCCCCGTAGTTTCCTTGTTCTTGTTCACTAAATGGAGAGCTTGTGAAAGGTGCCAGTGAGAGGGCCTGGGAGAATGAGCCCCTGTGTTCATTCATAAGGTGGGGAATGGCAGGGGAAGTTTCACCCTGCCAAGGTTCCTTCCCTTCCTGATCTCGAGGAATGGGAATCGAGCATCAGTAATTCACTTGATCTCCAGTCTGTGCTAGACAGTATCACTTGCAATGGGTCTTGTTTATTTATTTGTTTATTTTTTTTACAGCAAAACCGCACTTCTGCTTGGCCTTAGATCTGCTGAACTGATTTTATAGAACATTAGAGAAAGTTTATTCTCAATATCTACCAGCTCGGTGAAAGTCAAGCAGCAGCACGAGCTTCCCCTGCTTTCCTATTCTCAGATATGTCCAACACTGCTAAATTTCTACTTTTTGGTTAAATCTTCTTCTATGGTGTGGCCACATTACTGCATAAAAGGGGGGTGGGGGGAAGCATTCCAAGGACATTTACTCACTAGCTTATTTAAAACATTAGAAACATGGAGTTTTTTTGTCTGTTCAGTTCCTACAAGACAAAACAGAGATGGTTGCAAAACTTCTCCTGATATTACTGCAAAAGGATTTTAATAAAAAATAACAGCACACAAGCAAAGGCTCCCAGCAAGATAAAAATTCTCCTTGATCTGCTGATAGGAAGGAATCTACGAGAGTGGCAGATCAAAGGGAGAACAAAGGCCAAACCTTTGAATAACAAAAGCAGTTATGTCTCCTCTTCTCCATCAGTCCTCAAAGTTATATCTCCTTCCTATGTTCTTTGGGGCAAAAGATTTCTTACAGTAAATAATTTCCAGAAATTCAGTGTTTCAAGTAGCACAATAACCCAAAGAACTTGGGGAAAAGGAGGAGGATTGTTTTTCATAATGCTTCTTGGAGGCTCCACATCTTTCAATTTCTTATCAGTTTTGAAATACAAGGCACGAAGTCTCTAGCACCATTGGGACCAAAAGGTTATCAGCATGTAAATACCTGAGCTGGAAAGACATGTTTGAGAAAGAACAGATAACATTTTAAACATACTTATAGCCCGCATCCTTTCCAGCTTTTATCCCAATTTCACCTGAACTTTCACAAGTAAAGGTGTGCTTCTAATAACCCAGCAGATAAAAAAGGGTTTATCTCAGATCAAGAGCAATAGAACCAGCATCGTGATCACCTCTGTTATTTACTTTTTGTTAGAAAGTGACAGCCAGCTCTTTCTTTTAATAAAGAGTTTTTAAACCTGCATCTGAGAATGTGAAACTACTGGCCAATGGTAACAGGGTAACCTGTGTAACAGGGGTTTTACTGTATCTGTGACAAATGAGGAAATGAGGCAAAAGACATGAATGCGGCTTTCTGTTTCCCGCACAGGGGCAAAACCAGAAAGAAAGTCCAGGATTTCTGGTTCTCAGAAGTAACCACTAGACGACGTCAATTCTTAGAAGACCATGGTTCTTACTCTCTGGAAAGGAAATGCATCAGCCCAGAGGCCAAGACTTCCTGTCAAAATAGGTAAATGAAAGCTAAAAAGGCCAAAGGATATTTTGAAATGAGGTAGAGAAAGAAACTGGCTCACACGGTATTTTCTCCTTATGTGTGGCAAATGCTTTGATATTAAAAACTGGAGAGGAGAGGCTTGGTTTGTAAGGGAACGCAAAAGAGAAAGCTGTACTTCTCATTTACATGCTGGGTAGGCCTTGTAGGATTCTGGAGCACTTTAGGAGACCGGAGGCCTTGCTGTTCAAACTGGTCTTCGAGCTGGCAGGGTGAGAGGGTCTCCAGGAACTGGTCCATAAGGGCCTCTTGAATTAAGAACGAATCAACTTACAAACCTGTCCTTTGCACTGTTGTCTCTAGCAGCCTCGGACAGCAAGGGCAGGACTCACTTCATTAAATGTGGGTGTTTGGAACACCACCAGCTCTGTCTGGACTGGCTTCCCTTTCTAATCACTGGAACTGTAGCGACTACAGAGAGTGGAGTCCAGGGCATCATCCATCTCTTTCTAGAGAAGGTCATGTCTGGTCAGATGAATCGCTCTTTAGATTTCACTGACTGTATTGACTAGATCTCTGCTGACTGGAAGGAGTTTCTGGACAACCAGCTTAGATGGCTACAACCTAGGCAGTGTCTCCTCCTTGGAAACTGAGGTGCCCTGATTCTTGGTGTAAGTTGGCATCACCTGACCAACTACAAACTCACTCAAGGAGAGAGCACAGTCTTCAGTGGATGACCCAGAAACTGTGACTGTATCACAACTGTTTTAACTTACAGTGGAGTGGTGAGAGTGTATAGAACTATCTCAGACACAGTGAAATGAGACTGACATAAATTCACCTTTTCCCCCTGCCCTTCCATCTATGCAGCAATGGAGAAACTGATACTCAGATGAGGCAGATCAAAATCCTGGTACCAAATCATGAGTCAACTGAGTGTGTCATGGTTTGCACAAGTTTCTTACAAAGGGAAGATCTGGGAGATTACATGCTGCTGATGGCATTTAGACCAATGCAGAACTGGTCCCTATAGTAAATTTCCTGCTTTTGTGCCCAGTCAGCTTCATGGTATGTGTCATAAATCTCTGTTTAAAAAAGATCACACGTTAGTGTTTTATCTCTGGTATGTGCTACCCCATGTTTTCCCCACTCACAGCATATTAGCCTCACACAGGTGGGGGGAAAGCAAAATAAACATTATCAAACAAGGGCATCAAATATTTAGTGTAGAGGTTTCTGAGTGCTTCAGGGTGAGTGGGACTGTTTAGATATCAGATGTTCTCCTGCCAGGTCAAATGAACCACTGCTGAGTAATGGCTAAGTTCCCCAGCCACCTTTGGCCATCAGTGCATTATCACCCCTGCCCTTTAACTTTCTGTCCAGGGCAAGAATCACTTTCTTAATCCAGCATCTCAGCCTAGAGCTGTTTCAGCTGAGACAGGGGATTGTTTACAGAAGGTGCTGGCTTCCTCCCCTCCACCTGGTTTCTGTCTGGGCCACACTGTTAGGGATGAGGGCAATACATCATTTATCTTGGCCTCTTTTCACAGGCAGGTCCTGCTGTCATTGTGCTGTTGGTGTCTGGAGGTGCAGCATCCTGATAAGCACGCTCTGCTCTCCGGTGGGTGAGTAGCCGCCCAGCAGTCAGCAGATGATCTGTGCTTTGCTTGATACCCCCCGGTGTACAGAATGCTGCAGGACATGGGATCCAGCTGGCAGGGGCTAACAGGAGTTTATGCAAAAGGGTCAAGTGGTTCTTGTGTTCAAGGGACCAATAGATACTAAATAGGGGGGGGTTCTTTCTTTTTTTTTTTTTCCCCCACCCATCCTAGGAAAAAGGCTGGAGAGAATGATGGGAAATTGTTCATGTCTTGAAGCTGATTTAAACCCTGGCGTAACCCCAAGAGAAGGTGTCTTTTGCTTTTTCAGGGGCTTAGGATTTCAAAGCAAATGGGTAAGCATGTGGGTCAACTTTTTAACATGGCCATTTAAAGTGATTGCTGTTAGAAGCAGTCCAAGTAAGAAACACCATCCATATCTGATAATACAGAAAGGGAGGGAGGGAGAAAGGAAATGTTCAGATACAGAGTTTCGTAAAGTTTATAAACCTTCACGCTGAAGGATATAAACTAACCTCTAACTAATGGGTGTCAGGGAGAAAGTTTCCTTGTGGGTAGGTGATTTGATAATTGCATTTGCAGAGGTTTCTTGTACCTTCCAGTACAGCAGCTGGTGCTCTGTCTCCTGGAGAGAGTCTCAAACCAGGAGAAACAATGGTTTGATCCAGTTCCAGTTTTATGACACTGTAAATCCTGTACATCACTTCAGACAAGATGTTTGCTCCTGTCTATGCTCTCTCATAAGAAAGCCAGTGAGCGGATGGTGGTGGAAAAGCTCAATTTAAACTGAAGGTTTGTTCTGTGGGATATTGTCCAGGGTATTGCATGAATTTGCAGCCACGCAGTAGGGTGCTGGCCTCAGATACATCTATTTTAAATTACTGGGAGTTCACTGTTTGTTATGGGGCAGGGGTGGCGGCACTGTGTACAAGGGACAATTATCCAAAGGGTTGGAATTATACATGGGTCGGAATGGAGTGGAGAGCGTGTGATATCTTTCTAGCAATAAAACCCACTCACATACACTCAGATGTCTGCTGTCTTTTCCTCTCTGACAGCATTTTTACTTGTGCAACCCTCATTCACCATTGTGAAAACATAGAACATGCAGGTCACATAGAAAGGACAAGGTGAGAGAGAACTAGGCTCAATGACTTTAAAATGGTCTATTTTAAATCACACATGCCTGCTTCTCTCATCATATTGATTTCCCTTTTCTCAACAAGTGCTCTTGGCACTGAGAAGCTGGCTGAGGCTTTGAAATCTCTGAGTAACTAATATATTCTGTCAGTTTGTGGCATTTCATAGAGAGAAAAATGGCAAATCAGGAAAGCAAGCCCAGACTGTTTGCTTAGATTGAAAAAAAGAAGCTGTGTCAGTAGGATGACAAACACGGTCATCTTTCTATCCCCAAAATGCAGGCTCATCTTGTTCATAAAGATGAATGTTATGGTTTCGACCAGCTGTTGGGTCACTTCACAAAGCATTGAACAGTTGGGCACAGTCTGTTGGGCTTCAGTTGTGTGAAGGGGCAGAGCAGGATTTACTAGGGGTTAAGAGAGCTGGAAAGAAGAAGGGCTGGATCAGAGAAGAGTTACTGGTGTGAGGAAGGACTGCTGATAGCTGGCAGACTTGGCTGGAGACACAGGTGGGGATAGCAGAGAGTTCTGCAGAGGAAGGCCATTGCCATTGTCAGAGCCGGGGCTGTGAGATGACTGGAGTGGCCGCAGGTTCAGCTGCAGCCACCCTGGCAGCTGCAGAAAAAAACCTGAGAGCCTCCGGAGCAGCAGTCACAACCGAAGGGCTGCACGGTGTTCTCGCATGGCTACAGGCAAAGGACAAAGTATTCTGACAGCTAGAGAGGTGGAGTTCTGTGGAGGTTAAATCTTCTCATTCCTATTTTTAGTGTGAGCTCATTTCTCCAAGTCAAAAACATAATTTAAAAGATTTAAAAAAATCATTTAGCCATGAGGCTGTTTGGTCCACCTGCTACTCTATCTTTAGTGCCTCCTTATTCCTTCCGTGGCATACCTAAAGAGGGAAAAGCAACAGGGCGATCATGTATTGGTTTAGGATTTTAAATTGCTGCCTATCATAGTAATAGCTGAATGCCTTTTACATAAGAACAAGCAGCAATAGCAAATTGACCAGCAGATTTCACCAGAGGGACTCATCTCTGCTAACTTTAGATGCTCACAATGTGCATGTTTTCATCCAGTCCCGCCATCCAGACTCCTTTTATTGCTGGTGGAGAGCAGTAGGCACTTTGCCTGCACAGTTTAGCTAAACCCTGGCTTGGGAGGAGATGAGCCGTACCTTAAAAGTGCCGGCTGCCCTGGAGTTATTATAAAGAAAGCATAAACCACCAGCTCAGAGGCAGACATCTACCACATCCATGATGGCACACCTGTAGCATTATTCATATCACTCCCTGTATGGATGTACCAGTCTGCATAAGGCGATATTTTTAAAAGTTGCTATAAGGCTTTAAATATTTTCTGATTTTTCCTGCATGGAGTTTTGGGTGAAAAAGGAGATTTTCTTTTAGAGTTGGGATGGTTTCCCTTCCACCACCAAAGCTTTTGTAAGGGGGAGTGGCATCTCCCAGGAATGGCCAGCTTCGGAGTTTGGGTGAGTGCCTCCGAAAATCTACCCCTTTCCACACTAACACTACAGCATGCTGACAACATTGAGAATTTGTTTTCTGAACACCTGATTTTGCAGACAAGACACAGATAAACAGCAACAGCCCCTCTTAATGAACACAGCAACATCTCCAGATAAACTGTCACCACTTTTGTCGTGCCCAGCTTCAGTATCACCAGAGGAGGAAATGCCTCAAAGCTTGTAAAAACACATTCCCCTCTTACCCTCCTCTTCCCAAAGTTAGAAACCACGGAAGTAGTTCCCTATGGGGTTTTTTGAACAAGGCAGAGATGAAGAGGTTGCTTCCACCTAAGCTACTAATTTATGATTAGGATGCACAAGGTTCTAAATTATTCCACTTTCTGGAAGTGTAGGTTGGCCCTAAGATCAGTCAAGTAGTTTGTAGTTCCTGGCTTATCAATCTCTGGGACTCCTGGACATCAGAGTGTAAATGTAAGGGTGCTATGTTGGAAGTTTACTATTATAAGCATCTGTAAAAAGAACTGTTATGCCTCAAGTGAGTTAGATATTTTTAAATCAATCCACAGAAGTCTGAGAGCAGTGTTTGTAAAAATGTGCTTGAATTGCTGCCTCCATGCAAGAGTAGACAAGATGGGGTTGAAAATATCATGCATCCTACACCACCTCCTGCTTTGTGAGTCTTGGAGCTTGAAGCTGCTACTGTCACAGCTGCTGTTTCACCATAGATCAAAGGGGAAGAAGAAAATGCCAAACCTGGTCTTTGGGTGACGAGGTTGTACTGCCCAGCAAAATAGGAAACATTCTGGACTAAATATCTTTTTGCTCTTCTGTGCTTGAACATAAGGTCTCAGGAAAACGGCTTCTAGACGCTACCACAGCAGACATTAACAATCAGGATAATCGGGAATCTGGAGACAGAGTCTGTGGCTGTCACAAGGGCTATTGGTGAAGGAATTTGACATTTAAAACAGACTTACATAGATAAGTTAATATCAGGGGTTTTGGACTACAATCAAGAAAGCTAAGCTAACTATATTTATAATCCTCATCTGCCTGGAGAGACTGGCAGTCTGATTTTCATGCCTGCTAAGGTCCCTTTACATAAATTGCTTTCGCACACACGTTAGAGGCACTTTTTTCCAAGCCAGAGAATTGTAAAGGCAGTTTCATGTAAATGAGAATCAGGCCATCAGTATGAACATTATCCATATCTGCAAATGTTTGCGAAACTTCAGTTCCCCTATAACATCTGCTGAGGAGAAAAAATTCGTGAGCCTCAGCAGTTAAGGGTTTGGGGTTTTTTAAAAGCCACATCAAGGTCCTGTTAAGCTTTGTGGTGACTGTTAAGCTTATTGCCAATGAGTGCATTTCTTTGGACAACATCACAAGGAAATGTGAAATGGAGCAGAGATTAAAGCACGGGTGGATTTTGAAAAATGTAGAGACTGGTTTAATGCAACCAGGTGGAGACTGTCCAGTGCTTGGAGCTTTTCTAGGCCTCTTTGTTAAACATCTCAGTCTTCCCACTTCTTCTTTGAAAAGAAACTTTTCCTCATTATTCTCCATGGTTTACAAGAGGTCAGTGGAGCTGGGCCAATTTACACGAGCTCAGAATCTAGTTAATTTAAGTGCAGTTTTCTCAGCAATGTTCTGACATGCACCTGATATTCACGCAGTTTTATAGCCTCTGAAGATCTGTCTAAAAGCTATATGTACCTTTGTTATTCCTTTGTCTCCTCTTTACATGATTTCCTACTCATTCTGTTTCTTTTGTCTCTGCTGCATTTGCGTTGGTCTGTAGCCAGAGCTCCTGGCTCCTCCGTTCATGGCTAAGTTTAGATGCCCAGAAAAACACACTTGAAAGAGCAGGAACATGCCCCACAGCCATAGTAGGTTTACCACCCATCTAGAAAGAAATTTAGGGCCTATTTTAGCAGGATCTTTCACAGGCAGATTGCTCATTCCCTTTCCTTGCCACCATCCAAATATCCGTCAGACTAATCTGGGCTCCTATCCACAGTTCTTTGACATTCCCCTCCCCGTGAGTGTTTGGGGATCGGCGAGCAGGGTTATACTGCTAATGCTGCTGCCAACAGAGTGCCATTCCCTGGTCATGTAGCATATACCTGTGTATGCTTTCCCCCCGCAACTCCCCAGGCCATCCTGGAGACCCTGGTTTAACTGGGCAGCTGGCAAGTCTTGACTACTGCATTGTTTTTGGTATTTACTTCCACCTGCTCATATGCCATCACTGTGTGGAGCCATGGTGACCATGGGAAGGGACTCTTGGAAGCAGGTATCTAAGGCAGGGCTCCATTCAGGCTGTTTTTTTGTGACTACTGTAGGCAAAATTGCCCTCTTCCCTGTTGCAATAGCTAGGGCCAGTGCCCCTCCTGTTGCGTCCCTCTGATTGTCTGGGTATCTGTATCACCCACTGGGGTGGAATCCATGTTTCAGTTCATTGTGCTCAGATGTCCGTGTAAAGCAGGATTAGACTGACAATGTTGTCTTCCTCTGCTGTGAGCATAGTGTTTAGTCTGTAATTCAGTTCCAAAATGAAAGAACAACTCTTCAGATGGCACAGACCTATAATCTGGGATCTTAAAATTCAATGACCACAGATCTTGTCAGTGCTTTTCTGAGAATCCAAAGGCCTCAGTCACGTTTTGCACTGTACCCCACCCTTGTACACAGAAAAAATGTGATTCCAGGCCTGGCAAGAGGTTGGAGAACAGTCCAGAGCTTTTCTAAGTGTGCATGGGGTTCGAGTTCAAATGCTGTTCACTTCTGCCCACAGAGACTGCGTGGCTGTCAACAACTTCTCGGCAGGAATCTTGCCTCACTCGGGAGAAAGGGGATGCTGGGTCCTTGGCACAAACAATCCCACGAGCTGTGCCGGAATCAAAGCAACTCGGCTAACGAAAAAGAACACCAGTAAATCTCTGGATTTGTTGAGTGAGACAGCGAAAAGAGGCATTAAATGAAATTAGAAAAATGTCTGTCATGGCAGCTGAGGATGTGTCAGTCAGTCTGCCGGGTGTCTCTGCCCTTTGCAAATTCTCAGTGAAGATGCCTTCTAGTGGCTTTAAATTCAGAAATTGCAATGAGGCAATGGGCTAGGATTTCGAACACCTCGAGTCTTTCAAGGATGAAGTAATTTCTCCTCCCCGCTCCCCAAATGCACATATTCCTCACCACAGTTATTTCTCTGGAAGATTTTTTCCTTTTGGACATACCATCTTTCCAAAGTTGGGAGAAAAAAAAAAAGCAAAGAAAAAAAGCAGGAGACATTTCAGAGGTGAAACTGGCCAGCTGGCAGTTGATTTATGAAGTGCTGAAAAGCATCTTCGGAGCTGTCATTTATCTTAAAGCTCTCAGCCTAAATAAACAAAGAGCCCCCCTTCCTAATTATAGTTACAGTAGAAACAACCCCAAAGCCTAATAGCTGGCATCTGAAAACAGCACCCTTCAGACATCCAGCCCACAGATGCGCCCTAGTGGATCAACGCTCCCAGCCCTTCCTGGACCCAGCTAACCTGGCCCTTCTCTCCCTCGCCTTCTGAAAGGGAAATCAGATCAAAAGCAACAGGGAAACCAAAAGCAACAGAGCCATCTCAGTCCTGCTGAGGAACTGCAGATCCACAGCGTGCTGGCAGAGACAACTTGCCCTGTCACTAGCATTAGATCCTACTCAAACAGCAAAAGTGCTCCCCATGACTTTGTTTTTAATATTGACTGATGCTGCCTTTTTCCTTAGTTTTGCTGCATTTACCAGCCTAAGGGATCTTATCCTCCTGTTTCAGCTAAGAAAGGATAATATGTCTTCTGTAATTGCTGGTTGTCCTATAGGGTTTGGGCTTTGTTTTAGTTTTCCATCACATTTAAGTCTATACAGATGGAGTAAAAATCCACACTAGAAGGAGCTCTACCTACTGTCTAGGAATAAATGGGATATGGAAGCATCGTGGCAGCTGACGACTCAGTGGCAGAAAAACTCCAGCTGTATGGACCTCAGCATCCATCTATGGAGACACATAGAGCAGAAATTCCTCTTTCAAAACTCCTTTTGGGCCCTGATTTTCCTCTTGCTCTTGTTGTAGCAAGAGCTCACTGTAGGAACTGGACTCTCTTCTCAGCAAATAATCAGAATTCCACTGAAGGAAACAGAATTGCCTCAGCTGTACAAGCTGAAGACATGCCAGGATAGAAATATGCCGTTATAAAAATAGTGTGATAAAAAACCTACTGTGTCCACACTCTTCATCCCTCTACCTTCTCTACTGCCATTTTGCTTATATTCCCTGCCACACCGCTAGCGTTGGAAAGCCCTTTCTCACATCACACTGGTCATAAATAATGTTTACTTAACTACCTTCGTCAGCGAATACCACATTATACAAAGATAAAATGCAATCAGAAGATAAGTGAAAGACCAGTCCTGCTTTTCTCTGGTAGATTTCAGAAATGGTACCAGCATTTTTATGACTTTATAATTGGGAACATAGGGCCAGGCAAAGTGAGTTGCTCGTAACTATCCAGCAAGCTGACCTGGGAACAAAAGTCAGATCAGCTGAGTCCCAGCCCAGTGCTCTATCTACTAGGCTGCACTGTCAAGGCAGCTTGCTGCTAAAGCATGAATACAGCAAATATTAAAAGCACTTAAAAATACAAAATTATATAGTTTTGTAAGAAACCACTTCTCCCTGAATAGCTTGAGCAAACCCTTTCAATTTGGATAGCTGAGGTGACAGAGAACTTGAACACCAGTTGATGCAGCTGACTGTGCTTAGAGAATCAGCATGAAAGGAATGAGGCCAGAAACTATGGGTGATCAGAAAAAATTTGCATCATCAGAACAAGTGCACAGAGGAGCAAAAATAGAAAGGCATATGAAGCTGCTCATGAACTCTTTTCATCAAGAGCAGTCTAATTCAAATTAAAGCCAGGCTGGTTCTAATTCCCAATGGTCTGAATCACCTCTGTGCCAATATCCCTAACCCTCCCCTGCCAGGAATGGTCCCCAAAGCACGCTGGCAAAAGCCAACATTGGAGATATTCACAGCAGAGAGGCCAAGAATAGAAAATATAATAGATATTATATTTTCTTCCTGGATAAGGAGAAACTGCTTCGGGGGCTTAGCCACAACCCCAAGGATGCTTAGAGAGAGGCCCAACTCCCAGGAGCAAGTGCTGGAAGAAAGGTTTCCTCTCGTCTCTTGTATTAGGTAGTTCAACCAGTAGTTCTTGTGGCACTACCAGGAGGGAGTCCAGACTCTCAGCTCTTCTTTCAAGGGAACTAAATGCACTATTAAATTAGATCTTTTTTAAGGCAGAAAGGTTGTTCTCTCTGGCGGAGGGGATCAGCGCAGTGCCACTTTCATAGCATTGGATGATGGATAAAAAAATCCCAAATCACTAGACTGTCATGGTTATAGTCCGCCTACTGTCTGTATGACACAAACAGACCTGGGATCCCTCTGACACACTGGATAATTAGAGTTACCTTCCATCTTCCTCAAGGGCAGAAAACAATGCATTAGTAAACCTACATTCTGAGTAAAAATATGTGACAGCATCACTTTAACCTCTCAAAGCAGCTGCATATTTCTGTGTTCCTGCTCAGTTTGAACACATTCTTATCCATGTCTCTCAGATCTGCTTTCAGGGAGAGCAAGAACAGTCTTTTCTCTCCCATATCTTTCTCTACACCCAACATCCCACCCTGTAATCTCAGTTTCTCCAAACTGCATGAGATTAACCACTTTGGTCTATCAGCATTGCTAAGACCCTCCATACCTTTGATCAATTTATAGCTCTTCTTTGTACCCTCTCCAGAATTTGTAAATCAGATAACTCCTCATATCTAACAGATAAGTGAGTGAGTCCAGATGCACCAGACTCACCAAGAAAGCAAGGAGATAATGTTAGGGATTCCACATGCATGAAATCTGGATCCTTGTCTAGTGGAAGATACCAGTGTTTTGGGACTTGTTAATTGTTGTTTTTTAAACACAGCATCCTGTATCAGATTATTTTTGACCAGAAGCCACAATTGCATATCTGATGGAAAAATAAAGAGAAGGGGAGAAGAGAGACAGACATGAGAATGAGGAATGGGAGGTATTTCATGGAGATAGGATAAACTGAAGTTGTCACTCTTCCGAGAGGGATTTATTGCACAACTTGCTTCAGAACACGTGGAGCTCTGTAAGCACTGAATTGCACCTGCTCATTATGGGTGCAAAAATGTGAAAGAAGGAAGGAAAGGAAAGGAAAGGAAAGGAAAGGAAAGGAAAGGAAAGGAAAGGAAAGGAAAGGAAAGGAAAGGAAAGGAAAGGAAAGGAAAGGAAAGGAAAGGAAAGGAAAGGAAAGGAAAGGAAAGGAAAGGAAAGGAAAGGAAAGGAAAGGAAAGGAAAGGAAAGGAAAGGAAAGGAAAGGAAAGGAAAGGAGGAAAGACAAAGAAAGAGAAGACTAAAAGAAAGGCAAAAGAGTTATATTCTGCAAAGTCATTCTGGACTTTTTTGACTGCTTCTGTCTGTTACTGTTTTTGCACCAATTCAGCCTACCTATTACTGCTTACAGGAAGAGAAAGAACTGCATCTCTTCACCCAGAAGAAACAGAAGGAGGGAATTATCCTGGGCTCAATTGAAACTGCAGCCAGCAAAAATTTGTGTCTGTTTTTTCCTCCAGCTGCGAGCCATCTGCAGTTATCCCTATTTTTTTTTTTATCTGTAATAAATTGATAGCTCCAAGGGGTGAGCGCACTGCAAGGCAGAGAAACAGATTTCCAGGTTGCCATCAAGAAGTGGTTCAAATGGATCAAATGAGAAAGGAGGAAGCTGGCTACTCCTGACAGCCATCGTAACAAGTCATACGGCAACGAAGCAGCGTCATGTCATCTCCTGGTAGCAATATGAGCTACGGGGAGGGGGACAGGAAAAGAGATACATTTGGAAGCAGTTTCTGCAAGTCTGGAGCCCAACAGACTCCAGTGAATGTGTGTACATGCAGGGTGTGAAGACGAGGGTGTAGGAGAAACATCTGCCTCCTGGAAGGTTTTACATACTCCTCTAGGCATCTACTTCTGGCTCCTGAAACAAATGGGATTGAATTCAGCCTAGCCACCTTGCTATGCCAGTGTTCTCATGTGGCCCTGGTGGCCTGTTTCTTGGCTGTTGACATTAACAAGCAAAGCTGGTGGAAATGACGAATTTGCACCAGTGTGAACATAAGAATTAATAACCGAACAATGGATTTGAAAGTAATTGGGCAAAATGATATCTCAGCTTTTAGCTACAGAGCAGATTCCGTGTTCCACTGGGCTTGTTGTACTGCCAGTCCGGCACAGCTCTGGGCATTTCTCAAGGCTAACCGTGCCTGCTAGCTGTAGTGTAAGTCCTCAAGGTCATGCTGGGAGGCTGCCTGAACCTGGGCTCCAAAGCTCATGGGAAGGAGAAAGCCACAGCTAAGTATGCATCCAGGTTCTCGTTCATGCAGTGCAAAGGGATCGGATATATCAGATGAAGCCAACTGTCCCCCAGCCCAATCCATCAGCAGATAGTCTAAGGTCAGCTCTTTCTAAGTACGCTGCAGATCTCTGAGTCTGAGTGAAAGCTGGCCTAACAGATGGCTGCGTGGACAGAAAGCATGCGAGTCACATCTGCTCTCAAGCCCGTCCTTCATTTCCCAGAAGAGACGAAGCCACTTCTGCCTCACCTTATCACCAGGTACCTTGTAAAGATGGAGAATGCTGAGGCTGCAAGTCCTCCTTTGCATTACACCTCACATTGCCACAGTCCTTTGTGCAGCATGCTGATACGGCAGCATTTTACATCTGCATCACGCAGGTGTAAACTGGGCAACTAGAAATCAGGTCCTGCAGCTTTGCTTTGGTACCTGGAAGCAATGACACAGAGAGGAATGCAACACTGCTCCAAGGTATGGCCATCCTCAAAAATGGCACTTTTTTTCAAGGGAATGCCAAGCATTTCTGAACGTGAAACCCCAGCAGCTTCCCTTTAGATCAAATGATGGCTGAGCATTTCCAGGAGGCTGACTCAGTAACTTTGTGAAATCACTGATGCCAAGTGCTCCTGTGTTGACAGGCAGAGGAACAGCAGTTTATGGTCCTCCTTGTTCACCAAAAGAAACCTTATCTCTGATCCTATAGTCACCCTGAACAAATGCAAGGCCTTTCTGGGGGGAGATGTGTGTGTTGTGTTAATTGCATATTTTGCTGAGATGAAAGGTCTCAGCATCTCTCAGTAACTTCCTCTGCTTCCTTTTGTTCTCTGGAAGCCTCATTTTTTCCCTCCTAATATTTATTCATGAGGATTTTTGCTTTCAGAAGCTTTAGAGCAGCTGCTCCTGGTCTGATGGAATTCACTCAGCAGCAGAGATGTCTTTTCATCTGTTCAGCGCAGCCAGCTTCACCATCGACAAGCATCTGCTTCTCTGGACAGGACTCCAGCTTCAGCACCATTAATATGCATTTATGGAGTGCAATGGAACACATGTGCAATCTGCAGGCTAAAGCGTCCGCATAGTTTTGCACATATGCACACCTGCATGCAAAGGGCATCTTGTCAAGCCAAGATCTTGGTCTTCACAAGATGGACATGGTTTCATGAACTGCAGTGACACATGAATGTGGTATACATATGAATATACCCTAATATCCATATTTGGACTCTTGACATTCTTTTTTGTAAGCTGGCCAAGTTTATCTTTGGTGTAACTCCAAAGTTCAGATTTTTAAAGTCATTAGTCTGGTTGTGAGTTGAATTTTGATGACTCAATCCCAGAAAGTGGAAACAGGCTTCAGTTTTACCACGGCAAAGCAAAAAGTGCTGTACCTGTAATTTTCTGGCAGAAACTTTTCTTGCAAGAAGGGACAGGCTAGAAGTTCTATTGTCATTACAGTATTAGTAAAGCAATAGGAGAAAATTTCACCTTCTATACCACTGTGCTCATTTCAGCACACACCACTGAATTAATCTATACGTTGTGGATGTGCAGCTGATTTTGAACACACAAAACATCTGGTCTCATGGGCACATCTGGCAGCTGGAGAACCAACCACCTGCTGTGCGAAGTGGCAGCTGCATGTAGGGAATGGGGATGTACAACTCCAAGAGGAGTGAGTGCAGATGTAAACTGGAGGATGGATTCAGGGTCAGTGTGTGCCATCTAATTTCTCACTGTCTTCTGGAGATTTTAAGCACACCTCCTTAGCTCAAGTCCACCTCACTGTTGTCATTTCACCATGCATTAGACCTCCTAATTGAAGGCAGCTAAAGTTAGGAAATTCAGAGTTAGCAAACAAAAAACTTTTCTGAATCCCCTCCACCCTCAGCCTGTTATCTTCGTTCACACAGGGACGGTTACAGTATTTCCCCTAGAAAAGCAAATTTTGCAGTTTCCAGGCACAAAAGAAGGTGAGGGATGAGATTGGAGTTGCATTAGTACCAGTAGCCATGAATGCGTGATCCATGATAATATATGACCTATGTGAAACACATCTTTCTTTTGGTATGTCTCCAAATATCTTGAGACTTCTTTGACTTTATTTCAAGAATCTCAGCTCTAAAAATATAAAGGAAAAAGGAAAAAGGAAAAAGGAAAAAGGAAAAAGGAAAAAGGAAAAAGGAAAAGAGGAGAGGAGAGGAGAGGAGAGGAGAGGAGAGGAGAGGAGAGGAGAGGAGAGAGAGAGAAGAGAAGAGAAGAGAAGAGAAGAGAAGAGAAGAGAAGAGAAGAGAAGAGAAGAGAAGAGAAGAGTAAGATTGAAACATATGGAACAGGTTCTGCTCTGGGGCAGAGTTAATCTCAGAGAGATGAGTGAAACTGGTGTAATTGTTTCATTCTCTTCCCACTTTCCCCAGTAACTTCAAGAGAAGAACCTCTAGGTAATAACTAACATGGGATGACTATATCAGTTGCACCTTTCAGAAACACAACCCCTAATGCCTCCGTGATTCAGTTTCCTCACTGGTACTAAAAGGAAATAAAACTTGTCCTCCCCCTCACGGAAATTTTGGAGATCCTCAGGTGAGTCACACTGTGGAAGTCTGAATCACTGCTATTTAATTACTTCATTACTTTGTTAGAGAATTTCAGTGGAGCCTGGAGAACCAGGATGGGGGGTCCCCAGATCCCTGCCAGCAAGGAGATGTCCCCTAGGGGAATCTAGAGCTCTGCATCAACTACTTCCAGAAGGAAATCTGTGGAGCTGCAGGGCTTGCACTGGGGCAATGGCCAGAGCCTCTGCCTCGCCTGCCAGGCCTTCCATCTGGATGTGTCAGAGAGCACTGGGGAGCCACCGAGGCAGAGACAGATGCAGTGAAGAGGGAGCAATGTTTCACTAGTCTGTCAACATGTCATTAGGCTCTCATGAGGGAACATAGAGCAGAGGGGTGTGGGGAGGAGGAGGGAGATGGCGAGGGGAGAGAGAAAGAAAGAGAAAGAGGGGCAGAGAAAATGACAGAGTATTGGAGAGATGGAGAGGTTGGTGCCAATGCCATGTAAATCACTGCCAAGGGGAGAGCTCCATCAAACACAAGGCCAGTACTATAAATCAGCCCGTAATTAGGTGCAAAGAGAAAGCTTTAACATCCTCATCAAATTGATTAATACATCTCGTGGCTCAGGACAGATGTAGATGGTGTTTATGAACAACTGCAAAGCAGCCAAGGCTGTGTCTGGGGCAGGAGGAAAAGGGGCTGGAGGGAGGAGTGATGGATCTGAAAACAGAAGCTCCCCTTCTCTTCGTTACCACACTCTCCTGGGCAACGGCTGAGGGTCTCCCCTGCCTCTCAGCTCATCTGCCTGCAAGCTTTGTGGAAATGAAGTAGTTAATGTTAGCACAGCATGAGGGCAATGGAAAGCCTTTATTTTAGGGGCTGATCCAAAACTATCAGTGCTAATGAGCATCTTCCCATCGATTTTGGTGCAATTTGGTTTAGATCGTTAACAAGCACGATTACAGGTAGCCTTGGGTGAAGACAGTAAAGAGCAAGCTGCTGGCTACGAGAGAGCAGAGAGACGAAGGAACAGAAGATGAGAGGTCTGAACTCTGCTCGCATTCAGCTCAGCAAATCTACCACTGATTTGAATGGGCCAAGGGTTCAGTCCAGATCGCATGTCCCAGAGGGGAGATCAACAACAGAAAGTGCGGAAAGGGATGGGAAGAGTGTTCCCAGCACTGAGATCCTGACGTCAGTGGTGGCTGTGAGGCAAAGCAAAGCCAGAAATGCAGAGCTCCATGCCGCCCTCGTGGCTGCTCATCCAAGGCTTTCTACAAACCTCGCTCAACTTTTCAGTTTCTAGGAGTAAGGCTCCCCACTGAAGGAATATGGTTTTGGTATTTGCCATGCGGTCAGCTTGAAAGCACTCAAAAGTTTGGGGCAATGAGTGTTATATGAATTCTGTGCCATTATTCTCACTGTTGCTGTATTTCAAATCCCAGTCTGCAGATTGTTATGATTTGCTAATGTTCACATTCGTTCATGATTACACACAAACACAGACAGTCCCTACCCCAAAGTGCTTACGATCAAAGGATAAGAAAGACAGTAGGTGGATACAGATAGATGGGAGAACCTAAGAAAATTATGAGGCAATGTTGGTCAGCAGGGTAAGGCCACAGTGTCAGCGCACTTGCTGCCCAGACGTTGTCAAATGAGCGTGCAGAGTGCGCAGGTGAGGTGGTCAAAAGTGCACAATGCAAACAATTTATCACGCAGCTCTGCAACTTAGCTGTTATTCATCACTTCTAGGTGTGTGTGCAGCACGCCTGCGTGGCCAGGGCAACTGAACACGGGGCAGGAGGAACAGCTCTGTGGAGGGAAAGTTGCAACAGAATCTCAAATCTGCCGCTTTTCTACCCATTTTGCTGCAATAAATACTGCAATGCCCAGCTCTTACAGACTGGTTTTGGTTACTTTGGCCATAAAACCCTTCATAAAGGAGGTCAGCATCACTCCCACCTTTTTAACAAATGGAGAAACTGAGGCACAGAGAAAGAAAGTGACTTACTTGCCCACTATCATCCAGCAGGTCGGACAGAAGCTGGAGTAGACCCCGACTCTTTGGACGCCCTGCTCAGTGCTCTCCCACTCCCCTTTCCCCCTAGACTACAGTGCCTGGCATTCAGAGACTATTCTGGGGTGCTGAGAGAGCCCTCAGCTTTCACTCTGGCTTGACAGCAGGGGTCCCCTGCTCCTGCTGGGGAAGGTTGGTAAAAAGTCTGGGATTTGCAAGTGAGGTGTCTATACTGGAGTGACAAGATACTTAACCCCTCAGCCCTTAGGAGTTACAGACGTGATGTGGTGTGCATGTGTCAGCAAATAATTCAGAGGTGAAGGGGTTATAAGAAACACAGCTCCTCCAGATCCCTCCCTTTGAGAAGACACAGGTTGACTTGATTCCTTTTCCAAAACACTCCTCGCCTTAAGCCCCACATCGAGTGCAGGGACTGTTTCATAGGCTATATTAAAAAATGAAAAAAACCCCAAACTTCCATAGAAACAGCACAAGCCTTATTTACTGGCAAGAAGCACCCAAGAAAGGAACTCTATGGACAGGTTTTAAACACCACTGGTTCCGAGGACCTTTAACCTCTCTGTATTAATCCTGGCAGACAAAGACCTTGCCCATGCGTCATTATGGCAGAAGGATAAGGCCCCAATAGACATGACTTACAGGCTCCGAAAGCCACTCCCTGTGCTCACCAACAGACCACAGACTCCAGAGATCCCAACAACAGCCATCCGGCCCCAAGGGCTGAGCCACCAAAGGGATTTTGTCATCCTCTGTCAGTCGCGGGGAAGAGTTCGAGAGGGAAATACGGTCTTAGCAATTATTCCACCTCCTATCACCACCCACAAAAAATGTTATGAGCAAGCCTATGAAGAGAAGTACTGAAAACACTTGGCTTTTAAACTTAAGAAGTCTTCAGATTAAGAGGATGGTGCTCCATTCGGAGCTCACTTGCTTGTTCTCTGCTTTTCTGCTGGAATTATATATTCTCAAAACACAGGAAACACTGAAAAAGCAGAATATCCTTTTCAGCTGCAAAACCTCTCCCATCCACTTAGGCTCCCTGCCCACACTAAAGGATAAACATCTAATCCTTAGCTAGAGCAGTCATCCTTGCTGCAGAAAATAAATGCTTCCAAGGAAAAATAAATCAATGGAAATTAGCAAAGCTCGGGGTAAAAAATCCATGCCCTGCCAGTGTGATATTTGAGACAACATTTTTTTGCATGATTTAATGTCATATAATTACAGATATCAGTTCCCATTTTTTAATTGATTCTTTCCCTCCATTTATTAAAGTTTCTTAAGGCTGAACCTGCTTTTCTTGTACTCAGTAGCAAAAGGCTTTTAATTTAACAAGGACAGAATCTGTCCACACTGTAAACTCCATAAACAGAGACAGTTTTTCCTCCTGTATTTCCCAGTGCTTGTTGTAACAGCACTGTAACACTTTCTAATGGGAGTTCTTAGGTACTACTGTGGTACATTCAAATGGCTATATCTCTTTTTTCTTTTAACGTGTACATGTGCATTTAATGAAAAACAGCCTGTAAACATTATAGCCTGATTCCTCTCATGCTTGGAGAAATATTGAACAACTCTTTACAGTCTGTAGAGCTGCATTAGTAAAATAAGGGAATCAAACCTCAGGGTGTCAGGTACGCTGTTGGCTGACTGCAGGATCCACTATTGATTGCCATGGGAGTTTTGCTTGGAATAAGGTCTGAATGTGAATTTTAGGATTTAACTCCATGTACATTCATACAGAATGATATAAAATTTACTTTTCAGCAATCGGTCTCACCTTTTACTTGAGTTACTTTTGATTTCCAATTTTTAAAGTTATAAAAGATCTGGGATTTAGAAACAGTAACTACCTCCTCCAAGCACAGCTTTGAAGTTCCTGCTGAATAAACTCTCCCACAGAGCAGACACTGAAGCTTCCTTTCTGTCCCAGTCATTGTATTGAATTGGACATTGAAGCTTATGACATTTCCCAGGTTAACTGACTTTTCCAGTAACAGTTTTCAAACTTCATAATAAACAACAGAATCATGTGTCTATTCCTCTCTCCCCCAACTCTGATTTCACTACAGAGTTTTCAGTCAGATTCCTCCTCATTTACACCACATGAGGTCAGGCAGCAGAAAAGAAGATTTGCTTCAAAGAAGAAAGGGAGTGTCTGGATGTGAACCGCAGGAGGGAATTTGCCATCTCCCATCTACCCATCCTACAGAGCTCTGGATGCAACTGGTGGTCAGGATCCCTGGTGGCCAGCTCTTCAGCTGGTGTAAATCAGCATTGCTTCGCTGACTTAAACAGAACTTCAGTCCATCACCTGAAGGCTCTACCTGCTCTGAGTCCATAGCATAACTGAGCCTGCCAACGTCTTCACGTTCCAGTGGTACAAATCATCCTAATAAAACCCAGAAGGTGACTGGCAACGTCCTGTTCCCCAAGACACAACCCCTGAGAATCACAGGAGTTTAAACATTCAAAAGGCGAGTGAAAAGATTTCTCTGGTGCTTTGGACAGCAAAGTCCAGTGAGCAAGGGCCCCACTGTGGACTGTGCCCCAGCTGGAGTGACAGCACAACAGACAAGCACTTTGTGTATCCTTCAGCCCTGTCAGGGAGCAGTTATTGATGAGTAAGGGCCATTCTTAAGGTCTCTGCTCCAGCCCCTTCCTCTGGCTCAGGCCCCATTGTGGGTCCAGCCCAGGGAACAGTTCACGAACTCTGATAAGCGAAAAAGAAAAAAAAAAAAGCCTGTTTGTAGTGCAGGGAGAAGCCATTCCCAGTGGCTCTACTGGAGGAAGGTAAATGTGCATCACGCACAACAAGCTGGAGACATGACCTCCAAGAGCAAAGTACGTGTTCAGCAATGCAACAGTGCTGGTGTCTGTAAATATTCATGCGATCAAAAAAGAAGGCTTGATCCTGCGAAGCGCTACTAGTCCCCAGTTTTCGTCTGAACCCCTGCTCCTGAATTCAATGCTATTCAATATTTTTATTAATAACTCAGGCAATGGAACAGAGCATAGGTGCAGATGATTTCAAGATGGGGAAGAGGGACAGAGCTGCAAGCCCTTCAGAGAGCAGGGTTTGAATTCAGAAAGAGCAGTAATCTGAAAGCGGGAAGATGATAAAGATGAGTGCTAAATTCCAAACTTGTGAAGCAATAATCAACCACACAAATGTGAGCTGGGAAATAAGTGCCAAGAAAGCAGTTTTTCGGGAAAATACCTGAGACAATCATTGAGCCAAAATTGAAGAGGCATGAACAGAAATATGCTGGCCTGCATGACAGAGATGTCAGATTTAAGATACACAAAGAAACCTCCTCACTTTCCTCAGCCCTAAAAAGGGCCTCAGCTGGCCCAGTTTTGAACACCACAAGAGAAGAGTCTAGAGGGAGAGTAACAAAATAATTTCACATCTAGAAAACATGACCTACATGAAGAGACCAAAAGGAGTGGCTGAGTGTAGGGAGGGGACTGAGGGGAGATTTATCAATCTTCAAGCATGTTAAAAGCTGCCACAAAAAGGAAGGTAATAAACCATGCTCCATGTTCACTGAGGATTTGACAAGGGGTAATGAGTTTAAACTGCACCAAGGGAGGTTTAGATTAGGCATAAGGGAAAACTTTCTGACAGTAAGGATGGTGCAGCACCGGCATGTACTGCCTGAGGGAGCTGTGGGATCCCCATCACCGCACATTTTTAAACCTAAGAAAAGTTAAATGTCTGACTGAAGTAACTGTTCCCACTCTTGAAGGACAGAACGGCTGATACAGCTCTGTCTTCTGTGTTTCTACAACTATGGCTTCCGAGTGCCCTTGAAATACATAAGTGAAAATGTACATAAGCACAAACAAAGCAACATAAACTCTACCTGCTGTAAAATCAGACAATATTGAGGCACTGAATTTGCCAGTGAAACTTTCAACAGCCATTTGCTTAATGTTTCTCCCACACCCAGGTAATAAAAGCGAAGCAATTCCTTCAGCAGCTCAGAACCAGGCACCCTCACCCATGTGTTGCTCTCTTCAGTTTTTCCCCTACTACCAAATCTTGTTGACTTAATAAATCAAAGGGAACGGCTGCAGCTCATACAACACAGGCAAAATCACAAGCCTCTAACCTTCACCTTCAAGATTTCCCTACAAGGGTTTCAACATCTGGAGCCCATTCAGCTTGAAGTGATGACAATTTCCAATAAGCGTTAATGGGGGATCCTGCCCAGTCTATACTCTACGACGATAATTCAGTCTGTCTGTCCATCTGTCAGGGTTTATGACAGCCAGAGCTCACACACACAGGAACAAACTACAGCTACAGATTTCTTAATGAGCACATAATGAAGTCAACCTGCTTCATTTTTTTCAGCTTGGCTGATCATTTCCACCGGGCAGACTTCTCTTTGCTCTACCAGCTCTTGGTGCCAGGAGCGTGTCGGGCTGCGAATGAGTTGATGGGGGCAAAAAGCCACAAACGGGAATCTTGAGAGCACGAGGCTCTCACACTTTTCCACAGGCAGCTCCCACATCCGTGTAAACCACCAGAATGACTTTTGCTGCTTTTGGATCAGTCCCATAAGAAGGGCAACCATGGCGTGGCCACATGCTAATGTATGCAACACCCCAGAAAGTGCAGGTGGAGCTGGCGATAGCACTTACCAAGCAGCGCTGCTCCCTGCTCCGGCACCTTGTGCTGTCTGAACTGCAAAGTCCCTCATTGCGTCCTCCACGCATGCTCCCAGAGCGAAATCTCAGCATGGGAACGTTCCTGGCGAGCTGGCTGTGGCTCCTCTCCCCTCAGGCTGCGGCCACGTCGTCCCCGCACCGCAGGGAGCCTCGCAGAGCCGAAGAGGCCTGGCCAGGGCGGGCGCCACAAGATGGTGGCCTAGGCCTTGCTCTCCAGAGCCAGCATCGTGCCACAGCCCCAGTCACCTCACAGCCTGAGGCAGCCGGAGTCGCCTCACAGTCGGTGTCACCACACCACTGGCGTTGCCTCACAGCCGGTGCTGTCTCACAGCCGGCGTCACCTCACTGCTGGTGTCACCTCGCAGCCTGCGTCGCCTCGCAGTCCAAGTTGCCTCACAGCCTGCGTCGCCTCACAGTCTGCGTCGCCTCACAGCCCAAGTTGCCTCACAGCCTGCATCACTTCACAGCCTGCGTCGCCTCACAGCCTGCGTCGCCTCACAGCCTGCATCACTTCACAGCCTGCGTCGCCTCACAGCCTGCGTCACCTCACAGCCTGCATTGCCTTGCAGCCTGCATTGCCTCACAGCCCAAGTTGCCTCACAGCCTGCATCACTTCACAGCCTGCGTCGCCTCAGCCTGCGTCACCTTGCAGCCCAAGTTGCCTCACAGCCTGCGTCGCCTCAGCCTGCATCGCCTCACAGCCTGCATCGCCTCACAGCCCAAGTTGCCTCACAGCCTGCGTCGCCTCACAGCCTCACTGCTTCACAGCCACGTCACCTCACAGCCCATGTCACCTCTCAGCCTCATCACCTCACAGCCCATGTCACCTCCCAGACTCCATCTTCCAGCTTCCCCTCAGCTCCGGCCCAGCCCCGCTGCCCTCCACTGCAGCAGTCCTCCCTGCGCTCCGTCTCCTACCCCGGACCCGAGCACCACAGCACCAGGGACATGGCAGCTTGCTTTCTTCCTAGTAATTAAACTTGGAAATAGCCTCACAGACCATTTTTATAAACAGCCTCCCCAGAGGTGACGGTGTTTTCAGTCAGCTTGTAGGAATAACCTTGCTCAGTCCTCCAGTGGCCTCCATTTTGGGACCCGAGAGGCCTCAGGGCGGGAAGGTACGTCCCATAGTACCGCGGCCTTGCTGCTGTCATGAGGCTCAGGAAAGCTCAGCGGCGGAGGTGAGAGTTTCCACCACGCTAGGAGCCTTCACCCTTCTTCTTTTGGGATGTTTTCACCCAGATTTTGCTTGGAGTTTGAATTTAATCCCATTCATTCAACACATCACCCGCTCAGGCAGCCTGATCTGTGCCTGTTGGAGTCAATGGAAAAGTTCACTCTGATCTTGGTGGTCTAGGACTGAAATAGTGGGCACTAAATCTGTTCTGATTGGGATTAAAACTATTTAAAAGTGCTTTGGCAGATTGAGAAGCTGTCAAATTATTTGCTTCAAGCAAAAAAAAACCCGAAACAACAAACATACAGTTCAAACTGCAACTTTATACTTCATTTCGGTGTAGATAATTTTTACCCCTTTCTTAAGTAAAATTAAAAGAAACCTGAAAATGAAAAGAAATAACTCCCTCTGGCTGAGAGGCCTGGGAAGCTGAGCTTTGTCTTCTGCCGCTGCCCTGAGGGCAGGAGTGGCAATGGCTGCGGGCGGACCCAGCCTGCAGTAGCTGCTGCCCCAACACCCTCAGCAGCCACAGCGGCAGAAGTGGTTGTAACTGGGTGGGCAAAACCCAGCGAGATCCCCTATTCCTGCAGCACATCTAGCCAGTACTTGTCTTCTCCATCACAGGCAAAGCAGTTGGCAAGGGCATGGGCATCCCTTACTGGGCCCATTTTACCGCTGTTCTAAGCACCCGCCTGTTTTGTGTGGGTCCTACTGCCAGACCTTGCTCCTACTCCTGTGTTCAGTTTTAGGTTCCTCACTACAAGAAGGACATGGAGGTGCTGGAGCATGTCCAAAGAAGAATGAAGCTGGGGAAGGGTCTGGAGCACAAGTCTTATGAGGAGCGGCTGAGGGAGCTGGGGTTGTTCAGTGTGGAGAAGAGGAGGCTGAGGAGAGACCTTATTGCTCTCTACAACTGCCTGAAAGGAGGTTGGAGCCAGGGGGGGTCGGTCTCTTCTCCCAAGTAACAAGCGATAGGACAAGAGGAAATGGCCTCAAGTTGTGCCAGGGGAGGTTTAGGTTGGATATTAGGAAAAATTCCTTCACTGAAAGTCAAGCACTGGCACAGCCTGCCCAGGGAAGTGGTTGAGTCCCCATCCCTGGAGGTATTTAAAGGACATGTGGATGTGGTGCTTAGGGACATGGTTTAGTGGTGGACTTGGCAATGCTAGGTTAACTTGATGATCTTAAGGGTCTTTTCCAACCTAAACAATTCTATGATTCTGTGATTCTACTTCTCCTGACACCAGCAACAGGCAGAACAGGTATCTGACCAAGTCTGATTGTTCTTGTGCTGCCAGAAAGTGCTGCTTTCCAACTTAGGGTCTTCTGCAGTGGCAGGACTCAAGGTACCCATTTCAGATATCTCCTGATGTCACATCTATAGCACAGGCAGGGCTGAGATACCAAGGTACCTTCAAACCACCCTAAGCTCAGAAACCACAGGGCACCTTGCTCTGCTCGTTGGTCCCACTGCTGTGCACCTGGCTGCTATAGATACTTGCAAATCCGTTCTACAAAGCTCCAGACGTGGTCTGTGAAAGGGCCATTTAAAAGACTAGTTCTGCCTCGGGGAAGATGGGCTCCCGATTCTACTCATATAATGATGAGCAGCCATTGAAGATCTCCACTTACGTGAATACTGAAGTAGAGCAAGATCTGAATCAGACCCTGTCTCCCTATGTTTTTTCTCTATCTCCCTTTGAAAATGCTGTTGCCGTTCCTAGGTTTTCACTTGCCCTGGGATCTCAGTGGATCTATATAAGCCTTCTCTCATTCCTGTTGAATAATCTCTTTGTATTCTGATTGCAAAGAGGTCCAGAGCATCCTACTGGAATCCCTCTACCCACCTAAACAGATATCAAAGGCTGTTCATCAGCCCTAAGCCTGTCTGGCAGATGTAACAGAGCAAGGCTTTCTGCTTCTGAATTTAACTTACAGCACCTGAGCTAAGGAGTTCAACGGGAGTTTCTTTCCTGCCCAGTTAAAATGACAAATTGGTACATGAGTGTTTAATGAAAGATGCTGGAAACGTCCGTGAAGATCAGAAAAATCACCTCTTGGAATTGACAGGCAGGCCATCTGCATTCCTGCGTTCCTATTAATTCCCTAACAATAAACGACAGGAGAGCCTAGAGGGTTAAAAGCTTAATTCAATCTCCTAGATTCCTTCCAGGGGCCTGTCTGCATATAGAATGAGAAAGGCATTTATAAAACTGTTATTTGCACACTAGATTTTTCATATAGCTCCATGCACCAAATATCAATCACGCCCCTCTCAGCCATGGTGTCACCATGCATCACACAGCCCTGCGGAGACTAATGATGCGCCTGCCTGTGACATCTGCCACACAGATTGATGACATCACACCCACTGCACACCATGTGACTGTTGCCACAGCTCACATGGCTAAATTTGACCTGATTCAAGGTTTAATAACATTCCTCCCAAACTCTGATACTGAATTTGGGCCATTTTATTTACTAAATTATAAATGAACTCGCACTCACATTTTGGGGAAGTTCAAAGCCAGGTTAGGATTTTATTTCACCGCTATCTTCACACTGATCCTTTTTTCGGGGTAATTTCCATCAGTAAAATAGCAGCCCTCTTAGTCACACGTTCTATAATCTCTGTGTGGATCAGGCCTTGATGGGAGCTTAATTAAAACAACAGTCAAGTTCATTCTGTTACACACCAAGCTTTGAGGAAGCCTCAGACACAGATTTTCTTCGTGCTTCAGTGAAGGATGACAGTCTCTCTGTTCTCTTGCTGTGTGTTTATCTGTTCTACTGAAATTGTAAATTTGCAGGAAGCTGAAATGCCAAAAATGCCTTGTTTTACTCTCCGTTCAGCTTTTCTTTCCCTTGCTGTATTACACGCAGACACACACACATCCCTACCTGTGGGAACACTTAGACCTGGTACTATTTACAGTCTAAAGTTCACAACATGGATCCAGCTTTAATTTTAATATGAGAAACGACTTTTCCACTTTCTTCTGTCCTTGCTTATCAATTTTACTTTCCCATAGCTTGGACCAATGGCCATTAAAGTCAGTGTAATTCTTCTGTAGACTCCAGTGGCCACTAGAACACGGTCAGAAAATACCCGTGAGCTTTTGAAGTTTAGGTAATTGTTCCCCTAATGACATGAGCTTTTGTCTATATGTGAAACTTATTCTGCAATAAAGTAAGGTACGGATGTAAAGCAGAATGCCTCACTGGGATAACTCATGTGTAGACAAGCCCTCACACAGTGGCATTAATTTCTGTGAAGGAGTGTTACAAGCATTGATCCTGCAGGCTCTTTGTGGATAGAGGAGAGAAGATTCATATTAAAGCATCTTGCCTCCCAGGGCTGGCCTTTAAAAAAGCACTCTCTGGTAGCATTAGGGATAAATACTTAAACCATGGAAAAACCTTTTATCCATTGCTGTATTAGTCAAACTGTCCCTCATGAGCAGGGAGCTTCAGCAGAAACCCGAGGACTCGGTTACTTGAGCAAAGATGGATGGAAGGAGTCTGCATATTTTAAATATTCAGCCAGCTGCAACGTGGTAGAGCTGCTGCTCAGAAGGCTGGTTTGTGCTCTGACTCAGTTTACTGCCTGCAGTTTCAGTACTGCTGCAATACAAGAAACAGGGACGTGGCTATTCCTCCGAACGGAGGGTTCCCATACGCTTCTGCCCCTCTGAAACTATCGATTACATTTTGCTCTGTGTGTGCGTGCATGTGTGCGTGTGTTCAGATTGCTTTCACTGCAGGAATCGGAAAAAGTACGGGAAACCCAGAGGAGCAAGCCCTTATCTCTAACAAAGGTTGCGTGAGGGCAAGGATGGCCAGTCTGTAGCTCTTAAGCTACGTGCAGCTTTTCAGCACTTTAAGCGCTGCTCCTGAGTAAGATGACTTGCAGTGTGACCAGGAACTGATGGCTGATGTTCCCACAGTTCACAGGGAACTGTTAAGGCTGACGCTGCTGCATTGCCTGGTTTCCAGTGAGTGCCGGAACATCTTTTATATCAACCCTTCCACCTTAGCCCTGTATAATGGACAGGTTTACATGTATTGTCAGATCCTGCAACAAGGGAAAACCTTTTGCTGAAGTCAGAGCGCTGTGTAATAGGTTTTTACCACGTCTTAGATTCTGAGTACTGGTGAAAAGATTCTCTCTCTCTGCTGGTATAAACAAATCTCTGACTCCTGTAGGAAGGAAGGATTTTTGACAGAAGTTTTCCCTTTCTAATAACACGAGACTTGCACAACTAGATATCACTGCCAGGTGGTCACCATCGTCAGCCAGGAAATGGCCTCAAGCTGCACCAGGGCAAGTTTAGGTTGGATATTAGGAAAAACTTCTTCACTGAAAGAGTGGTCAGGCCCTGGCACAGGCTGCCCAGGGAAGGGGTTGAGTCTCCATCCCTGGAGGTATTTAAAAGACGGGTAGATGTGGTGCTTGAGGACATGGTTTAGTGGTGGACTTGGCAGTGCTGGGTTAACGGTTGGACTCGATGGTCTTAAGGGTCTTTTCCAACCTTAACAATTCTATGATTCTGTGATTCTCTCCAAGCCTACTCACACAGACTAAAGTGGAGCAGCTTCTGCAGCCAGTGTTCCCCCGAGGGAGCATCATGACTACCTTCCTAATCAGCAAACTCCAACTCCCCGGCCCAAGTGATCAGCTACGCTTGCTCAGCTGCCACAGCTTTAAGTCTCCCACAAAGCTCAGCCTCACCGCAGCAAGTTTTCTCAGCCGCTCTGCCACTGCAGCTCATTCACTGAAGATTTAGAGAATATTGTGCTGCTATTTCTCAAGCTAGTTGAGGTAATGCACAGCTGTGCATTTTAAAGAAAGCCTGGGAGGTAGCCATTAGCCTGAGGGCTGCCTCCCCAGATTCACCGTCCCTTTTCCTGAAGTGCAAACTCAGACAGTTTCTAAGCTGTGATTGGCATAAGGGAATATAGAAATCAGCTTCATAAAGGCCCATGCTAGCTAACGCTTCCCACTGGTGAGGAAGATGGATGATATCCTGTAGTGTTAACATGTGGGAAGTGCTAATATTTCATTCGATTGTTCAGTCTGTAGGAAGGTGAGACACAAGCCCAGAGCTTCCCACTCATGGACATCTTGAATAAAGCTTTTCTTAAATTATTTCCATTGGAACTAATTCTCCTGCCCCTTTTGTCAGTGGCCCATCCATCTCTTGTTGCAGCTCTGCACACTTACCAAAACGTCTGGGACACAGAATACAAACTATTCAGAGGAAAAATAGCAAGTGTTTCTAGGGCTGGAACCAGGCTGAGAATAGCTTAGGAAGTCTTTGATGAAATGCTGTGTTAGAGTTGTTTGTGCAGGTCGGAACATGGCAGTGGATGATGCTCGACAAAACAGATTTTTCTCCAGATACCAACAGAATTACAGCAGACATTAATTTAATCAAAGTGTATTGTACCTGACCACCAGCTGGGCTACTTAGTGTGGAGTGATCCTGATTTAAATGAGCAAAAGACCTACACTGTTGAATGCTCTGTGTGTCCACCTTTCATGAAAACACAAAGGAGGAAAGTAATTCTTGTCCCCCAAAATCTTGCCCTGAGAAGGCTGATTCCTCAGGGCTTCCTCCATCCTAAACCGAGTTCCAGCTGTGTACTAACTATTAGGAACCTCAGGGCTTTGCCCTGAGTTAATAATAAGACATGAGACAAGTGGATAGCGACAAAAATACGTAGACACACAAGTGATGAGGCCCAACCTTTGAGGTCAAATAGGAAAAATAGACTTCAAGAGGGAGGCTGAAGACAGAGGCAATATTGACTCACAGGCTCTGTATGGCAAAAATATTGGCTTGGAAGCAGATGCATAATTATAGAGGGAGAAAGGAGAAAGATCTGAAAGGAGAGAAGTAATACCAGAAAATAAGCATGACGTGAAAGCAAAGGAAGGGCGGGTTTATGTAAATTCTGGGTGAGAAGAGAGGCCAAGCAACTAAGGCTGATTCCTGGGGGAATGAAGAGACAGAAAATGCAATGCCAGAGACAGCTAACTGGTATCGGCGGCACTGGAATGAACATCCCAGGCTGGCAAGAGGCTGAGGATACTGTTTGCATCAAACAGGTGGGACGCACGCACCTTTCTCTGCATAGCTCTGGGAAAGCAGTCTTGGCTCACAGTACCTTTGGTATTTTAGCACTGTTGGTCTCATGCAGCTCCGCGAGGGATCTGTTTCTGACCCTGAGCATCCCCTGCCTTTCCGTTACCAGCCCTCTCCCACAGCCATTCCAATTCATCTCAGTCCTGATTGCCAACACAGCTGTCATTGCAGGACTTGGGTTCCCCCCGACTCCTCGGAGGCTGCCAAGCACGCTGAATTGTGCTGAACTGTGCAGCAAGGTCTGCTTTGTTTTTTATGATGTGGACAAATGTCTGCTAGAGACTGGCGACCGGAGCAGCTGTCTTTAGGAGCCAGCACAATTTAAGAACAGCACCTCTGTTAAGCCTTCTCTAGGCCACATGGATCTTATCTGGTGCTTTGTGAGATTTATTCACTGACCTTTCCAGGTACAAAACTAGGAAGGTGGCAGCAGGAGGGGAAGAAAAGGGGAAATCAGCTCTGAAGCGGTTAATTTTACTGGCTCCAAAATTGATAAGCAGTGGTACGTCAGCCTGAAATGAACTTGCCTTGTTCAGTGGGGTTCTAAGACAGCGGAACTCAATCAGCAACGGGCCACATGGTTCAAAGCCGCAATTCATCCCACCGCGCCTCTGAAAAATGGGAGGTGACAGTTCATTTTGCCAGTGACAGTCTGTCGGTCTCGCTCACTGCTTCTCCCGTCGATTGCACTGCTGAGGTGAAGTGTGAGCTCTGAGACACCCTTGCTTTGTATTCCACTCAGCTGAACAGGACAATCCGAGGATCAAAGGTGGAAAAAATCTCCCCTAGCCCAACCCTATCCACTTCTATTTCTCCCTCCTTACTTTCAAAAGGCTTTTGCAAGCCAGATACCAATAGCCCAGGAAAGCCTATTCCTCCCATTAGTTTCACCTCACTCTTTTGGGTTAACGTTTGTCCCAAGCGTGTAGGCCTTTTACCATCAACACCTAGGTGTGCACAGAGCAATCCGCATGACAGACGGCAACTCAGGCCCGCTGCTCTGAAATGCTAAATCTGCTGCACACAACTAGACAGGATAATATTTCAGGTGACAGGGTTCTCTGAGATGCACAGGATCCTGGCAGAGTTTCCATTCTCTGTCCATGCACAGTGTGGAGGCAGACGAAGCAAAAAAGATAATAGAGATGACAGGCAGAGAGATTTCTGCTCCTGAGCTTTGTCTTTAGCAATCGATTAGTTCCTTTCAAAGAGCACTTGCGTGAATGTACTCAGCAAATTCCCTCCTGAGCACAGTGAAAAAACTGGCACAGCGCGGCGTGGTGAGAGGGAAGGACTGAAGAATCGGCTGGTACCTGCTGCCAGTGTAAGGGAAGCACGAACCAGTGGTTAGGACGCTTGCTCACATGCTGAAAATCTTGAACGCTTTCAAAGTATTCTCTCAGCCAAAGATTCAAAGGCATAGTTTCAAGGAATCTGTGCACGCCACATTAGCTGCCCAGTCAAATATGGGTTGGACTACATGTGAAAGTTAATCTGAAATTAAAGGTTATAAAGCTACAGCGGAATGGCAATTTTGGATAAACTCTGAATGAGCAAGTCCTTTAACTCTTTTTTCCCAGTATCTGTCAAACTCGCTACTGTTGTGTTGCTGTGTGGATCTGAGAGCAGCCAGGGACTGACCGAATGCATGTGGCTCCTGCTAGAGAGCAGCTTTTAACTTCTCTTCACTGCAAATGAAGAAATACACAGGAGAAAAGCAGTAATTGCTATTTGACTTCCAAAGTCATCTGTGCAAACTGTTGACTCAGAAAATGGAGATCTCCGATACTATTACAAGCTGGGCTTAAAATATTCTTGGCTTAACTTAATAAGAGAGGAGAAGCCAGTAATTAAAGCTTATTAAACACTGTGCATCACTAAAGCAGTTTGGCACATGCAGCTGCTTTTATCTTTGAAGATGGGAACTGTTCAGTTCTTATGCATCTTAAAAGCAGATAAACTGAGGCTTGCAATGCAAGACAGATATATAGCCAGAAAAAGAAGGATAAGGAGAAGCATAAAGCTGAGAACTGTTGGAAATACTCAACATACAGCACAATCAGTAAATATCCAGCTTCTGCATATGTCAGAAATAGCCAGAAATTCTGTGTCTCATAGAGTATAACCTCAGCCCAGACGCTGTGAACACTCCGCATATGCCTTTCTTGTAAATCTTTGGTACACTCAGTAAAAGCCCCCGGGTACATTCCCACGAAGCTCCTCTGCAGCACATTTCATAAGAAACGCTCCTGCCCTACTGCAGAGTTGTCTGGCTCTCAGACAGCATCGAGGTACACTGTTCTGCTGTATTGCACTTGGCATGTAGGCACTGTGGAGACAGGCACATTACAATGCAATACCTGTGTATCCAGACGGAGACGGAATGAGAGACCTGATAGATGTGGAGTGGAGGGGACGAAGCCATGCCTCCAACCTTCCAGCTGCACAGGGAGCCAGCACGGGATAGGGAGCAGAAACGAGCAAAGGCGGTGGGCAGCTGAAATGATAGGAACAGGCTTTTGCGAAGCCTGGAGCAGTGAAGGTTGGGCCACACTGGATCCCAGGTGGAATTGCTCTGTCGGTGCTTAAAAATGAAGGTGAGATGCCAGGTGCGCGAGAGGACTGGCAATAGGCAGCGCCATCCTGAAGATAACAGGTTGTCTGTCAACGTGAGGAGCTTGTGTACATGTTGGACCACAGAGCTCCCACTAACGGAGAAATTAAACCTGTCTCCACACAGCAGTCCCAGTGCTCTGATTACATTTACAGAGGTTGTGACCTGCATCCTGTCACCATGGAAACCTCTCCTGCTGCCGATGTACAGTCAGGTTGTTTCTGTGGGTGGCTGATATTTAAAGGTAGAGGCTATGGCGCTGTAATATCGAAAGCCAGGGCACCAAGTTTACGAGCAGCCGAGTGGCAAAATTCATTTCACTCCCTTTGACACCTTGTAATCTCGACTGGCAATTCCAGGAGACGCTGAGAAGGTGGTAGAGAAAGAAGAGGAGAAAAGAAGAGAAGAAGAAGAAAAGAAGAAAAGAGGAAGGGAGGGGGGAGAAAGAGAATTCAGTCGTCTTTATCAAGCAATTCTCCTGCATAGGGAAGGGAATTTGTGTATTAAACTCATTATGAAACACAGCACTTTTCTGGATCCCTCAGAATAGCCTTCCCTTTCCATTCCCCCCTTCCAAAACAGGCTTTCCGTCCAGCCCATGCCTCTCCCATGCCAAACATACTCTTACTTCTAGTCTGCCTTGATGCAAAATTATCTTTTAATTTTCTTCTGTGTCTCTCTGTTCTATACATTTGGAACCGAATGTAGCCTTGGTATAATTCCCTGACGTTCTATGAAATCAGGGATGTTGCTTCGGAGATGGGTGGGTCCTTGGTCCCTGACTGACTGGGAAACTAGACTTCCTCCAGCGCTGGGCTCTGTATCTCAGCAGTCTCATCTTCTTGTTAGCTAACCTGCCGCGTGTGCAGTGCACATGGATGTAAGTGGAAACTGCAGCGTGCTGCTGTACAAGGGGAGTCCCCAGTGGCACTGTTACAAATACCAGCACAGAGAAAGAGCATGAGCAGGAGGACTCTGGGGCCAGGGCTGATGCTCAGCGCGGAGATGGCTGACAGTGTAGCTGACTACGATGTCAGCTTCTCACACAGGCGACAGACACTACCTGACAGGCAACTACTTAGCTTCCAATTTTCTCTGGTATAAAACTATTCTGTTAAGCAATGGAAGGCAGTGCAATGAAGGTAAATAAAACTGACACAGGACCCAGGCGCCGCTCTCTCTCTGCTCCTCTCGCAGACATGATTCTCTGATCGTTTGGTGGAAGACAGAGGAGAGCTGGGAGCTGGAGACTAGCTGGTGGAGACAGGATGAAAGGAGATAAACTGCAGGAGAAAAGCACTTGTGGTGATAAGGGCAGGGGGCTGGGAACCAGAGCAGTGCCCCACAGAACGGGAAGTTTGTAGCTAAAGCTTTTGTTGGGATCTGAGATGAGCTTGCTTCAGTTCCAGATCCTTCCATGATTCTCTGTGTGATCTCAAGAGGGTCAGTTAAAGTGAGCTTCCTCTCCCTGAACATTAGTTTCTGCAAGTTCAGTTTGCAGGTAGTTATCCAGGCTCCCTCCGCAGACAGCAGAGCGAGAGCTGGAGATGTACACTTTAACGCATGTGATACAAAGAACCATCATGACTACGACTGAACCAGCACGAGGGAGTGTCACGGATCTACCTAACCAGAAGGGTGTGACAAAATGTGCACTGTGGCAAGGAGAGTTGAAACAAGGGGGACGGAGTCAAGAGCTAGAAGCAAGAAGGAGTGATACATAAAGGGTACTTTGTGGTGTGTGGAGTCAGGGATGCTTCCAGGGAGCTGGACAGGCTGGGGACCAGTGCATCTAGCTGAATTTTCCACTAGACTCTCATCCCTGCACCCCTTAAGGTCCTACCTCTTTGTTTCCCTCTCTTGTCTCCTGCCTTACGCATCAACTGTAAGCTCTCTGGGGCATCTCTTAGCCCTGCTTGCCTATCCCAGCAGAAGTCTGCACTATGAAAGGATTCAATAAAGCTATCACGGTACAAAGAATAAGAGTTTGCATACCAGCTCAGGAGCCCCTGGAGCCCAGCTCAGCGTAAGAGAGCCATTGTTTAGGCACCACAAGAGTGATTACTGTGAGTGCTGTAGACAGAGGATGCAGAGCCATGACTAAGAGAACAGTTGGTTCAGGAGGAGGTGAGAAAGAAAAGGCATCAGCTGGAATCCCAGATCAGCTTGCTCTGGGTTGGATATCTGACCTTTGTAATGCTTTGATTTGAAATTGTAAACCCTTGTAATCCTGGTGGATTACATCTCCATACCCTTTAATATGTGCATCCCCCAAAGCCATGCAAATGCAGAGTGAGAGAGAATGGGGCAGCACAGCAGCACCGCAGACATCCCTACCGATGAAGGGTACTTCTCCACTGCCCTCTCTTTCACCTTGAATAATCTCCATTTGCTCTGGGGTAAAGGCAGAGAAACAGAGAGTGGAGGTTAAAAGTAGGGGGTTGCAGAAGTTTAGAGAAGCGCAATACAAAGTAGCAGATAATTACATCAGAGGAGATAAGGGAAAAGTAGAGGCGAAAAAGAGAGTTTCAGACTTAGTGGGATAATCGGGCACTTAGCTGGCTAAAGATCTGTGGTGTGAATAACCACCCCAGAAGGCACACAGCCTTAGTATAAACAGCATTGTTTATACTAATCGGTGACTCAAAAGAAAGGCCAAACTTTGCACACAAGTTACCTCCATCCCTTTTCAAGCTGAAACAGAGGCAGCAGAGAGGCACTGTTCCTGCCTGCCCGGATCTGTTTGGAAGTGATAAGGGGACAAAAGAGAGGAAGCCCTGCTGTAAGAGTCATGCATTGAAGCTGTATTTAGGAGACCCAGGTTTGATTCCAAGCTCTTCTGCAGACTTTGACCAAATCACTGGAGTAGGCTCCAGAGGATGAGTTGTAACGTTTATCTAGGTTGTCCTACTGCGGTAGAGGCTGATGCTTCTCTGGCCTGGTTGCTACACTCTGCCATGGGGAACTTGGTTGACTTTACTGTGATCTGCTGTGCAATTTCACCCATGGACATTCAGCAGGAAGCCGGCCAGACCTGCAGGACTGGAACCATAGCTCGGCCTGGGTGTTATCAGAGTAGGGAATGGTAAGAGCTGTGGGTAAGAATGTCAGAAATGTGCTCCGTCCCTAGCAACACAGGAGACCATCCACATTTGAGGTGGCAGCAAGCTCTGAGCACAGTTTGCTGGTGATCCAGTTCTAGATCTGGGCCATTGTCTGACAAGCCCAGTTCAATACTCACCCACAGGGTGCTTGTGCTGCGCCCGCACAGCATCCAGAGAGGCTGTGCCTGCAGTTTCCATATGCAGCCAAGCATGGACAGCCTCTACAGTCAGTGGAAGAAATGAGCAGCTCCGGAGGATACTTCAGATTATAGGTGGAGTGAGGCTGTGGAAGTGCCACCCTCTGTTTCTCCACCGCCTACGGACAGAGCCCGGCGTGACACGGCTCCTCGTGCAGATGCTGTCTGCCTTTTCCAGAAGTGGGAAGCACTAATTAGGGAAACTGTGCTATTTTCTTTTTAAAGCACCATTTCCGCTGTTTTCAATTAGACAATTCATAAGCTTGGAGTTAACCACGTACTTAAGTGCTTCGCTGGAAGAAGGCCAGAGTGCCCAGCACTTTGCAGAATTGCACCCTTGGAGGATACACGTTGCAGTAGGAGTTGCTAGAAGAGGACTCCGGTTTTAAACTTTAAAATGAATTGAGCTAGCGGGAAGGGCACTGGGTTGAAACTCAGAGGACGTGGGCTCTGCTCCTCATCCTTTCACTGCCTCGAGGTGCTGTTTAGGCAAGGCGCTTCCTTTCCTTCAGCCTCAGTTTCCTCTTTCGTGAAACGGGGATTGCATTTTTGGACTTGAAATGTTCTGAAATCTGCGCATGAAGAGTGAAAGAGCTTGGCATCAGTGCCGTCAGTTCAAACACGTCTCGGGCTTCACCTTGAGAGCAGCTCTGCAATGTTTGAATTTGTCCCTTACATCCGAGTGTTTAAAGCATCTGGCAGAAGGGGGCAACATAATAACAGCTGCACAAATGTTTGGGGTATTTTTCAAGCCGAATTCTTTTGCATCTGCAAGTTTTATCCTTTAGTTTCATAATGAATGAACTGTAGTAACACTTTGCATTTATAAACTGTAGCATCATTCATTGGGAGATCTCAAAGCAGTTTACAAACATTCATTGATTGCTTGACAAGCATGAAACGGAAGGGTAACTGTTTTACAAAATGACAGGAATGAAACAATAAGCTCTTGAATTTAGGGAATACCGCTGCCTTCCAGTTCTTTTAGCAGATAAGATCGCCGACTAACGGTAGTCATTTTTGTGTTTAATTAATAATGTAATGCATCCAATATCCAAGCTCGCAGATAATGGGCTTGTAATACAGCCTAACATGCCTCCCATATCATTAAGTTTAACTGTCACACTAAATACCAGATTGTCATGCAGCCTTGTCAGTTTTTCTTTCTTTCTTTCTCATGAGTATGGAACAAGAGCAGCTGTGGGGAAGGAGAAGCTGAAGAGCTGAGATGATGCAGTGTGGCAGTAAAAAACCCTTGAGGGACAAAAATCATGGCTTATTCACCATCACAGCTTTGAAGGAACAGCGAGGCAGTGAACACTGCAGCCAGCCCCTGGTGTTGCGTCCATCACATTGCAGGGCTGCTTCCAAGGCTGCCTGGATTTCTTTTTGCTATTTTTTAAATGCAAAAAAGAATGAGTTGGGTTGGGTTTTTTTTTCACCCCAGAAAAGTGTGTGTTTTCTAAAGACTTCTTTTTCTTCTTCTTCGACAATGAAATATCCTCAATTACCTGGAATGGAATGTGTTTCAACTTGCAAATATTATTACATGACGTATTACATCAGACGTAATCCCAGTACTCCACGTAATCATTTACACGGGCCCTGACTCCCCTTTCCACCTCGGCTGTTGCTCCCAGGATGTGCCGTGGCTCCTGAGGACAAACTCCCTTTGCCAGGTCAGGCTGAGCACCCCAGGGAAGGCAGCCTGACTGAGGATCCTGTTCGTAGAGCCCGAAACACCCAAATACCTACTTCCATGCAGCAGAACAACCATAGTTCCCAGGCAAAATACTTCAGATGAATATTTTGATCTTAAGTCAAACTAGTTTGATTTTTAAATTTCTACCAAAATAATCAGTTTCTTCAGGAAATTACATTTTACCAAACCTATTCCTGCGCTGCTTGCAGTGCTGCGCTTCCATTCCCCAGGCCTCTGGCTTTCATTTTTCCTCATGAAGATTTATAGTAATTTCTCCCATATCACTGATTTCTTCATAAGAGAAAAGATCACTTCAGGGACCTACCTCTGTCTCCAGCTACCCTGTTTAACACCTCCAAATATTCCTATTTATGAACTAACATCTGGGTCAGTCTACATAGCATAGTTTGAAAGCCATTAAGACAGATGCCTGCATTTCATTAAGCAAGATTTGATAAGGTGGGTAGGGTTACAGGGCAAGATTACTATGGGAATTCAGTGAGTTTAAACCTTCACTCCAGTTAATAAAATCAAACAATACATCATAAAAGTGTCTGGAAATTGGCTCAATAATTGAAATAGAACTGTGTGATGGATGGAGATTTATGGATGTTAATGCAGAAGCAGGGCTACATTAGAACATCATATCTGAGCCTCTTCTGAATCCAGACCCTCGAGCCCAAACCTCTCTTTTGTGCTGGTTTTAGATTCTTCTCCAGAATGAAGAAAACCTCACAGAATGGCTGGTCCAGTTTTAATCTGAAACGTCACTGAACTGTCCATGAAATCTCAGGACCATCAAGTGTCATGATGAGATTGATGTTTACACAGATCTCTCTGAACTGGCTTTAAACTTAGCTGTGGCAGCCTGGATCTCAGTGCGGATGAGCCAAGTACGTAACGCCGGTTTGGCAGGCTGTGCCAAAGCCAGCGCTACGTTGCTGCCTGTGTTCCTGTTCCCGGGTGTCCGACACATGCTGCCATCACCACCTTTCACAGCAGTGCAGACATACTGTGTTGTTATTATGCTGAATAATAAAATCAAGGGTAAATTTAACCATTAGCCACCCAACATTTTTTCATCTCTCATCTTCATCCTGAACTGAAATATTCAAGGAGCTCTCATGTCACGTCCTTTGTGTCCACCAAGGCTCTTCTCCAGGACTGATCTCTCCTTCCTCAATCCACTGCTTCTCAGATCATGTGCACTTTTGTCCTAAATCTTTGTTCTCTCTTGGGAGCAGGGACGGAGCTCTCCTTCCTCTAGAGAACTATGGATCCTCCCTCAACTCCATCCTTCTCCCTCAGCCTTGATGGCAGCCCTTGGTCCTAGCCGTTTATAGGAAGTGTCCCCTCTGCAGCCTTAATGAAGTGTGTGGCAGTGCTCCTCATTAAGACTCAGTGTTGTCAATAAAAGAGTCATTAAAGTAGTTTGATGACGATTGGGAGAAAGAGAAGAGGTGCTACAACACATCTACAGGGCAGAGGGCAGCTCCATCACACATTGTAACCAAACAGCAAGGGATCAATATCACCTTTGCATTAAACTGAAGCCCATCCGTCAGCCTGAGGAACAGCAGCCTCCACAGGAGCTCTGCTCACTGCTCATTTCTGGCTTCCTATCTTTCTAATCCCTCCCTTTACAGAGCGTCCTTCCCTTCCTGATGCTGGCCAGCTTTTGCCAGAGGCCATAGAAAGCAACGCTGTCTCAGAGCTGTATCCTGCTTAGGATTCCAGTGGTGTTATCCATTCCCCACATTTAGCTTCAGGATCACAAGTTTTCTGAGAACATGCTGTTGGGAGATGCCTCCTCCATGTTGTCACCTCACAGACCACCTCCACCCCACTGAGCACTCTGGGTAGTCCGTAGGATTACAGTGAGGGGCCATGAGGTGAGCGTAGATGAATCTGGACTCTGGACTGAGGCCTGGGCTTGAACCTGAGCTTGACATACGGTTGTGTTGCACAGGAAGAATGAAGCAGGGGAGGAAACCTGGGCCTCTCCGCTCCTGGGTTAAGACTCGGAGCTTCCTTCCTCCCTCTCAGCTAACAACTGCTCCGGCTCCACCGTTCCGCTGCTGGGGTGCTGTGCACAAAGCGCTACTGCCGGCAATGGCAGCATGGACCTGGGTAACCTGAACACCAGCCCAGGCACCAACACCCCTGTTTATTTTCCCAGGGTCTTCTCTTGAGATACTTCATCTATACTTCTAGCCTTCGTCTTGTCCGGTCAGACTATAAACTCTTGCAGGGGTTTATGTGTGCTAGTGGAACATTTCAGTGGGGTCCTACTGTAACTAGTGTGTTGGCGTGATGAAAAACAGTTACTATACATTCACAGATCCTCTAATAAATACATCTCAACATACCTGCTTGCTTCCGAGAAGCCTTCACAGCAGAGAAAATGCAGCGTGTCTGGAAGGTAAATGAACCCGGAGTCTGGCAGTCTAAGCCAGGAGCAAGGTCCAGTCATTTAGTTTTGCTTTGGGACCGGATGTCTTTACCATAACTCAGAGCTGCTGACATGTTTTTGTTTCTCTTTGCCTTCAGAAACTGATGAACAGTAACCTGCAAGCCCTCATGAAGCAGAGGTGCAGAATCGAATTATGAAGACAACCAAAGACCACTTAGCTTTAAAAAATGAAAGAGGCTTTATGAAGGTCGTAACCAACCTCTAACCGAATGACTTAGTCACACGAAAAGATACACGAGCTGTTGGACAATGCAAACGACACAAGCGTGTAAACTCCAGGATTACAGCAGAGCATTAGCATGGCATAGCTGATTAGTAAACCAGGAGACATTACTCAAGCAGTCAGGTGCATTACCAGATTGGAAAGTTGCCTTTTTTCTGAGTTGTTGGTCACTGTCAGAGGCAGCAAATGACACCCAGTGGCCCAACAATTTGCCCTGGAATGGCAGGAGCTGTGATACAGAAATGGATGGACTAGCATCTGCTCTGAAAAAGCAAGAATTAGAGTCTGCTCTGAATTGGCAGGAGCTACAGTACCGGGAAGAGAGGACAAAAGGGCAAGTCAGTGCACTATCCAGGGATATTGAGCAAGATGAATAAAGGGGCTGGAAATGTACTTTCAGTGCTGCAGCACCAGACTGGGTGAACAAATAACCTGATCCAGTTTAATGAAGCCTGTGATCCTCCACCTCCTTTGTGGAATGGGTGTCCCAGGGTCAGCGTGTGCCTGCACGAGCATGCACACGTCCTTATCTTATCTAATTACTAGAAGTTTCAGATTAATTTCAGTGCAGCTGCTTGAAAGGGCTGTTATCAGCCAGGGCTTTGTGGTTTAACCTTGTTACCTTTTTGTTGTTAACCTTTCCGAATGGCAGCGAGGGGAAGGCTGAGATCCTGATGCGCTGGAGGAGCAGGGAGGGGGCAGAGGGGACCTGGCGAGCCTGCACCCCCCGGTTTTGTGCATTCAGCTCCGCTGCAGGCTGTGCGACAGGACAGCTGGCTGCTTACCTCCGCTGACAGGCACTGGTACCCAGCCACACAGAACCGCCCGGAACAGGGACACGTCTCCTGCCAACCTCTCCAGATCCTTTGATATTTCCGACAGCGCAGTAAAGGGCTCTGGCTCTCACATTTTACCTTGCATCGCTCAGCTCCTCTAAGGCTGCCCTGCTTTGTTTCCATAGCTACACCCAATCGCATCTGCCTTCCTGTGAAATTGGATTTCAAAGCAAGACAAGCCTTCAAAGGAATTTGTCCATTTAACAGAATATCATTAGGAGAGAGCCTGTCTGCTGAACTTGGGACCTAAAATGATTAAGGTGGGGCTTTTATCATGTAGGGAGGCAGCTTTACATCTACAGCCCACAGAGCTTGATGCTACATAACAGTGATGCAGTGGAAGGTGCCAGTCACTGCCAGACTCCCCCACCTCCTTCCCAGCTGACCACTAAACTGCTTTTGTAACCTATTCACACATTCAGAAATGAAAGTGGCAAGGAAAAAGGCAAGAAAAAAAAAGGTCATTTGCCTGGGAATCAGTCCGCCTGGCTCTCTCTGCAGCTGCATAAGGTTGAGTGGAAGGCTTGGCTCGGTGCTAAGGCTTTGGGCAATAGCACCTATGCCTCCACGGCAGCTGAGGCTCTATGCCTTAGTATTCCTCAGTAAAAATGGATTTAATAATAACAACAGCTGCTGCACGGTCAACCTGGTCTTAACAAAATCTTCCTGTAGGGCCTGAGGGGAACATTCTAGGTGCTGGGTCCTGTCTCCGTCTGCCAGGACCGTGGGATGGATGAGTGGTCCAAGAGCAGCCAGGGTGCAACCGCGCCAGCCTCCACACAGGATGCTCTTTTCAAAGCTCTATGATAACCTTAAGATCTGTAGCAAAAGACCAGAAATCACAACTGCAATACATCTCAGAAGTTGAGCAGAAAAGATCTAGAGCTTTACTGGTGTGTAAACACTGCAAGAGCAGGAAATTTCTTGGGTGCAATCCCCATATGCTCTTAAGCAGTGATCACACCCAAGCAGCAAAGGAAGGCAAAACCACACAAAACACCTGCAAAACAAGTCACTGCTAGTTTGACACGAGGAAAAATTTCTTTCTGACCCTAAATATGATGAATTGGTTTAACTCTTGGGCAAGACTCACTGACCAGGTATTACTTTCTAGTTCACTCTTTACAATGCTATGCTTTCAGACTATTATGTGAGCTACAGGAATGCAGAGAACGTGTGAGATGACCCTTTTCTTTGCAGTTGCATGAACATTTCTTCCTCTGAGATTTGCATTGATCAGGTTTTATTGATCTTTCTGGCATATCTGAAGGCAGTTTCTTCCGTCTAAGGGACCTAGTTCATTCCTTTATAAACTCATTTTTAAAGTTAGTCAGTCTCAGCAAGCAGCTGCTTTTTATTTGTAGTTTGTAATGAACTGACTAGGATTTCTACACAGAAGCGTTTAAATATTTATCCCTAAACACCTCTAGGTGAGAACACATATACAGATCCATCTACCGTACACATCCACCTACACGCGCTACCGTTTCTTGCATACAATCAGAACCACTCAAATGCGTCGGGAGCCATAGGCAGCTAACAGAGATTCACATTTTGCTCCCATAGGAGACTCTCAATTTTCTAAATCCTGACTCATGAAACCCTACCTGACTAGGAGATGCAATGGGGAAGACTACCGTGATGTATACGCTTTCTAGCAAGGCAATTTCCCGTGTGAGGCCCTCTGAACTGCAGCGACATTTCCTGTGCTTTAAGACCTCCACATCCACTGAAGAGCAATTTCTTGTACATGTCCTAAAATCAAGAATATGCTGCAGCGGTGTTGTCAGTGTGGGCGAGCCCACGCGGCCGAGCCCACGGTAAAAGGGGAAGGACAGGAACTGAGTGAACTTACTCGGAGTAGGAAACCTGTAAGGTCTGGATTGGTAATGTCAGACGAGAAGTCTGTCTCCAGGCTGTTCGGAAGCGACATGTGCGTGCAGACGACAGCCAAGTGACAAATCAAAAGTGGTGGTGTGTTTCTTTTCCCAGATCCGGAGAGCAATTGAGCCTCCCTAAGCAGAAGAGAAAACACACTGTCTTCTCTTCTTTGCGACTAAACCCCAAATGGCAGCTGCCACTTCAGCATTGCCACGTGGAGAGACTCTACACAGAAAACAGCGCAACGTTACTTCTCTGCTAAACCAGCTGCATACATGTTCCTGCTCACGGTACCTTCACTTCTCCTTTAAAGCCATCCCTTCTTGACAGGTGTTACTGATATGTGAGTTATTGAGGTGGTATCCCCATGCATGAAAGTGAATATTTCAACCAAAAGTCCCAAAAGAACTTTGCAGCTGCTTCAGTTCCCCTTTCACGTCATTGTTTATGGGGGAGGCAACGCACTAGAATTGCAGGCACACACCCAAAACCAAAAACACAAAGCACTGCCCTTCATCTTATACCTGTTCTTTATCTGATTTGTACCGATCAACTAAAAGCATAACAGAGTCTTTTCCCTTGTCTCACCCCCATGTCTCAGAAAGGGGGTCATGAAGCGTATTAGCAGCTGATAGCATATGGAGGAGCACCTCATATATTTCCATCATTCCCATATCTGAGCCTTTGCCCGTATAGCTCTTGTATCACATATGTGAGATAAGCCTGAAACACACAGATTCCCTTGACTGAACTAATCAAGGAGCTTGGGGCCAATCCGGAATTTGCTCCAGATTTCCTTTATCCAAGGCCTGCCACCAAACAACTAGCCATTTATTCCATCCAGGTGATGCATCCAGACAGCTGATCCTGCAATTATTTGGAAATATGCTCAGCCTCACGACATGGCATTGTCCCACTGACACCAGTGGGACTGTAGTGAGGCGTTTGCGTATCTCAGCCTTTGCAGGCCGGGAGCCCAATGTGCACTTCTTTTTTTTTTCTTTTCCCCTACAGATTTTATTTTGCCAGCTTGTGATAATTACTGTGGCAGGTTGGCTTGTCCAGAGGAGGAGGACAGCAAAGCAGCAGTTTTCGGGGGTCTCCCTGGGGCGTTCAGAGCGGCCCTGCCCCATCACATTGTGCTACACCTTAGCACGCAGCCCTGGCTCTGCACTGGCAGGAGCTGCGCTGTGCCCCTGCTGAAAGCAGCAAGCACCAACTTTTGTGAAGCCACGTGCTTTTGTATTTGTGGCCAACGCAGCCGGATTGCATCCTTTTTTGCCATTCTCCAACATTTGCTATGTTGGGAAAATATAATTAAAGATCACATACCAGGCATAAAATACCAGAAAAGTAAAAGTGGCAAGCATGTTCAGAATAACCTTTTCTATGTGCTATAATAATAAGTATTCGTTTGATACCAGGATATTGCAAAGTAAGGACTGGATCCTGTATGCTTAATCTATGGGAAACCTTAAACTGGTCTTTGGAATCATTGATGAGCTTCAGATAAAGAAGACTGCCTTTGGATTTGTCAATATTGAGCCTAAAATTTGGGAATGCAAGAATGAAAAATAATAGCAGTATCCTCATAGTCAGCTTGTGCTAATTCATTTATATAGGAGAGGAGCAGACGCAGGGCTGCGGGTTAATCTAATGCAATGCCATTTTTGTTTTGTAGAGTGCAGTTTGCATTTATTGCCTGTCATAAAGCAAGTTAAAGCGTGCAACCCTGCTATTTCTCTGGGCAAGACATAGAAATATGAATGGCTATTACAATCTAGCCCCCTTCCTATGCAGGAAGAGGGGAAGTTTTATTGCAGAACAGCCAAGTACCATTCTCTTCCCCTGTTCATTACAGGAGGGAGCCTGCCCTTGCCTGGAACAGCTCCAATCCCCAACTGGTGGTGTGCTAGGAACCGGCACAGGAGGTTAAATCAATGCCCACGCACCTCACAGGGGTCACGGCTGGGCTCTGCCAGCAGGTGCAATGAGTTGTGTGATAATGAAGGTGATGCACGCCTAACTGCCACCTGATTAAAATGCTAATGCAGGAGCACAGGTTCAGCTGTGCTGTTGCTGGGGTGGGGTCAGGCACTTTTGCAGCTTCCTGGCTGGAGCTCTGGTCCTTGGGAGTGTGGAGGTGCTCAGTGTCCAGGGAGCCAGGCATCCTGCTGCCTGCAGGGAGGTAGGTTGAGCTGGCTGGGGCTGTACGAGGAGGAGGTGGCATCTGAGTGGAGCCCATCAGTTCCTCCTACCTTTTTTGGGGTGTCCCCGCCCTCCCTGCTTTCTTCATTCCTGCGCCTGAGGGGCAGGAGCAGTAGTGGCAGGTTTGACTCTTGTGGAAAGGAGGTGGTGGGTATCATGATCCCAGAGGAGATTCAGAGGCTTCTGGAAGGTAATCATGAATTCCTCCTTGCTCCCCTTCTGCTTCATGGGGCAAATCTGCTGTGGTTGCAGGGAAAGAAGCTGAAAAGCTTCTCGCACCTCGCTGTGCTGAGCCAGAGAGAAGAGTGGAAGGACTGTGGGAGCCACTTCTTCTCTAAGGCTGATGGTTTTGGGGTCCTCAGGTCATGCATGCCTTCCCTTTCTCTAATCCCAACGAGAGCATAGGGGATGTGGCTGCCTGTCCTGGTGTTTTTGGGGCTGTCCTCCTGTTGCTCAGGAGCTGGCAGGGGGGTCCATGCCTGTGGTAGGGGTGGGGAAGCTCTCTGGTGGTCCCAGACCCTGTGTAAGGGGAAGAGAGGGTACGCAGGATTGAGGGATGTCCTCTGGCATGGCCAAGAGATGGTCCCCACTGAGTGCTTTCAGCTAAGGTACGGAGTGGCTCTGCTGGTGAGCATCGCTAGGGTGAGACAAGGGAGCGGGTACAAAGGGTGAAAGAAGCTTGTGTGCTACAACGAGCCCTCTCGGCAGGCTTTTGTTGTGGCTGTGACAGTGGTGTCGCCTGGCTTTAGATGTTGTGCGAGTGTTGTGTGTGTCGCGCTGGGGATGCCGTGAGCAAGCTCGCTCGGTGGGAGTGCATCCTCGGGAAAGCTTCAACCCCGTTGAAAATGGGGGTGCAGCCGAGAGAGCAGTGCTGGCTGCAAGCCCCACTTCTGCTTCCGAATTTGAATGTGACCTCCTGAAGTCTCAGCATCTGAGTGAATGAGCTGTGCTGAGAACGGACAGTGTTTACTTCTGCGTGTGCGTAAGATGGCAGGTGGGAGGCTTCTGAAGTTGTTTTTCCTGGATTTCTTCACAAATGTGAACTGTTACACCTCCACTCATTGAAGTGGTGGGTCAGCCAAGCAGAAACCACGCTCAACTCTCCTATCAAAATATGCTTCACACACATAAACAAGTTCCGTACGGACCTCTGCAACCGTTGCTGACCTCATGGTGTGGTAAGCAAAGGCTTGGTGAGAGAAGCGCCGTGCAGGTGACCACATCATAACCTCCCCATAAATAAAACTTCGGCAGCAGCGGTGTTAGCCCGTTGCTGAACCACACTTGCCGTGTTACCGACACATCCTGCAGATGTGGGTGGTGGGGAAGGCGCCGTTCGCATCTCGCCGCTCGGAGCGGTTGTGTTCGGGGCTGGCCCGGCTGCTGCAAGGCTTTGTGACCTTTTGTTTCCTGTTGCGATGGCTCCCGGCAGCACGGAGCGCTCGCCCCTTCCCCTCCGAGATGCGGGATAACTTCCAGTCCTGGGATCTGTCAGGCTGAGGGAGGGAGCGTGCAGCCTCCGAGCCCGTCAAAGCTCTCTTCCAAATGCTTTGTGTCTTCCCCCAGATGTAGGTGTAAATTTTCTCCTCTGTTTTTCAATCATGGGGGCTCCAGTGAAGTTCACCCTTTCACGTTTTTGATGTGCAGCACTTTATTGTTCAGCGCTGACACTTTTGTAAACAACTCATTTCTGCACCTGCCACCTTCCTTTAACTTAGATTATTTTCTTGTTAGCTGACTGTTTTTAATTGAAGGCTTCAGATCTCCTTCTAAAGCGCAGCCTTTGTTTGCTGACAGGTATAGCAGGCTATGAATGGAGATTAATTGCATGTCACATACCTCTGTATCAAACTTGCTGTGTCTTAACAATCTATACGGTCTTGAGGCCTTCCAGTGGCTTAGGAGGCTTCTAGCCACGCAGGCTGGAAATGAAGGAGCTTAAGCTATTACAGTGCTTGCAAACTGCATTACCGCAAGAATTCTGGTATTTAGAATAAAAATCACAAATAGAGGAGGAAGCATGTGCTGAGGTACAGGCAATAACATCTGCTTCCTTCTATTAAAGTTTGGTGACACACAAAAGCAGGTAGTTAGTGGCTTGCTAGTGACAGTTGTGTTGTTATCACGTAAGACATCTCTGAGGTTGCCGTGGTTGGAAGCCAACACAATACAGCTATTCCCTCTACACTGCAATCCTGCAATGCTTATGAGTAGGTGTGGTTGCAGCAATTATATTATTTTAAGTTCCACCTTGCAAATAAGCAATCCAGTTTCTCGTTAACACTATGTTGTCAGTTAACTGCACAGGGCTTCACTTTCGGCTCGGTCGGGTCCCTTTTAAAACTGCTTTTGCTTAAGGGTATTTCATGTTTGTTTAGCACAAATTTCTTCTGAAGGCTGAAACAGTGGTTCTAAAAAACGTGATATATCTCTGACAAACCCAGGGCTTCTGTTTTTCTTTGTAGAGGCAAAGGCAGTCTGGCAGCCTGATTATCTTCCCTTTGCCTGCCTTGCTTGATGCTCTTCATTTCAGAGGGTAGGTCTGGAGAGCCCTTTCCTTGCTGGGGTTTGGGCAACAGGAGGGGCAGAGCAGGTGCTGCAGTGGGAGACTGCGACTGCACCTGCGCAGCCCAACAAAGCTGGTGGCTGCTAATTGCAGGGCCAGCAGCCTCAACGCTGTTTTAAAAATAAACAATAAAATGCCGTGTTTTGTGAGGCCTCATAAGCCACAGTCAGCATTGACGTAGCATCGTGAATAGCTCCAGAAGTTAAATCTTGGGGGATTTGGGGTTGAGACTTGGAAGCTGTTCCCAGTTCCCCTGTTGCCTGGTGCACAGGGCAGAACGTCCCGTTCAGTCCATTGCAGGAGGGTGGATGAAGGTTGCTGCAGGTCTCAAGGTTTTTTCTGACTCAGCCCCACAAAAGCAGGAAGGCTCCTCTGAAAAATGTTGTTTCACAATTAAGTCAGCCTTTCTTGAGCTTGCAGAAAAGTCAAGAAACACTGTGTGCGATAGTTCACAGCTTCTATTTTGACAAGTGGGACAGGGGATGATACATCCAGCCTTCCAAACCCCTGGCTGTCTTGGGATGCATCTTGGAAATATTAATGCAGTCTCATGGAAGGTGAAGGTATCTGCGTCTCTGTGTTGACAGGTGTCCTAAACTTTTTTTAAAACTAATTTTTCCTGGCCGGCTGGGGTGATAAACTGCAGGAGGGATTGTGTGAAGCATCAAATAAATGTTGGAGCAGGCTGGCTGGCTCAGCATTATCTTGTGTGGTTAAAACGTTGTGCTTCTGTGGGACTGGTTCCCCTGTGCATGAAGTGTAGGATTTCTGATGGCAGAGGAGCAGAAAAGAGGGAAAAAAAAAAAAGTGATTGTGTGGATGTGCATGGAGAGAATACACATGGCATCTTAATACCTTTCAGCTCTGCTCATTGAGTGCTGATTAACTCCTAGAATTTAGTGCTGCCATTAAAAGGTTATTTACTACCTGGACTTCAGTGGTCGTGACATAATTCTTATGATGCTGTGCATCTCCTGCAGGATTAGAGTGGATAACTGCAATTGCCTCTAGAAACTCCCCTGAAACACTTGATGAAATCTCAACTATTTTTTTTCTGCTCTTACCTTTTTAGCTGCAGGAAATGAAAAGGAGAGTCCTGTAAACTTTCAGAGTGGATCGCAGAGAGCAATCTATAAACATCAAGAATATAATGTTACCGACAAGCAGTAAAACTAACATTAGGGTGATTTACTCTAGAGCTGCTTACATATTGTTCTTCCTGATCCACTTTGAGAGTTTATGGTTAGGCTTTCTTTTTCATTTCCTGGCGCTATAAACACAGTGGCTGGCTCGGAAAGGGCTCTGCCTGGTTTGCAGAAGTGACCCTAGTCCTACTATAACTTACCCAGCAGCTGATCTGTGCTGACATTCCCGTAAGTAAATACCGTATTAGAGCTAATCGCGTACTCATGGAGCTAATCTGCGCTTAAAAATGACAGAGGGATGCAGCTGATATTTGCACAAGTTCTGGGAGCAGTTTGTTTTTCTTGCTTGTTCTCTTTTGCTGTGGAAATACAGCCTGTGCATAGTTTCTCTTGCTGACCCATTTCTACTGTGCTGGTTTTATGCTGGTTTGTATATAATAAATTGTCCCCTTAGCCTCATCTGTTCTTAAGCAGTAAGCTCCTTGGCACAAGATATATCCTTTGTGCTTAGATGTATGTACTTGGGTACTTTCTATGTAATTTGTAAGTGGTGTAAGCCTCAGCATTGTTAGGCTTGTCATAAGCTGGCGCTGCATCTTAGACGTACGGTTAAAACTGCATAGAGATGTACTGAAAGTGAAACTTAGCCTAAGGATTACAGGATTGGCCTGGGATTTAAAAAGCTTCACTTAGCTGCTCTGCCAAAGCGTTTGTGTTATCCCAGACAGGCCATCTAGGGCTAAATTACTAGCAGTGAACTTGATATTAATAGGCGTTTTGGCCTGACACCTCTGTGCTCCCGGAGCTCCCCAAACTGCTGCTGGGTGTAGGTGCGGGTTTGAGAGCGACGCTGTGAATTAGCGTTGCTGCCCATCGCTGAGACGTGGCAACTGTGCACCCCCGCATCGGAGGGGTTGTGCTAGGATGCTGCGGTATCTCAGTGCTGTGTTCGGGCTTTGAGCTCTGTTTCTCAGCTCTGAAGCGGTGGCTGCAGGTATGAGGTACTGCTGGCTCGGGCCCGGTTCTTGTGGGTCAGGAGCCCTCCTGGCAGGAGGAAAGGCAGGGAGACAGAGGAAGGAGCTAGTGAGGACCCGGAGGAGTCTGCATTTGGCTGAAACGTGCTTGCTAGTGAGTGCTCCTCTGGAAACTGGTGCTTTCAGCTGAAAAAATCCAGAAAGGAGAACTGGACTGTTATGGAGACAAGTGCTATGATCTGGATGCACTCCTCCTTCCCAGGCTGCTGTGGTCAGAGTTGGGTTTCCCTGGTCCTGCCCTTCTCTTGCTCTGAAGAGGAGGTGGGAAGAGGGCCCTGTTCCTGGGGGATGCCCAAGCATCAGCCTTGTTCCTGTGGCCTTCCTGATGCTCTTCGCTTTAAAGAGCTCCTTTCCCCCCCCCGCAAGCTCTAAGCCTTTCTTGAGCGTGTCATGAGCAGGCAACAAAAAGAAATGAGGGCTCATGATTTTAACAGAAACATGTATTAATTTCTCTTGTGGCATTTTGATCTTGAGATGTGCTTGCAGGTGGAGGAGCTGTGCAGGTTCCTGGGGTGCGCTAAACAGTGCTGGCTGCTGTACCAGCAGCCGAAGCATAAGGAGCTGAAAGTCTTGCAAGCAGGATATTAAACTGACATTAGTGTCACAGTATGGGGCGTGAGTTAAAGGTTGGAGAGGCCTGTGGATGTACAACACCATAGCTTTGAAGCCAATCTTTTCTCTGCTAGGGGAAACTAGCAGTAATGCCACTGAAGTCCAAGGTTGATATTCTCCTCTGCAGAGCAGGTGTGATGGGAACTGCTTTGTTTTCTATGAGGTTTTTTTTTTGAGGTTTCTGTAAGGAACATAAATATTTATGCAAATAGAAGACACTTAATCCTTTTATCTACCAGTTCATGTTAAATTTCTGCATATAGATGTGGTTTCCAGGTGAGAGAATACTGTATTTACTTTTGCCTAGCTGTCTCTGTTGAGCAAGCACGGGGCGTAGGATTTCAGCGATAACCTTGCGGGAGAGCCCATGTTGTGATACAGGTGCACGTAGGGTAGCGCACAACCAACCTGTTGTTCAGTGCTCGTCCTTTACGAAGATCGTCCTTGTGGAAACCACAGGGTGGGGTTTCCTTGAGGTGTCAGTGGATATCTTGCACCAGTGTTTTAAAAGTGCGTTGGATTCTCCTCTGAATGGGTTAACCACTTCTGTGTCCTTGCTTAATGCCAAAAGCCTTTCACAGCAGCAGATTTTTAGGGTTTGGTGCAGCAAAGAAGCAGGTGGAGTTGCACTTTAGTCCAATAGACTTATCCACGTTTCACCTTCCTCTTTCTTTTTTCTTCATGGTGGTTTCTTTGCAGTTGCTTATTTGCCATTGCAACTAGAGAGAAGCGCTGTAATCGCATGCAATATTTAGATCCTCTTCTATCCGCAATCAGTTCAATGTCTTAACTTCTCCAAATGAAGTCTTCAGATTGACTCGTGTCTCTAGCTCAGGCTGCTTGGTACGGTGCTTCGAGGGCTTCCCAGTGCACAGCCAGGTCCAGATTCCTTAGCCAAGAACAGGTTAGTTTTAACCTGTAATTCTCTCTTTCCCAGATGCTGAAGGTTACCTGGCAGATGGACTGCAGAATGAAAACTTGAGTGCTAAAGCAAGGGAGCAGAGGGATGCAATTCTCTTTGGCTTCCAGCAAGTCAAAGCCAGGTTTGTGTTATCTGCATTATTTTGTAATGGAAGTGCTCCAGAACAGAGTCACGCCTTGGGGTACCACATGCTGTAGTCAACTAGCTGGACTGCGCTTTGAAAGTTAATGGACATTCGGGGCTTGATATAATGCGAGACTGCACACTGGGTTGTACACTCTCCTATTTAACCAGTTATATCGTTGTCTGCAAAGCTGTCGTCATTTCTGTTTGGAATTTGTGTTTCAAAGTAAAAAATCATGCCTTGGGCTGTGTCTGTACAGCTCTTTGCATATGGGTCTCCGATCCCGTCCTGTTCTTCCTTCTCCCTTGTGCTAGAGAGGATTTTGTGGAAAAAATCCATCACTTGATACTCAGGCTTGTGGGTAAATCAATACAGCGAGTGAAGATTCATGCTGCTGGCTTGCTGCTGAAAGTATTTATTTCACAAGTGGCTCCCGAACTGAAATATGTATTGCCTGGGCTTTGATACAGTAAAAAGGAATGAAGAGGACTTCTTGAATTAAAACTCAGGTCTGACCTGCGTTCCAAAATCTCATGTCCTTGGGACTGTTAAGTCCTGCGTGTTCTCATGAGCTGCATCGTTTGGATAAGTGAGTGAAGCAAGCAAAGGTTGTTCTGTTGTGCTAGGGGAAAATCAAGGAGCATAAACAGAAAGCAGGTTGCTGGAGGCTTAAATAAAACTTTCAGCCTCAGCTGCATTATATTTTTGGCTGGAAATGTGATCCAGAGCTTGCTGTTAATGCTCTAGTTATAAGATATGAGTTGTGTCACTTGAAGTTAAGACCTGACAATAAAACTCGGGGTGGCTGACTGATCTAAGCATCCAGTTTAAATAAAACTGCTGTCGAGTCCCTGAGAAGCGGAGAATTTTATCCTTCGGAAGGGCACAGCCAGACTCTATTCCCTGCAGTCCCACTGAAGAACTTTGCAAGATGCCCTGCTGTATCTTAATCGATCTTTCCTGCTGGCTAATTAAGCATCAGTTTTACTCAGCAACACGGGACTGTGTAATTATCAGCCTGGGTTGCCCTGAATAATTGAAACAAGCTGAACGCAGAAGATGGAAGCCTTTGGAAAATGGGGCCGTAGCATATCTAATGGAGGAATGAGATGTGTGTATAGCGGTGTCCTGTAATATTGCAGAAGAAAGGGCTTGGTTGCGTGTTTATAACAGATTGGTGTGGTTTCTCTAAAAATCCCACTCATTGGCAGGTATTGATCTTGGATGGAAGGAGTTAAGTAAGCAGATTTCTGAACCTGAAGTATTCAGTCATCAAGTCAGGCGTTTTGTCAACTGTCCTGAGAACATGCGACTTTAAAAGTGACAACTCTTTATCTTCATATAATGCAACTCTAGGTCTGTTTTTAATGAATTAAAAACAAATAGCATGGAACTTGATAAATGCGCGAGGCACTTGGCAAACGTGGAAATACTGGATTGTTCTTGCTTCCTGAAGTAGGTGGTCTGTCTTCGTGCGCCGTTAGATTTGTGAACGGTGCTTAAGCAGCGGGGAAAGATGCTGCTGTGGCCATCGTCCCGGGGACCTCTGGCTTCCCAGAGGTTGTGTGTGGTTTGACTTCTTCCAGAAGGAGCAGCCTTGGGGCAAACACTGGTGCTGTAACACAGAACTCAACCTTGGCTCTTAGCTCTTTCTCAGCCTAAGAATACAATTTGGGATAAAGCCTTTAGAACAAGGGCATCTCAAAAGCAGGAGATTGGCGAAGCAGCCTTTGCATCAGGAGGAGAGGTGATACGTGAAATCCTCCTGGATGCTCGGGTTCAGATGTGGGCCTCGGTCCTGTTGCTTATTGAAATAAATTACAGGTACTTGTGGAGGGGAAAGCGAGACCCTTGAGCAAAGACTACAGGGCACTGCTGATTTCCTACTTGTGTTTTATTGCTTGGTGGCATTTGGAAAGGGTGAGAAGAACAGAGTACACGGATGTCCTTGCTCTGACCTGAGCCATTACTGCAATGATTTGTGGTGGGAGATTACTGTAACGATGACTGTGTCTTTTTATTTGAAAGGATCTAAGCGGGTCTTGCTCTTGGGGATGAGGCGCGGGTTGGTCTCTCCGGGGAGCTTCCTGTGGCTTTTGCGGCAGGCGTTCAGGAAATCGTCAGCCGTCACCTTCAGGAAGCGCCCGCCTCCCCCCAGCAGCCCCGCTCTCCTCCTTTCACCTCTGCAGGGTGAAACGCAACGTGGCGTGTAGGGTTTCGTTATTTGGGTTCATAATGGACATAAGTAAACTGCTCAACTACTGGGGAGAGACACATGTGTCTCTGAAAGGGAAGAGCTTCATCTAGTATGATTATCCTGAGCCAGTCTCAATAACTGTTCCTGTAACTTGGCCATCAGGTCTTTATATCGCTGCTCTCCCCATGGCCTCATAACGTTCCCCCACCAGGAGGTTCGCTGATGACTATAATGTGAACAAGTGGTTGGGCTTTATGTCTCCATGTGCTACCTGTGAGGATATATTGTTCCCGTCTCGCCGCAAGAAGTGCGGTAGGTAGGGAGCGGATTGTGTTTGCAGGTTATAATTTTTTCCAAGGCAGTCTGGGGTATTTTTGCTCGAGGAGCCGTGTCTGAGGCATTGCAGGCAGTGGCTGTGGGGAGGCTGTCACCATACGGCTGAGTTATGAGTCCCTGTACCGTTTTACTTTCAGAATTCATTTGGTTATTTAAAGTGCACTGTTGTGTTGAAACTGTTCTCTCTTTTTCTTTTTTCCCCCCTCCCTACTAACTCCGATCCTATTCCACTTTCTAATATCTTCTCTGTAAATCCTGGCCTGGCAATTTTTTTCCTAATCATCTCTTTGGTTTTGTTGATAATATTTTTTTAATTTCTTTCCCTGATTGCTTTGCATGGCATCTAGGAAAACAAGCCACAGAACGCAACTGGAGGCTTGGTCCCCGGGAATTATCTGAGTGAGGGATGAGGACCTTACAGCACTATAGCACGTACGGCTACCTGTGTCCTGACCGTAGGCTGAGGACTCTGCTCAAGTCCTGAACGGAAAAACAAAGTGTTTGTAATGGATAAAAATTGCTTAAAAAGCAGCTTTGGTTTGGGGGAGGGTAGGTGGAGGATGTGGTGCTGCGGTAGAGTTTTGCTTGTCTTCCAGAAGGCCCAAAGGCTGTCAGTTGCTTCTGTTTTAGGTCCGTTGGTGCTGAGGGTTTGTTTCAAGTTGTTCCTTGGGAACATCGCTGCTGTTTCTTGTGTCCTAACGAAGCCGGCTGCAGAGCTGGCAGCAGATGTCCGACACCTGGGATGAATCGGATACATGACTCCGTTCAGGAACACAAGCCCATTCTTGTCCTTTGGCAAGAGCAGTAACAAAAAAAAACCCGTCTTCTTGCTGTTAAATGACCTCACCTCAGCATTTCGACATTTCTAGAGCAGTTACAATGGCAGGGGGTGAGATGGGGAGAATGGGATTTATTTAAAAATATGGAGATAAATAGTTCCTCCATCTCCTTGGAGTCAGCTAGTCATTTAAACTCCCTGTAGGAAGGCAAGTTTGCACTGATGGAAACAAATTCTTAGTATTTTTTTTTTCCCCTGAGGCGAAATGTAATAGTGCTAAAAGGAGGGCAAGGCAGACCTGTTGTATATCAAAGCAGAAATGAAGAGAAAGGGGCTTAATTAATGTTGAGTTTCTCACATACACCCACTAGGAAATCCAAAATAGACACTGAAACTCTACCTTTAATTTGCTCCGCTGTGACTGAAACACCGGCGTGAACCTGAGGCCCAATCCTGCTACTCATAACTAATACACAGGACCATTTTTCGACATTCTTACCAGCAGCAGGAGCTCTGGTGTAGACCAGGCTCTTCACCTCTGGATAACAAGCCCCAAAAACTCATTTTACTGCCTCGTTGTCTAATCCTTCTTAAAGTTTATGGCAATATTCCCAACGCTGCTACTGTGCTATCAGTGAGGAAAAGCCTGTACGTGGTCTTTTAACCCTGCGATGAAACTTCTCCCATCTCAGACATCTCCAGGTGATGTCCTGGCCTGCTAAAGAGTGCCTGCAGAAGCCAAGGTCTTTCCTGGACCTCCATGGTCACTGTAGTGCCACGCCGGTATTCGTGTGCAGTGTCACAAATGCAAGAGTGCTGCGGCTGGCAGCATTTTTGGACAGCAGACATTTTGCACCCTGGCTGGTCGAGTGATTTAGGTCTCTAATGTAAGGCTGGGATGAGGTTTAAACGTCTAATTGTGTAGTGAAACGCCATAGCTGTCCTGCGTCTTCAACCAGAGGCTGGGCTCTGCCACCGTGAGCCTTCGTAACACTGAGGTTCAGAAAAAGAAATACAGCCTCCGAGCTTAGAAATTGCTCACCCTTGGTGCAGAGGTGTGGAATACAGAGGGGGTCTGAGATGCTGCTAGTGCCTGGGTGTATGTTTTCATATGCTGTTGCAGTCTGAGCTGCAGAAATACTTCTTTTCAGGGAGCAAACTTGGGTAACACCATCACCTAGGTCCTGCTGGGTGCTTTGCCCCGTCTGGCCCCGACAGTGTTACTGTCAATAAGAAATGCTGCGCTTGCTGCTGGAGCTGAAACAGGATGGTTTGACCCCAAATGGAAGCGTAAGGGTAAAGGCAACCCAGCGCGACTGCCTCTGGTTTGGGCGCCCTTGGGGCTGTGCTACAAATCTCAGTAAGCTGTTGTAGCATGTGGTTCCTGCACGCTGTCACAAACCAGTAAGCTACTGGTTTTATTGGTTTATGGGTGTAGCTGAACTGTAAATACTTCAACAGCAGGGGAACTTTGCCTAATTACTGGGTTGAACTTGGTCCTTTCTGTGGCAAGGTATTACAGTAGGACAGGAAAAGATTCGCTAATGGAAATACATCCAAACTTTTGTCTAAAGCAGTGTGTTTGGTCTGTTTTAATAAACTTCTAACCATATTAACTACATCTATTACTTGAGTTTTCAACCTTATTTTAAAGTTTTAAATTGAAATTAAAGAAAATGCAATTTCAGGGTAATTTTGCTTCATTAGTGTAAATGCACTGCCTGTAATTCCTACCAATATTAAACTCATTATGCTGAATAACGTGTGATACCAAGATAAAAAGGAATTTAAGAATGTGACCTGATGGGCAGATAATTGAGCTCAGCACATTAATGCCAGGGCTGGACTACAGCCCCACCACATTGTCCTTAATTAGGCAAAGTGCTGTTCTCCTCCTTCGTGTTCTTCAGAGAGCTGAAATTTATTTGCTCAGCACGGAAACGATCTTGCTGAGCAGGATTTCATTCACGCTTACTTTGGCCATTAAATACAGATTTGTTCTGCAAAAAATAAAAGCAAGTCCCTGTCACTTCAGAAGTACTTAGCAGTTTTTGGATTTGCATTTTTCTATCCTAAACCTGAGCTCTCCGAGTTGGTTTTTCCTTCGTGCAGGGGAGCGCTGGCTTGGGGACGCGTAAGTGTGCACTGCGCCAGCTGGTGTTAATGGAGATCTAAAGCCTCTCACCACCCTGCACCAGTACAGCTGTGCCTGGGTGTGTGTGAGCACAGGCGTTCCTTTAGTTTTCAACAGTCAAGTTTAATACTGACCGTGGTGATTATTTCTTTTTAAAGTCTGGTAAAGTTTCTGTTAGGATGTTCCCAATTTATTCTGTAATCTTGGTAGGGGATTTTTTTTCCCCCTCTTTTTGGGAAGTGCTGAGGAAGGAATTCTCCTGTGTTAATATATGGTGTGGCAGGGGCACAAATTCAATTCAGCTGTTATCATATTCTACCTGCTTTTATACCTGGGGTGAATGTGGCCATTCACTCTGCCAGTAATGCAGTTTGGTGCCTTCTGGGTTAGACTCGTTTCAGTAATTTGCATCATTTTCCATTCCAGCTGATAAAATTACCCCTGTTTCCCCATCCATTTCCTTGTGAATGCATTGTTAATCTGAAACCTGAGGACTGTAAATGATTGAAATTGTGTAACCAGAGTCTTTGCATAGCTGCTGCTGCTGCTTCTGTAACATTTAACAGAGAAATGCATTTGAAGTGGTTTGTAACCGACTTTGCTAATGGTGAGCTCCCCAATCCCATTTTCATCTTTTTTTTTCCTGCTTGAAATCTTGTACAGCATTGATTTTTAAAAATTTTTTGCAAACATTAAAAACAATGAATGCTGTGCACCAAACAAATTAGGCTGTCTTGAAATATCTAATTTAATAACATCTGTGGTGATATTAGTGTTCTTAATTGGACAGGAAAATACAGGAAATTTGATTGAAACCTGACTTTATTTTATGGTTCCTGCTGAAATTGAGTCTGAGAGGAAAGTGGGGTTTAGACTCTTATGGACTTTAGAGCTGCAAAGAGACCATTATAACCATCAAGTTTGACCCCCTGCATAATACAGGCCGTAAGATTTCAGACAGCAATTTTTGCTTCTAGCCCCAAATGGATCTGGTTTGACTCCTTCAGCTCTGGGATTTGCTGCAAGCAGTGGGTGCTGGTCAGCAAACTCAAGCTGTGGATGGGAGGAGGGAGTGTGTTACTCATGTGTTTTACTGGATTTCTGTGCATTGATGGGATTTGTGACCCCGCCATGCACCAGAGGCCTGGGGTAGATCTGCTGCTTGAGTTTTGTGTAAATGTTGGAAATGGAGGCATAAAACCAAATTATCTTGCTGCTCCAAGAAAACACCAGTCTTGCGCTCATACCAAAGGGCAAATCTGGACCTAATGTGGCAGGAATAATATTGACCCGGGGGAATTTCATCCTTGCATATTCCAGGGCTTGATCTGCCTTTCCTTTTGGAACAAGAAGGGATATATCTGGGCTTCCCTGCTCTAAACACTGCTGCTGGGCTGATAGGAGTGTTGAGGTAACTTCTTTGCTGGTAGTCATGCATCTGCAAGGAATGGAGGCAGCACTGCCCTCGGGTCCCTTCTACTCTTTTGAGTAAGAGAGCTGTGAAAAGCAAACTCTACTTTGTTGAAAGTGAATCCATCATATAGGATGCTAGGAAGGGGAGGATTTGGAAAACTTATTCTCAACCCTCACAAGTGCCTAACATGCTCTTGGGGTTCCTTCCAGTCTTGCTTTTGCTATAAACCAGTGGAAGGATAAGATCTGTGATTAAGGTCTTGATGTGTCCTGGAAGCATCTTTCACTCCTGCAGACCAAGTCCTGGCTCTGTGGGAGGCAGCAGAAGGCCCTGGTCCCTACAGACCAGCCGCTGAGAAACGTTAGTCCTGGCTCAAGACTCGTTCCTGCTGGGAATGAGGCTTTCTGGCAAACCCGGCTGCTCTGTGACTCAATTTCCCTTTCCAATGTGACAACAGCATTTTCTTCTACTCTTTCTCATGACAATTCACCCTCTGAGGTCTGTTTACACAGTCGAGTTGCAATTTTGATTGGGTCCAGTTGGAGACACTGCTACTAGGAGGCTGATGAATTAGAACTGGGATCTGTATGTTTTTCAGGAGCAAAGAACATAAACATTTCCAGAAAAGCGAGCCCCTCTGATGTTTGCTTGTTGAGTGTGTAACCTCAAAGGCTATATGATCATGAGAAACAGTTTGTGTTTTCAGCAGAACAAATCTGTGACTTCTTCCTGTCTGGCCCAAAATATGCCCCGATGAGGTGAGAGAGGTGGGTGGTTCGTTGCGAGCCATGTGGGGGAAATACTTATAGGATGTCTTTTGTTAAATATTGGCAGCGCAACACTCGTTCTTTGGCTTTGTAATGGAAATCAGATATTTTGGGGTTAGTTCCTCGCTTTACATATCGCATCAAAATTCTCAGTAGGTTCCTTTGTGAGCTTGTTTTGCTGAAGCTAGTTAATCATTTGACAAGAGTTTTCCCCCTGTCTCCCTCCACTTTCTTAAGGTCTGATGTAAATTGGACCTTCCTATTTGGCTGAAAACTTGTTGCTAGGCTTTGCCCTAACTGGTTCTCTTCTTGGGGCATTCTACCCGCAGCCGGTGGGTAGGAGCTTTTTTAATAAAGTGCTTAAAAGGAACGGTTAAGACACGACCAAATATATCACCTATTCCCAAACTTTCTGGTTAAGAAAATGAATGAGAAGCTTTTACTCTTGGTGTTTGTGAGATCTAAAATTTGCTGATTAAGGATGAAAATGTCAAACCTGACCCTAAGGCACATAATCTCCGAAATAAAGATGCCGCTGAATAAGGATTAGGCCTCTGGTTTCTAACTTACACCGTCTGGCTCAAGGGGGGATGTGTATGGAGCAACTACCATTTTTTTTTTTTTAAATTATTTGCTGTGAGAAATTTTTGGACTGTAACTTTCAGGGTAAACCTCCCGCAAAACTGAAGAGCGAAGCATTGTATAACTGCCTGTTAGCCCTGGACGGGGCATGTTAAAGGCGTAACATGCTTGTCAGTCAGTGCTGTCTTAATTGGGAACAAAAATCAGAACTGGCCTCAAGCTCTGTGCTTTGGAGAATGGCCCAAGATGCCTAACCTTCCTCTGCTAGCCGCGTTCCTCCTCTTCCTCTGCTGCACAGAAACATGCCTTATTCTCGATCTATGAGCATGCACGTGACTTATGGCTATAGATGTATTTGAACTAGTCCTATTTGCTACCTAGGCTGTTGCAGCAAAATGGGTGTTTTGCCCAAATAATTGCATTTCTTGGGTAATGCAGGAACAAAGAAGAATATTCTGGCCATCTCTGAAAATAAAACTCGCTGAGTAGTGAAGGCTGACGTTACCTGCAGGCAGGGGTGGGGGAAACACAGATGCTGAAAGTCATCCTTCCCCCTGCCCTCTCTGACATGTACCAAATGTCAGGGGAAAGAAAGAAATCCTGTAAGTGAACATACTGAAAATGCGGTGGCATCGTATGCGGGTGCCTTCTAAGCTCTCAAGATAAGTAATTTATTCAAAATTTTCATGCAGTCAGTGGCAGATGAAGGAATTAGATCATTACTCTTTCATCTTCCAAAAGAACAAGACCATCTTCCCCACCACTCCCGATTAAATTTTAAACTAACTTCCATTCTCTGCTAAAGCCTTTCCAGAGTGAAAATGATCAAAGCAGGAGATTAAAGACACATCCTGATCTGATGAGATTAGAATTTTTGACTGTTCCCTTATGCTAAAAAAAAAAAAAAAAGAAAAAGCAAAGCATCTTTTTGGTATTCCCCCCCGCCCCTTAAATTTGATCAGAGTGAAGCTAACATGGGCTTGCTGGTCCAGTAGGAAATGGAACTCAATTTTACATTTTTTTTTAAACCATTTTACTGTATTAAAAATGACAGAGGTTAGAAACAAAGCTCTTATACTTTTATTGAACTGGAATTAGAAGTGACAGAAAATCATTTTGGTCCTAGTGCAGTAAATGTTATCACTAAAACATGTTCAGGGGAGATTAGGACAGTCTCTCAAGCACAAGAGACAAAAGTTCACAAAACAAGAAGTGATTTTGCTGTCCTTGTCTCGCAGTCGTTGTCTGTTCAGGAGACAAAAGTATTTCAGCTCTCGGATGCTGGACTCGGGGAGTCAGGGGAATGTGGGTACCTCCTCTCACAGGGCAGAGGTTGGGCCCAGGGAGGGGCGGTTTCTCAAATCAAATGTTGAATTATGTTTGAATTCTCCAAGCAAATATTGAGTAACAGCTAACACTGATTGGAAACAAAAGGATGGAGCTGCTCGGATGGTTCTCCTGACCTTGGCCAGGTGGTGTCACTTCTCTGGGCTTCAGGGATAAGATAGAGCTGCCATAGGGTGGATAGGAAAGAGCTCGTCATAAAAATGGGGGACCACTGCCAAGAGCATCCCGGGGCCCAGTGAAATTTGCAGCCTTTTCTCGCTGTAAGGCACAGTGGTGGGGCTCTTTCCAGTGTCATACAGCTGTTATTTATCACCGAGCTCCATCTCCCAAGAAAGTTTCTTCTATCTGTGCACATTTTTTATTTTTTTTTTGTCCAAAGCAAACAAGTCAAATAAATATTATGCCCTTAATCAGAATTCTGTTGTTGTTTTCTAATTAATCTGTGTCAGTAGCTTGAATGTTTGTGTTAAATCATTTTCTTCATGAAAGCTTTTAATGAGGAAACAAATTGATTGGATTTTTACATACTGGATTCTTGCCACTAATGCCTATAGACCCAGCCTTTGTTACACATCTTGCCTGTGAATGGGTCACTTTGTGGTTTATCCCCAATCCTTGATCTGTTTCCAAAACTCGCCAGTGCTGTTCCCTTATTAAAATGACTCAGTTGTCAACCCAAGATGCGCTCAAAGTGTGAGAGATGAAGAAATCATGGAGGATTATTTTTTTGGCATGGCCAGAGGTGGGCAGCGTGCGTACTGCCCTCTGCGATGCTGCTGCTCTAAGGGAAGGTGTGAGCTGAGGTTAAGAAAAGAGTCAGAGTAGAATCATAGAATAGTTTGGGTTGGAAGGGACCTTTCAAGGTCTTTAATTGAGGCTGCAAAGCAAAAGGTCATGTAAACCTTTGCGTTTGGAGAAAGAGACCTGTTCTAATGGAAGGAAGTTGGGAGCCTTTGAAACTTTTCGAGAGGAGGAGACGTGAAGGAGGTTCCTTGGATAGCAGAGGATGTCGTGGGGGCCAGCTAGCATCCGTAGGACTCGCAGTTCCTCTTGAAGCTTCTTCACAAAATGTGTGTGGACCGTTCACCGGGTTCCCGGCAGCACTTCTGGCATAATTCTCCCATCTGTTACTTTTATTCATCAGGCTGGAACAAATCATTAAGAAAATAATGTATGCTTACATCCTTTTTTTTTTTTTTTGGGTCTTTTAGGTACCACTTGGAATTTCTGCCCCGAGGTGAGTGCAAGCCAGGGGAAGGAGGGGTGAGTTCTCGCTGTTATGAGCTTGGGGAGTAGGGACGGGCTGGTCGTGTGCGGTGTTTTCTATGCAAAGTCAACACAGAGAAGAGCCTAAACTGAATATGTTGCTGCGTGTGGCAGTTCTTAGGGGTGGGAAGGGGCAAAGCTGTAGCGAGGGCTATAGCAGAAGTTGGGGTTAGTATGCTTTCTGGGCAGCAGAAGTCCATTTCTCCTTACCCTTGAGAGCAAATAATACAAAACTGTGCGGTGCTGACATAAATGTATTGTCTTGGACAAGTGCAGGAAATTTTTCTGCAAAACTTCTGTCTCCAGAAAAGGCTTAAAGTTCAGAAAGGGCGGTATATTCCCATGGGCCGCTGACTTGGGAGCAAAGACTGTTGGGTAACCTTCCGCAAGTTTCCTCCAGTCTCATTGCTTCATGTTAACCCGAACTTGAAACTGAATCAACCTCCAGGTGTAGACAAATGGTCAGGCTGTAAATTTTTCAGGCCCGTGACCATCTCTTGTTATGTCTGTTAACAAGCTGGGAGATGCTGATTGTGACTTTGATCTTCATTTCCGCAATAATGCGGGTGATGATTTAAACTTTCCAGGGTGCCTGCAGGTCACAAGCTGTGTCAGTGGGTACTTCTGCATATTCGGGGCGATTGATGGATATGCGTTTGCTCAGAGCTGACCTGGAGCTCCTTTGACTCTGTATCGGATCGGTGGAGCTCAGCTCTGATTCCTGATTTGGAGCACTGGGTACAGCCAAGGCGTGCGGTTCGGTGGGTTCGTCCTTTTTCCTTAAATAACGGTTGTGATACGTGAGCACAGACAGAAGGATCTGCCAGTGTTGAAACAAGATGGGAGCTGGGGCTGTAATAAAAATCCTTGCGAGTGTTCCAACTCAGCTAATCCTTCATTTACTCCAGGAATAAATTCCAGTATGTTACCTCCTCGATCAGGGCCCACTTCCAGCACATCCTGTCTGTCTGGCAGCACAGAAATGTCAGAAATGCAGCAGCGTTGCAATTCCCACTAGAACAGTGTTATCACATTTTAATATGAGCCTCGGTGCAGCCTCGGTGCTTCTAATTGCTTTCAAACCATTGTTTTCATGCGTTTGGTTGATGAACCCAGCATCTGGCATCATTTGAGAAAGTACAACAGACAGCTGTGTTCAAAATTAAAAAAAAAAAAAGAGTGAGAGAGGATTAGAACACATAAAAGGGCTCAAAATTAGATTTTTTTTTAATTTTGAAAGTTCATACAATTTAAAGGGTGGAGGAGGGATGCTTTTGTTCTTTTGAAATATTCTTCATTCTTTTATAGAGTTGGAAGCCCAAGTAATATCAGGGAGACTGGTTTGTAGAACTGTGTATGGATTTGTAAATGCAGTGCCTAGCTTGCTTAAATGCCTGCTAGGAACTACTGTACAAGTGTTTGGGTCTTCAGGTATGTAGAGATCTTCAAATGTGTCCCTATGTCATCTTGAACTAATAATACTCTGAAAAAATGCCCTAAGGAATTGGGAGCATACAGTTTGGGAGTTGAAACTTGGGCTCGGACGTCACCTTGAGAGCATCAGCTCCAGTTTGTGATACCTTGCTGGGGGAAGGAAAGGTGATGATGAGCACTTGGTGTATACTGAACGGAAAAGAGCCAGAGAAGTACGATGTGGGGCTTGGTTTTAAAGAAAAAAAAAAAAAAACCATGTGGCTGGACATATTGGTAAGAGGACTGCAAAACCCAGGCATGAATTAGCTGCCTAGCTGCACTGCCAGTGCATTTAAATAACAGGCTGATGTGGCGAAGGAAAAGGCTTCTTCTAAGAAGGCTTGGGATTTTCTTTGTGCTATCTAGTAAACAGCTTTTCCAAAGGGGCTTAAACACAACTTGTGACCACATCTGGTAAAGGCAGTTGAGCTCCTTGAACTCAGAGCCATGCTGAAATCCCTCTGAAGACCAAAACCTCAGTGATTCCAGTTATCCCAACCTGTTGGTTTCCAGTATTGGCTGAAATTAATACAATTGGTCTTGATATCTGCCAGCAAGCAAGTCTGTATATGAAACAGGAGTGCAGGTCTTGTCTTGAGGATGGGTTGGGTAGACCAGTGCAGCATCAGAACGATGGAACTGAACAGAGCGTCAGGCGCAGGATGAGTTGCTGTGCCCGGTTCATATGCACCAAGTGATGTTGTTGACTGTAGCGTGTAGCTGCAAATTATTTTGCTTTGTTCCTTAGGTGCTCTTTGAACAGAGCCCCAGGGTGACTCATATTTCCTTTTGGAGGCGGGCTGACTGCCTATGTGAAGCATTTTATACACTCAATATATTTTATGCATGCATGCCCTTGCTGTCTTGCAGCAACCTCCCCTTTGCGGAAAGAGAGCTCAGGAAAGTTGGCAAAGAAAATCTGGAGAGGACCTGGGTCAGCTGTAGCCCTCCCCCAAGTTCCCTTCTGATGTTTCCATCTCTTCTTGCAATTCAGTGCAGGGGAAATGTTCTGCAACAGCTCTGGTTTAGAAGAAACGAGTGGTCTGAGGGAGCAGCGGCAGGCCATTCTGGGGTACTGCAAGGGAAGCCAGCATTAAATAGCAGGCGAGGGAAACTTGAGGGAAGAGATGAGTGTTTGGGAAGAGAACGGAGGGGCAGGGAGCAATGTAAAAGGAGGGATTAAAGAAGAAAAAGGTGCCTCTGTGGCTAAATGAGAGCTGTAGGTCAGGCTGCAAGGTTGGCTTTGCTGGAATGGGACTTTGCACTGAATTATTGTCCCGGTGTGTTTCAGCTTCTCCATTCCCAAACCCAAAAGACATGCAAAGATGGGCAAGCGTAAAACAACAACATGGCCACTAGTAGAAGTGAAATAGATTAAAACATTGATGTCTGTACAGTATTTTGAGATACACAGACCTTCGGAAATGGAGAAAATGTGGCTCTGCCCTCGCAGCCGAGGGCTCCAGCCCAGAATGGTCCCTCCAGACCCTCCTGTGGGGCACCTGGGCCCTCCCGCTGGGTGCGCATCTCTTAGCACAGCATTGCACAGAGGACTTAACTTCGACGTACTCATTCACACTAAAGCACTCGCAGTGGATGCAGTTGTAGGCAATGACGTTTTACTTTATTTTGAAGAAAACAACCCCAAATAGATGAATAAAACCAGATTTATTTTCACTGAGCTTATGATAACATTTTTGCTTTCCCATCAAAAATTCATCCCAAATGGTTTTGGCTGAAGTGCTGCGTGAGTATTTTCTGAATAGTAGTGTTCCTCAAAATGTTCATAAGTAGTCAAAACATGCGAGATGGTGAGGATTGTTCCCATTTATTAAATGTAGGAAAACTGAGGCTCAAGCAATGTGCTGAAGGTACCAGAGCATCTACAGGTGTGTCCAGGAATTGGGTCCAGATTTACTGCTTCTCCCAGCTCTCTGCCTTAACCCCAGAAAATGTCACCTCCCTGAAGCAGGGAGGAATAAATATGAACGTATGGCAGGGAGGTAGGGTAAGGGACAAGCCGGGATAAAACATGGCTTAGAAATTGGCAGCCTTGGTGTTCCGTAAAAGGATTAAGTAACAGTGTGGAAAGTCTTAGTAGGCCACTTATCTCATAGCATATACTATTTAGATGAAGTGCATATCGCTTTACCTTTATCGGCCCTACTTAGTTTGGCTCGGATGCTGAGCACTTCATGGGTTGCCGGTTACTCTCGGGGTTGGATGTCGTAGCAGTGCACGAGGTATGTATATACCTGAGGCACGCGTGTAGCTTTCTTTCATTAACTGGCGTTATACAAAGGCCTCAAGCATTAGATTTATGAAGCAGCTTTTCTATATAAAGCCTCCAATCTATTGAATTGAACTGAAGCGGAGCTGGATGGGAGACGGAACTGTGCATTTCCCTAAACTGCTGCTCCCTGGTATTGCATATTTGGTTCGTGTAGTTATGACAAGTACAAGTAGCAAATCATTAAAGCAGCAAAAACACCGTCTTTACAGTAAAGATCCCCTTTGAAGCTGAGGCAGAGTGTTCCTGAATTAATGGAGTGCATAGTGATTTTACTAAGTTTTATTTATAAAAAACCCTCTTTGCGTTCGTGCCAAGAGTCTCCAGCTCAGTGGTAAGCAGGGTTCATACACAGAAACCTCGTCTAGATTTATGATGTGTTTGAAAACGCAAGGGAAAAAATATCGAATTGACAATATTTGTAACATATTGTTAAAATATCTATTCTGTCGCCATGCGTGGAATTCCCCTGCTTTATAAACATGAGCGCCAGCTACAACCCTCGAAATGTCATAACACGCAGAGACGAGAAGAAAACAAAAAAACTTTTGTTGGAATGCCTTCTAAAGTCCAAGATGTGTTTGGGTGGTGTGTGGCACAGAGTTAATTAATGAAAAATAAAATATACACAAAGGCATATGTTCTTTAACTTAAAAAAGAAAAGCTTTAATATCAACACTTTTGACAGCTCCCTTTATCAGTGCTGAAGCTTTGCTTCCTGCAGCTCTGAGCGCGCCGTTCTTTGCCTCTGTGTGTGTATTATATTCTGGGCAAACTAATCTGTGTAGAGACAGTATTTTTTGCATTGAAATCCCTCCTGTTTCGTAGTTTTGCAAACTCTGAGCAGCTGCACAGCTTTGCTTTTACATAGGCTTATAAATTATTCTGCTACCTAAGGTATTGTGCACAAATTTTGGAGGCAAGTAATGATTATAGGAGAAAACAAAACGCTCTGCTTGGAAAAATGTCATAGGTAGGAGGCGAGTGTCTGTGCTCTGGGAAGGGCTGGATGGAGGTGTATTTGCATTTTTATTTACGTATAGAAAAAGCAAGAGGTATGCGTAACTTTGGAACTTGCTGTTGTATTTTGAGTGTTCAAACCAGAAACCCACCCCCCCGCCTTATCACGAAGCTTTAAAATCTTAAAAACCTGGGAGTCCAGGCCCAGGGCTGGAAGAGACCGCGCAGCACCCTTCAGCCGGAGAGGACAAGAAAGCTTGGTGGGGCGCTGGGCTGTGCCGACGTCCAGCCTCGTCCCAAGGTGGGGCTGGGACGAAGTCTTGACCCCGACTGCTCCAAGGAGCACCCTTAAATGTGGTTCTGTAGTGGTCAGCAATGGCTTTAGCTGGTTGTGAGCGCACAGTAATTAAGGGGGAGATGTTTACCCTTGCTTGAAATTCATATTGCTGTAGCACGAGGAAATAAAAAGGCCTTTTCCGCACTTCTTGAAAACGCTAGGCTCTCTTTGGGCGTGTTCATTGCACGAAACGAGGGGAGGAGAAGGGAAAAGCCTCCAAGAATAAACATGTCATTTGATTGGAAACTAATTGCGTTCACTGTTATCAATCTTTACTTGGAGCCAGCAAATGAAGAACTTGCAGAATTTGTAATAGGATTGAAAGACCAGGTAACAGCAACTAGCAGTTTGGCTGGGTTATTCTGCAGTTAATGTCAAAACTTCCCTGACCTTTATTGAGAAGGATTAGGTTAATGAGGAGGGCTTTTTGAACTCTTTTTAAACCAGCCCATTGATTTAAAACTTCTTACAAACTTGAGGAAAGTTTCCTGGTTTGGATTACTAGGTGCTTCTTGGAGATCTCCGCTTCATTAATCAAAGCGTTCAAGTTACTGAGTCACCCATAGGCCTTTGAAACCCAAGCGGATTGTAACACCTTGGGGCAGAGCTCGCCCTCTTTGTTCGCATTTAGCGGTGTCCCGCGCTCCCCTCCCCGGGGCCCTTCAGAGCACGCCAGGCTCCTAAGAATAAAGCAATGCACCATAAAGAAGAAGGTATAAAAACGTCAGTAAAGATGCTAAATATACAGCAGTTTGGGGAGCCCCAGTAAGTTAAATATTAACAAGTTCTATTGCTCTCACTTTGGTCAGTTAATAAAATACTCTAATTATTAGATTGTCTAAATTGCCTGATGTGCAGCTTTGGAGATAGAGAGCCTTCTCAAAGGAACCCTCTGTGTTTTCTGAACTTGTTTGCGTAATAGGAATGTGCTGCAGCTTTCTTTTTATAAAGAAATCTCGGGGGTTATTGTAATGTGCTTAGATGAACGCGCAGCCCCAGAGTTGCTCTGTGCTCACGCAGAACAGAAGGACGTTCAAGAAATTGCCCCCCTGGGGACGGAGCACGCGAGCGTTCGCATATACCATCGCCGGGGCTTTCTCACAGTGGGTAATAGACCCTCCCGCTCCACAAAAATGGGGGAAAAAAGATGATGTAAATTCTCTGGTTTGGCCATTGAGATGTTTTGAGCCCTTAGGAAAAGGAGTGCCCTGTTGTATACCCCTGGGGAGCAGGGAAAGCGGTGCCCTCGGCAGAGGCGGGGGTGGGAGTGCGGCGCTGGGTCCCAACTCCAGGGTCTTCCAAGCCTTCAGCTGGTTCAAATCGGGAGTTTTGAGTCTCCCTCCCTGCTCCCCCCACAAAGGCTTCTGCGTTGCTTTGGTTTGTAGAGCAGTAACCCCATCCAAATCATCTACAAAGTAGTAATTCTGCCCTTTAGTCAGACTCCATCCTGAAGCACAACTGTAAAATCATGCTTTGCATTATCATAAATGCCTAATGGGCATCTTCTCCAGTCCCTAGAGCGCCCATCGCTCTGCTCTGCGCTCCTGGCTTTGCATTCACTGTCTGCTTATTTTTTCTTAACAGTGAAAATTGCTGCAGATACGGGCAAGACAGCCTCCTTGTGTCTTGTCATTGGAATATGCTCGCTAAACTCCAGCTCCCTCGTGGGTCGGTTCTGTTTATCCCTTGTTCGCTTGGAAGGGTTTCAGCTAAGGAAAGGCGCTGAACCTACTGACATCGCAACGGCCATCGCTCAAAACTATTTGGCCTGTAGTCTTCTCTTTGGTACTAATGATGCTGACGTCTTTTTTTAGATCCCAGGCCGTATTTGCAGAGCTGTTTGTTAATTATTGCAGTGTGCAAGTGTGGGGTCTGGCTTCGCAGACACTGTTTTGCTGCGTTCCGAGCAGAGCTGGTGCCTTGGAAGATGAACCAAAGCGCAGATTTGTGATCTTCCTCTGCCTCAGTATCCCCAGCCTTTAAATGCAGGCCGTCTCTCTTCAAAGAGGCTCACGAGGAATAATTTATTAGCGGACAGAAATACAAACTGTTGGTAGCTTTAGGCTGGTTTTGCTCACGTTGGACGGGCTTTGTATGTCACTGATGTGTTACCGGGTCATAAAAGAAAGAATAAATCTTGTTTACTTGTTTACATCCCGTGGGAATCTGCTGCTGCGCTGGGTTTCAGGCTGGTTCCTAGCAAGACTGAGCTGTGCTGTGCTTCCCCTGTCAGGCAGCTGTTCCGTGTAGCTGCTGCCCACTTGAGAGGCAGAATGTGCAGTGCCGTTCCTGAACGGGTGCCAAGGATGGCGAGAGAGGAGCTGGAGGGAGGCAGAGAGCAGACACGCAGCGAGAAAAGGAAGAGAAAACCAGAGAGGGGAGCTCAGCTGGGGAATGACACAAGGGGCTGGCAGGGGATTAGCAAACACAGGGCGATGGGAGAGATGCGGCGTGAGCTCAGCAGCGGCTTCGTGTCTGCGTGGGTTTGGGGGATGCCCGGGCCACCCCGGCCTCCTCAGCTATTCGGGCTCCCGAGATTGAGCTTTGCTGTCCCCCGGAGCGGCCCTGCCAAGGCCTGCTGTCGGGCCAGGCTTGCCAGTCGCAAACTTCTTGAATGTCATTTGTGGGGTGGCCTTTTGGTGTGCGAGTGGGGCTTGGGCTTTCTGTTGTTGGTCCTTGTTTTTTTCCTTTATAGAAATAACCCCACAATCGGTTGTGGGAAGACTTTGGTTTGAATATCTGCATATTCATGTCTGCATAACTCCCAGGTTATTTTCTGTTTTGTATAATCATGAAGTTTTGTCGCCACGTGACAGGGAGAGAACATGATTTAACCCCAGCCTGAGCTTCTCAGCTGCCTTGGGGTTTATTCTCTCGAAGCTGAGAGGTGCAAAACTTGAATTCCTTTTGGTGTCATAAAATACTTGGACCCGTTGTAGGGCTTTGATTTTTTTAAATTTTTTATTTTTAGTTTTTAGTTTTTAGGGTTTTTTTTTTCCTTCTTTTCTCCCCTCTTTCCCCCTTTTTTCTTTTTCCCCTTTTCCCCCTTTTTTCTTTTTCCCCCCGTTTTCCCCCCCCGTTTTCCCCCCCCGTTTTCCCCCCCCGTTTTCCCCCCCCGTTTTCCCCCCCCGTTTTCCCCCCCCGTTTTCCCCCCTTCCCCCCCTTTTCTCCCCGTTTCCCCCCCTTTTTCCCCCGTTTTTTTCCCGGTTTTTTTCCCTTTTCCCCGTTTTTTTCCCTTTCTTTTTTCTTTTCTTTTTTTCTTTTTTTTCTTTTCCCCCCTCCCCTGACAAGGGGAGCAGGCCTTGCCCCCCCGAAAGCCGCTCTTCCCCTCCCCGTGCCCGAGCGAGGCTGCCGTGGCACCGCCCGGCCCCTGCCCGCGGACCCCGGCGGGGCCCCGCCGCCCCCCGCCCCGGCAGCGCCCGGGCCCCGGCCGATGCTGCGCGCTGCAGCCCGCCCTGCTGGGCACACGGCATCACTGCAGCCGCCCGGCTCCTGCGAAAGAGCTGCCCGCTCCTACTCGGGTTTTTACACAAGTGGCATTTTTAGTGGACTATTAATTTGCTTTACTACGTGTAATTAGCAAAAACTGGATAGTGAGTGAACAAAATTAGGCTTGGACTGGATTCACTTGTCAGCCGGCCAAGACCCGCTTGGGTCGACATTTCTAAACCAGTGATAAATCGGCTCCTGCGTGCGAGGAGGTCCCGCGCTTCGCTTTTGACCCCGTTGCATGAGGCAGGCCTGTCCCGCTGATAAAGCAGTGTAAGCAGAGACGGGTCCTGCTCTCGCCGTGGCCTTGTTTGCCTCCAGAGCCAGGGCCAAAGTTGTTTTCCTTCTGTGCGTGATCTCCGCATCCAAGAAAATATATATTTCCTGGGATAAACGCTTTGAGATCCATAAAGATTGTTTCCTTTGTAGTTTGGGAAGAATAGCGCTGCTGTTGGTACAGCCTGGGGAGGGGAGGACACGTGTACGCGTGTCACAGGGATGCGCAATAGAAAACACGGGGTTTTCAGGCACTTTTGCAATATTCCCCGGGCCCGGGCACTAGAAAAGCCAACAGTCTGTATGGAGAAGGGGCAGAAAATCCGCATCCCCAAAACCTCGGCTCTTCACGTATTAATCACAGGGGGCCAACCACACAGATCCAAATGGGCACTTAGGAGCCGATGAAGCCTTTAAGGCATTCAAAAAAGAAACATCGTACATTTTCTAGCACGTAAATGTGTTTAAAAAGGTATATAATTTATAATAGCAATGTTGACAGAGCTTTAACTACATTACAAAAGCGAAACTATAATATATTTACATGTGAGCAGTACTTACTGTGTGGGTGCGTCTCTGTTGATGTGTTTCCATGTGATTCTCCATAATTTCAGCAAGCGATTGTAGTAAGGGATATTAAACCCTAGTATTGATAATACTTTTACAGCTCTGCTTTGGGAAATGCGTTACTGCTAAATTAGTCCCTGAAAATCTAGAGATATTAACACTGTCGAGCATGAAGGCAGATGGGATTTGGATCAGAGACCGTTATTTGTAGTGTGGTACTAAGGAGTCATTACTTTAAAGCAGGAACTTCGTTTCCTTGAATATTAACTCGAGTTGGGGATTTTACTTCCGCTTTGGCGTGAACAAGCTTATCATAAAAGCGTAAATGGAACTCGCTGGGTATTGATTTTTCTTATGCTCTAAAAAGATGCTTAATGAAACTCTGGGTACCTAGATAAAGACCCTCACTGAATGCAAAGTGAGCTTAATTGCAGTCCCCTTAACAAGCTACTGGCGATGAATTGTTTTCTGCTACGAAGCCCTTTCACCTATTTCGATTGTTTCTCTTCCTGTGTGTGCCGGGATGCGTTCAGTCAGGTCTGGGTTTTTTTTCTTTTTTTCCCCCCCCCATGAGAGGCAAACTGCAGCTTAAAGAAAGGAAAACTTCTTTGCCAGTTCGTGCGTGGAAAACATTTCAGTCTTGGGGAACTTCAGTTTTGAGGTCTCAATAAGAAGTTTTAGTCTTAAAAGAGAGTAACCGTCCCTCGCCCGCTTCTGCAGAAGGGGAGACGGGCACGGAGGCTTGTTCTGACGCTGCACGACAGAGCTGGAGCAAAACCAGAACCCGAGCTGAGGTTTTTCTAGCGTTTGCCCCAAGACCTCTCATCTGCCAGAGCCTTGACTACGCCAGAGCCGAGGGAGGGCTTTTAGTTTTGCCCCGCAGCGTGGCAAGCCCCAAAGCACATAGGAAGGGCAGGGTCGGATCATTCCCTTCCTCGCAGGGAGCAGCGTTCGTGCTCGTGAGGTTGTGGAGGAGGAAGCACCAGTGCGTTCCCTGATCGTGGCAACCCTTTCTCCTGTAGGTCCTGCTGCTCGCTTGGAGCCCTGTTAATGCTTAATTAGGTTCTTTTCCTCCTCCTCTCAGTCATTTTTTGTCTCCTCCAAGGCAGGGGGTCTGCCAGGGGCTGCGTCTCTGCCTGACGCCGGGCCTGGGCGATGTCCGCAGGTCCTGCAGGGACCTGGTGGGACGGACGCGACCTGTCTGCCGCTGCTCTCCAAAGTCCCTGCGCTCTGAATTGCCACCCCCTCTTCTGCTGGGGACACCCCCGGCACCAGAGACACGATCTGGCCCCTCCGCGATTTGCTCGCAGTCGATACGTATAAAGCGTGATATCTGTGTTAATTACACAGAATGCCTTCAAGCCTCTCTTTCCGCTGCCGTGCGAGAAACTGTTTCTGCAGAAAATGTCAGACGGCTAAAAGATGGCATGATTTCATTTTTTTTTTTCCTGTGCCACGACTGTCATGAAGCAAGGAAGCCGGGTATTTAGCACTCTTGGGGGTAGCCAAACAGCACCGGGGGAGCCCCCGGATGAGGTGTAAGCCCAAGGAACCTCTTGCTCTTTCCCTTAGAGTCAATCTTGCTTTTGTTCATGCTCCAAAGAGCGATAAGTTGGGGAATTTTGCTGAGGATTTGAGTAGGAAGATAGAGCAGCTTTGCGTCAGGTGCAGAGTAATTATTTGCTGGGGTTCTGTGCTATTTGGTTTTTATTCCCTGTGTTTTCATTAAAAGCTAATGAGTTTTTTCTTCATTCAGAACAATAGCTTGGCCCCTGACAAGTTGTTGGTTATTTTTTCTGCTTGGACTCAACTAGCTGTTGCTGCTCCATAAACTTTATGGAGAAGTGGATTAAAGCACAAGAAGTTCTCGTAATGCAAATCCAAATGGAAAGGCAATAGGATTTGTTTTAAGGAGCTATGTGTGCAGAGTTTGTGTTGATCTTTTTTTGTTACTGCAACTAGAAGAGACGTTTGAAAATAGTCCTAATGCTGAACCAAACAAAATGCCGTTGTTTGTATTGCTTTGTGTTGCTGCAGCTCACACGATTGGGAGGCCTGCTGTGCTTGGCGTGGTACACGTAGGTACCTGCTGCAGCCTGGCTGTGTTTGCAGGGGTTACGGTAGCTTGCACGCACCCGTGAAACCCCAATTCCTGCTCCTGCATGAGGACAGCAAGAAAGAGCACGTTTGCGGTGACAACCCCCCTATAGGATGTTTCATGCCTGGGAATTATTCTGCCAAAACGGAGACCCGTGGCTCGATTCTTCCCCGTGGCCGACCCGCGTACCAGCTTCTCCTGCCGTTAAAGCCCGTGACTTATTCTTGCGAGTAACTTTCCCGACTGGGCCCTTGTTCTTGTTCCAAATGCTTTCCCGCAGCCACGCGCGAGCCGTGCCTCCCCAGCGCGGCGGCTGCGCCGTGCCGCGCTGCCTCCCGCCAGTCGGAAACCAGGAACAGTTTGCTCGTTATCGCAATAATCCTGCACCTGTATCTCGTTATGGGGGACCACCTGTTACCGTGGTGTTTGTCTGAAAAGCCGGGTTTTATAGGGTGCAGTTTGGTTGAAAGAAAATGTTCTTTTTAAGGGGCTGAACGGGCTTATGGAAAGCGTCTTACAACGCTGGCATCTTCACATCACTGCAGTCGAGCCCGCGACGCTGCAGCACGGCACGGAGGAAGGCTCCTCATTAGAACGAACGCTGCGTTTTCCTACGCCACTGAGCTGTTGCTATTTGGTAGCGGCTTTTTATGTAGGTTTTTTAGAGTCTTTTTATTTGAGGATCTCAAAGTGCTACAGTAAAACAAGGAAGAAACATCTCCTTGTCACACACAACCGAGCGAAGCACTGAAATGGCTTCTCCAAGGGCAGGCGGTCAGCGGTGTGCTCACAGACGCGCTCCGCTTCCCAGGGTCCGGCCAGCGGAGCGGGGGGTTTCAGTCGCTGCTTTTTAACCCCTAATTGTTGGTTTTTTCCTCGTGGAGGTGCGCGCATGAATTTCAGTTTGTTGTAGCATAGAGGACCATGCTTTGCTTACTCTTCATGGCTTAGGAGTAGCCCGTGGATGGAAGACGACGGCAGTAGCACCTCTGCTGATGTCTGATCCCGCAGGAGGGGTCAGGGCTTGCCCTTTTGGGCCAGGACCGGCAGCTTTCCTCTTGGCATGAGAGATTAGTAATGCAGATGCTGAATGATTCACCTCCCAAAAGAAGAAAAGTTATTTTCCGAATTCCCTTTTTTCCCCGAATCTGATGTTCCGCGCTGTGAGCTGGGGTGGCTGCTGGAAGCAAGGCAGCATAGAGCTGGGAAAAGATTTGATTATTTCTTGGGCTCTTCCCCCGTTAGGAAAGTTGTAATGGCTTAAAGGGCGGACTGCCAGGGACCCCTCTGTTCTGTCGCTGCCCTCCATGGGCCTTCGGTAAATCTCAAAGGCAAATCTGCAATCAGTTTTTCAAGACCTTTGAGCTTATAACATCAGCAAGACTATCATGGTGTCTGGCACACCGTGTGATTTGGTTTTTAAGGAACCGATCCATGGGAGGACAATCTCGTGTGCATTATGTTCCTCACAGCCAGATTGTTCCTTTTGCTGAAGAATTGAAGTTTTCTTGAAAATGTGCCCTTGAATGCAGGAGCCCGGGGTCTCCGAGAGCTTCGCGCTCAGAGCAAGCAAGGGAAGGTTGCAACCTGGGATGCCGAAAATAAAACATCCAAAATATCGTGTCATGTCTTTCTGCAGCTGGAGACTTAATGGCATCTCCACTGTGTTTCTTGGTGGGAGGACGAGCGTCGTAAACCTCCATTCCAGGCCTTGGTACCCTTTCATCAGTGCTCGATTTAAACTGTGAGGCGCAGTTCCTCTGTTTGCTGAGATAAAACTTGGTTTTAGTGTTTGAACACAATTAACATCAGCTGAAAACTCACCTTTTGTGCTGTTTGTTGTGTGTTGAATGAGTAAGCAGCTGTCTTTACCTCTGTTATCAGCAGTCTGGGCTGTATGTATTCAGGGAAAAGCTTGAAAGACCGCTTTTTTGCTTTGTTTAGGGTGAGTAGTGTTTTCTTGTACAGGTAGGCTAGCTGCGCCCCATTTATATTAAAATTTGATATTAACATCTGTCACTGTAGTATCGAAGTGTCTTCTGCATAAAATCCAATATCAGCAGCAAATTCCCTAGCAAAATGTCTGCTTACAGAAAAATTTGATGCACCATCAAGTACGGGGAGGTAATAGCTCCTGCCACCTTGCTTTGTTAATTTGTATGGGACTGCCTGTCACAGGGAGCTTTTTCATTCCAGTGAAGCAGGTAGCGTACTCCTCCATTGTACGGATGGATGATTTATGCAGAGGTCATGTACTGAGGGCAAGAACAAGGAAGGTTCTCCCCAAGTTTGGCCCCGAGACTGGTATTTCCAGCCTCCTCCTCGTATGCCCTCCAGGTGTGAAGTGTGTATGTATCCAGCACGAGTGTTCTTGCAGCAGGAATATGCTGCCTTAATGATGCATCTGGCCTTAAACCCGCAAAAGTGGGTTTGGGTTTTGAAAAGAACTTCAGTGGCAGGTGGGAGCCAGGAGGAAACATGTCTCATGGCGTAGGCAATAAGATTTGGGTTTAGAAATGAGTTCTTTTCACTAAAATCAGGCTCTCCTTCTCTTTCTAGGAGAGGATCAGCACGATGCTGCCTTTGGACAGGACAGTTCTGATGAAAATCAGAGCTGGAGTTTGGCTCCTTCCATGACATCTGATGCTTCACTTCCATCAGACTTCCAGGACGATGGTAAGTCACTGATGTTTTTTGAAGTCCTTGAGGGAAGATGATGGAAAGGTAAGTGCAACCTAGTATGACTTCCTTGTTGTCATTCATCCATCTCATAACGTTGGAGGTGTTTTGGGTTTTTTTTGTTGTTCGTTAACTGGTACCTGTTTTATCAATGACCATAAAATGCTATGGCGATCCCGAATTGAGTGTTGCTAAGTTAAACGTATTTCTTGGTTATCTTGGTGCAAACTTGGTTGTTGTTGGTTGTCCTATTGTTGGTTGTTCTATTTTGGATTTACAACGGTGATGGAAAAGAACAGAATTTGACCCGGTGGCTAGCGTTTCCCAAAGTTAACATGTGATTTTTGGGTGCGTTTCTTCTTGGGTGCTCAGCCTCACACTTCAAAGGGTCTGTGTCCACAAACCTTGCCTCCCCCCGCCCTTGGAAAATTAGGCCTCTTCAAAGTGCTTTGCTTTGGGGAGCCTTTTGTGGGACCTTCTAGTGCTTGGGAATTTGGGGCTCCCAGCCGAGCGGTGGATGGGAGCTGGCATCCAAGGCCAAGGGTGCTTTCCAAAGCATTAAATGTCAGATGGGTTTTCTGGGCAAAGAGCTGCTGCGATGCTCACGTCTGCTTGTGAGTGGTGGTTTGGGAGTGATGGATTTGTGGTATGCTATTGCAATTGAAGCCTACAGAGCCGAGATTGTTCTGATCTTCTCAGGGGTTATCTTTGGGCCCTGGTGAAGGCTCGACTGCTTTGGTCTCAGATTCTCAATCTCCCGCTTCCCACAGATCTTGTTTCCTCCTCCCCTTTCACTTCCCTTGCACTTTTCCCCCATGCTTTCTTATCCCCCCTTGTCCTTCCTCTTTCATTTTCTCTGCTTCAGACCCTCCTCTTCTCCATCTCTCTCTGCTCAATGTACTCTTTCATGTCTACTCCCACTCTTGTTCGGAATCAGTAGTCATCAGTCAAGAATACAAAGAAATGAGGATTTATTTGGGACGAGGCCATAAGAGGTGATGGGCACCAAAGTTAGCTTCTTTGCGCAGTGCAAAACGCTAGGCGTATCTGCTGTATGTGTTGATTTATGCCATAAAATTAATGCCTTCGTTTAGACTGATTAGAGACAAGGTTGGTCTGATAGTTGGCTAGTAATTGCAGCATGAAAAGAGGTGTGGAGTTTGGGATCGGTTGTTTTAAATAATCTGTGCGCTCAGATATGATGCACTTACGCAGAGTGCGGATGGAGGCCGTGTGACAAGGATAATGGATGTGGGCCTAAATGGGACATGAAAGGGTGCTGAAGACCTCAAGCTTGGCCTCGTCAGGCGAGCAACGTCTTTATGAAGTCTAGGGTTTCTCCTGGCGTGTTTATTAAGCTTGTCTAAGGAGGTATTTGCTTTGCTAAGTTTGAGTGGTGGTTTTTGGCAGCTCTAAGGGGCAGAGTTTGACATAACACTTGCAAGGTATGCAAACACTTGGCACCACTGGAAGTTTTCAGACACAGATGAAATGCCAGGCTCGATGGAAGGATGCCCAAATGGGTGAATGGCGAGGAGATTGATAACATAGAAAATTACATACTACAAAAAGGAGGGGGAAAAAGCTGGCATTGAGAGCAGTTACATTAAAATGAGGTGTTAGTTCTTGGGGACTGGTAAGAGTGGTGAATAGCAGCAAATCACGGGCTGGACCTGGTGTGTGCGTTCTGGGTGAAAGCTGAGCAAGTCTGGCTGATTGGGTGCAGGCTGTTGGTAGTCTGAAGCAGTAATGTTAAAGGGAAAAAAGGCTGAACGCAGGATTTTGGAAGCTTTTCTTTGCTCTGCCATGGTTTGTAGGGGCATCACCAGAATGAGTTTTCCTAGGCGTCTGCCAGTGGGATGGATATGGATTGGGGTTGTGATTTCCTCTGGGTTTTTGAATTTTTGTGATGACTTACTATCAGATTTTTTTTGTTTACTTGGGGGATTTTTTTTTTTTGCTTGTTTTCTTTGCTTACTGTTTTCACTATAGAAGGTGAAGGCACAATGATTTTTTTTTTTTTTAAATGAATATGACGCCAGTCACCTGAGAGTTTAAATCATTACTGCAGAGAAGTGGGTTAAGCTGAAGGGTGTGTCAAACAGTCTTGATTTCTGAATGAGAACACCCTTGTGGGAAAAGCAGAAAGTTTTAAGATTGCACGAACTGATTTTCACCACGATCAACGTTTGCCTTGGCTTCTCTGAGTGTGCAAACCTTCACTTTTACTGCGCTCCCTTCTCCGTTTTCACCAGCGAGGTCCCCGGAGCAGGCACCCTGCTCCCGTGTGCCCGCACGATGGCCCCTCGGGGTGCTGCTGCCGTACAGATCAGTGCCCGAGCGCTGCTCCTTTCAGGCAGCGCAGGTGGCTGAGGCATGGGGGCAATCCATCTAGCTAGGGCCAGAAGAATAAATCGGCCGGTTGTAGGAACATACTTATCATTCCTGTGGTTTTCCATCCTCCTTAGCCTTGTTTTGCAACAACAAGAGGTTACGTCCTTAGGTGCAAGCCCACAGCTCTGTTAAAGGCTGCTATCTCCCGCCTTCATGAATTTCCCAACTTCTATTAATTCAAGGTTTTAACGGAAGCAGGTCGCTGGCTGGGATGATGCTCACTTCTGCCTCTCCTTGCTATGAAAAATGGGGGAGTTTGGAGGCGAGGGAATGCCGCCGCTCTTCGTTTTGAACAGGCTTTTCCTTGCTTGCTCTGAACTTCTCGTGGGAATCGGAGAGAGCCGTCAGCGTTGTCTCCGGAGGGAGCGAGAGGGACTGAGCGAGTTGGGGATGACTTTACTCAATGAGGCATGGCCCAGCGCTATGGGATCGTCCCTAATGAGTGATTAAGAAGCTAATGTTTGTACAGTGCTGGGAGGCTGGGAAGCACTGTGGAAGTACTAAGTACTGTTATAATGATAAGTATTTCTTAGGAGACGCTTCCCATGTAACGTGCTCTGCTCAGACCACTTGAAGACTTTTCAAAAATGTTTTGTCTTTTAAACTGGCAGATCACTTAATTTGCCGGTGTTCGTTCCTTTAGTTTTACTGAAGCAGAAGGTAATGACCACAGCGTCCTGAGGGGTAGGAGTCGTGCGTCTTAGTATTTAGCGCTTCTAGGTATTGCTTTATCAGTTGGGGTTTCCCCGTGGCTCCTTAGCGGTGCTCCCGAGATCATTCCGGAGCATCCCTTGCCGGAGGGATGCTGAGCCAGGATCCGAATGATTCGCTCGGTGTCACGGCGGGATCACACGGGGCTGAGGGGGTGAGGGCCACCGCGGCTTCTGCCCCCGCGCCTGGCTGTCTGCTGCGCTGCTGTGTCACAACAGCATAAGCGACAATAGATTTTCTTTATATTACACAGGTATCCGTCAGCATGGGGAAGGGAGCGTAACTCACAGTGACAGGAATGTACCTTACGGGTTCTGTTAGGCATGGTCTCCGGGGTCAGAAATCTTGCTTCTGACTTCCAAGATTTTTCCATCATGTCAGCAGAGAACTTTGGCCAAACATACTTAGAGCTCACTCAGTTCTGTGTGGTGGGGTTTTTTAAATATGTAAGTTCCGAGTGTCTTTAAAGCAAATCCTTTAGTAAAAATTCCCTTTGATTTATAAAAATGTGCTAAAAATGGCTTATAAAAGGTGCGAAGGGTGGTAGGTGAGATGGTGCTTCCCTGTGCCCCAGTGGCTTGGGGCGGCAGGGGGCACAGGCACAAACGCAAGGTGATGCTCAAGGTTTTGGGGGGGTTAGAACCCGTGAAGAGGTGGCACGTCTTTAACCCATCTCCAGGTACTTCTTAAACCCTTTTGCATCCTGGCGAAGGCCCCATTTGCTCATGCTTGGCCTTCTTAGTACATAGAAAGGGGTAGGGAAAGGATAAAATACCAAAGTGAGTTTTGTACGTAATTCTTCCGAAGCAAGGCCTCCCCAAATCCAGGGCCGCCTCCAGCCGGGCTCTGCAGGAGGCTGGATGTGCTCCTCGCTCAGGGCGTGCTGTGCTCCCTCCTGGGGTGTTGGAGCACCGGATCCTTCCTCCCTGAAGTGCGCAGTGTTCTGAACATGTGCTTCCCTGCTTCCAGGGAGTCCTTGCACCTACAGCTACAGCTGCTGCTTTTATTTTCCCTGTACTTCCTACACGCTCTAAACTCTAAGGACTCACTTCCTAAATATGGAATTAATTGCTTTAAAAATCCAGCCTGCAGGAATGTTTTCAGTGGCACCTGGAGGAGCTGGGGAGGTGGGTGGGTGTGCAGCCTTGCGGGGGCAAAGGTGGGTGTGCAGGGGGGTGTTTGGGGGTGCACGGGGCTGTGCAGGGGGGTGTTTGGGGTGCACAGGGCCGTGCTGGGAGTGCACAGGGCTGTGCAGGGGAGTGTTGGGGGTGCACGGGGCCGTGTTGGGGGTGCACAGGGCTGTGCAGGGGGGTGTTTGGGGTGCACAGGGCCGTGCTGGGGGTGCACAGGGCTGTGCAGGGGAGTGTTGGGGGTGCACGGGGCCGTGTTGGGGGTGCACGGGGCTGTGCAGGGGGGTGTTTGGGGTGCACAGGGCCGTGTTGGGGGTGCACGGGGCTGTGCAGGGGAGTGTTGGGGGTGCCCGGGGCTGTGCAGGGGGGTGTTTGGGGTGCACAGGGCCGTGCTGGGGGTGCACAGGGCTATGCAGGGGGGTGTTGGGGGTGCACAGGGCTATGCAGGGGGGTGTTGGGGGTGCACAGGGCCGTGTTGGGGGTGCACGGGGCTGTGCAGAGGAGGTGTTGGGGGGTGCATGGGGCCGTGCAGGGGGGTGTTGGGGTTGCACAGGGCCGTGCTGGGGGTGCACACTGGGGGTGTCGGGGGGTGCACAGGGCCGTGCAGGGGGTGCACACTGCGGGTGTCGGGGGGTGCACGGGGCTGTGCAGGGGGGTGTTGGGGTTGCACAGGGCCGTACGGGGCGTGCACACCCGGGGTGTCGGGGGGTGCACAGGGCCGTGCAGTGGGGGGGTGTGGGTGGGTGCCGGGGGGTGCACGGCGCCGTGCGGGGGGCGCGGGCGGGGCCCTGCAGCGCCCCCGTGTGGCGCAGGGCGGCGCCGCTCCCGCGGGGCTGCGCGCGGGGACCCCGCCTGCGCTCGCTGCTCGCCGCTATTTTAAAAACCCAAACCAACAAAAAAACCACCCCCACCCCCAAAAAACCCCGACAACCTCCGAAACAAGTGTTTCTGCGGATTTCTTCTTCCCGCTGCCGGAGCTCTGACAGCTCGGCGTGGGCCTGAATGAAGCCCTTGTGTCGGTGGAGTTACAGCAAATCTCTGCTTTTCAACCCAAAAGTGGAAATTGTGGTTTTCTCCCCCAGTGACAGCCCGGTGTCCGCTGCGCTGGGATAAACAGCGGTGCCGAGGCACTACGTGACCGAGGCAGGGAGCCGCTTGTCCAAATGCTGCCCAATACTAAGAAAGTGTGCAAAATAAAATGCAGACTAAGAACCCGTTTCAGAAATGCTGAGTACCTGCAAGTTCGATAGTCTGCATAGATCAGACCCTGAATGCCCGCAGATGAGTGGAAATGCCTCTTACGCCAGAGTTGAAAGCTTTACATTTTTCTTTTCAAATACCATTAGAAGCAATTATCTCTGCCTCCCTGATGTCCAGAAATGTCTTTTGTTGCTTTTGACCAGGTTATTATAAACTTGCTGTTGATGTACTTTTAAGCCTTATGAAACAGCGTAGGAAACGTTCGGGGAAGGGGTTTGTGAGCAGCGCGATGGCTGTTGAAGCTCTCTCCTGGCTTCTCTCCTTTCTGATCTCGGGCATCGTCCAAACGAGCCCAGGGAGCGAGAGGTTAAACACGGATCAGTTATTTCTCCTTACCATGACCGGGAGCAGGTTTGACCAGTTCAATGCGAGTTTTGCCAAGGGGAGGAGAACAGGCACAGATCCATGTATAAGAAAACGACATCTTTTCCAAAAAATATCTCCTAATGCTGCGTGACAGTTAGTAAAGAAATCAGACTCCCTTAAAGCTACAGAGCTCTCGTCCTTTGATTTATCGTTTTCTGAATGGAAATGCACCATAACATTAGCGCTTTCAAGCCCAGTGTGATAATGTCTCTGGCATTGTGCAAATAAGTTCCTGGAACGGTGCTCTGGCTGGTCAAAAGGTTTGGCTATATTTTATACAGAGCAACTCGGTTCACCTCTATATTAAGGATTATTTGTTCGGGGTGGAGAGGAGGAGGGTGGGTTGCTTGCAGGCTGCCAGAAACAGATGCATAAATTATATAGGAAAGCTCAGACCTTTGTAGCGAACAAGCAGTGGCGAGAGTAATGCTACCAAGATTTTCAGCTTTCATTTAAAACAAACGGGGAAAAAAAACCCACAACCCCAACCCAAAGTGGCTTCATGTTCTCATTTGGGATTTTACAGCTGCAGCAAATTGTAGCGCAAGTAATTGCTGCCGAAATCCTATCTGACTTGTGGCTGCGGCTCCGTCAGCCGGGCACGCTGAGCGGCAGATGCTGGTCCTGAGGGCAGCTGGCCGAGCCCGCAGGTTTGCGGGTGCCCGTTTTGAGCTCAAAGTCATTTTTCCTCAAGCGGAGACATTTGGAAGTCGGTCTGAGGGGCGGCTCTCGTGCTAAGGGTGTCTGTGGAAGCCTGGGCGATTGCAAGCACCTTCTGTCTTCTCTAATCTCCCCCTTATCTTCCCCTGCGCCCCGTAAAAGCAGTTCTTCTTTATCAAGTGTTGAAACGTAGCACGTCGGCCCTGGCCGATGGGAGGGCGGGAGGGCGAGTCCCCGCTGATGCTCAGCCCTGCGTGGGGCTGGCAGCCCGGGTCTCTTAGGACCATCCTGGCTGGTGGCTCCTTCGCGCTTTTCTGGGGACTAATCCTGACGCAAACCAGGTCGGGCCCCCAAATGTTTTGGTCCAGCCTATCCCCTAAGCTCCCACATCTAAATGGGATGCAGTTTCCTGGTGGTTATTTGCAATTGAGGGCTGTCAACCTCAGGATTCAAGCGCTGGCTTTAAAAGCATCCGTTGCTTTTACACAAAATAATATGTTTATGTTTCAGTCTTTGGGTGTTGCATGCCTCAGTTTGTGGTTTGGAAGGGGGTTTTTGCCCAACCGCTGGGATGTTTGTTTGTTTTTTAAGCTGAGATTCTCAAGTAATTCCTGGATCGCAAGAGCTCTTAAGAAAAACAAAAATGTTATGAAACATGTGGTGTAAAATCGCAGCAGTTCGGTGGGTCTGCGGGCCCCAGACAGTTCTAATTCACATTGCTTAGAAGTCAGTGAAATGCCAATAACTCATTAATGCGGCTTTTCTAAAGCAAAAATCCTGCCTTCTTCCCTGTTCGCCAACAGGGAAAAAGCATAATTGAAGTTTCTTTGTATTGCTTTATAAGTGCAGGATCAGATGAATAGATTTATTTTCCGTACCTAGAGGACAGTCTTTAATGACAAGGTGTTACTCGGATTTTTTAGTAAGCGGCTTAACAACAGTGAGCTTGCATGGAAACGGGGAGCGTTGGCTTACGATCGCAGCTTAAAATTAATTGCAGCGGAGGATGCCCTCAGCCCGTAGATTATTTCAGCGGGAGCAGGGGGCTCGGCGCGCGGGCGCCTTCGAGCCGATGCTGTCGGGTGCGTGGTCCCGGGTGGTGGGGCAGCTGTCAGGAGCCGGGATGGAGCTTCCTCTCGTGGCGAACTGCGTCTTCCTCATGTCAAACACACGTGAATTATCAATGCGCAAGTTACTGTTGTGCGGGGGGCTGGGATAACTTACGCACCCGCCTCCTAAAGGCCTTTTTATTCATGAGTATGTAAATCCAAGGCGTAAACGCTTTGTGTCTCTATGTTCTCCCCAGCAGAGGGATCAATATGCAGGAAATGTAAGTTAACAAAGTGTTGGGGTGGAACTTCATTACCGTGTCTCTTCTGCCCTTTTTTTTTTAAAAAAAAGTGATTCTGGTTTCCTAAATTAACAGACAATACAGTCTCTCATGACTGGCCTGCACGGGGTTTTCTCTGCAGGAGGGGTGCTCGGAGGGCAGGATGCTGAGGTTGGGCAGGGGCCGGTTTTGGACTGGCCGGTCGGTGGCCTGTGGCCGCGCAGACGCAGCCTCGGGATGCCCAGAGCCCCCCGCTGGCACCAAGGACCTCGCTGTGACTCGGGAGATGGTGTTTCGCCCTTGCAGAAGTGCCAGGGGTTGAGCGTGCTTGGCACCGGGAGTGACGGAGTTCCAGCAAATCTAGGCTTGCATTCTGTCACCAAATACACGAATAGTAAGATAAAATATTTGGTGGGTTCTGCGTGCATACTTCAACAGGAGCAAGGGTAAGAGGTGCTCTAGATTATGCACTTGAAATGTATTGAGGTTGTAGCAAAGATTTGGGGTTTGTTTTTTTCATATTAGAGTTTTGAGCTTAACGAGGCCGTTAGCAGAGGAGGTGAAGGAGGCTCTTCCTCTTCTCAAAGGACAAGATGACTTGTCTGAAACCAGGGTAGACTTCTCTTCATTCCTCTGTGGGACACATTTGGTGACAACTCGAGGACAGAAAGGTAGACAAAACACGTGCTTTCCCCATGTTCCTGGTGTGCATGCAGAGCCTCGGGGCTCTTCTCCCTTGGGGGAAAAGCAAGATACGTTCGGAGTAAAGACAGCCTCATCCCACAAACACGTTCAGAGTATTGGCTGCTCCCCTGGGTGGAACTGCTCGTGGGAATAATGATGATTGTACCCGTATCTTGCAGGATCAGTCTCGAAACACCCGTAAGTCCCGAAATACAAAATTCCCACCTGAGAGAAATGGTCTGGATAGCAATAAAAGCCCCTGCTATATATACGTTAACATGTGCTAAACTACTACTGACTTCATTCCAACTTAAGCATGTCCTTAAACGTGTGGTTCAGCATGAGCCACAGGGAATACATTAAATTATTACTCAGGTTATGTAGTGCTGAAAATCACTACGTGCAAAAATAAAGCCACCGTCCTGAAGAATTTAATTTAGAGACTGGTTATAATAAATTCTAAAGTGAAATGCGTTAAAGGGCAACTGGAGAGAAGAAAAAGCCTCTCTCTGTTTTGTTTTGTTTTCTTCATTTCTTTCATTTCTCCTTTAAATGTAAGGAGTCAAGTACAACTTTATTCAGCAAGCTTCTCCCTAGAGCTGTTGTACCTGCCGGCGGGTTTACTCAAGCAAAGAGGCTACGTTGGATGTTCTGTCATTGTCATTTTGCACGAAGGCATTTTGTGTGTGTGTGCACATGTGTATTTTAAAGAGTAGCTTTGTTTAAGGCTTACAGTGATGAACTACTTCTTAAAACAAGTTAAACTTTTATTGTTTAACCCTCGGAGAGATGTGGCAGTTGAAAGAGATTGGGTGTCCAGATTGATTTTTGGTCTGCGTTGAAGGGTGGCTGTGAGCGTGCGGACGCGTACCTGCGTGCGGCGGGGGCAGAGCCGGTGGGGCATTGAGCAAACACTGGGACTTCTTCTTCTAATCCAGTGTCACGGGAAGAGCAGCCGAAACAATCAGCATCATCCTTCACCCTGATAATGCTTTCTCGCCAACTAATAGCTCCTTGTTCATCAAGGAAACGAATGTGTGCGGAGGTGACACGCTCTTCACCCACCGCTCTTTGTTCTAGGGTCCTCCAGACTGATTGTATCAGCTCCAGCACTGACAAATATCCCCCCAAACTTTAGCACTATGTAAAATTGAGTTATGGGGTTTTAAGGTTAGACTCCTCTGGCTGAAGGTTGATTGTCTCCGAGAGATAAAGGAATCAGTACTCAACAATAACAAAATCTTTGCCATAGGATAATGCCTGTTATTGAGCTCACAGCTCTCTTTATTTGGTTACAAAGCTTCACCCCTATTTTTTTTCCCTGCACTCATAGGTTAAAGTGGGAGCTGCTGTTTGAAATTGGTGAATTGCTGCTGTTCCTCTCTCCACTCTCACCCTGTGCTTGAACAAACGCTCTGGCAGATAGATCAATTCCTTGAAACTTCCCATCACCCAGGGCTGCGTCTCTGCAGCTGCAGTTTTTAACCAAGTTGCCCTCGCAATGGCACCTTCCCAGCAGCGCCGCCGTGCAAAGATGCTGCTGGCCCTTGGGTGGCCTTTGGAGAAAGAAGCCTTGACTTCCTTGCCTGGACAAACCCAAAGAGCTTCCTAGGCAAATCAAAGAGTAGCAGGAGGAGAGCATTACCCTGGTTTTACAGTAAGATTCATCCACTGGGGCGGAGGGAGTAATTCTCATTGAGCTGGGGCCAATGTGGAGTGCAAGTGGCTTGACCCAGGTCCCATACAGAGCCTGTGGTGTAGGTGGCAATCGCATCTTAATGCCTTGGAGCCCCAAACACCTTGCTCAGATTCTCTGGCCAAAGAGCTATTTTGCATTTAGTAATGAGACTTGGCCATCTGCTCTAAATGAAAATGGTCTGGCATCACTCTGCAGGGGATCAAAGCATTAACAAAAATGATGGAATTTGGAGGAAGAAATCGGAAGTTTATTTTAACTTTAAACTGATGGTATCTGGGGCAAGGGCATTCAGTGCTGAGACAGTCTTATGGTGAGGGCAACAAGAGCCTGCCAAAAGAGATGCCTAGGAGGGGCTGTGCTAGCCGTGGGCGAAGAAGTCACAAAAACCAAGGGAGGACAAAATTTAGTGGAGTGAAGCTCCCTGTACTCTCTGAACTCCTTCCAAATCCTGGAAGCACTCTGCCTTTCCTGATAAAACACCTGATGCATGAGGTGTGTGGAGAGGACATGCATGATAGGGATGAACTTTCCTTGAAGATGTGGAGCAGGCAGGCGGTTGGTGTCAATCTTTCAAAATATATATAGGGTGGTGCTCTCCACCCGCCATAACTTGTATCTCTGCTTTATCCACTTTTAGTTACCTCAAAAGACAGAACTCTGCTGTCCCCCAAAGGCCGTGGGCGTCTGCAGGAGAGGTCTTTGGCTCAGTGGAGCTTTCAGGTCTTCCCTGATTTCTGCTTCCTTAAACTTCATTCATATCCTTATGCTTCAGAGCAGACCTGATTATTCCAGGGAGCTGGGGACTACAGGATGAGTTCAGAGATCCCCTGACCTTGGAGGGAAAGGGTTTCCATCCTGTTCCTGTGCACGCCCTTCGTGTGGCCAGTCTATTAGGTGTGAGCGGCCAAGATTTTGGGCCAGATCCAGAGTTGGGGTTTAGCCTGTGCTGATGGTGCCTCGTTGCTGGAAGAAGCCGACTGTTATCCTGACTCCCCTGCTCTCGCTCAGCGGCAGAGGTCCCTCAGCCCTCTGCACCACGCGACCAATTTATTTTTGAGATCCTCAATTACACTGCAAATTCTTATTTTCTCCCCTCTTACTCCATAACGTTCCCTGGTGCTGGATGTGCTCTGGATTACTTTTTTTTGTTACCCTAGTTTAGTCTTTAATGGGATGAATCTCATTTTATTATTCTATCCATATTCCTAACCTCTCTGTGTCCCCTACCATTATTTCCTCTGCTTTCACTTGATATTTGCATTACCACCTAATTTAGTATCTTCCTGCTCATTGAATTAATGGACTGTTTACTTGCCTTAGATAAAACGGGGACTAATACCCTGCAGTACCCCAACACAGACGCTTCTTCCCCACGTGACAGAAAGCCATTTATCACCAGCTTTTGTCTGTGGCCCTTGGGCCAATTTTCAGTCTGTGACGATTGCTTCTATCCGAGCTGAGGTAAATTAATTTTTTCAGTGAGATTTGCTGTGGCACCACATCAAACGCTCAGTAAAGTCTCTAGATATATTGCATCTTCCACATTACCCTTCGTCTGCTAATTTTGTAGCTTGATCAGAAAGGCTGACCGCATGTGCCTAAGGTCATTCGCTCTTTACAAACCCAAAGGTTGCTTGTTGCTCAGAAGGCAATTATAGCCTAGTGCTCATAAAGTAATTTAGTCCCTTTTTGATGTTTTTTTTTTTTTTTAAATCTGTTATTTTATGTGTGACATTAGATTTGCCAGAGCATTTTTCACCTTCACCTTGGTATTGTATTTTTAAACTTTGGTGCTACCTTTGATTTTTGCCCTCTCTGTATTTTTAGCCCTCTGCTATGATTAGAAGGAAAGGCCAGTGGTTTGGTAGGTTTGGGAACTTTGTTATCGTAATTCCTGTAAGACTGCATGCAAATGGAGATTGGTGGGAAGGAAACCACAACCTTAGAAGTACAAAACAATGGGTGCATTTGTCTGCCCCTTTCCATGCTCACCCCCCTGTCCTGGCTCTAATCGAGGGAGCCCATGGCTCCCTCAGTAATCTCTCTAGCCATCAAGGAGCAGAACATGACTTTGGCTCCCTCGAGTTGTAGTGGCATCTCCCAAGTAGGTGAGAGACCTTTGCTGCCAACTTTTAGCTATGTTTGTCATCTAGTGGACATCAGGGTGGTGATGCTGCTCTTAAGATGGGTTTCCAGTTCGCTTTCTGCCAAGGCTGATTTGAAGTTGCTTTATTTTCATCTGTAGGTGGAAATTCCATGTCTGCTTTGGTGTCTCCCTGGATCTGCTAGCTCTGCTGGACCAGATCCATCAGCTTCAATTATTTTGTTGGGGAAAAAAATGCATCTTATTTTGAATCAGGGAAAAATTCTGTATCCCTCCTCTCCCCCCAGTCTAGGAGAAATCTCATTGGAAAAAACAAACAAACAAAGTTTTTCTTTTCAAATGCAGTTGGAATAAGTTGACCAGAAATGCTTCAATTTTATATTTAAGGTCTTGCAAAGCCTCTCGTAATTTGTTTAAGGAAAAAACCTCAACCAACAGAAAAGCAAAGCAAGAAGACTGAAAAACACACTAACTTTTACGATGGAAAACTAACCAGCCCTACCAAGGGAAAGTAAGGCCAGACAAGATCGGTATTTGAATATTCTCTTTTCCTTCTTTTCTTTGATATGCAAACTTGCTGCTGATCAAAGAACACTGGGAGGAGGAGGACAATAGTGCGGATCGTGGTGACTTTGGGTTTTGGTTCCTTGGTTTGATCCCATGATGGCTGGGGTGGGCTTGGGGATGGGGACGAGCACCGCTCTCCTCCCCTCCCCCTTGGTCTTCCTGTTCAACCCCTGAATTCACGGAGCAGCAGGGGAGCCGAGCTGTCTGAGCCAGGGGCACCGGCATAAGCCCCGAGGTTGCAGAAACTGCCATAAAATGGCTATAGCTCTGCTGTCTACAAAGCCTCCATCCCTCTTGGGTACCCCAGTATGCTAAATCTGTGGGTTCAGGCTTGGGGCAGGTGGTAGGATTTGCTCCTTTAATCTTCAGTGTCTATTTATTACAGTGGAGCTCCAGGGCATCTGAGCATGGCCTTTCTCGCCAAGAGACCATAACAAATGGATGCACTACCTCTTTGACACAGAACCGAGGTTTGCGCACCACCTATCTGTGCAATTCGGTGCTGGCTCTTTCTGTCTCTGCTTCTTCTTTTGTTGTGGTGCTTGTAAAACTAAGGAGCAGGAAGGGATTTGAATGCAAAGAGCAGCTCCGGTTGCCCGTCCACACCTGCCCTCCCCGTCGCTTCCTGGCCAGTCCTGGGCTAATTTTTCATGGGGGGGATGCTCACCTTGTGGATGAGAAAAAGCTCTGCCCCAGGCCATGGGACCATGACTTAGAGTAACCCTTTTCCCTTTGTTTACTCTTAGGTATTGAACCCTTTCGCAATTGCTAATTATTTTTCAATTGCCCAAGACAAATGAGAAGGTTAGGGAGGTGCCATTTCTCAGTGACCCTGCCTGTCAATGGCTGTGACTCTTTATTAATGTTGGAGCTGGTTTTGTTAGATTTTTCTTGTTGGTTTTAAAGAATAAGAGGGAAATATCTTGAATTGCAGAGGTAGTTTAAGCCTTTCTCTGTCTCTGAATGCCAATAGAAATTAGCAGGCTAATGATGTTGGTGGGGAGTTCCATCTTCTCGTTGCAATTTAATTTTATTTTTAAGGGAAAAAGTGTCCTCAGAGGAGGTGAGGATCCACAGTAAACCTCAACCTTATACAAGAAGGTGCACCAGTCTTGTCCTAGTCTTTTGGAAGATGATTTCATTCTTATGGCAGTGCTATTTTGTGGTACTATGCCAGTATCAAAGCTGTTTTGCACCAAGTTCCAGCTCTGAAGAGTTTGCAGTTTGAACAGGCAAACAGAGGAGGTAAAGGACGACACGGGGGTGATGCCAGAGGAGCGGGAGGTGGTTCGACTCCAGCACACCAGCTCTTGGAGGTGATGTCGGACTAGGATCAACCCAGCACCCTCCAGCTTTCCATGGGAGTTTGGGAGGGTGAATTAGGGGACAAAAAAACAACAGTGTGATACGCACGTGAGTCCTGGGTTTGCCGTACTGACTCTCTTTATGCTGAAAATGTCATTTAGCTGAAAACGTTGATTCTTGGCAGTGGAGTGACCTCGGCTCACAGGCGAGGTGCTTGGATTTGGAGGAAGAGGGGACTGCGGGGCCATCCAGACCCCAATTCTTTGTGCTTATGTTCTCAACGCAATCAACTTGCTCTGGAGTTAGGGGAAACGTTGGCTTCAATCTCCATGTCAGAATTCCCATTCCCTGGTAGCGTAAAGCTTTTAATCCATGTATGCAAACAGCCCAGGCTTTCCCAGAGGGGGACTGTGATGTGGGGTGTCGCTTTGGGGGGGTCTGGGGCTGCTCCCCGAGCCCACGTGCTTATCATGGGTGAAGGGTATGCGCGGTGCGCGCTTCCATGGGAGACGGTTCTTGGCAGCCTTTTGCAGGGCTGAATCTCCTGGTTCCCTGTTGAATGGGGGAGCTTGAAAAAAAAACCCTGTGCTTTTCAACATGAGATGTATTTTGCAGCCTGTCTCCAGGCAGCTCGCAACCCAAAGGGCATCACCGAACGCGCCAGCAACAAAATAGCAACTGGGGGGAGGGAATAGGAGGACAGAAGAAGATGGAAAACCTCCTATACAATAATTAGAATAAAATTGGGGTATCAAGAATACAGGGGTCAGCTTCTGTTCACACCAATATGGCTTTCACCTTGTAGAGAAAGGCCTGCACCAGGTAATTAGGTCAAGTCAATGATTATATATCTTTAAGCGAAGTGGAAGGGACTGTAATTGTGATGAAATTTGTTTGAAGAGGGAAAGCATGGGGAATTTTGTTTAAAGGTAACGAGTTCAAAGGGTAAATGAAGTTCAAGGTTCAGTTCCTGTTCACTCCTAACAAAAAAAAAAAAGAAAACAACACCCACGCACACCAAGCAGCCAATATTTCTATCAGACGAGTTGCTTTATCTTTTGGGGAAGGGAATGGGATCATATCCCTGTAGGAAAACTGGAATTAAAACAGTGACAGCTCTTTAATGGGGCTTTCTTTCTTTCGGAGCCAACAGAAGGGTAAACCTTGTGTAATGGGTTTTTTTCCTAGTTGGTTTATTCTTCCCTTCGGAGCGCGCTGCCACATGCAGCCACCTTGCATGCAAATCGGTGACATCCCGAGAAGGGCCTTGCCTGTGATATGCAAATGCCCACTTTGTTCACGGGAACTTTTCAAGAGAGGGGAAGGCAGCTGGGCCGTGAACGGTGGGGAAAACTGCCCGTCTTGGGGGATTTAATAGGATTTCAGCTTCCCATAAATGTTTTTGGTGGAACAAAAATGTGTTCCGATTCATGGTTCTGAAATAGTCTGTTTTTCTCCCAGCAAATATGTGACTTCTGTCGATGCCAGGGGGTGTTCTGGTTTGATGGAGGGTAGGACTGGACTTCCCTGTAGCCTGGCTGGGAAGCGCCGGGTGCTCTTGGACCTGGGTGAAAAGGGCATAAGAAAAAATAGTCACAGCTGCCCTTGCAGGGTTGGTTTTACATTGCTTGTGTAGGTGTAGAAAGGTGGGCTAGTAGTTATGACACAAGTCAGGACCTCGGGCCTCTTCCTCGTAGCATCGTTATGTGATCTTGGAAATAGTTTTGATGGTGGCACCGAATGTGGTCTGTAAACCAGCGGTGCATCAGTTCTGGGGGCTGGAGCCCCGTCCCTTCCCCAGCTGTGCCGGGCTCCCGAGGTGCCTCGGCCGCAGCTGGGCTGCGAACGGGCAGTGCCGGCGGTTGGCCCCAAAGAGTTTGCAACTGATGCTTGGAGGTGGCTCTGCAAGAGGATTTGGCTGTGCTCCTTGTCCCCTTTTCTCTGGAAACAGGGAGGGGTTCATGGTGGTAGTGGTTGTGCTGGTTTTCTTGCAGGAGTGTGGAGCCTTGCTGCTTTTTTTTTCCTAATGGCTTAATCGTGGGATGGGAGGCTCATTCTGAGCACAAAATAATGGTGTTTGACCTCATCTTGAAAGTAAACTGCAGAAGTTTAGTGCTTCCCTCGCTTGAAGGGAAAAAGTACCAAAGCAGCTCCCCAGGAATCCTCTAAATTGGATTGAGACGGGGGCAGCCCCCAAAGCGTCTCGCACGGTCAGCAAAGCTCCCTGTGAACTTGGTCTGGGATCCTGCCGGCCTCGGCGGAGGACACGGTGCCATGGGTGCCGTGGGTCCCGACCCGTTCCTGCTCGCTGCGAGCAGCGCCGATGGGCTGGCGACTGCCGCCGGGATTTGGGAGGGGGGGCCAGAGGAGGGTAGAGCCTCACCCCCGCTGAACCCGAGCTGCAAATATTTCCACCCTGGCAAAATTTAGTAGAAGTTCAAGGAACAACATTGCAACGATATTAATGACCTCAAAGGGCATGCAAAGTTCAGAGTTCGCCTTCTGTTTACACCACTGATCCTTTTCTCCCTTTTCCTATTGCACCCGTCCTATCTTCCGTATAAATTTGATGTCATCGGTCGCAGTTAAGATCTGTTTTGTGACATTTCAATCTGGTTTAGGTTTGTTCTTTTTTTTTTTTTTGTGTGCCCGGAAAAATATACAGCGGTTTTGTGTGGATAATAGAGGGTGAAGGGTGGGAGCGCGAGGGTGTCGGGGTGGAGGGTCTGTGGGGGAGCAGGGTGCTCTCGTGATCAGTTCAAGGTTCACTCTTTGTTCGCATGTAATAAAAAGTCTTCAGTTATCAGGTATTTAAACCCAAATCAGCAGTTCCATATCCGTAACCTGAGCTAAGTGTTCCTCCATCTAATGGCCGCGCGGCTGTCGTTTGCAGCGAGTTGGGTGACACTCGATTTGTACTCGGTGACGGGAACAGATGGGTCTTCATTGTGAAAGCCCGCCTGTATGCAAATGTGAACGGAGTTTCACCCGCGCCCGCGCCTGACCTGACCACGCACAGGCATTTACCCAGCGCGCTCAGCCGGGGGGGCGGCCAAGGGCGATAAAAAATGGCACTCGGATAGTACCAGCGGCAGGTCAAGTTTACCATCCGTCTTTCAGCGGGACCGAGATGGCAACACAGTTATTTAGTTTCAGTGTTGATGTTGGTTGCAATAAACTCCATCATTTCACCTGTTTATGAACCCAACCTCGTACCGGTTTCTCTGCAAAAAAGCAAACGAGCGCGGGCGATCGGCTCCTTGTTTCTGCCGGGATGAGGAAGGGTCCTGCTCTCCGATGGGGTTTCTTTCTCTTTTATTTGATCCCGCAGTCCACATCGTTGCATTTTCCTTCCCCCCCCCCCTTTGTATTTTGAGGTTTTGTTTATTTCTTCAGAAGAAACAGAAACCCGTCTGTGCCGAAATGGGCTTTTTTATTATTTAAAAATTGAGAAAAATGATAATTGATGCCAGAATAAACAAGCAGCGTTTTAGGCGTCGGTTAACAGTTTTGCATGTGCATAGGCGGTATACAATATATAATAAATCTTACCATTTAAATGTGCAACCCTTCATTAGAGTGAAAATATGAACAGCTGTAATCGCACATTTACGCCGGCGACAGAGAAAAATCTGGTTACAGTTGTAATTTTTCATGCTGATGAAGAACTGGGAGCAGGTTCGAACACTGATTCTGTAACTGGGTGGAATTTTATTCCTCCATCCCCTCTTTCCCCCCCCCACCTCCCTCTTCCCCCCCGCCGCCTCTCCCCAGCCACATCCAGTAGTGTAGCAAATTAGCGTCTTTTGCTCACAGCAATGCTCCGTTTTGATATTATTCTCCGGCTCATCAGAAAAGTAGATTTCTCATGCCAATTGTAGAGCCCTCTTGGCTGTCGGCTCCTGCGGGACTGACCCCCCAAACTGTGGGTAGGATGAATGGTTGCGCGGCCCCAGGACATCTGTTCTTCAAGGGATGCTGTGAGCTGGAGGCTGGAACTGATATAAAAGAAACGCTCACTACAAATATAGTAAAAGCTTCTTGCTGCAGTAAATCTTATTTCTTGCAACTTGGCTTCCAGCAAGCGACCGGCACATCTTGGGAGAGGAGGGGGGCTGAGAGGGCAAAGGTTTTTTATTTTTTATTTTATTTTTTTTTTAAATAGTGGCAATGTCCATTTTGCAGAACCGGAGCCTGAAACGCAGGAGCTGTAACCATTGCAAAGCATCTTGAAATCTTCCTGTCTTGTTTTTATAGTTTATTGTTCCTTCCGTGGAGGGGGGGGGGGGGAAAGAAAGCCCAAAACGGAACTCATCTATATTTTTAGGCAGTTGAGCCTCTGCTCAAATCATCATGAATAGAAATGAATGGCCAGAATTCGAGCTGGTATTTGTCCAGTCGGCACTTGTCATAACTGACAGGGATGATGAAAATAAGGCACTTTGTACATATCGAGAAATTGAGGGCTTCTGAAATGGTTTTATTCCCTCGTTTTTAGTCATTGAAAAGTGGGTAGATCATTAATTCCTGTCCTGGCAGAAGGAACTGCTTTGAACACGGGGAAGGCTTCGTCCCTACATTTGTAACACAAACATACACTCGTGCTCTCGGACGGCTGATTGCCATTTGACCTAATATTCTTACCTTAATACGCCAAGGTCTTTATTAAACCATTACTTAGGCGTTACTTGTACGGACTGCGGGTCACGGGCAAAACTCTCAGTGAAGTCAGAATAATTACTAAATAAAACTGAATAAAGACTTGAGGATTTGGCCCATTCTTTGTGACCTTGAAATTGCTCTCTGAGGAAATTCTGGCAGGTAAAGAGAATTGGATTTATATTCTGATGTATGAAATTCTGGTTGTCTTACTTCAACAGAAAACTGACTGTAGGTTTGTTCAAATTTATGGGACTAACTAAAGAATTTGTAAATTATTTTTTTCATTATTTTCTGAAGGAAGAAAAGCTAAGGGTGACTATTAGAAAATTATTGGTCACCCGAAAGCATAATTTTTACCACTGAAAGCAGTTTAAAAAGAGACTGGTTTAAAAGGAAAAGAAAAAAAAAATATTTCATTAAACTTGATTTTATTAATTGCTGCCTTACCAAAACGCGCTTAACAGTTTGCTGGTTATTTGCCAGGCTAAAGGAGCTTTTTTAATAAGTTAGGCTATTTTATTTTAAAAAATATGAAATCTTGGGAAGCCGGAGGATGCTGCTAGACGCAAGAGTGCGTGTGTACTTATTACAGACGAGTGCCCTTTGGAAAATAACTGCGGCGCTCGTCCGAAGTGCAGCAGCTTCTCATTACTGTCGACGACTCAAGCACCCCTTAAAGTGTGACTGTTTCTCATTAAACGAGTTACAGAAACAATCTGGCTAATTTTCCCTAAAAGGCTGCAGTGTGTTTCCAGAACACTCACATTTTATTATTTCAGCCTCATGCTGCCGGTCCCGGCTCGGGCGAAGCTCCAGCACCTCGCTGGAGAGGCTCGGTGGCACCCAGCCCCGCGGGTGCCTGCCCAGGCACCAACGTTTAACGTCTGCCTGTTGGGGGGGTCTAATCCAGCCCCCCAGGGAAAGGGGCACCCGCGAGCATCCTCGGGCTCCCTCCCCTTTTTTCTCCCATCTCTTCTCTTTTTCCTGCCAGCCTCCCCCCAAAAACCCACCCAGGTGAGCTAAGAATCCGGGAAAAAAAAATTATTTGACTTTTTTCTGTCGTGCAGCTACAGGAAACCTTTTCTCTCCGGCATTTCGGGTGCCCTGCTGTTTTTAAATTTTTAAATAATATTCCATCTTTTTCTTTTCCACCCCTCCTATTATTTCTTAAAAGCAGCAGCTCTTGGGGAGGTTTGTGCGGAGATTTAGGTAGCGCCGATGCTCGGCTGCAGCGGGGGGCTCTCCCTCCTGCCCGGTGCCGTACCGCGGCTCTCGGCAGCGTTGGCCCCTTGGGGTCCCGCTGCATTTCTGGACCCTGTGCAGACCCCGGCAGTGGCCGGAGAAGGGGTCCAGGAGCCATCTCGTGGCCATGGCGCCGAGCCGCAGCCACCCCGCTTCACTCCGAAGGTGGGACCTCAAGGAGAGGCGAGAAAGGGGGGAACCGTGTTCAAATATAAATCAAACCCATCAGTCACTGGGAATCCGGCGAAAGTGGCACGGGATATAAATAGAGGCTATAACTGCAGTGACAAGCAGGGCTGCCGTTGTAAATACTCATTATCTTTCTTAATATGACACCGCGTGGATTGGGAGAGCTCGGGAAATTACAAAGGGGGGGGTGGAATTAAAACCGGGAGAAGGGAATCCAGCGTTTTTAAACCTAAAATCTCTGTCCTGCTTTTCTGTAAAACAATAAAAGGCCCCCCCCCCCGCCAAAACATTTATATATATTATTAATATATATTAACTTAGCACCCTGTCTCCTCCCCAAAGCTGAGTGAAAGCCCCAAAGACATCTGTTTGCATACATTGTGTGTCAGGCAACATCAGATCTGAATAGAATTTATCTAAATTTTATATGCATGGCTTGATGTAAATTGAAATAAATTGTACAGCATACTCTGCGTGGACATATTGGTTTTTCCTTCGCTGCTTGAACTTTTAACCTCGGGGTTTGAGCCGGTCACACGCTGACCCGTCTGAACTCTGCTGGTAGAGCCAAGTCTGGAAGGATGACCTTGCAGCCATGGCAACCCCCAAAGATAGTCCAGGCCTCCTCCATCCTCCCCTTCCCCCAGCCCTTAAAAACCGCCAACAAATTGGTTATATTTCGGGCAGTTCATCTTGGGCATCTTCTCGCCAAGATGGAAAAAGTTGGGTTTGTTGCCCCTCCTCTCAGCCTGCTGCCGAAAAGCTTTTCTGCGTCGGTGGCTTGTGCGAGGACCGCGAGAAAGAGGATGGGTGCTGGGTACCGTGGTGCGGGTGGGCAGGATGGGTCCCCGGTCTTCCCTCTGCCACCGGCTTCAATGGGGACTGCTGCAGGGTCACTTCCCTCCTCTCCATCGTGCCTCAGTTTCCCCATGAGTCTCATAGCAATAATATTTTGGGGCATATTTATTGTTTTTTAAAAGCTTTGAGCTTCCCAGGTGATGAATGCCAGGTACTTATTTGTTACACACCTGCATATAAAGCAGTGGTGGTTGTCGCTGCTGTACCTCGCCCATGCGAAAGTACAAATTCCTTAAAAGTTTGATGGGGACACAGCCGAGACCTGATTTCTGAGCTCCGGGCTGGCCCTGGCTGCTGCCATTAGGGGGGCTGAGGGGCTGACGAGCAGCAGGTTTGATGGCCCATGGCAGATTTTGGAAACCGGCATTTGTGTTTTTTTGCGCTGAGGAAGGGATGCATTGCCCTGCCCGTGCTTTTGTACAAAAGGCTGAAGGAATGCCACGTTGCGTTGGGGAAGGCGGTTGGCGTTTGCCATTCCTGACAGTGGCTGCTTCTGCTTTAAGCCCAGCACAGCCAAAAAACCCAAATTCCCTTCAAAAGGGGCAACCGCGGCAGCTCATGCAACCGCTCAGTAGGGTGTTGGTGTGTGTGCACACGTGTTCTGCGTGCAGGAATAATTTCCACCCCCATCATATGGGACATGGTTTAGGGGTGGACTCAATGATCTCAGAGGTCTTTTCCAGCCTTAATGATTCTATGATACACTCAAGTTGGAGTCATGCACGTGCACCCTATGCAGTTTGTTATTGTCGATGTATTTATTGTGTTATGCGTGCACGTAATGGTCGCTGTTTTGTTTTGTGGCTCATCCTCCCTGGATGGCCATTTGGTCAATTCGCTTCTGTGCCATGTCTTTTCCTTGCACTCTGTAGGAAAGGAGAAAACTTTCTGTAGTTTTGAGTGATGCCCAGCACTACGAGGCCAAATTTGGGTGAAGAACATCTGCCTCGGTAGCATCAGTAAGTCTCCAAACTGCAAAGAGGTCTTGTGCAGGTAGGGATGGTTTGGGAAGGTCAATTCGATGGAGTCAGGCAGCAAGAATGGGCTCTCTGTCATCCCTGCTCCATAGCTGTCTCAGCTGGAGCCACTACTGGTTTCAGTGTGAAAATCCAAGGAATATCACTGGTTTTGTGATGCTGACAAAAGGAATGTTACCTGGAAGGAGTCTCTCTCCACGTTCAGGTGCTTCCCTTTACCTTTCTGGTGAACCCCCAGTCTCCGTGTGTCCCAGAAGAGGTCTTAATTCAGCTTTTTTGAACTTGAGAAATGCCAGCATTTGCTGTTGAAATTATTTTGGAAATAATTATGCAGTCTCTCCCTCTCTAAGCTCCAGAGCAGAAAATGATTTGTCATCAGTACCACACGTAAGCATATGCTTAATTGCTTTCCTGAGTTTAGGTGTCTAAAGGGCCTGACTGCAACTTCCAAAGACCTCGGAACAGCTGTGAAAATACTCACTTGCTCTGAACAATGCAAATACAAATGCTAACGGCATTATCTACTCGGCCAAAGGCCTTGGGGGTGATGTCGATCCTCATCCCAGCAGCAGAGTTGCCTTGGGAGAACTGGGCTCGCGAGAGCTGTGCTTTTGTGGTTGCGGTGATGTCTTTGAAGACATGGACCAATTCTCCACCCTGCCGCGATCCCAGGGAATGGGACCTGCGGCCCTGCGCATCTCTTGGGGTGGAGGAAATGGGACCAAGAGGTTCTGGAGGTACCAGAATGGGAATTAATGAGCGGAGTGTCTATTTTTACCTTTTTACATGATTCCGCTTGACCTGCAAGAGAACCTCTTTGCATCTTCCCTCTGCATCACATTTGCGCATCTGTGGATGCGCATCCGTAAAGTTTAAAGCTTCACAACACCTGAAACACTCTGGGAACCTTGGGTGGGAAGTGTTGTAGTGGTGCGGGGCTTTATTTATTTCTGTTCCCCACCGGGGCCATATTGTGAAGTTCCAGTGCTGCGTGGTGTCTTCCAGACAACAGAACTTACCGACAATTTATTTAATAGATGCGGTATTAAAAAAAAAAAATTCCTGCTTCTAGCTAACTGAGAGTAAGTCGTATTTCATCATTACAAAGCAATAAGCAGGCTATAGATCCCTCTTTATGGCCTATTTTATCAGTATGACTTCATTGTCTTATTTTTAAAAATTGTTGTTATAACCCTATTATTATAAGTTAATAGATATAGGGCTGTAACCGTAATGTAAAACAACTTTTGCAAATCAACTGCAATCTGTGTGACTGAGACCTTTTTTATGCAAGGAGCACAGTAAGGGACTGCTGGTCCTCTGCCGATGGCTGTTGCTGCGTGGGGCTGGTAGAGTCGGTGCTTGTATCTCTGCGAAAGTAGAATATGTCAGAAACTTTGAAGAAAATTAACTGAAAACTATGACAGCTCCGCAATATTCTTTCCTCTTGTATCTGTTACAAACAAAATCTTTCCCATTGGCATGCAGGAAAGCACAAACGCGCTCAGTACGGCATGGGCTGTTTGTATTCGAAGGACTTCAAGGTTTCTGTACAAAAAGTGGAATGCAAGAAAACGGGTAGCATCATTTTCTGTGTGCGTGGTGCTCTCAGCTGCGTGGGCTGTCGCCAGGAGGAGGCCAGGACCCCTGGATGTTTGTTTTGTCCTCTACCTTTGTGGCTGGAGATGTGCTAGCGATAGCTAAGAGGAAAGCAGCAGATGTAGAACCAGCCCAGCATTTAATGTTATAGCTCCGCATTGGTAAAATTTGGTTTTTAAAGTTATTTGCTTTGCCCGATGTATTTTTAATGCACTGAAATGTCATAATAAGGCATAACTGCCAGGAAGCTGTTGTAAAGCAGGCTGGGATGTGGATTGTAAAGTGCTAGGACTGCGTTCTGCGAAAACTCCTTTTGTAGATACTTCATACAAAGAAAAGCCTTTTCTGCTTTCATCTCAGCTGGATCCGTGGCTGAAATGCGCTCTTAGGAAGGGAGCGGAGCTCCTGGGAATGGGCAAGATCTTAGGTGATGCTCTTCCGACAAGTATCAGACCACTTTATACTCTTTCTCCTGTGCAGAAGTGTAGTATCTCTGCCTCTGGTTTGTTAAAAGAGAAACTGAGAGGGGAAAATAAGTTGCCTAAGATGAAAGAGATTTAACAGCAAAATTTAGAGGAACACCTGGAGTCCGGACTCCATCTCTCTGCTCCGCTCCTGGAGTTCATTCTCTGTAGTTTCCTCTGTTCCCCCAGCTATCACTCATTTCATTAAAGCCCTGTGAAAACCTGATGTGATTTGTCCATCCTTTTGGTTGTCTTTTTGTTGTCTTTTTGTTCTTTAGTGGCTGTTTTTCTATATCTTAACCCTAGTCTGAGTGGGAGGGTTAATGGTTTGGACAATGCTGGAGCACGAGGCTTTTTGGAAGCTGCTCTGGATACAGCCAAACACGTGGCACAAAATCTCCGACTTTCAGACTTTTGTCAAGGTTTATGGCAACTGGACGACGCTGGGGCAGGGTCCGTATGCAAACAGAGCAAGCATCGCCTCGTGAGCCGGGCGGGCATTCATGTTGCTGACCTCTCCACTCGACAGCGGGTACAAGTGGGGAATTGCACATTTTTGCTCATGCACACTAATTTTTGGAATTCTGTCGTCTATGCCCAAGATGGATGGGGTTTTTTTGGCTATGACCACAGAGGAGCCAACGTTACGTATGCCAAACATTGCTGCTTTCACTCTTGTGGTGTTGTTGGTAGACTAGGTAGGAATTCTCTCTATTCTGCAGAGTGTGTGGAGGTGGAGGACTAGGATTTGAATCTGAGAAACTTAAGTAATTGTTATATCAAGCCCTTAAACACCTTGTAGTCCCTAACATGTTGCGTGCCCTGGCCAGCGGGCTACGTCACCCGCCCTTGGTTTCGTGTGTGTGTTTTTCCTGTGGGTACCAGGTAGACCTAATTAGAGCACAGCCCTGCACATCATTTCCTGCATACTTGGTTTTCTGACATTTGTTTTTCAGCGTTTGCTGAAAACGCGCGCTCTTGTGCTGTGAATCTTTGCTTCCATCCCTTTGCTCTGTAGCTGCCATCTGAGCGAGTGAGAGGCAAGCAGCTTGTGGCTAACGGTTTGTACTTTTCTAAAAAAGAGCATGAAATTGCAGGTGGTTGCTAGGAATGTCAGAATCCGGGTGAGAGAGAAGTCTCGCCCTCTGCCCTTATTTCATTACGCTCCTTCGTTGCATTGGTTAAGGAGCCCTTCTTTTATGGTTGCTCCTAATGTCAAATTTTGACCTGACTGGTTTCCATAATTTTCCTCAGTTGCAGCCCAGCTGAAATGCTGATGCTGATCTTCTTTAGTTGGCATTTAGCAGAGCACCTCTAAGTTTTTCCGCCTTAGTACCAACATGCAACCGAGTGCGTTTTGTGGGTTACAGTCGAGCATCCTCCCAGGTCCTGCTTTCTCCTGGGGCCGATCCCTGGGAAGGAGGAGTGTTTGCTCAGAATACCCACCTCAGCATCGATTCCTCTGTCAAATTCCTGACGTTACTACTTCTCGTTGGGCCAACGCCTTCCCCTCCCCCTTTCCTTTCAGATGCCATTAAAACAGAATTGTTTATAAAACTTGCCAATTCCCAAGCCACGGGATTGAAAGCTGTGGACTCTTGTATATTCTTAGGTGGGATGGGGAGTAGGAAGGAAGAGAGAAATGAGGAGAAAAAGAAGGGACTATGATCTTTTTTGACCTATTGAGATCCAGGTTCAAACATGTTCTGGGGTTCTTAATCGAATGCGGTGGGTTTGCCTCTGGTGGGGAGCTAGTCCTGTTAAAAACCCAGGCAAATGGAGCTGGGTTGGGAGGGCCTGGTTTAGAAGGGACCTCAAGGTGACTCCAGGAAAAGCCAGTGATTCTTGACGACTCCTTTAGAAGAGCGTGGTCCCTGCGAGCCGAGCGCGAGGCTCGTTTTGGGGCAGCCTGGGGGAGGTGGGAGGAGGAGGCTGGAGGTGGGCTCCATCTCTGGACTACGACAGTCTTTCATCAAGGCTGATGGGAGGCAGATCTCTCGTGGCTCCCTGGGCATTTCTTTCAATGCCTTGCCTATTTGCTGTTAGATATTCCATCGTCAAAGGACCGGAGGTTTGGGGTTTACTCAGCAAGCTGAAATCCAGCAGTTTTACCCTGGAGCACACCCCCAACAGTCGGTCAGCTCTTTCTTCCCAGCAGGGTCCGAGTAAAACCCCTCACTCTTTAACCAGGTAGTTCAGAGGCCGTAGAGTGAGAAATTTGGGTAGTGGGGCTTTTGAGTCTTGAAATGTTTGCGTGCCAGTGGGTTGTGCAGCGAGTCTTGGTCAAAACGGGCTCCTGGCACGGCGCGGGTAGGACGTGAATTAGGTTTCTGTCCTTATTGTTAGTGTGGGAACGGGGGGAGCTGGGTGGGGGTAGGGAATCGGAGCTCTGCATCATTTTCTGTGCTGTTTGCAAACCCCTCTGAATTGTGAAAAACAATGCGATTAATTTTCTCTAGCGCAATCATGCATAGATTTAATAAGCATCCAAAGGTAGGATCCATCTGTAAAGTACGCACTGCATGCTAAATTACTTCTCTTCTGCAATTTTTTTTCTTTCCAAACCTTAATTAATTGAAGAAAAAAAAATTGTTTATTAAAGTGGGAACAGGCTAGGCTCTGTCTCTGCATCTCTGGTTCAAAAGTTCATACAATTCCCTGAAGGCTCATCTGTGTGTGTGTGTGTGTTTGCAATTGGGTGTGTGTGCGCACATCTCTCTCACTCCCAGACTTGCTCACTCTCTGCTAAGAGACAGATGCCCAGAAAGGTGCTGTACTTTAAACAAAGGTTACTTTTTTTTTCCCTTGGAAGAATCCTAACTCGGTAGCGCCCTTCCTCCTCTCCCACCCCTGCTTGTCCTTTAGCCCTTTTGGCTCGCAAAGGTAAAGCCGCTTCCAGCGCGTAGCTCAAAGCGGCGTAAGCGAATAAACAGGGGTAAGGGATGGAGGACGGGAAGTTGATTCCACAGGTGGATCCACGGTAGGAAGCGCCTGTGTGCGCCTGAGAGCAAGAAGCAAACAAACAAGGGCCTGTGAAAGGAGAGGGGTTTGGGCGTGCAAGGTGCACATGGGGAAAATATCCATCAGGGCGCAGAGCTGTGCCAGGTAAGGGCAGCGGGGAGAGCAACCTGCGTAGTGCCAAAACCGCAATCTTGTCTTCTTTCAATGTTGCCCTCTCCTTGAATCCCTGCCTGCCTCCCTGTCTCCGTCAGGCTCCTTATGTTCAGCTTTCATCCCTGGCACGCCGCGTCCTCCATAGACACCGTCTCCGGTTGCCCTCTGGGGTTCTGCTGGCTCAGCTCACCTTGCCTTCCCCTCCTGGGCTGGCTGCGTCCCTTCCCGCTGCCATCGTCCGTCCTGCAGCCGCCGTTCTGCAAGGTCACTCTGTGCCTGCCGACACGGCCGACCTGCTGCCCTCTCGCTTCTCCCCCTCCTCAGTTTGCCATTTTTTTCCCCACCGAATTTTTCATCTTGTCCCCTTGCAGCGATGTAGCATCACGGGCTGGGAAACTTGGTCTGAGCTGGTTTGCTCTTACCTGCTAAGAGCAGGAGGGCGTTGGGCTGTTCGAGGTGAAGTGCAAAGTCCCATCGTGAGGTGCAGCTCACCTGAGGACACCCACCCAAACGCCCGTCCCTGCTGCAGCGTGGCTCTGGGCAGTTGGTGGTAGGAGGTGGGTACTTCCATGGTACCACCGATCCCCCTTTTCTCAGGACGAGGAGCATCTGTCCCTCTCCACTGACCACACGCAGAGCTCAGTTCGGTTACCAGGCTTGAGGTGGGTAGAGCTGGGGAGGTGAGTCTCAGGGCTGGAGGAGGTGATGGCTGCAAAGACCTTGGAGAACATGAAGGCTGGGAGGGGAAAAGCCAAAAGATTACGTGGGGGGTCAACAGCCGATGCCAGAAGGAGGAGATGGGCCCTCAGCACCTCTGTGTCACGGTGGTGGGACTGGTGTAAGGGTGAGGTGGGACCCGCCACCTTTCTGTGTCGGAGCCCTGTGCGTGGCACCCGTCAGCTCCCGAGAGCAGAGGAGGAGACCGGGTGGTCATGGACCTCTTCCCAGCATGGCAACGGCTGCCTCAGCTTCTCCATCTGCAACGAGGGAATAAGTGCCCTTCCCAGCAGAGTGGAGGCTTGATCAGCTTACCGTAAAGACCTGTGACAGTTTCAGATGAAGGCACTAAAGTGCACCGTATATTTAGATTGTAAACTGAAAGCAAATACGCTTTTTAAATTTTTTCCAATAGCTATATCCAGTGATGTGGGTGAAGTGGTACAAACACTTTATCCGAGGCAGTTAAATTTATGCTCAGTCAGATGAGGTTTTTCAGGTTTTGATTTCCACATCCGATCTGTTTAAAGTTCTATTTATTGCAGGAGTCCTTTAATTTGAAATAATGGCATGATTTTTATTTTATTATTTTCATGTTGACAGTTGGCCAAAGACTCAGAACCACACGCCACAGATGGCAAGTCTAGTGTTGTCTTGGATTATACAAGTCCTCCAAAATAAAAATTGCAGCTGGATTTTATAAGCCACCTGGATGAGTGATCTGAGAGTGGAGGAATGGACTATTTCACTTTTCCAATAAATTTAAAAGAATTTGTAAAATAATTGCCACTTGGGTAGCAGAATTTAGCTGTACATATGTCTGTGCCCAGTGGTATCTTTATAACTGTTCACTTGAAATCCCATTCAAACTGGTGCTGAGTTCCTCTGAAAATCATGCACTGACTGCAATCCCAAGCATTCAGAAAACCGTGAGTTTTTTTTTTTTTTTTTTTAATGGTCTTTCCTCCCTTGGATTCAAGTTTCCTGCTCTTTCCCACAAACAAGGAGACGAGGAATTTGGGAGGAGTGTGAACTGAAAGTTGAGAATCTCCTGCGATTGTATTACTCCAGTTGTTGGGATTCCTGGAATATTCCAAATACAACATCTTCAAAAAATTAGCAAGAGCTACTGGTCCTGTCTGTAAAGGTCGTGCATCCAGCAGCGGAAGAAACGCAGTGGCTTTCCCTTGGAAACCTCTAGGAAAATCTTGAAGGGCCTGAAGAATGAGAAGTTGAGGAGTGGATTGGCGTGGGGAAGAGAAGTAAATTTTGTTTTTTTTTTTTAAATTAGAGGTAGGGATGATGACACCACATGGTTTGAATATGGTGGGCACCGGCCAAGAGGACACGCAGTGCACCTCCAGAATATGCTCAGGACCTGACACAGCATCGCCAGCCGTGCTTGCTCTTGCCCTACTCTGCAGCTCTCACCCCAAATAACTTTTTAAAAGAGATCCCCGGTTGGCGTCCGCTGTCCCGTCCGCCTGGGCGGGAGGTCTCCAGAGCCCCCCACCCACGCACACCCCACTTATTGCCCCCTCCCCTCCCACAGCGGCTCACGGGGACCAACCTCCCTCCGCCGCCGCGCGGCTTCAGAGCTGAGCCCGTGGTGCTGGAAATTGCTGGTGAGGAAAGGGGGTGGTGGGAGAAGGGGGGGGAAAAAAAATGTTGAGGCCGGTGGCTGTAATCATCCTAGTTGCTGTCTATTTCCTCAGACTAATAGCAGAGCGATCAGAGTCGGGGAGTTCAACCAGAGGTTATCTTTCCCAGGTACCATCTCGCCCAACGAGAATTTGATTTTTTTCTATAGGACTTTACTCCATTAGATTAATGAAATTTCAATGAGAGCCTGGCGCCCCCTGAAGCTTTGTTAACAAAACAAATGGGGATTCTGTAGGTGTGACAGCTTGCGAGGAGAGTTACGAGAAGGTGAATACATCCTCGCAATCCACTCAGCCTGCAACACATTGATCTCTATTTAAAGCACCAATCGGATTTTTGTTAATTATAAATGATTGATCTGCAGTTTTCCCCACTCCCATCGCCACCCGCCCTTCTCGTCTTACATGTGCTTTCCCCCCTCCCCAAGCCCCCAACACACTTGTAACTTCTTTGCATGCTGCATGTGGAGCTTTTTTGTTTCAAAGACAGCCCTGGAAGGCAAATTGCAGCAAGACCCAATGGCAGTGCTCTGTCTTTACTGTTGCTGTCAGCACTTTCATTGCAAACCCCATGTTTTTCATGGTTTATCAGCTGAACGGTAAAATTAACTCCACGCCGGGCGTATTTTACAGGTTTAACAAAAAAAAAAAAAAAATGAAAGCCCTTTGAAACAAACTAAGGAGCAGTAATTAAAGCGGGGAAAATACATTTGGCTTCTTCTAGGTTCTGAGTTTAAATCTGTAGGAGCTGGGAAATTGAACTGCCATTCTTAAATCACCATGTTAAACCTGGGGTTTTATAGGGGTCACAGTGGTGCGTGAGCCTACATACGGCGTGAGTATGATCCAAAGCGCGGTTAGAGACGGGGTCCAGCCGCCTCTGATTTCGTCCCTGGCGGTGATGGGCAAAGTCTCCTTTGGCTCCGGTTTTATTCCGGTAAAGTTGCTCTGGATTCGAGCAAAGCCCAGGAGAGCAGACCAAACTCTGACCACTTCTGAAGTATATTTATCTGACTACTAACGCTTTTGAAAAGCTGCGAGGTTCTTGGTTTGCCCCAGGGCTGCCCAGTCTGGTGCTCACGAGTGCTGGAAGTGGTCACCAGTGGCCCAAGAGGACCAGGTCTGTGTGGTCCTGCAGAGCCGCTCGGGTGCCTCCCTGTAGACCATAGGAAACTTCTGTAGCTTCATAAATCCAGCTTAGCCCTTGGGGAGGTGGTTCCACTTCCAGGGCACTACAAGCGTAGGGTATTTTTCATATCCGAATCATCCATGCTTACTATTTTTGCGGTGGCTTTCTGAAGCTGGCTTGGTTTGATTGCTGGGGGTGAGGAGGAGGATGGTTGTGGTTCGTGTTCTCTTTTCTCTGATGGTTTCCGCTAAGGCTGGGGCTAGGTGTGCACGAGAGCCCTTGGAGGGTACCACCATGTAAGTCAGGACCTGCTCTGCACCCGAGTCCTTGTGCCCCCGACCCCCGTTAGCGTCAGTTGGGTGAGTTGTGGCGTTTGTTTGACTCTTCTCAACTGCTTTAAAAAAAAAAAGTAAAGACAAAACCAGGGAGGTGGTGCTTCTGTGGCCTTTATTCAGGAGAATCCATCTGAAATTCGCTTGTCTTTCCTCATGCCCTCCCAAAACGTCGTGATGCTCAGCGTGTGCGGAGCTCGACCAAACCCACCGCCCCAACCAGCGACTTGCACAACCCCGTGCTTTACAAAAGACGGACGAAAAATGAATAACTTGAATTAATGCGGCAACATTTACCATAATAGTGATATGGATGGTGGAAGGTGTTATTAAAGATGTCCCCCATGAGATACTTAGTGGGGGAGAGTCTAAATTAAATGTGCTGGGTTTATTACTTAATGCTCAGATAACAACTTGAAGCAAGTGTACTTAATTTTGCTTCCTCCCCCTTCTTCTCTCTGCCCCGCGCAGACCCTGCTTGGGTTTCCAGCACGGGGGTCTTCTCCAGGAGGAGCAGGTATGGCCCATCCTTGAGGGCCGAGCTCCACGAGCTGAGATTTCCGTGGCTGGATCACGTGTTCCAGCTTGAAGGAAAGACACACGCAGTGTTTGACATTTATTTCTGTAATTAGGAACTAAATTTTGCCTCTACTGATGATGATAAAAAGGTGTTTAATAGTCTGCTCTACTTCGGAAGGCAGCAGAGGAGCTTTGCAAAGGGCTCCAGAAATCAGAGGGAAAAAAAAAAAGTGTATATTCTGCAAAAATATTATATAGCTGCCTCAGATGTTTCGGTATCAAGCTCTAATCAGCACCGATGTGGGCAAACAGATGATTGTGCTGAATTATCAAATATATTGGATTTCAAATATAAAAAAGAGTTGATTTTAAAAGATATTTAATTCTTTTCCTGTTGTCTTTTTGAATAGCCTAACTAATGATTTTCATTAGTGGGGCTGTAATTTATGTGGTCCCAGTGGGCTCTACCAAGGTTAAATAATTTAAAGAAATAAACCCCTTATCTGATGTAATATAGCTAATGAAGTATATTAGATACTTTGCGCCAGTGCCGTGTGAAATAGATCTCCGAAGCAAAACAGCAGCCTTGTGTGAGGACACAAATCTCAACATAAATATCCAAATGCAGCAAGATGCTGCAAATTTTTAAAGATATGCCATAAAATGAGATTAACGCCGGGATGCAGCCTCCGTTCTCCTGAATTACAAAGGGATATCATGGGATTGCAAGCGACATTCACATAAATAAAAAATCAATTCTTAATGATGAGGCAGGCTTGTTTTAGCGCATTACCCAGGTTAAATGGGAGCACACAGAAACAGCAAGTCCTATAAGACTAGTGGAATCATTGTGTATTAATATGATTTAGAGAGCTGCATACCTCGATGGAATAATTGTTATTATATCTATACAGCCAGATGGCACTCGGTGTAAACAGCCATCGAGCACCTCCGACACAAGTGCTGTCAGTGGATCTTTCAGGTGTTCTCTCTGCATCCCCTTCACTCATCTCATCGCTGCAATCTGCATTTCTGTGCCGGAAAAATGCTTCAAGTCTGCTAAGTAGATGCATTTTTCAGACGTAGCCTCAACTTCATCCCTCTCTCTCTCTCTTTTTTTTTTTTGGTTTTTAATTGAAACAATTTTTTTAATTAAAAAAAAAATCTCGGCTACAAATGCTTCCTAGGAAAACTTACGGAGCATGAATTTTGCCTCTGCCGGGTAGCACAGTGAATAAAGACAGAGAATTCACTGCTGCCTGGTTTTGTTTTACACTTTTACGATGACAGATGTTTTAAAAGTCCTTTTCAGCTGAAGAGCTCTGGACTTTTTGCCTTCCTTCCTTCCTTTACAAAAATACAAGAGGTGAACATTCAATAACTTACATTAGCTTAAAAAATTGAACGCTAAGAAATCAAGATGTAAAATCGTCAGTAAATTCAGTAACGCTGAATTTAATCTAGCCAGGTTAGATTTTGCATCGCATGGCTTTTATTTTAATAGATTTCAACAGTGCTTTTTTTTTTTTCTGGGCTTTTAAAGCGTGCAGTGCTTTACAGACAGGGATGGTGAAGGAGTTATTTCATTTCTCTTTATCCTTTGCCTTCTCTCACCCTCTTTCTGGCTTTTTTCTGTGCCCCAAAAGATTTTGTTCTGCTGTCCGAAAACACCAGCTCAAATCTCCTGCTCTTTCCCGTCTTGGGTGGCTGAAATATTGCCCATCCATTACTCTCCAAGTATTTCATACCTTGCGCGTAGTCTACTATAGGCGTAATTCATTTAAATTCAACTGCTGAGTTCTTCTGGTCTGAGTTGGTCTGAATACGTAACTCTCTGCTGTTCCTGGTACAGCTGAAATACTTGTATTTATTACAACTGTCCTCGGGACACCTGTGGCAGGGAACGGGGTCTCCCATGTGGAAAGGACATATGTGCTCCATACACGGAGGCAGCGTATTTTATTTTTATAGAGGGTGGGTTGTAAGGAAGGAGCCGCTTCCCCGATCGTTTATCTATAGATCAATATAGGATCTCGACTGTAATACAGCCAGCTCGCGCTGCCCAGACCGGCTCCGGATGAAAGGGTTTACATCTGCGCTCTTTGTTCGGGTCCCTTTTTGCCTGGATTTTGTAGATATTCTGTGAAATAGCCAGGGCTTGGAGAGAGGGCTGTGTCGAGAGAATCGCAGGAAGAGAATCGGAGATAGAGACTGATGTTTTCTGTCGATACGGCGGCGTTGGGAAAGCGCCGGCGTGGTTGTGACCCTGGTCAGCCGCGCAGGGCTATTGTTCCCGTGATGGAAGGGACTGTCAGGAGTGAAATATGGGCAGCGTGGCTGGCTTTCCTGTTTGAGGGAAACAGGAAAAAAAACAACCCACAGCCCAGAAGAAAAGTGAAGCCCCTTTTTTAATACTATTTACATCTTTGCTTACTTGCAGATCATTTTTCCCCTGCATGTCTGAGAAGGTTTTATTGAATCCCATCCTTCAGCTGACGGGGAGAAGAAAAATCCCGTTGCTCAGGAAGGGCCGTCGTCGTTCTTTCTCCTTTCTTTAGATAAGGGAACGGTTCTTAGGGATCTCTTAAAGATGCTTGTGCATGCTCTGCAGCGAGCTCTTAACTTACAACTAATTCATTCCCTCCTCCCAGTATTTCTCTTCATTAGATGAACAGATCCTCAGCTGTTGCAAATTGTCATAACTTCATTATGGGGTTTGGGCAATTTACACCAGCTGAAAATCTGCCTGGGAGAGTTCTGCCCGGAGGGAGAAGGCACAATTCTGTGCATGGCACTTTGACCCTGGCATTACAAATGTCCTGGATGCCTGTGATATGTTACCCTATTTGCCTCATATATTACTGAACTTCAGCAGGAGGACATGACGAAAGGCTTTCAGTCTTCATTTTGAATTTCCAAGTGTTTTCCCTTTTGTTTCAATATCACTAGAGGACGTTTTGTCTCTTATCCTTGTGTTTAAAGAAGAGGAGTTTGTAGGAAAGTAATTTTTAGGATGGTGGTTCGAGGAAGACAACAGGGTTGTGATTCCCACCGCCTTGGGGTGGGAGTAAACTGAGGCACGGAGCAGCCAGCCCCCGGCCAGGCCAAGGACGTAGGACCAAAGCAGACTGCTCCCTGATTTAGTTGCTCTTAAAGTTCTAGTATTTCATCCTCAGTAACTTTCCCCTTCTTAAAAGGATCGTCTGGCTCGTTTTGTTTAATTGCACGTTGTGAGTGGTTAATAAGGCATTGCTCCCCCAGCACAGAGCCCGCTCCACGCAGCCCTCGTACGCGTGCTCCTTGCTAACGCGGCCGGTCCTCCTCGGCGGAGCAGCTCCAAGTTCTGCGGCCTCAATTGCAGCAAAATATTTAAGCATATGCTTAAAACAGCCTTTACTTAACAAATTAAGTCAGCGGGGCTTAACCATGTGTGTAAGTACTTTTTGAATGGGGATTGTCTTTTTAAAGAGTCAGAGCCTCCATCTATTAAAGGCACGTCTGCACGCTCCCGTACTGTTTTAACGATGCGTTAAGATATACGGGCTGTTCACGTGGAGGCACTGGTACCAGAATACTTCCAGAGGAAGTAAACAAGTTGTACCAACATAAACCAGATCCGTTCTGGTCTAACTACGCTCACTTTAGAAGTATGTACTAATATAATTATTGTAATCCAGTTCAGATAAATCACAGCGGGGGTTACAGCATGCGAAAATCCATTTCTGGACCAAAGTTTTTTCCGGGACGGGGTTCACTGATAGATTAGATGCGTGTGAAATCCTGTGGCTGTTAGAAATCCTGCAAAGACGCTGCTATCTCCTTACCGAAGAGAAAACTGAGCCGCTCCATCAGCAGCAAGCAGCCCTACTGTCACATTTGGGCTCAACGGAGGAAAACGTAGTTAAAGAAGAAGCAGGGTTTCTTTTTTAAAGCTTCCAAAGGCGAGATAGAGCAATCATTTAAACAGCGCTCTCTTTTTTTTTTTTTTTAAGCCCATCAGTCCAAAATCCTGAAATAGTTTTGTTTGGCTTTAAGTCTCTCCGAAGCATTTGTGCGATTTAGCCACTCCAACTGCTTGACTCTTTACACATGCCTCCCCCCTTTTCGCTCTGATTATACTTCTCCGTGTGCTCAAGGGGAGGAAACTACTGTTAATTTCAATGATATTAACTTACATTGTTGTTTTGCTGCTCAGTAATAATTTTTATGGGGTGCCCCAGGGGCACCTCTGTTCCCTGTTATAAGATGTCACAATCTCTGGGTTACAGTATTGCTGTTCAGCTTGACTTCTCATTTCTGTTGCCTGGAGCTGTACTGCTCTCAGGAAACCGTATCATATAAATCGAGGCATCTCTGGGCATTGTATACACATATATAATTTATCTATTTTTTTTTAAATATTTTATGTATACTTTTAAAAGCTGCGTGTTGCTATTGTGTTTTTCTCACCTCCAATTATTTTTGGAGGTGCCCGAGGGCCAAATTTAGCCTGGTTTTCCACTGCAGCCAGGCTGAAGTGAGCAGGGTTGCACCAGTACCACCGAGCAGAGAATTTGCCCCAGAATAGCAGTTTAGCTACGTAACAGCATGGGTTATTTTCCGGAGGAACTTGGCAACGGTACGCGACAGTATCGAGCGAGGGAGGAAAAGGATGCTTTGGTGGCTGTGGCAGTGGACTGGACCTATAAGAGGATCTGAGCGCAGCGTCTGGCTTAGCAACGGATTCTGTGTGTGCAAATTATCTTTATGTCTCTGTCCCCACCTGCAAAATGAGGTTCATTATCTTCTGTTTAAAATATAATCTCCTCTGAATATAGACAGCCTTTTTCAACGTGTACATAAAACATCCTGCGTGATAGGGCCCTGATCTCTGCAGGGACCTCTACTTCCATACTGATATTATTTATATATGGGAGTTTTTATAAGACATTTGAAGGACTCTAGAGATTAACCATCCTTTTGTGCGATACCCGATATTGCATTTTCTGTCATGCAGCACGTTGACAGTCCCTTAGTTCTCGGCAAGCAAAGGCCATGTCAGCAGCAAGGCAAACCTACCAAGGTCTACGCGTCGGCTCCGAAGGGACCAGGCCTGCAAGGGGAAACGGAATAAATTCTCCAAGACAATTTTAGGCAAGCGGGTGCGAGTGAAAGGCTGCGTTGCACAGCCCTGAACTAGCACTTGCTAACGGAGCGAGCACCCAGCCACAGAGCCAGAGTGTTTGAATCCCATTTCTAAATCCCTGCATCTCGGTGGGTGCAGTCGCCTTTGCGTGGGTGCTCTTGAGTGATGTGCTTTTGTATGCAAAAGGTGCAGAAAGCCAAAACTACGTGGGGGGGAGGCTTGGTTGGTTTTAAACCAGTTTGGTATCAGATCGCAGAGTTCCCATGCGAGGTTAACTGTCCCCGTTAGCTACATCTGATATTGTGCCCGTGCCTGGTTGGAGTCTGCGGTGCCTCGTGTAATGCTCACGGTTAATAATTTGTATTTGAAAGCTTTTCAGTATTCATATTGCACTTTATTGTGCCTCTCAGAAATCTTCTAGTCAGGAAAAAAAAATGACAACTTAGACGAATCTTTGGCAATGTTTTTGAAAAAGCAGCCATTGCCTTTCCTTCATCGATAAAATTATGCGGGGGGGATAATTACTGTGTTTTTAACATGGTTCCTAGGACTCTGTATGTGACTGGCTTGTAGGGAGGGCTGTGGAGCTAATGCTTGTTCAGCTCGCTCTATAAAAGGTCATGCAGCTCACTCTGTATAAACATATTGCAAATATTTAGTTAAAGTGGGAATGCTTGTAAAGAAGCAACTGGATGTTTTTCATTTCTCTTGTCCCACAGTGTGTGTGCGTGTATCTGTTCTCTACATATGAGGCTGTAAAACTTTGACAGGCTTGTCTTCGTGTAGGGAAATAGTTGATGTAATGGGTAAGAGGCAGTCACCTATCCCAACCAGGCTCAGAAATTGTTAATTCAGGAGCCAGACAGATGTGTCTGGTCCAGGGAGATGTGTTTATCGAGCATATGTTTAGCTTCATGTGCTTATTCTGCAAAGGATGCTGAAATAGTTTTTTTGCCCTCTTCCAGTCAGAAGTTACAGACTGCAGCTTTGCACTGAAGTGTTTTGTGTTCGGGCCTCGGTGCAGCATTGCTGGGGCTGGGTCCCAGACGATAACTTGGTGCTTGTCCCGTCTGAGGATGGGTACCATGGTATGCTTGCGAGACCCAAATTCTCAAAATCAAGCACAAATCCCAACTGCCCAGGCTGGTGCAATCCCAGCAGAGGACGTGCGTGCCTCGGTGTTTTAAAAGCGGCGGTACTGAGGCGGTGACCGGACCTTGCACGAGGGCTGGTACGGGCGCCCGGTTAAGAGCAAGGGCAGCTCTTTCCTTAAACCGGGGCCTGGTCCTTCCCCGGTTTTGCCAAAGATGTTTTGTGAGACTGTGCCAGCTCCACCCCATTAAAGAGGTTTAATCGATAGGTGATCGGACCGATAGGCGAGTCAGCCAGAGCTGGGGACCTCCTCTCCATCATCCCCCCACGCAACAGCCAGGGTGGCAGTTCTTCCAGCTCTCCTCTTTCTCCCGATACGCTACGCAGTTATAGGGACCTTACGAGCCCTTCTCTTTTATTTTAATATCTTTTTCTTCGTACTAGCCATACCCCGTGTGACGGTCGGGGAGCAGTGGCATGTTGGAGGCTCAGTGATGTGCCCAGGGCTCTTGGGGACTCGGTAGCAGAGCAGACGTTTGAGCCCAGTCACCCCAGTTCCAGTCTGGTGCTGGCCCCAGCAGACCGTGCTTCCTATCCATCAGGTTTGAGCTGCTCATGCGAGGCCACGCTGAATTCCAGCTCCTGATGAATCGCTTTCTTCCCAGCAACACAAAACGCACACTTAGGCAGAGCACGGGTGACTGGTTTTGTGGAAACTTTCTAGAGCTGGAGTAACTCTAAAGCAAGCTGTAAATATATTCTGTGTAATGTTTAAAGGTGCCCGGGTGGCACTGTTAAATATTAATCCAGCTGTATTTCTTTGTTTCGGCAGTTTATACCCACTGCAAGGGCTGCCAGCCACAGGTGTGCTGCGGCGAGGCAGGTGAAAAATGAGGCACTGAGCTGTGGTGACATTCCTGTCCCCATCCCGGGGTGACTCCGCGGCCTGGGTCCTCGGTTTGCTTGTGCTGGTTGCCCTGCAGGTATTTATACCTGGGCAGATCAAACCAGGAGAAATGTTTACCGCACCCTTCGCTTCCTGCCAGAAACTTGCTGCTTTAATTTTTGCTTTTATCCGGGTTTCCTGAGCGAGGTGAAGTTCACACCCTCGCCCCACCGGCCTGGGTGTCCCTGCTTTCTTACTTTTTTAACCCGTTGGCCAGTTTCAGCCAAATTTAACAGTTGTTGTTTTAAAGGATTTAATCTCTTACAATTTCTATGAAATTCTGCGGCTGATGGAGAAGAGGGAATGATTAAGTGCCCTGCTTTGGCACGGGGACCGTGGCCGGCGGGCTTGGGTCTTGTAGGACCCCAGGGGACCCCCAGGGCGGCCAGACCCCGCGTGCCCCGGCCCTGGGGACAGCTTTGGGCTGCGGTCCCATCTGTGAGCGCCCAGCCGCTCTCCACCCCAGGGCTGCTCAACCAGAGCGCTGCCCCTTGCAAGCGCTCGGGGCTTGTGCGTTGGGTGTGCTCGGGCTGCTGGGAGGGTCTCTGCAGCAAACACCTCCTGCCGTAAAAACAGTCTCTCTAGCAAAAACGTTCACGTTTTGTTTTCAAATGGTAAATGAAAAAGTTTTGGTTGGGGAATTGGTAGGATGGAGAGAGATTACGTCAGGTTGTAGTTCTTGACCCGGACTTGGTTGTTGTATGAGTTTTGTTTTTTTTTTTTAACTCCAGAACTTTTTAATTAAAATAAAACTTTACAAACATGAAAAGCTGCCGCTTCCCTTTGCTAGAAAACCCGCTGCTACTTTTTTAAAAAAAGAAAATGGATCTTTCTGGCAAATAGTTCATAGCATGGATTAATCTTTGTATTGAAAGCAGGAGAGGTAAATGGCCAGATGTTTCATTTCCAAACAGGTCACAGTGCAAGAGCAGTAAACTTCTTCATGTGAAATGTCCTGCGGTTTGCGAGCGCACGGCCTCGCTGCCAGCCTGCGACAGCTGCATCGATCCAATTCGGAGCTGTTACTGTCTGCTGGATCAATGATCAGCAAAGTAAAAAGTCACTTAGTGCCCATGACACAGGCCATATCGTTAGGACCTATCGTGTCAAGGAGCCTGGTTTTATTAACTCTGTAATTACCTGTTAAGCCAAATCGGCCAATTTTATTGCACATTTTCTCCTACCTGGGCGGGGACCTTTGCCTCCCTATTAGAGCCCTGGGCATCCCTTCATTTTTCTCCGCTTCCTCTGGGGTCCTGTGCATTATTCGCCATTGCTCAGGCTGGGAGCGTGGCGAGTCGAGCGTTTACCTCCTTGCCCAAGAGCTGAGCTCCCCGCCGTGCCCGGCCGAGCGCCACGGCCCTTTCTGGGAGCAGGTTTCCCAGCAAGCCTGGGATGCAGCCCAGCGTGGTAGATGCCTTGCCCTCGGACCGACGCCTGAGGATGGTCCTCGAGCAAAGCTGGGTGATGGGAGAAGAGGGACGTCTCTAGGAGACTGCTTACAGGGTTTTCTCCACCTTGAGAGACCAGAGAATAGGATAGGAACATCTTCCATGGAATAATATTGGCACATTTTGGTGTCTCTTTGGCTTCCCAGTCTGGTTATAATTTACATGTTCCTTTTAACATCTTCTTTTCTTCCACTCCTGAGGAAGAGGAGGATGGGGGAGTCTGAGGGCAATGGGTTGCTCTGCCCTGCAGGCAGGTCTCTCCCTTGAATTTTTTTGCAGGTTCTTGGGAAATCAAGCCACAGCGCGGCTGTGCGTAGGATGGGGATAAGGGCCCCGCACGCTCTGGGGGACGTTAATGACTGCAAAGTGCTCAGACGGCTCCGGCGGCGCTCTGGGCAGTAATGGAGAGCAGGGAAATACACGGGAGAGAATCATGATATTGGTTAGCTCACTAATCCTTGCTATTAACTGTCCCAGTGGAGCCGTACCTTGGGGTCTAGGGGGGACAGATGGGGGGGTTGTCCGCTGGCGTAGCTTTGGAAACTACAGTTCTCGGGGAGGGCAGGTTGTCGAGTAAAAGGGACTGTTTAAGAAATCCATCCAGGGGAATTCACTAGCTTATTATCAAGTATAGCATCGAGAAAATCAGATATTTTTATCGCTAATCTGTGCTTTGGGCATTTGAGAGGACAGAGGAGCTGCAGGCCTGCTGTCATTTATGGATGAGCTAATTCTTGCTGTGCTGAAATTAGATGTTAAAGTAGTCCCGGCTTATACCCAGCATGCATGCAGAATTCCTGTTATGGAGCCAGCTGTGCAGATAGAAAATCTGGGAGCCCAGAATTAAATTTCTCATTCAGACCCCAGAGATTGGAGCAAGATCCTGTAAACAGCTTTCTCCATGAAGGGCAGCCTGAATGCCAGGATTAAGGCTTTGATCTTTCCCTGGGTGCTCTGGCCTGGCGAAAAAAAAAAAAAGTCAGATCTGGCAATGCTGAGAAAACCTTGTTAGGGAGCTGGGGGTTCGGTCCAGTTGCTGAGCCAGGAGCTTCATGGTCTGGGACTGTGCTGGTGCAAGGGGGAGGAGGAGGATGGAGACACCAGGAAGGTGCTTCAGGAGATGGTGAAGATCCTGGAGCCATGTGGGCTCCTACGTGCACGCAGCCCCGGTCATTGTGGGAGTGGAGAAGGCTGGATGTGCCCCTCTGCTCCTCAATCTCCTCTTCTGGTAGCATCGACAGATACCTTTTTTCTTGTGCTGCCCATAGCCTCTCACGATAGCTCTTCCTTTGCCGATGGGAGGTTGGATGATGCTTGTGGAAATACTCGAGGCTGCTTGATTCAAGAGGACCCGTGACATTAGGTGGAGGTATTTACAGCATCATGGAATAGCTTGGGTTGGAAGGGGCCTTTAAAGGCCATCTAGTCCAACCCCCCTGCAATGAGCAGGGACATCTCAACTAGGTCAGGTTGCTCGGAGCCCTGTCCAACTTGACCTTGAATATTTCCAGGCGTGGGGCATCTACAGCATCTCTGGGCAACCTGTTTCAGTGTTTCACCAGCCTCATTGTAAAAAATTCCTTCCTTATATCTAGTCTTGATCCCAGCTTTGTCGCCGGTGTCACTGGCTGACTGTACAGGAACCAGGGGCTTTGGTAGAGATCACTCTTGACTTGCAATGTGTGATCCATTTGCCTCGGTGCACAGCTGAGATGTAAAAACAAGGAGGTGAGATACCATGGGGACAAAGTTGTCCCTCGGAGAGCTGGGAAAAAGGCAAGTGTAAACCTCCGCTGCTGGTCACCGATGCCAAGTCCATCAAGTAGAGCTCATTGCTCTTCAAACTCCAAAATGTTACTCGGGGCCTCCCCTCGCTGACCGTGGCCCGGCTGACGTGCCAGAGGGGCTCGGTCTCTGGGGCTGCCCGGGGAGCGGGGCTGGCCCCCTACGCCCACGGAGCCTTGCTGAGCGCCGGGGAGGCTGCGGCCAGCGCTGAGCAAACTCGCTGTGGAATAACCCCCTCGCTGCCCACCCTTGAGTGTTTACTCTGTGCATGTTTTAGTGCTGCTGGGGTCATTGCCACTGACCCAGGGACTAGTCTATCTAGCACTAATGTCAAGAGACTGACATCCATAAAAAATTAACAAACTCCCGTTTACCTACAGGCTCTTCCTTGCCTCAGAGACAGGACGGGAAGAAGACAAGAGCAACAGAGGCAAAATGCCAGAATGATGTCCAGGGCCAAAACCAGGGCGTGCACTCCCTAGGAAAGATGAAAACTTTCAAATATTGATTAAAGAGCTCCTGCCGTAACAGTGGGATAGGTTTTTTGTTTGTTTTTGTTTTTTTTTTTTAATTGAACATGTCTGTGCTTTGCTGGAGAGCAATCTGGAAATTAGGGAGAAGTGCAATAAGGACCTGAGCAAGGGCACTTTCGTGCGGTGAAGCCCCGAGCTTCGTGGTGCTGCTGTCTGCACGAGCCGGTGGGCTCCATCCTGCCCGGTGCCGCACCGGTTTGCAGGATCTGGCCCTGCCGCTGCTTTCCCTGGGACTTCGCTCCTGCCTCCAAGAGCTGAGCCTCGGTGGGAAGCCCCCCCTTGGGGACAGCCCAGGCTCACCCCTGTCCCTGCCCTGATTTTGCACTTCGGGCTGTCTCATCCCCTCTCTCCACCTGCCCAGCGCTGCTGGAAGTCACTGCCATTTTGCACGCAGGCTCTTCTTTAGGATTTATGACCCTATAACCTCATCCGAGCACTAAGGGACCCCGCTTCCCAGCCCCTAGAGGTGCTCCCTGCACAACGTGGCTCCCCCATAAGAGCCAACCTCCACGCGCAGCCCCTCGGGCTGGGACCCCGGCCGCTGCCAGGCACGGCGGCATCTTCCGTGGGAGCAAGAACAAGCCCTTAATTTCTAGCCTCCTGCTACGGTCTGCGGTGACCGTTACCCTGTGCCGAGCTCCCACGCTGTGTGTTCCCAGCCCTCCCTCCCCTTCCCTGCTTCCCCTGGTTTTAATGGGTCTCCTCCTGTACGCTGAAGGCTGGGGGGGAGGAAGGTTTCAGCAGGGCTGGGTTTGTAGAGTGCTCTCAATGGTCTGTAACGTGCAAGCAAATCTCAGCTATAATGTAAAGCGTAATAAGCAGTTTGCAGGCTATGAATCTGCAATTAAAACAGTTATAGTTAATTTAAATAGTAGAAAATGAGGTTGATTTAATGCTTATTGATTTGGTAATGGGCACCGGCTGCATGTGACCAACTGACTCTGGGTCACAGCGGCTGTCATAAAACCACGGCACTCTTCTTTACAGTTTATTTACCCCCGCCACCTCGCCGGCCCCTTCTCACCCACGTTTTCCCTCTCCCCCAAATGAAATACATCCAGTCGCTAGGCGCTGTGACCCTAACGTCGTTTAGAGAGGGCTGGCAGCCGTACGAGGGTTCCCCGGACCCCCAGGGCTTTACATCCAGCCCCCCATTAATAACAAGGGTCGTTCCTGGTGGAGAGCCCTTCCTTGCATATCAACGGTGGCCAGACTGCGCCGATCGTCTCGCCAACAGCCATGCTAAAAATGACCATGTTCAACATTAAAGCGGTGTGTTTTTAATTAAAATTGATTTTGGACTAAGTCCCTAACTAGTGTTTCTAATGGCTGCCATTTTTTTTCCTGATTGCAAAAACTTGAAGTTTAAAAATAAAGAACGAGGCGGGAGCGATGGGCTGTTGGGAAAGGGGGGAAGGAGTGAGGTCGAGCTAAGCAGAGCAGCTGCCTTGGATTTCAAGTGTCAGAGCCTAATCGGGATAGAAAAGCTCGGCTTTTGTAACTCAGCCACGCTGACTGCCCTTCCTAAAGTTTTTACATCACTTAAGTCCCAGGTTTTTGGCGAGCGGAAGAGATTTGTTTAACTCCGTGAGCTGGAGTATCAAACCCACAGATCTAACGTTACACTGTTATTTCTCTTTTTATTAATTAATTTTTGGCAGAGTCTTTATCAGGATTCTTTTAATTATCAGCCCTTGGTACAGCATTAATCCTGTGAATACATTGAAGTTAATTCTTGGGTTATTATGTGGTTTAGCCTGCGGGAACCAAAGCTCCGTTGTAATTTGTTAATGAAAGTTGGGATTTCTCTAAGGTGCCTGTGGGTGTTGGATCCTCACTCCCAGGTAATTGGGAGTTGGATTCTGCACCTTCGTCGTAAAGTGCAATTCTGGTCCCATTTAAATAAATAAATGGGAGGTTTTCTGACCCTCTCAGGTGTGCTCAGCCTGCAGAGGCGCGAATGCCATCGCCCCACGTTGCAAGGACAGCTTTGTGGGTACTGGCAATTGGTGCCGGCGTTTGTTTTTAAATGTTACTCATCTAAATGAAGCAGAAAACCAGGAATTTCACGAGTGTGGCCAAACGTATCTGAATGTCAATCCTTGTTCCTTGGGCTATCCAGGGTTTCCTGGGGAGGCGGAGGGAAATCCCCAAACTATAGGATGGGGTGGCAAAGAGCCGTTGAAGCAAACGTGCCTTCATTTTGCCATTTTCCTCCTTTATTTTAAGCCAGTTTTAAATGGCAGGCCGGTCACTGAATGCCACCGTTTTGTTCCCATCGACTCTCAACTTGAGGTTGAGGATTTCTCTGCAGTTCGCTGCCACTGCAAATATTTAGCTAATTGCTCGAACGTGTATAAACCCGAGCAGAGGCTGATGCTGAAAATCTGCACGCTCCTGGGCTTGAGCATCCCTCTGGTTGTGCTCCGGAGATCTTCAGCCACTAATTCACTATTACAAAGATTCCCCGAAGAATCAAGGCGCGCGGTGGTTTCCATCAAAGTGGCAATGCGCTCTTCCACGGTGCGGCCCCCACCCAGCCGATCGTTTGCCTAAAATCCCTCGCGGCTGCAGTTTACCCGTAATCGCCGCAATCGGGCAACTCTCCCTTCTTAGCTCGTCCCTTAAGCAATACCAGCGGCATCTTATTGTCCCCAAAGCGGTGTCGGCTCTGCCAACGGCTGAACAGGGACTGGGGAGGAGATGAGATGAGATAGATGAACCCTCCTGGCGGAAGGGAGGGAATAAAGGGCCGGATTATTTTCTTAACCACTACAAAGTAAATTCAGAGTATAATTTAGTTTAAGTCGCTGCGGATTTGTGCAGGTTCAAGTCAGTCGAAACTTGCTCCTAATGCCCAGTTTATTTTGCTCAAACCAAATCCTCTGCCTGGGCAGAAGGAGTTAATTTTTGAGCTCGTACAGAGGGAGAAGGGGGAAATATGCCATACTGCAAACTTGGATAAAGCAGAAAAGATGCAGATGGGTCGGTCTTGCAGGAGGCATTCTGGAGCCAGGCCAGCTGCATTTTCCACATGCCGTAGGAGTTAGTCTTCGGACAGATGGGACTCTGGGGTCACCCAAGAAAACTCCAGTGAAAAGGTTACCTTGTAGGAGCATTAGACACACTTCTCGCCGGAGCGCAGGGGTCAGGCACACTCTACTGTACAGCCACCGTGCTAGAGAAAACAAACAGCCAGCAGCCTGCAAAATGTCAGGGACTGTGGGAAGCAACTTTAAAAAAATAATTAAAGGCCCCCCGTAAGCTTTTCCTGGACATAGAGCAGGCTGGAGACATCCGAAGTTTCTCTCTGCCTCCTGTTACGAGGAGTTATAACGCTGCCTGTGTTCTTGGTCTTCCAGCACGAAACAAGCTGCCGTGGGGCGAGTTGCGTGGGGAAATGGGGCTCAGCTCGCCCTTTGCAATCCAATTTCTCTCTTAGCGTGGGGAAAACGGGCTGAGCGCTTGCGTTTCAGACGCAGCCTCCTTTCCGAGCCTAGACCTCGAGTAACGAGAAAGTCCGGAGGCTTCGACCCCGAGCCGCTGCCTCTGCCCCGGCGGGGCTGTTTGCAGCAGGAGAGGCTGGGTTTTGTGAAAGTGGCATTCAGGATTCGGGCTTCGGCACCCAGTGCCAGCTTTCGGAAAGTCAAACAGATGTTTCCTCATTTAGCTCCGCGTAGCTTGTCAGTCATCCCAAGAGGGAAATTAAAATGGGCTCGGGACAGGCAAGGCTCTGTCTGCTGCAGCCACTGAAAAGGGAGATGAAAAGCTTTATTTTCTTTTTTTTTTTTTGCCCCCGTGTTGTGGGCTTGGCATCTGTATTTATTTACTCATTTTATTTTTAGATGGAATGAATCATCTCTTTGGGGCAGGGGGGCAGAAAATCCCTCTCCCTCTCTACTGCCTCTTCCACGTCAAAGCATACTTTGTTGTTTTGTATTAATTTTGCCAGCAGAATTCAGCGTCTTTTTAAGCTACTGGCTCAGGCAAAGTAAATGTGTATAATAAGCGTACTTGTAGTAATTTGTGGGTTTCAGTCTCTTCCATCTGGTAGTCTTGGAGCACTTAATGGGCGTTCTTTGTGATAAACCTGATGGAGGAGGATTATTGTCCTCATTTTTCAGTTGGGGAAACTGAGGCAGCTGCGGGCACTAGCAGTTTGCTCTCAGTCTTGCAGCAAGGTGACAGAAAAATGGAGATATTGCTGAAATTCTGGTTCTATTCAGGCAAAACACCCCCCAGATATCTACAGACCCTTGACTGCACCTAAGTCTCCTGGCCCAAATCTCATTAAAGTCAGTAGAAAAAACTCTCGTCATCCGTAGGCTTTAGGCTCAGGCCTCGGTTATGAGGTTAAAAAACAGCAAGACTCTCGTTTCCCTAACCTTTGTGCTGCTTAATTTTGCTCTGGATTAATAGGTTGTTCTGGTCTATTAGCAGCAGGGCTCGTTCGCTCTTGCCTCATTTTGCTTGGAATAATAAGACCAAAAAATTATGCCTGGGCAGAAGAGAGGGGGGCAAATAAAAGGAATCGGGATTTCACGTCCTCTGATAAAAGAGCGCGGAGCAGCACGGCCGTTCCCAAACGGTACCGTGAGGGATGTTTCGTGTTTATTTGGGTTAGGAAAAAAAAAACCAAACCAGCATCGGGAAACACAAAGAGAGGAGAGATTTGCCTCTTCCCTTTTGTTGCGGGGCACGGGGACGGGAATGCGGAGCTCCGTACCCTCCTTTCCCGGGGCTGCCGTGGCGTGTCATGGTTTTCTCAGGCTTGGGGAGAATGCTTGGGGTTTCGGGGGCTCTTTGTGAAAGGCGAGCTGTCGCCTTCCTTCCCCGAATGAATTCCCCCTCGCCTTAGGGCCCATAACCCAGCGGGCAGGGTCATGGCTGGTTTAGATGGTGCTCGCTCTCTCTCCCTGCGAACCAGCGGAGTGATGTCTGCGTTTCGGGAAAAGAATGTGTGTTAAAAGGACTAATGGTCCGACTGTCCATCAGGCCGGGCAGCCCTCGAGGTCATCTGGCGGTCAAAACCAAATCATTCCAGCCTGTTCCCGATGCTGATGGCTGGCCGCGTGGAGTTCACTGCCTCGCGTCGCTTTGGTACCCTGCGAGAGCGAGCGGGGTTGGTTTTAATTAGGATTTTTAGGAGGACATGGGGAGAGCAATGTTTTCTCCTTAGCAACTGTATTTGCATAGAGTCTTGCCTTTGAGGGCTGGGCTGCGAGGGTCTGAAGCACATGCAGTGTTCATCTTTGCTTTAGAAAGAAAGGAAGAAAATGAAATCTCCCCGGACTCCGCTCTGATGAATAGCCAGTGGGACGGATTCTGACCTCGGGGCCAGCGCGAGCGCAGGGGGAGTTTGGGAAGGCTTGCACTTGTGCGCGGGAAGGGAGCCTTTGCCGCAAAGAAAGTATTTATATGGGAAGAGAGACTTTGCTCCGCTCTGCCCTGTGTAAACACAAGCGAAAATGCTCTGTTGTCAGATGGGGAAGAAATCCGATCCTAGATTTGGGAGAGGAGATGGATTTGGGGGCTGCTCGGTTTGTCATTGGGATGGAAAAAATTCTGCTTTCTGTCTTCTGGGTGGTGCTGGCGTGGGGTTTTCTGCGTGGCCTTCATTGCCCTCTGCTGACAGCGGCGGAGGGGCCGCTGGGTCGCTGAGCCTGCGACGGATGCAGGTGGTGGAGCTGGAGCCGAGTGCGCAGCCAGGATGCAGGGCTCATCCTGGGGGGTGGAGATGCTTGAAATCATCCCAGCGTCTGCGTCCAAATTTTGCAAATGGCAGCAATTTCTGCAGCAGTCCAAACTCCTGCAGCCAGACTGTTTAGTACATTTAAAATCCTGGCTCTGGTTAAAAATGTTTATATTTTAAAATCATCCCTAATAAAGTCCAGTTTAAATTAACAAAACTGCAGAGAGAGACATCTCATCTTCTCCCGACTCCAATTTCAAGTTCTCAGGCTAAATTATTTTCCCCTGGACAGGGAAGAGAGTTGGACCTGAGGGGCTCGTTATGCTTCTTTCGCTACTTCATCAAAATCAGACAAAGCACATCGCTGTCCAGACCCTGTCGATACCTCCCACCACGGGCCTGCCTGGGCAGTCCCAGTACTTTAAACTGGATGATGGAAAGGACCGTTCCCACCAGTATGTGCAGGACTGGGTCCGTCCTGGCTCTGGCCAGCGGAAAAGGCATTAGCTGGAGGAACTGGAAGATGCCCAAAATGAAAGCTGAAGATAACGCTCAAGTTCCGACAGTGTCTCTTCCAAGCACCTCGCAAGATGTTCCTCTTAGGGGTCAAAACCTCCCTTTCCTGCTCCGCTCTAAATCAGATCATTCTTTTTCTCTGTTCTTAAATATTTCCTTAAAAAACGCCTCCTGCCTCTCCACCTTATCTTTATGCCATTGCTGCTTTATTCCTTACGTTGTTTCCCAGATAAGACCGCGTGCCAGAGGTTGGGAGTGTTTTCCATCCTTTAGCCAGGTCTTTTTAAGTCTGTTAATTGCACAGGGACACCCTTTGGCAGCAAAGGCATTGGGTAAACTGTGAGTTCATCGCTGTATTCAATCGATTCTTTAAAATTTATGCTTAATTACAAAATGGATTAGAATATAGCACGACCTCTTCTTGTAAAAGGCATTGCATTAGTTATGATTAAAATTGAATGACTGACTACACTGGAATTACATAGAAGAAAGTCCCAGAGTGGCAATAGTAATGCTTGGTCTCCTCTAGTGCCTTATGTGTATTCCCGTGGTACCTTATGGACTCTTAAAATGTCCTTCCAAAGCACTATGTAAATATAAATTGTCCATAAAATTCTGTGAATTTGGTGATCCCTGTGTCCCCATTTTCATGTCACATGCAGAGTCCAAAGCCAGAGGGAGGTCCCCAGATCTGCCCTGGGTTATGAAGAGCTTGAGCCTCAGACTCACATCCATCAGGGTGGCCACAGTTACCTGCTCTTCTCCTAGCAGTGAAATTTTAACCTTAAGACATTCCCTGCTTCCTATTCCACTTGGTAAGTGGGCTGTAATGGTTGTGCCCCCCCTCTCATTTTAACATCAGCCCTCTCTCATCTCACAGTACCACAAGACAGGCCACTGGAAGTGGACGTAGACTAAAAAGGGCAGGTTGTCTTAACACTCAGGCTTCTTGTCCTCTGTGGAACTGGGAAGTGTTGGTTTCCAACCTTCTTTTCAACCATGGCTGCCAAACTATTCCTTAAATGAGGGCGAGATCCTCAGGCAGTCTTGTAACTTCAGGAGCTGGGACCCCGAAGGTAGCGAGAGCCAACCGTGCTGAGCTGGCGATGCTGCCCATCCTCTCCAGGTGCCTGGGGCACTTCTTGGGGATGGTGCAAGACACTGATCGGAAGAGCTTCTCCGAAGCCGTCCCTCTTGCGAAGGACAGGGAGGAACAGGCCAGTCCCAGGTCTTGCTCTCAGCCAGGTGGAAGAATTGCCATGTTTTGTGGACAAGACTCTTCACCAGCACCAGAGGTTGAGATCTGGTGGTAAGGATGGAGCTTTCTTCAACGGCGCAGCCTTTTGGGCATCCCTTTCATCAGGGATGCCCTGGCAGGGCACAAAGAGGGATGCAGTTGCAGGAAGATGGGGTGCCACCGTTCTGACTTGATCCATAGCGAGCGAGGGAGACCTTTCCTGCGGTATTTGGATTTAAGGATGCTTTGATTTCAGACTGCATTCTGCCATTTCTGTCACCTGCAAGCACCAGAACGTCCTGTTATCCCATCAGCAGTTTTGTGATCTTCTAGTCTTGGTATTTAAAATGATGTTTGCTGTCAAATAGGCTAACCATTGCTGTCCATTCAAGGTTGCCCTTTGTCTTCAAGAGTCTCCAACATTTTATTGAGACTATGCTATTTTGGGAAGGGCTCGGGAATGTTGGGCAACTTGAAGATGCTTAATCAGCCGTTCACCAAAACATTGCTGGAAACATTAGTTTGGACCCTACCGTTAATGACACAGTGAAAGATATGAAGCTTATGGGCTCCATCACAGTGAGCTGTGTAGCACTGCAAGCAGATATATTTTCTTGTGGCTTAAAATGAGATTAATAGTTCAGATCGCTGGTTTCTGTTTGAACTCTGCTGGTGAGTTTGAGACAAGAGTGGAACATGTTTTGCTTTGATTTGCTCATTGATTAAACCGGATGACAACGTTCAACTCTTCCTACGCTCCCTTTTCCCAGGAGTACCTTGTTAACATTTCTGCTGTGTTTTGATGTGCTGTGGCAGGAGCTGCTAAATGTAAGGAAAAATTCCCAACTAAAGAGCGTCTGCTGTGGAAAACCAGCTTGTCTCCAGGCAGGCTGCCTGTCCAGCCTGGGACCTGGGAAGGTCCTTCTCCTTCCCAGCCTGGTGGGCTGGGACATTCTTGCAGAGCTGCTGTTCATCGGAGGCCCCGAGTGCCTTTGCTCCTTGCCTTTCTCCCATGTCCCTCCTGCTGCTCCCTTAGAGCAGAATTTGCAGCCATGGTGGCTTGGTAACATTTGCTGAAGACTCCCCCGGCTTCTCCTAGCCCATCTTCTAAAAAGACAAGTATATTTGTTATATTTCTGCACTGCTGCATTAATATAATAGGATGCTTGGTTCTGTGGTTCCTAGTTTTCCTTCATCTCCTCAATCCCTGTACCACCGTTGCGCTGTTACTCTTTCCAAGGTCTAGTACAGCAATTTTGGCATCGTTGGGTCAGGCTTGTGAAGAGACCCAACTTGGCGTTCTCCCATGAATACCTCGTCTCCCCTCCTCGCTCCTCAGTCCGCTTCTCGCCGTACTTCGTCTGCTTGCCGCTCCTCTCTGCTCATCCCTTCGGTTCAGGCTCGGGAGCAGTCGTCAGAGCAATTGGTTCTTGGTCTCAACTGACTAATTTTGAGCAAATGACTTTGCCTCGCTTTCTCTATCTGTGAAACGGGATTAATGCCATTAAGCCTTCTCATATAAAGAACCTTGAAACCTATGCATAAAAGCCCCATACAAGAGCAAACACTGTGTAATCCCTGGGTTGCTGCTTTGGCTGCTCTAACAGATTTGCAGTGGGAACCCATTTTTCTCGAAAACATCAACCTGTCATTCCTTGCCCATTTGGCAAATCCTGGAAGTTGTCCTGCTCCAGAGAAACACAACTGGGTTTGCTTAAAAACATCGCCTCTTGCCACCCATTTCAGGATGAGAATATGTAATGAGCTTCCAGCGAGTCTTCAATCTTGCCCTCCCTTGTCAGCCGCAGGTTCCACTAATTAAAAAAATGAGCGAAGTTGCTTTCCAGATAATGGAGGTGGCTCTGTTATTCTTCCTTTAACGCTTGTTCTTCTCATCACATGGTGGGTTTTATACGCGTGGTATATCTTTCCCCTCTGTCAGTCCATTTACCTGTCTCTTCTTGTCTGCGGTGACAGATATATGTTGTCAAGTATGTCCTCATGCTCCCTCCAGTTTCGAGTCTGACGTCCACTAGTCTATTCAATTAGGCTGAATTGGGAGTATAATTTACTGACCCCTCTCTCTCCTTAGCAGGTAAACTAGAAAATCATATACATGCATCTCCCGCACTCGCTGACCTTGGAAGGCAAATTTAAGAGGATTTATTGTTGTCAGCTGCAGGCAAATATTGAAAACGTTACATTTTGTCTGAAGGGGGATGCCATGATGTTTGCGCGTGTGCGTTGTTTAATACCATTTCACTTAACTCACTATGATTAATTCAATTGATATTAATTACGTTGCAATATAGGAGCAGAGACCGTAATACTTTTTCATATGGGTTTCCACCGATGAATCATTTTCCATGTGCCATTTGCTAATGGGCCCTTTTTAAAAACATTAACCAATAGTTACAAGGGGAGGCAGTCTGATCTGCGGCGGGGCTGCGTCCCGGCTCTCTCTGCCTCCGCAGCCTGCTGGCGTGTGCAGGCTCCACTTTTAATTTTTTAGGAAACGATTGTCCAAATCTTCAGATCCATCACTTTATTCGAGTGGTATAAAAACCCAGCAGATCTAATTCCCTTTCTTTGACTCTCTTTATTAGGGTATTGGTTATATCTCGTGTCCCTGCAGACTGATATTTTATTAGCTGTTAACAATGATCTGATAGAGGGAAAGAAGTTAACGTTTCGAGCTGTTATTTATTTTTGTGTGTTTGTTCCTGGGCGAGGGTTATTCTCCCCCCTCCTCTCCCGGCTTTGGACATTTCCAGCTGAGAAACCTGCTCGGGAAATGTCGCCACTGCCACCTGCTTGTGGAGCCGGGACTGACACGCACCCGCCGGGGCGATGCGGGGTGCGGGATGTGGGATGCAGGGTGCGGGGTGTGGGATGTGGGGTGCGGGATGCGGGGTGTGGGATGAGGGATGTGGGATGCGGGGTGTGGGATGCAGGGTGTGGGATGCGGGATGTGGGATGCAGGGTGCGGATGCGGGATGCAGTGTGCGGGGTGTGGGATGTGGGATGCAGGGTGCGGGATCTGGGATGCGGGGTGTGGGATGCGGGGTGTGGGATGCGGGATGCAGGGTGTGGGATGCGGGGTGTGGGATGCGGGGTGTGGGATGAGGGATGTGGGATGCGGGGTGTGGGATGCAGGGTGTGGGATGCGGGATGTGGGATGCAGGGTGCGGATGCGGGATGCAGTGTGCGGGGTGTGGGATGTGGGATGCAGGGTGCGGGATCTGGGATGCGGGGTGCGGGATGCGGGGTGTGGGATGCGGGATGCAGGGTGTGGGATGCGGGGTGTGGGATGCGGGGTGTGGGATGCGGGATGCGGGATGTGGGATGTGGGATGCAGGGTGCGGATGCGGGATGCAGGGTGCAGGGTGTGGGATGAGGGATGCAGGGTGTGGGATGTGGGATGCAGGATGGTGGGATGGTGGGATGCAGGGTGCGGGATGGTGGGATGGGGGCTGTGGGATGCAGATGTGGGATGCAAGATGGTGGGATGCAGGGTGCGGGATGCAGGGTGTGGGATGCAGGATGCAGGATGGTGGGATGCAGGGTGCGGGATGCAGGGTGCGGGATGCAGGGTGTGGGATGCGGGATGCAGGATGCAGGATGTTGGATGCAGGGTGTGGGATGCAGGGTGCGGGATGGGGGGTGCGGGATGCAGGATGTGGGATGCAGGATGGTGGGATGCAGGGTGCAGGGTGCGGGATGGGGGATGCGGGATGCAGGATGTGGGATGCAGGATGGTGGGATGCAGGGTGCAGGGTGCGGGATGCAGGGTGCGGGATGGGGGATGCGGGATGCAGGATGTGGGATGCAGGGTGCAGGGTGCGGGATGCAGGGTGCGGGATGCAGGGTGTGGGATGCAGGGTGCAGGGTGCGGGATGCAGGGTGCGGGATGCAGGGTGCGAGATGCAGGGTGCGGGATGGGGGATGCAGGATGTGTGATGCAGGATGGTGGGATGCAGGGTGCAGGGTGCGGGATGGGGGATGCGGGATGCAGGATGTGGGATGCAGGATGGTGGGATGCAGGGTGCGGGATGCAGGGTGCAGGGTGCGGGATGCCTGCAGGATGCAGGCCGGTCTCTTAGCTGCGGGCATCAATATCTTTTATTTTTAACAGACATTTAAAAACTCCTCCAGGATGCAGATTTATAAATACCTGCCCAATTATAATGTTAATTTTATTCCTCGCTTCCCTAAGCCCACCTACTATTCCTCTACTATCACAGCAGACCATAATTCTTTATTATTAGTTAGATACTCAACATCGGGCCCTGGTTTGATATATACGTCCACAGTCATATATCATCTCGCTCCCAGATAGCTCATTTCTTGTTCATATTGACGTCAATGGGAATTTTGCCATTGACTTAAATGGGAGCAGGATCAAGCCCGAAATGATTCAGTGACGGGATGACAAAACAGTGAGGTGTGGGGAAGGAGAGACCGTAAACACAGCCGTGAGATGACACGGTTACTTGGCAATGGCCCATGCACAGCGCGCTTGAACTTTTTTAAAATTTATGGTACCATTGTATAAAATAAATGACTCATCATATAGAGGAAAATAGTCTCGAGGGATTCGCTTCTTGTGGGCATCGCAGCAAAAGTAGGTTTTAAGAATAATGATGAATGAACGGGTTTTAGACTTAAAAAAAAAAATAAAAAGAAAGGAAGAAACGTGCAACTACACATTTTCGCAGGGCTGGAGATGGAAGCCCTCCCCAGAAATGCCTCTCACTTCGGTTATTTATAATGCGACAGTTTTCCCAGTTAACAGTTTAAATGAAGGGGCCGTTTCTTAAATGCTTTATTCATATTATACAGCGATTACCAGCTATAGCCATATTCCTTAATAACCTGTTATAAAGCATGTTATAAAATCCATTAGTGATGATGCTAGGAAAAGCTGTTAGAAAGCATAATGCACGGTAATCAGGGCTGTGCAAAAGTGACAAAAATGTTTGTCGTTTCATGCCGGGGTTTATATAAGAGCTAAATAATTTATTTTGTGATCAAGGCATTTTGGGTTGATTTTTTTTGTTTCATGGAGTGTTTTCAAAATGTCCCTTTTTAACATGAAAAATAAACCCATTTCAGCTGCTTAAATATTCTGGGTTTGATTAAAATAAACACTTTTTTTCCCCCTCTCTCTCACATACGATTGTGCGAGAATAAATACATAAATAAAGGGAACTTTTTTTCCACTTTAAAATTTTTGCATAAGGGAATTTTTGAGTAAGATCTTCCTGTGCAAAATTGAGTTGTTTTTCACAAAGCTGCAACGTACCTGTGCTCCAGGTTCTCGGTGTACTTGGAGGTACGGAGGGAGATGGATTTAAATGGTCTGCTTATATATTTAATATGTGGCTTTGCGGCACGGACACCCCGTTTGCTTTTTCATTTCGATGCCTCCCTAATGCGTCCCCAGCAGCACTTACTGGTTTATGGGGAATCGGTGAAATCGGTGGAGGTGACAGAACGAAGCAGCACCCGCTCCTCCGCGCTAACGAAATCCTCCTGCTCCGGCTTCAATATTTGTTAGGACTTAAGTGCTAATAATGATGCCGGGAATCCACCCGGAGCGAGGGGAGTGCGGGGGGCTGGACCCCGTTTCCTCGTCCCGGTGGGATGGAGGGGTGACCCCGCCACGGCGAAGGGGGTCGGCTCCTGCGACACGGCCGCGAACGGGCTCGGGTTGGGGCTGAGGATGTTTGGGGGAATTCGAGAAAAGCCTAAATCCCTTGTTTGCAGGATTTCTTTGTGGTTATGTGGGAGCTGTACTGGGCCAAAATAGGGCTGGGGGAATATTCTGAAATGAAGCAAATATTATGCGGGAGAGAGGATTAGCAATCTAGGGGCTGGGGTACAGAAAACGCAGGAACAAGACACAGGATTAAAAACAGCACTGGCAGGAGAAGTCCATCTAAAGCAGCACACTTTGGGCTTGTTTTAAGATCCCTTCTCCTACATTTTCTTCTCTTCTGTTCAGCCTGATTGCCGCTGTCGAAGCAGCTCTTTCAGCCTGGTTTGGCCTCTGGTTTTTGGGATGCTTGTGGGAAGAAGGGGACGGGGATTATCTGTCGAAAACGGGGTCCAGATTTGCTCTCTGAAAAATGGAGCGCATCTGTACGGGGATTGTATGAAGCGAACGCCCCAGCGTCCCCACACCATTTCACAGTCCGCAGATGCAGATTAGGTTTTATTGTGTGTGCAAATTTGAGGGTCACTCGGAAGCACCGTTTAAAATAATATCCATGGCAAATTAGTGTGTTAGCAGGGTTCACGAAGGCAAGCGGGAGTTTGGAGGTAGGACCAGGGGGCACAGGAGCTCCAGGCACGCCGTGTGTGTGTGTTGTGTGGTGTGTGTGTGTTTGTGTCTTGTCACATTCTCATCTCGCCTGTTTGTTTTTAAATCTCTTTGGCACAGTTTGGACTCAGCTCTGCTCTTGCTGTTACACAAGTGTAAATCTGAAGCGATGCCGGTGAAGTAAACAGCAATAATCTGGATCCGGTCCTGTTTTTAAATGAAAAAAAAAAAAAAAAAGGGCTTCAACCCTCTAAACACCAGTTTTAAAAATTTTTTAAATGTTTGAGTATTTGTATGGAGCACTGACTGGCAGCAAAGAGCCCTTTGGAAGGGGCCAGGATGCTGCACGGGAGGTACGGGAGCGTGAGGTACCAGGTACTCTGGGGCTAATGATGTGCTTAAGATTGAGGGCAGCCGTAAGGTCCTTTTACATGAAAGCATAAAGGTGCTTTATTGTACTTGGAAATCAAGTCCGGTATTTTAAGGAGCTTTTTGTGGAGATTTGAGCAGCTAAGCTAATTACTTCGAAGTAATGTCATGCGAAGAAAGTAGCAGGGGCTTTAATTTTCTTCCCCCCATCCCAACGAACCTAAATCCTGTGTAGTTCTTCCTCGTGTTATCAGATGCCTGAAATGAAAAGCTGTTCAGTCTTCCCTCGTTGCTCCCTTCAGCGGGGTGTACAACATCCCGCTGTAAAATAAGCCCTGGCCTCCCCCCTGCGCTGTCGGGAGCGAAGGTGAGGGGAGTTTTGTGGTTTAACTTTTTGCCTTGCACATGGCGAGTGAGAACTTTGCTTCCTACAGCACCGAGAAACCCCAGTAAACGACTTAACTCTAGGGAGAGCGCTCTCTCTTGGTGCCCAGCGTTACAGTAAAATGCTCTTATCTTTTCCCGATGCAGCATATGGTTGGGGGGTGTTGGAAATTAAGCTGTGCATTCTGCTTCATTGGCTTACAGCTGTGGCTGGGCGCGCCGCGTCTTCGGTACCAAAAGGACCCGCCGCAGAGGACCGCGCTGCTGGGCCGCGGGAGCAAGGGCAGGATTAAATCTCAGCCTAAATTTTTCCAGGTTGAGCTGGTGTTGCCTTGGGCGGGGGGGGAGCGCTCCCCTCCGTTATCCCCCCCCTCCCAGCCCTTCTCCCACAGCTGCCGGGTCGCTCGTCCCCGCGTGCCCGTCCCCGTCCCAACGCGTCCTCCTCGCTTTGGGAGCGCTCGCGCATCCCGGAGACGTGGAAATGGTCCCAGTGCCTCGGCTTGTCTGCTGCCGGAGAAACAAAGAAACTGCAGCTAGCACAGTTATTTAAAAGGAGCTGTAATATGTTACTGTTATGGGTCATTGCGGGGTTTTTTTATACTGATATTACCATTATTATCCTCTCCAGCCGTAAAAATTGATTGGTGAGATGAGCAGTCTGCGGTACTCTCTGATTCTGGCTGGGGGACTAAATCTCTCCATTCAGGTGGAGCAGAGGAGGGATGGAGACAGCCCGGCCCTGCTCCCCCCGGCCCTCCGCGAGGATCCCCTCCACGAGGATCCCCTCCGCGAGGATCCCCTCCACGTCTGTACGCGTTGTTCGCGTCCATACGATACGCAGCGGCCTCCAGGTTGGCTGCCTCGTGCAGGACCTAACGCCGAGGCTTTGACATGGGTGAAGCTCTCGCGAAGGGCACCGGGAACTTGATCTGGGTCCTGTGAAGGTGCCATTTGGGAATTCGAGTCAGGAGTGGGTGCGCACCCCTGGTTTTGGTGGGTCAGGACAGTATGAACGTGTGTGCAAGAAACGCAGGCTGAAAGTGGATTTTGGGAGGTGAAAGGGAGGGTGCCTGTGAGCAGAACTGGCCACACATCGATATCTTAAGGAATAAATAGTGGTATGCAGCGATGCTCAGAGAGTTGTTTTTATTTTTAACCACACAATTCCAGCCGCTTTTTCAAGATGACAGTAGCGTTATTTTGCAAAAAAAAAAGGGAGACTAAAAGGTAAAGAGAAGCGAACTGAATTAAGCAAGCTCAAAAGACACACACGGAGCTGGCAAAGGAGTGCAGGCGTCCTGGCTCATAAGCCGTTGGAGCAGAGCTGATCCCAAAGCGGTGATAAAAGCCCGGGCTCCTGCCTGCAGCCCTCGTGCGCTGCCTGCTCAACCCCAGTGGCATCGTACCATGTCTGGAAACGGTATTCTGGCCTGTTCTCCAATTACTTCGGTGGAGTTAAGCCAGTTTACGCCAGCTGATGAGCTGCCCTCCTGTGTGTATAATTATTCATAGAATGAAATCCAGGAAAGTTTAGATTAAGGCCATGGGTACATGAATGGGTCAACATGAGGCATTTCAGCCTGTCCTGCTTTTTAAAAGCTGCATCCACATAATGCAACCCCTTGAAAGCAATTTAACCCCAAGAGTGACAAATTTAAACCCTTGAGGAATTAGGGCTAAATTTGTCACGTTTTTCCAGCGCTTGCTTTTCAAGGCACAGCCTGCTCATTTCTCACGCCGCCGAGCGCTCAGCCTGCTGCCGGGCGCGCAGCTGCCACGCTGCCGGTTTCCTCCAGCTCTGTGCCGTGAGCTTCACGTGGCTGAGGCCGGAGCGAGAGGGACGATGGGCACGGACCGGTCCTCGAGCGCAGAGGAGGGACCCCGTAGCGAGTGGTAGCGCAGGCTGGATGTTCCCTTTGCTGGATGTTCCGTAGATGTGGAGGAGGAAAGCAGATCAGCTCTGCTGCCCTGCAGCCCGGGGGATGCTCCTGCCCAGACCTCCTCCCTTGGGGAGACCGAGCCGTGGCAGAGCAGCCCAGGGTCTTGTGCCACCAAAGCCCAGCGTAGACCCGGTTTATGTGAGCTCAACCTCGCCGGGCTTTTGTTCGCTTCTCCGCGAAATAAAGGAGAATAACACATTCCCCCTTCTGCTGTGTGCTTTAACCAACAGCTTGTTCCTGTAGCAGCCCTGGGCCGCAGGCGGGTCCCAGTTCAGCAAACGTGCGCTGAAGTCTTCTTGACTTCAATGTGCTGATGAACATGTGCTAAATTAAAGTCTCAGTTCCCGCCATGGTAGATTAAATCTGGGCTTTAGTGCTTCTGCAACTCAAGCGCTCTGCTGGTGTCTGCTCCCAGGGCTTGGCTGGTTTTAATTCCTGTTGGTGATGTTGATCCGTACAGATTTTTTTCCTGTGTCTTTGCCATGCACGTTTTTTTTTTTTCCTTCTTAAGCTAATTTTTTGCAATGCATATAACAGAGAGTGTCACCCGTGCAAAAATCTTTCCTGATCTTCCTTGTGGTGACCAGAACTCAATATCAGGCTTAAAAATAACAAGCAATTTTACCCATCCAAACCTGGGCTTGAATTTTACAGTTTCAAATCCCACAGACATCTAAAGGTGTTGAGGGCAACAAATTAATTATTTTCAGGATTGGGTTTTAATTTTTTTTAACCTGTCATATCAGTCAAAATGGTATCAGAATATATATAGCCGTCATGCCTCAACCAGGAGGCATGTGTCACGCTGAAACATGCAAAACCTGCTCATTATGTAATGAGGTTTGCATTGATTTGAAAAATATACCGTGCCAAAACCTTCACACGTTCCCCTGCTTTACAAAAATAAATAAAATAAACGGGGAAAACCTCAGGGAAAAATTTCTGACAGTCCCTGAGTGCTGCAGGGAGACGCCAGCTAGTTAGGAAATATTGCGGTGTCAGTCTGATTTCATTTATACAATTTATTTTATTGAGAAATATTGGCTAAAATAAATTTCCAAAACAAATGTTATGACTTTCCATCCTCGGCAAGCGAGGTGCCTGGATTTCTCATCAGCTGAGTGTGTAGAACCCGCCGAAAGTGAAATGCGTTCGCAGGCAGCGCAGCAGCCGCGCAGCTACCGGGGAGCGAGGGGAAGGGGATTTGAGAGCGTTAAAATAACATTGGGTCACTTCTTTAAGGATCGCGTGGGGCCTGATCGCAGGATTATTATTAATATTACCACCAAGGGCCATAATGTCGAGTGCTGAGATGGAAAGTGCCGCCGCGCTGACACGGGGGGATGCTTGAGACAGATTTCTATTTAGAGGAATCGCTCTGGGTTTTTATACTTCCCGCAGCCCGGGTCTGCGTGCGGGGCCAGCGCGGAGCACGGGCACGAGCGGCTGGTGCCAGCCGGGGGCGAGGGGATGCGGTGGCTCCTGCTGCCACCGGCTTCTGTCTTTCTCACCTTCCCCTGGGCTTTTACCGGAGCCTTTGGGGCTTTCCAGGCTCCGGCACAGGGCAGCCAAGGCTTTTGGGCCGTATTCTGCTGAAAACTGCTCATCACCTGGCTCTGCTGGGGCTTTTCCAGTCCTGGGAAGTACTCAGCTCCTTCAGTAGTTAGGACCTTCAGAGGGTCCCAGTATGAAGAGGCTGAGCATACACTCTTTTTTTAAAAAAAAAATTTGACCCTTGCTTGTTTTGAATCCACAAAAAAAAAATCTGGTCTTGGAAACTGCTTGGGATACTTTCTTATTTTTATTTTTTTCCTGTCTTCCTAAAATTCTCTGTGCCTTTGCTTTGTTTTTCTCCGTTAGTTGCTATATCGGGAATCAGGTTTACTTCAAATCAGAAACACAAAGAATTTTCACCCCGTTGTAGATGTCGGGGTCTTTGGAAAAAGGCAGTGGCCACGTCCCCTCACGAACACCTGTGATCGGGAGCGGGGTGGAATAATTGCTATTGAGATTTGGCCTTTAAAGCTCGTTTCATAGTTCAGCCTTAAAAAAACCCACAACATATCACTGGCACGGCATTCCTTTTTACGGGCAGAACCGTGCGGGCTCTAAAGGAAATATTTAATTGCGTGCTTAACTCTGTGCATGAAATTAGATGGGAATTTGTCAGTACTTTAAATTTCTCGGTGCATCAGGGCTTAAAAGTAGGCGCGGGCAGTGCTGCCTCTGTACAAAGTGTTATTTTACTGCTCCAAACACCCCGAACACCCAGAAACTGGTGGACGTCGGTGCGGTGGGGCAGTCCCGGGGGCCAGCGGGTGCTCAGGATCGAGGGGTGCTGGTGTAGATCAGAAAATGGTCCAAATAATTCAGACCGGCGTTTGGGGCAGGGGTACGTGCGACGGTCTCGCAGGGGCTGATCCGCGGCGGTGAATTTACTCCGTGCAAAATGAGCGATGGCAGGATAAAACCCGTTCTTCCCCGGCGTAAATCATGGTGTGGTGGAGAACAGAGCCCCTGTTGCATAAGTCAAACCTAGAGAAATGTGAAGACATAAAATAATTAAAAAAAAAAAAAGATTTAAAGTATGCAAACCATACTGAAAACTTGATTAATTAATTACAACCAGTGGACTAAATTCTGCTCTCAATTAACACGTGCAGCCCCATTGAAATTAATGGGGTTGCACATGTGCGCGGGCAGAAATTGGTGCGATAGGTTTATTACCAGTAAATGGCAATTAATAATGGTTCTCCTTTTATATTTTCTATTATAGCCTATTAATATTTCCAGTCCTTGGAATTGCACCGCAACCACGACAGCAGTTATGAATTAGGAGCTGGGGGAACCCCCTTATTTTTTTTTTTCCCTGAAAGAAGTTTCTGTTACCAAAAGTTTGCCTAGTGTTATTTTTATAGCCGAGTGAGAGAGAATTTACAGGGAGCTGAAATCATTGAAGCTAATTAGCTGAATGGCCCTATTATTTATCCAGGGACACGTAGTACAATAATTGCTATTGCAGGTTTGAAGCATCTCAGGGATATTAATTCCAGAGCTTTCATGTCATCTCAGTACAGTAAAACTTCCTAATGGCACCCTGAAGGTGCATAATCTCATTTTAAAACTACTTTTTCTTCTTTTTTTCTGAGGGAACTGGCAGAATCTCCTTCCATAAAAGCTGAAAAAGGGGAAGAACTCATAATATTTTCCTCATAAGAAAGCAGTTATATTTTCTTATTATTTTTTCCACTCTCTGACCTTTCTTGCTTCCCGATGATGGGCCTGCCAGAGCACTTCATCAAAAGTTTCCCTGAACTTTGATCTTCTGCCGCTCGCGGCGGAGCGGCAACGGCCGTTTCGGCAGCCCCCTGGGGACCGGGATGGTGGGGGGCTCGTGTCCCTCCTGGGGCTCCTTCAAAAAGCGGAGGAGGGATGAACAGTGGCCTGATGTCCTCATGGAAAGGACCTGCCAGGCTCCAGGTTAGTCCCGTGGTATGGAAGATGTTGGGCTTTACCTTCTCCCATGGGGCAGCCCAGGAGCTCTTGGGGGTCACCCAGCCCAAGGATGGTGCGAGGAGCTCAGGGCAGAGCCTCTGCCCCCTTCTCCTGTCCCTGCACACCACTAACAGCGGGCGTTCACCGACGATGCTGAAGGACAAAGTTTTTGGGAGCTGGGAGCAGGATGAGCTCTGCACCGGTTTGTGTTTTGGGTGGTGGAAGGTGTTTTACGCCGCCCAAGGGAGCGTGGCTCACGGCGTGTCCCCTTGGCTGCACGTCCTGCCCGGCTGCGTTAGCTGTGCTACAGCCGGTGCCTCAGTGCAGGCACCAAGTTCAAGGCAGCCCCGGCCCAGAAACGCTCCCAGTCTGGGCACGCGAGGCCAGTGCAGATGGGAGAGAGCAGTGAAGTCCCCGCAGTGTCACCATCAGCTGTGTGACATGCACAAAGCCACATCTCCCAAGCTCCTACCCCAAACTAGGGCCTCCCAGCTAAGCTCCATCCCACCTGAGTTTGCACCGTTGTATCTGGCAAGTGCTTTTCACCCGGTGGGACTAAAATAAAGCATCCGCCAGAGAGGAAAGTCAAGATGAAGCCTAAACTTCTCCATTCCTGTAGTTGATAGATGGCTCAGATTCATCCTCCCTCACTTTGGGCCATCAGACAGGAGCCTGGGTGAAGACCCCGAGACCTTGGGGCAGAGCGAGGCGTCCCCAGGGAGAGGTTTGCATCTGGCAAGAGGAGGAGGCATTTTTGCTAACGGAGGCATCTCACGTGGGTATCAAAAGTTAAATGGGGTGAGCCCAGGCTTTCGGCAGCACAGGGCTGGCCCTCCGGAGCAGCTGCGTGATGAGCGGTGAGGACAGGTCCTGCCCCAAAGTCCTTCCTGGAGCCCGGTCAGACTCTTCCAGAGATGCTTATCCGCGAAGAGGATCAGCTGTGGTACCTGTTTTGGAGGGAGGTACCTTAGAGCATCTTCACAGCCCTCACAAGGATGGGGTGCGGGTACCCGGGAGATGCTTGGGTCGCTGTGCCTACGGCTTGGGGCTGGACACCGGTGTGGAAATCAGCGTTTTTAACCAGTCAGGGTTTGCGACAGAAACGTTGATGGGCCTTTAATTAGAACCATGTGAATGGCGCTGCTTTCACTTTAATTTAGCTTGATTTAAATGACACTCGTGGGCCAGATGAACCAAAGTCACTGGAGCTACACCAATTTACACCAGCTGAGGATTTGGCAGTAAAAGGGGGGATGAAGGTGATTCCCTATACTTTGTTTTAACCCAACAATCTTTACAGCCATCCATTAAGGCGCTCCACCAGGCATTTCTCCTTCTGCAGAAGAGGTTTCAGCGGAAGAAATAAAGCTGTGAAGATTCAGTTTTCACTTTGTTTCTCGTAAAGACAGTCAGACTCCAACATAAACAACAATTTACACCCAGCATTTATTCTGGAAATTACAGTATCGTGCAGCTAACGCACACAGATAAATAATGTTTTATGGGATTCTGTGGAGTCCTTTCAGGGTAGCGGATGTTTAGTAGAATTAGAAGACTTAGAAAACGGAGAGCTCCAGCTCTAGCTGTTAATCCTGGAAAACACAAACGCAGAGCAGGCTCCCACAATTAAAAAGATAAAAATAAATTCCTCCGTGTTTACACTCTTTTCTTTAAAAAACATCTTTATTAAACATTCAAAGGGACAAGCCCTCAAACCTTCCAAGGCGGAGAGAGCTTTGCATTTGTCATGTTTCCAGCTCGTGGTGGGAAAGACTGGTCAGAGCTCCTCGGTCCTCTGAAAAAGGTATTTATTTAATGATCCCCATCTTGTCTGAGCTGCCCTGGCGCAGGCGGACCCCACACATGATGGGTAACCTTTCCAGGCACTGCTGTGGCAGAAGCGGACCCGGGCTTTATTGCTTTGCGTAAAATATCGGAAAAAAATGGCTGGATGTAAAAAATCTGTCATTTTTGCAGCGGACTCGATGCCAAAGGGAGTCAGTATGGGAAACTTCAGCATAAAACCCCTTGATGTGTCAATGGGCCGAGGGAGAAGCGTGGGCTCTGCGGCAGGAGCTGTCTGGGAGAGCTCCTGGAGCAGCTCCGGCAGCTCCCCAAGCCCAAGGGGAGCTGGGGCACATCTGATGCCAGGGATAAGGGGCCTTAAAATGCCGTATCCTCTGGTGAGGCACAGCCGGTCCTTCGGTCCTTAATACTCATTTTATCCTTGCAAAAGTGGCTGATGTGCCTGAGCAGGCAGCCCTGCTCTCGCCAGGACTCGTAGAGGCTTGGCGTCCCCGTGGCCGTGCAACCCTTCGGGCAGGAGCCAAGATGCAGGGCTGAGCTGGAGCATCCCGTGCTCGGGCTGCAGCGGAGGAGCGCTGTCAGCTCCTTTCCTCCTACAAAACTTTCACCCTTGTAGCCGGGATGCCTCCAAAACACACTGTTCATAAAATCAAAGGTCAGGTTCCAGTGTAATAAAACAGTCCAGAGCATCCATTCCCTGGGCAGGATGAAGCAACATTTAGTAAACTGTTTGAACAAGAGTCCACTTGTCCTAATTAATGTCAGCCTGTCACTATTATTATTAGTTAGGGGGTTTTAACTGCTTCGTCCAGAATTTGTTCTTTGAAGCACGGTGTCTCCCATCCGATTGCAGCTTTGTTGTAGAGCATCGCCTCCATGCTACAAATATCGCCGGGGTCAAAAGCGCCGTCGTCTTGTCAGGCTTCTCCTGCTCGTGGGATGGTGGAGGCTGAACGTATCCGTATGCTGCTCAGGCTTCCTTTCCTGTTTAGTTTGTTGCTGGCTGCGGAAATGCGGTGTTTAGGGTGGGGGTTGCTGGCCCCCGGTCCCGACTCGGCTGCGGTTTGATGTGTGACCCTGGACCAGTCTCTGCCTGCTCTGACCCGGTTACTCCACGAGTGCGTGGGGGGGTGGCTGGATGGGTTTTTGGTTTTACGGCATGTCTGTCATAAGAAGGTGGATATGGCAGCAAGTTAGGATGGAAAATTAACGCCTGGCGTTTAAAAAGTAGGGAATTAGGCTGTGGAATTCAGACTCAAGGTTTTGTGGCCCAAACTCTTGATAACAGTGGGAAAGCATCAGCCCCAGGAATGACTGTGTGCAGCCAAGGACGGGTGAGCTCTGGCGGTTTCTGAATAAGCCGTTCCTCCTGCAGAAATGCTCATGTCCTTTCTGGTCCAGAGTTGAACGTTGCAAGCCAGAAAGTACCTGGTGTGATACGAGTTGCCTGCCCAAATCTTCAAACAAGTAGAAAAACTAGTTCAAAAAGGTGACAGTTTTCCCCATTCTGCTCAAGGGAACATTAATTACAGAGCCTAAATGTGGCTTTTCCAGTATAAAGCTGTGGAGTATCAGGTCTTCAAAACAGAGGCAGCTCTCTCTGTTTCTGTGCCCCATAATACAGCAAACCCAGATTTTACATGAGGTCCTCGCGTGCCACTGTAAAGACCATGGAAAATGTGGGATGCAATATAAAATGAAGGCCGTGGAAATGTGGGATGCGCCAGCTCACATCGGACTCGTGGCCCACCTCGTCCAGTAGCCGATGCCTACAAGTGACCAGCACCAGCTGCTTTGGAGAGTCACAAGAAAACCCCGTAATGGACAGTGATGGAATAACTTGCCTATATTTAGAAATTCCCTTCTGACCCTTACTGCTTTACGACTTGAAGCATAAAGGTTTATAGTCCTTAACTTTTATCTTGCCTAATGAAGCTGCAGATGTTCCTGCTATTCGTGTAAATATCTAACCCGTATCGGTGCAGGTAAACAAGAGGGTACATTAATCCTTGCCACATCGCCTGTGATTTAGATACGCTAATGGGGGGGTGCCCGGATCTGTGGGTGGTTTTGATTTTGGCCCCATGAGAGCTGCTGGTGGGTCCTCCTGGTCCTGCTTCCATCCCCTGGACATCTCACTGGGGACTTCATAAACCCATGTATGAGACAGGCGTGGGTTTCTTTCCTTTTTGCTTGCAGATCCCATTTTCATTTCACCCTTACCCTCTCCTTTCCCCTCTGTTGTTGGCTAAAATGGACCTCAAGAGGAAGCAAACTGGCCCGGCGCGTCCCAGCTGCGAGAGACGGAGCGAGAGGCATTTACAACCCGACAGCAAGATAAAGATAAAGATGAATCTGAAGCCTCGGTGGCTGTTAGCGAGGGGAGGAGGAAACGTTTATGGCCCCATCTGCCGGCATTTCAATAGGATGGGACCGGCTTTATGGCAGGAGCCTCCAGTGCCACTTCCTTCCATTTGGGGACGCGGATCTGATTTCAAGCCGGTCCTGCTGTTTGCCCCGCTGTTTGCCCTGGGGCCGGGGCAGGAAGGAAGGAAGGGAGGGGACGGCGATGCCGCAGGGAGCCGGTGGGGTCCGTGGGCGCAGGTCGCACCCACGGCCTTGAATTCAGGATGCGTGGCGGTCGAGATTGCGGAGCCAGCCTGGAAAAGTGAGCTCCGGGGGTAATCCGTGTGGGAGCCAGGGAGCAGCGCGGCCGCTTGCCCAGCGAGCCTCTGCACTGCTCTCTCTTTCCCAATCACCTGGTTTGATCAATGATCAATGATCAATGATCAACCCCCTACGCAAACAGCGCTGCTCCTTGCACGGAGCTGCTGCTTTTTAGACCCGGAGGAGTCAAAGCTGTTCCTGCTCCTGGGGCAGCTCATGCAAGAGAGCCTAAATCAGGCTGGACGAGGATCAGCCCCATCTTAGTTTCTCTAATAATAGGGGAAAATTACAGTCATTTTGCTGTTAGGACAGAGTACCTCACATCGAAGATTATCAAGTGCTTTACAGTAGAGGTTAACTGGTGTTATCCCTGTTTTGCAGCTGGAGAAAATTGATAGTTAGAGAGGTAAAATGGTGTTTTCAGGGTCAGTGGAGAGCCGGGAGCGGCATCCTGGCAGGTTTGCTGCACTTCGCTGGGAGCCAGCACCAGGCGCCAAGCCCTCGTGCGGGGGCGTTCACCGCTGGGGTGCCGAATTGGGTCTGATTTTAAATGGCCCCCCAAATCTATGGGGTTTGCCTGCATTTTCTGCAAAATCTCGCCGAGAAGAAGTCGTACGAGCTTCCCTGAGCAGGTGATCTCTCCCCTCTCCTCCGTGCTGGCTCCGTGCTTGGCTCCGGGACTCCACAACACCTTCCACAAATATTTGCTCCATAATATGACAAGGTGCCAAAAGAGACCCAGAGCAGCAAGAAAATCTCCAGGAAAAACAATTATAACACACCTGCGATTTTTTTTTTCCCTCCAGTTACCATAGCAATAATCTTTTGGTATCTTGGGGTTACTAGGCGGCTTTCGAAAGCCTTGGCAATTGCAAACGGTCGAATCCTGCCGGGTGCTGAGCTGGTCCGGGGAGGGGAGGGTGGTTGAGCATCTTGCAGGAGCAGAGCCCTGAATGGTTTTAAACCACGTAACCTCCCACCTCGCGGCCTCGGCAAACTCTTTATGCGTGCGAGCGTGCGTGCGAGCGCAGCCCTCCCTTGAAGTGGTTAACTCAGCTGTGAAGCCTTCTATCAGCCGTAATAGCTTCAAGGTGGGGAATAAAAAATGGAGAGTGTTTAAATTGTTAATGGGTTTCATGTTCTTGTCACTGTTGAGGGTTTGTTCCCTTTTATAAACTCATAGTTTTTGGTTGACATTGCTTTTATGTGAGCCATCAGCCAGTTGGTGATGGTGTTCCTGTGTTAGACCATTACTGCCGGATTGTATTTGCAGTAAAGAAAGAGAATGGAGGCCGTAAATCTACAGCCAGAGATTTAGGGCTCTGTTTCTCTGCAGTTTAGGTCCATGTGCTCGGGAAGTCCATTCTCCTCCGGCAGAATTACACCCCTCCGAACGCTCCTGCTCCGGCGCTGATGGACGGCGCTCATTGCCTCGGTGCAGCCGATTCAGTTGAGCCTGGAGGGCGGCAGGGGATGGGGAAGGCGGGCGCCGGGCAGGGGAGAGGTTTTATTCTGCTCCGCCTCAGCCTCTAACTTTCATAAGAGATGGGGAAAGTGGAGAAGAGAATAGTTGCTCCGGGCAGGGCAGATGCTGCTCTTGCTTAGGATGGGGTCTGGTGTGCATTAACCCCTTCGGCTCTGCGCGGGGGCTACACAAGCGCTTTGGGCTCGTTGGCACAACCAGCAAAGGGGCAGAAGCGTTCACCGCGCGTAAGGATGGCCCAGGCACAAGCGCGGTCCCCTGGGATGTCCCTGCTGTGCCACCGAGGATCACCGACAGCAGCGGGGCCGGTAGACCTGCCACCACAGTCAATCACATCCCCATGGCCCTCATGTCTGTTTTCTCACCGGGTCTCCGGCGATGGACATTTTGCATGAGGAATTGTCTTGACGGCAAATTGTGCCTTTGCTGAGACTTCCCAGAAAACCTGGAACAGGGACCCAAGCGCTTCCGAGTTCTGGTCTTGGCTTTGCCCACTGATTTATTGTAAACTGCGTAAAGTACGAAGCGAAGGTGATGAATAGGTGGTGGGTTGTTAGGAGAACTAATTGCCTGCGTGGGGCCAAATTCTCATGGCCACTGGCACATTAGCCCGCTGTTTACCCCAGCAGAAGCAAAATCTGAGCCAGCTGAGAGCTGGGCACTGAGTGCTTGCAGGCACGGAGAGGTGCAGGAGGCGATGGAGCGAGTGCGTGCGATGCCTTTGCCCCGTTTTCCTGCAAAGCAGAGCTGGTGGTTGGATGCAGAGTGGGCCCTGAAAACCCCTCCAGCACATCTGGGCTTGCCCCCCTTCCCCGTGTCAGCCACAACACCAGCGTGCATGATTGAATTGCACACAGCCGCTGAACCCGTGTTCGGCCATTAAGGGCATCAGATGATCTCTTCATGAGCTGTCAGTCCAAATTGAGCCTAAAGTCTGGTGCTTAAAAGATCTAATTTTCATAATTACCCAGGACCGCTCCTGCCTGCCTCCGTCCCTCTCCCCCTCTTGCCACCCATCCGCACGCGAAAGCCGCGCCGAAGGGCACGCTCCCGGGGGACTCATCGCTGCCTCTGCTCCGAGGGGCTGGGGGGTTCATCCCAGGGTCAGGCACGGACCCTGCGCAGGGCGCCTGGGCTGCTCTGCGGCCTCCTGGACCGGTGCAGGTGTGTTTTGGGGGGGCCGGGGCCAGCAGCATCACTTGGCCCTCCTTTTGGAGAGGCGTAGGAACGCACAAATACAGCCTGGACGGGGCTGTTCCTTCCCTGTGCTGGGAGCCTAATGCAAAACTGTCAGCTCTAAGCACAGCAAAAGCCCAAGCCAGCCTTCCCCGCTCTTCCCCTTCCTCTTCCTCCTCCTCTTCCTCCTCAAAAATGAAAAATCATGACTTTTTGGCTTTCAGAGCATGTGCTGCCTGGGAGGTGGATTCAGGCGGATGGAGTCATGTGTGCGCCCTGGTACTGCACACCACTGCACCCCTCACTGCCCTCCAGGTCGAGATTGTGCTGCCCCTAATTCTGAAATGTCGTAAATGCGGGGTCTGGCTTTGTTTTCTGTCTTTAGCCTTGTGTTTTAAAGCTTTTCTTTCCTCTACAAGGAAGATGAAGCTGTGTGTTGTGAATTCACGGGACTCCAGGAGCACAGGGCTTTAAAGGAAACATTTGCGGTACTCGTGATGAAATCGCACAACTGGCAAATGGTCGCTCGTGCAGCAGGGATCTGTGAACTCCCCCTCCAGCCCGCTGCCTGCGCGTTGCTGCTAAGGCTGGCCAAAGGGGGAGCGTTCGGAGTCTGGCCCTTTCCCCAGGAGGGGATTTTACCCTCCGAGATCGGGGTTTGGGGGTGCTGCACCCCTCGCAGGTCCAGCGGGCTCACACAGGCTGAAGCATTTGACTCCAGCGCAGATACTGCCCATCTCCATGGGTCCCCAGTGAGCCCCCAGATGCACGTTACACCCGCTTAGGGCCGCGCTGCCCCGGGGACTGGTTCCTCCCTGCCCGAGTTACTGGTTTCAGTACCTCGTACCAGCCCAGGGCAAGGTGTTTCTCCCTCTGGCTGCCAGTTGTTTTGCTCTCGATGGGCGCAGGCAGCGGGGGGTCCTGCAGGCAGAGCAGGGTGATAATTTCCTGCACTCGATGCCCTCTGTGTGTATATATGTGCGTATGCGCATATATATACACATATGCATATATGCAGATATATATATTATCCTAAGTGAAGGTTGAGCACATTACTCAAACCTCAGCTTTTCCCTGAAGTCCGTTGTTTACAGAGACAATGCCTGTCCCTAGGGCTCACTCCCATAAAACCTTATTATCATATATTCCAGGGCATAAACTTCAGACGTCAGCCCCGGCACGCTGCTCCTGAGTGAAGGCGGCCTTGTTTTGTCTTCCATTTTCCTCCGGTTTTATTCTTGCTGCTGCAGTTTTTATTTTTGTTAGGATATTTGATCTGCAGGCTGATACACTTCTTATTCTTCTAATAAGATGGGAAATCCTGGGAGATCGTTAATAGGCCCTGAATACCTTTATCTGGAGCCCGTTAAAGGTTTTAATACCGCACAGGCACCACAGTCACCAAACCTGCCTTCCCAATCCGTACACTTTGCTCCTGGCTGTGCCAATGCGAATCGGGGACGGGGACGATGCCGGGACCTCGGTGGAGCCGCTGCGGGTGCCGCCTGCCGTCAGGCCGGGCTTTGCTGCCGTGTAACAGCGCCGATTGCCAGACAGCAGGAACGCTGCCCCGTTCCCCAACCTCCATGTTAATGTTCTTGTTGTCGGTTATTTCGCGATGCCGTTTCCATCCTCCCTCTCGCAGCCCCGTCACCAGCGCGGGGCCGGCTCGCCGCTGCGGTATTGGTGCTGATGACCAGATTTCACTCAGGCCCCTGTGTTTTCTGAGGGTGTTTTTTTGCGTTACTTGACTCTCTCTCCCCCTCTGTAGCGATACCTCAAGCCATGCAGAAATCTCTCTACGTGGTCTGCCAGCCTCTTGCCTTTCTCTAGAAGGCTAATCCAGCATTATAATATAGTAACAGCAAAAAGGCACCTCCTTTTACTCCCCCCACCCTGTTTCATTCTTTTTTTTTTCCTTTTTCTTTTCTTAATTCACTGTCTAGTGAGTTTCTGATTGACTCAAAGACCAATTAAAGTAAAATTTAATGGGAGAATAGATTAACTCCCTGAGGTTCCCCTGCCATCCATCACATTTTTATAGCAGGAGCTGTGAAGAAGCTCATAACTTCATGCTGTGAATGTGATAATAAAGAGGGCACGGAGAGGATTCCGATTTACTGCCGGGCTGATGTGCACCGGGATGGGATTTACTGCCCCAATCCCATCCTCCTTTTATTTGGAGGGAGGTCACCAGATCCGTACCCAGCACCGGCTCACGGAGGCTGGAAGATGGGACGGCAGGTTGGATCCTGCTCCTCCACGGCTGAGGAACCGTCTCTGCCCTTGCATGCTCGGTCTCCATCCTGGTTGCTAATAATGACAGCGAGGTGGGAAACGAGGTGGGCTTAGGGGGGCATTGCAGCTCCCTGCCGGGACCGCTGCGCCGCGGGGAGCCCCGGGAGAGGCGCGCGCGGGGCTGTCCCCTGCCACCGAGACAGGCACGAGCGGTGGCAGGGAGGTGGTGGCAGGCAGAAGCGACGTGCCCAAGGCCAGGCAGGGCGTCGGTAGCGCTGCCGACACGGGGACCTGGTGGGACGCTGCTCCCCGTCTGCGGCGTCGGGGCCTTGGGAGGGGATGTGTTGTTCTTAGCCGAGGGTCAGGAGAAACGTGAGGGTTACAAAGAAGTGTGTCTCCCCTGGGATGGATTATAAAGGGGCTGCGGGAGGAGAAGGAGGGGGAAGAGACAGGAAAAGATGCATCTCCCCTGGTGGGTTTCAGTGAAAAGGTTTGTGTGTGCAACAGCAATGAACTGAAGAAGAGGGAGAATTTATCTGGAAATAATAGAAACTATTTGTTGGATTTTCTAGGCTGAAGATCTGGAGTTAATCATTATTCCGCGAAACCCTGAATGATGTTTCTTGCAGCTTTCCTACATAGATAGTGTTCCGGTGGGAGTGCTCCTAACGGTATTTTGTCAGGCACTATCAGCAGTATTGAGCCAACCTGAGCACCTGATTATTAATCCTTTTCTCCCAGTGACATGACGGCAATCGATGTCTGAACAAGCTATTGAAACTGCAGCAATCAACTGGACTCCAGTTAATCCAATGGGATCCTGACTCGGGGCCTGGCAGAAGGAGGGTATTTTAGGGAAGCCTGAGCTCGGTCTGAGCTGTGCCTGCTTGGCTGAGCGTTCCTATAGACGCTGACGTATATAGGAGCAGGAACCGCGTCCTGCCCGGTGGCAGGAGGTTTTAAGGTGTTGTAGCACCATGTATTTCACCTGCATTATGTTATTAATTAATTGCAGGCATTAGCACATCGTGTCGCCCCTGCTGAGGAAAAATAAGGGATTTTTGCATGATTTTTACCTGCAAAGGATCCCACTCGTGAAAACACGTGTGTGTGCGTGCACACACCGGGGGCTGTGTCTGGCGTGAGATTTATGCACAGGAGGGTGCTTTTCCCCCTCCCGTGAGCTGAGGTGCTCGGGGCGGCGGGGGCACGGGTGGCCGTGGGGGGGGCAGTGCCATCTGCTGGTAAATCCGCTGCCTTTTCACCCGGGGATTTCCCACTCGGCGAGTGGAGCCGGTGTTTTTCCGTGGGCCGGTGTGTGGCGTGGGGGTCCGCTCCCATCCCCGATGCATCCCCCAGCGTCCCGGCCGGAGCCCCGAAGGGTTTGCTGACCCTGTGGGTAGCACTCGAGCGGCAGAAGCTCCTCAGAAAAATAGAAATAGAGGAAGAAATAAAGCAAAAGTTTTACCATCCCTTCCACTCTTGCTGGCTGCCAGGGAGGGGAGCACGTCCCGTCTGGGCGATGTCCATCGGTCCCTGGGGCTGTTGGGTCTCCACGTTCAGGTCACCTCCACGGCCCTGCCGAGAGCGCAGCGGAGGATTTGTAGCAGGAATTTGGGGTCTTGAGCAGGTGAATGTCACTGCTCAGCCTTGTGCATGGGCTCGGTCCTCGAGTGGACCCACAGGAGGGCAGAGATCGGGGGAAATCCCATTTCTTGACACGGCGGCCGGGCTGTAGCTGTTGCCTCTCACCTACGGCATGAAAACATGAGCTGGGACGTGTGAGCCCTGCTCAGGTCAGTGATGTGGTGGAGTCAGAAGCAGGGAGGCAAAGGCAGAGCCCTTGGTTTCGGGATTGTCTGGGAGCCTCCGTACCAGCTTGGCCCTACAGAATCACCGCGATGTTAAAAACTGGCTCCCTGCGGGCCTGTGCCCTGTCCTGCGACGTCAGGGTGGGAGAGCGGGGCTGGGCGAGCTGGGTCTTGCCCCACGTTGCTGATAGATGTTCCATGTGTAGAGAGATGGGGGACGCCTCGGAGATCCACGGCCCTCGCCTCCAGAGCTGCTGCAGTGCTGTTCTGCCACCACTGATGGGGCTTTACGGATGCACCCGAGGCTCTTGGCCACTCTGCAGCCAGCCCCGATGGTCGGTGACCACCCGCGGCTCCCCACCGGTGCCCACCCTCGCGCGGGGCCAAGCCCACCGAGCCCGGCCGGTGCGCGTCCCGTCCCCAGCATCCTCTCCTGCCAGGTGGGACAGCCTGTTTTGGGGAGGGCGAGGGCGGCTGCCGTGGGCTGTCAGCCCCAGCGAATGCTTACTAATAAGGTTGGCCATTAAGGTGGGTCAGTGATGGATGGGCTGTGTTCCCGTGCCCCATCCCGGCGTGTGCTGAGGCACTCCCTGACCAGCAGCTGCTGTACTGGCTGCCTTGTTAAGGGTCTCTCTCGGTGACATCAGCTATACATCAACCTGGCTGATGCCTTTGATTATTTGGACAGCTCTTGGCATGATGAATCGTTGGGATTGATCTGTCTTTTCTTCACGTTCGCTCCTTGCCCTGTCTCTCCTAACTCTCTCTGCTCTTCAACCACAAATCCTTTAAAGGTTAGCACCTTCCAGGGTGTCCCACTTAAACAACTCCGGCGTCTAAATCGTGGCACTGAGGAATCTATATGCCCTGATATAATTTCTTGAAGAGAGAGAGGCTGAGGTGGGATGGCAGGGAAGGGCAGGTAGCTCTGAGCTGGCCCTGGGGAGAGGTGACAGCCGGGGGGACGGCTCCGTCACCGCATAGCCGTCTTGGTGATCCACGTTGCGTGGCTGCTTCAAAAAGGGGCGAGAAACTAGTGTGTCTCAACTAACCCTGGTGCTTATTGCAGCCCAGGGAGGCTAAGGCACAAAATGCTTTCTGGGAACCTTTCCCTCCTCCCTGCTTAGCAGTAATTAGCCCTTGCAGCTTTCGGTAATCGCTAGATGTCTGTTGATGGCATGTCGGGAGGCTGCGATGGTGGGCCTGAGGATGGTGTGGTTACTGTCCCGCATCTCCTGTGTTATCCTCTCACGGGTTGTAGTCTGGTCCCGGTGAGGAGCTGTGCTGCCAGCATCCCCCGGCAGCGTCCGAACCCTCCCTCCCAGGGCCTCACCAGGATTTGCCTCCTAATGCAGCTCGCCACGTTGTCACGAAGACACTACCCCCGCGACCCTGCCAGCAGTGTAAATGGAGCTGGGCAGAGTCTCTTAAATGTCCCTCTGATGGATGAGTCCCACAGCACATTTTGGATCGTCCTCTAAAAGAGGAACTGCCTGTACCGGAGGAGTCGGAGATGCTGATGGGCATTTTCGACTCCATTCTACGAGCTTTTGGCCTTGGTTTTTGTTGAACTCTGTTATATATCCATGGGATTTGTTCCAGCTATGTTCTCCAGGGCCATCCTGTAGCAGACAGCTTCCAATGCCTGTTTTGCTCATCCACTGAGTTTTGACCTGCTGCGAGCGCTCTGGCGAGCTCTCTTCCCCTGCGCCAGTTGCTGAAGCCTGACCAAAACGCTGCGGGTGGTGCCTGAATGCATCACGCAATCTGCAGCAACCAAGGCTGGAGGAATCTATGTCCCTGCCTCATGGACCCCCAGCAGACAGTCTTGATCCCAGGGTCACATCCCTGCCTTTCTGGCAGTGCTGTGGCCAACCTTGCACATTTTATAAGCTGCAGTATCCCTTAGCTGGGAGCACCTTTGCCTGCAGGCTCTATCCGGGAGGTGCCGGCTACCAGCATCCTCTGCAGGCTGCATGATGGGGCTTGGAGGGGGTTGTGGAGCAGAGCCCGGGGGCCTGCTTGCTGGTGCATCTCCCCTGCCCATTGCTCCAGGGCTGCACTTTGCAGCCCTGGAGCCTGGAGCTGCACGGGGGATGGCTGTTTACCTGCTCTGCTTGCTCGGTGCTGGGAACCGGCTCCCTGGGTGCGCCGTGGCCTGAGCGGCAGCCAGCACGGGCTGTCTCTTTGCATCGCTTTGAACTCTTATCTGTGGCGTCTCCTGATTTTCGCTGGAGCAGACAGTTGAGCCCCATGCGGGTCCTGATAACCTTTCTCGTGTTCATTAAGGGCCCACTTAGTGCTCTGTGGGACTGAAGCGAGACAGTCTGGAAGAGAGAAGCAGCACAGGGCTTTTAGCCTGGGTAATGCAAAACTTCATCAATAATCTTCCAAACGCAAGCCCAGAACTTAAATACAACCCTAGCGCTCCCCAAACTACCCCCAAAGAAAGAAAAACCTGCAAGGTTAAGACAGAGCGTCTCCTTGTGAGCTGCGAGGATGAGTTTGCCCGGCTGCGTCCTTAACAGCGCTGTGTATGTATGGGCAGATTAACTCTTTGGGGCAAGGACCGCGTGCTGGGGGTGATGGATGAGGTGGTCTTTCCTCGCTCCCAACTGCTGCTGCTGGCTTTGGTGGGCTGGTGGCAAGGGGACGCTACCAAAAGGCAGCTGGGGCAGGCTGCAGGGTTCGCACGACGGCGTTGGTGAAGCAAGTGCCGAATTATTTGGCTCAGCGTTTTCAGCAGCGGGACACAGATCTGCCTCACCTGGCTTGAGCACGCGTGCTTGGCCGTGGGCTCTCTCTGCCCTCTCTGGTGGTGGCTGAGATCGCTGGGGCTCCCAGCATACCCACCCCGGGGCTGGGGGAGCCAGGACCCACCTATCCCCCTCTCGAGTGACTCGTTCTGATTTTCAGCCCAAAGGGAGTTGAGCCAGAGGTGGAGGGGAGGGAAACACCCCTTAAAAATTGTCGAGGTAATGGAAACAACCTTAAACTATCATATTTCAAGCATAACGCCATAATAAAAGTAACAGGATAATGATTTTTTTCAGTCCAGATATTAGAGGCCCAGATATTGATTGGTTGTTTCCCTTGTCGTTCTCGCCTCTGATGGAACTGCATTTTTTGACAGAGAGTGCAATAAAATGTACAGTTTCCAATTTGAGAGCCCTATAAATGTCATCTCTACATGCACGGTTACAAATTCTTCATGATGTTCCTTTCCCTCCCCTCAACGCCGAGAGGGTCCTCGGGGACGGAGGAACACACACTGTCTCCCTTCCTGGAGGAGAAACTTTGCCGTGAACCCGTCCCAGCTCAGTTATGTGCCGTAAAGATGAAAAGATGCTTCATTCCCATGGGAGAGCTCTCTTGGGGTTAAAAGGACCGAGGTTACAGAGTTAATATATCTTGTAGTTTTCAGATTTATAGATCCTGGGGCAAATTATCAAGCTTGCCGCAGCCCCTGGTTGTTCGGAGTTGAGCTGTCAGGAGCTTCCAGTTCAACTCCGCTGGGCAGAATTTTATTTTTAATGTTTTTCCTACAAGGAGTCGATACCTTTTGGGCAAAGGTCTGAAGAAAAGCTGAAAATTTACAGGGATGTCAAGGGAGAAATGCAGGGTGGTGGCATATGAAGTTTCATGAATGACACGGTGGCATATGAAGTTATGTGAGCCCTTTTTGCTCCCTGCTCATATTTTTGGAGGTTCAGTTTGGTTTAGTGCCTCCATCGTCTGCCCGGTCTGGGTTTTCTCCTTGGTTTAGAAAGCCGGGATTTTCAAAGGAGGCTAAAAAAGTGAGCGCTCACATCGTAAGAGATAAGGTGTCTCCTGGGGAGATAAGGCCTTTGCATCTTGCCTTGGATAGGTTTCAGGAGGGCACAGCCTCGGTCCTCTTGAATTTTCGGGTCAGCAGAAATGCCTGTGCTAAAGGCTCCGCGTGCCCAGGAGATGCAGGGAAGCAGGAGCGATGCTGCCCAGCCCCGTCGGGCAGGGTAAGGGGCGGTTGGAGGCAGGTCCTGGTGGGGAAGGACTGACCAGCGGCTGCATCCCCCCCCGAAGGCCGTTATTGGCCTTTTTTAATTTAATTTTTAAATCCCTGAACAAATTCAGGGCTGGAAAAGGGGGTCGGTTGCAGGTGCCTCAAGTGAAGTAACCGAAAGCAGGGGGAAGGCAGAGTGGCCTGATGAATGCGCTGTTCCTCCACTGCAAAAATAACAATAATCAGTTTTATATAAATCTCTTTTCCACAAAGAGACTTGAAACCACCAGCAGCATCCCCAAGGTGCAGGGGGGTACCCCGGTATGGGTAATGAGGGCAGTCACCTTCCATGAGATACGCTCGCGCTGTGACCTTCCGTTAGGTTTAATGCAACCTTTTTATTTATTTCCAATAACTCTCCAATCAGTCAGCACTCTGCCAGGTTTCCTCTAACCTCAGATCACAGTCTCATAACCGGTTTTGGGGCTTTTATTGGTCTCCGAGGTAGCCAGAGCCATTAAGCTCAGTGTTTTGATTTGATGAGAGACGTTTCAAGGGTCTCGGTGTCTCTCTCACCTTTGCCTAAACATTTCAGCCCTGTCTCTATGCCGGGAATTGGGATTGTGGAGCCCAGCCCTGCTGGTCCTCAGCTCCCCCTCTGCCAGGCAGGGATTTTAAGGCTTAGCATTAAAGGGGTGCAGAACTGGCACTGAACATTTGCCTTTTTCTCCCCGTTTTCATACAGCAGGTTACATGTGGTTAATGCCAAATCCCTAATGGGAGCCTTTACCCAGTAGGGTGCTGGAGGTCGGGTTAAGGTCCGAATGTCACCCCTGGGTCCTGAGCCCCCCAGCCAGCCTGGATTTGTAGCCAAGGACACATCTGATTAACCACATTTGGTGCTTTTTATAATAAACTCCTGATCTATAGCGTCCTGGATTTATCACTTGGTGGGTATCTGAGATGTAATAAGAAGCAGCTTCTTTTTTGGACCTGGCATTCTTTATACAGCCCTGTCACTTTCTTATATTTCCAGAGGTGGGCTACAGCCAACACGATCAATACTTTATTTTATCTCCTTTTACCAATAATTTTTTTAATCATAGTGTGTTTCTCTCATCCCCCACCTTTGGATAAATAATTACAACGAAGCAGTGCCGCGTTCAGCACTTTTTAGAAAAGTCTGCAGAGGAAAAGCGATGAAGTCAGGAGAGGGGAAGGGCGGGAGCGTGCTGGGCCTTGGCATCCCCACCACGAGCAGAAGCGGGGGCACGCGGGTCCAGCTGCTCCGAAAGCTGCGGCAAAGCGTGCCGTTACCGACCCGCTACCGGAGCCCCCTGCGCCCCGGTGGGACGGGGCTGGGGACAGGCTGCCACCCCTGCCCGCGCCCCGCCAGCCATCCCGCGTCCCCCGGGCTGGGCTGAGGGTGGGTTGGAGGGACGTGGGACCAGGGGAGGCTGGGAGAGGTTGGACTTGGCCAGTCCAACCTGTAGGACACCGGACTGGGAGCTGGGAGAGCCCAGTTTTACCCCCCAAGTCTTGGTTTAGTACCTCTTTGACTCTGCCCAAATATATTTCCTCGCCAGTCGCCTCCTCTCTGGGGTTTTTAGGATAAAAAGCTCCAGGGTTGGGACCAAAGTCTTTGAAAATTATTTTTCCGGGTGATATGACAGCCCCGCACCTTCCAGGCTGCTCTGTGCCCCTGGGCATCGCCCGCAGCCGAGGGGGCACCCCCAGACTGGGGCTCCCCAGGGGCTCGGGGGGGGGGGATCACCCCAGCCCCTCTTTGGGGAGGGCGAACCGGGCAGGGGGGTCCCCCCTTGCTCCCCGGCCCTGCTGCTGTCCCCGGGCCGGGGCTGGACCACGATGCTCTCGGCTCCTGGCTTCAATCCTGGGCTTCTGCTGCTTCCTTGTGGCGAAGCCCCGGAACGACAGGGTTCTCCCCCGCCTCCCTCCGCCCCTTCATCCCCCAGCCCTGCCCGGCCACGGCGGCCCCAGCCCCCGGGAGACCCCCCCGGGCACCAGGGCCGGGGCGGGGTGGGCTGCACCCCCTGCCTCCAGGCTGGGCTCCCCCTGCCCTGCAGCCTCAGGAGAGAAGTACTTCACCCCTGGTCATCCCTGCGCTGACCTTTGCCGGGTCCTTTATAAGTCAAAGTGGGATTTCTGTCTGGGAGCCCTTCCCGGAGACCGTAAATATGCCAGAGAAGCTGATGGAAGCACTTGATTTTAGTCGTATGTGTTTTTAAAGACCCGAAATGTAACCCTGATGTCAAGACGGGAATTCACGGGATATTTATGGTGTAAAGCTTTTTTTTCCCCTTCCTTTTCTCTCTAATTTTAGTGCCATTGCTGCTCAGGATTAAACTTGGGCTTCCCCCTCTGACACCCGCAGTGATGACCCCCCGCTCCGCTCCCCAGACCCGGGGGTATCGCCCTGGCCTGCCCCACACAGCAGCATCGCTCCTGCAGCAGCCGGGGGCTGGCATTTCCCTGCAGAGAGCCCGTTTCGGTGCCCAGCGGGACAGGGAGAAGGGGTGGCCGGGCAGGAGGAGCCCCGCTGGGGTCCGGGGTCCTGCCTGGAGCTGAGCGGAGGGGAAGGATTTCTTCGCATATCTCAGCAATGCTAATCCTGTTTATACATCGCTGGGTGATGCTTCATCCCCCCGGTGTGACACCGTTGATTCATGTTTGGCTCCTGAACCGCCCTAACCCTCGGATCCGTTCCTCCGCTCGTGTCTGGAGGGAGAAGAGGATGGGACCGGCGAGGGCTGCGTCCGGCCGGGTCTGGCGGCGGGGCTCAGCATCCCCTGGGCCATGGCCGTGCGGGGGAGAGCAGCGCTGGCGGCTCCGGGCTGGGTCTCCCAGGTGCCCCATGTCAGCGGTGGGCTTTTTTCCATGGGGAGATTAGGGAGCACAGCGCAGGCGGGAGGGATGGGGAGCGGGTGACCCCCCGCCGCCCTCCTCCGCTTGCTCGCTCCGGGGCTGCAGGGTGAAAGCTGAAAGTTGAAGAGTCCAAAACCATCAACCCTTGGCTCTCAGCTTGTGATGGGAAATGAAAATATTTGGATAAGCCGTGATACGGAGCTGCTGCTATTTACAAACCTTGATCCTGTGGCCTGCACATCAAAAGGCCTTCTTTTATAAAGCGCTCTCTGCTCTCCCGGCTCCGTTTTCAGGCTGTCAAGGGCATTATTTGATGTTCCTCTTTTGTTTGTTTACATTAATTAAGATGGGCAAATCCATCACTGTGACTTTCTCCCTCCGCGGCGGCGGGGCGAGAGCGGCCGGGGCACACGCCTGCTGCAGGTGTTCGGCGGGTTTTGTTGGGCGGGTGATAAAACACACATTTGTTCTCCAGGTCGTGTGGACAGACTGACACTTTCCCGATAAAAGCCCACCCGCCCCCCTGCCCCGACACCCACCCTGCCCCACGGTGACAAATGATTTTCTTATCTGGAACAAGGAAAAGCAGTGGCCAAGTTTCATCTCCGCTTCCCGCCCGGATGCTCGGGGCAGCGGGGTGATGCCACCGCGCTCGGCTCTGCCCGACGTGCCGGGATGGCTGGAGACCTAAGGAGAGCGCGTAACGGGCTCGGCGCAGAGCCCTCGGTCTGTTCCCAGGCTCTGCGCGCCATCACTGATGTAAAGCGCAAGAAACACTAAATTTCCTCCCTGGTTTTGCCCCATTGCGGAGAATTGCCCCCGATTTGTTGCCTCCAGCGTCCCCAGCGCCCGGCGGCATGGCCGGCAGCGCCGCTTTGCCGAGCAGGGCTTGCCACCTCCCTGCCGCGGGGTCGTGCCTCGGGACTGCTTTGCAATTGCAAGTGCCCAAAATGGGAAAATAAGCGAAGCCCAAGGCCGGCCCCAGCTCCTGGGCTTGGCACAGTCTCGTAAGGGGAAGGCGATGCTGTGCCGACGTTCCCGCTGCTCCCTGCGCGCTCCCAGCCCGCGTGCCTCCGCCTGGGTGCTGTTTCGGGGGGTTCCTCGCCTCCCCTCTGGGTCCCCCGGCTGTGCGGGGCCGGTGGGACCAGGGCTGTCCCCTGCGCGGGCTGGAGGGGAACAGGACTCGGTGGAGGGGACGGAGGATGGAGCAGGGCTCACCGCAGTGGCAGAATGACTTAACGCCGTTGCTGAGCTGGACTGGTAGGAGCAAAGCGGCGTATAAATTTCAGTCAAATTAGTTGACAGATGAGAGGCGGCGTGGTCTAATGAATTTTGCATGGGACAACTATCTCTTTCCAGTGATTTCCCTCATGTCCTGCAGAAAGTTGTCTAAACTCGCGGGGTGGAGGCTGTGCAGGGCTCGGGCGATGCAGGCTGCTGCAGCCCCCGGCCCAGCGATGCCCAGGTCCCGGGGCAGCAAACACCCCTGCCCTTCTCCTGCCCCGTGCATTACCATTGTGGTTCAGTGCTCCCTAAAAATTTGCCCCACCTTTATCATTTCCCAGCTGTCTCCCTTTAATACACATCCTTCATTTTTTATTAAATATGTCTGTTTTCTAGAAAGGGGTTTGCAGGGTTGGACCACGCTGATACTTGAAATTTAGGCAGGGGGCTCGGGAGCCCAGAACCTTTCCAAGAGGAAGCAGCTTGCTTTTTCTTCCTGTTGTTTTTTTTTTTAGAGGAGGAGGTAACTGGCACTTCATTTATCTGTGGGTTTGTTATGACTCTGGGCTAACAGATACCACACTTAGCAAACTCTCACTCTTCACTAATGGAAGATACTTTAATCTAATTACCCCGTATCACCCAACACCGGAGCCTCGAGCATCCTCCTCCCACAGCACGGGCAGGGCGCTCGTCCTCCGCCGGCGCGAGCCGCAGTCGCAGGGATGCTTCCCCATTTCCCAGTTCCCGCATGGCTCCGTGCCCAGCCAAGCTGGGACCGCCGGAGGTGGGAGCCTGGGAGGACTCACAGACACCAGATTTACTCGTGTCAGCCTCGCCTCGGGGTGCCAGACCCCGGAAAGAGCTGGGGAGCGGGAAATGCAAAAGGGGGGGTTAAACCAGAGCGGTCGGGAGGTGGAAGTTGCTGGAATAATGGTGCCGGCTTGGGAAAAATGAGGTGTGAAATCCTGGGTTACGCTGGCTGCAATGAGCCCTGGCTCTTCGCTGGTCCGACGCCCTCGGAGAGGGCGAAGGAGGGCGATGCTCCATCTTTGCTCCCCGTCGTGGGGTTTGGGGGTCTCGGGCTCAGCCGGCGGCTGTGCCAGGGGCCGGATCCGGCGTGAGCGGTGCTGAGGGGCCCGGGCTGCGGGGTGCTCCCCCGGGAAGCCAGCCCTGGGTGCTGAGCCACCCCGAGCCTCGCCGGGCGCTGCGGGGTTTGTCGCAAGGCCATTGAGGAGTGAGTTGATGGGTATATTTTAAAACCCCAAACCTATTTTCTTTAAAAATGAAGCTTTAAAAGAATTGTTAAGACTCCAAAATAAAAAATACAAAACCCCAAAGCTTGTTGCTTGCCAAAGTCTTAAGCAAGGCACCGGAGAGTCCCATTAGTCCCAGGATTTCTGAAAGGTCCTAAACCAGACTTAACGCAGAGGCTCAGGGAGGAGATTTTCTTTGATTTGATATACTGCAGCAGCTTAGTTCACATCGTGCACAGGCAAAAACTGGAAAGCTGGGAAAGGCAACCTCTGGTTTTGTTCAAAATTTGGAAGAGGGAGACAAGGTTTGGGAGGACGAAATCTGCCAGCTGGAAGGATGTGATAACCAGGAACCTTAAACTCCATCCCATCGCTACTGATAACACTTCCTTTGTTAAATAAATCAGCTTCAAATTTAATAGGATTTAAATTTTTTCCCCCTCATATATCCATCAAGTTAAAAGTAAATTTATTTTACCAATAAAATTCAAAACATTGCTTTTGTATGTTTTTATTTGAATTTCAGTCTCAGCCCATATAGTGTTCAACATTAGCTGTGAATAAAAGTTAATAATCACTTCCTAAAAACTGCATCTTTCACCATTTTGTAACATAATACAAAATTTAAGTACCCAAATAAATGTTTGTTAAGCTACATAATGACCGAAATATTTTTGCATAGAAATAGTGTGTTCTGCTGGTTAGCTGGGAGAAATGTTAAATTTACCATAAAAGCGAACTTTATCAACATGTTTTAATGGTTACCAGCTTTCCTTAAGAAAGTGAATAAAAAGTACAAATGCAAAACAATGTTCAAATGGATGATTTCAATCAAGATGTCTTGCTCGATGATTTAAATCATCGTGAAAATTGACGATTTAAATCACTTTGAGTTAAATCAACCCACCCAGGGCTCCAGTTCCTGCGTCTCTGCTGGGACCGCCGCCACCCAGAAAGCTTCTTTCATCACTTGGGCTCCTGCCTGCGGGAGCCCGAGGCTTTAAAAGGAAACATCTTTGTCCCAGACCAGCGCAAAGCGGGATCCTCTAATGAGCTCCAGACGCTCCCCGTGCCCTCGCTCCGTCTCCTCCCGGAGTTGCACTGGGAGCGATGAAGTTGGGTTAAGTCTTGGGCATGGCAGGGGGAATGGGGGGCAGGAATAATTCCCATCACCTGCCTCCGGCTACGCACCCCAGGCACTGTTTGTACTCAATGGGGAGAAGGTGGCTGTTTCTCCCCCCGATTGCAGAAGAGAGCCGAGGGAATTAGCCAAGAGGTCTGCAGATGGATCCCAGGCTGGGCTGCTAACGTCGGTGGCTGGCGTAGGGGTGGGAATACCGCCCGGCTCCCAAAGCCCCGCTCTCTGGCAGAGACAAGGAGGCGCTCGGAAATTTCTCAAGCTCTTTCAATTTTGCAGAGTTTGCATCTTATAAAAAAAAATCTCAGACAAAAAGCCAGAGCATCTGGTCAAAAGCTCTTTCTCAGGGAGGGGTTCCTCAGTCCTGGCGGTCCCAGCCCCAGGTCCTGGGATGCTGCGGAGGGAATGTGGTCGCATCGGGCTCCCGCTCCACCTATGTTGTCCTGCGTCAGGTCTCTGTTCCTGGTCCCACTCCTCATCTGCACATGTGTTTAATTGTGGCTGTGGGCGGACAAGATAATAAAAACCAGTGTAAGGCACTTAGGACCGAACAAAAGCATGTGGTACAAAGCCTCTGTCGGTACAGATTGCCTTGGCCCAGTCACATTTGTGCAGAAATAATCCTGAGGTTAAGTATGGTCTGAAATTCATTTGGTGGCTCTGAGATCCTCTCTCCTGTCTGGTGGTGGCTCCCGAAGGCGTCCCCATCCCCATCTCCTCGCGGTTGCGCTCCCGTCGTGCGAAGCACTCGGTGCCTCCTTGCAAGGGGGGTCCTGACCCGCTCAGGCTCGGGGGGGGGAAGCATTGGAGAAGGCAGCAGGTTTGGGGGAAAAAATACCCAAACCTGCTGCCTTTTGCAGATCCCCGCCGGATCTGAACGGCAGGGAGCCGGAGCGGGACAGCACCGTGTCCCGAGGGACCGGGGACACCCCAGGGCGTGGGGTCCAGGAGAAGGAGCCGTCGGTGCCGGCTTGCGTCTCAGTGAGGGTTTGCCGGTGGTTTTGTTTTTTCTAAACAATATATCTGTATCCAGATTGGCGGTTGCTCTAGCACATTCATTTTGTAGAAAGGCATCCCTAAATGGGAAGAGAATAATTTATACTGACATAAAGCACCTTTATTTGGATATAACTATCTACATTAAGGAGGTTGGATTGCTCTCACCGTATCAGTATGGTGTAGTTGAAGCTCTATTACTCGTATATAAGCTATTCCTGGCTCTGCTCCTGATTTATTTGACTAGCAGAGCTAGGCTGGGTGTGTCTAGATTCATGTTGTGTTGATATCAGAAAATCAACGTTTCTTTCGTAATCCAAGGTATGTGATGTAAATCAAGAGGGCTCCAGGGAAGGCAGGGGCATTTTATCAGTGTAAAACGAGAGGAGAAGTGAGCCCAAGGGGAGGATTTAGTAGAGAACGTGCTTTTATCATTTTACGACCTGTTGATTTTACTTTTCTAACAATTACTCAGAAGTAGGAAGCAAGGAAAAAATAGACCTGAGCCTAGATGAAAGGGAAGTGGGAGAGCCAGGCTACTCATTTGAAATGTAAGAGTTTAATAAATACGGGAAGGGCGGCTTCCTCCCACTCGCCGCCTCGAGCCCTGGCAAGGGCCTTCCTTATCATTGCAGGAGTGGCACAGATGAGACAGCGATTTCCAGCATCAAACCTGGACCTTTAAACCATGCCAGGGAGCTCGGGAATTTGGTTTGCCTTTGGTTTAATTGGATGAGGTCCTAACCCCCAGCCATCGCACCCATTAGCAAATGGTGTTTTCGGGGGGGGCTGTGCCCATGGGGCCACCGCGGTGCTTCCCATCACGGAGGGATGTCACCGGCGCGGTCCGGCAGCACGGTGTGGAGGTGCAAGGGCAACGGTGCCGGGGAACTTCTGCCGAGGAACTGACTGCCGAGGTGCCTCGACTCGCTTTTGAGATGAGACAAACCAGTGGGTAAATTGCAAATAGCAGTTAGGACTAATTACCTGCAAAATTTGTTTTTAAAGAGTGATGCTGGGTTTGAATGATGGAATAATGATCCCACTTAGTGCTTCGGTGGGGTTTTAGGCTTGGGAAGGCTGTGCAAATAGCAGCTAATGATGCTCTCGGCATCAGCGGCCAGGTAAAGGTGGGCTGCCTGCTTTCTAGAGATACGCTGCCAAGAGCTTGGTTAAATATGCCTAAAATAAGCTGATGCGATTCCCCAAGACTTCTTGTTAGCTTCTTAGCTTGCTGCGGACGTGAAAGCAAGACTAAAACCAGCCGACGTGGCTCAGCTCACCAAGGCTGGCGCAGCCGGCTGCCCCCAGCCCGTCCCAGCTGGGCAGGATCGCAGGAGCTCCCGCCACAGGCAGGCTCAGGACGGGGTTTAAGCTCTTCTGCTGCCAGGTCTGGGTGTGCAGACCCAAATCTGTTTTCCAGCACGGTGACTCAGAACTTGATCGCCGTCAGACATCTGCCGGTCCCCGCCGGCTGCCGGCTCCTGCCTCCAGAGCCCGTTGCTTGCCCCGCTCTTACCCCAGATCTCTCTTAAAATCAATCTCTGCCATGTCCAGTGCTTGGGACCGAGTATTTGGCTGCAGAAGGGGCTTCTTACGGGGTACCAGACTGGCTGGTGCCTGGGAGAAATAAATCCATTTGTAATTAGGGAATAACTCCCACCAGTTTTCTTGGGATGACCACATCGGGCGCTGAATACTCTGAATTCAGGAGGAGGCAGCGGAATGGCTCTGCCTGACCTGGTATTCAGTGACCAGGGAGGACGTGGCAGCATGTTAGAGTCAGGGTTAGAGAAACAGTAACAAACCCGTAGGGGAAGGGCCAGGGTGAAGCAGCTCGCTTGCGCACCCACCCTGCTTCTCCATGGTCTGCAGGTGCATCCCCGCATCTGGGGTGGCTGCAGCTTCCAGTACCCTCCGTGAGGTCTGTGATCCCTCTTTATCCCGCCAGCTGGGCATCTTCCCGAGGTCGTAACGGGCTGAGGTACGCCAAGAACACTTGGCCGGTTCTTGAGGACATGGTTTAGTGGCAGACTTGGCGGTGGTAGGTTAACGGTTGGACCTGATGACCTTAAGGGTCTTTTCCAACCTTAACAATTCTATGATTCTATGATTCTATGATTCTTTCTCTGAGATTTGCTCACTCACCTTGTCCCCAGCGCCGGGATGGCTCCTGTCTTTCTTACCCCTTACACGAGCAGCCTCGCTGACCTCTTCTTTATGTCTCTTTACTGGACTTGCACCGGTTTTGCCTTGCACGAGGCCGGGAAGGACAAGCACAGCAAGTTTGGGCTGCAGATTTCGTCATGCCCCTCCTGCTCCCCTCCCAGGTGGATGCTGGCTGCCAGCATCCCTCTTCCCCACCCCCCTCCTGTTCATTTTATACACAAATTAAGGTCTCAAGGGAAAGTTGTTCTTCATGTGAAACACAGCTCTACAGTTACAGGAGAGAAACGAAGTAACAATGAAAACCCTCAGGGAAATCATTTAATATTTCCAGCCTTCTCACATGGGTTCTTGACACTCGGGTCTGCGGAGGGGAAAAACTGATTTATGCCGTCAGTCGTTAGACAATGTAGAGGTGAGGTCAGGCGCGGGCATTCCTCATCTCTTCCCCGGCGCTCAGAGATCCCTTGGGCAAGGTGGAATCAAAGCATTTCAAATGGTAGAGGTCATGAGAGTGACACTGTAAGAGGTAAAAGAGCACAGCCTCCTGCCTCCTACAGAATGGCTGACACCTATATATCTTCATATTGCCATTGTTTCCGCTTGAAAAATTGCATGTCGTTTGTTTTACTTTTTCCTAACCCTCCTCTCTCCTTAAATCCTCTCGATTTTCCGCAGTGATCTATAGGAATCGTTTGTGTCAAGGCTGATGATTATGTGGTACAGAATTTTTATAGGAATAAAAGGCCTAAGCTGTAAGATGGGCTTTAGCCAACAGGTGTCTGGTCTTTTCGCAGCCTTGCCGAGACCCTGTAAATTAAAATCACGTCTGCCCTTTGGGAATTTTCCTGCGCTGATTTGTGGCTGCAGCGAGGGGCTCGGGTCAAGCAGCTCTGGGGCACGGTGTCACGATGCTGGATGGCAGCGCACGGAGGTACGGCGGGATGCCGAAAGATGATGCGGTTGGGCCCCTCAAAGCCAATATCCCCCTCGGAGCCCGAGCAGGCGTCCCAGCGGCCTGAGATGCTGCCGTGGGCACTGAGAGTTTGCGTTTGCTGCTTGGGTCCCTTCTTCCTGGCGTTCCCGTCTCTGGCTGTTTCTCTGGTTCCCTTCGTCCTCATCATTTGTTGCTGGCAGAAAAGTTCATGGATGAAATATGTGGCGAGACCCTGGTCTTGGAGGACACAGGAGGGCCCAGGCGCGCTGTACTTGATGTCTTCTGGGGGTGCCACGACTTTGTGACACCTCCGCAGCGTGGCTGAGCCCTTCCAGGTGCCCATCTGGGGAGAAAGGCCAAGAGGGATTTCTGGAGTTGGACCCAAACCACCGTGCTCACATCTGGAGTGACGTCCTACCACAGTACAGGGTAGACGTGACGACGGTCCAAAACTCCAGAGAAAATTCAAGATGGTGAAATATTTCCAATGGGAAACTCCTTGGTAGGAAATTCGCTTCTGTTGGGAATTAGGAGAAATGGATGTTGCGCATCCCCTGGATCTCTGTGTTCGGTCCTGTTAGCTCCACAAGCGGGTGTTTAATGAAGCTGGAGAACGGCTGAGCAACCTTCCTTCTGGCAGAAGGAGCAAACGCTGCTTAGCTGCGCCCTGCATCGATAACCACTGGTGCCTTCGCAAGGGGAGCAGCGGGGAGGAGAAGGGTTCCAGCTCGAGCACGCAGCGGCCAGGCTCCGAGGTCCCCAATGCTGCGTCCCATCCCCGCTGTTCCAGTGCTTTGCTTTTAGCTCACCCCAGAGGAGAGCAGAACCGTCTCTAAAGCCCCCCTGAACATGCAACGAGGGGACACGTGTGGCACCGGTCACCGTAGGGACCATCTCTTTGCTCGTACAGCTGCGGTGGAGTCCTGGCTCGAGGCTTGAGCTCCGGGCGCTGTCCCACTGCACGTACTGGGGCATGGGGGAGTGGGTCTCGTTTGTCCACGGTGGGAAAAGGACGTTTTCATTCAGGTCCTCGTTGGCAGCCCTGCAATAACGAACCCACCAGCGCAGTTAATGGGTCAGATCTGCAGCTCCTGTTGAAGCCAGTGGTATTTTTATGCAAAGATCTCGGGATTGAGGCAGTAGTTAGTAACTGGGTGGTGGTGCCTATTATTGCGTCCCCACGGCTCCCCATCCCCAAAACCCCCCAGGACCCCTCCTGGAACCCACTACAGGGCAAAGGGGGATGGGGAGAGACGGTCCCACGCAGGGACCAGCCAGCCCCGCCGTGCTCCCCCACGCCGGGGGCGGATTTCGATAAGGCTTCAGATGTCAGGCTTAGGTTTCCAAGGTGGTGGTGCAACATCAGTGAGAAGCAAATATTTGGCCAAGTGCACCCTGAGGTAAGCCGGTGTCCGGTGTAACCGCACAGCGTGCCCATATGTTATTACTTATCCATCAGCCTCTTTGAGTAACGATGTACAGGGCCAGGGCGAGGGTTGGCTTTTGTCAAAGCATATATTTCAGTGGCGTTTAAATAAACTCATCGAGCTGCACGTCTCGTGAACTTTCCTATTCCATCTGTCTGCGCCGAGCCACCCGTGGAAGGAAATGGATGAGGCCTTCAAACCTTCGCCAGTCCCCGGAAAATGAGCCAGTCCAGTTAACAATAAATGGTGGCTGGTTGGAGCACACATGAGCGGTCTAGTGAAGAAGAAAAGAAAGTTGAGCTTAATGAAGTCCCCGCGCCTGTGTCCCTGCGCGTGGACAGGAAAGGACGGGTGGTTTATAACTGTTTATTGGAGTTAATGGTAATAAATTCCTCACTTGTGATGCATTAACTTTAATGTTTTCATTACGTGATGATTTAGGTTTTCCCTTTTCACGTTGTAAATCATGTTGTCCCGGTAGCACAGCAGGTCGAATGTCTGACATAATGTTATGTTTGGGGGAGAGAAATAACAGGGGAATGAGTTACACGGATTATATATTTATATATTACATACACTACGCTTTTTTTTTTTAGAGGACTTTAAAAAATTGCGTCCTCGGGAAGCCTGTGGACGGGCGGACAGACAGACCCATCTGAGCAGGGATTTGCGAGATGCGGCTGCGAAGGGCCGGTTTCCATAGCAACTCCCCAAATCCACTTGGTGCTGAAGGGGTTTTTTTCCCCTCCCTCTTTGCTGAGTGTGAGCCCTTGGCTAATGAGCTGTGCAAATAGATATTGAGATTTAGTGGTTTTTATTTTGCAATTATAGACTTAGTGATTTGGAAGGAAACTTTTGGGCCAAAGGCTCTACCTCCTCTTTGAATTTTCTTTTCTTTTTTTTTTTTCCTTTGGCAAAGTCGGTTTAACTTCAAACTTGCTGTAAAATTTTCCAGACAGAATTAAAAAAAAAAACACCAATAAAAGTTGGATGCTTTTTTCCACCCTCTCGGGCTAAATCCCAGCCCAAGCTACGGTCAACTGTTTGCCGTTGACCGTCCCTTCTCTTGTTTGCTTACCAATCACAAAAACCACGGTCATGGACTCCTCTGAAAAAACAGCAATGAATCCAACACTAACTCGGCGTCTAACAAAGGTCCATCTGTACGTCCCCGATTTGTTTGTGTTCGGTCACTAATTGCGGTCCAACGAGGACGTTGGGGGCAACACAGTTAATTAGGCACCGTTAATCCCAGGTGAGAATTGCGGTTTTCTTGAGTGACTTCCATGGATTTTGTGTTCGCTCCTGACTGTCAGCACTTGTCAAAAGCCTCCGCCGTTGCCTGGGACCAGTTAATCTTGGTTCCTGCCTTCAATACTGGTCTGTACTGGCTGCTACAAGAGAGCATTTAGCAATTGCCCACCTGTCCCAAAGGCTGCTCTGGGTTTAGCTGCAGTTTTTGGGTGGGCTCTTTGGGTTGGGATGCCTTGTAGCATCCGAGGGCTCCGGAGCCTAAGGACGACTGATCCCAAAGCTGAAAAGAGGGATATTTCAGTTGATAATTTCCTCTCGATAATTTGTTGCCATTGATTTTTAACTGCCTCCTGCTTGCTGACTAGCTTTCCGTCTAGGTAGTTATCCTGGGGTGGATGCCTACACTCTGAATTTTGCTTACTAGCCTCTTCTGAAAAGTCAGGCTGAAGCCTGAATAAATCTTCTCTGCTGTGCTTTGCCTTTTCTTCATCTACTTTCTTATTTTCCTGCTCAAAAACATGCAATAAAATTAGTCTGGCACAAGATCTATTTCATGTGATCCATGTTGGCAATTGTTTAGTTCCCCATTTTCTTTGAAATAGTTGCTCATTTCGTTCCCGTCGTTATAAATGATCCCCAGCCATTTCCAAAGCACTGAAAGTATCGGTGACGTTCCCGAGGCACGGAGGGAAGCGTGTCCAAGGGGCACCGAGGGCCTGGGAGCCACCGAGGAGATGTGCTGTGACCTGGAGCAGGGGGACGAGGAGGCAGGGACCAGGGGGACCACGCTGATGGACGGTGGCTCGCTTCCCACGGTGGCCTTTCTCCTCCTGCTCCCTTTGGGCAGGACATCGGTCCGTGCCTGTTGCTGGCTGCTTCGCCAGGCTGCAGCATCTGCGTGGCACTGGAAAGGTCCTGCCCGGCTGTGCCCGATGGATCCAGCCTCCATCAGCTGGAGCCTGGAGCCACAGGGCCAAGCTTGCTCCTGTCCAACCATGGGGGACTGGACCACGGGGTAGGTCTGGCTGGTAACTTTAATTAAGGGTACCCGGGAAGAGGGTTTGGGGGGGATCTGCCCCCGCACGGATCGTGATGCGAGAAAGCAGAGATGCTTCCAAGGCCCTCTTGATCTTGGAAAAAGGTAACGGTTTAAATACGGGAAGCATTCTCCCATCGGAGACCGAAAGGAGCATGGCTCACAAACAGCTCCTTCTTTTTGCATGTATGAAACTTGCATTTGATTAAACCCACAAACGCTGCTCGGCAGTGGCCATCAGTGCCTTTAGCCCCAGCAGCCACATCCTGGACCCGTTTGCCGTGGCAAACCTTGGTGGCGGGTGAGATTTCTAAAAGCTTTCAGCATTTCCCGAGCCCGTCTCGCTTTGAAGCCGGTGGGAGGGGTTGTTTGTCTCTTTCTGATTGTTTTTTTTCTCATTAGCTTCAATGGAAAAAGAGCGCAGCCACCACGGAGGGCTTTGGGAAATCACAGCCGATTGTGCTCTGGTTTGAAATGTATTTGGGTGTTCCCTGCGACGTACCCGGGAGCAGAATCTGCTCTTGGCACATTTGAGCCTGGTGAATAAGCTGGAGGATGGGGAATTAGCTGTAACCGTCGTGCCTCCGTGCTCCATCCCTTTGAACAGTCGGTTGATGTGACAGCGTGGGCACCGACGCGGCCCCCGGGCATGTTTGGCTGCAGCTACTGTGACATTTTGTGCAGCTGGTGTGCATGACTCAGAGACCAAAGGGGCGAGAGCTGAAATCCAGAGGTCCTTGAGGACATGGCGAGGACGGGGTGGAACGGTCACGGCGCTCGGCAGCCAAACTCCTTGAAACTTTGCCCAAAAGATGCTGTTTGGTCAGCAAAGTCAGAGGCTCGGTGGGCGACCTGGGTCTGCCCCTGTGCCAGCCTGATGTAGGAGTGAAGACTTTGAGGCTGAGAGCATCCTTCCGGGGGATGCAAATCACAGTAAAGGTTGAGGTGCAATAAAGAGGGGAAAGGAAAGAGCTGGTGTCTGCTCCTGCACCCGTGGGTGGGGGCCTCTGGCTCCAGTTTTCTCCCACTCCTGAAATGCTACAGCTTTGTACCCTCTGCAGAAAAGTGGTCTCCACGATTATGGCACAGAGCTATTCCCGGTTCAGCCCTTCTGCGGTAGGCTCCAGATGGAGCAATGTGGATCGCGGATTGGGAAATTCATCTGCGGGAAGACCCTTAGGGGGTGAGCAGCTCCCTTGGGAGCCAGGCTTGAGAGGCCGCAGAGGATGGAGGAGAGGCCACGAAGGTTTTGGTGGCACTGGGAGGTGTCTGGGGAAGGTCAGGGCTCATCGGGCTCAGCCACGGAGCACGGCATGGGGTGGGGGGACAGCACTGCCAGTACCAGCCGTCTGCTGGGCAAAGGGTGGGCTGGGGGAGAGATGCCAGAGTGGAAGGGACCACTGAGACCATCCAAACCCAGCCACAGCCCTGCCGTGCCGGCACAGATGTGTCTCTCTCAGATGAATTTAAGGCCTTTTCTTTCTCTGTTTTTATAAATGGTGAATGGTCATTAGTGGTTGGAACAGATGACCAGGCGACGGGCTGGCTTTTCCATCGCTTGGAGTCCTAGATGTGGTGAGCTGTGGTTTACCTGCCAGCTGTGTGGTCCTGGGGCAGAGGCATCTGGCAGAGGCTGCCTGGGCAAAAGCACCCTCTGCCCTGGGAGAGCAGAGAGCTCCCACCTAGCCTCTCTGGATCTTCTGGGTGTCCATTAGGATGGTTTAAAGAAATAAAAAACCCCAGGGGCTGTCTTTGCAGGTTGATTTAGCTATCTGCTGCTAGCAAAAGCTATCTGGATTGTTGTTAGGGGCAGGCTGGGGACACGGGGAGGGACGGGGCACCCCGTGTAGCCCCAGCCCCGTCTGCAGCCAGGCAGAGCCCCCAGCACCGCGTCCCCCGCACTCACCCACCTCGCGCAGATTTAATCTTCCTGGCTCTGCGTTAGCAGGGCTGCATTAGAGAGGCTGCGTGCAACACAGAGGCTACAGCTGCCATCTTCATGTCATATTCTGTAAAACTTAAAATTTCCAGAGCCCTGTGCAATCAAATCAGCCCTCGCAACCCCTCCTTAATTGTATTAGTTTGTCTGAGCAGCCACTGAGCATTTAAGAAGAAGGGAGTCTCCTTTCATTCTGATTTTCCTGCTGGGAAACTGAGGCACGGTGTCTCTTACAGAGCGGGAGAGATTTGGGCTCCTGATGGTGTTTCGGAGGCGATGCCGCAGAGGTGCCCCGGCCCCAGGGAGCTGCCAGCCTGGCAGATCCTGGGATCCAGGGCCACAAATAACCTGAAACATGGGATCTGCTTATGTGGAAAATTGATCTTAAATAGGGCAAAGCACAACTGAGAAGGCAGTAGCTACCCCAGGGGTCCTGCCTGCTTACAGGCAAGCACCAAGAAATGATGGGCAAAGAGAGAGGATGCGGGGCTGGAAGAGGTGGTTGCTGGCTCCCATCGCATCCGTGCTGCTTCCCCGCTTCGGTTGCTCTTTGTGGTGTTTGAAAGGTCCTTGCACTCCCCCAAATCTCTCTCGGCAACTGAGGAAAGAGCAGAAAGCACATCCCAAAGAGGACCAGGATGGCCGGACGTGTCCCTGCCTTGGCTCAAGTGACAGCAGCATCCTCCATGCCGGCGATTTCTGCAGCCGGTTTTCTTGGGGGAACGGGGGCAGAGGGAAGCCCCATGCTGATAATGTACTGAAAGTAAATGAAATTAAATAAGCGAAGCAGCACTCGCAGCTCCTGCCTTCCCCCCTGGGTAATTCAATTCGAGCGCTCGCGCTGATGGGATCTCGCCGGGGCTGCCTCTGTCACCCCGCTGGGGCCTGGATTCTTAACGTCTAAATAAAAGTTTCACTCAAGCATTTTTTATGCTGCTGCCAGCGGGATCAGCGAGCTGGCATTGGGCACATTAATGTAATATTCATACTCGCAGGGTCTCCCTGTGCATCCGGCAGCACCGTCCCATTTTCATAATTATAAATGTCCCATAAAATGACATTTAGATTTGCATTAGCAAAAGGGGTCGGGGCTTGGATCTGAGAAGGCAATGTGCCTTTTTACAAGTCAGATGCTCGGCGTTGCTAGAGAAAAGCCTGAGCACGTCTGTGCCGGGCAGGTGCTGGAGAGAACGGAGATTTCTCTGTGCGGGAAGGGGCTGTCCGTGTCCTGCAGGCATTGCAGAGGGGCAATCCCACAGCATCCTGGGCTTCCCTGAATCTGAATCACCCCAGACAACTTTGCACAAGCCGAGGATTTGGTCTTTGAAGGATCCGGTTTCCAGCCAACAGAGGAGACAGACGCAGGGGAGCCTTTCCGCCAACCCAAACTTTGTGTGTCTTTGTGTCTGCTGTTTGCCCCGAGACCCATTTGCGGAGAATTTATTCTTGCCCAGAGTTTGCAAACTATAAAACACAAAAATGAAAATAGCCCGTGAATGAGGGAGGCGACGGGGGGATGGACTGGGCCGAGAGCTGGGTGTTAGTGAGACATGCTAAGAAAACAAGAGAAGCTCTTGTGACCCAGGATTCTGGGAAGTTATTCATGCTGAAAAGGCTGCCAAGGCTGGGCACTGGGGAGGTGATTAGTGGCATTTAGTTAGTCATTTTTTATTGTGTTTTAGCACAAGTTATGATGGCAGGAGATGAGCAGGAAAGGAGGGGAGACCTTCTCAGCAGCAAGCCATGGCTTGGGGACATCCTGGCCCTGATGGTTGTGGGGATGAGATGTGGACATCACCTCGTGCAGTGCCAGAGCCCCTCCGGGGCCGCAGGGTCCGGCCACCAGCCCGGGGTGAGGTGCCGTGGTCTGGGTTAGACCAGACATCAGACAAGGGGATTGGGTTTTCCAAGTCGGTAAAGCTGACGGGATCCTGCCTGCTGCCAACGGCTCCCAGGGACCCAGAGAGCCTTGGCTGGGGGTGCAGGGCTGAGCATCGACCCCCCGAGCAGCACCAGCCTCAGCCTGCTGAGGGCAGGTCTCTGTACCCATGTGAATCCTGGTCCTGCTTTCCTGGAGGGCTTCTGGGAGCCTGAAACCAGGGTTGGGAATAGCTGGTGAGATCATGATAGACCGTGATTTTCACCTCCAGCCGCTGGTCTGCCTTCTCAAGCCTCTTCTGCAGAGAAGGGGGCTGAAAACGTTGTGCTGAGGGGTTGTGCGCATGGGAAATCCCAAAGCTTTGTTTTTCTCCCTGTAGGATTGGAAGAATTCACACCGAAGCCTATTCAAGACACAGGGAACATTTTGAAGCAAGGATATCTGGAGAAGAGGTCCCGAGGTAAGGCCTGACACATAGATCATGAGATAAGGTTTGGGGATGTCACCTCAGAATTACCGACAGTGCAAACTTTCAGATGAAGAACAAACAGGAAAATACATCTTTTCTGCAGATTTATCGTAGGCGCATGCAAAATCTTTCAGGCTTTTCATAGGCATCACACACACAGGGAGGGCACAGCCTTTATTTATTCTCTTTTGCAGATCATCAAACTGCACAAAGATTAAAACCCAGAAATTGAATTAAGCAGCAGCCCAGTCCTCTAAGGCAAGATGTGCCCTTCTAACGAGCAATACCTAATGAGGATAAAATCCCGGTGAAGACAAGGTAGTTCGCAGCATCACACACATTAGCAAGTTGAGATAAGGACTGTGAGTCAGCCTCAGGTTTATCTTGATTTTACTGACTCTTGTGAAAGCTACAAATTATTTCCTCATCACTCAGATTTTATCTTGATTTATTTACTGTATGACAGGTGGTAGGAGGCAAGAACAGCCCGTTTTTCCTCATGGCCATCAGCTGAGCTGTGTAACTGGCCCTGTGCATGTTTTAGCTTGCTCCAGTTACAGAGTAAAAGACATTTGCTTAAACCTCAATTAGGGAGGTTTGACCCAAAGTTGTGTTCCCTCCCAGTAAGCAGGACTAAGGGTCACAGCAGCTCAGCTCAGCTCGGAGAGCCGGGTCAGGCTTGCAGGGGCTCCAGCCTGGTAGGACAGGCTGGCTCTCCCTTACTTGGTTGAGGTTTTGCCTGAATTTTGTGCCAGAAATCTTCAGGATTTTGTTGGGAAAAAATTCTTCTTTCCCCTAAATATTCATCTGATGCATACAATGAAAGAACAGAAATGAATATTTTTTACTCTTTTGCTATCCTTTTCTTTCTAGAGCACAGCTTTTTCGGGTCAGAGTGGCAGAAGCGGTGGTGTGTCCTCAACAAAAGGACCTTTTACTACTACGCCAATGAGAGAAGTAAGTGGTGAGATATCTGCCTCCGGTCCCCAAATGGTGGGGGGTGGCTGAGGGCACGGACGGGGCTGGAAAAGGGAACAGCAGAGCTAATATCTGACAAGAGAAAAGCATGTACCTCGGGAAGGCTGTAATTCCCTACCAAGGCATAACATGCAGGTTCTCCCAGAAAGGTAGATCTCAGCTTGCTTTTGCTTTTTTTTTTTCCCCCCCAAACACCTTTATAAGTATGGAACAAGAGAAAAGAGACACAGGAACAGAGCTGTGTGTAAATAAAATGATGTACCAGCTTTTCCATTAGCCATCAGCTGGGCTTCAACCCCCTAAGTGACTGTATATAATCCATGTGTCAGTGTATATAAATATTTTGCAGTCATGCTCCATCAGGTACATATAAACAGACAGCTAATATCTCCAACAGAGTTTGGCACGATTAGATATATGGCCTTCCTCTGTTCCACCCATCCAGAAACACGGCATCGAAACGACTTAGAAAATACACACGTACACCTTTGGTTTACGGTGACTGGTCCGCAGCTAGGACAGGATTAAACCCCGGTGGGTCGTGGGGACGAAGCTGGGTCTTTGTCCTTCTTCCACATCCTTTGTCTGAGGATCTCAAGCACTTTTTGTTTCCGCACAAGCTTCCCAACTCCTCTCGCCCTGGCAGGGTATGTGCAGGGGTATGAGCTGCTCGGGCTTTCCCAGCGAGCTGCTGGCAGAGGTAGGTGTTGAAGCCAAGGGCTGATATTTGGTTGTTGGGGGACGAGCAGTTGTCTTCTTCCAAATGGTCTCCAGAAGACAACAGAGTAAAACAAACCTGTTATCGATGGGCTGAAATCCTTATATAGGGCTTGACCTCACCCCTGGAAGTTTTTTTAAGGATCTGCAAATCAAAAAAAGGTTAAGAGCAACTGCCTGAATCGTACTTCCACGCTTCCTCAAGAAGATTCATAAGGAAATAATGAGCTGGGGTAAATAAAGATGCTTCAGATGACTGCAGCGAAGTTCCCTCTCTCCACCCTGGCTGACACTGGCCGTGCGTGTGCATCGGCAAGATCCGTAGGCCAATTCTCAAAGGCCCCACTAAGTATTTCTTCCTGTACGCCAGCCCGTTAATGCCTTACCAGCAGAATAATCATTGGTATCATATTTCCCCAAGTACACAGTGGTCTCTGCTTCATTACAGCCAGCTCATCTCGTGCAACCTCATGACCCTGGCAACCTTTCGCTGGCTGTTCGCAATCTCTTGAGACTTAAAAGGGCATCCTCTTTACTGTGTCTTTATGAAGATTTTATAATATTCCCTTTGGATTTCCTGGGGGTGGAAGTGCTTAGAGTGAAGGTTTTTGCCTGGCCATTTCCCACTGACACGTGGTGTACCTCGGTTTCCCTATGTGGGTAAGAGACATCTGCACCCCCCAGCAGTACTGCGGACTTGATAAAAAGATGCAAACTCCAGATTTAGCATGTTTCTCTTCTTCCAGGCAAGCAACCTAAAGGCACCTTCCCCATTGAGCACTATAGTGCCCGGCTGGCTTTCCATCTCCGCAAAGACGCTCGAAAAAGATGCTGTTTCGAGCTAATCTGCCCTGGCAAACGCACCTACGAGGTAGGAACTGGGGGCCGAAATGGACCTTCTGTGCTGGTCTGAGCCCTAGGCTGGACCTGCAGGGCCAGGGGGGCTGTGAATCTCCAGCCCCCCAGTAAAACAAACCAAGCAGCACTGCAGAAGGTGCCGATGCTTCTCCTTCTTGGCAAGTCATCTCAACGTGGACCTTCCCTTGGCACCAGAGTGATCCGGGGCTCTCTTAGCACTTGGGGGACACAAGGATTAAGTGAGAACATGGGTTAGAAGCAGTAGAGCATTTGCAAAGCCCATTTTTAAATAAGCAGTTCAGAGCCAGGTTAAATTTACACCTTCAATTTGTTGAGCATCCGGGGGGAACCTAAAAACTGATGTAATGAAAAACCTGGCCCAATCCACAAAGTGTGCATGAGAGCCTTCCTGAGCTTCAGGGAGATTTTGGATGTAGAGTCTTGGGTCAGAGTCAGTATAGTATATTCAGTGGGGATTGTGGTTTTCATCTGAATTATTTTAATTAATTAGGCTTGACAGCCTTCCTCTGGGATAGTCTAGCTTTGTTCCGCTTCTGTTTCCCTGTTTGGAAGAGGGAGATAAAGAAGTGGAGTGGCTTTCCCAAAGTCACAGGGTAGAGAATGGCAGATCCAGGATCTCCATCCCCTGTTGTAGCTGCAAATCTTTTTCCTCTTCCTACAAGCAAGAACCACCATGGTAACAGGTGAACCTCTCTCCAGTTCACAGCCCCAAGCCCAGCAGAGGCTGAAGACTGGGTGGATCAGATCCAGTTCCTCCTGAAGGGTGAGTCTGGCAGCGTGGTCCACGCCCTGTTTGTCTGGGCAGATCCTGGCAGCATCTTCCCACCCAGCTCGGGCTGCTCCCTCCCGCAATGGGTGGGCTTGTGCTCATTGCCAAGCCCTTGCTGGGGTCCCAGCATCCCCTCTTAGCAAACAGAGAGGTTCTGGGGCTCTGCTCTTTCGAGCAGGCAGTTAAAATGAAGTGGTTGTTTGGAGCCCACAGGCATTTGGTTTCAACTCAAGAGCATTTGGCTGCTTTTAGAGGATAGAGTTATGTGATCTCTCAAAGGCTGCAAGTGTCACCAAGTGGGACAAGCAAAGGGTGGGAATCGCTCCTCACTGCTGGGGTTGCAGATCTGCTCTTCTGTCCTTGGCTGATGAAGGATGGGGTTTGGCTCCACTGGAGTTGCTCCAGTTTGAGACCAGCAATGCTGAGACAAGGCTCCAGCCCTGCGTATGGAAGCCCTCTGGAAACCATAGGCAGCTTCCCAGGAATGGGATCAGACCCAGTTCCTTGAGGCACCTGTTGAATTTGGCTTTGTCCTCTGGCATTTGCCATCCTTTCTTGGGCTTTTCCTTTGTTTTAGCCTATTCTCAGCTTCCATCCCATTTGCTTTACACCAGGTGCTCCTGGGCCAAGCAAGGGGACAGTTCACTCCCTGCAAGGTCCGTAGTGAGCACAAAGTACAGTGGCACAGGCTTCATTACTTGATTTCAGCTCACTGAAAGTACCAGCATGCAGCTGGTATTTTGATTTGCTTTTTTTCACCGTGCTTTTGCTCTCTCCTGCCAGACCTGAGCTCCCTCACTATCCCATGTGATGAGGATGACAACGAAGATCCCTACAATGACGTGGACAGTTCTGACTCTGTGAACACAGCATCCCACAATACTACCCTGAATCAGGATGAGCCAAACATTGAGATGGAAGAGGATGACATCTATGAGGTTTTGCCAGGTAAGCAACCAAATAAGCAGGTTAAAACCCGAGCCATTGCCTAGCCTTAGCCCTGCAAACGTGGCAGGAGACCTTGGCCACTTCACACATTCATGGGAATGAACATCTGGGGCTCTGCTGAGTTTAACGGACCCGTAACTCAAAGGTTTGAGCCCGTTTCTTTGTTCAGACTGGTTGAGGGGCCACAAGAACAAACCCTTTCTGTTCTGGTGAGGCGGAGGGTTTGTGAATTCAGGTGAAGCGGCTTTTAGAGGTTGTGCTCCGTTCAGCTCGAGTAATATTGAGTTTGGCGAGAGTGGAATCTCTGGGCTGTGTTACCTGGAAAATCAGACTTTAGATGATGAAAATGCTCCCTTCTGGGCATGCAGTCATGGCTGTAACACAATTACTGGCCTTCCAAGAGATGATAAAATAACTGCATTAAAGACTAGCGCTTGTTCGCTAACAGTGCACGAGGTCTGGAGGTAGCAGGGCAGCGACTGCCGGTTAAAGGAGCCGGGAGCAATCTTCCTGGCACAGAACCAAACAGCCTCTAAGGGTGACACAGTCTGCAACATTTCTTACTGTTATGGCAGAAATGACGGTGTGACATGCCCCAGGGCTTGGACAGCGGGTCACCTGAGCCTTATTCAAACATGTGTGCTGTTCTGCCTCTGCGCTGAGGTTGGGATCACCCGGCTCTGCACCCCATCCCTGAGAGCAGGGCACCTTGGTGTCTGCGTTCAGAGATGCAAAACCTTGCCTCTTGTTCTTGTTTCTTCTTATTTATTTCAGAACTTTATATTTGTAGTGATTAAAAAAAATATATTAAATGCACCAGAAAGTTTTATGGTGCCCAAGATCTTTGTCTTGTTATGGCTGCCGAAGGAAATCTCTGCTCAGCGGTTTGCAAGTGGCATCCAGGCAGCTGCTGGGAGCAGAGCGGGGGCTCTGGGGCTGCCTGAGCAAAGCCTCAGCCTCTGTCCATCTCTTGTGTCTCCTTCCTGACCTTCCCTTCTCCTGTTTACATCCTCAGCTCTTTGGGCAGAGCTTTCTCTTCCTCCGGGCGTACCTCCAGTGATCCCTGAGCTCAGCAGGAGCCTCCGCGCTGGGCTCCGCAGGCTGGTGCGTGTGAAGTGCTGGCGGTCCATCAGGCCGAGGGCTTTCAGCATCCCTGGCTGCTTTGGCAGCTGTGCCCGATTCCTCGCTGCCTTGCGGCTGCCAACCCCAACTACAGAGCAGATATTAGATGTGAGGTTTGTTCCACATGTGGCTAATGGTGATCCTGCCAGGAGCTTGCACAGGGTTGATTTAGGGACAGACCCCTCCGTTGCCCCCGCTCCGGGATGCAGAGCTGGAGCAGACCCTGCCAGCCAGGTTCACCCTTGGTTCCCACGGATGCTGCACTCCTGCTCCCGTGCACGGATCGGTGCCCTGATGCTGGGGCTGCAGAGCGTCGTGGTGGAAGAGGGAACATCCCAGCCAAACCCTTCCTTTAATTATGGGCTTTTACTGTGCCCTCTGTCCTGCCCATCCCAGCATCTTAAAAGCTTGCTGAGAGGTTCCGAAGGCAGCCCAAAGGGCTGCGTCTTGGGCTGCTCGCCAGCCCAAGCCCTGCACGCAGCAGGGTTGAAGCCCCTTGCTTTAGCAGGACTTTTGCAGTACCCTTCGGCCCCGGTGCGTGAGCATCCCGGGGGCTTTGCTGCCGTGCAGGGGCTGCTGTTCCTGGGGTTCGGCCAAAGCCTCCTGCACCCAGCACCACGGCTGCACTGAGCCGAGGCGCAGGCAGGAGCGGTGGGACAGCTGCCTCTGCCCGCATCGCCTCTGCTCTCCGGCCATCGAGCATCCTGCCTGCAGCCCGTGGCTGGAATGGCACCGACACGCAGGGACGCGGCTGGGACACCGTGCAGGATGCTGCCAGCGGGAAGCAAAGCCACAGCTCTCCCATCTGGGCAAGCCTCTCGCCCCCCGCACACCCCAGTTCCCTGCCTGGTTGAAGGTAGGTGGTGGTGGCACGTTGCTGTAGAAGCAGATGCCCAGCGTGCGAGTGGTGAGAAACCAGTTGCAGGGTTCAGGCGCAGGTAGGAGAGGTCTGCTCTGCCCCGAGCTCATCCCCCCCGGCCCTTCGCACCCCTGGGACCCCCCAGCAAGTGCAGGGAAAGTCCCCATCCAAGCTGGGGTCTCCTCTGGGCCCGGCTGCCTCCCTCGTGTCTCAAGCGAAAATAGAGAGAGAAAGAGGGAGAGGAAAAAAAAGAAAGGGGGGGAGATGAAGAGATAATTTCCTCAGCAAGTCATCGTTGTTAATGAAGTTTTACAAAAACAGATACAACCAAGGAAAAATAAAATTTCACAGGTGATAAATTTTTCCAATTTCCCTGGCAGAATTCGATAGGATTGTTAAATTAAGAGTGAAGGTGTCTGTTAGGAAGCAACGAGCAGTGATGGGTAATTTTATAGAGTGGAAAATTGAATCAAATTGCTACATTAAAACACAGCTCCTCTGAGAATCTGCCCAACGCCCAGGCTGCTCCGGTGCAGCGGTGGGGTGCACGGCCTGCCGGCTCCCCGGCCGTGCCCGGGGCTGGGGGCTGCTGTGGGGCTCTGGACCCCGGGTGTGGGTGCCTGGGGCTGCCCATGGGGATGTAAAGGTGTTTTCCCAAGAGTGGTGTGGCCGAGGCTGTGATGCTCCACACAGGGAGGCAGCACAGGGGGAAGGAGCACAGCCCCTGGGGAGATGCATTTTTCAGCATTTCCCTCTGATTCATCACTATAAAATGCAGATATTGGCTGAGATCAAACACCCAGGCTCTGGGAAGGCAGAGCATCACTTCCAGACTTGACTCGGAAAAGCACCTGGCTGCAACAGGCTGCAGGGCTGCGGTGCGGAGGGGAGCTTGTCACGTTTCTGCGGGCCCGGTCATGAATTGCACAGCTCAAAATCTGCAAGCACCATGCCTGGGGCCAGCGTGCCGCGGCACAAGCCATGGCGCAGGCAGGGCTCAGCAGCACCCCAGGATTAGTGCCCCGTCCCAGGGCGTCTGCACCCATGCTGCGGGCAGGGAGAGGCTGCGTTGCGGGAGAAGATGGGGTGCAGGAGGGCGAGCGGAGCTGGCTGCTGTCAGCCGAGGGGAAGCCACGCCAGCCAGCTGCCTCCTCACCACGTCTTCCTGAGAAAAATCCCATGCGAGTTTCCTCCTTTCCTTCTGCAAAGGCTCCGTCCATCCCAGCCCCTCAGCCTCCAAGAGCTCGCTGCGGGGCGGCCAGCCCTGAGCGCGCCGGGCAGAGCAGGGACCGGGCATCGCCTGGGGTCTTCCTCCACGCACCTTTTGCAAAAGGTACAGAGCAAGGGGTCAGCAGGGCAGGGGCTTTCTAAAGAAAGGGAAACTGAGGCACAGAGGACTGAGACACAGGAGAGCACCTTGTCCAAGCCGTGGAGCCGTCGGGTGTGTAGCTGGTGTCTCAGGTGGGCGATGCAAACAGGGAGGGGGTCCGTGGCTTTGATTTCTGGTTCAAACATGCCCCGTTCCATCAAATACGGAATAAAATGGCCCAAGGTGGGACAAGGAGAGGGAGCTGCTCTGGAAAGCCGCCCCAGCGCCTGCCTGGCAGCCTCGCCTGGCTCCCGGAGAGCGAGGATGTGGGGGAGCAGCAGCTCTCTATGGACCCACAGAGCTGCCTGGGCTCGTTAGGGGCTGTAAACGTGACTCCCCATTAGCTGTGCCAGCAAGGGAAAGCAGCTCTGCGATCTGGGGGGGGTGTCCTAGGAAAGTGAGGAGGAAGCAGGACAAATACTTCTCCCCAGGATCATCGGGGCACCCACAACTGCCCAGCACCACGTCCAGGCAGGGAGCTGGAGCCAGGCAGGGAGCCGGCAGTGCCAGCCCCCACCGTGTGCAGGATTCATGCAGCTTTGCTCATCCTGGAAACCCAGCAGCAGCGTTTCCTCCATGGCACGTATTTTCCTGCACCAGCGCCAGCTGACGCTTCCCAAGGAGCGTGTGTGCATGCCTGGAGGTGCAAGAAGGGCTCTGGGAAGAGGTTTCCTGAGGACAGGCTGGCTCCGGGCTGGAAGCAGTGCCTGCAGGATGCAGGCACGGATGCGCGCCGGAGGGGTGTGCGCAGCACGGATAGGAGGTGCGGGTGGCGTGGGGAGCCCCTGGGTGCAGGTGTCACCCACAGCGGTGGGGATAGATGCTGCCCTGCTTTGGAGGATGGCTCTGGGGTTTTTGTGGAGCACAGGCACGGGAGATGGTTTGATCGCCCTCCACCTCGTGCCAAGATGGGATTAGGGGATTTGGTGCCATTGGTTAACGTATAAAGAAATCCAGATACGAGGGTTTGGGGCGTGTGCGTGGGAATGATGGGGGGAGAGTGCTGTTACAAATACATTTGTGTTCTCTTTTACAAATGCAAAGAGCAGGCAAAAGCCACTTTCAATAATTTATTTTAAAATCAATGCTAATGAGGTTCTGTCTCGTCAGTGGCTGAGTTTTACAATAAAGTCTGATTTATTTAGAAAAGATCTTTGGTGCTGCTTCCCGTCTAATGGGGGAGCAGTTGCAGTGACCCTCCAACTTGGGATGCAATTTGTAATTGGCAGCGGAGGTCTGACCTGGTTTGCATTGATTAGCGCCGAGTGGTAGAGGTGGCCAGGGCTGGGGCCGCGTCCTCGGAAAGAGCCGAGCAGCAGCAGCGCTTCACTGCCTTGCGATCGGGTGCCGTGGGATCAGCAGAAGACCCAGGCTTGGTTTCTGTTGGCTCTGCCTAAAGATGACGGCAAAGCCGTGTCCCCTGAGATGCAACAGGGACACCTCCTCTGCACCGGGCTCAGCCGCGCCAGGGCTGCCCCGCACTCCCCAGCAGCCCTTTGCCAGCGGCAGCAGAAGAGGTGCAGATGAGCAATTTGCCTGAGCGCTGGCTTTCTGAAACGTTTCAGAGTCGAGTTTTATTTATATTATTTTATTAGGTTGCTTCTAGTCTTTATGGTTGCAGAAGGAAGCCTGGGCTGTGATGGCAGCTAATGTGGGTGCTGTGCACCCGACTCACCCCAGCACCCAGAGCAGCTCAGGCTGGATGGGTTGTCCCCGGCTCGGTGTTAAATAATCTTATGTAAACTTATTTGTGTATAGATCCTTGCTTCTGTCAGTCACTAGCCATTTTCACAGGGCTTCCCTGTGACTTCCAGCCCCTCTGTCCTTAACCTCTTCCACGGTATCATTTCTTATTATTGTCTTGCATCCTCTGTCCCCGTCCTCCGTAGCCGTGCCAGCCTGCCTGCCCTCCGCTGCCTGGGGTCTTCTTTCTCCTCCTTAATTTCTGCTTCTGTCCCCCATCCTTCCTCACATTTCTGTCCTGGCATTTCTCCTCGACGTCTCGTTTTCTCTGGGCTGCGAGTCCTGCGCAGGAAGCATCTCTTCCTATAGGGCACTCAGCAAAGTGCTGCCTAAATTTATGAGCCTATAATAAGTGATTTGTTTTTACCGGTGTTAACAACAATTCATATTTTTATACAACACGTTTTAAAATATTATCTGTGACTTCCTCCCTCCCACTCTTCACAATTAAGCTGGGGATTTATTATTCTGACAGTCGGATGCTCTCGCAGCCCTCTGCCTGCCTGGGGGTTTGGTGCAGGAGTAACGCTCGCAGCCCTTCCCCTGACTTCTCTGCTCTGTTCCCCCCCAGATGAGGAGCTGGAGCTCCCCTTCCCAGAGGACAGCGAGGATGCTGGGAGCAGACAGAGAAGCGGTAAGAGCCCACCCTACTTTGGGCAACCCAAAGGGCCACGGCTGGGGGGTCTGAGTCCGGCCGCCTTTGAGCATTGAATGGTGATGGAGGGGTGTGTGGAGGATGGGAGGGTCCCCAAAAGCAGACCGATGGGTGACAGCGGAGACTCTGCAGCTGGTGAAGTTCAGACTACTCAAGCTTGGGGAGCTCTCCCTATCTTCTCCATGCTATGGGCGTGGGCGATGCCTCCCCTTTTTGGACAGGCACCCCATGGGGGTGGCCTTAGTGAGCTCTCCATGGAGGAGCCCCAACATCCATCCCCTCTGCTGCCTGATGAGATCTGTGTGCTGATGAATCTCCCATGGAGGCACACCCATCCCTGTCCTTCATCCCATCCTGGACCACGGAGAGGGAGCCAGCCCTCCTGGCGCATCCCGAGGGGCTGGGGAGAGGAGCTGGGGCAGAAACAGCCTGGAGAGAGGGCAGGAAGCAAGTCCTGGCCCAGAGGAAGCCACCGCAGGGAGGGATCTCGGCGCGGGAAGCCGGAAGGACGCGCACCACCACCCCAGGATCCAGCGCCGCCCGCCCGGAACCGGCAGCCCGAGAGCCTGCCATGGTCGCCAGGGCCCCCACCCCTGCTTTTTCCTTAAGGACCTGCACCGTGGGACAGGAGCGGAAGATCTGTTTCCTCCCCGCTCCCACCTGCTTTGCTTTCCATCGCCGCTTCCGCCCCGGCGCAGGAAAGCAGCGCTTGTGTCTGAGCAGCTGGGGCTGGACTGGCCAGGGGCTTCCTGCCGTCCCGCTCGCTCCTCGCCGCGTGGGAAAACACCTCCTCCTGGCAATCCCGGCTCGGGAGAGCTTCCCGGAGCTTGGAGGGGACGGTCTCACCCCAGTGATGCCCGACTCACAGGGTGCCTGCCCGGCCAGGGACCCACAGCCGGCATTCTGCTTGTTGGGTGATGGAGAGCAGAGTGGTTCGGCGTTGGATGCTGTGGATGGTGGGTGGCTAAACCAGCCTCACGCATGCTTGGGCTCTCCTGGATGCACAAGCACCCCAAGCATTGCTCAGCTGCTTTACCCCTCCCAGTGGTCCGAGAGCCCTGGTGCCCATCTTCCTGGCATTCCTGGAAAGCCAGATCCAACATCCAAGAAGCCCTTTGGCCATCACCAACCCCCCTTGGACGTTTCCTGGGCAGTTGTCCCCAGCCCAGCAGGGCGCTCAGGCCTGTTTCTACAGAAATCTCGGTAGCACAGACAGGGTTGAGTCCCAGCTGCTTGCAGGGACCGGAGCAACTCAGCAGTTCTCCACTCCTCATGGTTTTGCAGAGCTTGTTTCCCACCCCGCAGCACGATGACTTATTTGGCCACTGGACCATGTGGCAGCTGCAGCCGGTACCAGCACCCAGAGCGCGGGAAAAACGACGTCCCGATCTTCATAAACCGTACTGGGGTCATAAAGCGGGACCGCGTGCTTTTCCTGTGGGCTTCCCGGCACGGGGTAAGGAAAGCAGGAGGTGATGGGACACGCACACACACGCACACGTTTTTCTTTGCCTTTCACGACTGCCCCAGCATTTAAACATCCAAAGGACCGGGCGGCAGAAAAGCAGCTCCCCCGCGGGTTCTCCAGCTCGGGGTGGGGGTCTGTGGGGTGCAGAGCACAGCTCCGTGGCAGGCTGGTGCTGGAGGTGATGATGAACCCGCACCCCAAGGCCACCCCGAGGATTTTGGCTCTCGCCTGTCACAGCCCTGCCAGCCATTTAAACACCCTGCTCGTACTCATTAGCATCTGCCTGGCGGTTGTAATTGTTGTTAATCGTTATAACTGGTTTAGTTATTAGCATTGTCATGATTGCTTTAAGTCCTGTGTCTGTTTTTACACTAAATCATACATTAGACTCTTGCTTCGGAAACGCTGGGCTGCATTTCAAGAGGGAAAGGTTATCGCAGCGCCGGGAACAGCAGCCCTCGTGCCTTCACCTTCGTAATTTGTGCTTCTGTCCAGCTGGACCAAGGGCGAGAAAGAGATGACGGGAGTCCTTGAGCAGAGGGCTGGGCTGCAGGGAGGGAGGGAAGGGGCTATTTCTTAATTGTATCACACGGCCAAAGTGCCAGATGAGCATTTGGCTAATGGAAAACTATTGTTTCTAATTTCTAAGAACCACAAGGAAGCCACGATGCTGGAGCAGCCCAGTAAATCCAGCTGAGAGCTTCAGGCTGCTCCTGCCAAGACACCCATTTGCTCTGCTCAAGGCTGCTTAATCCCTGCCTTCTGTGCTGGCCGGGCTTCGGGGCTGCTGCTGCAGTGCGAGCTTCCCAGTTGAATACAAACAGAGCAAAATTCCTCTACTTGGGAAACAAAAAAGCCTCGCAGCCTGCCTCCTGTCACAGCCCCCCGCGCTTAGCGTGGCAGGAGGCTTCACCTAGCATGAGCACAGCAGTGAAAACCCCTGAGCTGCAGACGGTTGTCATTAGGTTTCAGTGTCAACAGGCTTCTGAAGCAACACGCCCGAAGCGAAGGGGTTGGGGCGGATCGTGCCTCTCCCGCAGCCCCTGCTTGGGGCTGCTCAGGCTGCAGAAGAAAATGATGCGGTTGTCACATTTGGCTGGTTTTCTTAATGACCCCAAGGCCCATAAAGATGGGAGCAGGCTCTCGTCCCACTTACATCAGTGTAAATCAGTCGCACTGAAATGACGGCTCTGCCCTGAACGCAGATTTGAACGCCTAGACGGGGCATTGGGGCTTTTTAAACAAAACCTCTTTTCTGTATAAGTGAGCAGAATTAACGCAGGGTAATGCAGGAGTCCTGGGATGGTTTGTCTGGATCTGACCCACGTCCGAGAAGAGGCAGGTCGAGAAGATCACGGATGTCCACCGTCCCCTGCGGAGGCTGCAGAGTGAAGTTCTCCCTTGCCTGGCCTTATCTTTAAGTGCTAAAATGGGCGCCAGGATCGCTTTTCTGCAAACGGTCTTAATTTTAACAAGATATTCTTGGTAGCTGGCACAAACATCTTTGTTGCTTTTGAAGCTGCGGCTGGGAATTAAGCGCAGAGCCCGACCGCGCTTTCATCATGAGGCATCATCCTCATCTGATGCAATTAATTCTGACCTTTTGAAGGCAGGGTTGGAGGGAGGGGTGAGACCTTCCATCCAACCAGCTGACATAGTTGGAAAAAATAGACAAACTTTTAGGAGCGTGAATCTTCCTGTGGGCTGGAAAATTTTCTCCCTTTGTACTCGCAGAGTATCACGTCCAGGCTGACGCGCACGGCTTCTGCAAATCTCTGTTTTACCAACGGCTTCTCCTTTCTCCGCTCCCTGAGAGGGTGGCCAGATGCCTCCGAGGTCCTCTTGTTCCTTTGATAAGCAGGAAAGCGCAGATGCGGGATAGGGAGGCACCTCCCAAGCGTTCCTGGTAAACGAGGGACAATGGAGACGAGGCCGAGGCCAGCTTCCCGGCAGCATCCTCCGTGCGAGCGAGCAGACGCCCGGGTCCCTGTCCCGGGGGAGCTCTGGGTGGGGAATGGGCACTTTTGGCTCTGGAAATGTCTTGAGGAAGATGTATTTTCGACCTCAACCCAAACCCCCTTCCCCTCCCAATGCATTGGTGGCACAGCGGATCTCTGAGGGGCGCAGGGGCTGCTGTGGGGGATCGCTAGGTTTGAATCTCTTTGCCAGCACGTTAATGATGATGCTCCATAGAATTACTGGTATTGTAGATACCACCGGAGCAGCCTTTCCCCGACCTCGTCTCACAGGGACACCAGCGGGTCTGTCCCCCCCCATACCAGCTCATTCTCTGCATCGCAGTGCTGTCCTCACGCCCTCCCGTAACGACCTTTTGTGTTAATCACACAATTTGCTGGCTCCTACCAGAGCTGCTGCTCGCCTCGTCCCCCTGCCCAGCGCCTGCACGCCCTGATATTTCCTCTGCCTCCAGTTCATAACCTCTGGTTCCTGCACTTAGCACAAGCTTAAATAACTCAGTAGCTCCTACTCCTTCTATTCCCTTCACAATCTTTTCCTCACCACTGTGTGCTCCCCCTTTAATACTTTCCAAAGGATGCAGACCTACTTTTTTTTTTTCCCAGCCTTTCTATTTAAGTTCCCCAAGTCCCTGAGTCATTCCAGTTGCTCCCCGCTGTGCCATTATCCATCTCTGTAATGTCCTTTTTCATATTTAGGTGATCAAATCTGGGCACAGTACTCCAGATGCACCCTTATCACTTGGTCCCTTATACCATATTAGAAACATTTCCTCCAACATGTGCTCGATATTTTCTATTTATGCTTTCTGGGCTTGGTTCAGCCGCGTGGCAGAGCAGCACAGATCGCTGGTACAGCCCCGGTGCTCGAATCCCCCCCCCTGCAGAATGTGGTTTTACTGGGTTTAATTATCCATGGGGGTCACATCATGGAGATGTCCGTGTCGTGACATCTGGATTCACCCCCACTTTGGTGCTGTGCCATCAGAGCAGTCTCCTGCCTGAAGCCTTTGGTCCAGGAGCATGTTTTAACTGCTGGCTTCTGTGCTTGAAAACTGGGAATCTGGGGGTTTTGGGGTGTTTTTTTGATGCTGTGAGGGGTCTGTTGGATGTGCTGGGATGAGTCGCTTCCCCAGCCTGCAAACTGGGCAGGGCAGCATCTCCTCTGGTCGTGGGGCTCTGCCAGACCTTGGCATCAGGCTCATCTGGTCCCATCGCACGGCGGGATGCTTTCTGCCCCCGCAGCAGGGACCCACCGATCATGGTGGCTCTGGCCTCTGGGCCAGTTTCTGGGGTGAGAAATGCCATTCAGAGAGGCAAAGATGGAAATGTTTCATTCTGGAAACACTGCTGTGACATTTTCCAGAAAACCCACGCACACATTTAGCCCAGGGCGGTCCCCAGCCTTGGCACCGCTTGCCAACAGTCTCATCAGCCCAAACCCATGGCTTTCAGCAAACAGATCATTTGCCTCACTCCCCCAAGAAAAGGGAAAAAAAGAGTTTGCTGGCTCACGTTGCCTTCCCTTTCCGCAGTGCTCACAGGCATGGAGCAAAGGCTCTGCCTTCCCAAACTCACAGCTCGATGGGAAGATTGGGACCTGAGCTCTCAGGTTGTATCATGCCACAGAAGGTTTGGGACCTTCTCTGACCTCCTGGGAATGGGGGGTGAAGGCAGATGTTTGCTCCCTGCTCTCCTCCCATCTCTGTTTCTGCTCCGGGTGCTCCCAGTCGAGCAGCCGGTGCTGTTTGCTTGCTGCCCTGCTCCATCGACCGCAATCCCTCGGCTTCTTTAATTAATAAATAAACTTGGCTATCACCTTCCCCAGCAGCATCCTCCCAGAGGCCCCGTGCAAATACCTCTGTTAATTAACGGTATTCCTCTTCCATGGCCTCTGGCGTGGCTGTCACCGTGGTGGGGACACTGCCCAGCAGCGCTGGCGCTGGTGCCCCATGTCCCCTCTTGACCAGGTTACGGATGGCCACCGCGGGGACAGCTTGGTTTGAGCCTGAGGAGGAGATGAGCGGCTTGGGAGAGCGGGAAGGCATCTTTGGTTCCCTTTGTGGTTTGTAGTAAACAGCTGTAATTCAGGGTCTTCTGAAACGGAAACATTTATCAATGTGTTTATGTGTATTTACTGATAGATATTGCACTTATTTATTGACCAGCCCCTTTTTCTTGCCGTACCTCTTTGGCCTCTGCCTTTTAATTGAAATGAACAATTAATACTATCACCATTTCCTTCCTTTCCCCAACAAATTCCAGCCCCTCTCCCCCAACACCCTGCCCCACGACCCAAATATTTCCCCCTATAATTCCCTCTCACCCTGACCCCTCTTTTTTTTAATTCCCCAGGAGGTCCCTGGCGAGATTATGCCAATTACTACCAAGGCATGTGGGACTGCAGCGGCGAGCATCCCGACGAGCTCTCCTTCCACCGCGGAGACCTCATCTACATCCTAAGCAAGGTAGAGCATCGCCGGCATGTTCATTGTCATGGGGCTGGGGCTCAATTGCAAGGTCAAGAACTGATGAAATTGGTAAAAATCAAGGTCCAAAGCAGAGTTAAATTAGGAATTTAGTGGAGGGGGGAGCGGGATGCCCCCTCTGTGCCTGCCCCATCAATACCACTCCTGCCCGTACCCCCTGCCTTCACACGTGGCATTTCAAATGCCCCAAAGCAAGATTATTTTATTTTTATTTTTTTTTCCACGGTAATGGAGTCGGTACGTGCTGTTGCTCAGGTATTACAGGGGTAATTGGCTTGCTCAGCCGGGTGTGACCAGGGCTCCCTTCGGCAAGCGCACGCAGGTGAATAAATTAAGTGCTTGCATTAGCGGGTCTGCGGGGGCAAGAGCAGAGCCACCGGTGCCTGTGACCCTCTCCCAGCCCCGCTCGTCCCCGCAGGTCTCTGCCCTTGCTCCCAGCCGGTCCCCGCCGGACCACGGTGGCCCCGGTTGGCAGCGATGAGCTGAGGCGGCTGCATTTTATGGGTGATGTTTTGCAATGCACTTTGCACCCCAATATGGCACAGGAACGGCGATGAACTTGGGGGGGGGGTTGCATTTTGTTTTGCGACGTGGTATGGTGCTGGAACAACGATGAACTCGGGGGGCTGCACTTCGTTTTGCAATGGACTTTGTACCTCAACGACAGCAATGAACTTGGGGGTTGCATGGTGTGGATGGTGTTTTGCAACGTGCTTTGCACCCTCATGCAGCATGTGGACAGGGATGAGCTGGGCGGTTGCATTTTATGGGTGTTTTGCAATGCACGTTGCACCCTCATCTGGCACAGGAACAGCAATGAACTTGGGGGGGGTTGCATTTTGTCAGTGGTGTTTTGCAACAGGCTTTGCACCCCGATGTGGTACGGGAACAGCGATGAACTGGGGGGGTTGTACGTTGTTTTGCAATGCGCTTTGCACCCGAAGGACAGTGATGAAGCTGGGGGGTTGCATGGTGTGGACAGTGCTTTGCAATGCGCTTTACAGCCCAGTCTGGCACGGAAACAGTGATGAACTTGGTGGTTGTGCCCCGTCTCCCCTTGGTGAACACCCACCTGGGGAAGGTCAAGCGGACCCGATGCGGGGAAGGGCTGTGTGTGCAGCGGTGGCTCAACTGGGGCAGGTACGGACCTTTGGAGATGAAGAGCACCTCCAAGTCTCAGGCTTGTTAAGACCAAGGCCATGTTTTATAGCTGAGAAAAAGAATCCGCTCTAGTTTCGCATCCTGGCAGTGGCCACAGGATGTCCCCGGGGTGGACACGGGTGATCAGACACCGCAGCAATGGGCAGGAGAGCCGCGGTGGCAGCGTCAGGCCTCTCTTGGGGGTTTTGTCCATCCATCAGAGCCCTCGAGGCCGGACCCGCAGCACGGGTGCCCTTTGCAGGCCTGCGGCAGCCCCGAGCCCGGTGTGGGCTGACCGCCGGCTGCCCATCCACCTCCCCGGAGGCCTGCGCCCAGCGTGGCACGGACATTTTTAGCCGGTATATTTGAGCCCAGCTCCTGCGCGTCCCCGCGGAGGCAGCTGCATCCCTGGCAGCAGCAGAGAGCAGCTCTGAGCCTGAGCTTCGCTGTCCTTTTCTGGAAGGCTGAGAATTCCCCGTCTCTGGATCTCAAAGCGCTTTATGGTGGGATTTAGCGACCTGCTGCCCCCCGGGACGGGGCTGACGTGCTCTGGGCACTGAACCCACAGCCCTGGCTCGTAACCTCATTTATCCAGGGGAGTGACACCAGGAGCAACCCATGGCCAGGTGCCACCAGGAGCAACCCACAGCTGTCCCTGGGGGCGATACCCGCAGCCCTTGGTGCCCACGCCGCTGCCGGCGCCTCGATCCATCCTGCCGATGGCCGAGCGGGTTGGGTCCCCCCCGCGCCAGCTCGGGGACACAGCTTGGAGTCACGGCAGGGTTTTTGCTCTCTTCAGTGGCTCCAGATTGCGACTCTTGTGCTGGCTTCCTCACACGTAACCGATCGGTCCTGAGAGCTTTTCCCCTGTAAATTACTTTGCGCGACGGATGCTCACGGCCGCCGCAGAACGGAGGCGGCGCGGGGCCGGGGGGGGAAAGGAGGGAGGTGGCGAAGGGAGGGGGGGGAAAGGTGTTTGAAAAGCCTGTTCACTCAGCTGCATTTTAATTTCCTTTTCAATCTTGTCCCAATTAATTTCGCAAAATTAATCTCAGAAGCAAACTCGGCAGCATCGAGGCTGCCGTTTTAGCGGTGCGGTCGCTCTGTCTGAACATGAAATAGTAGCTAATATAAAAATCCATCTGGTGTCTTTGAAACACACGCCGGCTGCTGCTCGGGTCCTGTCTGACATTTCGAGCATCAACAGCAGGGAAAAGGGATTTGGGGGTTAGTGGACATCGGTAGCTGGGGGGGACTCGGCAGCCCCGGGGCTGCGGGGAGGGTGGGGGGTGCTGCGGCGGAGGGGGTGCACGGTCCTGGCCGGGGTGAGGGCAGCATCGGCACCCGCTGCACCCCTCCTCGGAGCGGTCCCTTCGCTGCCACGTCTGGAGTCCAGGGGACGCCACTGCTGAGGGCTTTTCTCATCGTCCCCCCAGACCCGGGCGGGAGCCTCCTTGTTGCACCCCCAGTGTTACCAGTGCTTCGTCGGGCCCCAGTGCCACAGGGATGATGGGGACGGGGGGGTCACGGCCGGGGCTGGCCGAGCTGCAGAGCCACCTCGTCACCCTGCTTTGCAGGGACCCCGCTACCCCACTCGGTGCAGCCCAGCCGGGCTAACACATGGGGGAATGAACTTGGGGAGGGGGAAGCAGCAACCCAGCAAAAACCCCGGCATCGCATCCCTTTCCCCAGCACCGGTCCCTTGTCCCCTGGCTGAGTGATTTGTACGTTATGATAATTATTTGAATGCAGCGAGACTTCCTATTTTAAGTGGGCTTAGTTGGATGTGACAAGCAGGCCATAAAACCGGATAAGTTAATTCTCTCAATTGCTTTCAATGAAAGCAGGGGGGGAAGGGGGGGGCATATTCCCATACCCCGGCCCCCGAGCAAAAGGCGTGTGGTGACATCTAGTGGCATTTTGCCTGGATTTGGGGCCATCTCGCTCGTGGGGAGAGGCCACGGGGGTGGCCACGGGCCCCCCCGATGCGCTGAACCTGGCGGGTGATGGAGCCATCGTGTAATGAGCCCCGTCGGGGCTCAGCGCGCAGCCGCATGCTGGGGCGGTGGGCTCAACCCCCGGGGTCTCCGGTGGGGTGGGCTGCGGAGATGGGCTCCCGGGGCTCGGCGGCGTTCGACTCCCATTAATAACCCCTCTGGGAGGCTCCCGAGTTGGGAGGGATGGGGATGGGACGGCGGGGTCAGCTGGAAGGCAACGGTCACCCACCGGTCAAATTCAAGCGAGGGCCATCCTTCCCCCGCCGGCCCCCTCGCCCCCCCGGCGGGAACCAATCGTCCAGAACAAGCCCCTGGCAGCCTCATTCCTCCCAGGTAATTTTTATAAATGAGGGGACACCCATCGCAGGCGAGGACAAAAGGGTGGCCGAGCGCCGGGGAGGCAGCGCCGATGATGCCCAGCGCCCGCACGTCCCCGAGGCTGCGTCCCCAATTTTGGCCTCACCACAGGGACTCACCCTCACGTCCCCATTGCTGCATCCCAGATTTTGCCCCATCCCCAGGGACTCACCCTCATGTCCCCATTGCTGCATCCCAAATTTTGCCGCAACCCCGCTGCTTTCACCCCGCGCTGAGCACCGTGCCAGCCCCAAGCGTGCCGTCCTGCCCTCCGCGGTGGGTGACCCCGGTCCCCGCAGGGCAGCGGTGGCCGTGGCAGGGACACGTGGTGGCCCCTTCCCCGCGGTCGTGGTAGCCCAATGCCAGCTCTGGTGGTCTCGGGGAGCTGCTGAGTTGTTGCCCCCCGGCCCGTGAACTTCTCCTGGGCTGGCACGCGGTTCCGCTGGGGGGGTTTAAGGTTTAAGGCGTACTCTGACCATTTATTTTGCACTGAAATTTATAATAAATGCTGTTAAAGACTTTGGCTTTGACAGAGGTAATAATAAATTCACTGTTAAAGACAGTAGTTTAATTCCTTATACCCTCCAATACTGCACAGAATAAACTATATTCATCACCGAGTAATTTTTTACCACATAAATCTTTAAAACTAACCGTTGTAGGCTGTTGAGGCTGAAATATTGTGAATTTATTAGATATGCCCATGTAGTATTGGATTCAGAGGTTTCCATTCGAATATATTACAGGGGAAATTTGTGTCTTTAAGTGTGACAATCCTTCCATTTTCCAAAGCCAGCGTTATAACCAGCAGCTCCTCCAGAGTCAACTCTGCCTTTATTAGACAGAGATTTAGTAACGAGCCCCTCGCTAATCTGCCGGGGAGGTGGGGGTGACATTTGCCGCCATGCCCTGTTTCAAATGGGTGGCAAAAAAAAAAAAATAAAAAAGGCTTTTTGTTTCCGGCATAACAAATGCCCAACAATTTCCAGGCTTATTTTGTAAATGGAAGTGGAGATTTCACTTGGGGTTGTGACAACGGGAAATATTAAAGCGGAGCCTCGTCGTTAAACCCATCCCTCCCCGGCCATAACTTTCACGGGCTGCCGTCGTTTTATGGATCTACATATTATATACATATATATGTGTGCGTGCGCGGGGAGATGGATGCGAGTCGTTTTTATTCGAGGGGTGGTTAATCGGCAATGGAGGGAACGAGAGGAGAACTGAGGGTGAAACCCCAGTTGCACGTAGGCAAAATAGATGGGGAAGGTTTTAAATCTGGCATCGATTTGCCAGGAGGTGACAGGCAACACCTCTGCCACCCTCGCGACTTGTGATTTTTATTTGTCCGAGCCTGTTGAGCACCCGTGTTTCGAGCAGGCATCCTTGTTGCCTTTGCTAATGTAAAATACCAGCAGACAGTAGAAATCTTTGTTCGTTAGAGAGAGACGGAGATAATTATAAAACCATCTCCCGGTTCATGAGGCGCGGGTAACATTTAAACCAATTGATGTGGTAACATTTAAAGCAGTTATATTGCAAAATGTCACGTACGGTCTAGTTTCATTAGAGACGAGTTAATAGATGGATGGAATTGAAACTCCCAGGCCTGGGCATAAAATAAGAAGTTTCCCTTTGCCATAACTCAGCCGCCCCGGCCGCCGCCGTGCCCTTCCCACAGACCGAATCCCCAAAGGTCTAAAACTTCCAGCGCTTCATCCGCTCGGCAGCAGTCACAAATCGAGTTAAAAATGAGAATCGCGGACAGCACAGAAATCCCGTGGCCAGGGGAAGGGGTGTTCGGAGGAGCCCGCTTCGGAGGATAACCGTAACGCACACGATTAATATTCAGCATCCCCCGTTTGTGCTCTCCTCCACCCGAGGATGCTCGCAAGCCACCGGTGTTTTGCGCTTGCTTCTGCACCGTCTCGCCTTTTCTCCTTTTTTTTTTTTCTTTTCCAAGCTGCTCCATCTGTAAATGAACAAACATCTTGATTTTATAGCCTTTTGCTTTGTAACGCGGAGGGGTGGAGGGGAGGGGGGGGAAGTAGTGGAATGCCTAAGTAAGACTTTAATTCCAAATTCATTTACGCTATAGCGATGAAGTTGTCACAAACCATAATGCAGTATTTAATTAAAATAACAGAAGTGTATCTAGATATGTCCTGGGGTAGCTATCACCAAATTATAGCCTGCGCTACCCGGATTGTATTTATGAAACGGTGGTGTCTGAGGTACAGCTGAGCGGATGCAGAAGAGGAAACGTTTAAAGCATCGTTCTCGCCAAGGCTGTGTCTCTCTCCGTCCTCTCCTGCCCTTCCCTGCTGTGGTTCCCCGCTGATTCGGGACCCTCAGTGCGATTTCGGCTGCGTGGGGACCCTGGGGGGCCCAGCTCTGGCTCCTGGTCCTGATCGGGGTGTCTGGGGGCTGCCAGTCGTTACAGAAAGGGGCTGCAGCCGGGCAGGGCTGGGAGCGGGGTGCAGGGCAGAGGGGGGCACCGCTCCCGGTGACCCCCTGTCCCGGCTCGGGTGCCTCTCCCAGCCCGGCAGCAGTGGGTGCACCCACCCCCGGGGTCCCTCGCCCCCTCCCCGCGGCCCTCGCAGCAATCCCCGGGGGCAAGACGGGTGGTTTGGGGTCATCGATTCATTATGGAGCATAAATCCCAACGGAGGAACGAAGCCGCGACTTTTGGGCTGGCTGGGGTCGGGCTTTGCACTTTGCGAAGCGGGCGTGAAGAAAACGGGTGTTTTTGCAAGTTGCCGGTGAAGTCACGGAGCCGTCGCCTTGGCCGCGTCCCCTCCGCCGCTCCCCATCCCTCCTCCTGGCCCAGTGGCCACAGCCGGCCCCTCGGCTGTCCCCCTCGTCCCCCTCCGCCTCTCCTGGAAGAGTTCTGAATGAAGGGGAAATAATGGCGGTGACCTTTGCAGGGAAGCGGCCCTGGGGGTTACCGTATAAAGATATTTTGATAACACCCATCACGTAACCGGCGCTGGCCGCTGCCATCCGCACCCGCAGCTCGGGGAGGGACGGCTCCTCGCACGCGCGCGTGCACGCACGCATGTACGCAATTATTTCGAGCCCTCTTCACAGGTCACAGGCAGAGTTTAACTCCGATGGCTGCTAATTTTCATCAGGCGTGAGCGTTCAGGACTTTAAAGGCGAAAATAATTGGCTGCAGAACAAATTTAGGAAATGGAGTGTGCGATAAAGCAAATAAAAATCTCTCCTGGTTTTTTTCCCCCCTTCCTGGTGGCGGGGAGGAGGGGGAGAGGCAGGGAGAGGTGGGAAGGGAGCAGGCCTCATCTTATTTTACCTCCCTTGCAACTTCGCCATTAAAGTTGCACCTACAGCTAGGAAGTTTGTCCGTGAAAAATGGTCATTTTGTTTCCCCTGCTCAAAGCACGTTATTAAAATGCTAATTTAAAAGAAAAAGGAGTTAAATATCTAGCAATGGTGCAGTCTAATTGCAGCCATAATGAGCTCTCTAAATGTGAGTGCCCCTGACACACGGAGAGCATAAACAGCCAGCAAACACATCATTAGTGCTCCCGTTCATTTATTCTGCCGACCTGGCGATGACCCCGCGGAGGTCGGGGAGGAGCAGGTGGATCCGGCTGCGCGGCCCCCGGGGATGCGGGAGCGAAGCCGGCAGCGGCTGCCATGGCAACGCGGGGGATGCGGCGCCCGCCCGCCGCGCGCGCGGACCCCGCGCACCCCGCACCCCACACACCCCCTCCAGACCCCGCACAGCCCCCCCGGACCCCGCACATCCCCTGGACCCCGCGCACCCCCCATACCCTGCACACCCCAGACCCCGCGCATCCCTTGGATCCTACGCGCCCCCCCGGACCCCGCGCATCCCTTGGACCCCGCACACCCCAGACCCCGTGCAGCCCCCCTGGACCCCGCGCATCCCCCAGACCCCGCACACCCCGGACACCACACACCCCCTCCAGACCCCGCACACCTCCTGGACCCCGCGCACCCCTCCTAGATCCCGCACACCCCCAGAACCTGCACATCCCCTGGACCCCACACACCCCGCAGACCCCGTGCACCCCCGGACCCCACACGCCCCCTCCAGACCTCGCACATCCCCCTGGACCCCGCGCACTCCCAGACCCCGCACATCCCCTGGATCCTACACACACACCCCAGACCCCACACAGCCCCCCTGGAACCCACACAGCCCCCCTGGACCCCGCACATCCCCTGGACCCCCCACACCCCGGACCCTGCGCACCCCCGGACCCCACACACCCCTCCTAGACCCCATGCATCCCCTGGACCCTGCACACCCCGGACCCCACACAGCCCCCCTGGACCCCGCACACCCCTCCTGGACACCGCACACCCTCCAGACCCTGCGCACTCCCTGGGCCCCGTGCACTCCTCCTGGACCCCATGCACCCCTTCTGGACCCTGCACACCCCCAGACCCCGCGCATCCCCCCTGGATCCCATGCACCCCCGGACCCTGCACACCCCTGAACCCCACACACCCCTGCAACCCGTGCACCCCCCCAGACCCCGTGCATCCCTCCTGGACCCCATGCACCCCCCGGACCCCACGCACACCCCCCCTGGACCCTGCACACGGCTGTGGGGTGGTTTCGGGGTGGCAGCACCCAGCAGCCCCGGGGATGGAGCGGGGGCCTCCCAGTGGAGATGGAATCATAGCACCATAGAATGGTTTGGGTTGGAAGGGACCTTTGAAGGTCACCTAGTCCAACCCCCTGCCGTGGGCAGGGACAGCTTCACCTGGATCAGGGTGCTCAGAGCCCCGTCCAGCCTGGCCTTGGATGGTTCCAGGGATGGGGCATCCACCACCTCTCTGAGCAACCTGTGCCAGTGTCTCACCAGCCTCATCGGACAAAATTTCTTCTTTATATCCAGTCTGAATCTCCCCGCTTTTAGTTTAAAACCATTCCCCCTTGTCCTATCGCTACAGACCCTACTAAAAAGCCCGTCCCCATCTTTCTTATCAGCCCCCTTTGAAAAGGGGGATCGGCCTTGGTGCGATGGGGAAACTGAGGCAGGGAGCGGGGATGCACCTGAGCTGGAGCATCGCGGCCCTAGGTCACAGCTGTGCCGGGGCGGGGGGACCCGGGTGTGCTGGACCCAGCCACCCCCACCCCGGGCTGCCGCCGCTTCGGGGTCTCCCCCCGCTTCGGGGTCTCCCCCCGCACCCGAGCATCCGCGCCCGTTGGGCGTGTGAAGCGCGGAGCAGGATGGGGCCCTCCGGAGAGAGGAACAGTGGCAGCCGCACGTGAAAGCGAGCGGCCGAGGAAGAAGATTAATAAAAGCGATTCTTTGGAAATGATTTTTGCTCCATTCCAGCCTGTTTGCTTCTAAACAGCCTCGCTAATCGCCTCCCAGCAACAGCACAATAACTTCCCTCTGATTTCCCCCCCCCTTTTTTTTTTTGCTCCTCTCTCTCGCCTGTCCGAGGGGCACAGGAACACCATCCCTGGGAAATATTTTAAAATAAAAAATATCCCAGCCGACACCCCCGTCCCTCACCCTCCCCTCCCTGCACCCCCCTTCTCCCGTGCACTCTCGATGAACCTGTGATATTGTAGCAATGGCCCTTGAAGTGCAGTGGGGAGGTGATTTAGGAGAATATTAAAGGCAATGTGGAGATTCGAAGGCGCCTCTCTCAGGGAGATCTGGAGAAATACGCAGCACAGATGGGCTGAGCAGATTAAACATTTCCGTCACATTGTTTTCAAATTGTGTTTGCGGTGCCTGAGGGTTGGTACTGCGGTCAGAGCGCGGCGGAGCCGCGGAAAGCTGGGAGCCGCGCGCTTTGTGGAATAAATATTAATACGGCAGTTTCACATGGGCTCCCAATCCCATCAGCGCCGCGGATCGGATGCTGCCGCCGCTATTGTCTCCCGGCCCGGCCCCGGCGGCTGGCGGGGCTCCAGCTGCACCTTCTGCCCGCTCCCGCGCTGCACGGGGGCCCGGCCGCCGCCGTCTGTCTGTCCCGGCTGTGTGTCCCCTGCGCTGTCCCCCCTGGCCGCGGTGTCCAGGCGGGGAGCCGGCCGGCCCCAGGGTGCCCGAAGGGACGTGCGTCCCTCCTGTGTTGGCAGCCCCAAGCCGGGTCGTGCCGCTGCCGCAGCGGCGTGCTCAGGGTTGGCTTGTCATCGGGCGCCTTGGTCCGCGGCGCCGCCTTGGTTGGTTGGTTCCTTGTTTTTAAAGGGAAATGACTAATGGGCTAAATCCTGAACGCCTTCGCTCAGGCCGGTCTCCCCATGGAAAGCCTGAGAACTCATCTCAAGGAGGAGCCGTGCTGCTGCCCTTGCCAAAAGTGCCCCCGTGGCTCCCCAGGCCCGGGTGGTCATCGCTGCCGGGCCTTCCCCAGCTGGGGACCATCGCCTTCCTCTCTCTCCATCTCCCCTAGGACTGCTTGCTCTGAGCCCCGTACGTCTGATGGCTTCTTCCCCCTGGGCTGGGACACGGAGAGCCTGGTGGGATGGGATGGGGTGCGATGGGATGGGATGCGATGGGATGGGATGCGATGCGATGGGATGGGGTGCGATGGGATGGGGTGCGATGGGATGCAATGGGATGCGATGGGATGCAATGGGATGCAATGCGATGGGATGCGACGGGATGGGATGTGATGCGATGGGATGGGATGGGATGCGATGGGATGGGATGCGATGGGATGCTGCAGCCACCCTGGGCAATGCCGGAGCAGGCACTGCAGACAGGACAGGGGGAAGGAGCCATGCCCCAGCCCCAGCTGTGTGTCCTCAGCTCCTCACAGCAGCTGAGAATTGAATCATTGGAAGCAAGTGGGAATAATTTCTTTTTATAGGGATTTACCCTACAAAAGAGCAGCGTGGTGGGGGGAGGTCATGGTAGGCCATGATCTGAAGCAAAGGGTGAGCACTGCCCAGGTGACTCCTCCATGTGCCAGGCTGGGTGATGTGCCAAGGAAACGGCGTTCCCAGCCGCATCCCTCAGCTGCTGCCGGCTCCGAATCCCCCAAGGACAGGTAGCCCCTCGATTTCAGAGCCTGCTGCAGCTCCGAGCCAGTTTTCAAGGTAAATAGATGTATAGCTGACCCGGTATAAAACTCCCCGGTGTCAGCCGACCCCTCGCACGCCCGCCATACCTCATCTATGAATTAGATTCCTCCATTTTCCTAACAATAATGTATGACAGACAAGCACTAATAATGGGGCCAAGCAATCATAAACCGATAAGTCCCTGACTGATTGGCTTTTCCTTCGGCATCCATCAAAGCGTCATTGATCTTCTGTGCGAAGCGGGGTGATTAATGGCCTTCCCGAAGCCCGACGGGGTTGTTTACGAGGGCTGGCGAAGGAGCGCGGTGGCAAGGAGGGCTTGGGAGCACCGGTGGGGAGTAAATATCATCTGCTCGGTGAAGGAAGAGCCCGTGCTTCTCGGTGAGGGGCGGGAGGGATGTCGGACAGGACAATTTGAGCTCGGTGGAGTGGGGAAAGTGCTGCTGGAGAGACGTGACTGCACGTTTAGGGTCCCACCAGGCGGTTGTCCATCTGAGGCCATGCAGGGGACAGCTGGCCACGTTCCCATTGCCACCTTTGTGACTGTGGGCTTGGGCTGTGGGATGTCCCCCCCGATGGGGACGGGGGGAATCTGTAGCTGGGTCATTCAGGGGCTCCGCTTTCCCCCTCCTGGGAAGAGCATCGTCCCTCCTGGGTGATGCTGGAGGAGCCGTGGTGCAAGGCAGGAGAGAAACCAGGTTGTGGTTGTCGTCTTGTTGTTTCTTTTTCCTCCTTTTCCTTCTCCCTTGTCGATGGAGATTAGCAGCATAAAGCTTTTTACGGCCCCGTGCACCAACCCACCATAAAAGCCCTGATTGCGGGCGATTATCTGAACGAGCGTCTGCTTCGGGTTCGCCTGGCACCGGGGATCTTGGGAATGAAACGTGGAGCAGTGCTTTGAGGGGTTTTCTTCCCTCTGGGAGAACATCACAGCGTTTCGGGAGCGGAGCGAGGCCATCGTGGCCATGTAGAGGATGGCTGGGCAGGGGGATAGCTGCCGGGGTGCTGGGGTGACCCCCAAATCCAGTTCCCTGTTACATGCCAGCCTGGAAAGGGCACTGTGTTCCCAGTTTGCTCGGCTCTGCTGCATTTCTGGGGACGGGGCAGAGCGATGGCTTTGCTCTGCCTCCTGGCTGGTGCCCGGTGCTGCGTGCCAAGGCCCCCGGGGGCTCCTGGCATGGCATCAGCACCCATGGGTGCTGCCACCAGCACCCTGCCGAGCTCCTGCCATGCAGCATCTGACGGAGGCTGAGCAGGTGGAGGGGGCAGAGCATCCCGCTCCCCTCCCCTGATGCCACCATACCGGCACGCTCGGGGCCCACCGACCTCGCTGGAGCAATTATCTTCCCGATTAGTGCGTTTTCAGTCCCTTCTGTAAAGTCTCAGCTAAATTACTTCCCCCCCCAGCACAGTCCAGGCAGGTACTGAGCACAGAGGCCACATTAGCGTGTAATTAGGTAGATTCCAGCAAAACCGTCCTCGAGCTCCCTCCTTCTCCTCACCCCCCTTCGAAGCCCGGTATCAGGCATCAGCACGTTAGCGAGATGTAAATTAGCACCTCCAGACGAGAGCAGAGTTCACCCTGCACTGGGCTCTGCCTTGCTGTGCCAGTGCACTCCTCGTTTTAATAGTTTAATAAAAATTAGCATAATTAACGAACATCTGTATGATCCAGAGTGGTGCAATTTGGCACTTGGAAACGAGGACTTAAACATTATTGCTGGGAGTTTAATGTTGTTTTAATTCTTTTTGGCACTGCGCAGTGAAATAAACGCTCGGTGCCGCGAGTTCTCGGCTGGCTCTCATTTGCATTTTCCTCCCTTTGATTATGAGCAATCGCGGACTACCCGGCAATTCATCAAAGCAGAAATTATTTTAAAATACCTCATAGCGTTCAGGCTACGGCAGAGCTGGGGGAGGCGAGCGGAGGCTGGGGGCTCCCCGTCACGCCTGAGGTGCATCTCGGCCCCTCTGCCCACGGCTCTCCAGGCTACAGCAAATAGACCCAAATTTTTCCGTCTGGTTTTGCAGCGGGATTTTTTCCTCCCTGGCTGGTGAGGACAACGGGGCAGGGGGATGTAGCCCCCATCCCTATCCAGCAGCATCGCGGGGGCTTGACTCGGTGCTGTTTGCAGGAGTGGGGGTCCCTGGGGAGCATCGGGGTCCCAACCCGGGGAGCGTCGGGACTCCTGGGACCCTTCCCTGGCTCCAGCGAGGGCAGCACCATCTGCAGAGCTGGAAGCCCCGGGAGCAATGTCTATCTCTGGTGACTCAGCCCCTCTCCCGAGCAAAACCCTTTCCCTGTCAGGAAGCAGGGATGAGCTCAGGGACGCGTTAAATGCCCCAACCAGGCCGGGGGGGTCAGAGCTCGCGTGGGACACGGGACGGGACGTGCTGCTGTGCACATCACTTCTAACACCTCCTTTAAAAAAAAAATCTCTTATTTTGATGGCAAACTTCTTAAGCCTGCGTGTGCTAACTCCTCCTCTCGCCCACACCGGGGGAAGTTTTCTCTGTTATTATTTGCCTCCAATATCTGCTGTCAAGGGAAAATCACAGGTAAATCTGGGGAGGGGATGGGTTACGCAGGCACGATCCACCTGGAGAGGCTTCACAGAGTGCCAGGCTGGGGCCTGGGGCATCCCGAGGGTTGCCATCTGTAACTAAAATACCCCAAAATAGCAGGGTGTGAATTAAATGCTGAGTTTCCAAGCAAGCCCCAAGCCATGCCCTGCAGGGCCCAGGGCGAGCGGGGAGAGCGGGGTAGAAGGAAGGGGGGGGTAGGAAGGACAGGGAAGGATTTACAAGGGGGAGAGGTGGGACTGGGGTATTTTCTGGTACCGAAGGAAGGGACCTGAGCTGTGTCCCCTGCCCCGGCACTAAACCCGCGTCCCTGTGTCTCCCCAGGAGTACAGCGTGTACGGCTGGTGGGTGGGAGAGCTCAACAACGTGGTCGGGATCGTCCCGAAGGATTACCTGGCGGCTGCCTACGACCTGGAGGAGCGATGAGGAGCGCGGCACCCCAGGTGAGAGGTGGCACCCCGGGGTGCGCCCGCTGGGGCTGGGGCGTGGAGGTGGGTGCTGGGGAGGCGGCTCCATTCCGGGGGTGCCCCAGCATCTCCAGGGTGCTGAGCCTTGAGGATTCTCTTTGGCTCCATCTCCTGGACTCCGTTTTACATGGGAGCAGGCGAGACCGGGAACCACAGTTGCAGCTCAGGGACAATGCCACCCTCCCAGTGTCCCTCCCTGCATTTCAAGTCCTTCAAGCTCCATGGGAGGAACCTGGCAGCCACCTCCATCGGCCCCACAGAGCTGTGTGTCACCGGCTGTAACACCGGCGCTGACACCAAGCGCTGCATATGCAGTCGTCTTCTCCCCAGCAAAACTCGTTATGGAGGCGTTTGGCAGATGGGGAAACTGAGGCATGGGTCAGGGCTGGGAAAGTGGAGGGGGTCTGCAGCCAAGCTAGAGGCAGAGTCCTGACGCCTGGGGCAGCGAGACCTCCACGTTCGCCCAGAGATCTCCCGCCCTCCTCATCCCCTCTGTGCCCGCGAGTCACCGGCGTGCGAGGCCGTGTCAGTCCCAGCCTGCGTCTCGGTGTCCCCTTCCCCACTGTCACCTGTGTCTCTCCCCCTCCCCAAATCCAGGTGCTTCTCTCCCTGGCCATGCTGAGAAACCGGTTACACTGTCCCCACCACCAGCCCCAGCCTCCTGCGGAACCCTTGATGAAGAGACCCACGTCCCATCACCCAGCCCCGGCACGGTGCCCCGGAGCCCCGCTCTGCCCCGTGGTACCCACTGCGATGCCACTGGGGCATTGCAGGGGCACGGGGGGCTGGCAGCCCACAATAAAGCCATTTTCCTCTCCATGTTTGGCTGCTCCAGACTTCGTTGCGGGTCTGGAGCCGGAGCTGGGCGCGGGCAGTGGCCCTTCGCCTCCAGCCACAGCTCTGAGCATCCTCAGAGCCCTCTGGTCCAGGCCCATCCCAGTCCCCGACTGAGGATGAATCCTCCTCCTCCTCCTCCTCCCGCACTTGGCTGAAGGGCCACTAGATGGTGGTAAGTACCTGCTGACTGCAGCCTTCCCGGGGAGGGTGCCCAAACCCCCTGGGCTGCACTGGAGCAGCCCCCCGGCACCCACCGGCCCTCGGCCGGCAGCGGCTGGGGCGCTTGGTGCCGAAGCAGGAGCATCGCTCGCAGGGTGAGCCCAGGCGTCGGCCGAACGGCTGCTCCGGAGCACGGCCGTGCGGATGTTTGGAAGCCAGGCCCAAACAGGGGGACCCCGGGGGACCCCAGGGGCACGCAGGGGGCTGCGGGGACGCAGCCAAACCCATCCCGGTGCCTGCTGCCTCGCCAGGCTCCCGCACACGGCCTCGCTCACACCGGCGAAGGCACCTCCCTATCGCACATGTCTTTGGTGTGGAGGATGGGTTTGGGATGCCCAGAGTTCGGCTTGGCAGGGCACAAGCTTGTCTCAAATCCCTCCGGTGTTCCTGAGCTGCTCTTCCAGCCCCAGCTTTCCGCAGCAGGGGTGACCCTGAGCAGCCGTGGGAGCCCGTGCCGGGGCGGCAGGGATCTGTGCACCCGGAGAGAGCAGCGCTCCCTCTGCTCTGCCCCTCGGCGCGATGCTCAGCCCTCCCCTGCCTCCATTTCTCCATCTGTGAGCATCTTGCCCAGTTCATTTTTGAGGCAGCTGCAGGGCCCAGTATCCATCTCTCCATCATCATTCCTGGGAGCCCTTTGGGACCCTGGCAGGGAAGAACCAATGCTCTGGCCCAGGCAGATGCTCCGGTGCAAAAGGGACCAGGGCTTGGGACTGAGTGGACCCATCTGCCCCAGCCCTATGGATAGGAACCAGCCTGGCTGTTTGCACCCCGTGAGGCCTGATCCTGCCCCAGATCCGCTGGCTTGCCCGGGATTCCAGAGCTGAGCCCTTCACGCTGTGCTTCAGGAGGGGCTGGGGAGATGGGATAGGAGAGGGAGATGGGAGCAGGATGCTTTGGCCAAGCAGGGGCTGCTCCAGCCCCGGGGCAGAGCGGGAGCCCCCCCCGTCGCATTGCGCGGTGTTGGGGAAGCACCGGGGTTGGTTCGCACAGACGCGAGAGGCAGCCTTCCTTGGGGGGGTGAGGATGCGCTGTCTGGAGAGCCTGGCCCGCTTCCAAGCAGCGAGGCTGTTTTTCTGGCAGGCGGTGAGGAGGAGAGAGACGTGCCAGGCTGCGAGGGCGCGGGGAGGGGGCCGAGCCGGCCTCGCCTGCTCCGGGTGGGGAAGGTTACCTTGAGCGGCTCTGCGTGCCCGCCGCGTCCCTGACCCCACGGAGGCGATGGGGTTGCGGCTCCGTGCCTGGAGCTGACTCACCGGCTGCCGTAACCCCCGGCACGGCACTCGCCTGTGGCCATCAGGCCACCGAGGGGCTGAGCCAGCCCCACGCGTGGCAGAGGGCACTGCCACCCCCCCAGCGCCATTTCCCCCAGCTTCTGCAGCAAAACAGCCCTGCACGGTGCCACCCAGGCGGGACCCCCACCCCCAGGAGCTCTCTGCAGTCTTGGGGACACGAGGGGACGAGCAGGAGCAGGGCTGCTTCCCCCCCGCCACGGCCAGGTCTGCCTCTGAGTCACTGTTTTCCCGACAGCTTTGCAAAGCTGATCAACACCACTAAAAATAATTTCTGCCTGGCTCTGAAACGCAGCCAGCAGCGGGGCTGCAGCCCCGAGGGGGAAGGATGGGCACCACGGGGCCCTGCGAGGAGGCAGGAGAGGGGACGGAGCCCTCGCTCCAGCAGCCCCACGGGCTGCCCTGTCCAAATCCACCTTCCGAGGGAAGCCCCGGGGCCGGCTGGCTCCTGGCGAGGCGTCAAGCGAAGGATGCGGCAGTGCCAGGCCAAGCCCGCGGTGCAAACCGCGCCGGGGGAGCCGGGGGCAGGATACGGCCCCGGCCGAGGGCGCGTTGCTGGCGTGAGGCTGCGCGCAGGCAAAGGCCGCGCGTGGGCGAGGGCACGCGTGGGTGCGGGAGCGGGTCCGTGGGCACAGCTGGCCTCACAGCTGCGCCATTTGGAGCCGCACGCTCATGAATATACATGAATATGCATGAGGGGGGGCAGCCAATGGCAGCGGCGCTCCGGCGCGCCAGCAGCTGCCAGCCTTCGCAATGAACTTCTCCTGACATTTTGGCTGCGCCTCGACGGGTTTCCAACCCTCCCTCCCCCTCCCCGATGTGTCCTGGCCCCGGCGTGGGGCCGAGACCCCCCCCGCCAGGCCCAGCACTGCAAAACTCGCTTCGGGACCATGGTGTCCCCTCGCCTGTCCCCTGCCACCACCCATGCTGGCCCCAGGGACCTCTCTGCTGCCCGGGGCAGGGTCAGCCCCGATGGTTTCAGCAGCTCCAGCCCCGTGGCGAGAGGTGCAATAACCCCCTCTTTTCCCTAAAGCCATCCATCCGCAATTAGCTCGGCCTCGGCTCAGCTCCCTCCGCCCACGCAGCGAGGACAGACATTGCCAGCAACCAGTAAGTCTCTTCTACTTCATTTTTATTTCGAGTCAGAGCACGTCGGCTCTGCCTTCACCAGTGCTGAGGGTGGGAGGAAAAGGTGCAGGAGAGCACAGGGAGAGGCATCGAGAGTAGTCAGAGCCCGAGCGCTGCCGGACACCGACTCCGAGGCAGCTCCATGCTCCTTCTTTCCGAGCAAACGAGATCCTGGCTGTGAGGGCCTCCACTCCCCGCTGTGCCTGGCAATCGGTGTGCGAGGAAGGAGCCCATCTGGAAGGGGCATCCCCTCAAAAGGGGCAGGGGAGACAAACTGCCCCCTCCCCGCCTCCCCACCGACTTGTTCCCCTGCCCCGCGCTCCCGGGGGAAGCTCATCTCTGTTCGTCCCAGCTGCAGGCAGCCTGCGGGGCGAGCTGTGCCAGGAGGCCCCAGGTGTGGATACGGTATCTGCACCCCATGGGTGGGCTGCGGCTCCGCGCAGCTGAGACCACCCTCCCCAGGAGCTGCACGGCGCGGCTGTTAGCGGGGAAACGCAGCCTCCCCTGCCTGCAGTGTAGAGGGGGACGCAGGGGACTAAACTGAAGAGCCCCTGCTCCCAACCTGCGGCTCCACCAAGGAAAGCTTCCCTCCGTCGTGCTGCACGTGAGCCGCCGTATCCCTGCCCCGGGCCAGGGACACGCCAAGAACACAGAGCCTCGCTGGCACTGCCGCCTAACGAAGCCCTGCTACTGCTCCCGTCAGAGAGCAAAGGCCATGGGAACAACAAACACAGGTTTCACTAACCACTAGATCTCTTCTCCAAAGAGAAGAGCGATACGAACGCACTGCCTGGGACATCAAGGACAGTCGAGAGTCAGCAGGGAGAGAACACGTGAGCCCCGGGCACCGCAGAGCCCAGGACAAGGCCGTGTTCCCAGTGCAGCCCCAGTCCCGCCAGCCTGGACATCCCTCTGGCTCAGCAGCGGTCCCTCTTCCAGCGAGGGCTGCAGGTCCCGGGGAAGGCAGGCGAGGTCACTGCATCTCGCGCCGTCCGCCCAAGGGCTCAGCCGGCTCATCCGGACTGTCCGAGTGGGTGTCGTCCATGCCGAAGTCGCTCCAGTGCGGGAAGGTCTCCAGGCAGCTCGGACCCTGCGGGCTTCCCAGGCCGGCACAGCTGGAAAGAGAGAACAGGTCAGAGCGGAGAAGGGAGCCGGGGAAGAAGCAGGGCCCGAGGTGCCTGCGTGTCTCCACGTCAACCACCGCCTCTTCAGCGCAGCCCCTTCTGCGCAGCAGCGGCTGCTTCCCCTCTGCACAGCCCCGCCACAGCCCTCGGCTTCCCGCCAGCTCAGCCACAGAAGCAGCCGCTCATCCTTGCACTGAAGCCCGGAGCAGGAAAAGGGGGGGGGACGCTGCCACCAGCGAGGGGCAGACGGTGCTGGCAGCTAAGGACGCACGAAGCCACCCTGCCTGGGTACCTACCCCGCCTGCTGCAGGACTCGAACGCGCAGGTGATGTCTGTGCTTGTTCAGCTTCTTGCAGGGAGCTGCAGCAGTGGCAAATTGAGGATGCCCTCCTCTCCCAGCAGGTCAGCTGCCTCCCCAGGTGCAGAAAACCCTCGACTGGCTGCAGGGAGGGGAGCCACCCCACAGGGAGATGCCCGATTAATTCCCCAGCATGCAGCAAGCACTCTGAAGCTCTGATGGGCATGAGGAATTGCAGAACCCACTCACGCTGCGAGAACGAAGGCAAGACGCACAGAAAGCCTGAGCACTGAAAGCCTCCAAAGGCTCCTCGCTCCCCAGAGATTAAGGGAAGAAAGCAGCTGAAGACCTTTGTAAACCTCAGCTTAAGTTCTTCTGAGAGACTCGAGCTCTGTTCTGCTAAGCCTTGGCCACAGCCAGGACAGGTCACCCTCCCATGCAGCCTGGAGGGCAGCACAGGAGATGGCTGGTGACAGCCCAAGGTGTCCAGCTCTGATCACCCAACCCCCAGGAATCCTGCCCATTCAGTCTGCAGGGCTGGGGAAGACGTGCTCAACTTCATTCCCTCAAACAACGGTAGCAAGGATGGGACAGGGAAATGCAAAAACATTCAGGGGTCTCTAGAAAACCTGGCAGCTCCTCTTATTTCACAGCAGAGGCAGTTTGCTCCTGGTGAAAGTCCCTTGCACAGGCACCAACCATTTCAAATCAGGCTGTAGCCAGACCCACAGCTGCACGCACCGACAAGGGGAGGTGCAGACAGCAAGTCACCAGCTGCCTCGCGGCGCTGCCGGGAGCCAGGCCTGCTCCAGCCAGCACAGAGCAGCTCCAGGCACAGCAAGGGAGCTGGGGGCCGCCCCGATGGCAGCACCCCGGGCCGGTCCTTCCCTGCCTGCGTTACCTGCCGTGCAGGTCCCCTCCCGGCAGCAGCGCAGGGCGGCTCTCTTCCTCCTGCACCCAGCCGCAGTTGGACATGGCGTAGTGCAGGATGGCTTCTGTCACTGTCTGCGAGCCCTGGCCTTGCACGCAGGCCTCTATCTCGGGCACCGAGAGCTGGCTCTGCAGGAAAAGGTGCAGCCGGCTGTCGGAGAGGAGGACCACGTTCTGCACGACCCTGTGCACAGAGAGAGGGGGGTGAGCGAGGCAGGAGCACAGAGCACGCTGAGCCCTGCCCCACCAACGGCTCACGTGCCCCACACCACCGGGGTGACCATCGACAGCTCTACTGCCACCTCACAGCCAGCATCCCCTAAGCAAGACTGGAGCAGTGTGTCCCCTCCCTCCCTCCAGCCCTCACCAACGCTCTACTCACTTCTCCAGGAACTGCTGCAGCCCCTGTCTCCGCTTCTCGATGAACTCATCCGTGCTGCCCACGAAGAAGGTGGATTTCCCGGGCAGCTCTGGGACAGGCCTGCAGGCACAGAGCAGAGGCAGCAGTTCAGGGTCAGATCGCCCCAGCGCCAGAGCAAGGAGAGACGGGGCAGCAGCAGCCAGGACCCTGCTTTGTGCAGAGCTGGATCCCAGGAGCTCAGGTATCCCGTGTTCGTGTCTGGGGTTTCTATCCACATCTGTTCTGAGTTCACGTGGGTCTCCCAGGGCAATGGGAAACTGCGTCTGGGTGCAGGAGGGGGAAAGGAGGGAGAACAAGGCATGCTTACACCAAGCCAGCATTCTTCTGGAGCTGCCTCCTCAGCCACACAAATTCACGGTACCGGCGCCGCACGCATGAGGTCTTGGCAGTAAAGGCCTTGCTGTTGGTCTGCAAAAAAAAAAAAACCCACCATGGAAATAATCCACATGGTTGAGGGGCAGCGAGGCAGAGGAGGGCAGGGTCTCGCCTGCACAGACCCCTGACTCAGTGACTAAGGGATCCCCTTGAAGCACTGGGCTTTGGGGAGCATTGGGGGAGCTGAAAGTGCCCAGAAAACCCGAGTCATGAGCCTCACGTACAGCACGACCGAGCTCTGCAGCTCAGCCCTCTCCCTCAGCCACAACTCACATGGAGGAAGATTTTATAATCCACATAGGAGTTCCAGGAGCCTTCGTTCTGCACCCGGGGGTCCTGAACGCGCACCGTGGTCAGCTCCTGCGGCACAAACACTGCCTGAGCGCGGGGAGGCAGCGCTCGCCACCCGCGCCAGCGTCACCCGCTTCGCAGGGCTCAGAGGGGCTCCCAGGGACAGGCACCCAGGGCCGCACCTGCTTGTCCGGCCATCCTGCCCCAGCCTTTCCCATCCCTGTCACCACTCAGCCCTGCCCCACGGACCCTGCCCAGCGTTCAGCACCTCTCACACCTCAACAGAGCGCTTAGCCAAAACCACCCGCTCCAGCCCTGCCAAACCCCAGCCAGGAACAGACAAAACCCATGTCAGAAAGGGTCTTACTTCCTCGCGGTTTTCCAACATCCTAGAGCCAGAGCCCAGCGGGAAACATCTGTACACAGAAAAAAGGATTTAGCAAGACAAGATCAACACATCAGGGTCTCCCACGCACTCTGCATCCCCCCAGGCACCTCACACCTCTGTCCCATCCAGCCCCCACGTCCGCACTCAGCTGCCCTCCCTGATCCTCTCCCTCAGTCACCACGAAATAAAAAGGATGCATTCAAATCTAGCAGCCCACAGGGGAGAGAGCATCCAGCGTTAATCTCCCATGCGCTCCTGAGGCAGCGTGGCCTGTTGGGCTCTCGCTGGGGTGTGCTGGAGAGTGCGCAGTGACCAGAGCCAGAGCCTGCAGCACCTCTTTCCTCCACGGCTCGTCTTCAGGTCACCCCTGCCCACAGGGAGGCACTGGGATCCTGCAGCCTTCTGGAACAGCACTCAAAAATCCCCAGATCAGAGACAGAGGTGAGCAGGGCTCCCAGCTCAGATGGGCTGTAACCACCCGAGGATGGGATGGGGCAGCCGGCTGCTCCTGCTGAGCTGCCTGCCCCCCTCGCCCACAGCACATCCCTACTCCCAGGCAGATAACAGCATCTCTGGGAAAGCCGGACAAAGCTCCGGGAGAGCTTTTCCCCCAGTGTAACTCCTGTTAGCCAGGAACAGCCTCCTCATTGCACACCACCGAGACCCCAGGTCCCCAGTTTGCTCCTGCAGAGCCAGAACTGGCAATGCAGGAGGGAAACAGGGTGGAAGAGCCCAGCCCACTCTGCACACGGGCAGGCGTGCACTGAAATGCCAGGGGAGCCGGTTTGGCCGGGGAGGAGAAAACCCTGCTTTTATCACCGTCTCCTTCTCCTACAGGCCTCCCTCTCCCCTTGCTGCCTGCCCAGCACGAGCTCGGCTGGGCCGTCCGAGCAGGGGAAGCAGCCAGCCCACACCAGGACCCCGCTGCCCCTCACCAGAGGAAACCTGCTTTTCTCCTGCGTAGATCAGACCCGTTCCCCAGCTGCTGCCCCAGTAAGTCTCCCATTAGCACCAGACGCAGATACGCCATTCCTCTCCGGCTCTTTCACAAGTCACCTGAATAAGCAGCAAACTCGGTACCAGGTTTCTCCACCCGGCTAGGTTTTCTGTCTGCATTGCGACTGCTCTCCCTTGCACCGCTCCCTAACCCCCCCTTCCCCTTCTCCCAGCGGGAGCTGGGGGGCCGATGAGCGTCGGTGAAGCCCTTGGGGAGCCGCAGAGGTGCCTGGTGCCCCCCATGCCGCCCAGCTTTCCTGGCTCAGCTGCGCCACGAGCTGCTCGCACGCTCCCATCGCACCAGCCGCTTCCTCTGCCACCTCCCTCCGGCGCTCCCAGGTCCTGCTGGACTGTGGCAGCTAATTTGCTGCACCATTACGTGCTCCTGCAGTAATTCCTGTTCTGCAACAACACTGTGAACACAGTGCCAGGGCTTGGAGGAAGGAAAGAGCGGGGTGGACAGCGAGATAACCCACACCCCCCCAATAAATGCGCAGTGAAACCCCTCCGAGAGAGAGTCCCGCCGCCGCAGACGCACTGTGCAGACGCAGACCAGGAATACTCGTCAGGGGGAGCTGGAAGACCAAGCGTGTCCCGTGTCCTGGTTTCACCTCCTCTGTGCGACTGCTTGCAAGAAGGTTTGGAGCCCCTGGGATGAGCCGGCAGCTCAGGACTTCGCCTGTCACAGCCCAGGCTCCCGAGGGACAGGGCTGCCTGAGCGCAGAGGCGAAGCAACCCGTCACCTGTTCCCCATTCCTGGAGTCTTGCCTTTTAGGCCATGAGAGCTGCCAAGTGCCAGGCAGCGCTGGAAACCCAGTCTTTATTTATACGCTCAGATGTGAAGCAAAGCTCTTCTGAAGACAGAGCTAATTTTAGCTGGGACAAGGGGAGGGGTTGAGCCACAAACCACACTTTAAAAATCTGGCTCCACCGGTTTGCAGGTACTTTCTGCAAGACTTCAGCCATCCGATTCCACCCAGAAAGCATTAATAACAGCAGAGAAGAGTTTTGGGATAGACGGCGAGAGACCCAGGCTCGCCCCGAGATGTCTCCGAGTAATTGAACTCTTGCTGGAGTTGGGTCAGGCTGCTGCTGTTTCCAATTTGAGCTGTAAGGGGGAGGGCGAGGGGAACCTACCAAAAAAAAAAAACCACCCCACGCTTCAGCGCACGTGATTCTTCCCCTGGGGAAGGAGGGGAGCGAAGGAGCCAAATGTGACATGAGTCACTTTGCTCGGCGCAGTAATGGGGGAGCTCCGATCCTCCCCCATGCTGGGGGCTCCCAGCCAGAACCAGTTCAGCAGTAGAACTTGACCATTATGTTCCCCGGCCTCCCCAGGGGACGCTGCTGCCGTCCCATTGCTTTTAAAGCTCCTTGCTCTGCATAACAGCCCTGCCTAGATTAAAAATGCAGGAGGGAGAAGAGAAAGACTCAGAAATTGCCTAATGGAACAGCAGAGGGTTGCCAGGAAGAGGAATTTAATTTCCCAGCTACTGAAAGGGTGCTCCAAAGAGCAGAGAGACCCGGGGGGGAGATGGCTCTCTGCAGTCAGCAGGGAAAACTGAGATCAGAGTCCGAGCGCTCACGTCTTTTACCTACGTTTTCATCCAGAGTTGTACCAAGAAACGCCTAATCTTATTTACGCTTTATTTGGAGTTAATTGATCTTAACTTGATAAATCAACTTAAACCCAATGGAGAAAGCAGCTCTGAGTTAGCTTTAAATGGTTACACCAAATCCTCTTTCAAGGCTTTTGCTTAAAGCCTCAGTTTAAGGGGCCCTGGGATACGTGGTTTGGGTTTGGTTTAATCTTCCTCCAATTTGCATTTCAGTGTTTCCAGGGCTCACGCTTTCAATGTCTTCTAGCTAGAAGGACGTGAGAGGTGGAAGCCACATAGGAACGCCCCACATCCGTGCTCCGGGAGCCTCAGGACTTTCGCCTGCCCAGGATGCGGCAGCCTGGGTGTTTGAGGAGCCACAGACACGGTCGGACTCCGGGCAGATTGCCTCCCCCAGCCCTGCACTCACACTGCCGACAGAGAAAGTGTTAGCTTTTATCTCTTGCTTGCTGGTTTTTATCTTCCTTGCTGACTCAGACACATCCTTAGCAGCGGTCTCTACCCCTCGGTAACAGCAGGACCTGTATTGAATACCCCTTCCTAACCAGCAGGCACCAGTGATAGCTTAGCCCAGCTCGGAGCTCCCTCCCACAGCTCCGGTCCCTACCCAGCTCCAGGCTGGCCGAGGCTTCGCGTCCGTCCCTGCGGGCACAGCGCGGCTCCAGGCAACATCCAGCCACAGGAGAGGCTCTAAGTTTTGAGGAAAGCCTCACAGAGGAGCCCCACGGCAGGGAAACAGGGAACTGTCCCATTTGTTTCTGCTTTCGCTTGTCACGCTGGGACGGAGCTGACCGCAACGGGCACCGGAGAGGAATTTCTGCGGTTGTTTTCCCATCCGGGAAGCAAAGGGCTCCCCATCCAGACAGGTGCCCCGGACCGGGAGCCCTCAGCCCACCGCTGCCCACTGTCCCCAGCCGCCCCAACGCCTCAGCACACCAGCACACGGGCCGGGCGCTTGGCCGCGCCAACAGCAGCCCACTCCGGCGGCAGCGGCCCGGCCCGGCCGCCCCCCGAGCTCGGCAGCGCCGTGAGCAGGGCCCCGGCCCCAGCTCCATCCCGCTGTAAGGCGGCTGGCCTGCTCACCGCGGCCTCGGCCCAGCCCCGCCGGGAGAGGCCGCGGCCGGGGGTGAGGCCCGGCCCGGCCCAGCCCTACCGCCCCATCCCCGGGCCTGCCGCCGCCCCGGGCGGGCCAAGGACCCCCCGTCAGGGGCCGGGCGCCCCGAGGATCCCCAGTCCCACCGGCGGCGGGCCCCCCCCGGGGCCCCCTCACCTCTTCGCGCAGGCCGTGGCCCCTTTAAGCGGCGCGGCGGCGCGGCGGCCTTATAGCGAGGGCGGCGCTTCCCCTTCCGGCGCGGGGCATGCTGGGAGTTGTAGTCCGCCCCGTCAGGCGGCGGGGCGCGGCCCGGGCCCTTCGGCTGCCCGCGGCCTCCCCGAGGGACGCGGCCACGCCACGCCGCGGTGCGATCCCCAGAGGGGCGCCGCGCTTAAACCTAACGGGAACGGCGGTGCTGCGGTGGGCGGGCGGGCGGCGGAGCGGGGGACTACATCTCCCGGTGTGCCCCGCGGCGAGCGGACTACGGCTCCCAGCGCGCCCCGCGGTGCCGGACTACGGCTCCCAGGGTGCCCCGCGGTGCGCGGCGCAGGCGCGGTGCCTGCGGCGGGTACTGGGGCTGGCCGGGCTCTTTTGTTCGAGGGAGGCGGACGGAGAGCGGCCAGGCCCGCGGCGCCACCCGACCCGCCCCGCCCGCCCGCGCCCCGCAGGCCCCTTCCCCTCGGCGACCGTTGGCGGGGCTGTGCAAGGTGAGCGGGGGCCGCGGGGGTGGGGGGGAGCGGGAGCCGCGGAGGGGTGTGGAGGGGCTGAGGGGGGCGGGGGGGGGGGGAGGGATGCTGGGGAGGAACTGGGCGTTACTGGAGGGGTTCGGGGGGGGGCGGTGGGAGATGGTGTTTAGGGCGGGGAGACGGCGGTTATGTGGGGGGGTGGGATGCTGGGGGGGTTGGGGTTAGTGGGGGGGTATTTGGGGTGGTGGGAGGGGGGGTTAGCGGAGGGGGGGTGATGGGGGCGGTGGGAGAAGCGTTAGTGGGGGTTTGGGGGGGGCTGGCAGGGCCGTGCCCCTCAAAGGGGCCGCGGGGCGGGGGGGGGAGAGCCGGGTCTCGGAGTGAGGAGGGGCCGGGCCGGGGACAAAGCTGGGCCCGGGGGGGTCCTTTGGGGAGGGGAAGAGCTGAGGGGGGGCCTGGGGGGGGAGAGGGGCGGGGGTGCCGTTGGACAGAGGGGGAAGATGGGGTCTGGGGTGCAAGGAGAGAGCAAGGGGCTGCTGCAGGGGGGCTGGGGAAACGGGGGGGGCCTGGGCTGGGGCGGGGTGGAAGCGGCCTTAGAGGAGAGGCTGGAGCAGGGACCCTGCTCTGGGGGGGGGGGCGGCATTTGGGTGGGATGGGGGTTTAAGAAGCACGGGAGGGGCCCTTGGGGCGAGGAGAAGGGGAGGGGGGTGTTCAAGAGCTTCAGGGAAAGGGGGCGGCTGGGGAAGGGGGGGATTCGGGCCCTGAGAGCTGGGAGGGGACAAGTGTCAACTTTTGGCGGGGAGAATGAGCGGGAAGCGGCTCAGCGGGCTGCGGGAGGGCAGGGAGTGGGATGGCAGCCCATCCCGGGGGGCCAGGGCAAGGAGAGCGGTTGGGGAGCAAACTGGGGGGGGGACGTGGGGCCTTGGGGCTGGGGGAGAGCTCCCCTGCGGAGCCCTCGGCGTGGGGCTGGCAAGAGGTGGACAAGGGAGGTTGCGGCTGGCAGGCTGGAAGCAGGGATGTGCTGGGGAAGGGGAAGGGGGGAGATGCAGCAGGAGCTGGGTTTGGGACGAGTCCCTGCTCACCCGCAGTGTGGGGTGGGTGTCGGGGCAGCTCCCCGGCAGGGCTGGCTTTCTCCGGCTCCTTTGCTGGGGGAGGAGGTTTGGGAGCTGGGGGAGCTGAGCCGTGCTTGGAATGGGAGTTGTAAAGCATTTCGGGGAAGAGTAGGACTTTCTGGCAAGGGGAGGTGATGGAGCTGAAATGGGATTTATATCTCCAGACAAGGAAGCAGCGAAGCTTTGCCGAGGAATTGGCAGATGCGGAGCTGCCCTGGAGCGCAGGGGCTGGCCGAGAGGGCGGCAGCGGGGTTTGGCTCAGGGGTGTGCTGTGAAGCTGACCCGCTCCCATGCAGCACAGAGGAGGAGGTGGCAGGGGCTGGAAACAGCCTGAGTTTGGGTGGGGAGCATCGGGGATGGGGGGCTGAGCATGAGGATCCCGGAGATGGGACAGCGCTCTTGGGGTTGATCAGTTTTGAAGCAGCAAACATGTATGTTGTCCCTATAAAACTGACAGATCAAAGTATGAAAGGGCTTTCTGGCTGAATAATTACAGGCTCTATCTATGAAAGATTTTATTAACTTAAAAAAAAAAAAAAAGAATCCCTTGTACATTTGAGAGAGGAAGGTGTTTGCGACGGGAATGTCTGGAGTCAACAGTCCCCACTGGGTTTGCGACCCAGGCACGGTTTCCTATTAGTGCTTGAGATCCCGGTAGTGAAAGCAGTGAGAAACAGATGTGGCTGCTCTAACCCCAAAATGCAAAAGTAACCAGGTGAAGGGCCTGTGAGCGCCGGCAGGCAGCTCCTGGGCGTGGGGCTGCTGGGGGAGATGCCCCCAGATGCGGTCGCTCTGCCCCTGGGGCTGAAGGCTGGCAGGGGAAGGGGCTGTAGGGGCTGGGGTTGCTCATGAAGAGGGAGGTGGTGCAGTGTCGGGGGCACTGGGAAGCTGGGAGTCCTGCACCGCTTGGGGCAATGTTTTCTGGTCTTTATACACGAGGGAGAAGAACGCAAATCTCTGCTCTGATTCCATGAGCATTTATCTGATCTAGAGGAGTTCAGAAGTTGTGTCTGCCGTCACATAACAAAATTCCTGTCTGCGTGATGGGATTTCTTACCTCAGGCTCTCTTTTTTCAGCAGGGAGGTAATGTTCCTACTGTTGCATGTGTGTTTCTCTTAAATCCAGAGGTGCGTTCTCTCTTGGATTGTGAAGTTAACTGGAAATGATGTGGCTGAGCTTGAAGGTTGTGGCTTTTCTTTAGTTTGGTCTCTTCTCAAAGGCTTGAGCTTTCACTCAAACTTTCCAGAAATGTTTTCTGCTGTTTTCAGGTTCTGGAGAGTGGAAGACTTAACATGCTTGTTCCCACTTCAAAAGAAAGATGCCTGCTGCCTTTCCCTGGCGCGTGTGGAATAAACTTGGCGTGCTCATAAGTCTTTAAAGAGATGAGTGATCCCAGCCAAGTTTGAGAAAGGCAGGAGGAGGAAATGTTTTAAGTTTAAAACTCATTAATGCCGAGCTGAACTGTTAATCCTTTAAGATGCAGCTAATGGAACTAGTCTGTACTCAAATTAAACCTCTGGGTCTCCACATTTTTCTTCTTAGGCTGGTCTTCCTTTCCTTTGTTAAACTTTCTACTGGAAAGATTAGCGCCAGGCATCACGGAAGGGTATTAGGTAGAGCGTCACCATCTTCTGAAGAAAGTGTCCCAGCCAGCGGGGCTGAGTGCATTTGTATTTGTCTGGTAGGGGTTTCACTACCTGGATGCTGTCCTCCAGATCTCATGATACCAGCATCTGCTTTGCTCTGATCTGCTGCGACAACGTGCTGTCAGCGCTGGCTCTTGCTCCTCCGTCTGCTCCCCCTGCCCCAATAACGCAGGCTTTTGTACCCACCTTCATGCCGGGCCTCTTTCTTCATGGCCCTTTACTGGAGTTTGAATTCTTTTCAAGCGGCTTAGGTGTGTCCTGGATCCTTTTCCTCTTAGCTGCAGACCAAGGAGTTATTCTTTCGGTCTCTCTCTGTTCTGCTTTCCTCTTCACAAAGGATTTCAGCTTTGCCTTGAGCGTTAGGTAAGAAGCAGCAAATGAAAATGGAAAGATTTGGCATAGGCCCATCCTGAATTTTGTCTTGAAATCATATTTTCCAGTAGAAGCCAATTTTTTTCACACATTAAATATAGAAAATTGAAGCTGAATTTTAGGAAACATGAACAGCTAATGTGATCTCTCTTGGGCAGGAGTCATCTAGCCCCAAACTCTGTAGACACGAGCAGTCTCCTCAGAAATGTAATAGAGTTGTCTGCCCTCCCCAAAAATGCCCAGGCAAAATGAAACGGCTTTGTTCTGCACCTCTGCGCGTAGGAACTCGGTGCGAGTGAAATGTGTTTTATTTGAAAGCGCTGGAGGTGAGGGAGCAGAGCGTGGGGTAAGTCTTCCCTGCGCTGCCTTTCCGAGTCGATGGGGATGGTTCAACCTCTCCCCCTTCCTCCAGAGACCAGAAACCGGCCAGTGCTTTGGGTGGCTGTGGCTTGGTTTTAATAACTAAAATTGGAGGGTTTGGCTGTTCCCAGTCGCAGAAGGCTGAAATCTTTGTGGAGCGCTCTGTTCCACGGAGGCATTCCTGACGAGGAGGAAGAGGGTGTGGGGAGCAGCTCAGATGCTTTGCAGATAAAGCCACACGCCGAGTCCGTACCCCCCAGGGGGGCTGGAGTCCCTTTCTCACACTGGAGCTGCGTTTTTGACTGCAGTGCAGCGAGAGGCCTGTGCAGCAGCTTGTCTCTGTGCTGCTGGCTCCAACGCTAAAATCTGTACCGTGTCTAGCAGCAGGCGCTGTGAACTACGGCTTGGCCTCATCCGCCCGGAGCACCTTTCTGGCTTGCAGGCTCTTGAGGCAAAACCAGGCGCTGTCCCTGCCGCAGGGAGGGATGACGAGGGGATGGCTTGTCAGCGGGGTGCCAGCCCCGTGCCTGTGTGGGAGCAGACATCTTGAGAACCCACAGAGGCAGAGCAGGTCTGTGCAAGGGGGTGACACCAATGCTCTGGTGTAAATGCAGAAACAGGGAAACTTCTGCTGAAAGGAACAGGCCCCGAGCAAGCGGGGACTTTGGAGAGGTTGCTGCCTGCCGTCCGCTTTAGGTATGGTCGCTGCAGCCCTTTGCACTGGTATATTTGTCCCTCCCCTTGGCAAGCTCTTTCTCAAAGTGCTCCTGGCCCTGGATTTGCATCTTCTCTGCCCAGCGCTTACCACAATAAAACGATGGATCCGCAGTGTTGCGTTGCTTGCGCTGCTCTATTGCCTCTCTCTTTTTCCCTTTCCACACCTACCTGTCCTACACACCACCTCCAGTTTGAGCAACGCCCCTCTGAGCTCATCTTGGCCAGACTCTACCGTTAGACTCTTTGATCCAGTTGCCGCCTTAGGAAGCCGCTCAAGCGGCCTGGCAATCCAGCTGAGCATCCTTAGGTGCCTTAAAAACAAGTCCATCTCCAAGCAATAACCACGGCGCTTTCGACTAAAATCCTTTCAGCTGCAGCTGAACAGAATTCCCTGCTGCGAGAGGGGAAGCCCGAGATCTCGCCCCTTCAGGCCATCTCGGAGTCTATTTGCTGGTCGTAGTCGGAGCTGCGACAGCACCTGCTTGGGAATCTCCTCTGCCGTGGCGTGCTCGGCGCTGGCCCCCTTCTCCGGCGGCCATGCGGTGCCGGAGGAAGAGGATGGAGGGGAGGAAGGCTGTCCTGCGCGGGAGGAAGGAACTGCCTGGAGAATTCCAGAGTGAAACACGATCTCTCGGCTTCCTGCTGCAGCGCTGGCTCCTGCTCGGGGATTAGATGCTGGCGGTGGGTCGGAGGCTTTACATTGTTGTATTGCACACCAGCTGAGGCGGTGCCAGGCAGCCTGGCCTCCTCCTCGCCGAGTCCGCAGGCGACCGGGAGCCTTGCTGCTTCGGGTTTGCCTCCGTCTGGCGTCTGATTAAAGATGCTGTCAGTGTATTTCAGCCCAGGAGCTGAGGAGGGAAAAGCCTTTCTGATGCATGTTCTTGTACGGCTCTGTTTTAGTGGGCTGCTTCCAGGTGGTTGGATTTTTCCCCCCACACACACACATTGAATAGGGCAATAAAACTTCATCCTTGGAGGACTGGGTGTCCTCTGGCATTGAATAAAGGATCCATGGGGGAAGCACTGCCTGCCTGTGGGAATATCCCTGCCACCACCTCTGCTGCTGGTCCGTACAGGGCAGGGAACTTCTCGCTTCATTTAACACTTAGAGGGGGTTTAGTTTTCACCTTTGGTGGACGCTGGAGCTCTGCAAGCACGGCGCAGCGTGTGCGGTAGCAGAATAAGCTCTTCCCTTGTCCCTGTCTGCTCTGCAGCCTGTTCAGGTGCTGACCCTGCTTCTGAGACCACCAGTTAAAAGAAAGGCAGGGGAGATTTCAGTGCTAAACAGGAGCAGAAGGCTTGTGATGCAGAGCCTGGGCTCTGGGACCCCCCGACTTGCTCAGTGACCACCAAACACCCCAAGATGGCGGCAGCCACTTTGTCTTGGCTTTTATTGCCAATCCTCTGCCTGGATCATGAGCAGCCCCAACGCTGGGTGCCGTGGCGGGGGGAAGGTGTTCATTCCTCCTTCTACCCCGACGTTGCCATCGAGCGAGGAGGCTGTGGTCGCCTCGTGGCTGGTGCCCGCAGGGATGGGGTGTAAAGGGAAGATGTCTGTGTGCTAGCAAGCACGGCCCGAGGCCGAGCGCCCTACAGAGCGGGAGCCCGGGCACTGGCACAGCTTGTATCCCAAGGTCAGGTTGAAAGCAGCAGTGCAATAGCGGGGTCCAAAGTAGAAACACATCGGTCCAGCGCCTGCCAAGCAGAGAAGTGCTGCTTTCTCCCTCTGCGCTCTTCCGCGCTCCTCGGCTGCCCTCAAGCCCTGTCTGTGAGATAGCGGCAGAGACGGGGTGGTCTGTAGCGTGCCGGCTCGGCTGTGCTCCCTCCCGTCCTCCCTGCTGTGGTTCTGCTGGTCCGAACTGGCGGTACGTCTTTGAGCTTGCCAGGGCCTGTTTTTTAGCTTTCTCCTTTGAAGGATACTCTGACGGCAGCTGCTCAGCTCAGCAGCATCTTGTGCATGAGGGAGCTCATCCAGCTGTACCCCGAGAGCTGAGACTGTTGCTGGACTCTGACATCTCCAGTGTAAATCTGCAGGATTTTTGTTTTGCCATATAAACCAGCCCCAGTTTGCATAGATTTTGCCAGCTGAAATTTATTCTCCACGATTCAAGATAACCTGAGTGACAAAACTAAAGTTTCCAGGCAGGTAATGTTTGACCTGCTTGCCAGTCATTTTGCTTGGCAGAAAATACGTATTTTACTGGGAAAAAAAAAAAAAAAGGCAGTCGTGTTCCTCAGTGCTTAGGTTGTGAAAGCTCCCTGGGCAACCGTTCAGCAGGGTGGGGTTTGGGGAGGCTGAGGTACAGAGTTGGTTTCAGGCGGTCTGCGTCCCGTTGCCAGCTTTGCCAGTGGCTCTCTGTGACGGCGTGGCTGCTTATCGGAGATAACAGATGGGGAGAGTTGGAACCTCCTGACCCTTTGCTCGGTCTAAATCAGTGCAACTTGTTCAGCGCGCTCGGCTGGCTGCGCAGGCTTCTTTGGGGCAGAGGCTGGTGATGAGGTCAGGGTGCTAGAGGGCTCTATATTTTTCTTGAACCTAAGGAAAAAAACCCTTCCCGCGTCCCCTTCCCGCAGGAGCAGATGCTCCATTGGTGTCTCCCCTTGCGGGGCTGTGCAGTGGCTCAGGATCTTGTCTGTGGGGCTGGGACCTGTCGGTGTAACTGGTACCAGCCAAGAAGTGGCTGGAGAGCGTTTGCAAGGACCGGGGGTCTTTTTAGCAGAACTGCCTGCCCCACAGCAGGGACGCAGGGCAGGGACGAGCTGGACGGCCATCCCCGGCCGCGGCGGGGAGAGCCTCTGACCCTGGATCTGCCCGGCTGCGGTGCTCTTACTGGTCTGAGCTGGGTTTCAGCAGGGAAGTGGGGCCTCTCTGTGGTTTTTGGCTTTCTGAGGTGTTTCGTTTCAGGCTGGGGGAAGCGCCCGGCGTGTTGGCAGGGCTGCTTCTCTGCAGTCCCCCCCGCGTGAATGGAAAGCGAAGAGCTGCGCCGAGGGCCGCCCCGTCACTCGCGGCTGCAGCGGCATTTACGTTTACGGCAGGTAGCCTTGGGCTGCGTGCTGCAGCCTTTGCGGCAGGTAGCCTTGGGCTGTGTCGGGCCAGAGCGTTCTCCTAGCTCCGCATCGCTCCTGCCACTTCCCAGCAAGCACTGGATTATATGCAGGAATTTTTGACTGTCTAAACAGCTCTGGAAGATAAGGAGAAGAAAAAAATTCTGGGTTGGTGAGTTAGATAAATATCTCAGAGTGCACATCCATGAACCAGCAAAGAAATTAATATGGGGAGCTCGGTATCAGGGACCGTGGCTTGTATTTAACTTGGATTAACTATTTATTAACTTTTAGTTAATATCAGCAGTGCGCCGGCTCCCTCCCGCTGCTGTACAGCTCTGCAGATGCTTTCTGCAGCTCAAGGCAGGGTTGAACTAAGCTGAAGGGCAGATCAGCGGGGTGAGGAAAGGGGAGAGAACAGGTTGAGGGGGAGCACACGGGACTCGGCAGAGGAAGGACAAGGTGCGGAGCAGCTGACGTACGATGCTGCTTCGTTGGAGGTCGGAGGGCAACACGTGGGAACAGCGAGGTCAAGACATGGTGTGCTGAAAACAGGGACAAAGCATGGGTGGAATCGGGCAGAGTCTTGATGGAATTGGTGAAATAAGGTGCTGGGGAGACAAAAGGGCCAAATCTGAGTCTCAAAAAGGCATCGTGTCAATGCAGCAGCTCCTGCTGGAGATTCCTGTTTGCCTTTTCAGCTGGCAGGACCATCCTGGCACCTCTCTTCGTGTGTTACCTGCTTTTTACGTGCCTGTTTTCTCCAAAGCAGCGTTCCTGCACTGTGCTTCGCCTCTGCGTATCCATTTGCTGCCTGGCAAAGGCAAACCTGACCTTGACACAAACGTGCGGTTCTCTCTCCTCTTTTAGCAGCGTCGCCCGTAAGCTGAAAAACTGGCCAGCACAATGGGAAAAAAACAGAACAAGAAGAAAGTGGAAGAGGTCTTAGAGGAAGAGGAGGAGGAGTATGTGGTGGAGAAGGTCCTGGATCGGCGAGTGGTAAAGGGCAAAGTGGAATACCTGCTGAAGTGGAAAGGCTTCTCGGAGTAAGTGCCTCCCTGCCTGCTGCTGCAGGGTGGGTGCTGGGCTGCTCCGGCACGAGCATCTCTTCTGCCTTTGGCTCCCGCAGCCTCTCCGGGCAGGTGGCTCAGTCTCCCTGCGCCTCTCCTTGTCTGTAAAATGGAGCTAACAGGCCAAGGGCAGCCGTAATGATAAAATCGGTGGTGCTAAACGCCTCGAGCGCTAATCGGGGCGATTGGCACAGCCTAGGTGAGAAAGTCCCGTTTCTGTCTTGCAGACAGGCTGTGCAGTGCCCTGGTGGGGCTTCGCCCCCTTTAACCTAGCGTGAAACAAGCAGCTGGATAAAATGAATCGCATTTCTCTCCTGAGAAGGGAAATAACTGCCCTGCCCTCTGGCATCCCTGCCTGGACCAGCGCAGGGTCCATGGGGCGAGGACACCCGCGTCCAGGCTGCTGCTTCTCAGCATCTCTGCGTGACCTGGTGTCCAGGATTTGTCTTGGCAGGGAAAGCTGCAGCAAGCTGCCCGTATGTAAAACTCAGCCGTTGTCTTTGATTGCAGTGAAGATAACACATGGGAGCCAGAGGAGAACCTCGACTGCCCAGACCTCATTGCAGAGTTCCTTCAGTCCCAGAAAACCGCACATGAGAGCGAGAAGTCTGAGGGAAGCAAGCGCAAAGCGGAGTCTGACACGGAGGATAAAGGGGAGGAGAGCAAACCAAAGAAGAAGAAGGAGGAGGTGAGGCAGGGTGGGGTTTCTGTGCTCACCTCCCTACCCTTGCGTTTGGCACGGTGGCTAGCAGCTAGAGCAGCCATACTCAAAAACCTCAAACTGTTCTCCTGCACGGCGGGGAAAATATTGCACTTCAACGAGACACGGCTGAAGTGCTTTTGAAAAGCTGTAGCTTTCGGAAGGAGGCAGGAGCTGTTTCCTAAGCCAGGCCTCTTCATCAATCCAGAGCCAGTTCTAGCACTAAATTGAAAGGCCAATTCTTGAACCGAAAGGGTACGGAGCCCCAGCTTCTCCTGAAGAACCACACAAGGGGTGAAACAGGAGGCAGGGGTTGCCTGTTGCCCCTTCAAGAGGGGGAATGAGGTGGAGCAGAGAGCCGCCTGCTCAGGGTGCTCATAGCTGCTCAGAAAAGGGACAACAAAAAGGCTCTGCAGTCTGGTTTTCATCCCAGGAGCTGCTGAATCTTGGCCAGCACACGAGTTTGACCAGCAGGGCCTTGGAAATCGGGTCCTCTGCAGCATGAGCAGGGCACTCCACTGTGCTGCCCCGGCTCACCCCAGCGCAATGGGCTTTCACCAGAGTGATCTCAGTTGCCCGCTGGCCTCAGTCATTATAGTCAGAGCATCTGATACGCAGAGCCTTTCTGAGCAGCCACCAGTGTGTCCTGGTGACCAGAAACAGGGCAGTGGCTGTTTCCCTGGTGATGCTACAAGTGGAAACTTGTCTCTTTTCAGTCGGAGAAACCGCGAGGCTTTGCCCGAGGATTTGAGCCAGAGCGAATCATTGGTGCCACGGATTCCAGCGGGGAGCTCATGTTCCTGATGAAGTGGTGAGTGTGTCTTTGTGTCTGTCACTTCTTCACTTATTCTGTGCCAGAGAGGGAAGGACCTGCGCCTGGGGAGTCCCTGCTACCTGGCATGAAATCTCTCGCGATGGCGCTGCTGCCTGAGGTGACCCTCTGCGCTGAGGCTAACGTGGATGTGAAACGAGCAGGTAGGGCCCTTGGGATTGTGTGGCTCTTAAGATGTCCCCCCACAGCAGGCGCGAGCTTGGGGAGAGAGAGGGGCGTGGTGTCATGGTGCGGGCTGCAGTTTCGGAAGGCTGCACCCAGAGGAGAGCCGTGACGATGACCGCGTCCCCTTCGGCTGTAGTGACACAGGGCTTGTCGCTGGCGCAGGTGGGAGCCAAACCAGTCAGGCGTAGGCATGGGAGCCGTTTGCTTTTGCACCGTCTCAGAAGTACGGAGTGGCTGGGGGCAGGGCCGCAGCTTTGATTCGCCTTCTCTCCCCGTCCCCGACAACCCGGAGCTGAACTCACGCCTGAATTTTTCCTGGGCTCACGTGCTGCTTCTCCCTGCTCCAGAGCCACTCGGGAAGGGGTCGCTTGGATCCCCCGAGCAGCTCGGGGTCTCCGTTTACCTGCCGCTTCTTGATTTTTCTCCGGTCTCCACTTCTTCCGCCTCCCCTCTGCAGCCCCCTAACTTGCACCTCTGCTCTGGCCTGTAGGAAGAACTCTGACGAGGCCGACCTGGTCCCTGCCAAGGAAGCCAACATCAAGTGCCCCCAGGTGGTCATCTCGTTCTATGAGGAGAGGTTGACATGGCATTCCTACCCCTCAGAGGACGATGACAAGAAAGAGGACAAGAACTAACCCCTGGCACCCGCTCTTGGCCAGCCTTTGTATAAAGATCTGAACTGTGGGTTTGAGCAAGAGGGAGAGAACACAGCTCTGCTCGGTTGGGAGCGTAGAGATGGCTGGAGAAGATGCCCTTTGAAGAGACCAGTATGGTTTCTGTGCCCTGCAGCTGCTCAACTGCTTTATGCAGCTTCATGCTGTGTACAGATTCAAACCAGCCCGGCTCAATTTGGGGGGGGAGGGAAGGGCAGGGGGATGCTGGGGGCGTTGGGGGGAGAATTGGGGTGTTTGTTTCAAGGCTGTCTAGTTTGCAGCTTGTGGGAGAGGAAGCAAAGCCCCTTCCATGAAGGACTATCACTGGTGAGGGGTGGGCTGGGGAAAGGGAGTGCAGATGGATACTGCTTATTCTTCAAAGACCATCTCAGCAACCCACAGCCTTCTTCCCAATAGTGTTAACTCTGCATTTTTACGGCGTAGCATGTGTGTAGGTTTTTTGTTTTGTTTGTTTTTTTTTTTCTTTTGCTATTTACTGGTGTATTGGTTTGAGGGGCTGGGGGGAGGGATGTGGGGAAATTGGTCTCTTGTTTAATTGGGGAGGGAGGGAGATGAGGCCTGGTGACAATGTTCCAGATCATTTCCAGATCTTTTTTAGAACCTGAATTCACAAAAGGAAAAAAAATAAAGGGGGGGGGGGGGGAAGAGCCCAGTATTGATGACAGAACTAGGGAGAGAGGGACACTGACATGAGACTGAAACTGTGAATGTCCAAATCTCTGGAGCCAAGATCCTCAAAACCCTGCGAGCAATTTTTAGGGGGGGGGAGAGGGTGGGAGGGGTGAGGGGAGACTTGTGAAAATGCAAACTTGTGATTCGTATTGTCCTGAAGCAGAACTGCCAGTTACTGACACATGCATTGTATGTGGGAGGGTGGGGTGCGGGGCGGGAATGGATTTTAACCCTTTAAAAGCCTTTCTACCCTTCTTTCCGTTACAAGGTGCTATTTCTCAAAATTTGGGGGGGAGAGAGACTTCTGACTACTTGTTCCTTTTCTCACCTGAATTGGACTGTCCAGCCAGCAGCATTGGGAACCCTTTAGTTGTGGGAGGGAGAGGAAATCAACAGCAGCACAAGAAAAAAAAAAAAATCAATTCCATATTCTCCCATAACAAGTGATTGTTTGTAGGAGGCCAGGCGGTGGTGCTGGAGCCAGATCTTCTGAGGGTTTTTTTTTTTTAAATCAGATTTATTACAAATACTGAACTATTTAATGTCTGGAGTCATGAGCCCCACCAGACTCCTGGCACCTCCTTGTAGGGTGGTATGTATCTAGACTTGCATTGTACAAACCTTTTTTTAAAAGCATGTGTTTAGGTTTCTGTGAAAACGTTGTTTAAATGTAAAGTACGTGTTTGGATTTTAACTTCATACCAAGCTCTGTCAGTTTTTTGTCTCAATAAAATTTTAGATTTATAATCCTGATTTTTTTCTTCTCTACCTTGCTCCTTCCTCCAGCTCTTTGTGCATGAGATGAGTGACGAGGTGTAGAGCAGGTCACGGAGGGAAGTTAGCCTGCGGTTGCGGTTCTCTCTGAGCAAGGTTAGCTCTGATGCAGCCCGGGTTAGCCGGTGGCTCCGACCTGGGTGTCGACAGCAGCAGGAGCTTTGGAGCAGCTGACAGCAGGTTCTGATTTATGTTGACTTCCGTCTGGAGAAGAAAAGTGTCGTAGAGGTTAGTATCCAGAGGCCCGAGGCGACTCTCGCCCCTGGAGACAAGAGGACTAGCTATGATTCGGGACCTCGTTTGATGTAGCAAGATGCCGCTTGAGCCGGGAGCGTGCGCTGCCTGTGTTCCTGGCCAGGATCCGGCACCAGAGGTGGGGTAAGTGACCTTTACTTCCATTCTCTTCTGAACGTTGAGCAGGCTTTGTCACTTCGCATTTACGGACGGGTTTTTAAAGCTCTGGCGATGGTTCTGGTGGCTGTTTGGCTGAAGATGGAGATGGCCTCGCTTGCGTCTTGGTATGGGCTGGCTGAAGGCCACAAGCTCTCGTGCGTGGAGAAGAGCAGACCCGTCCTCCGCTCAGCCCAGCTGACGCTCCACGCAGTAGTACGGACAGCAGAGTGGGCTGAAGCGTTCCTGGGAGGAGGATTGTGGTCCTGGCTCAGAGGTTTCCAGTGTTTGCAGGGCGCAGGATGGAGCAGGGAGAGGCAGGGGGGTTCTGGGTGGTGGTCAGGGCTGAACAGGGGCTCCGCCAGCCCCTCACTGGCACTCGGGGCTGCAAAACCACGCAGCCAGTTGAAATCCAGGTTATTCGCAGCAGCGCAGCCTATACCCAGCGGGATGGTGAAATGTCTGCCCTGCCCCAGCAGCCAGCAGAAGCAGCAATTAAACCTGTATTAATCACTAGAGATGGAAGGAGTAACGTCCACTTAATTGAACGTAAAGAAGGCTGCAGTTCCCTGGGGAGGCTCTGGGGCGATCGATCGCAGCAGGTAGCTGGAAGATGCGCGTTGCTCCATCGCGGGGGTGGGACTGCGGCCGCGCCGAGTACGTGGGGCTCCCGCGTGAGCTGGGCAGGGCGGGCAGGCACCGGACCTCTGCCTACCGCTTGTCTCTGCTGGCCGCGGCGCTGCGTAAGCGGGATGGGCCACCTCCCGAGAAACTGAGGCACAGGAAAATAGTCTCAGGACCCTTGTAATGTGCTCAGAGATCTGCGGGCGATGGCGAGGTGATCTTCCCCGGGCTCGCTGCTGCCCTGGGCTGCCAGAAGCGGAGCGGGGAAGGGCAGAGGCAGCTCCTCCGTCCCATCCCACCGCAGGCTGGCAGAAACCAGGGTCTGTCCCGGGCAGCGAGCGCGCCGGCGTGAGGTTGCCCGACTGAGGGCTCGCGCGGCAGCCGGACACTGGTTTAAAGGGTCACTGAGCCGCGGCTCTCGCCGAGATCAGAGGCACGAGGCCCCGCTGGTGGCTAAGTGCTTCCTGCTTCGGAAAATGAAAGGTCTGCACTTCACCTGATTACGGGCTGGCAGGCAGCCCGTGCCTCTGACAGCGCATGGCGTGACACGCGAGTGACAGCGGTGGAGGGAAGGAGCTGGTTAAGCTCCCTCCTCGCTACCCGCAAAAAGGCCGGTGCCCAGCTGCCCCGCACGGGATGCCACGGGCAGGGAGCCAGAGGGGGATGGATTTTGTCTTGTTCTTGGCTTGGGTTTGCTGCTCTGAAGCCGTACCGGAGGCCGGGGAACAGCGCTTTTGCTCACCTGTAGCCTCCCGACGGGGAGATGGGGGTTTGCTGCTATGTTTGTGCGTGAGCAAGGACGTGTCTGAGCGTAGGAACGGAGGCATGAAGCAAAAGGTCCCGTTCTGCGCGGGAGAGGCAGCAAAGGGAGACGAGGAGCTGGGTGCGTCCCCCCTTCCCACGTCCGTGCGCTTGCCGACCCCGCTCCCCCTCTGCGGTCAGGGAGGGGGCAGTGGCCCAGCCGGGAGGGCTGTACCCTTCCCGCAGCATCACTGGGGCGGGGGAAATCCTTGCGGGTTTTTCTTTTTGCAAGCCGGTATTACATTCTAAAACAGCCCCTGAAGGAGTATCTGAAATAAATACCCTAGAGCCCAGGAAGAGGCGGGAAGCACCTCAGAGTGTGTATTTTAATGCTTCGCGTTCCCCTTGGCTGAGCTGTTGCCATGCGTAGAGCTGGCCTGGGCTCAACTCCGGCAGCAGGAGCAGATGAACTCTTCCAGTCTCCTAAGGAGAGGTTTAATCCCCAGGGAAATTCCATTTGCCCCATAGGAATCCCGGTGGAAGACCGGCGGGGAGCAGAGCGGGGCCGGCAGCGCGCTTTCGGCTTGCTTTTCTGGTTGTGGCTGGCCAAGGGAGGTGTCTGAGGCTCTGCTGTCCCCCAAGCAGCCTCTCACCCTGGCGTCCTGGCTTTTAGTGACAGGCTCTGTTAATAAGCCTCGATGTAGGAACTACTACGTAATAACAACGCGCGATGAGAAAAGACAGCACCTACGAGCGGCCGTGCCAATAAGGCGGTGGGTATTAACGCCTTAGAGAAAGGCATCTCTAACTAAAAAATATATAGCGCTGATAAGGTGCTGAGCCACAAGGGAGGCATCTCAAAATACTTCTTTTAAGCGCAGCCAGCAGTGCCGGTGCACCCGCAGCTCCCCGGAGCGGTTTTCCATCCCCGCTTGGTTCATCCCAGCTGCGCATGGCGTCTTCTGCAGGGCCCGGGTTGGTGCCTGGCCCGAGGGGGAGGCTTTCGGCAGCAGCCTGGCGTCGGGACAGCCAGTCCCCCTCCCCGTGCTGCTCCCGGGCGTCTGCCCAGCCGGGCTGCCCGCGCCCGCAGCTCTGCCCGCGCCCGCAGCTCTGCCTGCGCCCAATCCCTCGCACAAAAGAGCAGCAAAGTCAGGGCCTGCCCTTGAGCCCAGCTGGATGCAAACCGAGCTCCGCTGAGCCCTGCCTGGGGAACGGGGCTGCAAACCAGGGGCCGGAGCCAGCGCCAGCCCGGCAGCTGCCCGCCGGCTCCCAGCCAGCCCTTCCCGTCGCCACCAGCCCCAAACGGGCAGCGAGGTGGGGACGGCCGCGGCGTGGGGAAAAGCTGAGCCCGGGGGTTGGCAATGCCCCTCCGTCGGCGCTGCTGCTGGAAACGCTTATCCAGGCACAGGGATGGAGGCCTCCATCTCCTGGCTCCTGCCTGGGCCTCGTCCCGCAGGGAGGGGGACGGGGCAGGAGCCGGCCTGCAGAGCCTGATATAAATACACTCGTGATTGAATAAACTTTGGCTCCGTAACCAACGCTACAGCCAAAACCTGCGGGGAAGGTGGGGCTTGTGTAACAGCGGCGGCGCTGGAGCCGCGAGAGGGAAGGGAGGGTTCGAGCTGCGCCGATGCCGTTTGCTCGCCCGATGGGAAAGCCGGGACACCGCGCTCCAGCTCTGGGATCGGGATCAGGCTGTGCCACGGCAGCGCTGAGCCCAGGCCTTTGAACGACGGCAGCTTTGGTGGCTTTGGCCGAGGGACCCGCCACTTGCTCCACGCAGCTGCAAATTTAAGCAGAACCACACTTCCTCAGCTTGCTTTGAGAAGATACTGTTGTGGCGTAAGGAAAAAAAAGCAGCTGAGCCAGAGCCGAGCATTTCCCACGAACGAGGAGCCTTTCATTCTCCTCCCCTCCAAGGCTGTTACCTGCAGGCTGGGACCACAGCGACTCCCTCCCCAGACCGTGGCTGGAGGCAAACCAGACCTGCTCCAAGCCCAGCGCGGCAGAAGACAGCCAGGAGCCACCGTGGGTGAGAAGGACCCACAAGAAGAAGCTGTTTCTTTTCCCTGATGTGCTTCATCTTTTACAAAAATTTAAAAAAAAAAAAAAAATCCATGAAACAAATGCTCGTACAGTGAATAAGCTGTTTTATTTTTGTCCTGTGCTCACACAATCTCTCTTCTTTCCCTGACAGGTCACAGATCATTAAAATAAAGTTTCTAAGAGGAAAATAATTTAAAACATACACGCAGGGCTCCCTTCCAACCTCCCCACACCCACATCTCCACCACTTGTGCTTCGTCTCATGCGTAAGTAAAGCCGCTGAATCTCAGGAGGCCGGGATGGGAGAGCCCGCCGGGGTCTCAGCGAGTCCGTCTCGCGCTGCCGGGGGCCGCAGCGAACGCACCCAACGCCCCGCCACGCGCTCCGAGATCCAACCGCTTTCCCCGTAGCCTGGAAAAACGCGCCCACAGCCGGACGTCTTCCCTCTGGGCAGCGCCGCGGGCCGCTCCAGGCCTCCCTCCTGCACCACCAGGTTTCTTGAGTTACCACCCCGAGTCTTCCCTCCGACGCGCCGCCCTCACCCCGTATCACATGCACAGGACCGGCTAGGAAAAGCCTTTTTTTTTGTTTTTTTTTGTTTGTTTTTAAGCTTTTTTCAGTTGCTGGTAAAGTCAGTACACTCCCAGCTGTGCTATATTGGAAATACAGCTTCTAGGATCGTCTCCGTGGTGGAGACCGACAGTGATCAAGGCACTACCCCCACCCCCCTCCTGAAAACAAAGGAAGTCAGACCAACACCTAGGGACAGAAGAGAATCCTATAATGTGATCACACGGTTACACTGAATCTTTATGGCAAAGAGAACATTTAGCAGCTTTGAACGTTTGGGCTTCTCCCTTTTACTCAACACAAGCACTCTAGACCCTATAGGGAAAAAACAGGGCTGAAGCCCTAAAAAATCAAAGCGCGGTTAAGAAACAGGAATCCTAACAGCTGTCTAATTTCTATAAGTGACAAGCCCACGGCCTGGGGTGGGAACGCTCCGCTCCCCTTGTGCTGTAACGCTGACCGGGGGGGCCCCGCGCCCCTCCCCGCCTTCCTCCCCCCGCAGTTCCCCAGCCAGTCAGTGGGAGAAGACAGCGTTTGCATGCAGGCTGCTGCGTCTGCCGTCTCGGCGTCCCAGCACGGCGCTGGCTCGGCGGCAGTGACATGCTCCGAGTGTGGTGCAGTCGGGGGGGGGGAAGAAAAAAACCGCGTATCGCACCGGTTCTCTTAACCCTCTCCAGTTCCGCGCATCCCCCTCCCCAAAAATCCTAAAGCTCTGCGTGCCCCCCCCCCCCCCGAGGCGTCACAGCTCCGCCGCCGCACAGGAACGGTTCTCCCGCGAGCCCCCTCTGAGCTTCCTCAGGCTGGAAAGGGTTAATGGAAGTCGCACCACTTGTGTTTCCATGTGTGCACTGGTCTGATCTAGGAAGGGATGTTGGTTAATCTGGAATTAAGTCAGATCGAATCACACACACCGATGTCAAAACTGGTTCAGGAAAAGAAAAAAAAAAAAAAGGAAAAAAAAAAGAAAAAAAGAGAAAAAAAAAAAACCAACTACCTGAAATCACAGAACTTTGGAAGTTCAGAAAAATGTCTCTCCTATAACTTGTTTTAAGTTCATTTGCTTAAATCTCTTTTCTTATTTAAAGCCAGTTCCTAACAGTAGTTTTTCCGCCTCTGCCAATCTCACCACCAGTGATGCCAGCTCGTTTCCTGCGCTCAAAGGATTCCAGGGTGTGGAAGGCGCCGGGCTCGCCAGGGCAGGGTCCGCTCCTCCCGTCCCTCCCCGCAGGGAGCCCTCAAAACTCAGCCTGCAGGTCCCGCAGTCTCTCCCGCACACTGACCGGCAGCAGTCACGTTTTTTTTTTTGAGAAGATATATCGGATAAGAAGGCATGAAAGTTCCTCTAAGTACTTCCAGGCTCAGCCCTTCTCCAGTTCTCACTTGAGCGAGTGTCCCACTCCTCCCGCGTCGCCGTCTCTTCACTTCCTCCGGTCCTTCTGTTTCCGCTCCTGCCGCCGGGCCTGCTGGTCGGCCACGGCGCGAGGTATCAAAATGACGCTGCCGTCGCTGGCGTACTGCAGGGCGTACTGGCTGGGGGAGTAGGGCTGGCCGTTCTCGTCCCGCAGGCGGCCGAACACTTCCTGGTAGAGGTTCTGCACCTTTTGCTTCATCTGGCGGATGGATTTGAGGAATTCCACCTTCTCCCTGAGCAGTTTGGACTTGTCCCGTTGCAAGTCCTCGACGTCCCGTTCCAAGTTGAGGATGGTGTCCAGTTTCCTCTTGCGGCAGTTCTGGGCAGCCATCTTGTTCTTGCCTCGCCTCCTGATGTCGCGGATCAGGCTCAGCTGCGCCTCGCTGAGCTGGTACTTGGAGAGGAGCTCGTTGAACTCCTCCACGGGCAGGTTGATGATCTTGTCGTTGGTGAAGGGGATCTTCATGGCTCTGGCTCGGTGCTCGTCCCTGCTCATCTGCTTATCCAGGAACTCGGACGGCTTCTCCTTGCTGCTCTTCTTCCCCGCGCTGGGCAGTTTGGGCTCCTCGGGGTCCAGGGCCCCCGGCGCCATGTTATAGGTGTGGTTGTGGCCAACGTGCTCCAGGTAAGGCAGGTAATGGAGCTGCGACGGGTCCTGGTAGCTCATGCGGCAGAACTTGCTGTACTCTGGCTGGTATCCAACCGCCCCTTCCGCTTCTTCAAAGTCCACGTTTTCAGAGTCTGAGCTGTAGCCGACAGCTCCTTCCTCAGAAAACGAGGAGGAGGAAGAGGACGAGGAGGAAGAGGAGGAGGAGGAGGAGGCTTCTGAGCTGCTCAGAGAAGCAGGACTGTGGCCGGAATCCAGAGAAAGACCCGAGTCGGAATCAAACTCCTCTTCCAGCTGCGAGGCCTGAACCGGGTTGAAACCTTCTTCAATCGCCAAGTCCATCAAGCTGATCTCGTCGAGCATGGCTTCGTCTAGAAGACCGCCCAGCGGGTCCGGCAGCTCGGGGCCGGCCGTCTCATTGACCGTGCTGTTCAGCTGCGGAGGGAAGAAGATGCCGCTCAAGTTGGTGGAGCCGAAGGTGGTGTTGAGGCCGGTGGAGTTGTCCGGCGCCAGCTGGAGCAGGGCCGAGCTGCCGGCCATGGAGGGGCTTTCGATTTCCGAGCTGAAGAGGGAGAAGTCCTGGGAGCAGCTACCCAGAGAGGCCTGATGCAGGCTGACATTCTGATTGATGGGAGTGTTCGGAGCCAGGCTGTAGTTAGAAGTCAGCAGGTCTCCGCTGGTGCCGTTGTACAGGGTTTCTGCGGTTGTGTTGTTCACTTCCATAGCCTGGAAGAGATGCGAAACAGCTCAGTGAATGAGCCGCGCTCGAGCACCGCCTCTCCTCAGTGCCCTTTGCTTCCAGCCAAAGAGACAGGACAACACTGCTGGATCCCACGGAAGGAGCTCTCTCCGGCGGCCCAGCATCGCCCACCAGCTGCAGGAGGGCTAAGACAGCAGCAGGCGGGCGGCACAGCGTCACCGCGCAGGCTGGGAGAAAACCAAAGCAGCTGCGAGCAACCCCAAACCGCGATTGTCCAGGAATTGGGTGCTCGGGACGGCCATCAGACTTAAAATTCGACGGAAGAGCAACGCGGAGGGACAAACGCTTTCCCACAACCTGCCATCGAGCTCACCTGCATTTCCATGATAGACATGAGGTCCTGCCACTGCTGCTCCAGATCGAAGGGCGACTCGGTCTCTGTGAGGAGAGGAGACAGCAGGCTGGTCTGGATGCCCGCGGACCTGCTCTCGCCGGGCACGGCTTCGCTCAGGGTGGAGACATCCGCAGCTGGAAACTAACCACGTGAGGCAGAGTCAGTGCCCGGCTGATCAGCCGCGGCCAGGGAGCCAGCAATCCCGAATGCCCTTCCACCTCCACGCGGGCAATCGCTTCTCCTTTGTTCAAAGCAAACTGCTTGCAGTTATTCCTCCACAGTTCACTATGAACTAATTAGAAGCAAAGCCAGAAGTCTTTAATTAATCGTGACCACCCCCCCACACTGCTACTTTCGCAGGCACGATGCCTGGAGCCTCCTTAAGCTGGCTAACCCAATTTACTGCCGGTTCTGCGGTCTGGGTTAGGGGTACGAGCGGCACCGAAACCCCGGCGAGCGAGGGAAGGAGAGCCGCCGCTGCCTCCCGATCCGCCGAGGGGTGAAAGCCATCACCCCATCCGCTCACCTCCGAATTCTCCCCGAAAGGGAAGGTGGCCTCCAGCAGCCTAAGGCACTCCTCCAGGGACAGGGCTGTCTGATCCTCCGCACCGGGCACCTGATGTAGAACACAAGGAATCGTAGCCGCGGGATTAGGGAGATGGTGATGAGAAACGAGCTCCTTACAGCAGGGCTTTATTACAGCGCATCCAAAAAGAGCCAGAGGCCCCACCCAGTGCTTCACAGGCTCCATCCTCCCGCTCCGGAGAGCATCGGAGCGGCCCCCGAGCGCAGTGGGGAAAGGAAACGTGCTGCCTCTGCTCCCGGCGAGCCTCACCTACCGCCGGCGCAAGGACTCGGCTACAGGCTGGAGGGGACTCTGCGCCTGCCCGCGCCACCGCCTCTGCCAGGCAACCGAGAGGCACAGCGAGAACCAGCCGCCCTCGTCCTAGCGTCCTGCCGACGGTGACACGGCCATTACCCTGCCCGCCTCGCTGCGGCTCCCCGGCCCGGCAGGCAGCCTGCACTTCCCTGGCATCAAATCCTCTTGCCCACCCGGGCAAACCCTTCTCCTGCGGCTCAGGAGATCCCCGGTGAAAGTCACAGGCAGCGGCACCGCTCGCCCCGACGGCCGGCCGCAGGGCCCCTCGCCTCCCCTCCGCCTCGGCGGGAGCGCGGACCCCCGGCGCGCTGCATCGCCACGGCCGCAGACCCCAGCCCGGCCGGCCCAGGGCTGTTACCTGCGCAGGGAAACTCTCCCCGGTCTCTCCATCAACTAGTAGGTTTCTATCCAAGATCTCATTCCCTCCGCTCCTCCAGCTGTCCCCGCGCTCCCTCCCATCGCTCAGCTCTTTGTCCACTTCGCTCTCTTTCTGACGGTGGCTGTAGTCAAAAATCTCTCGCCCAGCGCCGAGATCAATATCCTGTCTCCACAGGATGTCAATCAAATCGATGTCCTGAAAGACAGACCACATTGCCGTCAGCCCTGGGCAGGGTCCCCACCCACCGGCCCCTCCCAAGGGACCCCCCCCCGCGCCCCGGCCGGACCCGCAGCCCACCCGCCGGCCGCCCCGCTCCTCCGTGCGGCCGAGGGAAGGCGGTTCTGCCTCCCGGGCTCCCCGAGAGCGGCTCTGCGGGTTCCGCATGGCGGCTGAGGCCGGTCCTCCCCTCCCCACCGCCCATGGCCGCCCGTCCGCCGCCGGGAGAGGCGGCTGGGGCCGCCCGGGCCCGCGTCGCGGCGGTGGCTGCGCCGTGGCCGCCTTGCATCAGCCCGTGGTGCCATCCCGGCCATTTGCATAAGGGGTGGGGTGCGCCGGCAGGAAAATCCCCGCATTTCCACCCACCTGATGCAACTTGAGCCGCCGCCGTTGCCGTTACCGCCGCCGTTACCGGGGCTGCCCGCAGCCCGCCCCCCCCCCCCCGGGGCACCCCCGCCGCCCTCCCCCGCTGCCCGCCCCGGCAGCACCCCCGCGGCCCCGGGGAGTGGCCGCCCTCCCCTCCCCGGAGCGGAGCGGCCCCCGGTACCTTTCTCATGTCCCCAGCTGCCGCCCGGGCCGCGGCGCGCACCGATCATGGTCCCCGGGGGACGGGGAGGAGGAGGAGGAGGAGGCGGCGGCGGGGCGGGCTGGCCGGGGCGCGGCACCGCGCACGCATCGCCGGCCGGGGCGGCTGGGGAGCCGCGCTCCGCTCCGCCCCACCGGCCACAGGTGCCCGCGGCCCCGCTGCGGCGGCAGGAGCCTCCCCCGCCTCCCGTGAAGCGGTTGCGGCGCTGCTCTCCCCCCCCCTCCTCCCCCCCGCGCTCGGTTAGGCCGGGCCTGGCTGGGCCGGGCTGGGCTGGGCTCGGCTCCCGCCGCCCTGCCCGGGCCGGGCTGCGGCGCGCCCCGCCCGCCCCTCCCCCGCCGGTACCTTGGCTGCGGCGCCCGCCAAGCCCCGCCCCCTGCCCCGCCCCGCCGGGATGCGGCGGCGGCGGCGCCGGGCCACGCCCCCCTCCGCCAATGGGCGGCCGAGCCCCGCCCCGGGCCCGGGCGGGCGGGGGCCTCCGCCAATCCGCGCCGCCGGCAGCCGCCGCCCCGACCAATCCCCGCAGACGGGGGGGCCGCCGTCTCGACCAATGGGAGGCGCGGCAGCGGCCGCGCGGTGCCCACCGGGCCGCTCCCCCGCCCTGGCGCAGCGGGGCCGCCGCCGCCCCCCCCTCCCCGCCCCGGGCCCGGCCTCGCCCTGCACCGCGCCGGGGCCCGGCGGGGCTCCCCCGGCAGCGGGGAAGGGCGGAGCGGGGTCACCTTGGCTCCCTCCCCCCGGGGAGCCCCGGGGCCCGATCCCCCCCCGCTTGCTCCGAGCCCCCCACGGGGCCCGGGACCGAGCCGCTGGAGAGGCGGGGCCCGGTGTAAGGAGATCCCCCCCCCGGCTGGGGGCGGGGGTTGGCACCGGGGGCCAAGGCCGAGCCCCCGCAGCTCATCACATGGCTGGCGGCCGAGTATTTTTATCCTCCTGTTGTGGAAACGGCACCGGGCAGCGGTGCCGCCGCCCTCCCCGCCCCCAATGCTGCGGAGGAGCCTCCTACGGCTCCCACCCAGCGCTGGGGAGAAAAAAATAAATGGAATTCCCTGAATTTGGGATGATTCCCCGAGCTGCAAAGCCCCAGAGCCCCGCGCCGCTCCCAAGGGCAAGCGCCGGCTCCGGGAATTATTAATAACAGACCCAGCAAGGTCGCGCACGACCCGCGGTATTTTAAGCGCTAGGAAAAGTCGGGAAAAATTTAAATCCCGACCCTAAAGCTCATCTGCAGATCAGCATCGTCCACCCAAGGAAGGATGGAGCCCTGCAGGTGCCTTCCAGAGGCAGTGTCTGCCCGGAGCCGCAGGGCTCACACGATATTCCCGATATTCCCGTCGGAACGGCTGGGCGGCTGCTCAGCCTCTACCGGGGAGCCGAGGTTCCAGACAAAGCCACCAAAAAAATAATTATTAAAAAAAAAAAACCCACACCCTACTAGGGTAATGCTTTGAAATAAGACTCGGCGCTTTGAAGCGTCACACCAGCAGCAAGCACGGTCTCGCTGGCCCCGGGGGGAGCGAGGGTGGTGTGACGGGGCGACGGCGTGACGGGGCGACGGCATGACGTGGGTGTGCGAGGCGGGCTCGGCGGACGGGATTTCCTGGCGCTGGGTGCCCGGGCGCCGTGCCCCCGGCAGCGCGGCACACCTTGCAGGTGCGATAACGCCCTCCCCTCCTGTCCCAGCCAGGGCTTTGGGGGGAAAAAGACAGAAAATAGAGACCGGAGGAAGAGCATGGACGCCTGAACACCCGGGATCAGGTGCAGAGCTGGATCTCCCCACCCTTCCCTGAAGGAGCGACCGGAGCGAAACTGCAGCGCGGCGGAGCGTGCTTCCCACCCGGCATCGCCCGCGCCGGCCGGGAGTTTCACTCCCAGGCGTCCAGCGCGAGCCGGCCGGGTTTGCAGCTGCACCCTGCACACGGGCAGCTCGCAGCGATGGCACCTAACGCAGGGCTGTATTTTAAGACAGAAATAAGCAGGCCTCTGGAACAGAGCAGCGTTATTGGCCTCTCACCACTCAATCTGCAGCATTTCTCTCTCAAATCTGACCCCGGTTTCTCTATACCGCGCTTGAAAGGTCCCCGGACCCCACGCCCTCGGCCGAGAACACGGGTTGGGGCAGGACAGGGAAGCATTCCACGGGCTGCGCCTGACCTTGCGCGAGGCATTTCATTAAATTCTTCCCCGTTCCCAAGACAGGGAATTACCTCTCTCAGTTATCAGGGAAGAAACTGAACGTGGGAACATTCGCCTCGTGTTCTGCAACCCCCCGACGGAAGCTCCTCTCGTTGACACCTCCAAGGTCACCGGCTGCAAACCCAGAGCGGGGTTTTCACCCTCGATGCCGCAGCCCAAATGCCTCTGGAGCCCAGAGATCCCTGCGGGCAGGTGAAAGCTGCCTGCAGGTACAGCCGAGGCATCAGCCACGCTTCCTACAGCAGCATCCCGCCGCTCATCCGTCAATACCAGACCCGAAACAATCGTCACCTTTGTCTCTCCGGCGTGCACGCGTTCACACCGCTTTCCTCACTCGATTCCCTGCCTGCTGCCGCGCCGAAGCCACATGACAAAAGCCCCAGGCATCCGCGACAGCTGCCTGCAAAGCTGCCCACCCCTCGCTGCAGGGGACAGGGGTGGCAGCCGTCGAATTCGGCTCTCCCCATGCCCAGACGCCTCAGCAGCTCGTCCGAGACACGATTTACGAGACGCGAGAGCGACGCTGGAAGGACCCGACGCTGCAAATCAGCACTAACGTCCCCCACGCCGCGGCCAGGGAGACGCTGAACATGCCGTGACAAAGAGAGCGGTGCCAAAAAGGAAAAAGAGCAGCAGCTCCCAGGGACCGGCATTGCATCACAGCCTCCGAAAGGTTGTGCTCAGACAGAAAAAATAAACCGCTTTCCAGTTCACCTCTCCCCACCCGACTGTGATGAAAACCGAGCAATAAACATCGCCACTGGATGAACTCCAGAGCCAAGTAACCCAACCACCCGCTCGACACCTGGGATGAGGCTGTTACCCAATGCCCCTGTTTATTTCCCAGCCTCGTTTTATCGGTTTCACAACACAAAGCTACACGCACAGGTTGGAATGCTGACCCCAATCCTTTACCCCTCCTTTCACTATTACTTTCAGACCAAGAATAAAACAAACAAAAAGAGAAAACCGCCCCACGCATGCACCTGGAGCCCTCTGCAATTCAGTATTACGCCATTCCCAAGCGGGGACCCACTTTTCCCAAGTGCTAAACACACACAACGTACAGAGTACCGCTCGCTCGGATGGAAACCAGAGGGCAAGAGCCCCCCAGGGTGCTCCCTTTCCCGCCCGCTGCAGGCAAAAAAAGGTCCTGCCTACCTCTTTGGTCAGGTCTCCGTTCACCGGGGCAGCCACCGCTCCCAAATCTTCCAGTTCTTCCCCAAAGCCCTGCTCCGCTCCGCTCTCCCTCACCCCGTTGTCGGGACTGCTCCCATCCTGCAGGCCGCTGCCGTTCTCTAGGGCGATGCCGGCGCTGGGCTGGCTACTGGACACGGAGCCTTCGGGGTCTCTGTGCACCAACCAGGCGTTGACTTCGGTGGTGGGCACCTGAAACCTGTCCAGGGCCCTCACCTGGTTGAGCAGCCTGCGAGCAGTGAAGTAATAGTCCAGGTCTACGCTTTTTGGGTGGATGCCATATCCGTCCAAGGTGTTACGCAGGTTGTGAAACTGGGTCTGGGTGTAAGCGGAGCTCTGGCCAAGAATGATCTCCCGGAGAGGGGGGAGCTGCGAGTTCAGGTAGGTGTCCACGTCCACGCGAACGCCGATCAAGCTGAGCAGAATGGTGAACTGGATGAGGCCTTCGGTGAAGTATTTCTTCAGAGAAAGCATTTCTGGCGGAGGAGAAGAGAAAACAGGTGGAGGGTTTGGGAATTTTTAAAAAAAAAAAAAAAACCCACAGCGTCAGACAAATTCTCCCCACAACAGGTTGGTTGGGTTTGTCTTTCCACTGCCCCACTTTCAAGTAAACAAAATAAAGCAACAACTTCAGCGTTCAGGTTCTCGCTAAACAACGGGATAAAAGTTTAAAGAACATTCAAGACTTTGGGTTCAGGACGACTTTGTTTTTCTTCTCAAATTCTGGAACTCGCTGGTCGGCCAGCAGAGCGTAATTAAAGATTTAAATCTCGAGAAGCAACAAACCCTCCCCAGAAGACAGCCTCCACCCTCTCTCGCCCTTTCCTCTTCTTCAGAACTGTCTCAGAACACAGACCGTGCGGCTACGTAAAAATCCGTGGGACTTACTGTCCAAAAACTCCACATACAGCGACGTCCTCTCGCCCCCCCCAATTCCCCTCGCTCCGGGATGGGGTCTGCTCTCTCTGCCAGCCGCCCGCTCTTTCTTCCCCTCTCCTGGTCCGCGACGCTTCTTGAAGGAGCCTTTTATGAGTCAAAGGTCCCGACCATGGGAAGGTCCAAATCCTCCTCCGCTGCAGGCTGCAATTTCATCAGCAGCTGAAATATAACCAGAGAGCGAAGGCGATAACGCGCCGACGAGGCACCACCCTAAACATTGCACATGGACCTACTACACCGGGAAACGGCAGTTCCCCCACGCGCGGGCCGGTGGAAAGCCGAGGGAATTTCACTGGAAAAGCTGATTTTTCCTGACACAACGCGGGCACAGAGACACGGAGTTACCTTCGGTGACAATATTGTCCATACTTCCCCTCCCTGAGCTATTCTTAGGCCGGTGCGTCAACTTCCCCTCTCTCTGAAGGAATCCAGCTCCGACTCCCTTTCACTCCTTAGCCCAGTTTCCAGCCGCTCTACAAAAACCCGTCAGGGGCTTTCCCACGGGCAGCAAAACATCCACCGCCCGCCCGGGGGCTCGCCCCTCCCGCCCCGACCTCCCCGGGCCGCCCGCCCCCAGCCCGGCGGGGCGGCTCCCTGTGCCCCGGAGGAGCCACCAGGCCCCGGCTCTTCCCCCTCCCGGGGAGGGGCGAGGGTCCCGGCGCTGCCGAACGAGGGGCGGCGGGGCCATGTGCCGCCGCGCCCCCCCCGCTGCAGCCGCCGCCGGTCCCCGCCCCGGGCCCTTTAAGACCCCCCCGCGCCTCGTGACCCGCCCCCCCCGCGCGGCCTCGCCGTCCCCTCAGCGCCGCCCGCGCCGCGCCCCTCGGCCCGCCCCGCGTCCCCCGCCCCGCGTCCCCCGCCCCGCCACCGCGGCCCCGGCCCCTCCGCCCGCCGCTACCCGCTCGCCGCCGCCACCGCCGTTCGCTCCCGGCCCCGCCGCCGCCGGCCCCGCTCCCGCTCCCCGCCCTGGCCAACCACCTCCCCCCTCCCGCCTCGCGCGGCGCCGCCGCCAATCGGCGCCCGGGAAGGGGAGGCGGGACGAAGCGGCTGCCCAATGGAAAGCGGCGGTGAGGCGTTGCTCCCGCCCCCCGCCGCCGCTTGGATAGGCAGGCTGAGCGGCCAATCGGCGCGCGGACGGCGCCGCTGGCCCCCGTGTTTGGCCCGGCGGCCGCGCGCTGGGCCAATCGGAGAGGAGAAGCGAACCAACGCGACCCGCCCTCCCGCAGCAATTGAGTGACAAGGCGTCCGCCCAATGGAACGCGAGGCCTCCGCCGAGCGACAGCGGCAGCTGCCAATGAGACGATGCTCAGGAGCCAGCCGCCCGTCTGAGCGCTTGACTGGCAGCGGCGCGGACCAATCCCCGTGGCGCAGCGACACCGCCCCTTCGCCCCGCAGCTGTTGCCATGGCACCGGGCGCCCCAGGCCCCCAGCGCAGGGCGAGGCCTGGGGCCGCCATGGCGGAGCCTCCACCGCCCCGCAGGCCCCGACACCGCCCCGGGGGTCCCCGGTGTCCCCAGGGCCCCCAATCCCCGCACCTCCTGGCACTGGGGGTGGAGGGGGGCCGTCAGCCTCCCCCTGGGGCCACACCACAGTGGGGCCAAGGCTCCTCAGCCTCGCTCGCCCCCCGAGTGCGGCCCGGGGGCCTCCCCCGCCCTGCCGCAGCCCCTCGGGCCGATAACGTCGTCCAAACACCACCCTGCCCTGCACTCGCCCGCGGCCCTCGCAGCTCCCCAGCCCCGCGCAGGTGCGAGGCAGCCACCGGAGCCACTTGCAGAGGGAAGGATGGAGCCGGAGCTTCCCCTCAGGCCCTGCAGTGAGTCAGTGGCGGGGCTGGGAGCAAAGCCAGGCCGTCGCCTGCTAACCCCATGCTTTACTTTCTTCATTGCTCCAGCCCTTCGCTAATTAAAAGTCTTTAATGTCGTGCTCGGGCAGCTGCCCAGGCGGCATACCCCTGCTCATTACGCCCAGGCCTGTTTTCGGGTTGAGAAAAGCCAGCTCTCCTGGTCAGCCGCCCCGCGCCCGCCCGTGGCACTGGGAGCCGCTGGAGGGGCAAAGGGCTGTGTCGGAGAGAGGAGCTCCCGACCTGGGCCGGCCGAGAGCCGCGGGGACGGGGAGAGCTCGGTGGGCAGCACCAGGCCGGGCCGGGGCTCTCCACCACGCACAGCCGCAGCTGCCACCTTTGAGCCGCTCGCAGCCACCTGCAGCTCACGTGCTGTGGGCTGTCCGTCTGTCTGGCTGTCACTTGTCAGCCCCAAACAGTCGCACTGTCCGTGGGTCGTCCCACGAGCACCGCTGCTCGGCACAGGGGAACCCAGCGGCCAGTTTGAGCTTGACGGAGCAACCGAGGTTTCGACGTTCGATGCCTTTTGAGACAGTAACTGCCCAGCAGAGGGGAGGGGAAGGCCGCAACTCATCCCAGCCGCCTCACCGGGCGCCCGAGGACCCGCGCCAGCACCATCAGCGCATGCAGCTGGTGGCTCTGAAGCCGCTCGACAAAAAGCACCGGGATCTCCCGTTAGAGCGGCAGGAGCGGAGGCGGAAAGGTGCTGTGAACGGCCACAGGAGCGGGGCCGGCATCAGGCCCCCGTCCCGTCCTCGCCTCTCCGGGTGATCACCAGATCACCGACGGGAACTCCGTCAGCTGTTTAAATAAATAAGCACGGAGCGGGGTCTGTTAAAACCATCACCTCGGAGCAGGTTATTTATACCTTCCCCCATCAATCGGTGCAGGATTCCTGCCCAAATCAATGCCAGTGCCCACAGGGCGAGGGGCAGCCGCTGCCAGACCTGGCAGCAGAGGCGGGCAGGTAGGAGGTAAGGGCAGGCAGGCAGCACCACCCCTGCCTGCTATTCCTGCAACGCTGCAGCTGCCCGGAGCGGCCGCAGCTGCCAAAACCAGACACCCTCTTCCCTGCCCTAGAAACTCGCCGGGACAAACAGGATGCCAGAGACAATAGTTCATCCAAAAAAAACTGTGGAAAATGAGCACGGGCTGCGACGCCTTGCAGCAGGGTGAGGTTTCCCAGCTGGGGGTGAGGGCGGCAGCAGGAGCAGAGCCCCCCTTATTTTACAGCAAGGACCAAGCTCGCCGGCACAGCTGAGAGACAGGGGAGAGGCTGCGCATCCCCCCAAACCCGGAGAGCCCTAACGCTGCGAGCGGGGATGCTCCAGAGCATCCAGGGAGACAGGGACAGCAGGGAAAGGGACCAGAGCAGCCAAGGGAAGGTGGTGAGGAGCCTGGAAGCATCCGGATCCGAGCGATTTTGGGTCATGGGCTCGCTCTGCCCCAGCTGCTCCGTCTCGCTGATCTCCTCCTGGAAAACAGGTCGTGAAACACCCACGAAAGCCGGGGTGCGGCCCCGGCCCACGTCGTGCCGCAACTGGCAATTTGCTGAGGCAACGGCGGCGGCCCCGGCGGGCGGATGGGCACGGCCCCATCGCCAGAGCGGTTCCCCTCGATACCGAGAGCCGCCGCTCGGCGCGTTGCATGCCAGCTGGGAGATTTGGGGGTGCCGCCAACCCCGATGGCCGCTGAGGGCTTGCAACGGGGCTGCCTTGGCTTGCGAGCGTTACCCGGGCACCGTCTCCCTGTGCCCCCCTGCACCCCGCAGGGGAAAACAGGCGTACGGGAGCACCCTAAAACCTCTCGCTGTGCCTCCCCGGGGCTGTGGTCGGCCTCCCGCCAGCAACCCGAGCCGGGCTGCCCCGCGCGGGGTTATTTTTAGTGTCCCCCACGGGGCTATTTGGAGGGCTGGCAGGCGTCCCCGTCCCCACGGCTCCCAGCCCTCCTCTGCCTCGGGCAGGCGAGAGCCTTTCGGTGCCTCGAGCTGGCGAGGGGCGCACGGAGCCCCTTCCCCGGGAGAACTGGCCCCCCAGGTTTTTTTTTGGCCATGGCCAGTGGGGACGCATAGGGACAGCCCGCGGCGAGCAGCGTCCCTCCAGCGGGACGCGGCGGGGAGTTGCTGTGGGCACGGCGTGTCCCGCTGCCCCTCGCTCCGAGGCCGTGGCCCAGGTTCTCCCGTGGGCTCGGCCCCTGCCATGGGGAAACGCTCCAGCTCTGGAGGTTAAAGCAAAAAAGGGCGATTTGGGTGCAAGCAGCGAGGCACCAGCAAACGCCGCCGGCAGCGGTCAGGGGATGGGAGCAGGGGTGCCAGGGGGCTGTGCCCCATGGCCGGGATCACCCGTGATGGCACCGGGGGGTACCGGCCCCCCGGCAGAGCCCGCAGCGGGGACGAGCCTGGCACCCGCCGGCTGGACCCCGCGCTGCCAGGCCCCCCACCCGCCTCCCCCAGTCACCCGGGGGGGTGACCCCCAAATTAAAGTCAGCAGAGGTTGGGTGACCCCTCCCCGCTCTGCTGCTGAGCCTTCCCCCCCCCCAGGGGCTGCCCTGAACCCCCCGAATCGGGGTGGGGGGGGTCCCAGCCTCCGTCCCCCCCTCCCCAGGTCCTTTCCCAAAGGAGGTGCCGGGGGGGGGCACTGGAGGAGCAGCCCCCCACGGCCACACGTGTCCCCCCCACCGCATCCCCACGCAGCAGCAGGGTGGGGTGCGGGACCCCCGCCCGGGGGACCCCCGGTTCTCCCCGGGGAGGCAAAGCTGGGGGTGCGGGGGGGGGGGGAATGCGGGGCCGGGGCGGAGCGGCCGGGGGGGGCGGGCACGGCAGCGGGGGGGCCGGGGCGGCGGAGCCATGGAGCCCGCGGGGCCGGTACGGGAACGGGGACGGGGACGGGACGGGACCGGGGACGGGAGCGGGGCTCCGCGGCCCCACGGGGAACTTTGTGCGGCCACGGCGGGGAGAAACGGGGGGAAACGGGGAAAAACGGCGAGGGGTGGGAATGGGGAAAAACGGGAGGAAAAACATGGGGGGGGGGGGGAAACACGGGGAGAAAAAAAACGGGGGAAAAAAACACGGGGAGAAAAAAACGGGGGAAGAACGGGGAGGGGATAACGGGAGGGGGAAACTGGGCGCGATGGGGATAAATGATGGGGACGGGGGGGAAAGGGTGGGCAATGGGAGGGGAAGGGGCTGGGGGGGACACGGGGGGGGGCCGTGGTGAAACGGGGGGACGGGGAGCGGGGGAACGGGGGGGAGAGGGGAGAAATGGGAAGAAACTGGGGAAATGGGGGAATGGAATTGGGGGGGAATGGGAGGAAACGGGGGGGGCAGGGAGCAGAGGGGCAGCGGGGGAGGGATGGGGGAACAAAGGGGGTCCCCAAAATCCAGAGCTGGGGGGACCCCAAGGGAGGGGATGCAGGGGAGCCCAGGGTGGGCTGGGGGGTGCGGACCCACACGGGGCTGAGCCCCTCCGGCCCCGGCCCCTCTCCCCCAGGAGCCCTCCCTGTACACGGTGAAGGCCCTGCTCATCCTGGACAGCCTCGGGCAGCGCCTCCTGGCCAAGGTGAAGCCCGGACCCCCCCTGCCTCAGTTTCCCCAGGGGATGCTGCCCAGGTCCCCCAGCCCCCCTCCCACTCACCCTGGCTCAGGCATCTCCCCCCTGCCAGGCTGCGGGGTCTTGGGGGGTCCTGGCAGTGACCTTGGGGGTCCCAGCGGTGACCCTGGGGGTCCTGGCAGTGACCTTGGGGGTCCCGGCACATGCCCCCACCCCGTGCAGGACCCCTGCTGCCCACCCTGCCGCCAACGACCCCCTGTCCATCCCCGCAGTACTACGATGGCACCTTCCCCACGGCCAAGGAGCAGGCGGCCTTCGAGAGGAGCATCTTCAGCAAGACCCACCGGGAGGGCGGTGAGCAGGGGGGGCCGCTCCGGAGCTTCGGCAATCGTGGGGGGACACGGGTGCAGAAGGTTTAATGCCGGGGGGACACCGGGCTTGGAGCAGCGTCCCCTCCGGCGCGGTCCTGGGGGACACCAACGCCGTCCCGTGTCCCCGCGCAGGTGAGATCGCCTGTCTGGAAGGACTCACCGTCGTCTACAGGAGCAGCGTCGACCTCTTCTTCTACGTGGTGGGGGGCTGCCAGGAGAACGAGGTATGGGGTGGGGGGGGCAGCCCCGGGGACCCCCCGCGGCCCCACTGACTCCCCCATTCTCCTGCAGCTGATGCTGTCGGCCGTGCTCGCCTGCCTCCTCGACACCCTCGGCCACCTCCTGCGGTGAGTCCTCGTCCCTCGGGTGGGGAAACTGAGGCAGGGCATGGGGCAGCAGCGCGCCCCAGGTGACGCCCTAAGCTGGTGCCAAACCCCTGTCCCCTAAGGCCCCGGGTGGGACGGGGCCAGCGCTGCTTTGGGATGGCAGGGGTCTGGGTCCCGGCACCTCGCACGGGACCCCAGGCCAGGAGTGGGAGCGGGTGCAGTGACATTTCCCACCCGCTCGCCCACAGGAAGGAGGTGGAGAAGCGCTGGCTGCTGGACAACATGGAGGGGACGTTCCTGGTGGTGGACGAGATCGTGGACAGGGGGTGAGCTCCTGCTGGGGGGGGACGGAGGGGGAGAGGCAGCCTGCAGCACTGGGGGTTGCAGGGACAGTGGGTGGCATTGTCCCCCCGGGTGCTAGGAAGGGGCTGGCCCCGTTTTGGGGTGCCAAGGGGGAGCTGGGCACCCCAGCTTGCCAACATTGCAGCAGCTCTTCCTCGAGCCATCCCAGAGCTCTGCACAGGGAGGGAAACTGAGGCACAGGGTGGTGGCAGTGATGCCCGGTGGGGTGCAGCCGGGATGGGGAGGGAGCTGTGCCGGGAGGATCCCGGTGGGATGGTGCCAGCACCGCGCTGCTCCGCAGGGTGATCCTGGAGAGCGACCCCCAGCAAGTGATCCAGCGGCTGAGCCTGAGGGTGAGTGCGGCCACCCCACGCCACGGCCTTCCTCCACCCTCCTCTGCCTCTCCCCACCCTCCTCAGCCTCTCTCCCTCCCCAGGCCCCCGAGCCAGCGGCGTATGGCTTCGTCCTCTTCGACTACCTGACGGGCAGCTCAGAGAGGAGGGACGTGGGGGACGCCGGCGGCCGAGAATAGGCAGCGCCGAGGAGGTGCAAACCTTCCCTGTGCCGGGGGTCTGGCTGGGATGGGCAGGGACTGGGGTCAGGGTCTGGCTGCTACCAGAAAGCTCCCAAGCACGGCGGCCTCGTGGGTGGTGGGCACCGAGCAGGATGGGTGCCCAGGGGATGCTCTGCACATCGGGGCACCCTGTGGGTCCCCCTCACCCCACCACCCCACTCCTAAAGCTGCCGGTCCCCTTCCCTCCCCCAGGTTGATGACAACCCTCTGGCCGAGCAGAGCACGTCCCAGGTAAGACCTTCGTTAGCCTCGCTAACGAGGGGGTGTGATGCCCAGCTGCACCCAGCAGGATGGAGATGGGGCACACCCTGGGTCCCACTCTTGTTGTCACCCCAGCACGGGGTCCCACACACCCCCAGTTGCTCAGGGCGAGGTTTGCCCCCCTCCCCAGCCAAGGGAACCCAGGCGTCACCCCAACGGCAGCGCGTCCGGCCGGGAAGGGCACCCCAAGGCTGGCCTGACCCCATCCCCACCCCTGGGCTCTCACGCCAGGTCCTGCAGCCCACCAGGGAGCACATCGAGCCATCCCCGCTGACGTGACGGCTCCAGGGTCTCCCCTCAGAGGGGCTGGCTGGAAAGGGGGGACCCCAGGGCCAGGGGACGCCGGACAGCAGGACACACAGACCTTCCCGGGCATCCCCCCACTCCGACCCCAGCCCAAACCTCGCGCCCCAGCCTGGATCCCCGGGACGGCTCCTCCCCGGTTGCGCCGCCTCCAGAAGCCCCTTGCCAGGTCTCACCCCCGACATTAATAACACTGACGGAAAAATTAAGCGCTAACGAAGGAGAAGGGATTTGCCGTTCCTGCTCGCTCCCAGCCAGAACCAGCCACAAATAAAGTTTTCCTCCCCGGTTTGGTGTCTTTCTGTCCGCCGCATCGGGGCGGTGGGTCCCCGTGCACATGTCGCCCATCGAGGCCGGGCTCTGGGGTCTCTTTTGCTCTTTGGTGCGTTTCCCTGGGAGGCAAAGGCGACGTTTCTGGTTTTTTCCTGTTAAATCCCACTCTCTATGGGTTCATAATTTCAAGCCACCGCAGATCAATGGGGTCCAGCACAGGGTGGCCTGGGGCTGGTGGGAGGCTGCGGTGCCCCGCGGTTGGGGTGTAGGTCCGGGCAAAGAGGCCGGGAGCCCCCCGCCCTGGCCGTCCCCAGGCTGGGGATGGGTGCACGCAGCCCAGCACCCAAACGCTGCCCACCCACGGGTGCCTACACGTGGTGCAGCCACAGTGCTTGCACCCACGGGCCGCTCTGCCGCGGTCACGCTGCACCAGCCTAGGGGCCTCCCCCACCTTGGGACCACCCCCCCCGGGGACCCTCCCCACGCTGGGGAACCCCCCTCCCCGCCCACGGACCTCCGCCGCCTCTTGCGCGACGCTCCCTAACGCCGCGGCCTCGGTGCGGCTCTTGCTCGCCGCTCCCTGGCGGGGCCCCGCTGCGCTTTGCATAGCCCCGCCCCGCCCCGCCCCTTATATGGTGCATAGCCCCGCCCCACCTGCATTAGCCACGCCCCTCCCGGGCCGCGCATTCGCGGTCCTGCAGCGCCCCCTGCCGGCGGCGCTGGGCACGGGACCCCCCAAACCCTCCCCAGCAGAGCCCCCCTCCCCCGGGACACCGCCCCCCCCCCCCATCCTAGGGACCCCTCTGCCCCGGGACCCCCAGGACCCCCCAAACCCTCCCCACCAGAGCCCCCCCGGGACCCCGCCCAAATCCTACGGACCCCTCCAAACCCTCCCCAGCAGAGCCCCCCCCGGGACCCCCCAAATCTCAGGGATCCTCCCCTCGGGGACCCCCCCATCCTAGGGACTCCTCTCCCCCGGGACCCCTCAAACCCTCCCCAGCAGAGCCCCCCCCCCGGGACCCCCCAAATCTCAGGGATCCTCCCCTCGGGGACCCCCCATCCTAGGGACCCCTCTGCCCCGGGACCCCCCGGACCCCCCAAACCCTCCCCAGTAGAGCCCCCCCTCCCTTGGGACCCCCCAAATCTCAGGGATCCTCCCCTCGGGGACCCCCCCATCCTAGGGACCCCTCTCCCCCGGGACCCCCCCATCCTAGGACGCCCCCGTTGTGGGACACCCACCCACATCGCCCCCCCCGCCGCCTTCTGGCCCCCCCCAGTTTTCCCCACCAGCCTGGGTCCCCCCGGGCCAGCCCCACCCGGGGACCACCCCCATGCACCCCTTTCCCCACACCCCTCACGGCTGCCCCCCCCTCCCCAAAGCCCCCTCCCCACCTGCCCCCCCCCCCGTGGTCACCCCCCCACCCTGCAGCCACGGGGACCCCAAAGGTCCGTGTGTGCCCCCCAAAAACACGAGTGACACTCCGCGACCCCCGGGGGGGCCCAGGCAGGGGGGTCCCCGCAGCCGGGACCCCCCCCCAGCACCTCTCTGTGCCCCCAACCCCAGGTCCTCAAAGCCCCCCTGGGCTGGGAGAGCCCCGTGTCCCCACGCCCCCATGTCCCTGAGGAGGGGTCGGTCCCAGCCGTGCACCCAAGCCCCCCCCCCGGTCCCTCCCAGGAGCTCGCAGCCCCCCCTGGGGCCCAGGGCCCCCCCTCGCTGCCCCCCTGCCCTGGATCTGCCCCCCAAAAATGGGCAACGAAGGCTCGGCGCCCCCCCCCAAACCCGCGGTTGGTGGGGCAGGGGGTGGCGGGGGGCCATGGGGTCCGGGCAGGGGGTGGCTTCCTCCACCCTGGGGACCCCCAGCCCCAGGGACCCCCCCAAACCAGGGGCACCCCAAGCCCAGGGATCCCAGCTAGGGATGGATGGGACAGAGCTCGAAACCCACCCCGAGTCCCCGTCTGCTCCCCGCGGGTGCTCGGGCTGCGGGGGGGGGGGGAATGCCCCATTGTGGGGGGCTGTGTGCCCCCAGCCGCCCCTTGGGGAGGGGACCCCGGGTCCCCCCTCCCTCCCCATCCCGGGCAGCCCCCAGCGCGGGAGCAGAGAACAAAGAGGAGGAGGAGGAGGAGCGCGAAGGCCCCGCGGTCCCCGGCCATGACAGCTGGTGCCCCCCAAGTGACACGGGGACAAAGGCGCCGCAGCAGGCGATGGGCCCGGGGACAAAGCGGCTTCGCTCCCTGGGGACCGCGGGGCTGGGGGGCCCCGAGCCGTCCCTCACGGGGGGACTGACCGGGCCAGGGGGCTTCCCCGGGAGAGACAGGGCTGGGGGCTACCAGCCCCACATCCCCGCTTGCTGGCCCTGCAGCACGCTGCAGCTCTGCCAGCCCCATGCAGCCCCTGGCCATGTCACCCCCAAACCCACGCTGACCCCACAGCCATGAGCTCCCCAAAATCCTGGCAGCCTCCATCCATGCCACCCTGCACCCCGAATCCCTGCCAGTCTGGGTCCCCGAACGATGCCAGCCCCAAACCCTTGTCACCCCAAATCCCACGCCACCCCCAAACCATGCCACCCCGTACGCAGGTCACCCCGTCCCCCTGCTCCGTCCCCATCCCAGCTGGGACCCCGAGTCCATGGGGGAGATGATGGGGATGATTGAGGGGGGACAACCATGCTGGTGGGGGACACAGCCATGCCGGGGGGGGCACAGCCGTGCCGGGGTGCCGTGCCGGGGTGCCGTGGCAGCAGGCCGGGAAGGGGATTCATTAGCAGGGGGAGAGGTGGTTCCAGCAGCCGCCTTGATTGATGGCCTGGCCTCCATCTTGTCAGCTGGGTTTTGTCTCCCGGCCGGGGGAGGAAGGGAAGAGAAAGGGAAAGAGGAGGGAAGAAAAGACCCCGGGGCGGGGGGGGCAGCCGGGGTTGGGGTGCCGAGGGAGGGGGACCCCTCCTCGCCTGTCCCCGGGCTGTCGCGGTGATGGATGGCCCGGCCGGGAGTGGCCGCCTCGCCGCAGCATCCTCGCCGGGGGGGCACGGGGCCAAGGACCCCCATCCTCTGGGGCTGGGGGGCCCAAGCAGCCCCCAGAGACCAGCCAAGGGCTGCACGCCCTGGCATGGGTTGCAGCCCCCTGTCCCTGGCCACGCTGGGGGGCCCGTACCCCAAAAACCTCTGGCTGAGCCCTCCCCCAGCTCATCACACCCATGGGTGCTGCTGGACAGGGGGTGGCTGCACACACAGCCCCTCCTCCGGCCCGGATCGCTCCCCAAAAACAAACCCCGAGGATTTTCCCCTCTCCAGTGCCTCGCCTCTTCCCTCCTCTCTGTTTTCACCCCCTGCCACGGCTCCGGAGGGGCCCCCGAGCAGCCGGGACCCCCGAGCCAGTGCTCCCCTCCGCGCGAAGCTGTCGCCCCCGGCCCCCGGGTGATCCATCCGTCCCCGGTGCGCGGGGCATCTGTCGCCCCGTTACGGATTGTTTTAACGAGGAGATTCAGAGCCCGTTAAGCAGCTGCAGCATCTGCCCGTAGGAAAGCACAGGCAGAGCCGGGGGGGCTCGGGGGGGGCAGCCCCAGCCCCTGGAGCCCCTGGGCCCGGCTTCTGCTCCCTAAAAATTTTCTGAGAGGGGATGGAGGGGGCAGAGCACCCTGCGCAGGGTGGCAGGGGGAGAGAGGGCTGGAGGGGTGCAGGAGAGGAGAGAGGGATGGAGGGAGGGATGGAGGGGTGCAGGAAAGGATGCGGGGATAGAGGGAGGGAGGGATGGAAGGACAGAGGGATGCAGGGATGGATGGAGGGATGCAGGAAAGGATACAGGGATATACGGATGGAGGGACAGATGGAGGGATGCAGGAAAGGATACAGGGATAGAGGGAGGGAGGGAAGGACAGAGGGATGCAGGGATGGATGGAGGGACAGATGAATGCAGGGACAGAGGGAAGGAGGGATGCAAGAAAGGATGCAGGGATAGATGAAGGGATGGATGGAAGGATGGAGGGATGCAGGGAAGGACGGAGGGATGCAGGAAAGGATACAGGGAGAGAGGACAGAGGGACACAGGGATGGATGGAAGGACGGAGGGATGCAGGGAAGGATGGAGGGATGCAGGAAAGGATACAGGGAGAGATGGACAGAGGGACAGAGGGATGCAGGGAAGGATGGAGGGATGCAGGAAAGGATACAGGGAGAGATGGACAGAGGGACAGAGGGATACAGGGATGGATGGAGGGATGCAGGAAAGGATACAGGGATAGATGGATGGAGGGACAGAGGGATACAGGGATGGATGGAGGGACGGATGGAGGGATGCAGGAAAGGGTACAGGGATGGACAGAGGGACGGAGGGATGCAGGGATGGAGGGAGGGATACAGGCAAGGATACAGGCATAGATGGAGGGATGCAGGAAAGGAAACAGGAATGGATGGAGGGAAGGATGGAGGGGGGATGCACGGGCCAGGCAAGGGCACCGGGGCCGGACGGCACGGGGACAGCCATGGGGATGGCATGGGGACAGCCATGGGGATGGCTGGGGACAGCACGAGGGGCGCGGGGGGGGACGCGGTCCGGCCCCCCAGATGGTGGGGCCGGGAGCTGCCCCCGCGCCGGCTCTCTGCTGCGCTTCGCAGCTAATTGAGTGAAATGGCTGTCAGCGATGTAATTAAAGGGGAGCGCGAGCGGTCGGGCAGGCCTCAAACAGATGGAAGGCCCCTTAATTGGTAATTAAATTCCTCCCTGGCAGGTGAGATGGAGCAGCAGCCGGGGCCCCACAAGGCCGCTGGCAGCCGGGGCCCCCCCAGCCGCGGAGGGGGAGGCAGGGCTGGTCCCTGGCCCCGCTGGAGCCGAGGAGGGGGACGACACAGCCCCGCGGCTGGGGGTCCCCGGCCCTTTGTCTGCCTGTTTCTGGAGCAAACCCAGCCCCGAGCCCCCCGGGGCCGCGGTCCCCCCTCCTGCAGCCCCTTGGCTGGCGATGGTCACCCAGCGTGGGGGGGGACAGCCGGGGAGGGGACAGGGACCCGCAGGGGACCCCAGCGTTTTGGGGGACTCCTCGCCCGGGTCTGTAGGTCCCCGCCATCCACACGTCCCCCTGGTCCACGTCCCCTCCACGCACACGTCCCCTGTCCCCACGCACCCCCGTCCCCATCCCAAGGGATGCAGGCAGCGGGGTGCAGGCAGGGACGGGCAGGGGGGGCTGGAAACCCACGCGAGCGCCTGCGGCCCCCGGCCCCGATCCCCGCCAGGCGGGAAGGGGGTATTTTATTTTTCTGTCATTATCTCCTGGTAATGTTGCAGATAATGGGAACAGCGATCGGCGGCGCCGGCCAATATTTCATGCGCGATGGGATGGCGGGGACGGGGCCCCGAGACAGCGATATTAATAACGGCCCCGCGCCGCCGCCCTAACGAAGCCCCTAACGCGGGGGGCCGCCCCGGGCGGTGGGAGCACCCGGAGGGGTCCCCGCAGCCACCGACTCATTTAATTCCCCATTAAAGCCCCCGCGGTGTCGCCGGCCCCCCGCCAGCCGTGACCTCCGGCGGGGGCTCTGCCCTCTGCCCCCGGCTGGGCCACCGTGACCTGTGGGGCCGGCCAGGGGGCCAGCGGGGTCAGGGGCCGGGGGCCAGGCAGCAGCCCCGCAGCGGGGGGACGTTAGTTCCAGCGGGGAGGGCGGATAAAGGGGGCTTTATGGCCGGGACCCCCCCGTGCCAGATGCCTTCCCGCCGCTCGCTATGGAGACGATGGCGATGGTGACCCCGCAGCTGCGCTGGTTCCCTGCCAGACCTGGTGCTGAGCTCCCTCTGCCCCAGCAGGATGGGGACCCCCGTTGGCCCCCCAGCACCCACCGGCCTCGGGGGGACACTCCACAGCTCCCAGCTCCATCCCCCGGGCAGGGAGGAGTTACAGACACCATTTAATTTGCTCGTTAATCACCATTAATGGGGTAATGAGGGGCTCCCCAAAGCTGGGCTGTCTCTCCGCGACCTTCGCCGTCCCCACAGTGGTGGCCTCATGGCAGTGGCCACAGGCCAGGGCTGCCACGATGGGGGGACAGGATCACGGGGTGCGAGATGCTGGGACATCCCCACAGTGCACCCGGGATCTGCCCCCCATCGCCCCACAGCTGGTGGGGATGGGGACGGGATCCCCCACATCTTGCTCGGGTGCCGACTGGTACAGGATTGCCCGTGGCCCCACGGGGGACGGGATCCCCCCAACCCAATGGGGCGGGATCCCCCACAGCCCCACAACTGGATCCCATGGGGCGAGACCCCCCAGACACAGGGGGGGGTCTCAGTGCCCCACGCCCACTCCCCGTGGGGACGGAGCCCCAGGGCGGACCCACAGCAGAGCCAGACCAATGAGCAACTGCAAGGTGGCAGGAGGGTGGGACAAGAGAGGCACAGGGACCAATAGCCTGCCGGTGGGGCGTGGCCAATGAATGACATCAGTGGGTGTGGCAGGCCCCTCCCAGGAGATGCTGGGGGGGGGTCCAGCCTCACCCAGACCAGTATGTCCCAGTACGGCCCAGTACGGCCAGGGGGGGCCAGGCTCTGCCCTCCCGCCGGCTGATGGGAAGGGAGGGGGGCGGCGGTGCCTGGGGGGCGGGGGGGTGATTAATGGGGGCCATCGCTCACTGTCCGGCGGGGCCCCCCCCCGCGCGGCGATAACGAGCGGCAGGAATAATGAGCGGTGTCACTCCACTTTTCATTGTGATGGAAAGTCATTACAGGCGTCACCGGCGGCGACAACCAGCCATGAATCAACTGCTCTGCTATGAAATTAAAATCGAATCACCCACCACCCCACCACCACCGCCGCCGCCCCATCGCGGCCCCCCCGGCAAGGGCTGTGGGCCCCGCGGGGGTGGCTCTGTCTGCCAGCAGGGAGAGGCCCCCCACGGTCAGTGCGCAGGGCTCCCACCTCCCCAGCGTCACCCTGCAGCCCCAGGGATCGAGCCAGAGCAGGGGATTTAGGGGCTCCTCTCCCCCCACGAAGCCAAGACCCCGCAGGGGAACAGCAAGATCATGGGTGGCAGAAGGGTTGCGGCTTTATTCAGCAACGTCCACCCCCCCATCAAGCCCACAGCCACGTTACCAGTGCCCCAGGGCTGTGAATGGGGGGGTCTGGGGAGCAGAGCCCCACGCTGCTCCTCTCCACGGGTGCCTGCGCCAGGGGGTTCATAGGGAGACGCCCATCAGGTTCACCGGCCGCCCGCTGTAGCGCTTGGAGACGTCCGCCTCGATCTGCAAGACAGACCAGGGGGTCAGGGGGGTGCAGGGGCAGCGGGGGGCCCTGCAGCAGCCCGGCGGGGCCCACCTCCCTCCCTCACCAGCTTCTGGAGCTCCTTGGTCTTCTCCAGCAGCCGGTCGAGCTTGGGCTCCAAGGCGCCCTGCTCTGCCAGGGCCTCCTGCCGCTTCTGGCTCATCACCTCCTTCTTGGCCAGCAGCAGGTCTGCCTGCTTCAGCTTCTGACGGAGCAGCTCGCTCACGCGGTCCACGTACCTGTGTGGGGAGAGGCAGGACCTCCGTCACCCCCATCGCCCGCCCAGGTGCCATCCCCACCCCAGGACACCTCCATCTCCTGCTCCAGATCTGCCCCATGGTCCACCCCCAGCCCTGACCCCCTGTGTTTCCCCCCCTGAGCAATGACCTGGGGGAGGCGAGGATCATGAAGAGGTGCTGCATGCTGCGGGTGCAGAGCTGGCCCAGCAGAGCCCGGGTGGTGGCCAGGAGGGAGCCCACATGGGCGCTGGTCTGGCCCTGCAGCACGGCGGGGGCCAGCTGGAACTGGCTGATGGCCACGATGTCGGCCTCCTCCTCCATCTCCACCAGGCGTTGAGACAGGAACAGCTCCAGCTGCGGGGACAGGGCAGGGGACGCTCTGGTACTGCCATCCCTGCAGCAGGATGGCAGCGGAGCTGCCCCTTACCGGGCTCCAGCCCTGGCTGCCGCGTTGTACCCACCTCCATGAGCTCGTCGATGAACTGGCTCCGGGTCTCGGTGTTCTCCAGGAGCGTCAGGGCATCGGAGCCGCAGGCAACCCCCTCGGGCACTGGGGGACGAGCTGGGGGTGAGCGGGGCAGGGAAGGGATCTCCATGGCTCAGACGGTCTGGTCATACCCCCCACCCACCCCAACTCGTCCCGTACAGGGTGCTCAGCATCACCCCATGGAACTGTTTAGCAGGGTCAGGACCCTGCTCCTGCCCACCCAGCACCCAACAGGCGCCTGCCCAGCACCGCGCTGCCTTCTGCTCTGTCCCCAACAGGCCTCTGTGCACAGTTAGGGTGCCCGGGGTCACCGCAGGCAGGGAAGGGGGAGTAAAGGCAGGGTGGGTGCTGCCTGATGCTCGTTAGGATCCCCCCTGTGCCCCTTTGCAGCTGTGCTCACCCTCTGTGCCAGCCTCCAGCACCGTGATTTGCACCTCCTCGCTTTCACCATCTCCCCAGTCAATGCCGTCATCCTGCTGCAAAAAAAAAAAAAAGGGCACCCTGTGAGACAGAGGTGCCCGGGACACCCCCAGGTCCTCAGCCCGGCCCTGGAGCAGGGCCAGGCCCCAGGACCACACAGCCAGGGGTCACACACCTGGGGACTGGGCTCTACCGTGATCCCCCAGTCGATCTCCTCGCCCTGGGCTCCCCCATCAGCAGTGGCACTGTCATCCACCCTGGTCGGCTCCAGCGTGAAGTCTCCCCAGTCGATCTGCGGGGAGAAGGACAACAGAACCCCTGAAACCCTGGGGACAAACAGCCTAACCCTAACCGACACACGGCAGAGCTGGCTGGGGCTCTCCCCAGCACCGCGGCTCAGCCCCAGCTGGCCAGGACGCACCGTGTCCTCCTTCTGCTGCTCCGGCACCTCCTCCACCTCCGGCCGCTCCACCCGCAGGGGCTGGAGCCCCATCCTCCACTCATAGATGGTTGTGTTGCCTCTCTTCCCCACGTGCCGCAGCAGGGGCACCACCAGCTCTGCGGAGCTGGCAGCCACCGCGGGGACATCAGTGCCAGGCACAGGGCGGGGACCCCCCAGCACCCCCAACCCCACCAGGGTCCCTCTGGGGGAGCCCCAGCCCGGGTGCAGCCGCCAGCCTGACCCACTGCCCCCACACGTGGGGAGAGGAGATGCGGGGGTCTACCCCTGTGCCCCCATACCTGCCCCCTGCCCACCTCTCGCACACGAACTCCACGCAGGCCTGGTACAGCTCGATGGCCTCGGAGAGCGCACTGGCTCCCGCCCCGATTTCAGACAGCAGCGATGGCAGGTCCTTCACCAGGGCCAGCAGCTCCTGGCGCACGTTGTCACCCTGGGGACAGAGCAGGGACACGTCAGGGCAGGGAGGCTGGCAGCCAAAGCACCGCCGGGGTGGTTTCACCCTCTGCTTGCAGAGCTAGGTGTGGGCAGGAAGGAGACAGAGGGCTGTGGGGTCACTCTACACCCCCCAGCTCCTTCCACAGGTAAGGTGGCACTGTGGGGACATCATATGGGGCACGCGGTCCCAGCTTGAGTCCTGCTGAGGCGTCTGGGGGCTGCTTTGGGGAGAGAGGGGGCACAGCAGGACCCCCTCCGCAGCAGGGCTGGCCGCAGGGACTCACGGTGATGCCGTACTGCTTGCAGGAGGCGAAGAACCGCTCCCGCAGCTCGGCCGCCCTGAGCTGACACTCCTCCTCACGGCGGGCAAAGTCCTGCTGGGCCTGCTGGCACCGGCTGATCTGCTTCCTCAGCGAGGGGATCTCGTAGCTGATGCTGCGCACCAGGAGGCTGGCGAGCTCGGCTGCAGGGGGGGCAAGAGGAGGGTGCTGAGAGGCCGTGCCAGCTGCCCACGAGGCCCTCGGGGTGTCCCAGCCACCTCGGCAGCTTCCCCAGCCGCGCAGCAGAGCCAGCTCAGGGCCCTCACCCCGCTGGGACTTGGTAGCCCATCACGTCCTGCCCCTTTCCCTGCCTGCATTGTCCTCATCCCAGTTTGGAGACTGAAAACCACCCACCGACACCCCCCAAGGGCTCTCCGGAGCCTGCCCGCAGCCAGAGCTGCCTTACCCAGGTAGGTGTTCTCCTTCTCGTAGAGGGACACGATCTCCTGCCAGTCCTGGGGAGGAGGAAGCAGAGGGTGGGGGAGGCTGCAAACACGCTGGCCACCACCGGCCGCAGGCCCCCAGGCCCACGCTCACCTTCATGCGCTGGGACGAGTAGCGTCCAAAGAGGTTCTTGGTGGAAGCCTCAGTGCCCTTGAGGATCTCCACGATCCTCAGACAGTGGAAGTAGTGCAGATCTGCGTTGGAGGAGGGACACGGTCACCGGGATGTCTGCTGGGTGCCGCCCACTCCCAGCTCAGCCCAGGGAGCGCAGGTCGGGGCCATGCCACTGACTCTCTGTCCCCTCCTCGGCCGGGAGGAGGTTGCCACAACCGAACCCTCGGGAACAGGCTCCCGGTGCAACACCCGCCCCGGCTGCCTGTGTCCCGGCTCTCCTGGGACACCCGACCCCAAGCTCCACTCACAGGCCCCTGCCAGCAGCTGCTTTATCTCCTCGTTCTCCGGCATGTCTTGGATGGCCGCGTTGATCTTCTCGCGGATGGCCAGCACCTGGCTCTGCCATTTCAGGTTGCAGTGTCTCCTGTCCACCAACCAGTCTGCGAGGCAGGAGTGAGGGAAAGGGGGGGTCAGCTGGGAGAGGGACCCCGGGGGGGCTCACCAGGAGGGGGTCACCCCCCAGGCTGCCCTGCGATGCCAGACGGAGGCAGGGAGCAGAGGCGCGGGCAGAGCGGCTACCTGTACATCCCATCCCCGCCAAGCAGAGGGGCCAAACACCGAGATAAAGCCCCGGCTCCTTCCCCAGCTCTGGGAGGGGAAAGGGGGGACCGGGGGTGGGGGTCACCCCGCTGCTGCCTGGGCTGGAACAACCCAGCCCGGCACCGAGCGGGGCAGCGCTGGGGCCATGGGCTGCCACACAGCAGGGTGACAAACCCTCCTGGGGAAGAAGGACACGAGTGACCGGTGCCACCGCGGTCCCGCCCGCCGGGGAGTCCCGGTACGGCCCCCCCTCAGCCCCTGCCCACCCTGGGGGGGCTCCCACCCGGGTCAGGGCCGCCGTACCCAGGAGCTTGCCGGTCTGGATGTCGATGGGCACGTTCTGGTAGTCCTGGGGAGCGACCTGCGGGGAGGCGAGGGGCAGCGGGACGCCTCGGGGGCTGGCGGAGCCCAGCCGGGGCCTGCGCACCCCCTAGGCCAGCGCCCGGGCCCGGTCTGTCCCCGGGCCCCTTCCCCGCTCCCCCCGGCCCCGGTCCCCACCTGCATGCCGCCCGCCACCGCTCCGCTTCCGCTTTCCCCGCGCCCCGCCCCGCCCCTCCCCACCTCAGCCAATCCCCGAGCGCTACCGCCGCAGCTCAGCCAATCAAAACGCGCTCGGTCCGACGGGCCCCGCCCAGCTACCAATCAGAAGGGAGCCACGGAGCGACAGCGCCACGTGCCGCCGCCCCGGTTGGCTGAGAGGAGGCGGGGGGAGGAGGCGCCGCCGACCAATCGGAACGGGCGGGAGGCGCCGCTCACGCATGCGCAGCGCGGCGGATCCCCGGGGCGGATCCCTGGGGGAGATCCCGGGTCCCACGGGGCCGTGGGAGCCCCAGCACAGAGCCAGGGTCCCTCGGGGATCCCCAGCCGCCCCTCAGGGGATCCCGGGTCCCTCAGGGATCCCCGGGAGGCCCCCAAACAGATCCCAGATCCTATAGGGATCCCCGGTTGCCCCGCCAGAGGGGATCCCAGATCCGTCGGGGATCCCCAGCTGCCCCCAGAGCAGATCCCAGATTCCTCAGGGATCACTGGATGCCCTAGCACAGAGCCAGGATCCTGGGATCCCCAGCCACCCCAGAGAGTATCCCAGGTCCCTTGGGGATCCCTGAGGGGGGCAGAGCAGATCCCAGATCCCTCAGGGACTGCTGGGTGCCCCGGCACAGAGCCAGGATCCCCCGGGATCCCCAGCCACCCCAGAGGGTATCCCAGGTCCCTTGGGGATCCCTGAGGGGGGCCCAGAGCAGATCCCAGATCCCTCGGGGATTCCTAGCTACCCCCAGAGCAGATCCCTCAGGGATTGCTGGGTGCCCCAGCACAGAGCCAGGATCCCCCTGGGATCCCCAGCCACCCCAGAGGGTATCCCAGGTCCCTTGGGGATCCCAGGGCGGGGGGGCAGAGAAGATCCCAGATCCCTTGGGGATCCCCAGTTACCCCCAGAGCAGATCCCAGATCCCTCAGGGACCGCTGGATGCCCCAGCACAGAGCCAGGATCCCCCTGGGATCCCCAGCCACCCCAGAGGGTATCCCAGGTCCCTTGGGGATCCCGGGGCGGGGGGCAGAGAAGATCCCAGATCCCTTGGGGATCCCCAGTTACCCCCAGAGCAGATCCCAGATCCTTCAGGGACCGCTGGATGCCCCAGCACAGAGCCAGGATCCCCCTGGGATCCCCAGCCACCCCAGAGGGTATCCCAGGTCCCTTGGGGATCCTAAGGGGGGGAGGCAGAGCAGATCCCAGATCCCTCGGGGACCGCAGGGTGCCCCAGCACAGAGCCAGGATCCCTTGGGTGCCACCCAGCCCCACGCCGGCGGGTCCCCGTGGGACCTGTCCCCACGGGACCTGTCCCCACGAGCCGCGTCCTCGCGCGGGGGCGAGATGGCGGCTCTCCTCCTCCGTCCCTCGCGGCATCAGCCCGTCCCCGGGGCCAGCGGTGGCTGAGCGGGGCGGTGGCAGCGTGGGGACAGCCCGGTGGGTGCCTGCGGGAGCCCCGGCGGGGAGAAGCGGGAGGCAGGAACCGGTCTGGCAGCCCAGCCAGCCGCCGCTGGTTTCGGTTAATCCCGCCGAAAGCCAGAGCCACGCTCCAACTGGCTGCCCTTAACTCCTGGCTGCCCGAAACACGTGCCATGTGCCACCCGCCGGGGACCTGCCCTCGAGGCCGGCGGGGCGGTGAGCCTGGCCCGGTGCCATGGGCCATGCCAGCACCCGGAGCCGCCGCGGGCTGGCAGCCGCCATCGGGGTTCAACCCCGGGTTCCCCCGTCATGAATATTCAGCCGTGCCCTGGCCCGGCCCCGCTGTTTGCTCAGGCAGGAGGGGTTTGGTCGCGGGTTCACCTTGACGGGGAGCAAACGGGGCAGCGGCAGGTAGACGGCACCTGCCTGCGCACCCCGGCCGGAGCCGCCCCGGCACCCCCGGGACCCCCGGGCTGGGCGGCCGCAGCGGAGGCACGGGAGGCGCAGGTACGCGGACGGGGTGCCCGCGGTGGGGAGTGGGACATGGAAATCCCCGCTGCCAGCCCCGGGGTCACGGCACGGCACGGCTGCGGTTTGGCAACGGGTCCCGCCCGGCTCTGGCATGAGGAGGGGGCAGGCGGGGGCATGGCGTTGCAGGGGGACACGGCAAACTAGCCCAGGGGGCCACCAGCTGTCTTCCCTAGGGTGGTGGCCCCAGTCTCGGTGTCCTTGTCCCCCTGCCCCAGCACCCGAAAGCGATGCCAGAGGCACCACCCGGGGGTCGGCTGAGCGCTGTGGGGGCACGGAGCCGCGCTGGCTCCCGGGATGGGAACGGGGCGCTGGGAATCCCCTCCCTGCCTGCTGCCAAGGAAGCGTTGGGCTCCTCTGCTCGGGAGCCGCCTTCCCGGTCCCTGCCCTGGAGCCACGCTCGGCACCGGAGCCTTCCTGGATTGCCAGAGCCTTCCCGGCAGTGGCCGGGGCCCCACCAATGCTCCTGCCTGTCCCTGCAGGCAGGGCTGGGCAAGAGGAGAACCCTGACCCCGGGGTGCAGCGGGTGGTGACCCCCCAGCAGGGACCCCGGCACCTTCCTGGCTCCCACCTGCTTCCCAGTTCCTGTTCCTGTTTGCTTACTGGGCTCCCTCCCTGCCCCGCTACACACGGCTGACACGGCGGCTCCCGGCGGTGCCAGCAGCCTTTCCCCGGGGCTCGGCAATGCCCAAGTCACCCGAGCATCCCCTCCCGGTACCTGTGGGGTCCTCCCGCCCTGGGACCCCCAGCCCCATGCAGCCCCCCCCAGCACCCACCACGAGCATCCCAGCAGAGAAGGTGGGAGAGCAGCAGAGCCACCTTCGGCAAACATGGCACCGGGCTCCCCACCGGTGCTGCCAGATCGGCAGCCTGTGTCCCTTGCGTATCCCCGTCAGCTCCGGGATGGCAGGGCTGGGGGGCCGAGGGACCCCCGCAGAGGGAGTACAACCCCCACCTCCATTTCAGGGGCCGGCGGCGATGGCCGACAGCCACGGCTGGTGGAAGCTGACCTTCCTGCGGAAGCGCCGGTCGGCGCCCACGGTGCTGTACGAGAGCCCCGACAGCCACGCTGCCGCCGCCGGCGAGAGCCAGGAGGGGACGAGTGAGGAGGGGCCGCCCGGCTTCACCGCCCGCCTGGAGAAGATCGTGGACAAGAACAGCAAGGGCAAACACGTCAAGGTCTCCAACTCGGGACGCTTCAAGGAGAAGAAGAAAGTGCGGGCGACACTGGCCGAGAACCCCAACCTCTGCGCCGCTGGCGAGCGGGAGGAGAAATGAGCCGGACGGTTGTCACCCTCCGGCCACCGCCACCGGCTGCCCAGGCCGGCTCGGCTCCGTCCCTCCTGGGGACGCTGGACCGCAGCGCTTCAGAAGGAGAAAGGACTCGGACTGGACTTTATTTAAGGGAGAGGCAAGGACCCTGTTTAATCGCAGCCCCCCAGTCTCGCGGCACCCCAGGGGCAGAGGGAGAACCGGGCGGCAGAGCCAAGCGCAGCCCATCCCTCCCAGCCCCCCGCGGGCAGGGGTAGCCCCCCGAGGCTGACTGGTTCATACTGGGATGAGGACACTCACCCCAGTTCAGTTGCTTGCCGTGGACCACCAGAGCCCATCGTTCACCCAGCGCTGCCTCGAGCGCGATCCCGATCCCCTCCTGCCCATCACTCCTGTGGGGGCGAGTCCGGGGGACGCCCCGCTCGCCTCCCAAGCCCAAGGGGCTGCGTGGCCACGGGCAGAGCCACCAACGCCGCGTCCTTGCCAGCAGTCACCCCCAAACCAGGGGACATGACGCTTCCCTGCCCCAAGAGAACAACCCTGCGGGCAAAGTCCCCCCCCGAGCTGCCTCCATGGGCACCATGGAGGGCTCCGGGCTTCCCAGGAGGAGCCGTATTCCCACTCGCATCCAGGAATCGCTCCTTGCTCCCGGAAGGCGAGAGCCGATCACGGAGCGCGGTGCCAGAGCCAACCCCAGGGGCAGCCACCGCAGGTGATCTCGCAGCCCTGGTGTTTGTTCGGGTTGTTGGAAGCTGAGCCTTCAGTCAGCTCTCGCGACTGCTGATAATTAACTGCTGTTAATAAACCAGGTCTGGAAGCAAAGGCAGCCGAGGGGCGTGGGCAGGGGGAGAGCTCGGCGGACCCCCTGGCCCCAGCCTGGCAGGGTGGAAGGGCTGCAGGTCCCTTCTGGGACCCCGCTGGAGAGCGGTGCCAGCCGCCGCCAACGCAGGGAATCCCCGACCCCGCGGAGGGGGGGACACGCGGGGGTGGCCGTCACCGGCGCTGCCAGCCCAGGGTGCCCTCTCTGCGGAGCAGGGTGCGGCCGTGCCCGAAGTCAACAGGAGCAACCGCTTCCCGGCTATGACAAAAGCCCGACGGTGCCAAGCGCCAGAGTCCAACCCCACCTTGGCCGGCACAAACCCTGTGCCAGGGCAGCCCGGGCCCCCGGCAGCCCCCGCCCTCCGCTCTGTTTGCTCTGCCAGCGCCCGTCGGCTCACAGGCTGCTCTTTGTCCTGGGCTGGCAGCGCCGGAGGGATCCTGCCCGAGAGAGAAGGGAGGGAGCGGGGAGGAAGAGAGCTGTCAGCACGCAGCCGGTGCCAATCGGTTCATTTACGCCCGTCATGGTGGTATCTGGGCTCCTGCCACGCTCCTAATGCCGGGATGGGTGGGAGACCTGGCTGCGCCGCCAGCCCCAGCCCCAGCAAAGCCCCCAGCCCCTTCCTGGGACATCAAGTGCTGTCCCCTCGAGGTGACGCCGTCCCCTCCCATCCCACCATGGCGGCTCTCCCTGAGGGACGAGCGCAGCCAGGAGGGACCAAGGCCACCAAGCGAGCCTGTGACAGCGGCACAGGGTGTGTGACGCCCCCCCGCGGCCACCTAACCCAGCTCCCCCCACCCCAGGGCTGACCTCCCCACCGTCACCTCCCGCTGCCACCCACCGCGGGGCTTTGCCCAGCACGGCACGGCCGGGAACCCACCAGGGGACCCCAGCCGCGGCGAAGCCCCGGGGCATGATCCTGCCCCGAGAGCCAGCAACTGGGAGAGCAAACACGGAGCCAGGGGGGGCGAAGGTTATCGGGGCCTGGTTTCACTGGGACGTGGCCCAGGGGAGTGAGGGTTGCCAGCACCCTCTGCCGGGTCCACGGGCCGGGATCCCCGGCTGCACCGAGCTCCGTCTGCCGGAGAGCACGGCCCAGCCCCGTGCGGGTAAATATTAACCCAAACCCACTGCACGGCTCCGCACCGATTGGGATTTATTTTTTCCAAGCTCAGACAGGCAGGTGGGGGGGACGGGGAGCGGCACCAGCACGGTTCCCCCCAAACAAGCAGGCTGAGGGTTGGGGTCCCACAGCCCCAGGGAGATGGGGTACGCTGGTGACGACACACACAGCCAGCCACAAACACCGGTGACACGGTGGTGACATTACAGCTGCAATTAAGTAAGTTATTGCACAGACCGGTGACATTAAAGCCACGATTCAATAAGGTATTGCACAGACAGAGCACATTGCACGGTTCTAGCCAAAACACAAGACACGAGTACTATGGTATGAGTGACATGGGCAGGGGGTTCGCTGGGGTCTTTCTTGGTCCCTCCACAATAATTAGCATGATTAATTAACCACCAGCGGCAGCGGTCGCTCCCCACGTGCCGGTTGGGGGAAGCAGATGGTCCCTGGGACCCACCTGCGGCTCTCGCCCGCCCCAGGGAGAGGCGAAGGGAGACAGGGGTCTCTGGGGCTGGGCCAGAGCCCCCCGCCACCACCCCCAGAGCTCAGCACGTGTCTCCCTGGGGAGGGCAGAGCGAGGCCAGCCCCATTCCCTGGGGCACGACGGGGGACAGGCGGGCAGGTTTGGCACAGGTGATGCTCCCAATCAGGCGAATGCAGCCGGAGACGCCGGCGGCTTCATGGGGAGAAGCGCTCGAAGACCCATTCCCCCTCTCCCCGGTGCGTCATGTCTCCCAGGGGGGCCGAGCCATCCCGCAGGCGTCGGAAGACGATGCGGTCGTGCAGGCGGTTGGTTTGGCCCTGCCAGAACTCCATGACGTCTGGCTGCAGGATGTAGCCCCCCCTGGCAGAGCAGCACAGGGCTTTAGGGGGGCCCCGCCGGCAGGCAGCACCCTGCCCGCAGCCCCCGCGACTCACCAGTACGCCGGCTTCGGCACCGTCGTCTCCCTGTACCGCTCCTCCAGCTCCGCGTTCTTCTTCCTTAAATACTGCGGGGAAGGGGAAGGTGGTGAACGTGAGGGTGGCTGGGGCAGCCCTGGTTATCCCGGCCCCTCCAGGCGCTGCCGTGGGGAAAGGGACGGCCGCTCACCTCCCGGTCCGGAATGACGGTGCTCTGCCGGCTGACAACGGCCCCAATCTGGCTGCTCTTGGGGCGGGAGTGGAAGTACCGCTCCGATTCCTCCTCCGGCAGCCGCTTCACCGAGCCCTCGATCCGTACCTGTGCCAGCCACCGTCAGCTGGGCTCTGGCCAACGGGTGCCGAAGGGGCTGCATCGGCTCCTGAGCGAGGAACTGCCCCGTCCCCCAACTCTCCCCCCAAAAATGCAGGCACGCCCTGTCCCATCTCATCCCCAGTGGCTGGGACCCATCCCAGCGTGATCCCCACCCAAACGTGTGAGCCCCAACATCCCACCCCGAGGGAGGGAGCACCCACTGCCTGACACCGTGCCAAGGGCCTGACCGTGCTCCTTCTGCTCCCCCCGGCCCCCGCAGCGTCCCCACGGGCCGCAACTCACCTGCCGGTTGAGGGGCTCCCAGTAAAAGACGAGCGAAGCGAAGGGGTTGGCGTCCTGGGGTGCAGAGGGGGGAGAGATGAGAGAGCTGTCAGCAGACCAGCACCAACACAGCTTTAAAAATTAGAGAAACCCCGCGCTTTGCCACGGCAGGACCTGCCTGTGCGCCGTGCCGGGCAGAGCCTCGACCCAAGCCGGGGTTGCTCTGCTTCTCCAAGAGCGTCAGCCCTGGTGCAAAGGGGCTGGAAAGTCACCATCCCCCCCGGGACCCCCCCAGTGCCCCCGGAGCCCCCGCCGCGGCCGCAGCCCTCACCAGCTCCTTCCCCTTACGGCTCTCGTGGTTGGTGAAGAAGCGGAAGCCATCCTGCCCGAAGCCCTTCAGCAGCACCATGCGGGCCGAGGGCTTCCCGTCCCTGCAGCGGGAGAGGGGAGGCGATGCCAGGTCCCCCCCGGAGTGGCCAGGGGACCCCTGCTGTCCCCCCCATGGCCCCCCCCGGCCTCACCTGGTGCAGGTGGCCAAACACATGGCGTTCGCCTCCCCGATGGCCGGGCACCCCACAGCCTCCTCGAACCAGACCCTGAACTGCTGGATGGGGTCACGGGAAGCCAGGTGCTGCTCCTCGAAGGCCTGGGGACATGGGGACACTGTAAGGGGGGGGCACTCTGGCCTTCGGGGACACGGCCAGCACTGGAGGGGTCCCACCAGACTCAAGGGCACGGCCAGCACAGGGGACGGGATGACCCCAGCCCTGGGGGTGTGGCAAGGGCAAGGGGGGGGCACACCAGAGTCAAGGGCACAGCCAAGGTGAAAGGGGGGGACACCCCAGGCCTGGGGGGCATGGGCACCATGAAAGGGGGAGGTCATCCCAAGCCTGGGGGTCAGCTTGGGGGGGACACCCCAATTCCAGGGGCACAACCAGCATGAAGGGGGGGCCATCCCAGTCCCAGGGTCACTGCCAGCACGGGTGGGGGTCACCCCAGGCCTTGGGGGCAACTTGGGGGGGTCACCCCAATTCCAGGGGCACAACCAGCGTAAGGGGGGGCCACCCTGGTTCCAAGGTCACTACCAGCGGGGGGGGGGGTGTCACCCCAGGCCCTAGGGACAGCCGTGGAGGGGGGACACCTCTGCCCCAGGGTCACCGCCAGCCCTGGCTGGGACACTCCAGGCCCTAGGGACAGCCGGGGCGGGGGGACACCCCCGTCCCAGGGTCACTGCCAGCCCGGGGGGGTCCCTGGGGCCTTGGGGGCAGCCGGGGGGGTCACCCCCCTCCCAGGACAGAGCCAGGCCGGGGGGCCCCGAGCCGGGCCCCCCATCCCCGGCGGCTCCCCCGTCCCCACCTCCGCGTCCCCCCGGTAGCTCCTCCGCAGCTCCCCCAGGTCCATCCCGGCCGCGGCCAACGGGAGCCGAGCGGGGCCAAACCGTGCCGCCCCTCAACGCGGCCCCGCCATAGCCCCGCCCCCGGGGGCGTGGCGCATTTCGACCACGCCTTCCTTCCCTCCCGACAGCCAATAGGAAGCGGCGAAGCGCGCCCGTCGCAGGGAGGGGGTGTGGAGCGGTGCCAGCCAATTGGAGAGGATGGCGGGGGCGGGACGCGGGGACCCGGAAGTGGTGTCAGGGCTGTAAACAGGCACATGGAGGGGCCCTTAAAGGTACAGCGTCCCCCGGGGCGGGGGGCGCAGGGGAGCGGGGACGGGGAGGGCGGGGACAGGGACGGGGCGGGGGGACACTGGGGGGACAGGAACAGGGCGGGGGGTGAGGGGACAGGGGACACAGCGAGGGGACGGGGGACAGGGGCTGGGACACTGGGGGACACTAGGGGGACAGGGGACACAGCAAAAGGACGGGGGACAGGGGCTGGGGACACTGGGGGGACAGGGGACACAGCGAGGGGCTGGGGGACAGGGGCTGGGGACACTGGGGGACACTGGGGGGACAGGGGACACAGCAAAAGGATGGGGGACAGGGGCTGGGGACACTGGGGAGACAGGGGACACAGCAAGGGGCTGGGGGACAGGGTCTGGGGACACTGGGGGACACTGGAGGGACAGGGGACACAGCGAGGGAACAGGGGACAGGAACTTGTGACACTGGGGGGACAGGGGACACAGTGAGGGGGATGGGGGACAGGGTCTGGGGCCACTGGGGGGACATTGGGGACAGGGAAGGTGGGGAGGGGGTCTGGGGGGGTGGGGACAAGGGACAGGGGCTGGGAGACGGGGGGACAGGAATTTGGGGACAGGGAGGGTGGGGGCAAGACGTGGGGCTGGGGGCCACTGGGGGGACATTGGGGACAGGGGAGGGGGGGCTGGGGCTGAGGGGAGGGGGGCCCGTGGGGCAGGGACTTGGGGATGGGGCCAGGCAGGCAAGTGGTGGGCAGGGGACGCTGGGGACAGGCAGGGCCCTGGGGACGAGGGACATGGGGTCAGAGAGGGGCCAGGGCAGGGACGGGGGGAGGTGGGCGCGGGGTGGGCAGGAGCAGGGGGGTGCCGGGGGGGCCACCCCGTGTCCCCCCGCCAGGTCCCCTCCGAGCAGGACAGGGGTCCCGCGGCCCCAGCAAGGCGCCCGGGGGCCCGAGCACCCTGAAGCTGGCACCCATGGCCGACGGCGGGGCCGAGCCCCGGGACGAGGATGAACAGCCGGGGGGCCGGGACCCCTCGTCCCCGCAGCCCCCCGCACCCAGCCCAGGCCACGGCAGGTACAGGGCAGGGACGCGTCCCCGTGCCAGCGCTGGCGGCACCCCCGTGTCCCCAAACCGGGGAGGGGGTTGTGACCCCCAGGAGGCCAACGCTGACCCCGTTCCTTCCCCAACCCCAGGGTCCTCCTGCTCGCTGAGGACATCACAGCCACGAAGAGACCCCGGCTGTGCCCAGGCACCGGCCCCAGCCGCCCGCGGGGACCCGAGAGCCCCTGGGAGCCCGGGGGTGCCGGAGGGGTCTGGGGGCCGCGGGCGGGCAGGGTGACGGGGCTGTACGCCCAGCTGCTGCGGGAGCTGGAGGCGGAGGTGGCGGAGCTGCAGCGGGCAGTGGCAGCCCGGGACGAAGCCGTCCTGCGCCGTGACTGCCGTATCCAGCAGCTGGAGCTGGAGAATCGGCAGCTCCGGAGCCACGTCCGCAGCCTGGAGGAGGAGAACGACCTGCTCTCCTCCGGGGGTGGCTGCGGGGGACCCTTGGCCACCGCTGCTACTGCTGCCACCGCCACCAGGACCCTGCTGGCCTCGGGCACCGGCTGCATTGGTAACGGCAGCGGGCGGGCAGGGTGATGGCTGGGAAGGGGACCCAGTTTGTGGGGTGGCACTGGGACAGACAAGGGTGACGGGGGACAGAGGGATGGAAGGGGACAGGGACAGGCTGGCAGGGCTGTGGGGGATGGAGGAGAGCTGCCAGGTCTCCCCCTGCCTGGGGACAGGGTCTGTCCCACGGCTGAACTCCTGCCGTGTCCCCACAGGCGTCAGTGACAGCAATGTCCAGTTCCTCAAGGGGCTCGTGGGGCTGCTGGAGAGCGACGCTACCGCGCAGGTGGGCCTGGGTCCCCATGGGGTGGGGGTCTGGGGACAGCTCTGCCCCCGTGTCCCCAGCCCATGCAGCTCCTCGCCCCACGGAGGCTGGGGACCAGCCCGGTGCCAGCCCCCAGCAGCGCTGGGACGAGCGGGGCACCCGTGCCCAGCCAACCCCCTCTCTCCCCGCAGGTTGGGGGGCTCCAGCCCTTCTCCGCTCCCAGCCCTGGGGAGCAGGGCTGTGCCCCGGCCGACGTCCCGCGGAGCCCCCTGACCTGGCGGCTGCGGGCAGGGCTGCCCGGCGGCTTCCCCCCCTGCCTGGGCACCGAGGAGGGGGCTGGCAGCCCGGCCGTGCTCACCGACACTGCCTGCCTCTGGGAGGAGAGCGGGGGGGACACGCTGCCCGATGGCACCCCGCTCTGGGCCTCACCCATCGAGGTGTGTGGGGGCCGGCTGGGGCTCCAGGTGTCCCACCAAGGCTCTGGGGGTCCCACCAAGGCTCCAGGGGTCCCACCAGGGCTCCAGGTGTCCTACCAAGGCTCCAGGGGTCCCACCAAGGCTCCGGGGGTCCCACCAAGGCTCCTGGGGTCCCACCAGAGACCTGGGGTCCCACCAGAGCTCTGGGGGTCCTACCAAGGCTCCTGGGGTCCCATGAGGGACCTGGGGTCCCACCAAGGCTCCTGGGGTCCCACCAGAGACCTGGGGTCCCACCAGAGACCTGGGGTCCTACCAAGGCTCTTGGGGTCCCATGAGGGACCTGGCGTCCCACCAGGGCCCCTGGGGTCCTGCTGGGCACAGTGCTGTGATTGGAGCAGAGGGGACAAAGGGGATCCCCCAGGGCACAGGAGAGGTGGCCCAGGGGGTCCCCAAGGGCTGGAGGGGGTCAGGATACCCCGGGGACAGAGCAGGGGGGTCCCCAGGCTGCACCCAGGACCCGGATGAGAGCTCTCCCCCCTCGCCACAGGAGAACGGGAGGCCCAAACTGGAGCTGGTCCCCAACTCGGGGGTCTACATCACCCACCCGCAGCTGGACGACCTCTCGCAGGTCTCCACCGACAAGCCCAAGCTCATGACCCGGCGCCTGCTCGATTACTTCTTCTCGCGGGAGACGCTGGCCCGGTCCTCGGCCACGGGGCAGCGCATCGCCCACAACAACACCACCATGGAGCGGCCCCTCCGCCTGCCTGTGGCTGTGGTCAACGCCATCAAAGGTAGGGGACGGGGAGGTGGGGACGGGGTCCCTTGTTCCCCTCCCGGTGCCACGTCGGCCACGGTGGTGGGTCAGGAAAGGCCACGGTGCCACCCCTGAATGGGGTCGGGTCCCCCTCCGCCCCGCAGAGTACGTCACCAAGATGTGCGGCCGCGGCTGCAACTTCAACGCCGTCATCAACAGCAAGTGCGGCACGTCCCGGCGGGCCGTCAAGAAGATGGTCGTGAAGATGGAGTGAGCCGAGACCCACGGGACGGCCACGGCCCTCTGGCCACGCAGCAGGACGAGCCCGGAGCCCTCCGGTGCCACAAGCGGGGAGAGGGGACAGGGAGGGACGTGCCGGGGACAGTGGGATCGCGCCCTCGTGCCTACGGAGGGGCTGCGGCTGGAGGATTCGCCCTATAGCAACCGGCTGGCTCAGCCCCGCGTCCTTGTGGTGGGAGAGCCCGCGGCCGCACGTCCCGCTCCCTCCGGCAGCAGGGAGCGGGTGCTGGCAGGGGCGAGGGCCGGCGGAGCAGGGAGGTGCCGGTGACGGGGTCGGCATCGCGGTGCCTCGGGGTCCCCCAGCGCTGGGGGGCAGAGCCGGCAGCCGCGGCCATCACCGGCGGCAGAGCTGCTCCTGCACGCAGCGGCAGCTCCACGCGCCCAGCCATGGCCCGGGACTTTTCCTGTAAATAAGTTCGTTTCCAGCGATATTTGGGATTCCTGTGCATAAACCAGACTTTCTTTCTGCCCAAGAAGGCCGGCGGCTCGCCCTCCTCACCGCCGTGGCTGGCTCTCGCTGCACGTCCCGCTGCGGCCGCAGCCGGCACAGCCCCGGTCGTGGCGGTGCCCGGCCCGGCACCACGGCTCGCGCCGTGCCGGCTCGGGAGAGAAAGGACCCTCGGCGGCACACGCTGCACTGGATTTGCCTCTGGTGACTAAATTTATTTAGCAAGGAAAGCTCCTGGCTGACTCCACACCGGCCAACCAGTTACAGTTAATAAAGTATAGTATAACAGATCTGTCACGTAATCCAGAAAACGATCTCGGGCAGTTACAACTAAAAAATAAAGTGGATTTGTTTAATTTAAAAGCTCAAAAATAACAAGCCATATGTTTTTTAAACATGTAGTAAACACAAAAGCAATATAATCTATGATACAATGTACACTATACACAGTGGGGATGGCGGGCAGCACACGGGGGAGGAAAGGGGGCTGAAGGCCCAAAATTCAAACGGAAACGCCACGTCACTTGGAAACGGAAAAGTGGGGAGAGAGAAATCATCAGAGAGAAAAGAAACCTCTTCGGTATTGGAAAAGAAATGTTAGGAGAAAAGGGAGGCAAGAAGATGGGCAGCATCTTACAGAGAAATTAAATAAAGATTAAAAAAAGCACTCACAAAACACAGTGTTCGTAATCGGGAGCGGGGAGCGTAAGGCAACGATCTCCATAGAAAAAAGGGACCTTCCAAAGGGGGTTATATAGATATTTATAGCTATTTATAGACTTTAAATATAAAGTAGGAATGTGCTGTGGAGCCTCTCCCGGCCCGCCCGCACCGGAGCGTGCAGGCCCCTCCGCGCCTGGCTCCCGCGTGGCCATGAGAGGTTTCGCTGGGCTCCGGGCCACCGCCGGGCCACCCCGTGGCCCTGGGGATCCGCAGGGAGCATCGGCCCCTCGCGCCCTTCCGAAAGGGCTGCGCTTCTGCGCGGGGGCCCAGGCGGTGGCGGAGGAAGGGCAGGAGGACGTCCCCGAGGGCTCCTCTTCCGCGGGCGGCCGGGGACGCCGGAGCACCGCGGCGTCGCAGGCTGGTGCCCTGGCAGGGTCTGTCCGCGCAGCCAGGGAGCCGCTCCCGCCCCTACAAGTTCTTGGTGACCAGGTGGGTTTTATAGTGCTTCGTCAGGTGGTCGCTCCGCATGAAGCGTTTCTGGCACTGCGCGCACTCAAATCGCTTGTCACCTGCGGGGAAGAGCGGTGGCGGTCAGGGGGCGGCAGCCGGCGCGCCGTAGCCCCGGCAGCACCGTCACCGAGTGACGGTTGGGATCCCCAGATCCCCATTTTGTCCCTGCATTCCCCTAAACCAGCCACAGTCAGGCCAGTGGGGACCTCCCGGCCCGTGCCACCTCTGTCACCATCATCGGGAGACCCCAAAGCAGCAGAGACCCCCCCCACGTTCTTCAGTCCCTCCCAGTAACTCAAGTCAAATCGCAAGAACAACTTGCGGTAGCCCAAGATCATCCCAGCCCTCGGCTCAGCGCATCCCCTTGGCTCTCGCAAGGCTCAGGACCCCCACGGGCTGGGCCACGAGTCGGGGGCTGCCCTGGGAGGGAGGGGACCGCGCCACGGTGCCGAGCCGTGCCCCGCGGGGCCGCAGACCTGTGTGCGTGCGAGCGTGCCGCTGCAGCTCGTCGCTGCGTGTGAAGCGCTTCCCGCAGAAGACCCAGTGGCAGACGAAAGGCCGCTCGCCCGTGTGCAAGCGCACGTGAGCGCGCAGGAGCGAGGTCTTGCGGAAGGTCCTCCCGCACTCGGGGATGTGGCAGATGTGCTTCTTCTTCCCTGGGTCCCCCGGCCTGGCGAGGAAAGCCACGGTTAGCCTTGCAGACGGGTGCCGGTCCCGCAGGGCTGCCCCTTTCCCCCTCCACGCTCACCTTTTCTCCCCGTCCTTGCAGTTGGGGCAGGTACACGCCATCCGCCGCCTCTTCTCCCCCGGCTGGATCTCCCCAGACAGCGCTTGCTCCATCTGGAGCTGGATCTGGGTCGGGCTCAGGCCGCTGATGGTCAGGTTGTTGCCGGACACGTTCTGCACAGTCAGCTGCTGCTGGCCTGGGGAGGAAAAGGGGGGGTCAGGCTCTGCCCCTCGGCGCCGTGCTGCGCCCGCGCCCACCGCATCCGTCCATGCTCCTCGTGCGGGTCCTGCTGAAAGGCTCTGGAGGCGGCTGGCCGGAGGACAGACCCCGCCGCGCGCGGGACGGGACACCCCGGGTCTTGACGCCCCCAGCCCCGCATGCAGCAGCGCCACGGCCCCCCTGCCCCGCCACGTGCTGGTCCCCAAGCGGGGCCGGTAAGTCCCTTTTTTCTGAATATACTGTGCGGTTTTTCAAAGTTTTCGGTTTGACCCTTCGGGGTGGGGAAATGACCAAAGAGGAAACAAAAAAGAAACTTTGAAAAAACGTGCAATATATTGACCAAAAAAACGGGACTTACCCCGGACCCTAAGGGCCGCTCCACGCTCGGGCGCTCACGGAGGCGGCAGCCTGGGCCTTGCACAGCACCCGGCAGCCGTGACGGGGGCTGGAAAGAAGAAGATGGGGTCAGCGTCAGCAAGCGGGATCGCTGCTCTCGGGGGCAGCGGGGAAGGAGGAGCGGGATTTGACGGCGGAGCAAAGAAGGGGGGACTACAGAGGGGGAGGATGGGATTGGGGGGCGCAGGCAGAGCAAAGGTGCCACCACATCCACTGGGAGGGCAAGCGCGAAGCCGAGGGACGGGGCAGCCCTTTGGCAGCACTGCGAGGCACACGGCCGCTCGGGAGGCGGGCACGTCCTGGCTGAACCCAGGCTGAGACCCGACCCGATTCATTTCATTCACGGGCAGCAGCCAGCAGGTCCTACCGGTCCCCTTCGCAGCCGGGGCTGCGGCAAGGCCCCTGCCAGCCTTGCGGCGCGTTGCGGACAGCAGCAACATCTGCCTGTGGCATCTCCCTGACGCTCACGGCTGGCCCCAGATTTACACGCAAAGCAGCAATTAAAAACCCCCTTAAAAGCAACCCCAGCGAGGACGGCGGCCCACTGCGGAGCACAAAACCACGCTGGCCCGTGTTTTATGCTGACACCGTTTCGTCAAGCAAGAAAGAACAGCTTCCGACTGCAAAACCAAGCCGGGACTCCTGCCGGTTCTTGCTGAGAGAGAAACCACCGCACGGCAGCAGGTCTTTCCGGATCAGAAAGCAGATAAACTTCCCTCAGCTTCCTCCCCTCGGCTCCCTGGTTCCAGCCCACGCCACTGGGACCGGACTGGGGAAGGTTTGCTGGGCAGGAGGGGAGGACGGAGTGGCTGCCGGGACGCGGCTCTCCGGGCAGCAGGGAGATGAGCAGGCGATGCCACGGCAGACGTGCAACCAGGGCTGTCTGTGGCTCCCAGACCGCTCCAGCCACTGGCCAGGCCACGTCTGGCTATTTTCAGCTTAAGGAAGCCACTTGGCCCACTGAGGTGAGGGGCTGGGATCACTCAGAGGGAATGGTGATCCCTCGCTACAGAGGTTGGAGGAGCACAGAGCTTGTGTGTGTGAACGCACCTCTCCTGATTTGGCTACTGGAAGCCCAAACCAGCAGCCATCGCACCCAGGGGATGCGAGGAGAGATGTCCCAGCCCCGGGAGCTGGCAGTGCTGGGGCTGCTGGCCCAGAGGTGCTGCGGGAGGGAAAGCCCCGGTGGGTGCACCCTGTCCCTCAGCTCCCCAAGACGCATGTCTCGCCCCAGGGGCCTGGGCACAGCTCAGCCTTCCCCCTGCAGAGAGCTCAGGAGCAAACAGAGCTGGGCTGGGCTCTTGGGCAGCCCCAGCCCCTGCGCTCAGACGTGTCCTGCAGCTCGGCACGACCGCGCAGCCTGACCCTGCAGGCGGTTGTCTCCGCTAACCACCCTCCCTGACACAGCTTACCGCGATGGGCTTGGAAACACCCAGCAGAACCACCGAAGAGACACCCTGTGAAACACCCGGGGCCTCCTGGAAGGACGGGAGCTAGAGAAGCTGATGACATTTAATAGTCAGCAACATTCAGCCTCAGGGTACAAGGGATCCGTTTACAAAGCTGCAACAGCCCAGCTGCAAAGCGTGCTGCTAGCAGGGGAGAGCTTTCTGTCCTCCGGATCAGGGAGCTGCCTACGTCCTGCTGTCCCTCCCTCCCGTCCTGCTGTCCCTCCCGCCCCGGCGCAGAGCAGGGCGCAGCCCACCTCCGGTGTTGGTGATGGTGACAGGCACGCCCTGGACTTGCACGCCGTTGATGTTGATGGTCTGCATGGCCTGCGCCGCGGCCGCCAGCTGAGCTGCGTTCAAGCTGATGATGCCTCCGGCGGGGGCGATCTTTGGCAGAGTGCGTTCTTTGCGTGTGGCTGGTTTCTTGCTGCTGCCCCCCGTGCTGGAGCTGCGGGACACGGGGCTGCTGCAAGAGGTCCCAGATGGAGCCACCGTCATGGCTGGAGCTTCCTGGAGCAGCACTGTCTGCAGCTCACCCGACGGCGTTTTGAAGTAGACCTGATGTGGGGGGAAGAGAAGAGGAATGAGACCAGCCGCTGTCACCGGGCAGAGCCCCCTCCACGACGGTCGCCCTCCCCACACAACCCAGGAATCGGGGCCTGTGATGAGCCAAAGAGCAGGAGAAGTTACCCGAGCATCTGAAGACCCTTTGCAGGCCTCCTGAAGAAGGTCCCGGCCTTGCACGGCAGCAAAGGGCTGCTTTGGCCTTGCAGCCTGGTTTCCAAAGGCAACACTAAAGGCACAGTCCTACAGGCTGTGAGCCCCACTCCCTCCGTCTCCCAAGAGCTTTTGGCTCATCCCAACCCGAGCTGGTGGCACAGCAGAGGTTTCAAGGACACCGCGCTCCTACAGGTCCTGTAAAAGCAGGTGGCCAGCAAGAGAGACTTAATAAAGCCCTGTGGAGGGAAGAGCTGTGCTCCCAACCCTTCTTGGACATCAGAGAATCCCCGCAAGTGATGCCTAAACTGGACGCCAAGTTGAGGATGTTTGGCGGCTCACAAAAACCCTTCAGCTTTTTAAAGCCTAGGTACGAGCTCGGAGGAGAAACAGGGCAGAGGGACCTTGCAGGAGGACATAGGAGGTGGTACCTGGGTAGGAGTGGGTTCCGTCGTCTGGATCTGGAAGTTCTGCGAGGATTTTTGGGGGACGGTGGGGAGCGTGGCGGAGGCGGCCTGGACCACGCGCAGGGCCTGCTGCGGGATCTGCACCACCTGCGACTCCTGCTTGGGCTGCACCACCTGTACCTGCTGCACCACGGCCGGCTGGCCGGAGCCCGGGCTCTGCACGATGAGCAGGTTGTTGCCCGCCTGGATGATGTTCTCCGCCGTGGTCTCTATTAACACCGTCTCCACCTGCTCGGCCACGGCCACGGCGGCAGGCTGGGCGGGCGACATGGCTTTCTTTCGAGTCTTTTTGCTGGGCTTCGAGGGGCTCTCTGCAAGGATCTGAGCCTGCGTGCCCGGCTCAGCGGCGTTCACCAGGTTGTTCACAGGCAGGGTAAGAGTCACGTTGCTGCCGCCGGCTAACTTGACCACGTTGCTCGTGCCCTGCACCGGTGAAGCTCCACCCTTCTGTGCCGGAGCGGGTTTGATGGGCACGGGCTTGTGAGAGGAAGAGGAAGGGGTGAGGATCGCTTGATTCGTGCCCGGAATAATCTGGATCTGGTTGGTGAGGTTGGGCTGGACCTGGATGGTCTGTCCCCCCGCGGCCTGGAGCTGGGGCACCGCCTGGTACTGGATGTTGGCGGACGAGCGGCTGCCCTTGTTGATGACGGTTGGGTTCTGAATGGCAAAAACCAGCTGCCCCCCGGGGTAGGAGGTGCCGACCTGAGAGCCCTGGATCTGGAAGAGGTTCCCTTTCGACGACAGGATCCCAAAGCTGTTCTTACCGGAGCCCAGAGGGAGCGGAGCAGGTTTGATGGGGACGAGTTTGCGAGGCGTTGGCTGAGGAGGGGCAGGAGGAGTCACAGCGGCTTCCACTGCGGGGGGACCGATTTTGCTACATGTCGCTGCAAGGAGGGCGAGAGGAGACGGCTGGGAGTCCTGGGGACCAGAAAGGAGACGGGTAAGTTAGAGACCGGGGCTTGTGCCAAACATCGGGAGATCGAGTCAGCGAAGGAAAGGGTACACGCTATCGAAAGCAATCCAGTCCATGCCAATGAGACACCCCTTACCAAGGGAACTGCTTAATTACCCACACCACGTGTGCCTTTAGCTCACCCCAGTCACACTACTTTGAGCCATCAGGATGGCGACTGCCTTTTACTCATGTGCCTATGTTCTTACAACCTCTATAAAGCTGCAAATACCCTGCAAGTCTGCTGGTGTTTACACACACCCTGGAGTGTTTCATGCAGTTTTAATTCCAAGACCACCTCGTGATATCAGCTGCTAACACAACCCAAGAGGTCCTTAAGGAAAACACAGCGCGGGGAGGAGAAACAACACTCTGGAAGAGTTGGCGTCGGGGCTGGGAACAAGTCCAGAGTGCGGCTCCCCAGCCTGTCCTGCAACTAGCCCGCCTCCTGACGTGGCAATGCTGGCTACAGCAGAGGCAGGAGGGGTCAAACGACGCAGCGTTTGCTGTCCCGCACCCCAGGACACATCCCTCCACCCCAGCGGGGAGCTGGGAGCCTGCCGATGTCCCCGTACTCACCTGGGCAGTGGAGGCGGCCGGCTGCAGGTATTCACTGGGGCTGACGGCAGCAGTCGCAGCCATGCTGTCTCTTGATCTGCGAGGAGGAAGCAGAGAGACGGAGGAGTCAGACCAGCAGCGAGAGCCAAGACCACAGCTCCTCGGTGCACCCAGCCCAAGGCCCCGACGCCCAAGGGACTCTCTCAGTACCACCCAAAACGTCACGCCTCATTCACATGCCTTCAGTGGGGGGTTACAAAGGAGCCGGAGAAACCTCATCACCCTCTCCGCTCACTTTCCTTTGCCCTTTGCTCGCCACCAAAGGGAAATGCCAGTTACGGTGGGCAACCGGCTGCAGCCCTCGCTCATGTGCCTGCATCCCAGCACAGCCTTGACCTGAAGCCACGGCCCGCCGCGAGCTGAGAAACCATCGCTGCCCTGCCGAGCCCCCCGCTTCAAAGCAGAAGCAGGCATGCCCAGCTAGCCGACGGCCTCCCGGTTCCCAGCTCACACCACCTCCCTGCCGCTTGTTTTTCTAACTTTGGGAATCTCAAAGGACAGAGTTTTGGTACAGAATCGTGTTTTTCAAGGCTGGAAAAACATTGTTTCGATTATTTTGGTATGTTGTCGGTGCTGAGTGTTTGTAAGTCGTTATGTAATTAAAAGGTCACTTCAGGGAATAAAAAAAAAAAAAAAGCTGCTGGTGCTGGCTGGCAGCGGGACCTCGGGAGGCTGAGAAAAGCTGTCGGCGAGTGGGGAGGAGAGAGCAGCAGCAGGCGGCACGCGAAGGAGAGGAGGCGGCCACAGGAGCCAGGGACACGGAGCCTACAGCTTCAGTGGGATCTGAGCGCCGGGGAGAGGAGAAAGGCGAAGTTACGGCGGAGGAGCCGGTCGCTCGAGGCTCTCGGCAGGCACAGGCGGGCAGGGAGGGCGCAGGGCGAGCGGCCACGGCTCCTCCGACGGCACGGTGGGAGCGTGGGACGAGGCAGGGCCACCCCGAGGGGCAGCTGCGAGGATGGGGGCAACTCACTGCCCCTGCAGCTTTGCTGCCTTCCTCTCTCAACACTTTCCTTGGGCGTTTGCAATCTCCAACGCTCATCACTTCTGCTGCCCTGACCGCCGCAGAGGAGCAACACCGAGGCTGAGGCTCTTCTTGCCACTGGGGCAGCTACAACAGTTTCTTTTTAAAGGTTTAATAGGGCGAAGCCAGGGAAAGAGACTCCTAAATCCTCACAATTTGCTAAATCTTTTGTTCTGGACTAGAAAGACATTTCATCCTCGACATTTCCTTTGGCAAATTCCCCGGGCACCCCCATCCGGCAGTTGCTGTATGGCTCAATAGTTTGATAACATTTGCCTAGACAAGGTGCCAGGGAGAACTTGTCTGAGCTCGAACACTCTTTATTATTGCTGCTGACAATGTCCTGACTTCAAATGGGGAATTACGGCCGTCTGAGGAGTACGGATGCTTGAGGTTTACTCAAGGCGTCTCTGAAACGCAGCCCTGGCACAGGCGAGCCGATGGGAAACAGTGCTGCGGTGTCTACGGAGATGCTTTGACAGCAGGAGCGATGGGAAACGCTGGCAGAGGACGAGCAGCACGATGAAGATACGAAGTCCTGGATGGCTTATCACACATCGTACCAGCCAAAAATTAACTGTTGTCTAAGCACAGCAAGTGGCTTTTTGCTGCTCACGGGGACCGGGCAGCATCCCAGGACTGTGGCGGAGGGCTGGTCTCTGGCTCTGAGCGGGCGAAGATCTGGCACAGGCAGAGCTGCTGTTTAACGACCTCGTGCTCCTGCCCGGGGAGCTGCGGGAGATCCAGGGTTGGACGAGGGACTCCACAGATGGAGAAAACTAGGCAGGGTTTTGTTTCAAAGGGAGCAAACTCCACGCTCCATAGCCCAGCATGGCAAAGGCTCGACAGCATCACTCGCAACGGAGGCAAGAGGCATCAGCGCAGGCTGGCTGAGGGTGACAGGGCCAGCACCCAACCTCAGAAAGGGCAAACTCGACCTTGCTTGAAGCAGCATCTGCTGCCAGCACGTGGCTGCAGGAGCCCTGGGCTAAAGGCACATCTGCATTGGGAAAATAAGGGGGTTCTTTCATTTTGAAACTGTCAGCTAGCAGGGACGGCGCAGGAGGCGTACGCGTTGCTGCCCAATGCAAGGGCCGGTCACCACATCTTAATACTGCTTAAGGCTGGGAGAAAAGTCCTCTAGGTAATTGAAATGCAGTCAACACTCGCGTAAAACCAGAGGTGAGCGGCCTCAGCTCCCCCTGCGCCCCTCGGCTGTCCTGCACAGCGTGGACCGAGACGGACGCCTCCTCCCTGGGAACGCGAAGCCTTTCGCCAAACAGAAAGCCGCTAAGAAACCGAGCGATCGGGCCCCGGGCCAAGTCACCAAGGAGCCCGCTTCCCAAAGGCAGGCAGCTCGCCCCTCGCCAGCACAGGCTCCACGGCTCCTCCCGAGGCACCGCGGAGGCTCTTTCACAGCCCTGCTGCGACCGAGCGCATAAATCCCCAGGAAGAGTCAAGTCAGAGTCCCAGGCGCCTGGGACGGCATCGCATGGACATTACTCGCCCCATTCCTTAGCGAACGGCATCCATTCCCTTGAAGCCACTCGCTGCTGCTCGCTGTGGCAACTTCCCGGAGACGAAAGCATCAGACGCTCGCACCCAGCGAGCTGGCCTGCGATAAAAGGACGCTTTCTTCCCAGAAAGCTGGGAGCTTGTACGACTGCCCGAGTTCAATGGCTGCACCCTCCCTTTCAGCAGAATTAGGGCACTGCTGAGGATTAACAGCCCTGACTACAAATAAGAGCAATGCTGAGCTGGCCAGAAAGAGAGACACATACCAGGAGAGATCCCATTAGCCCGAACAAATAAATAAGGATAATGACTGGGGGAGAAGCCCTGTGCCGCCGCAGTTGCGGTGTAATCCCTCCGCGAGTTTCTCACTTGTACAATTCACGTCCGAGTCCAGCAGCGACAGTTTCACATCCTGAGGGTGTAACGTGGTATAAACCTACTTACAGCATGGTGAAACCAAGCGGGTACCGAAGCACACGGCTTCACTCTCCCGGTGTTTGCCCAGAACTGGGAGCGGGACTGTCACTGCCTGTGGGGAACGTTTCTGGATCTGCCCTGGGGGATGCGGACCCTTCCGAGAGGCAGGAGCTCCCCTCCAGCACCCTCTCACAGACGCGCACCACGAAACCGTCACCCGCTCCGCGTTACACACTTATTCACGCCCCACGAAGAATTTGCTGAGCAGTTCAGGTTCAGTTTGCCCTTCTGTAAACCCCCAGCCAAGCCTCAAGCGGAAGAGGACTCTCCCTTAAGGCAACTAAAAGGCACTGATTCATAAAATTCATTTTTCTCTGGCCACGTCCTCTTCCTCTGCTTCTCACAAGTGCAGTTTTGTATGGAAACCATCTCCCTACAGGCTGGAAACAACAGCCTCCTCACCCCTTGCCTGCCTTCACCCCTGTGAAAGGACAAAGCAAGCAAAAACTCAGTGATTTCTGGCTCGAGAACAGTTTCCTCTATTATGTTCCTCAAACGAGCACAACCAGGACTCATTCCTGCCCCAGGACACTCGGACCAAGCACCTCGCGTCCCGACCAACTGTCCAGATACCCTGACGTCTGCCTGACGGCACTTAGAGGAGCTCTTGGAGCCCGCCGTCAGCTCAAGGCACACAGGGGAAAAAAAAAAAAAAGTCCACAGGATTCAAGCGATGGAGCTGTAGGAAGAGAAAACTTACCAACCGCGCCAGGCCATGAGACCCCATGTCCAGCCGGAGGAAACGCCTGCTAGCAGCCAGCTGGACCGCTCACACCAGCACGATTGGTAGGTTTGCTCAGAGGCGGCTCCTTTGCTTCTCACAAGAATTTATTTACTTTGGAAACTGTGCCATTATCTTCGATATTCTACAAGAGATATAAAGGGGAGAGATGGTTTTTTTCCTCCCTAACCAGGACAAGCCCTGCTCCTCGGGGAGCTGCCAGGCAGTCCTCCGCAGGGTCTACGGCTTCCAGCTCGGTGGAGGAGCCTGGGACAGAGGCAAACGCTGACGAGAAGGCACCCGCCAGTCCTCACAGCCACAACCAATGTCCCGTCCTGCAGCTCGAGCAGCGCAGGCACTTCTACGCAGCTATAAAACTCCCTTTCGGGGGGTCTGGAAAGGTTTTGTATATTTTAGATCACATTTTCAAGCCCTGTCACCATGCTATCCCTGTTACCTTCTCACAGGCCCACTCAGAGAGGAAATACCACACCAATTTACAGACAGGGCACAAGCCATCAGTCCAGGTATTCCAGTTGCAGGGGGGTCTCTGCTCCCCAAAACACCCTTCCCATCTGCCCAATGGATCTCTTTCTGGGGGTGCGGGGAGGGTGAACGTGACCCTAACTCTCAGCACTCGGTTTAAGCCAATTGACACACCTGATCCGAGTTACCGCGGTTTTAATTAGCACCTTGAGGGTGAAGGTGAATCAGAGTCCCCTAAAATCCATGAAAGACCTCAGCAACTGCAAGAAAACGCTCAGGATTATGAAGCCAAGCAGAGTCATAGGGGAAAAAAACACGCCAATGGAAACAGCCCCATTTGTTTGCCAGGGCCATAAGCAAGTATTCAAAGTCGGGCAGAAAGAAGCTCAAACACCTGCATATTTACATATTAACAGCAGGAAATCAAGCAATGTCTTAGAATAAACTGGCCAGGATTTCTGTTGTTGTTGTTTTAACTCCTGGTCTGACTCCGACACGCCTGCGACAGGGCAGGCGTTACAGCCACTTGCCAACATCAGAGCTTGTTTTCTCCTTCCCTGATGCTGGGGGGGAAATTCCCCGGCGCTTTGGCTGCACATAAGGAGGAGGAAGAAGAGGAGAAGCAGCTAAAATAAAGCGAGCCAGGACGGCGGCGCTGCCAAGGATGCAGGGGCATTCTGTGGAAGGACCGGCCGCAGGGAGGAGGGAGCAGCGCCTCGCTCTGCACATCAAGGAAGGAGAGGTTTTGAGGCGCGGGAGCGAGCGGATCGCGGGGCACCCCGGAGCGATCAGAGGCCCCGGCAGAAACTTCCAGCAGCATCAATCCACAGATTGATCTTCCCGAGCGGCCGAGATCCTGTTGCACTGCACATCCCCAGGGAGCAGAGATACCCGCCTCGCTCCTTACCTCCCTGCTGCACCTCCAGCCCCGGGAGGGCTCCCCCAGCTCTGCCCTGCCCTGCAGCCCCCCCAGTACAGCCAGTGCCCGGGGGGAAGGAGCCCGAATCCCCCTCCACATCCCAGGGCCCAGAACGGGACGGGGCTGAAGCGCCCTCCTCCCCCAGCCCCCCCCAACACACAGCAGCACTCCCCTGCTCCACACACACCCCCAGCCCGATGCATCCCTCCCCAAGCCCGGGGGCAGCCCCCACCCGTGGCACCCCCTTCGCGCCTGGGGCCTCCCAGGCCCGGGCACCCCCAGCGCCCGCTCCCCGGGCAACCCCGTCCCCAAGGGCCCTCGCAGCACCCCCGGCAGGGTCGCCCCGCACGGACACACCTCCGCCCCCCGAGCCGGGCACCCCTCGGAGCGCGGGGGGACCCCTACCACCGCCCGGGCACCCCCGGGCCCCCGCCGCCACGTACCGGGGCACCCCCCGCACACGGCCCGGGCCCCCACCGGCCCCGGGGCCGCCCCGCCCGGCCCGGCCCCTCCCGGCGGCGGCGGTCCCCGGGGAGGCGGGCCGAGATGGCGGAGCGGGCCCGCCCCCGACCGGGCCCCGGCCCCGGAAGCGCCGCCCGCCCGCCCGGCGCTCGGGGAGGGCGGGCCGGAGAGGCCGCACGCCCCTTCCGGGCCCGGCGCCACGGGCACTGCCGCCACCCCCGCGCCGCCTCCCCCCGCTCCAGAGCTCCCTCCCCCGCCGCGGGCCCGCACAGACCGGCCGGAGCGGCGGCGGCGGCGGCTCCGACCCCCTCACGGCGCCATCTTCCTCCTCCGGGGCTGCCCGGGCACCGCCCCAGGTGACCCGCCTCCTCGGCGGCCTCTTGACCAATCTCCACCCGGCTTGCCGGCGCTCTGGCCAACCGACGGCGAGATGCTTTATCGCCGGCCAATCCGCCGCGGATTGCCGCTTGATGGGCAGCTCCGCCGAGCAATAGGACCCGTGATGGAGTGACAGCTCCGCCAATGGGCGCGGGCCTCCGGAGTGACGGACGGAAGCAGAGACCCAATGGGAGGGCAGATACCTGATTGACAGCACAGCTGGCTAATGGGAAGAAGCCCAACCTGTCGCCATCCGCTGATTGATTGACAAGCCTTCCAGGCGGGGGAGGTGGACTTCCTCGTGGGCGGGAGCCTCCCAAAACCCGCCTCTCGGTTGGTTGCGGCCACCTTGATTGACAGGCAGACAAGACAATGGGAGACGCGAGGCGGCCGAGCTCCGCTTGTGATTGGCCACGCGCCTGTGGGGCGGTGTCTGAACCGTTGAAGCCCGATGACGGCCGCGGGGTCCCCGCGGGGGCGGAGAGTCCCGGGCATCCCCGGGGGGGTCCCGGCCCCCCTCTCACCCTCGTAGGCCCCGGCCCAGCCGCACCGGGGACCCCAGGGCCGAGACCCCCCCGCCACCGGGGGGGCCGCGCCCCTGGGCCGGGGCTGGCCCGGCGCCCGGCGCCGTCCCCTCGGGGCTCCCCGGCAGCGGCGGCGTGGGGCAGCCCCGGACCCCAACCCGCCAGGCCCCGGGGTGCGGGGGGGGAGGCAGCCGGTGGGGGAGAAAAACGAGGCGGGGGGCGACCCCAAGGCTGGTGGCACCCAGCCCCGCTGCTCCTGGAGGAAGGGGGGACCCGGGGGTCGGGGTGCCAGAGGGGGTTGGGGTCCCAGGCCCCTCGCAGGGGTCGGGGTGCTTGGGGAGGGGTCAGGGTGCTTGGAGGGGTCAGGGTCCCCATTCCCTTGCAGGGGCCAGGGTGCTTGGGGGGTGTTGGGGTGCTCAGTCCCTTTGCAGGGGTCGGGGTACTTGGGGGGGGGGGGGTCCCCACTCCCCTTGCAGGGGTCAGGGTGCTTGGGGGCTGTCGGGGTCCCAGTCCCCTCGCAGGGGTCAGGGTGCTTGGAGGGTGTTGGGGTCCCCAGTCCCCTCACAGGGGTCGGGGTGCTTGCGGAGGGGTCAGGGTGCTTGGAGGGTGTTGGGGTGCTCAGTGCCCTTGCAGGGGTTGGGGTCCCCAGTCCCCTCACAGGGGTCAGGGTGCTTAGTGGGGGGGGTCAGGGTGCTTGGAGGGTGCTGGGGTGCTCAGTCCCCTTGCAGGGGTCAGGGTGCTTGGGGGGTGTCGGGGTCCCCAATCCCCTCACAAGGGTCAGGGTCGCAGTCCTCTTGCAGGGGTCAGGGTGCTTGGGGGGTGTTGGGGTGCTCAGTCCCCTTGCAGGGGTCGGGGTACTTGGGGGTGTCGGGGTCCCCAATCCCCTCACAAGGGTCAGGGTCGCAGTCCTCTTGCAGGGGTCAGGGTGCTTGGGGCGTGTTGGGGTGCTCAGTCCCCTTACAGGGGTCGGGGTACTTGGGGAGGGGGGGTCAGGGTGCTTGGAGGGTGTTGGGGTGCTCAGTGCCCTTGCAGGGGTTGGGGTCCCCAGTCCCCTTGCAGGGGTCAGGGTGTTTGGGGATGGGGTCAGGGTGCTTGGAGGGTGTTGGGGTCCCAGTCCCCTCGCAGGGGGGGACCCACACTCCCAGCCCCAGGACCACCAGCAGCCCAGGGGCCACCAGCCACCCCCCAGGACCGGCTTGGGGCGGGGGGTCCCCGGTGTCTCCCGCCCCCCGGACGCGGTGCCAGGCCTGCCAGGCCCCGGGGTGCCCAGCTGGCTCCAGCCCCCACGGGACCAGCACCTCCCACTGGAGCCAAATAATTGCTCGGTGCTTTGTTGTGCAGTGTCTATGGCCCCGGGGCCTTCATTTGTGGGAACTTGCTGTGGCGAGTGCCTCCCTTTTAATTACCTCCCCTCCTCATGCTCCTGCTTACTCACCGCCTGGCACCGGCGCCTCCGACCCCCGCCTCGGCCCCCGGTCCCCCGCCGCCCCAGCCTCATGCGGGGGTCCCGGCGATGCCTCTCGGGGTGCTGGGATGGGCAGAGCCGCCCGCACGCCTGGGTCCTGGTCCCGCCATGGGGCGAAGGCTGGCGTGGGCCCGGCCCCGGTGCCGCAGGTGGAAGGGGAGGGTTGGGGCTGGGTGCCCGGCAGGGTCCCTTGGGTGGGGGCCGCCCACGGCCACCCCCGGGACCGGGCTCCGGCCAAGCTCGTAAAGGCTGCAGGAGGCACCGCAGCCACCGACGCTCCCAATGCCGCGCTGGCGTCGTCTGTGTGCCAGGGGCACGGGGACACGCACGTGTGGGACGCGGCTACGGCGTGGTGCTGCCTGCCCCGTACCCCATTTCTGACCTCGCATCCCGGGAGCGGGACCCCGCAGCCCAGCACTGCAGGGGGACACCCTGGGGTCCCCGTCTGGCATCGCCACCCTCTGCAGAGGGGACCCCAGTGCGGGGGTCCCCGGAGGCTCAGCCCGCAGCAGGCTGCATCCCAGCCGTGCCGGCGCGAGGGAAGGGAGCGGGGCCGGCCCCGCGGAGGGACCCCGGGCAGTCGGCTGTTGGCGGGAGGCAGCGGTGCCCAAGGGCCACCGCCTGGCCGGGCGCCCGCGCGGCCCCGGCTCTGCTCCCGGCGCTCCCTCCCCGGCTGCCGGGACAAGTCTCAGCCTGCCACTCCCTGCCTCAGTTTCCCCAGGCAGGCGGTGACGCCGGCTCTCGGCTGTGAGCCCGGCGCGGACGCGAGCGCGGGCACGATCACTGTCATCGTCCCTGGGAAAGGGCCATCCCCACGGTGCTGGCCAGACCACCCCTGTGCAGCGGGGTGGGGACGGGGACACGGGTCTGTGCAGCGAGGCAGGGGATGGGGATGCACAGGTTAGCACAGCAAGGCTGGGATGGGGACACAGGGACACACGGACACAGGGACATGGGTCTGTGCAGTGAGGCAGGGGATGGGGACGCACAGGTCAGCAAAGCAAGGCTGGGATGGGGACACAGGGACACACGGACACAGGGACATGGGTCTGTGCAGCGAGGCAGGGGATGGGGACGCACAGGTTAGCACAGCAAGGCTGGGATGGGGACACAGGGACACACGGACACAGGGACATGGGTCTGTGCAGTGAGGCAGGGGACGGGGACTTGGGTTGGCACAGCAAGGCTGGGATGGGGACACAGGGACACGGGGACACAGGTCCATGCAGTGAGGTTGGGCCGGGGGTGCAGGTGCACACAGCGAGGCAGGGACAGGGACACACGGGTTGGCACAGCAAGGCTGGGATGGGGAAATGGGGATATGGGCACACGGGGATGGGGGAGCACAAGGACGTGGGAGCACAAGGACATGGGGACACAGGACACAGGTCCACGCAGCGAGGCAGGGACCCCTGCAGAGCCAGGCTGCACCAGGAGGACCCCGAGGACCCAGAGGACCTGGAGCTGCGATGTGGGGTGAGGGCACGCCATCCCTGCCATCCCCATCCCCGCCGTCCCCATCCCCGCAGTCCCCCGCCGCCCACCCTGTGCCCCGCGCCAGCTGGATGTGACCCAGCGCGGGAAGCACGCCCAGGCCCACGCTCAATTACGGCAATTATGGCACCTCCTCAGCCGCCAGCCCGTCCCCGCGCCCGGCCAAGGTCGTTACCCGTTCCTAAGGGCTTCTGCAAAGAATTAGAAAGTGGTTTTGCGGAGGCTGTTCCCGGGGCGCAGCGAGCGAGGGGGGACGGTGCCGTCACCGCTGTCTGGGGGCCTGGCATCCGCCTGGCACTGCCTCCCGCCCCTTTGGTCCCGCCGGGAGCAGAGCTGCTCCCGCACCGGCCCCTGCCTCCCCTGAGCCCCACAGGGCCACTGGGGATGGGGACAGGCTGGCGCGGGGCCCCGTGGGCTGGGGGATGGCCGGGTGCCCCCCCGTCAGCCCCAACCCTGAGGGGGTCCCGGCACAGCCCTGTGATGGTGCCACAGCACCGGTGGCGGTGGCACAACCGAGTGGACCCTGTCCCTGGTGTGGCTGTGTGGCCCTGTCCCCCGTGGCAGCCACGTGTCCCTGTCCCCAGTGTGGCCATGTGTCCCCAATCCTGCTGCCATGCTGTGTCCCTGTCCCCAGTGTGGCCGTGTGTCCCTGTCCCTGATGCAGCCCCGTGTCCCATCTCCGGTGGAGCTGCGTGTCCTGTTCCTGGTGCAGCCATGTGTCCCTGTTCCCAGAGCCACTGTGTGTCCCCATCCCTGGTGCAGCCGCATGTCCCTGTCCTCAGTGCAGCCACGTGTCCCATCCTTGGTGCAGCCACATGTCCCATCCCCGGTGCAGCTGCGTGACCCTGTTCCTGGTGCATCCATGTCCCCATCCCCGGTGCAGCCCAGAGTCCCATCCCTGGTACAGCCACATGTCCCATCCCCGGTGCAGCTGCATGACCCCGTTCCTGGTGCATCCATATGTCCCATCTCTAGTGCAGCCGCATGTCCCCGTCCCCAGTGCAGCCCAGTGTCCCAGCCCTGGTGCAGCCCAGTGTCCCATCCCCGGTACAGCCACACATCCCCATCCCCAGTACATCCACATGTCCCCATCCCCGGTGTGCGATGCCGGGTGCTCCCTGCCGCCGTGCCAGGCAGGTTTCCCCACGCGGTGACTGACAGCCGGGACGGTCGGGCGCAGATAGGCAGAGAGATTACATGGAACTAATTAAAAGCCGTATTTAAAACTACACCGAGCCGTCAGCTCCATCGCCACGTCGCAGAGGTCAAGTCCCGACAGTAATTCCTGAGAAATGCTCCCTCGGGGCACGCCGCGACCTGGCATGCACTGCGGGCGAGGGGAAGCCCGTCACGATAATCCCGGTAGATATCTCTGCCAGGAAGGCAGGTGCCCTGCCTTCAGCTTTTCCCGAGGGACCAGGCGGACAGCCTGTGCCAGCCGTCGTGCCCCCGGGGACGCAGCGGTAGCTGCGTCCCCGGGGGCACGACGGCTGGCACAGGGCTGCACCCTTCTCCCCGTGATTTCACGGCTTGGGGACAGGGACAGGACCATGTCCCCCCCCATTTGCTTTAGTGGCCAAAGGGCTGCGGGAGCAATGGGGGCTGTGCAAGGCTGTGCCCTCCAGGTGCGGGCACGGGGATTTGGGACCCCACGCTGGGGGTGACGGGGTCCCAAACTGGGCTGAGGGACCCCATACTGGGTGCCGGTCCCCAGGTTTGGTCACCCATGGGTGCATGGGGCTGTGACCCCCCCCCTCCATGGGGCTGTGAGCACCCAGGGCCACCCCGATGCTCACCTGGCATCATCTCCACTGTGCCAGCCCCGGCAGGCTCGGGGTGCCCCCGGCTCCCACCAGCACCCCCGGCTGCACCCCACAGCATCAGCCCAGCATCACCCCCCCCGGGGCTGTCTGGGTGTGGGGCCGCGGGCAGCACCCCCAAAACCTCAGGGGAGGATCCAGGTGCTTCGGCTCTCCCCGTCTGAGGCCCCGCGGCCGCCCCTGGGGCTCCCCCCGGGACCGGGTGATCCAGACGTCGCAGCCCCGTGGCACCCACTGCAGACCCCCCCGGGCACCCCGCTCCTGGGCACCCAGCCTCCGCAGAACTCAGCACCCACATGCGTGGATGGGCGCACGCAGACAGCGGGTGCTCACGCACAGGGACGTGCACACACGCAGGGACCTGGTGCGGCACGGGGGGCTCATGCCCTGTGCACACGGGCACATGTGTGGACACGACACCCTCTGTGCACACGCACACGTGCACAGCACTGCACACGCATGCACACGCATGCACATGCATGCACACAGCGCCGAGCCGGCCCCGCTCCCCCCACAGACACCAATTTGTTTTATGGCAGCGGAGGAAATTGCCGTCCGCTCCCCCGAGCCAGGAGCCGTTTGAAGTGCTCTGCCCCGGGGCCGGGAGGGGCCTCAGCCGTCCCCCCCGCTCATCCCCTGTCCCCCAACATCCTCCTGGGGCCCGGGGGGACATCTCTCCTCCTCCACCTCTCCATCCCTCTGGCCCTGGGGGGACCAGGAGGTGCCTCTCCTCCTCCATCCCTCCATCCAACCATCGCTCCGTCCTTCTGTCCCTCCATCCCTCTGCCCTTCCATCCCTCCGCCCTTCCATCCCTCCATCCCTCTGTCCAACCATCCCTCCATCCCTCCATCCCTCCATCCCCCCACCCCGATTTCCCCCTGGGGACAGGCCTGTCCCCAACCCCCATGTGCCCTAGGGCTGCACCCCCCAGCTCAGCACTCTCCATGCCAGCCCCTTTCGTCCCCTGTCACCCATCGGGGCGCAGCGAGGGCCATGTCCCCCCCCAGCAGGGCCAGGCCATGCCACGCTCCGGGGACAGCGATGGGGCAAGGGCTGGGGGCGCAGGGGGAGGCTGCTGCCTCATGCCCACCCACGCACTGGGGTCCCGGGTGCAGTTTTGGGGTGCACCGACCCCTCCTGCCCCCGTCCCGGCTCCGTGTGGGACCCAGGACCCCCGTCTGTGTCCCACCAGAGCGGCTGGAGCAGCTCTTGATGCCTGAGCACTCGGGAGGGATTGGAGGCATTTGCCTCTCGCCTTGTAATTTATGCAAATGGGCTCTGTAATTAGCTGTAATTTCAAGGCACGGCTCGGGGTTTCAGACGCTCGGTGACGAGGAGATGCCCCCCCCGCAATCCTCCAGCAGCGGTGTGATTTCCTCCCCATGTGTGGTCCCAGCTGGGGCCCCAGCTCTGCTCAAGGTGGCTCCAGGACCCCCTGCCACCCCCAGACCCCCGGTCCCCACGGTCCCCACGGCTCTCAGCCTCCCGCTGCCCCCAGCCGCGTCCCGGCAGTTCCTTCCCCCCCAGCCCAGGAGCGGTGTTTTGGGATGGGGTCTGGAGGATCGCAGGGGGGCCTTGGGGCCGGGCGCTGGTAGTGTGAGCAGGTCAGGGCCTCCCCAGGTCCTTGTCCCTGTCCCCAGAGGGGGCACACGATGTCCCACATCCTCCTGCCATGCAGCCCCTCTGTGGCCCGGGGCTGGCAGGGAGCAGGGCCACACCTGGAACGGGTGGGAGAGGAGCCACAGCAGCCAGCACCTGAGACCCCCAGGCAGGGATCCACCTCCCTCCCGCACCACCAGTCCCTGAAGCACTGGGGAGACTGGGAGGAGACCCTGGAGCAAAGGGACACAGGACGAGCCGTGTCCCCACCATGTGCACAATGCCCGGAGAAAGGCACGCCATGGGGTCCCTGCTCCCTGCGGTGGCACAGCCGGGACAGGGATGGGATCAGGCTGGGGATCGGTCTGGCCGGTGCCTGGAGCTGCACATGCAAAGTCTGCAAACTGCTCCCTGCCCTGCAGAGCTGCTGGCAGCCCCGATACGGCACCTAGGAGGCAGCGGGGAGCCTGGGGCCACCACCCCAGCCTAAACAGCGCTCGGGCGTCCCCGAGCTGGAGCATCTCCCTTCCTGTAGCCACGGGAATGGCCCCCGGCACCTCCCAGGTGGGCGCAGGGGAGGAGAGGTGGTGGGACCCTGGAGCTGGGGTCCCCCCGCATCCCCCTTGCATCCCCCATGCGCCCCACAGAGCACTTGAGCACCGGAGCGTGTGTTCACCGTATGTTCACCCCCATCTATTTACAGCCAAGCCCCCATCAGCAACATGTGCTGCCACCTGCCCTGCCCCTGCCTGTCCCCATCCCGGGGTCCCCATCCTGGTGCCCAGCCAAGCTGTGGGGCCACGCTCACCCCACAGGCAGCCACGTTTCGGTGGCGGCGGTGGAGCCATCCCTGGGATGATGAAAACCAGGAGAGTTTTCCCCTGGGCGAAGGAGTTCCCTGCGCCCTCCGCCCGGCCGGGCGCTTGGCAAGCACGGCGGGGAGATGTGGGCTCCCACGCGCCAGCACGCCGGGCTTGGCCGGCCGGGCTCGCGGTGCTGCCGGCCGAGGTCCGGGCTCTGGCGAGGCACTAGCACCTTTTCCCATGGGCTTTGGAGCGGGGTGGGTTTCCCCCGGGGCCACGAGGGTCCCCGCAGGGTTGCAGCCACCAGCAGCCAGCCCTGGGCCGGCCCAGGGATTTTGGCCGTGGAAATGGGGACACGACGCCCCGGTGATTAACTGGCTCCTCTGGCCGCGGCATTGCCGCCTGGCAGCTCCTGGGGCTTCTCCCTCCTGGCAGCCCCTTGTGCTGGCAGCCTCGGCGGCGGGGGCACGGGAGCCGGGAGGGTTGGATGCCCCCGGCCGAGCAGGAACGGGCTCAGTCGGGACCTCCTGGATGCTTTTGGGGTGCCCTGAATCCATCTGGGTCATGGTGGGTCCTGCCATCAGCATCCCGCTCCCTCCTCTGCGGGTCCAGCTCTGGCCCCAAAACTTGTCCCCTGTCCCCGTCCCATTTACCCCATGGCACGGGGCTGAGCCGCGATGGCGCAGGGGGGACAGCGAGCCCCCCACCTGGACGGCTGACATCCCTGGGGGTAGGAGCAAACGGCCACCCCTGGGTGCCACCCCCGGGTGGGGGGACAGCCGGCTGGGTTCGGGGTGCCCGGGGGTCCCCGGGGGTCCCGGGGGGGGGGTTTGGCAGGAGGAGGGCGGCCACGGGCGCGGGAGGGAGGGAGGCGGTTGTTTCTTTCTTCTTTAATTACCCCCCTGTTTGCGGTGTCTGCTGCGAACTTCCCGTCCCCTCCCTCCGCTTTCATGAGCCGGATCCTGAGACCGGGACCAGGCTCCTGTCAAGCGGCGGGGCTGGGGCTCTGCCTCCAAGGGTTAAAATCACCTGGGCCGGGGAGGGGTGGAGCTGGGACGGTGGGGAGGAGGGAAGAGCCGGGAGCCGGGCTGGGACCCAGCCATTCCTGCTCGCCCGGCCCAGTGGGTGCCCCGTCCCTGGGGAGCCGCTCGGGTCCCTCGGGGTCCCCTCGGGAGCCAGCGCCCACGCCACGCCGATGAGGACGGAGCCACCGGGAGCTCGTTGCCGCTAGACCCGTACGTACTCCCTCGGCGCTGCCCGCCTCCATCGCCCCGACGGCCGGCGCGGCGGGAGGGCGAGCGGCCGCGGGGACCCCGGCGGGGACCCCCGGGGGGCTCGGGCTGCCGCGGCCGCCCCGACCGGCGGCTGGGAACGTGCTGCTGCCGGCTCCGCCGCCCCGGCCCAGCCCAGCCCCGGCAAGTCTTTGCTTGCCGCCGCCGCCGCGTCCACTGGCCACCGAGCCCCGAGGCTCCCGGCCCCTTCGCCTGCCGCGACGCCCAGCCCTTCGCCCCCAAATTACAGCGCGAAGCCCCCTCCCACGGGGACCCCGCGCCGCTGCCAAACCCGGGTGCGAGGCTGGATCCCCCCCCGTGCCCCGACCGGTGCTGTCCCGTCCCGTCCCCCCCGCCAGAGCCCCGGGGAGTTTCGCTCCGGCCCCGGGGAGCGTTGCTGTGGGCTGGGCGATGGGATCCCCGAACCCACGCCACCCCCACACACCCTCAGCATCACCCCAAAACCTTCAGCATCACCCCAAACCCACGGCACCGGCCCCGACCGTCGGCCCCGAGTCTCCCGTCGGGGTTCCCCGAGCCCGGCCGGGCAGGAGCCGGGGCCGAGGGCCGAGGGCCGAGGGCAGGACCGCCCGCCCAGCCCCGCCGCGGGGCGAGGCACCGGCTGGGGCTGGGAGACGGGCAGAGCCGCCTCTGCCCAGCCTGGACCGTGACTCACGGGACGCATCACTCGCCGGTGCCTCAGTTTCCCTGCGGTGAAACGGCCAACGCGTCGTCGAGCCCCGCCAGGGAGGGGGGACGCTGGGGGCCCTTTGGGGATTTTTGTCGTCATTCCCGGATGGAAAAACGCCCCGGGAGCCTCCACGCGTGGCTGGGGCAGCCGGGCAGGGCCAATGAAGGGGGGGGTCCCTCCCAGGCCCGCCATCCCAGCGCTGGTCCCTGCCTTCGAGACGGGTTTCCAGCGGAGCTGGACAGGGTGTAGCCGCGGTGGAGGTGGTGCGACCCGGCTGTGGGTCTCGGTGTGCGTGGGGCTGTGGCTGGGGGGCTCGGTCCTGGTGGGACCCCCGAGCTGAGGGGGGCGTTTGGGGGAGCAGGGTGTGCCGGGAGGGCCGCAGCCATCACTGCCCAGAGCTGACCGTGGCCGTGCCAGGTCTGTGTCGGGTGGGACCTGCCCGGGACCCCACGGAGGGTCCCCTCTCCTCCCATCGGGGTTGGGGGGCTGGGGGCTATCCCTGCCAGGTCCCCTCCGTCCCCAGATCCGATGGGGCCCTGTGCGGTGCAGGCTGCCACCCTGTAGCCCCACAAAGGGCCATCACCATGGGGTTTCGTGGTTTTGACCCCAATCTGGCACCCACGAGGAGCAGGGGGCTGGGGGGGGGCTCAGGACCCCACTGGGGACCAGTGCTGGGTTGGGAGCCATGACCCCCCCCCAGTGCCAGCCATCACCTACCCCACTGGCATCCCCAGGAGGCAGGGACGGTCCCCAGGAGCCAGCCCCGAAATTGATGCCAAAACCCCCCAGGGTTGGGGTGGGCAGAGCTGAGCCCCCCCCTGAGGAGCAGCACCCCGAAACCTGCTCAGGGTGCCAGTCCCGGGGGGCTCGTCCCACCCGTGACCGCCCTGGCACCAACTCGAGGCCGAGCTCCCGCTTGCGCTTGGGTATCGCGGGTGGAGGTGGGTCCTGTCGGGGGGATTTTGGCACCCCCCAGCTCCCACCCCGTCCTTGGGGTCCCCCTGCCCTCCCTGGTGCCACCTGGCAGAGGAAAACGGTGTCCCCACACAGCTGGGGGGGGGTCTTCAGCATTGGGGACCCCCTCCTTGCCCTGGGCTTAGTGCTGGGGATCGGGGGGCTCTGGGGGTCCAGCCCCTTTGTGCAGGGGATCCCCCACCCCAAAAGCTTCAGCACCCCCCAGGTGTCTCCCTGGGGGTCTGTCCCTGTCCCACAGGGGCTGGGGGTGGCGGGGAGCCAGGGGGGATGGCGTGGGGGTGGCTGGGAGTGGGTGCCGGCAGTGGGACGGGATGGTGGGGGTTTGTGGGGAGGGGGCGTCTCGGCTGCCCCCCCGCCGCGGCGCCGGTGGGAAGTCGGGGGGCGGGAGCCGGTGGCGGCAGGTGGATTTCGACACCAGGGTGGGGCCCGTCCCCAGTGGGGTTTGCACAGCTCCCGGTGAGTCACGGCCGCCGTGCCGGGGAGGCAGCGGGTGCCCGGGGGTCCGGGGGTACAGCGGGTGCCCCGGGGGTCCGGGGCCACGGGCGAAGGCAGCCCAGAGCCCGGCTTCAAAGAGCTGCCGGCGGCTCAGCTCTGGGGCTCCGCTGCCTCCCCGCAGCCGGCTCTGCTCCCCCATCCTGCTGCCAGCCAGCCTGGGGTGCAGCCCCCCTGCCCCTGGCTGCGTCTTGCCCCCCGCCCCAGCAGCCTGGGGGCTCCCAGCTGGGCCAGGGGCTTGGGGCGGGTGCGGAGCTGGGAGCGATGCTTTCCCAGCCCGGCTGGGGTGCGGGAGAACTGGGGTGGCCTCATGGGTGCTGCGTCACCCCATGGCTGGGGCACGGGCTTGGGGACACCGCTCCCGTCCTCTTGGGGACCCCGGCTGTGTTGGAGGGACATGGTCGGGGAGGTGACGAGGCAGACGCTGGCAGCTTCCTTAGATTTCAGAATTAGGCACCGACCCCTTTGGGGCTGGCAGAGGGTCCACAGGGGCACGGGGACGGGTGCTGAGGGGTGACCCCCTGCCTGATGCCACCGTCCTGGTGTCACACCGGGCTGCGGAGCCGAGAAACCCCCTTGGCGAGGCAGGGGTGTCCCCCAAATCGTGGGTGACAGGGTGATGGGTGCTGGGGACGCTGTCATCTATGGCATGGTGAGACCATGCTGGCACGGGACGGGAATCGGTGCCAGGGCTATCGCTGGTGCCAAACCCCACCCCGTGCCGGCGTGCACAGGGGCAGGGGGTTAGGAGTCGTGCCCCCCCTTTTCTCACAGCTCTTCTCTCCCCGCCCGTCCCTCTTTGGCCCTGCAGGTCTGTCTGCGCCACCGCCCCGCGCCGCTCGGCAATGCTCACAGCGGTCTGCGGCTCCCTGGGGACCCAGCCCTCCGACGCGCCCCGAGCCTCCCCAAGCCACCTGGACCTGCAGCCGCTGCAGCCCTTCCAGCCCCACGGCAGCGCCGCGGCGGGTGCCGCCGACTTCGCCTCCCCGCTGCCCCCCCCGGAGCTGCCGCTGGCGGGCCCCGACGCCGCTGCCTTCGCCACCCCCGGCACCTACGAGCCCCATGGCCCCCCGCGGTTAGAGTTGCCCGCCGACGGCCCCGCCGCCCCCGGCACCTACGCCAAGCTGCTGCCGGCCGCCCCGGACATGGCGCATCCCTACGAGCCCTGGTTTCGGCCCCCCCATCCCGGCCCCCCTGGCGAGGAGGGAGGCGTCAACTGGTGGGACCTCCATGCCGGAGCCAGCTGGATGGAGCTGCCCCCCGGGCAGGGCGGGGGGCTGCAGGTGCCCGGGCACCCCGGGCTGCCGCCGGCCCTGGGGGGGGTACGGTGGGGGGGGAGCACCAGCTCTGTGCCCCCCCCCGCCCACCTGCTGCCCCCCCCCTGCCCAGCACCTCCTGGGACCGGAGGGGGCGAAGGCGCTGGAGGGACCCCCCGAGCCCCGGGGGCCGGAGGCGGAGGGCGGCGGGCGGCCGAAAGGTGCCCGTCGTGCCGTGCCGCGGGGCGGGGGGCAGGCGGCGTGCCGCTGCCCCAACTGCCAGGAGGCGGAAAGGGGGGGTCCCTGCCCCGAGGGGGTGAAACGCAAGCACCTACACAACTGCCACATCCCCGGCTGCGGGAAGGCGTACGCCAAGACCTCCCACCTGAAAGCCCACCTGCGCTGGCACAGCGGCGACCGACCCTTCGTCTGCAACTGGCTCTTCTGCGGCAAACGCTTCACCCGCTCCGACGAGCTGCAGCGGCACCTCCAGACCCACACCGGCGCCAAGAAATTCGCCTGCCCCATCTGCGGCCGCGTCTTCATGCGCAGCGACCATCTGGGCAAGCACATGAAGACGCACGATGGGGGCAAGGACGGGGGCGAACCCGAGGTCAAGGGCGCCGGGGACCCGTCGGCCGGCAAGGGAGGCAAGAGGGAGTCCGAGGGGGGTAATGCCGCCCCCACAAACTGAGCCGCTGAGCACCGGGGGGGGACACGGATGGAGGTGGGGAGGACCCCGGGCGGGGGCCAGGGGGACCCTTCGGGGCCGGTCTCCGAAGGGTGTTGGGGCGGGGGGGGGGCACAGGGCTGGCACCTTGTGCTCGAAGCGGCGGCGAGGGGGTGGCCACGGCGGTGCCGGTTGGGGAGCGTCGGAGCTGCAGCTGCCCCGCGGCGGTTTCACTTGTCCCGCTCCCGCTCTCCCGCCCCGGTTTCCCCCCGTCCTCCCCCGGCTTCCCAAATCTTTTTTTTCGGGAGGCTGCTGGCAGGCGGCGGGGCTGTTTGGGAGGAACATCAATGGGAGCCGAAGGAGCAGGCGCTGCCTGGGCACGTCCAGGCCCAAAGGGGAGGAAGGAGAAGGAGAAAGGGAGAGAGGAGAAACCCGGGAGCCTTCGCTCGGGGAGGGCGGCCGCAGCCCCCCCCGGCCCCCTCCCCGTGGTCCCCCCCAAACCCTTGGCGTCCTGGGCTCAGCCCCCCCGTGCCAGCCCTGCTTTTTTTCCACCTGTGAGGTTCTGGCACCCACAGGGGCTTGCGGGGTGCCCACGGCCCCCCGCCCCGGCTGGGGATGCTGGGCTGGTGGGGGTCCCACATCCCCTGGAGCCCCACTTTGGCTGGGGGCTTGGGAGCACGAACCCCTTTTTTGGCCCAAATCAAGGCTAAAATGGGAAAAAAGAAACCCTGCTTGAATGTGAGCCGCGGCGGGGCCGTGGGGGGCCACGGCGGGCGCGTGGCGCGGCGGCGGGCGGTTGCCCAAGCGCACACCTGCAGCTTTCCCACACCCACCACCACCACCGCGGCCCCGGGCGGGAAGCACACGGGGCGGCCGCGGTCCCGGGAGAGCCGGGGCGGCCACATTCCTCCGGCCTGGCATGGCCGCGTTGCCCGCTGCCCCGCGACCCCCGCCTCCCCCCCCTGGCACCCCGTGGCCGTCCCTCCCTGGGGACCCCGTGACTGCGGGGGATCCCCCCGGGCATGCTGCCCGTCTCCTGGGCACCCCATTGCCGTCCCTCCCCGGGGACCCCATTGGGGACCGCAGCCACCCCTCTGTGTGTGCTGCAGGTCCCTCGGGGACCCTATATCACCAGGGGACCCCAGCTGTCCCCCCCCGTGCATGCTGCCTGTCTCCCCGTAGCCATCCCTCCCCGGGATCCCGTATCTCCAGGGGACCCCAGCTGTCCCCCGTGCATGCTGCCTGTCCCCCCGGAGCCCCGTAGCCGTCCCTCCCCGGGATCCCGTTTCTCCAGGGGACCTCTGCCTGTCGTCCCCTGCCCCGTGCATGCTGCCTGTCCCCCCGGGGACCCCATAACTGTCCCTTCCCAGGTCCCTGTATCTCCCGGGGACACCCTGGGGTGTCCCGCAGCAGGGACCCCGTGTCTTTCCTCCCCTGGGGCCGTCCCCCTTCCCCCAGGGGACCCCATATCTGTCCTTCACCCCCTGGTTGATGGTCCACGAAACTCTTGGTTTTTGGTCCTTTTGGGTCTTATCCCCCCCGATTTTGGCAGAACCCCTTGGACACAGAAGGAGACACTGAACCTGGGACCAGGGGGGGGCGTTGGGGGGCAGCGCTGGGGGCCGGGTGGGATGGGGCTTGTGGGCTGCTCAGGGCACCCGGGGCTCCCCCGGCTCTGCCCCCCAGCCAGCACCAGTTCACACCAGTTGGGAATCTGGGGAGGGGGGAGATTTGGGGGGGAACCGATCTCCCAGCACGGCCCCATCCTGGGGGCTCGGGGGGGGGCCGTGTCTGGGGCTGCGGGGGCTGCCTGGGCTCGGAGCACCCTGGGGTCTGGGTGGGAAGGGGTGGAGGTGAAGTCGAGTGGGGTCCGTGCCCAGAGGGCGCCCCGAGGCCTTCGGTTTCAATTGTTTTATTATTATTATTAATTATTAATTATTATTATTATTAATTATTATTATTTTATTAAGGTGAAGCCAGGCTTTGCCACTTGGGCAGAGTGGACGTCTCGGGCTGAAGCTGTGACCGTGGGCCGTATGGATGGGGAGGGGGGGGTAGGACCCCTCAAGGGGTTCCGTCCCCGTCCCCGTCGGTGTGCGAGGGGCCGATGGCAGCCCCCCTGCGCCACGGGGCCGGGGACGAGCCGTGGGGCTGGCGACACCCAGCACGAGGTGAAGTCTCGCTGGGGGGGGTCCGCAGGGACACGTCCCCAGCCCCGGCACGGCCACCGCCATCCCTCCGCAGGACTCGGGTGACCTGGGCTGCCCGCAGCTCTCGAAGGACGTCCCCGACTCCGGCATTTGCCTTTTCCAGCACAAAATTCCCCCTTGGTGCCCCCCAGATGGGATTTCACCTCTCGAGGGGACCCCGGGGGGGCTCAGGACCCTCCCCAGAGTGCCGCAGCATCACGCCGGTGGCTCATTGGATTTTGGTAGCCAAGCCTGGCTCTGGCAGCGGCTGGGGGGCTCTGGCATGTCGGGGTCCCCCATGCTGCAGCTGCCGGGGCAGGTTTAGGGGCGCTGCGCCGGGGGCACCCCAAGGGTGGGCTGGGGAGGGAACGGCCGAGCGGGGGGTCCCGTGGCGATGCCGGGGCTCGGCCTCGCCTCGCTGCCCCCCCCAGGGCTGGGCCCCCTGCCCGGCTGAGAGCCGGGGGGCTGCGAGGAGGGGCCCCAGGTGTGCTCTGCCCCCGCACCCCCCCGGGGCCCTGCCTGCCGCGATGGGGCAATGAAGGCTGTAAAACCGGGTGGGGAAGGACGGAGGCCGGCTCCCACCCGCCGAAACCAGTCCAGCCTGCTGCGGCGTGGGGATCCCGGCCCCGCGCCCCGAACCACCGCGTCTCCCACCCCCGAGCCGCCTCCCCGGGGCAGGGAGGAACCGGCCCAGCCGGGGGCCCCGGGCGTCCCCGTCCCCCGCCTCCAGCCCCGGGGCGGGGGGCGGCTGGCGGGGGTGAAGGGGAGCGGGGGGGGGGGGGGACCCCGGGAGCGGTGCTGCGGCCGGGGGCGAGGGGTGGCCCCCGGCGAGGGGAGGGTTTGTGCTGTGAAGAGGCGGCGGGGCTGTGGGTTTGGGGTTTTGTACTGGAATAAACGCCGCGTGTTTTCCACGCTCCGGCTCTCCGGCTCCGTTTCTGCCAAGGGACCCGGGCGTCCGGTACCCCGACCCCCACCCAGCCCCCGGGCCTCCGGGGCTGCTGGGGATGGGGATGCAGGGGGGGGGGTCACCCGGGTGAGGACCAGCTGAGCCCCCCTGGCCCGGAGCCCAGGGTCCCCCCCGCGGGCAGGGTGCTGCCCGGCAGGTCTGCCTGCATACCGCGGGGCGGGCGTGCCGCGCGGGGCGCTGCCCACGGGGGGTGCTGCCCACGGGGGGGTGCTGCCTATGCGGGGCGCTGCCCACGGGGGGTGCTGCCCACGGGGGGTGCTGCCCACTGGGGGATGCTGCCCACGGGGGTGCTGCCCACGGGGGGTGCTGCCCACGGGGGGTGCTCCCCACGGAGGGTGCTGCACCCGGGGGGTGCTGCCCACGGGGGTGCTGCCTATGCGGGGTGCTGCCCGCGGGGGAGCTGCCTACGGGGGGTGCTGCCCACGGGGGGTACTACCGACACAGGGTGCTGCCCATGGGGGCTGCTACCCACGCGGGGTGCTGTGCGCAGGAGGTGCTACCCACGGGGAGCGCTGCCCACGGGGAGTGCTGCCCACTCAGGGTGCTGCCCGCGGTGGGCTCTGCCCCACGGGACCCCCCCAGCTCATACCCGGGTCCCCCGTCCCTGCCCCACGGGGGACAACCTGGGACCCCCGTCCCCGGGCTCCTTTGGGGCCCGGTCCCCCCCACGCCCCACGGGGTCCCGGTGCCGGTGCCGGGTCCCCGCCCGCCGCCGCCGTGCGGCCTCCGGCCACGGGGCGCCGCCGTCGCCCGGACGGGGCGGGACGGGAGGGGCGGGACCGGCGGCGGCGGCGGTGCGGGAGCAGCGGCAGGTCCGTGGGGCCGGGGGGTCCCGGGAAAGGGGCTTGTGCGGGGGCGTCCCGGGAACCGGGGCTGTGCGGGGGGAGGGTCCCCGGAACCGGGGCTGTGCGGGCGGGGGTCCCGTCCGCTGTCGTTGCAGGGGGTCCCGGTTACCGGAGCCGTCGGGGCGGGGTGTGTGTGTGTGTGTGTGTGTGTCCCGGTCGGTGAAGAGCTGCGGGGTCCCAGGGCAGGAGGTGCCCCCCCCCCCCGGCTACCCCGGGATGGGGTCCCCGATGTCCCCCCAGCTCGGGGGTCCATGTCATCCCCCAGACCCTCCCTCCCGGTCTCCCCACGGCTGCCAACCCCACAGGGACCCTGGGGACACATCCAGGACAGGGACAAGCGGGTGACGTCCCCCTCGGTGCCCCCCGCCCCATCCCCTCCGCCCGGTTTAGGATGGCAGGACGAGATCCCGCACCCTCGTCCTGCGACTGCTTCGTGGCACTGCCGCCGCACACCGCGGCGCCCGCCGTCATCTTCGGCAAGAACGCCGACCGGCCACGCCACGAGGTCCAGGAGGTCGTCTACGTCCCCGCCGCCGTCCACCGCCCCGGGGACAAAGTCCAGGTGAGACTGTGCTGGGACCAGGGTGGCTGCAGGGGACGGTGCAGCGAGCGCGACGGGTCTCAGCCCCGCTCCGTGTCCCCCCCCGCCACCACAGTGCACCTACCTGGAGATCGAGCAGGCGGAGAGGACCCACGCGGTGGTGCTGAGCCGTCCCGCCTGGCTGTGGGGTGCCGAGATGGGTGCCAACGAGCACGGCGTCTGCGTGGGCAACGAGGGCGTCTGGACCCGCGAGCCCCTGGGGGAGGACGAGGCGCTGCTGGGGATGGACCTGGTGAGGTGAGGACGGTCTCGTGTCCCCCTCTCCGCCCTGGCCACCCTGCGTCGTCCTCCACCGCCGGCCGACGGGGTGCTGCCGGCATGGCAGGCTGGGTTTGGAGCGGGGCGGCTCTGCCCAGGAGGCCCTGGAGGTGATCACAGCGTTGCTGGAGCGCTACGGCCAGGGAGGGAGCTGCAAGGAGGAGCCAGTGCCCTTCGTCTACCACAACACCTTCCTGCTGGCTGACCGCACCGAGGCCTGGGTGCTGGAGACGGCTGGCCGATACTGGGCAGCCCAGCGGATCCGAGGTGAGGGGGTGCTGGTCGTACTGGGAGGACGGGGAGCCGTGTCCCCCCCCACAGCCTGACCCCCTCTCCGGCCTTCGCAGAGGGTAGCCGCAACATCTCCAACCAGCTCAGCATCGGGAGGGAGATCACGGCCGAGCACGCGGGGCTGCGGCAGCGAGCCCGCAGCCAGGGCTGGTGGAGCGGGGACGGCGAGTTCAGCTTCGCCGAGGTCTTCTCCCTGACACACCAGCCCGCCCGCATGGAGGCTGCCAAGGCCCGCTACCGCGCCGGCAAGGAGCTGCTGCGGCAGCACGCAGGTGGGGACGGGGACGGGGGATGAGGACGGCCGCCCATGGCTTGCCCTGGCATCTCCACGCTCCCTGTGGCCGCGGCAGCCGGCGGTGACGTGGCTCTGCCTCGCCCGCCAGGTCGCATCACGGCGGAGACGTTCATGGCCATCCTGCGGGACAAGGCCAGCGGGATCTGCGTGGACTCGGAGGGCTTCCGCACGGCGGGCAGCATGGTGTCCGTGCTGCCCCGGGACCCCGCCTTGCCCTGTGTCCACTTCTTCACAGCCACCCCCGACCCCTCCAGGTGAGGATGCCGGTGGGGAGCAGCCCCGCTTCAGGGGTGATGGGAACGAGGCAGAGCCGTGCCCCGGGCTGAGTGTCCCCAGGGAGCAGCATCTGTCCCAGGGCCCCGCTGCTCCTCTCCGGCAGGTCCGTCTTCAAGCCCTTCGTCTTTGTGGCCGGCCTCAAGCCTGCGCCGCAGGTGAGATCTCCCACCTTCCGCGATGACCCCGCCAAGAAGATACCGCGGTTCCAGAGCACGGTCGATCGGCGACACGAACTCTACCGCCGGCATCAGGCAGCGCTGGAGCTGATGGAGAGGGACCAGGTACTGCAGACCCTTCCCCAGCTGCCGCTGCCCCGGGACCCTCGCTCTCCCCGGTGATGTGGGAGGCAGTCGGATTCCCCGAGGGCACCTGGTCTCAGCTCTCCTCTGTCCCCGACCCCGCCAGGAGCGGGGCCAGAAGCTCCTGCAGACACTGCGGGACCTGGAGAAGCAGGGCCTGGAGGGGATGAACGCGCTGCTGGAGGGGACGGTGGCCCCCCGCCCGGAGGAGCTGGCCGACCTCTTCTTCGACTGCGTGGAGGCAGAGATGAAGTTTTACACATAAACCCCGCGCAGGTGGGTGGGCTCAGCCCCCCCCGTGGCATTGCTGCTGGATAGGGGATGAGAAAACCTTCCCAGTGCCCGGCACCGGCTCCTCGCCTCCTCCCGCCGCAGATCTGCCGCTGACGGCGTGGTGGGCAACGGCTCGACCCTGCCTGGGGGTGCAGAGCCTCCAGCCCCCTAACTTGCCCCAGAGGAATCGGCATTTTTGAGAGGTGGCCGTGGCCTGAAACGCGGGTGTGGAGGGAAGGAGAGGGATGTGGAGCGGGATTTGGAGTCCTGCCCGCAGCCCGGCCTGTCTTTTCCCACCATCAGGCAGAGCTGCCTGTGCCCAGCCCCTCTGGGGCTGGCTGCAGGGCTGGGGGCTCCGCAGCAGACAGGCAGATTGGCTTAGGAATAAAGAGGCTTTAATCTCAGCTGTGCGGTGCCGTGCTGCTGCGGGGTATTTGGGGTAACTGCCTATTTCTCGCTCCTTTGGCGCGAGTCTTCTCCTCCAGAGCCTCGGTCCGGGGCTGGCTCCTGCCGGGAGCTCGCTGGGGCTGCGGGCTGTGCTGCCCGCCGGGTCCCGGCAGGGGTGGCAGCTGCGTCCCCGGCTTCGCTTGGGGACGGGGCTGAGACCGCCTGGGTCCTGGGGCCGTGGTGCAGGCTGCTCCCTCCCTGCCTGGGCTCAGCCGTGTGGGAGGCAGCAGCAGACCCCGACGCTCCCGCAGCTCCTCCAGCTCTTCCAGACGGGTCCGGTGTTCCTCCAGGGCCTCCCTTCGCCTCCGCCACGAGCGCCCGGCCAGTTCCCGGTGCAGATCCGCAAAGAAATCTGCCAGGGACGGAGGGAGGGAGAGGGAGAAGAATTACAGGAGACCTGGCACGGCCACCGGAGCTCCCTGCTATGCTTGTCACCCTTGGGGACACAGGGACTGGCCTGCTTAACCCCCAAGCATGCAACGTGTTCTGCTTCAGTCTGGGCACCTTTTCCTGCAGTGAAAGGGCCGTTTGGCTCAGAGAGCAACTCGTCATCTTCATCCTCACTGCTGGATGAGCCTCCTTCCTCTTCTTCCTCATCCACGCCACCATGGATGGGCTGGGCATCCAGCTGCAGGAGGTGCGGCAGGGCTCCCATCACCAGCTCCCTGCAAGCATGTTGGGGTGGCACTGAACCCCCCGGCACCGCTCTGCACAGCCCACCCCACAGCCCAACCTGGGCAGAGGCTCAGATTTCTGGGGTTTGGGTGGGGGGCTTGAGCTGTATTTGATATTTGGGGGGGCCTGGACCCTGCTGAGGGGCTCAGGTGGTTTGGGGGGCTTGATCTCTCCCACCGCTCTCCCCCGCAGGCTCCCCTGATCCACCTGTATCCGTGCTGGTGGGTGCATTCATTTCCCGTCAAGTCGAGGAGACGGAGGCTGCGGGGCAGCTCGTCTGCGGAGATCAAAGGGAAGGCAGAAAGGTGCTGAGATGGGACCTGAGCCCCCCAGTCCGCCAAACCCCCGCGCCCCCGTCTCCCACAGCTCTTCACCCACTCGCGAGGCGACAGCCCCACCATGGGAAGCAGTCTCTCACCTCACAGCTGGGGAAACTGAGGCAGGGAGGGCAGGAATGTGTATTGCATACATTCCCATGTGAGAACTGAGAGTTTTCCCCTGCCCAGGCCCTCGCTGTTCCCTTTCTCACCCCTGTCTGCAAGCAGAGGGCCTGGTGCCACAATAGCAACGCTACAGAGGAAGGGAGGGAGATACCATCCCTCTGTCCCTCCCTCTTCTGCCAAAAATCACCCACAGGAGGAGCTGGCTGAAAGATGCAGGAGGGGCTGTCGGGGCTGGAACAGCTTTGCCATGAGGTTGAAGTCCCCAGGTCTGATCTGAGCAGCTGAAATGTTCTGCCGAAGCAGGACACAAGGTGGAAGCAGACACCTGGAGTCTGCCAGCAGAAGGGAGGGCTCAAACCTGGCCACAGGGCTCCTCTGGCGTCCCGCTGGAACAAGCAGGCCAGCCCCAGGGTGGCTCTGCCGGGGCTCTGGCTGGGATCTGAGGGCCAGAGGCCCTGGCAGGGCCTGGACCCAGGGTCTGCCGGCATTCCCCCGGTACCCGAGGCACCTCTCAGGCAGACGCAGGCCACGTCCGGACCCGTTCCCGCCTCCCACCTGGGTCCAGCGTCTGTATCTGGTTATGGGACAAGTCCAGGACGCGCAGGTGTCGCAGGGGCTGCAGGTTCTCTACTCTGCGGATGCGGTTTCCAGCCAGGGAGAGGAACCTGCAGAGCACAGGGAGGGCAGTGATGCGAGGCGGGGGGGATGCTACGGCCCCTAGGGACAGAGCCAGCAGCGCCAGGCTGTCAGGGGCTGCAACTCAACCCCCCCCAGCTCTGCCAAGGGAAGGGGAGAGCCCCGCTCTCCTCTGCCCGTGGAAAGCGATCTCCTTGGGGGCAGGAGCTGCTCGTACTGCAGGTTGGGAAAGCAGCCCAGATTCTCGATCTTCTCAATTTGGTTCTGAAAAAAACAGAAAAAGCAACATGTTTTTCTACTGCCTGAAAAATCAGACTGCGGGAGCACCCCAGAATCCCTCTGACCCCACACAGGCAATGCGATGTCCCACCACTGCCACGGGAGCTTTATGGAGAGAGTGTGGGGCTGCAACAGCACAGGGACCCCAGCAGAGTTCAGGAGGACCCCAAGGCTCCTCACGTGGGTTTGAAAACACCAAATGGCTGATGCCAGACCCCCGCTCGAATTCCGTCGGTGGCACTGTCATCGGAGGGGAGCGCTGCCAGCCCCTCTGGCCATGTGGGGAGGCAAAACTCTGGAACAGAACCGGGGGTGTTTGTGTTCCCCGTGAGGAGGCCTTTACCCGCAGGACCAGGGCTGATCTCCGCTGCCCACGCCTGCTGTAGTGCCTTACCTGCTGCAGGTAGAGGCTGTGAATCTCCCGCAGGCTCTGGAGCCTCCCGATGGCACAGATGTTCTCCCGGTCCAAGCGGATGGTCGAGGGGGACACCAGCTCCGTGGATCTAGAGGCAGGGGGGTGCTCGGGGTGTCCTTTGTGCCAGGAGACCCTCCCTGTCAGCCTGGGTGATGAAGGCATGCTCTGTGCAGATCCTCACCGGCTCTCTGGGCGCGGGGGCTCCACCAGCTGAGGCAGGTTCCTCGTGGCAATGAGGCTGTCGGTGAGGATCACCCCTGGGGATGTCTGCTCACAGCCTGTGGGAAACCCAGAGTACTGGGGCCCAGGTCAGCAGGGTCCAGCCCCCCTGTACTGACACAAGAGCAGGCCCCACAATGGCTCACTCACCCGCAAGCAGGGTCTCTCCCTGCCCAGCCATGGCACGGGGGTGGCCTGGATCTTCGTCCCTTCCTTGGGCCCTTGGGTGGGTGTGTTGAGGGGGCTGGGCTGGCCCCACTGCTCTCTGCAAGGGGAAGGGTGCTGAGGTGATGGGGGGCAGAAACCTGCAGGCTGGGGGGGTCGGTAGGGACAGGACCGCCGGGCTAGGGGGAGTCAGCACTGGGACCCCCAGGTGGGGCAGAGAGACCCCAGGGCCTGGGGGGACCATGGGGCTGGGATCCTCAGGCTGGGGGGGCACAGAAACCCCCGGGCTGGGGCCGGGGGGAGTCACGGGGACCAGGCCCCGTGGGCGGGGAGGCACCGAGCTCCCCGGGCTGGGCCGGGGGTTCACCGGGACCAGGCCCCGAGGGCGCGGAGGCACCGAGCCCCCCGGGCTGGGCCGGGGGTTCACCAGGACCAGGCCCGAGGGGCGCAGGCCGCAGCGTGCCCGTTGCTAGGAGACGGGCGGCCCCGGAAGGGGCGGGGCGTGGGGGCCGCGTCCTCTCCGCGCATGCGCACCCGCCCGTCCGCCGCCTTCCCACAAGCCTTTGCGCTCCCGCGGCAAAGATGGCGGCGCTGAGCGGCGGCGCGCCATGGCGGCGGGGTGAGGGGCTCCGCACCGGGGCTGGGCGCCTCCACCGGGCTCGGGAAGGGGCGGGCGGCGGTGCCGGGCGCAGGCCTGGCCGGGGAGGGCGTGCGTGCGGCCCGGCCTGTCCTTCCCCGGGCCCTGCTCCCCGCTCCTCTCCCGCTGCCCCGGGGCCGGCCCTGAGCGCTGCCCGTGTGCCCCCTCTCCGCAGGCTGGCTGCCCGCCCTGCAGTTCGTCCGCCGCGGCTCCAAGGCGGTCACCCGGCACTGGAAGGCCATGCACTTCCAGCGCCAGAAGCTGATGGCCGTGACCGAGTACCTGGCGCCGCGGCCGGCCGTCCCGCCGCGCTGCCTGGCCCCCAGGACGGAGAGGCTGGAGGAGGTAACTTATAACGGCCGTGGAGGTAAAATAACGGCCGTGGGGCCTCGGTGACCGAGGAGACCGAGCGGCTTTGCGCACCCTGTGTGCGCGCTTTGCTCTGGGGACTCGACGCGGGGTCCGCAGCTCCCACCGGGTGCGGGACAGAGCTCCGGGCCGGCCCTGCCCCGGGGTTAGCCTGGCTGGCCGCCGGTGCGAGCTCTCCGGGGCGTTTACTGCCCCTTTTGTCACGCTGTGGGTGGCTGGGAGGTGCCCCAGCTGGTAATCAAGTGCTGGAAACCAGTGAGTCCCGGCCCGCGGTGGGGTCTCCCAGTCTGTGGCAGGGTCTCCCGGCAGCAGATCTGTTTGCAGGGTCGGAGCGGGGGGAGGCAGCAGCCTTTGCCCCTTCCCCGCGGCCCATCGCTGCTCGCTCCCTTCAGGACAACGGTTACGTCCGGCTGTTACAGCGGCAGGTGGAGGAGGTGTTCCGGGACAATCGGATGATTGCCATCTGTCAGTACAACTCCATGCCCGGTGAGGACGTGGTGCTGATGAGGCACTACCTCCGAAAGCACAACATTGAGGTCAAGTTCATCCTCAATGAGGTAGGAGCAGAGCTGCCGGGGGGGCCGATCCCGGTGTGATTGGGTGGGGGAAGGCAGATGAGAGCTGGGACGACCGTGCGGTGCCTGCTGGGGTGAAAAGCTGCATTTTGAGAGCTGTCTCCCCCAGATCATCAGACCCGTGCTGTCCCAGTCCAAGTACAAGAATCTCCTCCCTCTCTTCGTGGCGCGCAATATCCTGCTGGTGAGCCGGGAAGCGAAGGTGAAGGAGATGCTGCGGGTGCTGAAGGGAGTGCCGCAGGTCAACCTGCTGGGTGAGAGCCTTCTCTGCCTCCCCGTCTGCCGGCGCCGGGCTCAGGGCTCTCATCCAGCACTGGGGAGAGGTGCTCCCACCGGCAGGCTCCACGCTAACAGAGCTGCGTCTGCGGGATTGCTGCTGTGTCCGTTAAAATGAGGGGAGGGATGGCGAGGGGTGGGAGTCCTGCCTGCAGGAACAAGCCTTTCCTTGTGCACCTGTGGAAGATGAAAAGGCTCCGGTCCTGGCACCGCATCTCCCGTCCTCAGCTCTGCTCCTCTCTTCCAGGCGCCTGCATCGATGACACCATCCTGAGCAGGCAGGGTGTGGAGAACTTCGCCAAGCTGCCCACGCTGGAGGTCTCCCAGGGGCAGACGGTGGGTGCCCTGGCCCTCCTGCCCTCCCAGACGTCCTCCCTGCTCCAGCGCGGCTCCGCGCACCTCGCGGCTCTCCTGGACGAGCACATCCGCCAGCTGCAGGCTGGGGAGACGGGGAGCCCGGCTGAGCCCACCCCTGCCCAGAGCGCGGGGGCTCACTGACGCTGGCCCCCAGGCCCCGTGTGTTGGCCGGGAGTCGCCTCCTTCACCGGCTGCGGTCGCGGCGGGGGTCAGGGAGCAAAGGTTTGGCCCCGTGTGGGCAGCCAGCTGTGGGACTGAGGGTCCTGCAGCATCACCGGCCCCATTCGAGGAGCCCTGGCCCTTCCCTTTGCTCCCTGCACCTGGAAAGGTCCCGGCTGCGTTTGTCGGAGGGTTGCTGGGATCGGCTGGAGGAGGCAGAGTGCAGCCGGGGACCCGTGGCATGGGGAGGACGTCCTGCGTGCCGAGCCCCTGCGCCCCTCCGGACCGGGGACAGCGAGGGGGGAGTGTGCTGTGACACTGACCCAGCCGCATCTGCGGCATCGCCGTCCTGTCCATTAAAGAGCGCTGTGTGGTGGCGGAGATGCTGGAGGCCTCGTCTTGGATTTTAGGGGGTGGGTGGGGGGTCCTCCCCCTCGACACCATGGGGGGAGGCTGGGCACTGCTCCGGGGGGCTCCTGGAGCAGAGTGGCACTGGGGGGTGGGCGAGGGAGATCCCGGGAGGGGGCTAAAGCACAGCTCGGGGGTGAGGGCCCCGGGCCCCCCGTGGGGTGGGGCCTCTCCCAGGGGTCCCCCTGCCTGGGCAGAGCCCGTGAGTTGGGACTTTTCCCCCGGGATGGGACCGGCCGGGGAAGGGGGAACGGAGCCAGCCCGTTCCTGGTGCACGACCCCCCCGGGGGTCCTGGGCTCCGCGGCCGGAGCGGTCCCCGGTACCGGGCAGGGGGGTCCGTGCCCGGGACGCGGCTGGGTCCGGGTCCGTGCTGGCAGAGGCCGGGGGGGGGGGGTCCCGGTTCCCCGGCGGGGCGCTGGCGGCTCCGGGTCCTCCACGGTGCAGGGGGCAGAGCCGAGCGGCTCCGGCCCGGCGCCTCCGCCTCCTTCCGTGTTCCGGTTCCTGCAGCCGCCGGGCAGGATGCGACCGGCCCCGGCTGCCCGCCCGCCGCCCGCCCGCCCGCCGCCCGCCCAGGTGAGCACCGGCGACCCGGCGGTGGGGGGTCTCCAGCCCCGGGCCCCCCCTGCCAGGACCCCCCGGCAGCCGGGTCCGGGGGTGCTGACACCGGCGTGGGGGGACACGGGGCTGGGCTTTGCCCCACGCAGGGGAGGGCGCCGGGCCGGGCTTTCCCCCCGCCCCGCGTTGCCGGGGGTCGCGCCCACGGCCGTGCCCTGCCCGGAGCAGCCGGGGGCTGCAGGCGGAGGGGGCGGCTGGAGACCCCCGGGTCCCTCCAGGCCCCCCCGGCAGCACCCGGTGGGGGGGTCTCCGCTGGCTGCCAGTCTGGGCAGGGCAGGGGGGGGCCGGGCTGCGGTGGGAGCCCCCCGTTCTCCTTCCCCCGAGGGCAGGGGTGCGCGGTGCTGCGGTTACCGGTGCTGCGGTGATCGATGCTGGGGCTTGGCCACCGTCCCAGGGTTTTCCAGGGACTCAGCGCTACAACACGCTGGGGTACCCGGGCAGGGGCAGTGTGGGAGGCGGAAGCCTCCCCGTGCCTCAGTTTCCCCCTCCTGGACTTGGGAAGGGCAAAGGGAAGGCCCTGCCGGGAGGGAGCGTGAATAGATCGGGGTTTTCGGGGTGCATGTCCTGGCTCTGGGGTGCCGGGGCAGCCCGGGGCTGATCCCGATCTCTGTTCCTCAGGTCGCCCTCCCGGCTGTGCCCGCCACAGGGTTGCCCTATGGCACCGACTCGGTGGGGTGGCAGGGCTGGACTCTGGACCCGCCGGGCGGGCGAGGGCTGGGCGGCGGAGGCGAGATAAGGCTGGGTGGGTCGAAGGCTTCATCTCACGCGGAAGCTTCTGGGTCCCGGCCACAGGCTTCCTGCTCCTGGGGGGGCAGGAGGATCCCCCCCACCCCTTGTCCCCGCGAGGGAAGGGGTGAGGGTGCCTGGCAGGGCATGAAAACTGCTGGCAGGGTGGGAGATGCCCTCCCTGGGCTCCCTGATGTGATGTCCCCTCCTCGCAGTGGCTCCCACCGCCCGGGCTGTGACGGCCGAGCTTGGACCACCAGCCCCGCAGTGCGGATGGGAGGGGGGGCTTGGCCTGATCCCGCATCCCCTTCCACTTGCCAGCCATGGGCAGCCACGAGAAGGACCTGTCCTCTCCGAAAAGGGCCCTGTCACGCTCCAACAGCACCGTGTCTTCCAAGCACAGCAGCGTTCAGCAGGTCGGGGGGGCTCCGGGCTGCGGGGGGGGCTCAGCAGGATCCCAGTGGTGCACCCAGGCTGGACTGGGGGTGCCATGGGGCCTCGGGGGGCTTCACCCCCCTTTAAGAAGGGGGATACAGAGATGCTCTGTCCCCTGGGGAGCACCAAGTGTCCCTGCCTGGGGACAGGGTGGGGAGCACCCTGGCTGCTCCCAGTGCCAAGGGACCCCCATGCTGACCCCCGTCCCTGGCAGGGCTCGGAGAGCTGGGAGGTGGTGGAGGAGCCCCGTATGCGGGGCAGCCCGGGCCAGGAGCCGCAGCCGCACGAGGGGTACCTGCTCAAGAAGAGGAAATGGCCCCTGAAGGGCTGGCACAAGGTAACAGGGCAGAGCTGGCACCAGGAGCCGTCCCTCGGCCACCCGGCTGGTCCCGGGCGCTGTCCCCATCCCTGGGGTGATGTGGGCCCCTGGGTGGGGGGCTGCAGGGACCGGTCTCTACCTGCTCCCCCAACAATCTCTCTCTGTCCCCAGAGGTACTTCGTGCTGGAAAACGGCATCCTGAAATATGCCACCACACGCCAGGACGTGAGTGTGGGGCCGGGCTGCGTCCGTGCAGCCTCCCCGAGGGCTCGGGAAGGGGGAGGCCCCATGGCCCCCATGAGGAAGGGGGTCTTCCCCCTGACAGGCGTCCCCGGGCTCCCCCAGGTCCTCAAGGGCAAACTGCATGGAGCCATCGATGTCCGTCAGTCCGTCATGTCCGTCAACAAGAAGGCGCAGCGGATTGACCTGGACACGGAGGAGAACATCTACCACCTCAAGGTGCTGGTGGGGCCTGGAGCCGGGGCTGGGGGCGGTGGGTAACCCCCACCCGGGTCCCCCCCCACCCCAACTTGCCCCTGTCCCACAGATCAAGTCCCCGGAGCTCTTCACCAGCTGGGTGAGCAGCCTCTGCGCCCATCACCAGGGGGAGAGGCCCGAGCCCTGCCCCAGGGGGGGCCCCGCGGGGAGGACCCCCACCAACACCCAGGTGGGTGGCACCTCGGGGTAGCGATGCGAGGCAGCGTCCGGGCACAGGACTCCCGATGGCAGCCCCGGCGGTGCCCCTTCTCCCCTGCTGCAGGGCCCGTGGACGCGGATCCTGCCCTCGGGCAGCGCCCCTGCCCTCTCCACCCTCGCCAGCTCCCGGGACAAGGTGAACGCCTGGCTGAAGGACAGCGAGGGGCTGGAGCGCTGCTCGGCCGGTGAGCAGGGTGGGAGGGGATGCACGGCGTGGCGGGGGGATGCCCTGTCCCCCATCCCTGACCGGGCTCGCTCTGTGCCTGTGGCAGAGCTGTCGGACTGCCAGGCAAAGCTGCAGGAGCTGACCAGCATGCTGCAGAGCCTGGAGGCCCTGCACCGCATCCCCTCGGCCCCCCTCATCTCCGGCAGCCAGGTGAGCTGGGCAGCGGTGGGTGCGGGGCTGAGCATCGCCCTGTGTGGCAGCCCCCCTTCCCAGGGAGGGTCCGACTCCAGCCCCTTCCTCTCACTCACAGCCCTCAGCTGCTGCCGCAGAGAGGCCCAAGAAGGGCAGGAGGACCACCAAGATCTGGTGCACCCAGAGCTTTGCCAAGGACGACACCATCGGCAGGGTGAGGGGGAGCGGGCATCCTGCTGAGCTCTGCCTGCTGCTGGCTGAGCTGCTGCCCGGGGCCGGAGCCCCCCAGGGCCCCGCTGACCCCCGTCTCCCCCGCCAAGGTGGGCCGCCTGCACGGCTCCGTCCCCAACCTCTCGCGCTACCTGGAGCCGTCCCAGAGCCAGCTGCCCTTCAGCCTCCCCCCCCGAGTACAGCCAGCTGCAGAGGAGCTTCTGGGTCCTGGCCCAGAAAGGTGGGATGGGGTGGCGGGGGCTGAGCCCGCCGGGGGTCCCGGTGGCGGCAGGGTGGGTGCCGGGGTGCTGTGCTGCAGCCTGACCGCCTGCCCGTGTCTCCCGGCAGTGCACGGCTCGCTCAGCAGCGTGGTGGCTGCGCTGACGGCCGAGAGGGCCCGGCTGGAGGAGATGCGGCAGGCGCTGGACCGGCGGCGCTCAGCCCCACGCCAGGGCGGTGCCGGCAACGCCGGGGTGAGGGATAGCAGGGGTCTGGGCAGGGCTGCCTGCGGCTTTGGGTCCTGCCGGGCCCTGGGGGTTGTTGCTGTTGGGGTGCCGGTGGGTGCAGCGAGTTGGCAGGGTCTCAGCCCAGTGCTGGGTGTCTGGACAGCAGCGTGGCGATCCCCTCCTCCCCATCAGCCCCATGCTGGCTGGAGGGGACAGGCTGGGGTGGGGGGCTCGGCTCAGCCTCCCCCTGCCTCCTCAGGCCGCCCTGCACCGCTTCCACTCCCTCTCCGTCTCCTCCGACACCACCCTGGACTCCTTCGCCTCGCTGCACCCTGACGAGGTCAGGGGGAGCCGGGATGGGGTGGGGGGGTCCGGGCGGCCCACCCGGGGCGGGGGGCTGAGGCGTGGCTGTCCCCGCAGCCGGACGCGCTGCCGGCCAAGGGCCGGGAGCAGCAGCTCTCCAACCGCAGCATCGTCTCGCTGGCCGATTCGCACACCGAGTTCTTCGACGCCTGCGAGGTCTTCCTCTCCGCCAGCTCCTCCGAGAACGAGGTGGGGCGGGGCTTCGGCCGGGGGGGCGGGGCCGGGAGCAGGGGGCGGGGCTCTGCTGGGGGGGGGTCTCTGCAGACCCCCCTGCTGTCCCCCTCCCGCTGTTGCTGTGGGTTCATCTCTCCCTTCTCTCTCCCGTCCCCTCCCCGGTAGCCGGCCCGGGAGCTGCCCCGCCTGCTCCCCGTGGCCCCCCCCAGCCCCTGTGTCCCCTCCAGTCCCCACGTCCCCTCCGGTCCCCATGTCCCCCCCACCCACCGTGTCCCCCCCAGCCCCTCGCAGACCCCCTCGGGGTCTCTGCACTCTCTGAGCCCGGTGGCGGGGCCCGGTACCCCCCACTCCCTCCCCGTCCTGCCCACCCCCCCCCCAGCCCATCCCTGGTACCCGGGGCTCGTCCCATCCTCCCGGGGGGGGCCCTGCCCGGTACAGCCCCTCCTTCCCACCCTCTCCCCGGTGGAAGACCACCACCCGGGACCCCCGCGCCTCCCCAGCCCTCGGACGACGAGTCCTGCATCAGCGAGGCCACCACCAGCGCCTGCGAGGACGCGGCCGAACCGGGGGGGCCGGGCCGCCCCCCGACAGGTACGGAACGGGGCGGGGGGGGGACACACCCACCCACCGGGCGCGGGGGGAGCCGGCTCCGTCCCACGGCCCCACCGCCCGGTGCCCGGCAGGAGCGGAGGGCCCGGGGATGCCCGCGGAGCCGCCGCCGCTGGAGCTGCCGGGACCGGACCCGCGGCGGCGGAGCTGCCTGCCCGCCCCCCCCCGCGCCGCCGGGGGACGTGAGCCTGTGGGGGCTGCTGCGGAGCAGCGTGGGCAAGGACCTGTCACGCGTGGCGCTGCCGGTGCAGCTCAACGAGCCGCTCAACACCCTGCAGCGGCTCTGCGAGGAGCTGGAGTACAGCGCGCTGCTGGACCGCGCCAGCCGCGCCCGCGACCCCCGCCAGCGCCTGGTGAGGCGGGGGACAAGGGGGGCGCGGGGGGGCTTAGGGGACAAGAGGGGCTTGGGGGGGCTCGGGGGACACGGGGGGCTCGGGGGGACACGGGGGACTCAGGGGACAAGGGGGGCGCGGGGGGCTCGGGGGGCTTAGGGGACAAGAGGGGCTTGGGGGGGGGCTCGGGGGACACGGGGGGCTCAGGGGGCTTGGGTGGAACAGGCGGGCACTGGGGACAAGGGGTGCATGGGGAGACTTGGGGGGACACGGGGGGCTCGGGGGGGTACAGGGGACAAGGGGAGCACGGTGGCCTCAGAGGGGCATGGGGGGCTTAGGGGACACAGGGGACAAGGGGGGTACGAGGGGCTTGGGGGACACGGGGGGCGCTCAGGGGAACTCGGGGGGCTTGGGGGAGACATGGCGGGCACGGGGGGACACGAGGGGTCTTGGGGGCATGGGGGACACGGAGTGGCTCAGGGGACAAGGGGGCATGAGGGGACTTGGGGGACACAGGGAGGTCGAGGGCACAGGGGACGTGGGGAGCTCGGGAAGGTCCAGGGGCTTGGGGGACACGGGGGGCTTGGGGGAGAGGGAGGGGGCTTGGGGGGACACGGGGGGACTTGGGGAGTTTGAGGATTGGGGGCTTGGGAGACATGGAGGTAAAGGGGGCTCGGTGGACACGGGGGGCTTGGGGCCAGGAGGAGCACGGGGGGCTCTGGGGAGATGGAGGGAGCTCGGGGGGACTTGGGGAGTTGGAGGATTTAGGGGACTCGGGGGACACATGGGGCTCCTGGGACATGTGGGAGCAGGGGGGGACATGGGGGGCTCAGGGGACACGGGGGGGGGGGCTCGGCCACGGAGGTGCCACGCCCACAATGGGCGGGGTCGAGGGGAACACACCCTGGGGGCGGGACCAGTGGGTGCCACGCCCTGGCGCGGTGGCAGCAGTGCGGTGGCTGCGGTGACAGGTCTACGTGGCCGCCTTCGCCGTGTCCGCCTACGCCTCCACCTACTACCGGGCGGGCAGCAAGCCCTTCAACCCGGTGCTGGGCGAGACCTACGAGTGCGTGCGGCCCGACCGCGGCTTCCGCTTCATCAGCGAGCAGGTGGGGACGGGGACGGGGACGGGGAGGGGGGACGGAGCCAGACGGGGCGGTGGCGTGTTCCTCTTCCTCCCTCCAGGTCTGCCACCACCCTCCCATCTCCGCCTGCCACGCCGAGTCCGACAACTTCATCTTCTGGCAAGGTGGGTGCCGAGGAGGGTGCTGGGGACACGCGCGGGGGCCGGGGGGGTCTCACCTCCTCCCGCCCCCTCCCCAGACATGAGGTGGAAGAACAAATTTTGGGGCAAGTCCCTGGAGATTGTCCCCGTGGGCACCGTCAACGTCCAGCTGCCCAGGTGAGACCCCGGCCCCGGCGGGTGGCCCCCGCCTCGGCGCGGCCCCGCGCTCCCTCCTCGCCCTGCCGACGGTGCGGCGGTGCCCGCAGGACCGGGGACCACTTTGAGTGGAACAAGGTGACGACGTGCATCCACAACGTCCTCAGCGGCCCCCGCTGGATCGAGCACTACGGGGAGGTGCTGATCCGCAACACCCGCGACGCCTCCTACCACTGCAAGATCACCTTCTGCAAGGTGCGCCCTGCCCCGGCCCCGCCCTCTTCCAGTGGCCCCACCCTCTTCCAGTGGCCCCACCCCTCCCTGGCCCCTCCCTTTACCCCCCAGGCTCTGCCCACCCCATAGCACCAACCTGACCCCGCCCTCCTCTGCATCACCGTTGCCTGGCCCCACCCCTTTGGATGTGGCCCCACCCTTTTGCACCCATGCTAATTTAAAAACTGTTGTTGCCCCGCCCCTTGCCTGGCCCCACCCCTTTCCAATGCCCTGCCCTTTCCCAATAGCCCTGCCCTTTTCCCAGTGGCCCCGCCCCTCACTTAGGGCCCCACCCTTTCCTGATGACTCCACCCCATCACTCATGGCCCCACCCTTTCCCAATGGCCACACCCTTCCCCAATGACTCCGCCCCATCACTCATGGCCCTGCTTTCCCAATGACCACACCCTTCCCCAATGACTCCGCCCCATCACTCATGGCCCTGCTCTTTCCCAATGGCCACACCCTTCCCCAATGACTCCGCCCCATCACTCATGGCCCCACCCTTTCCCAATGGCCCCACCCTTTCCCAATGACTCCGCCCCATCACTCATGGCCCCGCCCTTTCCCAATGATTCTGCCCCATCACTCATGGCCACACCCTTTCCCAACGGCCCCCCCCTTTCCCAATGACCCCACCCCATTGCTCGTGGCCCCCCCCTTTCCCAGTGCCCCCACCCCTCACTTAGGGCCCCACCCTTGCCCCGGCCCCACCCACCCCACCCACCCCGCTGTGGCCGCAGGCGCGGTACTGGGGCGCGGGGGCCAACGAGGTGCAGGGGGCCGTGCTGAGCCGCAGCGGGACGGTGGTGGAGCGCCTGGCCGGCAAGTGGCATGAGGGGCTGCACCGTGGGCCGGCCCCGGGCCAGTGCATCTGGAGAGCCAGTAAGGACGGGGGGAACTGCACTGGGGGGGGGATACCCCACCCTGGGGGTCTCAGCACTGTGCCCCCCACCCTGCAGACCCCATGCCTCGCGACCACGAGAGGAACTACGGCTTCACCCAGTTTGCCCTGGAGCTGAACGAGCTCACGCCCGAGCTGCGGCGGGTCCTGCCCTCCACCGACACCCGCCTGCGCCCCGACCAGCGGTGAGCAGCACCCCAGCACTGGGGAGGGGGGGTGCTGAGGCTGCCCAGCTCATGACAGCGATGTCCGCCCCCCGCCAGGTACCTGGAGGAAGGCAACGTGCCGGCGGCTGAGACGCAGAAACGCCAGATCGAGCAGCTACAGCGGGACCGGCGCCGGGTCATGGAGGAGAACAACATCACGCACCAGGCTCGCTTCTTCAGGTCCGGCCCGGGGGGACTGGGGGGGCTCCCAGGGCTGGCGTATGGGGTGATGCGTGGGGCACGGGGGTTCCCTGTGGCGCAGGGGGATGCGGGGCACTCGGGGAACGCAGGAGACCTCCTGGGGGTCTTGATGGCACCCCAGACGTGACCCCCACCGCCATCCCCAGGCGGCTGACGGATGCCAACGGCAAGGAGTCGTGGGTCACCAACAACACCTACTGGAAGCTGCGCCTGGACCCCGGCTTCGCCCACCTGGACAGCGCGGTGCTCTGGTAGCGACCCCCCCCGCGGGGCGCTGAGCCCCCCCAGCTCATCGCAGCAGTGGCGCCCAGCGGCGGGGCTGGTCCCCTCGGCACTGGGGGTGCGGTGTCCCCCTCCCCAGCCGTTTTGCCGGTGTTTAAGCAAAACTGTGATATAAGATGGGGGGGGGCACAGGCGGTGCCTCCCTTCCCGACCCGGGGCTGAGCCTCGGGGCTGGCTGAGGCACTCGGGGGGCAGGGGCTGGTGGTGCCCCCCTGCCCTGGGGACACAGGGGGTCCCTGGCTCACGGGGGGAAGGCAGCAGGGGGCCCGGGGGTGCCCGCGGGCGGGCAGACCCCTCCAGCCCCCCCAGCTGTGCACAGGGGCTGCTTTAATAAAGGCTGCAAAGAGCTGGGGTGTGCAGAGAGCATCCTTCTCCCTGCCACCGGCCCCGGGGCTCAGGACCCCCCTCCTGGCCCAGGGCACCTGGGTCCCCCCAGCGAGGGGGGGACAAGTGTCTCTTAGCCTCCCTGGTGCCTCAGTTTCCCTCCCGCCTGCCCGCAGAGGAGAGCAAAGAGCCGTGCCCCGCAGTGTCCCCTTTATTGCAAGATATGCTGCTTTCCCTGGGCCCACGCCAGGCACGCGTGGGCTCAATAAATACCTCAGCATTTACCCGCCCTGCCCCTAAAAACCACAGAAAACAAAAAAAAACCCACCACCCCCCCATCCCCTCCCCGCTTGCCCCCGCGGCCCCACCGGGGTGGCACCGGGGGCTGATTGTCTGGCTGCAGCCCCCCGCTCCGCTCAAGTCTTCCCGGGATATGGGTGTTAAATAGCGGGGGGACACACAAGACCCCTTGCACCCATCTCCTGTGGCCTTGGGGTACCCAGGGGAGGCATCTGAGCCCCCCCAGTGCGGCTCAGTTGCCGTAGAAGCCATAGTAGCCGCTGTCGGCACCCGGGTCCTTGTCGTAGAGGTCTCCGTTGCGGGGTGGTGGGGAGCTCTCGGCGCTGGAGGGGTACGGGGACACCCGCCGCCGCTTGCACTCGTACAGCCCCGAGTCCGAGGAGTCACCCGAGGTGGCGGCGGGGGGCTCGGGGGGGGGCCAGCCCTCCGCTTCCTTCCCCTTCTCCCGGGGCTCCCGGTACCAGCCCAGAGCCCCGGGGCTGCCCTTGGGCCCGTACTGCCCGGGGCTCCAGCCCCCCGCCGCCCCGAACCCCCCCGGCCCCTCGGGGTAGTAGGGCAGGGGGGGGTGATGGGTGGGCGGCAGGGTGAAGGGCTTCACCCCGTAGGGCACCAGCTTGCCCCCTCCGTACCCCGCGTCGTAGCCGCCGTACTCCAGTGCCCCGGCGGCGGGCGGCTGCTGGGGGGGTGAAGTACCAGCGCGGGGGGTCCTTGGGGGGCAGGGGCAGCGGAGCCCCCCGCTCCCCACCGAAGAAGCGCCCGGAGGGCAGCGGGTACTGCTCGGGCAGGAAGGTGGGGAAGCGGGGAGCTGGCAGGAGCTGCTGGCAGCCGGGACCGTCCGGTGGAGATGGGGTGAAGCGGTCGCCCTCTGAGGCTGTGTAGATCCTGGGGGGCACAGGGTGGGAATGGGAGGGATGCCCTCCTGCCAGCTGGGAATGGGGGGCACTGGCGGGAGGGCGGGGGGACACTCACGCGTCAAAGTTGTCCCGGAAGCCTTTGGCGAAGGGGTTGTGGTCGATCTTCAGCTGGGTGATCTGGGGGGACACGGAGCTGGGGGGGCTGGGGTTGCTGCCCCCCCCCACCAGGGATGTCCCCCCCATCCCTTTTCCCCCGAGCAGCCCCCACCCCACCAGAGTCCCCTGTCTGTCCCAGGACACCCACCCCAGCACCCATGGGTGGGCCAGGCTGTGCTGGGGGGGCACTGGGGTAGTTGCTGGGATGCTGGGGGGGCACTGCAGGGTGCTGAGGGGATGCAGAGGGTACTGGGGGGGTACTGGGGTACTGAAGGGATTCAGGGGGAGGTACTGGGATGCTGAGGGGATGCGGGGGGGGATACCAGGGGCTGCGGAGATGCTGCAGAGAGGGGTGTTGGCAGAGGGGGGAGTCTGGGGTGGGTGCCATTGGGGTTTCCCTGATGCTGAGGACCTTACAGGGTGCTGGGGGGGGGTTACTGGAGCTGCTCTGGGGGGGGGTTGCTGTGATGCTGGGGTGATACTGGGGTGTATCAGTGGTTTCTGTGGCCCTGGGAGGATGCTGGGGGAGCTGCTGGGGTTCCTGTGCTGCTGGGGGGCTGTGGGGGGGGGGTACCCCCATGCTGGGGACTGGGGGAGGGGGGGTCTCGTACTCACGTCGGCGTTCTGGTAGGCTGTGACAGCGATGAACTGGGTCTCAGGGAAGGCGAAGGTGTGGGTGTGCGGGGAGGGGTATACCTCCTCGCCCTCGCCCTCCTTCACCTCCGTCACGTGTAGCCGGGGCTGGTACTTGTGCAGCGACTGCAGCACGATCATCTGGGGGGGCAGCGGGCGGTCAGGGGGGGCACATGGGGACCCAGCACAGCCCGGCATGGCGGCGGGACCCTTACCTGGCCAACGTTGTTGGATGCACCCTTGTTGTTGGTGAGCTTCAGCTTCCCGAAGGAGACCTCCTGCCGCATCCAGTGGGCGCCCGTGTTGGGCGAGTCGGGGTGCAGGTAGAGGCGGTTTCCTGGGGAGGGGGGCAGCAGGGATGGGGTTACCCCCTGCCCGGCGCTGCGAGGAGGAGGAGGATGAGGAAGGGGACGGGGGGGGGGGGCACGTACCTGGCATGCTGCCCTCGGCTTTGCCGCACTGCACCCACTTGCCGCCCTGGTAGCGCCAGTGATGCTGGTCCACCAGCACCACGTCCACACAGACGCTGTAGTGGGCCACGGGGTTGAGCCCTGAGATGCTGAAGCTGAGGAACGGGAACATGCGCCTGGGGAGGGGACAGAGGCGCAGACACCGTCACCCCCAGCTCAGCCCCTGGCGCAAGGGGCTGCATGGGGAGGGGGCAGCTCTGCCTTGCAGAGCGGTGATGGGGAAACTGAGGCAGCATGATGCCCGGTTCCGCCCCCCCGCGCCCAGCTGGGTGCCCACGAAGAGCTGACTGACCCTGGCAGCTGGGGGATGCTCTGGGGGCCGATCCCCCCCTCCCCGGCATCTTCCTCCCCCTCCCCGAGCACCTTCCGGATCGGAAACCAACACCGCTGCTATTTCGGGCTGGGCGCCAGCCTGCGCCAAGGGCAGGAAGGGGACGGGACGGCCGGGGGGGACCCTGCGGCCCCGGGGCTGCAGCTGCCACCCCCCGTGGGGCTGCACCCCGCTGTCCCCCCACACCTGGGGGGGAACCCCAAATCCCAGCCCTGGGGTTGGAGATCTGACACCCCTCCCTCCAAGTTCAGTCCTTCCTTTCCATCACTGGCCCCAGTAGCCCCAGTTGCCGGCCTGGGTTTGCAACGGGGCCTTGAGCCATGGCCGGGGTTGCTGGTTCAGCCCCCCCGGCAGAGCTCGGCTCTTCGACCATGGCATTTCAGCACCTGCTGGAGTTTTGGTGGACGGAGCTGGAAACCAGCACCACCAGCAGCCCCGGCCTCGCCACCCCATTAGTGTCACCCACGTTAACGAGCCACCACCGGCGGGGAGCAGGATGGAGCCCCCCACACAGACCGACACGGGGGACGCGGAGGGCCCTCAGCCCTCCTCCCAGCTTTGCCTGGCTGAGAGACACATGGGGGAATTCATCCCGCCCCCCCCTGGGGGAAGAGGGCTGGGGGGCTGCAGCCCCGCACACCCCCGGCCCCCTTCCTCTCGCCTCTCCTCTTCCTCCCTCCCTTGGGCTGTGCTGCTTCCCATCTGCCGGCACCCGGTGGGCGAGGGTGGGGGGCGGCGAGGGGCTGCATTCCCCCCCACCCCGCATTTCCTCGAAGCGCTGGCGTTTCTCATAAAGCAGGTGCCGGGGCTTCTCCGAAAGGGCCCCGGACAGCGTTGCCTGGCCGAGGAGTCTCACCTGGGGCTGGGGGCTTCCGCCTCCCCCTGTGCCAGAAGGGAACCCAGGTGTCTGGGCCAGGTTTGGGCAGGGAGGGTGGGCTGCTCCCCGGAGCCGACCTCAGCCCGGCCATCGTCCCAGCAGGAGCGAGGGACGGAGCCGGCAGTGGGGCTGCCCACCAGCAGGACTCACCCCTGGCACGGGGCTGGTGGTGGGGGGCTACTTTGCCTCCCCGCCAGCATGGGAAGGGGATGCCCTGCCTACCCTGCCTGCCCTGCCTGCTCCTGGCCACCCCAGCCCCCAGCGCACCCCAGCAGCCCCAAGGCAGAGACCTGTGAGCTCATGACAGGGATGGCGCAATGCACCAAGGGGGCCGCTGCAGCAGGGAGCCCAGCCGAGCCCCCCGGGCCACCGTCCTGCCCCTGCGCACCAGCCAGGGGGGCCAGGAGGGCCAAAACACGGGTGAGGAGCAAAGCGAGGGGCTGGGGCCGGGAGCACCCCCAGCTCCGGGTGCCAGGGCAGGAGGTGGGGGATCGGCCACGGCCCTGGCAGGAAGCGCGGCTCGGGCAGTGCTGCGGCACCGGGGAAGGGGCATGCAAAGAGCGGTGGAAAGAGCGCGCGCAGCCCATGCCGGGTGCTGCTGACTCAAAATTACCCTTGCGAGAGAGAGGGGAAAAGAAAAAGAAAAAGAAAGCGGCGCTCGTGGCAAGGAGCTGCGCACGTGCTCCCCGGGGCCGGGATGGACGGTGGCCCTGAGCATCCCGCGTACCCCAGTGTCCGGCCGAGCCCTCGCAGCCCCTGTCCTGCCACTCGTGTGCCAAAAGCGGGTGGCCCCCAGGGCTCGCATCTCCTCCGGAGCGAGCGAGACGCGGCTGTGTCAAGGGAAGGTGGTTCCTGCCACCGATAAAAATTGCAGCCACATCAAAGGGCGGCAGCGAGGGGCTGCGCTGCCTCCGAGCCCCTGTCGAGCTCTCACAGGGTGCTGCCTCGCCACCGTCACGCTCCAGGTGCCAAAGTCCTCTCCAGCACCGGCTCTGGGCACACCAGCGAGCAGGGGTGATGGGTGGCCCTGGGGCAAGCAGCCAGGCTGGATGTTGCACCAGCCCCAAGCTGCTGCAAGTAGCAGGGAGGAAGAAACCAGCCGGTTTCTGGGGTTTTTTTGCACCTTGCTTGCTCCGACACCACCAGTTCCCCGGCTCCCCGAGCCTCGCGCTGCCGGAGGAGCAAAGAGAGAGAGTTACAGCTCAAACGCTGCCGTGGTGCAAACCGCAGGGCTCGGCCGGGGCACGGGAGGGTGGGGGTAAGACCCGAAACCATGCACGCCTCGCGTTTATTTTTAAATCCCTGGCGCTCGAGCTCCGGGGGCTGCTGCTCGGGCAGGACTTGGTTCCCGTGGGTTTGGTCCCTGCGGTTTGGGAGGTGCCGTGGTGGGGTGCAGGATGCCCCGGCCAGCGCACACACCCCCCCCGTGCACCCCAAAAGCTGGTGGGCACCTCTGGTTTCCCCGCTTTTGCACGTTTGTTTCTGGAGCTCTTGGAAGGGGCTCCCAGCTCTCAGGCTGCCCCGAGGTTTGTCCCTGTATGAACCCCTCGACTCGGGGGGTTAGAGGGGGGAATGGGGCATGTGGCCATGGGGCAGGGGAGCCAGGGGACACGGGGAACTGGGGGCACACCAGCACATCCAGGGGACATGGGTGTCAAGAGGATGCTAGATGACATGGGACCTTGGGGACACTGGGGACATAGGGAGCAGGGACGGGGCGTCCAGGACAAACCCAGGTGGAAGGGGAACCTGGGGGCCAGCCGCCTGCACACCTGCCCTGGGCCAGGAGCGCAACCCCCCTTGGCCAGTGGTGGCCCCCCTGCCCAGCCCTGCCTGCACCCCGGCAGCGCACCGGGGGGGGCTGCCGGCTTCCTGAGCCGCCTCCTCTCCCAATGGCAACCCAGCGCACCCCAACCCAAGCAGCCGCAAGAACCGCGGCCGCGTGGGAGATCGGCGCAGCCCCCACCGTGCTCCACCTGCCCCCCGCCCCCACCGCCCGGCTGCATGGCACAGCTGTACGGCACAGCTGCTCGGCATGGCACGGTGACATGGCAAGGTGACATGGCATGGCTGCACGGCAACGCGTGGCACGGCGCTGCGTGGCTGCATTGCACGGCTGCATGGTTGCACGGCACAGCTGCTCGGCGTGACACGGTGACACGGCGTGGCTGCGCGGTGCTGCATGGCTGCGTTGCACAGCATGGCATAGGTGCATGGCACAGCTACATGGCTGCACGACATGGCACGGCACGGCTACGCCACTGCCTCCCACCCCGCAGAGCTGCCAGCCGCGCACCGGGTCCCCCCAGCCCAGCCTGCACGGCAACAGCGGCTGCCGGCCTAGGCAAACCATCCCCGAGTCCCCCCGAAAAGGCAAAGCCAGCCCCTGTGGTCCCCCAAATGCACGGCCACCCCCGGCACCCCTCAAACCAAAGCCAACCCTCGTGTTTGCCAAATGCAAACCCAGCCCTTGTGTCCCCAAAGCTGGCCCCGCGTCCCTCCCAAAGACAACGCCAGTCCCTGTGTCCGCCAAGTGCAAAGCCATCCCCAGCGTCCTCTCCAAAGGCAATGCCATCCCTCGCGTCCCCAAATGCAAAGACAGCCCCTGCACCCCCAAAGGCAGCACCGAGCCCCCCCCCAAATGCAAATCCAGGCCCTGTGTCCCCCCAAAAGTCAAAGCCAGTCCTGGCTTCACAGCAAAAACCCGTGGCAGGAATTCCCCGGGCCCTTTGCAGCCGGGGCGATGGCGAGTCCTTGGGGGTTTCCGCAGAAATCCTGCCCTGGCTGAGCCCCGAGAGCCGTGGCGTGCGGAGGAGGGATGGGGACCTGCGTGGGAAACTGTCAGGAAATTATTTTTGCTGGGGACGAGTGGGTGCGGGATGGCGTGGGATGGCACGGGACGGCGTGGGATGGCATGGGATGGCGTGGGATGGCACGGGATGGCGTGGGATGGCACGGGATGGCGTGTCGGAGCTGGGGCAGAGGGGCAGGAGCAGGGCAGGGAAGGTGCCAGCGGGGGTAAATCCCAGCACCCAACCAGGTTTACCCTGGTGCCACTGTCTCCCACCCGGCCTCAGCTCCTCTCCATGGGGATGCGGGGAGCTGCACCCCAGGGACACCGGCATTGAGGGACCAGCGCAGCCCAGTGGGACGGGGCGCCTGCACCGCCCCAGAGCCCCCCAGCCCGGTGGGTGCCTGCCTTAGGGCACACATCCCCCTCGAGCCCCCACTTTGGGGTTTTTCCTGTGTCTCAGCAGCGCTGCAGCCCGGCCCTGCACACAGATTTTTGCAAAGGCAGCTCGGGGTCGAGGGAAACGGATGTTTTGTGGCTCTGAGTTTGACGTCTCCCCAGGTTGGGTTTGCCGTGAGCCCCCCCAGCACACAGCACATCCCCCCGGACCCCAGCCCCTCTGCGGAGCCATCAGGTGGGATGGAGCTGGAAAAAGAGCCCCAAAACGGCCTGGTTTCAGGTTGGGAACCGGTGGCAGAGGCCAGACATGGAGCAGGGCAGAGGGGATGGGATCTCTGGGCGTACACCAGTTTCCAGACCCTCAGCACCAGATCCTGAGCCGCCCTGACACAGCAGGGATGGGCACAGCCCCAGCACCCACCACAACAGCTGGGGAAAGAGGGGAGGAAAGCAATGGGGCGAATTTCAGCGGGTTCCTGTAGGACCTGAATGATGGCGGGTGAGAAACAGCCATTTGGGGGGCCCCACATCCCTGCTACCCCCTTGGCCGATGCTGGGGACACATCACCCATCCGTGATGATGCCGGTTTGCTGCCGAGCGGCCCCGAGCCCGGCGGGGGGAAGCAGGCCTGGGAACGGCCGTGGCAAACCAAGCGGCCCTAACGTGTTTAGACTTCCAACACATTAAGCAGGTTGGTCTCAGCATCAAAGTGACACCGTCTGTCTCGGCCGAGGGAGGGAAGGGGAGAGGGCGCGGAGCATCGCTGCCGGCAGCCCCGGTGTTGGGCAGAAAGGGAACCCCTGGGCAGAGGAATGGCGGGGGGGGTCACTGCAGCAGAAGGAGCTGGGGGGTCTCTGCCAGCTGCCCTGCATGCAGCGGGTGTGCGCTGCCCTGTATCCCCCTTGCTGTGGATTTTTGGGGGTGATGGTGTAGCCCCCAAGCCTGATCCAGAGGGGGCTGAGCTCCATGCCTGGTCCCACAACGCTCACACTCCCCTCCTCGTCCCAGCACGATCCCACCGAGACCTCCCAAGCTGCAGCCCGGGCCCCGGCTCCCCCCACCCATATCACCCTGGTGTGGGGCCAAAGGACGGGCTCAGGGTGGGCACCAGCATTGGGGCTCCCCTTGCTCCAAGTCGGGGCGACTCCCCAGCCCCCCAGGGCCCGTATCGCACCCAGGCCCCTCCCGACCCTGCAAGCAGGGGTGTTGGCGGAGGTGGGGTGCACTTTAGCCCCCCGCATACCCCCCAACCCTGCCCCAGCCCCAGGAACCCGCAGCCTGTGAACGCCCCAAGCGGGAGGCAGCACGGAGGGGACAGCAGATGCCTGGCTGCGGTGTCACCAACGGCTGTTTTGGCACCCAGGACGTTGCCGAAATGCTCCCCCTTCCCCGGGTACATGGGGGGCACCCGGCTTCTGCCTGCCCCACAGAGCAGGGTGGGGGATTTCCATCCCGGAGGGAGGACAGCACGTAGAGGGGATATCACCCACCCACCCACTGTGCTCGTGGGGTGGCTGGGGCCGCTGGCACCCTCCCGGGCCCCGGCAGGCACCCGGCTCTCACTACTTGTTGCAGCGCTGAGCTCTGGATCTGGCCCGTGGGTCGAGGCCGGATAAACGCTGCCTCCAGGCCTCCGGCACCGGCACCATCTCTGCGAGCTTCCTGGCACAACAAACCCTGCCTGGACACGGGAGGTCCGGACCCCCCTCCCACCCTGCCACGAGTGGGGACACCCCCAGACCCCCTTCTCCTTTCAACAAGCCTCAACTCCCCTAGAAAATGAGACTGGGGGGGGGGTCTGGTCTGCTTCGCTCCCCAACTTTTTTCCTTTGCCCACACAGAAAGACATCACCCCCAAACCCACAGGGACGGGGATCCCCTCTTGCACAAGCACCCCCTCGCACGGGCAGATGGGGACCCCCAGCCCCACAAACACCCCCCCCACCTCCAGCCCTTCGGGGAGCCGAGGAGGGAACCCCCCAGCCCCTCACCGTGCCGGCCACCCCCGGCCCACCCCGCAGCCCCCCGGCCTGTCCCGCACCCCTCTCTGCCTCCCTGCTGCCTGCATGCCCACCCCAGCACCCCTGCCTGTATCCCTGCCCACACCGGACCCCCACCCTCTCCTCTCCGATGCCCGTACGGGTCCCGGTGCCGCTGCCGGTCTCTGTCTCGGTGCCCCACCGGTCCCCCGCCCCGGTCCCCCCCCGGTCCCCCCCCCCCCGGTCCCCCGGCTCACCTGCCCTGCTTGGTGATGATCATCTCGGTCTGGTGCTTGTGGAACTTGGCCCAGAGCGGGTAGTTGTTGAGCATCACCTGCACCTTCCCGGCCGCCCGGTACCCGGGCAGGGCGCAGAGCGGCCCGGCGCGGGGGCACAGCGGGGCGGCCCCGGGGGCGTAAGCGCCCTCCGCGCCCGCGTACAGCTCCGCACCCGCGTAACCCTCCACCGCGTAACCCTCCACCGGGGCGGCGGCGGGAGGCGGCGGTGCCCGGTAAGGCGGGCACGGTCCCAGGAACCGACCGCCGAAGCCTCCGGGAGCACCGTAGGGCAACGGGGGGGCTGCCGGCTCCGCTCCCCCCCCCATCACCGTAGTAGGCAGCGGCGGCGGCGTCCCGGGGGCCCGGTGGCTCCTTGGCGAAGCTGGGGGTGCCGCTGAGCATGGGGGCGGCGGGGCGGGGGGCTCCGGTGCCCGGCTCCAGCGCGCCCATGGACGGGCGGGGGGCACCGGCCCCGCTCAGCCGCTCATGGGGTCCCCGCCGGCGGCCCCGGGACCGGGAACCGGGCGCGTTTCAACGATGCCCGCTTCGCCGGGTTCCCGCCGCCCCCTCCATGCCCGGTGGCCCCGGGCGGGGGGCGAGCCGGGGCGGCCCGGGGAAAGCCAAGGGGGAGGGGGGGCGCAAAAAAACAAACCCGAAAAAAAAAAACCCCAAACACCGGAAAAGCCCCCAAAAGTGCCGTCGGGGGGGGTGGGGGGGGCTCCCTGCCCCGCTGCTGCCGGTACCGCTGCCGGTGCCCTCACGCGCTCCACCTGCCCATCCCCGTGGCCCCGCGCCTCTTATCCAAAGAAGCGGCTCCGCACCGGGAGCTCCGCCCCCCCCCCCCCCCACGGAGGCGGCCCCCCCGGGGGCGGGGGCGCGGGCAGGGGGCGGGCAGGGGGCGGGACAGGCGAGGGACGGCGCCCGGGAGGGCGGGGGGACGCGGGAGGGGACGGGGGAGGCAGGGGAGACGGAGCGTGGGAGGGGATGGGGGGAGACGGGGGAGTGGGGGGACACCGGCAGGGCTGGGGACACGGGAGGGGACAGGGACACCGTGGGGGGACACGGGGACAGAGCATGGGGTGATCGCGGGGACGGGGCGGGGGCCACGCTCCTGCCCCTATTTTGGGGCTCCGGGGTGACCCAGGGCACTGGGGCCCGGTTAACACCCTGTCCCCCCTCCTCCCAGGACCCTTAATTAAGCCGTTAATTAGCCCGCTTGCCCGGGGGTGCTGCATGTGCCGGGGTGCTTCCCCCCCGGGGAGACCGGGGCAGCCCCCAGACTCTCTATGGGTCGTGGGTGCCCGATATTTTGGGTCCCCCCCGCACGCCCCGGTGTCACAGCAGGCACGGGAGGTGACTCGGGCTGGCGAGCGCCCAGGGACCGTTCCTGGCCTCCTTCCCCTTCTGCTGGGTTTGGGGTGGTCCGAGTTCTCCGGGGAGCTCGCACAAGCCGTGCCCACCCTCGGTGCCCGCTCCCATGCCCACCCCGAGGCCAGGCCTTCCCGGCACCTGCCCTTGACCCCGCTGCACCGGGGGAAGTCCCCGTGTCCCCTGGAGCCATCATGAAGGCATTTTGCTCTGGAGGGGCCGCTTCCCTTGGCAGCTCCCCAGCTCGGCGCCCATCAATACTTTCCATTCCCAGTGGGGCAGCGCTGTGGGAGGGTGGGGGATGGCTGGGTGCCACCCTGCGCCCGTTGCTCCCACACCATACAAAAGGACAAGTGACGCTGCCACCGGCCCGTGTGTCCCTCTCCTGGGGTCCAGGCTTGGCCCCTGGGTGCAGGGATGTGTCCAGTGTTCCCCATGCCCATGGGACCCCTCTGGGGCTGGGGGCGTGCGCGGGTGCAGGGGGAGAAAGGGGCGCATGTGGGTCTCTACCGAACCCACATCTAAACCCCCCGGGCTCCGCGGCTGCGGGGTCGCAGGTGACAGTGCTGCCGGGGGGCAGCGGGAGCGGATGGGGACGGGAATAGGGATGGGGACAGGGATGGGGGGTCCGGCTGTGGGGCAGGAGGAAATGGGGAGTTAAGGATAGGTGGGATGGGGGCCGTGGCCGGGCTGGGAGGGGTGGACGGACGGGACCCCCGCGTCCCCATGGTGAGTCACCTCCGGCCGAGCGGTGGTCTCGCAGGGGGTTGTGTATTGGCCCATCAGACACAGCTTAGCAGCCATTCGGGTTGGCTTTTCACTGGTGTCATTGTTCAGGGGGGTCCCGGCCTTCAATCCCTATGCAAAGCCCCCCCGCTGACCCCCCCCCTCCTTTCCGGCTCCCTGCGAGCTCCTCCGGCCCCTAATCCCTGGGAGTTAGCGGGGGAGAGGGCTGGTGTTGGGGCATGTGGCAGCGAGGGGGGGGATTTGCAGTGGGGACAGCCCCCCCACGCTCACCCCTGGCCCGGTGTGTGCAAACACACGCACACGCGTGTACACCCCTCCCTGGCACAGCCGCTGCCCGCGGTGCGTGGGGTCTGCATCCAGGGCAGGGCATGGCCGCTGCCCCCCCGTCCCTGGGCACCCCGGGGCTGCCAGGGCACCGCCACCCTTCCCGCCCCATCAGCAGGAACCCCCCTGCCGAGCTCCCAAGTGAGGAAAAGAAGGAAAACAAGGAAATTTCCAGAAATGTTTTTCTAGGAGGAAAAATAAAGGCCGGAGGGGGGTTATGGATGGGGGGGAGCGACTCATTAACGGGGGGGGAGCAAGTGCTGCGGCACATGTGCTCCCTGACGTCACGACGTGCTAATTCATTCCTGTTATACCATCGCCGGCGAGGATAAATTCACAGGCACACACCCCCCCGCTGCGAGAGCAGCCATCGTGGCCACCCAGACGGGTGTCAGGCTCACGAGCATCCCCACTGCGCCCACGGCCGGGGACTTGCCACCGCTGTCCCCTGTCCCCCTCGTCCCTGGGGTTCCCGGTCCCAGACGGTGCCGACAGCAGGGTCCGGTGGGGCGGGGGAAGGAGCGTGGCTCTGTCCCCAGGATGTCACGTCCTTGAGTCTTCCCCCCCCATGGTAAAGTGACACCGTGGACACTGCCCTCCCTGGGAGACACCACAGGACTCCTGGGCAATTGTTGTCACAAGTGTCCCTGCGCAGGGAGGACTCGCTCGGGGCCAGGAGGGAGAGGAGAGCTGGGAGCCGTGTCCTGGCTGTCACCTTGAACAGCCTCCGACGGCCCCGTCTGCCGGTGACGGGGATGCTCCGGGGCATCCTCAGCCCGGGATTCAGGCTTGGTCCCCTCCAGTGCGGTGTCCCTTGGGATGGGACAGTCTGTGCCAAGCAGCCTGAGCTCAGCCCTCCGTTGAGGGGCTCTGCAGCAGCAAAGCCGGCCAGGCATCCTCACCCTCAGGGCCCTTCCTGGAGGGCGGGAGCCCTGGGACCTCCTCGGGGCCAAATTCCCCTGCTTCAAGCCCCGTGCCTCAGTTTCCCCTCTGCAGATGGCTGATGCAACACAGCACTTTGCACAACCGAGCATCCCCGAGAGCATGGGGCCGGTGGCTGAGGGCGGCAGCGCGTGGCCCCCGTGCCCGGTCCCTCCTGGCCACCCATCGGGTTTCCGGCACTCGCCGAAACGCCAGCGCTTGCAGAGGGGCCAGGGAGGAAGCGGCTCTCGCTGCAGGATACGCCCCACGGGCCGGGGCCACGCTTGCCGCCTCGCAGGCTCTGCCCCGCAGGCCACATCCCTCCCCAAACCAGCCACAGTGTCGAGCCCGCGCCCGGCCCCAGCAGGATTTCCAGTGTCCCAAGAGCCGAGCTCTGGCTTGAGACAAGCCCTGGCATCACCCCGTGCCTTGGTTTCTCCTCCCGCAGCTGCAGGATCGAAGATCCCCATCCCTGGGGTCTGCAGCGCTGGCACGGGATGGGGGTCGGAGCCTTTGCGGGGGGATTATCCCGGACACCCCCTGCTCCGCATCACCTCTGCGACACGTCTCCATCCTGCATCTCACCGCTCCTGGCCATCAGCCCGGCTGACCCCAGGACCAAATCCCCAGCAGAGGCACTGGGCAGGAGCCAGCCCCCATCAGGGTGCAAGCCCAAGCCCTGCTGTCCCCAAGCCCTGCTGTCCCCAAGCCCCGCTGTCCCCCCGCCACCCTCCAGCCCAGACCCCAGGCAGGTGCCACTGCTTCTTCAAGGATTTGCTTTTCCAGCAGGAATTTGGCTGCTGGGGACCGAGGGGAAACTTGGGGGTTATTTTCTTAGTAAATGGCATTGTTCCTGTTTTCATTATTAAAATGAGCGCAAAGGCACCGGGCACCCACGGGGGCTAAATTTGGTCTCAGGGAAAAACAAAAATACTCCCCCCACCCCGGAGGAATTTGCATCTCGCTGCTGCTCGAAGGCAGCGCTTTGCTGAGAAGCTCATGGAGGCATGAATGCAAACCGCAGCGCGGCCGGGCCCGGCCGGCCACCTGCCACCCACCCGGGGGACCCCCGGCACAGCCCGGCCCGGGGCCACATCCTGCACCTGGCCGCATCCAGCCCTGGGAGCTTTGCAGCCCAGGGGCCGAAGGGTGCGGGGTGAGACGGAGCCACATCCCTGGTCCATCCCTGCTGTACCCTGGAGCGATGCTGCTGAGCCCCCCGATAGCCCCCGCCCCGGCTCCCACCCTGCAAAGCCCCCCCTGCACCCCCAGCCCGGCTGTCGCAAGGTCAGGGCACCCCGCGCACGCTGTCCCCACCCCGAAAGCGTGGCCAGGTCCCACGCCACCAGCAGTGTCCTATGAGTCAGAGCGGGCAGGGGAAACTGAGTCGCAGGCCGTGACAAGCGGGGAACGAGGCAGAGTCAGTAGCCGGTTTGGGGGGCTCGGCCCGCACCGCGGCGGGTCCCAGCCCTCGTCCTCCCCACATCGCCGCTCCCCGCCCTGCGCCCCGGCATTGTCACCCTCCTCCTTCCTGCCCCAAACCACCCGGTGCTGGCGGGCGGCTGCCACGCTCCACCCCGGCCCTTCGGCAGCCCCGCTTTGGGGGGGAAGCCCCACGGGGCGGGGGGCCGGGGGGAAGAAGGGGAGCGGGGGGCCGTGGTGAGCCCATCCCACCGTGGGGCTTTCCCTGAGCACCCTCAAACCATCTCCCCATGCGGTCAGAGGAATCCTGACTGGTGCTGGGAGGATGCTCAGCACCTCTTACCGCTGGACCCTGCTGGAAGAGGAGCACCCATGGGTGCTGGGGATGGGTGCTGCCCCTTCCCCAGCGCTGCCAGGGCCAGGCCTGGGCCAGCCGGGGGTGACAAGTTGGTGGCAGCTCCGGAGGGGGTCAGCGGCCAGGGGGGGCCGAGCAGACGGCTCCTTAATCTCGGGGAAGGAAGCAGCTCTGGTTACGGAGCTGCCCTCGGTGTAAAAGGAGAGCAACAGGAAGAAAAGTCATTAACATCGTTCCAGCCGCTGCCATCCAAAACCCTCCTGGTGCTCGGCCCCGCGCCGCCAACCCCCGCGCCCCCGCCGCCACCGCCGCCACCGCGCTCCCGGGGGGCCTTGGCGTGCGGTGGCACCGGGATCCGGCCCAGGGAGCCCCAAGATGCCCCATCCCTGGGTGGTCCCGCTTGAAGCCCCAGCACCCGGAGTCACGGGCGCAGCGGTGGCGGGTGCGCTGCCACCCGCCTGCGGGACAGATCCTGCCCGCTGGCCCTGGGAGGCTGAACCACAGCTCAGCTCCGGTCCCTCCTCCTCTTCCTCACCCTGGCAGTGGGAGCCTGTGTGGGAGGTGGCAGCGTGCACAGGGCAGCTTCCCACTGCATCCCTGTCTGGGTGTCACCGTGTCCGTGGTGTCACCGTGTCCGTGGTGTCACCATGCCCATGGTGTCACTGTGTCCGGGGTGTCACCATCCCTCCGTGCATGGTGCAGGAGCGTGGGGCTGTGTGGGTGTGCGAAGGGGCCGGTACGTGTGCATGGGTGTGCGAGAGGGCTGGCTGGCGTGGGCATGAGTGTGCAAGGAAGCCTGTGTGTGCATGAGTCTGCATGGGTGCAAGAGGGTGCCAGTGTGTGCACGGGTGTGCAAGGGGGCCAGCGTGTGCATGGGTGTGCAAGAGAGCCTGTGTATGCACGGGTGTGCAAGGGACTGGGGGGGGTGTGCATGCAAGGGAGCCAGTGCATGCATGGGTGTGCAAGGGACTGCTGTGGGTGTGCAAGGGAGCCAGCCGTCTGCGTGCAAGGACGTTGGCGTGAGCGCACCCGCGTGCGCACAGGAGGCCCGCCGTGTGCGCGTGTGCAGCGCGGGGGTCCGTCGGGCGTGCGAGGGCCCCCCCGCCAGCACCCGCTGGGCTGGGGGGAGTCCGTTTCACCCCCCGCCGCCGCTCCCCGGCCCCTCGCCCCCCTCCTGTACGAGGAGATTTGCTTCAGCGGGAGCCAGATCCTCGGTGAAAAGCCGCTGCTCCCTGGGGAGCGCCGGGGGGCTGCAGCCCCTGTCTGGCCGGCTTAGCGTGACGGGGGCGTGCGGGGCTCGGGGCTCGGGCCCCCGGCCCTTCCTCTTCGTCAGCGGGAGGCGAAGGTCGGGGAGTGATGCGCGCTGACCGGGCGGGGGGCGGCGGGCGAGACACGGGCTACAGCTTCTGACAACACGCGGCCCCGGCGGGCACACGCGTGTGCGAGATCACCCACCCCGCTGCCGCGGTCCTCCCGAGAGCCCCCGTTCAGGGATCTGGCCATGGGAGGGGTCCCGTGGGCTTGGTGGCACAGGTGACGTGGGGACATGGGGGGACTGGACCCCTCTGGGATGGGGCTGAGGATGCTCCAGCCCAGCAGACGAGAGGGCGATGTCTGATCCTGCCCCATGGGGGCCAATCCTGCCCTGCAGGGTCCCAGCTGGGTCGCCAGGTCCTGCCACATGGGATCCTATCCTGTACCATAGGGTTCAATCCTGCCCTGCAGGGACCGGCGCTGCACTGAAGGGTCCCATCTTCCCCCACAGGGTCCGATCCTGCCCCATAGAGTCTAGTCCTGCTTTCCACCACCCATCCTGCCCTGTAGGAAACAACTGTGCCCTATAGGGTCCAATCCTGCTCCATAGGTTCCCATCCTGTGCTGCAGGGTCCTGTCCTGCCAGGTAGGGACTCATCCTGCCTCACTGGGTCCCATCGTGTCCTGCAGGGTCCCATCCTACTCTGCAGGGTCCTGTCCTGCTATGTAGGGGCTGATCATCCCCCGTAGGGTCCAATTCTGCCCCATTGGGTCCCATCCTGTCCCATCAGGTCCCATGCAGTCCTGCAGGGTCCAACGTGGCTCTGGAGGGTCCGATCCTGCCCCGGAGGACAGCGGGGGCTGGAGGAGGCAGCCGGAGGCAGGGCAGTGGCGGGGACGGACACTCACCGCGTGCCAAACGGCAGAGCCGGGAGTTAAAAATACCCATGGGGGCCCGGCCGACGGAAGTGGAGGTGTTGGCACCGGCTGCTCAGGGCTGGGGGGGCCACACTTGGGTGTCCCGGCCCCCGCTGGGGACCCTCCCACCCAGCACCGGGACCCCACCAAAGTGGATGGCAGCACCGGCCGCTGGATCCCCACCACGAAGAGCCAAGCACCCCAAAATGCCGGCCAGGAGGAGCATCACCGGCACCCATCCCGCGGTGGGCACCCCCAGCCCGGCATGCGCCCACCACCACCGCGGCGGCACGGCGAGGGGCCTTTGGGAAATGCAAAGTGACAAATGACGCCCCGCGCGCGTTAATTGATGTGACGCGGGGCTGACACCGCGGTCGCACCCGGGGCCGGCACGCGGGAAGAGCAAAAAAAAAAAAAAACACAACAAAATCCAATCAAATGTTAAAAATAGGTCAGGGGGAAGGAGCCGGAGCCGGTTTCATTTCAGCCGCTGGTTAAAAGGAGCCGCCCGCGGGTCCAGCCGGCGCGGTGCGAGCCTGAGCAGCGGCGGGGGGAGCCGAAAATGAGGGAGGGGTGCGATGGAGGTGGAAGGGGACGGGATGCGCCATTGGCACCACGTGTCTCTGCCGGGGCGGTGGGACCCCAGCCCCAAATCCCGCCTGCCCGAAGCCCAGCTCCTCCAAAGCACCAGGGCTCGGCATCAGACCAGAATGCTCCTGCTGGCCCAAGCGGGGCCAGATTTGTCGCCAAAATGCCGCTTTCCCAGCCCCAAGCCGCCCCGTCGGCGCTGGCGGGCTTTAGGGGACCCCGAGCTTTCCCGCTGGGGGGGTCGGGGCAGGATTGCAGCAGGGACGGCTGGGGCCGTGCTCCTGGAAGGGTGGCCCGGTGCCTGGGGTGGCCTCGCGCTGGTGGTGGCTGTGGCTGCCGTCCCGGCGGGTCACGGGAAGTTCAGGCTGCCGGCGCGGGTGCCGATGGCCCCCCGGTGCCCACTTGGTGCTGGATTTTGGGCCACCAGCCAGAGGGGGGCCAGCAGCGGGTTGTGGCTGTCACAGCCCCACATGTCCCCGTGGCCGCAGTGAGAGCCAGGACCTGCAGCAAGAGCTGAGGAGCAGCTCCCCGGGGCCATGTCTGCCACGGGGCCACTGCCATGGCTGGCCACCACCACGCTGTCCCCGAGAGCCGCTCAGGGACCAGGGGACACGTTTTCTGTCCCTCCCTCCGCTGCATCCCCAGTGCTCCCTGCATCACAGAGCATCACCCCCTGCATCCCACCCCGGCGGCAACCGGGGACAGGGGGTGCCAGGGCACAGGGGGTTCGGGGGGGGGTGTTTGTCTTCCACTAGATTCCCCCCCTCCTTGAATGCTCGATCTGGGTGACCCCGAGTTTAACCCCACTTACGGCGCTGGCAGACGCTGCCCCGGACGCAGATGGGTTGTGACAGCCGAGAAGTCCCCCCCGGCGGGCGTTGGCGAGGCGCTGGCCGTGGCGAGGGGGGTGCGAGGCCCATGTCACGGCGCGTTGGCTCCGTCACCTCCCCGCAGCGAGACGGCGGGTCCTGCGCGCGAGGCCGGGGCCGGGCTGGCAGCCTGTGGGTCCCCGGGGGGCCCGGTGGCACTTGTCTCTCCACAGCATCCGTGATGGCGCTGGGCACATGGCAGCCGGGGCTGCGTCCCCCCCTGCTGTCATTTGAGGCCGCGGCCCCCCTGATGGTGGGGAACGGGGGGGGGGGGTCACCGCAGATGGATGCTAAAGAGCCGATACCATCACGAGGACGAGGAAGGACGCTGGGGTGGCTTGGCCAGGAGGGGACATGCCACATCCTCCCCAGGGCAGCAGGGTTGGCGTATCCCGGGTGTGAAGGGCAGGAGGTCCCTGGGGACCACAGGAGCCACCACCGCTCCCCCCGAGGCTGCGGGGAGCCGGGGCTGGGGAGGGCGAGGCACGTGCGAAAACCTTCTGTCTCTCCAGGAAGAGCATCTGCGAGAGGTCAGGCAGCTGCCGGCACACGTGTGAGAAGGGGACCAGCAGCGAGCGGTGCCGCGACCAGAGCCAGAGCTGGCAGGAGAACGACAGGCAGCTGCCTGCAGGGCAGGAGAGCTGGGCACCCCGGGGCGATATGGGCATCCCAGGGTGATGCGGGCATCCTGGGGTGATGCAGGGATCAGACACCCTGGCTGGACGCAGGCACCCCAGGGTGATGCAGGGACCGAGCACCCCGGGTGGATGCAGGCACTCCAGGGTGATGTGGGCACCCGGGGTGATGCTGGCACCGGGTACCCAGCCTGGATGCAGGCACCCCAGGGCGATGTGGGCATGCGGGGTGATGCTCACACCAGGTACCCAGCCTGGACGCAGGCACCCAGGGGTGATGCAGGGACCAGGCACCCAGCTGGATGCAGGTACCCAGGTTGATGTGAACACCCTGGGGTGATGTGGGCACTCCAGGGCACTGCGGGCACCGGGCACCCCTGGGAAGGGGCCGAGCTGAGAAGCCAAAGTGCAGCAGCCCTGAGTCCTTTGCAGAAGACATGGGCCGAGAGCCAAGCCTGTGGCCGCCGCTGCAGCCGCTGGTCGTGCCGCCTCCGCCCGCGGGGCCGAAGGGCTTCTCCCCGAGGGTGTGGGCAAAGCCCCCTGCACCGGCCAGGGTCCCTTCCCCCAGCCGGGCAGCCCCTCCATTTCTTATAAACGCCTCTGGCGATGCTCCCCCGTGACACGGCAGCTCTGGGGCTTGTGGTTAAACCCCAGGGCTTTGGCTTTGACTCACACCGGATCCGTGGCAGAGAGGGGCCTTTCGGCGCCCACGGCTGGAAAGAAACGCTCACCCAGGCAGGAGCACCGGGCGCTTCCTCGCAGCACCGTTTCCTATAAACCCTGACGGAGGGGAGCTGGGCCGAGCTGCCGCCGCAGCCCCCAAGCTGAGCCGGGGGGGTCCCCTGGAGCCCTCCTGGAGCTGCGGGGATCCCTCCGGCCCGGTTTGGGGGGATCATCTTGTGCATGTGGGTGATCCCCACGAGCGTACAGAGCCCTTCAGCAAGCGAAGTTGAAAGGAGCAAGAAACACCCAAGGCAAGACATCAGCACAACCCTTACTAGACATCAGAGAATACCCTTCATGGCACACGCAGCTGGGGACGCCAGGTCTGGCTGTCACCGCTGTCCTCCCTGCTTGGAGCTGGCCTTGAACACCTAGCAACGGGGCAGGAGCATCCCTGGTCCCCGTCCCCCCTGTGCTGCAGGACCCAGCTGCAGGAGAAAGCGGGACCCGAGCAGTGAGAATTGCTTCATTTTTCCCCTAAATGATAGAAAGGCTGAGAAAAGAAAAAAAAACCCCGAAAGCCTGCTGGAAAAAGAAACCTTTCAACCGGCCCAAAATAAGAGGGGTTTTTTGCTGGGAAAAAAAAAAAAAAAAAAGAAAGTTGCCGCATAGGAAACAGCGAGGTGTGACCTGCTGCGAGGCCGGGCTGGCGTGGGGACAGGGACGCCGGGGACGCGGCATGGAGCCAGGCGTGCTGCGGTGTGTCCCACCATGGGGGGGGGGCACAGCCCCGGGGTGGGGAGGGGGCTGCCCGCACATGGGCAGCGCTGGGGGACGATGCTCTGTGCAGGGGCTGTGACATCCCTGGCGTTTCGGGGGATGATCCCCCTGGGGATGCTCCCGCTGCCCTCGGGACAGGCTGGAGGAGACGGACCCCAACCCCTGCCACCGCGGGAAGCCCCCCGCAGCCCAGCCCTCTCATGGTTGAGGTGGGACCGGCTCGTCCCTTGTCACCGCAGCCGGCACAGCCAGGCCACAGCAGGGCCCCCGGTGGGTCCAGCCGGACACCTGACCCCTGCCCAGAGCCTCCGAGCCCCGATGTGGGTCCTCCTACCCCCTGCTGCCAGCGGGACCCCCATGCCAGACCCCTGGCCATGGCCACTGCCTCGTCCCGGTCCCCAGCTGCTGCCGCGGGGAGCGGGGTGCGATGCCTGCAGCAGCAGGGGGATGCTCCCAGCCACCCGGTCCCCTGCCCCGAGCCATGGGGGCCTTGGGGCAGGGCAGCTGCAGAGGCGCTCCAGGGTGGCTTTGGGGACAGGGACTGCAGCGGCAGGGTGCCATGCATGGGTGGCATCACGGCACCCTGAGCCCTGCAAGGTGGTCAGGCACCCTAGGGTGCACCGGCCCCCGGGAGCACCCAGTTCAGCTGCGGGTGGACGCCCCAGGCGAAAGCCCTGCCACTCTGGGGGGTGAGGGCGAGACCAAAACCACAGCCCAGCGCTGTGGTTTGCAGCTCCCTCCTGCGAGGTGCCGAGGAGGCAGCAGCACCTGGGGGGGGTCGGAGGAAACGGGGCCACACACACAGATACACCCCCCCTCCGGGCAGCCCCGCTTGCCCTGCACACCGGGCGGCGGAGCCGCAGTGGGGTGAGCGAGGGAAACTGAGGCACGGGGCTGCCAGGGGCGCGGGGGGCATCGGTGGGGAAGGGTCCCTCTTGCAGTGGGGATGGCTCAGGGTTTCCCCATGCAGAGCGGGGCTGAGGTGGAGTGGTTCCCACGGGTGAAGGTGGGGGGTGATGTGCCCGTATCCCGCTCACGGGCCATGGCGAGTTGCTCGGCCTCGCGACCGCAGGTACGGCACAGCCACCGGGCACCGAGCCTCGTGCCCCCCATGAGCACGGGCATCCCGGGGCCACCGCCAGCCTTTGTGCCCCCCCAGCACCATGCAAGGGCAGAGGAGCGGGGCAGCACCCAGGCAGCGGCTTCGCAGGTGAACGCCCCAAACCCGGGGTGCCGGGACCCCCAGACTCACACGAGCATCATGCCCTGGGGACAGGGACGCGTCTCCCCCGGGTGACACACGTCCCGGAGCCGCCTGCCTCCTCCCACACGGTCCAGGAGCTGGAGGTGTTTTGGGGGGCTGGGGGTCCCCATGGCCCTGGGGGAGCCCAGCGGCCTCCTGACTCAGCGGCAGCCGCCCCCGGAGGAAAGCGGCGCTGAGTTGGCGACGGGATGAGTAACGGCACCCGGCGTTTGACATTTATCACGTGATTTCAAAAAATGAGAGAGAAGCTGGGGGGGAGAGTGGGTGGCGGGAGAGGGTGGGGGCCGGCCACCCCCTGCCCGCCGCCGGGCCCCCCTCTCTGCCCCCGTCCCAGTGCATTTCCAGTCCAAACTGGTGGACGGGCAGAGAAGGAGCTCGGCTGCCCTTGATGCCGCCCCAGGTGTGGATCAGGCCTCGTCCCCGGGTGGGTGCAAACCCCCCCAGTTCGCTCTTTTTGGGACCCTTCCCCACAGCATCGTGTCCCCATGGGGGTCACTGCATCCCCCGCGGCTCAGCCCCCTCGCTCCCTCACTGCCCAGCACCCCAGGGCTGCCGGTGCCCAGCCGGGGGGCCGGATCTGGCTCAGCCCTGGGCAGGGGCTGCTCTTCCTCCCCCTCCCCGCCAGATGCAGAGATCAGCTTGTGATAACGCCTGCTGCTACGCTGCCTCACCGGCGGCACGGAGCCTATCTCCTTCACACCATCGCCCCGCAGCCTGCCGTGCCGCAGCAGCCGGGAACCGGCTCTGCACCCTGCTCAGGGCTGTGCTCGGGGAGCCAGGACGGCGACCTCACCGCTCCTGCAGCCTCCCGCAGACAGAGAGGCCAGAGAACGGTCACAGCTCATCACATGGATGATCCCAGGCAGAGCCAGGGCAGGCAGGGGCTGGGATTTCTCAAGGGCAGCCAAGTTTAAGGGTGTCTCAGCACCAAGGTCATGCACCCACATCCCTACAAGGTGCAAAATCAGCTGAGGACCCCACAGGGCTGCCCCTGCCCCTCAGCCCGCAGGCAGGGAGGCTGTAGGCCCTACAATAACATGGAGGAGCGGGTCTTGGTGGTGCTCCCGGAGTGCTGGTACCCATGGTGGGAGGGATGGGGCTTCCCCGGCCACGGGGCAGAGCCTTCCCCAGGTTAACCAGGAGCACCCCCACCCTGGCCGTCGCCCCCCTGCACCCAGAGCCCTGCGGGGTCTCCCCCGCCTCGGCCGGTTTGCTGGCGCTGTCGGGAGGGAGCAGCAGCAGCCCTTAATGAGGCCGATCACGAGCAGGCGACGGAGGCGCGAAGCCCAGCTGCCCTCCCCGACCTCCACCCGCTGCCGGGGATGCTCCGCACCCATCGCCCTGGTGTTGTGCCCAAGGGTACCCCCTCCCTTTGCAGCCCCGACTCCGGCTTCGGGCTCCCTCCGGCGCTGCCCCGCTCGGCGCTTCGCTTACCCGGCACCTCGTGGGCTGTTCGCTTCCTCTGCGGTCCCAGCCCTGCCGCCTTCGGGGCCGCACGCTCTCCCCCACGGCGTGTTGCTCGCCCATCGGCTCCTCCCGGGGTTTGGCGTAACCCCTCTGCTCCCCTCTCCCAAATAACGGGGAAGGGCAGGGCTGCTCCGCGCTGGGGTCCCATGTGGGGCTGGGGGTCTCCATGTCCATTTTATCCCCGTGTGTCACCCCAGGGACATTCAGCATCACCAGGGTGAGCGGCTTGGGGCCATGCCATAGTGCCACAAGCACTGAGGGTGAGCCCAGCATCGTCACAACCACAATCCGCCCGTGCCCACCCCACAGCCCCCCAGGCCTGGGACAAGCCCAGGGCAAGATGTCCCCTGCTGCAAGGGGACCCCGAAGGCGCCGGCATCGCTGCACGCCAGCGCTGGCACCGCAGGGCCAGGGTTTGACCGTGCCCCTGCCGTCACCCCCGGTGCTGGTTTTTGTTTTACTTTTGATTGTCCCATTTCTTGTCGCCTGCCAGGCCAGTAAACCCGAAACATGCCACCGTGCTGGGAACGGGGCCACAGGTGCAGGTTACCCACAACGGGCACCCTGAACCCCATCACCCCCGCGGCCGCCCCGGCGACACGAGTTGTGCCAGCACCAGGCTCGTCCCCTGCCCTGTCCCCAGCCCCGGGGAGCACTCGCAGCCTGGCCCGCCGCGAGACCCGAAGAGACGAGACGGCTTTGGCCCCCCCACGGCGTTTCGGGCACTGGAAAGGTTTTTATTGGAGTCGGTGGCATTGCAGAGAGCGCAGGTCCCTCCGCCCGGGGGTCCCGGTGCAGTGGGGGGGCCGCACCCGGCCGAGCCCCTGGGGGTGCATGGGGGGTGCGCGCCGTGGCATGGGGGGGGACATGCAGCGCTAGCGGCTCGGCGGGGGGGACGGCGCTGTGGACCCCCCCTCTCCCGGCGGCTTTGAGGTAGATTGAACGTGGGGGTGATGGGGTGGGGGGCTCAGGGTGAGCAGCCACCTGCAGCCCCGGGCTAAAGCAGGGGGGGTCGGGGGGGGGCTGCTGGGGGGGCTGCGCTGTCCCCACACCGGGGGGGGGGGGCAGGGGCAGGGAGAGCCCCCGGGCTGCGGAGCCCAGTGCAATGGTGGGGGGGGGTCCATGCTGCGCCTCGGGGTTCGTTTCTCAGCAGCATCGTTGTGGGGAGGGGGGAGAAATGGGGGAGAGGGGTTGCTTTTAATGTAAAAGAGTGGAAAGATGCTTGAACCGATGGGACGAGGTGAGGGGGACCGAGAACAAGCAGCTGCCCCCCTCTTCCACCCCCCCAAGCCCAAGGAGCCGGGGAAGGGGCAGCCCCTTCCCTTCACCTGCTTCCTGGGGGCCGGATCCAGGACCCGGCCCCTCGAATCCTCCCTGAGATCAAGCAGCGACACCCAAAGGTGCAGATGACACCCAAGGGTGCAGACAGGTCCCCTCCAGCCGCCACCCGGGACGGCGTTGTCCCAGCACCCCGATTCGAGCATCCAAACCCAGTGCGGATGCAGAGACGGGGCGAGGTGGGAGCGGAGGAGCCCACTTACGGGGGGCCAGGGGCTCCGGGGCGGGGGGGGCTCAGTCTTTCCATAGCTACTGAAGACTTGGAGGTATCTGGGGAGCCGTGTCGCTCCTCGTGTGTTTTCATGCAGCATCCAAAGACCGGGGAGAGGGGAGGAAGGCTCAGATCTTGCTGTTCTCCAGGTGTGAGTCGATGTGCTTCACCAGGGCATCGTCCGGGTAGCCGATGGGGAAGGCCAGCTGGCACAGCGGGCAGCTCCGCACCTCCGAGTCCACCGTCTCCAGCAGCAGCTGCAGGGCACAGGGGGGCACTGAGCCCATCGCCCGCTCCCCGTGGGGGCCACGTCTCCCCGTTCCCCCTTCCCAGCACCCTCCCACCGCCGGGTGCAGGCTGGGACGCCGCGCAGCCGGTCAGAGATGGGGAAACTGAGGCACGCTGCGGGGCGATCGCCCTGCCTGCACGGTGGTGGGGTTCCCTTGCCTCTTCCCCCTCCCAGCCCACCGCAACACATCCCCGGGGGGTCCCACTTACGTTGATTGAGGGCCAGGACTGGGCGTGCTCTGCCCGGGCGTAGGCAGCGGCCGTCCGGTGCGCGGCGTCCGCGTCGGGGATGGGGAAGCCGGCGCAGAAGGAGGCGCAGCGGATGGCCCCCACCTCGGGGCTGGGGGGGCTGGGGAGCGCCCACTCCTCTTCATCTGACGATTGCTTCTCGAAGCGCATGTGCTCCTCGAAGGGCTCGCGGGCGCTCAGGGGGGCCCCCGCGCCCCCCAGGTACACCTCGCCGTAGGGCCGGTGCTTGGGGAGCGTCGAGGCTTCGGGCTGGAGCCAGAGCGAGCGGCTCTGCTGGTACAGGGCCACGTTGCTCACCTCCGAGTAGCTGCGGCGGCCCTGGAAGCCGGCTTTGATGTGGCGGCTGGAGGGTTTGGCATAGCCCAGCTCCATCCTCTCGCCGGGGAGCCGGTGTGGTGATGCCGAAGCCGGGGACGGGCAGGGCGGTGGGGCCGGGGACCGGCGTTGCTGGGCGGGCGACTGGCTGGAGGGGGGCACCGGTGACCGGCGCTGCTGGGCAGGGGACTGGCAGGGGCCAGGGGCTGGCGAGCGGCGCTGCTGGGCCGGTGACTGGCTGGGGGGTCCCGGCGAGCGCCGTTGCAGGGCTGGCGACTGGCACTGGGGTGCCGGCGAACGCCCCGGCGGAGCAGGCGAGGGGCACTGCGGGGCGGGCGAGCGGCGTTGCTGGGCTGGGGAATGGCACTGGGACAGCGGGGAGTGGCGCTGGCCTGCAAAGTAAAACGGGGTGCAGGGGGGGAGCACAGAAAATACCCTCCATCAGCTTGGCGGCACAGAAAACACCGCTTGTCACCCATGTGCATTCTGTGTGGACGGGGGGATGCGGCCGTGGGGACCCCCGGCAGGGGGGATGCTCCCGGGGAGGGATGCTCCCAGGGATGGATGCTCCCAGGAGCTCAGCACCAGCCGGAGGATGAGGGCAGCCAGCGTGGTCTCCCTATTTTTTGCATCCCAGCCCTGTCCAGGCGTGGGGTGCAGCCCCCCGGCCCCCCCTTACCGCCGTTGAGGCTCTTCTCCTGCAGCAGGGCGCGGAGGATCTGGCTCTGCAGGGAGCTGAGGTTCCTCAGGCGGCACAGCTCCTCCGTCAGCTCCGTGTAGGCCAGCGCCAGGTTCACCCTGCGGTGGGGACAAAGCGTCACCGAGGGCAAAGCACCCCCGATCCCCTGGCCAGGCGGCCCCCCTGCCATGGGGTGCTATGGGGCGCACCCAAAACTAACCCAAATTCAGGTTTTTAACTCAAAAGGGAAAAGTTGTGGCCATGCACCGCCCGGCATCGCACCCACAGCCGCCCTGTGCGCCGGGAGCAGCCAGGAGCGGGAGGGAGGTGGGTGCTGCGCTCCCCTCCCAGCTCTCGGAGGCCCTGACAAACTCATCAATTCTTCCCCAACTTCGGTGTCGCTTTTCAAAACCATATTCTCTGCGGTGATGCGAAGGGAGAAGCCGTCTCCCGAGGGCCCCGCGGGGCTGGGGGCTCGACGCGTCCTCCTGCGCCGTGTGCGGAGAGTTCAGCTGAGCTGTTGTGACACCCCGGGGACCCGGCAGCCGCCGTGCGTAACAGCAGCCGACAGGTCTGCCCCTGCCCGCCCTGCTGTCATCTCATCGGGGTGGGGAAGAGCAAGAAATAAAAAGGAAGAGAAGTAAAAAGAAAGAAAGAGAAGTAAAAAGGAAGAGAAGTAAAAAGGAAGAGAAGTAAAAAGAAAAATAAGTAAAAAGAAAAGTAAAAAAATAAGTAAAAAGAAGAAAAAGGAAGATAGAGAAAGAGAGAAAAAGGGGGGAAAGAGAGAAAAAGAGAGAAAAAGAAAGAGAGAAAGAAAAAGAAAGAGAAAAAGAAAGAGAGAAAAATACATTTCCCCAGCCGGGTCCCCATCATGTCCCCAGAGTCCCCATGGCCCTGCCAGGGTGGCACCAAGGACACGAGCACCCAGGGACATCCCTGGACACGACTGCCCCCACCCGTGGCCCTGCCGGCTCCCACCTCTCCTGCCTCAGTTTCCCCTCTGTGGCCCATTGTGGGCACCCGGCTCCGAGCCCGGGACCCTGGCACAGAGGCTGTGGCTGCTCCCCAAAGCAGGGGGGGGTCCCAGCTCCCCCAGCCCCGCTGCTGGATTTTGGCCACTCCCATGGGGGGGCCACCCCAGCCCCCCTGAAGTCACGCCAAGGCGCAGGGAGGAAGCGCCAAAACCGCAGCGCTGGGGCGGAGGAGCGAGCGGTGCCGGGGGGGGGACGATGAGCAGCCCCCGGCCCCCACCCTGGGCACCCTGCCGGGACCCCTGCCTGCATGGGAGGGAGGGCAGGGACCTGCCCCCAGCGTCCCTCCTGCACCCAGGGGGTCTGAGAGGCTTTTTGGGAGGTGCTGGCAGATGGGAAATGCGAGGGGAGGGTCTTGGTGCCCCCCCACCCCCCAAAAAAGCTCTGTTTCAGGGCAAACTGTGGGTTTTTGATACGCAACTGCAGATAAGCCGTGAGAACAAAACAGCCGCCGAAAACCCAGCCGCCCACGCCTGCCCCGCTGCCGAAAGCACCACGGAGCATCGCTGCTTCGGCAGGAGCAGCTGGATCCTGCGGGACCGCGAGGGTCCCCCACGGCCCTGGCAGGACGACCGACATCGTGTCCCCTCCTTGTCCCCCGGCCAGAGATGCTGTGGGCAGCGTGGGGGGACAGCGGGGCTGCCCAGCACGGCAGAGACCCCTCCAGCCGCGACCACCAAGGTGAGGGGCTGGGGTGCAACCTGTGTCCCCCCAAAAGCACCCAGGGCACCAGATGCAGCCGGGGGGGCAGTGGCACGGCCTCACCAGCAGCCCTCGGGATGCTGGTGAGGCCGTGCCGCTGCCCCCCCCGGCAAATGATACCCATCGCCAGCACGGTCGGTACCCCGAGAGACGCCAACCACATCACATCCCTCCCGCTGACCCCCCCCAGCACCGCACAGTCCCCAGGAACGCGGGGGGGACACACACACGATGGCATCTTCATAGCACCGGGACCGGGGCTTGGTCCCCACCCTCGGTGGCAAAGTTAATGCGCGGTGCGTGGGTGCTGGCCGGGGCGCAGACCCTCCCTGGGTGGGGGGACAGCAAGGGGGGGGGTGGGGAGGAAGGGGTGACCTCGAGCGAGTCACACCTGGTAAACAAAACGCCGGCGAAGACTGAAATAAAAGCAGGAACCGCAGGCGTAGCTGCCATCGCCGCCGGGCTCAGGGGAGCGTGGGCTGGGGGGGACCGGGCACGACCCAGCAGCCGCTTGGCCCCCCCGTGCCGCAGGATCGGGGTGGGGGAGCCAGAGAGGGGAGCAGGGGATATCCCAGCGCAGCATCGCTGGCAAAGGAGGCGGCGAGCACGGCGGCAGCCCCGGCACAGGCACCCATGGGTGCAAGATTCATTAAAACCCACAGAATCCCACCGAAACGGTGTCAGCAGCAGGGCAGCGAGAGGGCACGGGGCTGGCGGGGGGGTGCTCCGACACCCCCGGCTTTTGGCGCTGTGTCACCCCTGGGTGTCGGTGCTGATATCCCAGGGACCGATCCTGCAAAGCTCCCCTGGTGCTGCAGCTTTCCAGCACCCTCCATCCCCCCACACCCCCCGCCCTGCTCCCCCCTTGGGCTTCCCCGTGATTTGGCTCCTGGCTTTTCCCTGGGCCCCCCCCAAGGAAGCGCAAGCAGGAACGGCCGTGACCTCAGAAAGGACAAAAAAAAAAGACAAAACCAAGAAAAGAAACAAAAAAAAAAAGGGGGGGGGGGCAGAGGGACCCCCGCCCTGCTCACAGCACGGCAGCACGCTGACTAATTTGGCAAAAGCCAGCCAGAAAAGTCACCCGAAAATGGAAAGTGCCGATAAGGCGCCTTTCACACCAAAAAAAAGTGATGGAGAGGAGCAGGTTACAAAAAAGAGCCCTATTTATAAGAAAAGCCTGGGGAGGGAAAGGTTGTGCCCAGGAAGGGGGGAAGGTGCCCCCAGGCCCAGGGGTGAGAGGCATGGAGCCAGCCGTGCCTCAGTTTCCCCACCCTGACCTGGGGAAGCCGGGCTTAAAAACAAGGTGGGTTTGGGAAATGTTAATACACATATTTGGAGTTTTATTTCCCCATGGGGGTTGGATATTGTGGGCAGGGGGACAGGGAGAGGGGGGACCCGCCGCGGGAGGGACAGCACGGGCGGCCGAGCTCAGCTCTCCCGGCCACGGCGGGGCTGAGCTTTGCGAAAAATAAAGTGAATTAAGGGGGAGAAGCACGGGGAGGGTTATCGAGGAACCCGCGGGGATGCGTGGCGGAGAGATGGGGCGGCAGCCACCTGGCCGCAGCTCCCAGAGATGCCAGCGCGGATGCTGCCGGCCCCGCTGAGCCCTGCGCGCTGATTTACGCCAGGGAGACAAGAAACAGCAAAAGCATCCAACACCTCGGGAAAAAGGAGAGGGAAACACCCCCCCCCAGCACCCCGGCACCTTCCTGGCCCCGCGCCAGGCGAGTCCCCGCGCGTCACCTTTTATCCATCCACAGCTCGGCATGGGCCGCCAGCCCCATCGCTGCCTGGCGCAGCCCGACGTGCCCGCAGGAGCCGCGATGCCAGCCCGGCACGTCCTGCGCGGTGTCACAGCACGGGGGGGACACACAGGGGCGCGAAGTCCTGCTGCCGCGGCCTCGCCAGCACCGGCCGCGGTGGGGACACGTGTGCGAGGCTGAAGCGGCAAGGATAGCGGGGTAACGAGGCCGCTGCCTAATTAAACGGGTTACGGACGGCTGCTTTTAGGGAAAGTCTCAGCACCGGCGCAGAGCTGCTTTGCGCGCCCCGATGCCAGGCTCGGCCCCGGGGAGGGTCAAGGGGTCCGGCTGCGGGCAGCAGCCCCTGCCCCGGCACAGCCGTGCTGCCTTCCCCAGCTCTCCTCAGCCCTCCCTGGACTTGTGGGTGTCTTGGCCCAAATCCCCAAATCTGGGTGCTCAGTCCCTGTCCCAGCGCCACGCAGCACCCCGGGGGTGCCCCGATGGAGCCCCCAGAGCTCACGGCTGCAGCGAGGGGGAGGCCAGGAAGGGGCGCGAGGGCTGGAGGAGGGACTGCTGGCACCAGCACGGGCACCGCCACGGCTCCACATCAGTTACACCATCGCAAAAAGAAATGCTGCCGGCGGGGTTTGGTGCAGAGCCGGAGTGAGCTGGAGAAGGGGCAGCCAGCGGCCCCAAGGAGCCCGGCCATGCTCCGGGTGCTGCCTGGTGCAGCCAGGCTGGCATCCCGCAGCCTAGCACGGCTGCATGGCACAGCTCGGTGCTGTACAGTGCTGTATGGTGACTGTATGGCGACTGTACGGTGCTGCACAGCAGCCACAAGCCGTCAGTGCCCTCTGGAGGCAGCGGCACACTCACCGAGCCGGCACCGCGCAGCCTGTACGGTGCCGGACGCCGGACTGCGGCCACCCCACGCCTGGAGCCCAGTTCAAGTCCAAAGTCCCGGGGCGCAGCGGGTGCTTTTGGAGTGCGGGACCCCACCTGCCTGCAGCACTTTAATAGGGGGAAGCCCCCGGCGACCCTGCCCAAAGGGAGGTCCCGTACCCCCAGGACACCCTGAACACGAAGCCCAGCAGTGCCCCAGCAGAGAGCCCCATGTGCCCCCATCCCTCCCTGCCAGGATGGGGACCCCCTGCCGCAGCCCAGCCCTCGCCCCAGTCCGCGCCCGGCACTTACTGGTCGTCGCCCACCTTCTTCACCCAGGCCATGTCCCGCTCCGACTGGTCCTGGGGAGAGCAGACATCGCGTCAGCACCCGGACCCCCACCCAGCGGGGATGGGGGTGGTCCCGCAGGGCCGGACCCTGCCCCGTACCTGCTCCCGGGTGTCCTGCAGGTGCTTCAGCTCCGCCTGCAGCCGCTCGCACTCGGCCTTGAGATGCTCCTCGCGGTGCTGGGCGCGCTGGGTCTCCTGCCGCGCCGCCTCCAGCTCGGCCTCCAGCCGCGCCGTCGTCTCCAGCCCCCGGCTCTGCCAGCCCCCGGCACGCTCCAGCACTGCGGGCAGGGCACGGCTCAGCCCCCGGGCTGCCCCGCCGCGGGGGTCCCGGGGGGGTCCCGTGGGGCAGGGAGGGGGCAGCTCACCGTGGGTCAGGCCGGGATTGGGGTGCAGGGCGAGGAAAGGCACCTCCTGGCCCGGCAGCGGGGCGCCCAGCCCGGGGAAGGTGCCGCCGTCGCGCTGCCGCAGCTGCTGCTCCAGGCTCCGGATGCGGCTCAGGTGCGTCTCCACCAGCGCCCGCTGCCCAGGGAGAGGGTTGAGCCCCACTGGCACCGCACCCCCAGACCCGGCGCTCGGGGTCCCCGCGGAGCTGGCGGCCGTCGTGGCAGGGTGACGGGGGGATCTGTCCCCAGCACGTGGCCAGCCCAGAAGAGGGTGGCACGGCAGGGGTGGCCCCCCAGGCTGGCAGAGCACCACGCTGGGTGGGATGGGGGAAGCCGGGGATGCCCAGGCGACCCTAGGACAGGGACACGCACCGCGCTGGAGCCAGGAGCGTCCCTTGGCAGGGCGGGAGTGGGAAGAGATGGGATAAAGCTGAGCCGTGTGCGTCACTACAACCCCCAAGGTGGCTGTAATGGGGGCGAGCAGCCACAGCCCCCCCAGCCCTGCACCCCCACCGAGTCCCGGCGGTGGCACCCGTGGCACGGAGAAGCCATTTGCCCAGCTGCTGCCATGGAGAGGGGAAGGGGACCCCGATGTCCCCAGGCACCGGTCCCTGCCAGCAGCACCCGCCAGCACCCACCATCTCTCCGAGCTCGGTCTCCAGGTCGGCCTTCTCCACGCACAGCTTCTCGTAGGCCTGGATCATCTCCTCCAGCTGCTCCTCCCGCTCTTTGCTCTTCTGCAGCTGCCGGGGAGGCAGGCAGGGGTGGGTGGGCAGCTCGGGGACCCCCCGCGTCCCCCGGCCCCACCGGCCCCGCTCACCTCGTGCTGGAACTGGTTGAGCTGCTGCTGCAGCGACGCCTTCTCGCTCTTGAGCAGTGACGTCTCCTTGGCCTCGTAGAGGGAGAAGATGTGCTCCTCCCCGAACTCACCGATCAGCGGGTACTGCGGCCACGGGCAGAGACGTCAGCGGGGACCCCCGGCCCCGTGCCCCCCCCGGGCCCCCCCAGCCCCTCACCTTGACCTCGTACATCTTGAGTCGACGTTTGAGCGTGGAGTTCTCCCTCTCCAGCCCTGTCAGCCGGTTCTTGATGTCGTCGTAGGCGGTGATGAGGGCGAAGTGGGAGGCCGAGCACATCTCGCCCGAGAAGTCGGTGTTGGGGCTGTCGAGCCAGTCCTCATCTGGCCCCAGCGCCTCCTGCGTCAGGATGCTGATGTCGTCCTCGAACATGGAGTCCATGTCCTGCCTGAGGGACGGACGGACAGACAGACAGCTGCCAGTGACCCTGCAGACTCGCTCCCTGGGCGAAGCAGGGATGAACCCAGCCGGGAGCAGCCCAAAACCCCCGGAGCAGGCTGGGCTGCAGGGACACTGGGTGCAGGATCCGGCCTGGGGCAGCATCCCAACAGCAAAGGGTGACGGAGGAAGGACGGTCCTGGGAGCTGCCAACGGCAGCGGCTCCCAACCCCGCAGCGTCCCCCGGGGCGGCAGGGGGACACCGGCCAGGCAATGGCCTCTGCCCCCGCCGGGGCAAGGGGGGGACGGGGGTCCCGGCAGCCCCCACAGCAGGGGCCATCACCACTGGGGACAAGGATGGGAGCCGGGGCGGCCGAGAGCAACCCCGGCGGAGCTGCCCCGGGGGGACACGGTGACTTTCCCCACGTTCCCCCAGGAGCGAGTGCCAGAAATAGCGGCCGGTGCCACTGCCTCCTGCCCTGCACCGCACGCGAGCTGCTTCCCGCCCTCCCACGCCTCCGCGGCGGCACGCAGCCCGCGTCGTGCCCTATATACCGGCGCTGCTGCTCACCCCCCGGGGAGCAACCTGCCTCACGGCACGGCCCTCGAACCGGCCTTATCCTGCCCGTCCCGCTCTGCTGCACTGCCTGGCACCGCAGGATTTGTCCCCAGTTGAGGATTTTGAGTGGTCGAGGCTCCCGAAAGCTGCTGCCACCGGCAGCTCTCCTGCGGCTCCCAGGCCGTTCGGCACAGCCGGCCCAGCAGGGAACACGCACCTCGAGCTCGCGAGGAGGCAGCGACTGCGGTGCTGAGCCCCGGCACCCGCAAGCGGTGCTCTGGCACTGTCCCCCTGTCCCGGCCGGGGACCCCGCGGGCACTGGGGCGGCCACTGGCCACGCGCAGCCTCGCCGGCTCAGGCAGACATCTGGGAGCTGCTGCTGCCCAAATAATTCATAGCACAAAGCCGGGAAATGGAGGCGATGTCTGCAGGGTGACGGGGGGGACAGCCCGGCCCCCCCGAGCCACCACTGCAGCCGGGGGCCAGCCCAGCCCCGCTGGCACCCCCAGTCCCGCTCTGCCCCGGGGCACAGACCCCCTCTGGCTGCTCCCGCAGCCCCAGCACGGTCGGGGTTGGGCGGCCGTGGGCTGCCCCAGCCTCGTGTTTTGCAGCCTCCACCGGGACGAGGAGCAGAAAACGCAGGCAAACCCCCCAGCACCGCGGCCCCTCCTCTGCCCCCCCCGTGAGGGCTTTAAATCCACCCCCACGGGGCGGCGATGGTGGGGACGGGGCACCCAGGACCCACCTCTGCTCAGGCAGGGCGGGCACCATCGTCATCCCCCATGGGGAAACTGAGGCACCCCCGTAAGCCAAGACGAGGCTCCTCGAGCCCCTGATGACCCCCTCAAAGCAAGACCCCGGGAGTCCTGGGTCATGGGGCCAGTGTGTGCCCAGACCCCTGCCTGGGGGTCCTGGGGGCACCGCGCGGGGTGGAGGGGGAGCCCCCAGTGCAAAGCAGGGACGGGACCCTCTCCCTCCCCGACACACAGGGCCCGGCAGCAGCTCTGCACCCACAGCCTGGCCCAGAGTCCCCTGGCCTGGCCCCGCTGCTCCCCAAGCCGTGCCTCAGTTTCCCCAGCTGTATCCCACAGTGACACCTGCCTTGCAGCGGGCCCCGGGCGCGGGGCGAGGCGGTGCGGGCTGGGCAGGGCTGCGGCGCAGGCACGCGTCTCAGGCGTCGGCAGCGCAGGCAGGGAGCTGCGGCGGGCAGGCGCTCAGCAGATCAGCCACGAGAGGGTCAGCGGGAGATGGCGGCGCTGTCATTAGGCTCCAGGGGCAACGGCAGAGGTTCCCAAGGCACCGCACCAGCTACGCTCCCTCCACGTTCCCAGCGGTCGGCCCCTCCTCGAGGCCTACAAATGCCTTTAAAGAGAGCAAAAATGGGGCTGCAGCTCCCCAGCAGCGGGATGCTGCGGGAGGGCCGGTGAGCGGCAGCTCACCGCCCCGGCGGGGATGGGAACGGGCTGTACCGGGCAGCGGAGGCCACCGGGCTGCCGGCACCCAGCTGGCATCTGGGGACAGGCAGCTGCCTGCCCCCCGCCCCGGCCCCGTTTGGGGGTTCTGGGGGGCTGCGCTGGGTGGGACCGAGATCCAGCGCAGCCCCCGGCCACGCACCCCTGCCCCGAGCCTGGGGGGGCTGCAACCGGTGCAAGCCCCCTCCTCGCTGCCGTGGCCTCCCTGGGTGCTTGCCCCGCTGCTGGGGGTGGGAGGCGCGGGGGGCTCGGGGGGGCTGGGGGAGGCCAGGACACGGCGCCACTGCCACGGCCCCGAGTGAACGTGGACGGGCTGCAAACGTGCGTGTAAACCTGCGTGCAACGGGGGCCGGGAGCGAACGTGGCCCCGACCCCGGGAGCGGGGCCCGGGCAGGCGGCTGAATCCGGGCGGGGGTCGCGGGCACCGGGACGGGGGGGGGGGGGCGGCCTGCGGCGGCCCCGGGGCCTCCGGTAAACCCTCCCCGAGCGCCCCCGGCCCGGGCCGGTGCCGCCCGCCCCTCCTGCGCCCAGCCCGGTGCCGCACCGCGCCGGGGGGCGCCGGGCAGCGGCCGGGGTCGGGGCCGCAGGAGGGGTCCGGGGCGGAGCCGGGGATGGAGCCGGGGACGGGGATGGAGCCGGGAATGGAGACCGGGAGCCGGGGATGGAGCCGGGGAGCCGGGGATGGAGCCCGGGAGCCGGGGATGGAGCCGCGGGTGAGGGTGGCGGGCGGAGATGGAGATGGAGACCGGGACGCGATGGGGCCGGAGGAGGCCGGGAGCCGCCGGGCACCGGGGCCGCGGGGGCCCGGGCAGGGCGGGGGCAGCCCGGTTCCCCCCCCCGGCCCAGGCCCCGCACTCACCGGCGATGCGATGCGGCAGCGCCCGCCGGGATGCGGCTCCGTCCCCGCCCCGCTCGGTCCCGGTACCGGTCCCGGCCCCCGCCGCAGCCCCGGCCGCCGTTTCTTCCGCTCCGGAGACACCGCGAAACCACGTGGGCACCGGGCGGCCGCCAGCCCCTCCCCCCGCCACGCGCCGGTGCCGCCCCCGGGGCTGCCCCCCCCATCCCCGGGGCTGCCCCCCATCCCCGGGGCTGCCCCCCCCACCCCCGGGGCCGCCCCCCTCCATCCCCATCCCCGCGGATCCCCGGGATGCTCCCGGTGTGGGGGGGAAACGGGGGCACCGGACCCCCGCCCCGCTGCAGCCCCCACCCCCTGCCCTGCCCCGGCCCGGGGGGACCGGACCCCAGCCCCTCGCTGCGGCCGGGACCCCCCCTTCCAGCGGGGCTGAGCCCGGGGCCGGGGGCTTCTCCCCCCCGGCAGCCCCGGGGGCGATGGCAGAGCAGCTCCGCAGCCACACGCCGTGGGGGCTGGGCTCGCCCCCCCCCGCCCCGAGAACATTTTATTCCCTGAATTGTTCTCTCGGAGCCGCTTCCATTATGGAATTACATTTTTTTTCCCTTTGCTGCGCAGGGTTATTAATAGCTGCTCTCCTTTCGCCGGCGCCACTGCCGCCGGGGGCTCCACCGGCGAGCCCCGCGTTCGGGGGGACAGACCCCCACAGCCCCCCGCGGCGGGGGCACCGCGGCCAGCCTGGCGCCCGCAGACCCCCAGGACCGGACGGACAGATGGACCCACGGTGCTGGCTGGCCCCGACGGCACGAGCATCCCCGCCGAGGCCTCGTCCCACCCCAAGGCCTCGTCCCACCCCACCGGAGGCCCCGGGGGGCAAAGCAGAGCCCCAGGGGTGGTGACCGGGATGGGGGCTTCGCTCCTGCAGGGGTGATCGGGGAGGCATCAGCACGGTGCGATCCTGCGTCCCGGCCATCTGCCTCCATCACGCGACGGCTGGTGTCGGTGCAAAACCAGGCGAAGACGGTGCTTGGCTTCACCCAGCCCCTGTCCCCCCCTCAGAGCCCCAAAGGGAGCGAAGCCCCCGGCCGAGGAGCTCCCGTCCCAGACCCCCCTTCCCGGCGCTATGTTTAGCGCAGCTGTATCATCGCTTGGATGGAGCCTGGGCTGCGCCGGGAGAGCGCAGCGGTGATTCAGCGCGCGGAGCCTCGCCGCCGGAGCAGGAGCGGGGACGTCGGTGGCACGGCCGGACCCCCGCCTGCCCCAGCGTGGCAGGGGCGGGTTACCCCTCGTGGGATGCCGAGATGCCGGGCGATTCCCACAGCTGGAGCAGGGGCCGGTGCCACACCGGGGGGTTCTGAGCTGAAAACGCAACGCGAGGCCCAGGAGGTTTTGGGAGGCCGACGCCAGGCGGGCACCAGGCTGCTCCGAGGCTTCGGTGAGCAAAGCGCAGCCGCTTCCATCTGAATTCCTGCCAGGGAACCAGCGCGTTGCCTTCAGTGCATGGAGAAATCAACAGCTCTTGGGGGCTGGGGGGGTCATGGGGCTGGGCTGAAAGGCAGGAGGGGACCAAGGACCCCGGGGAATCAGACGGGCGCAGGCAGGGGCAGGCAGGAGCCGCGGGGCCAGGCTCTGCCGCAAACAGGGCCCTGGAAAAATCCCGAGTGCCAGCTCCGGCTTTGCTCACGCTGGCAGATTGCTGCAAAGCACTTTGAAGTGCAAATTAAGGTTTTCCATCAGGTTCTAAGTTAATTTTGACGCAAAGAAAACAGCACGGCCTCAGCCCCGCGTGCGTGCGACGGAGGCAGGCAGCGTGCCGGGGACGGGGAGCAGCGGGCAGGGGGATGCAGCCCCGGGAGCTGGCGCAGGGTCGGCTGCGGAGCGGAGGAAGGCAGAGGGAGACTTTAGAGGCAGGAGGAGCGATCCATGCTCCTGTGATCGTCACCCACGTAAGCCAGGCCTTGGGATCCCCATTGCACCTCCACGGCCAACGCACCATCCGGGACCCCGGGTACGGGCAGAGCCGGATCCAGCCCGGCCACCCTGCGGGATGCGAGGCTCTTCCCGAGGCTGCAGCTCTTCCCCAGCAGCCAACCCCCGATGCCGCGGCAGGAGCCAAGGGGAGCGCAGGGCATTCCCTCCCTGCAGCCTTTTCTCCTCCTCCCAATAATTTCTGCCAAGTTCTAAGCCGAGAGCAGCATCAGGAAAGGTCCCCCCCGACTGGCGGAGGTCCCTCGCCCACCCTCGCAGCTGCCGCCGGGGCGCTGGGGACCGGCCTCATCCCGCAAAGGGAAGATCGCCCAAGGGCAAGGGCAGGCTTGCAGCACCCCCAGACATTTGGGGTGCGGTGGTTGAGAGATGCAACGCCCAGAGCGATGGGAATGACTCTAAAGCCGCTTCTACAGCCAGCTTTCACAGCAATTATCGCAAAGCCGGGTAAAATCCCTGCTTCCCAGTGGCATCCGTGCCTGGGAACTCACCGGGCAGAGCGATCACAAGTTGTTTGCTCTGCAGTGGTCCCCTACAGGCGGTCGAGCCGGAAGGCAAAGGCACCTGCCTGCGCTGTAACGGTGCCAGCAGGCAGGGATGCAGGCAGGGATGCGGGCAGGGCTCCATGCGCTCACCCCATCAGACTTCGCCTTCACCTCCCAGCTTTGCTCGCAGCAAACACCAGCACCCACCTCCCTGCCCAGGGGCTCTGTTGGCTTCTCAGCTGCTTCAAAATCCCGCTCAAACCCACATTTTTCCATCCCCCAACACCACCCCTGCCGCCGCTGCCTGCCCAGGTCGGGCCCTCGCGCTCCCTTCCCCGCTGCCCGCCCGGGGGCTGCCTCCCCTGCGTTTCCAAGCATCTCTCCCGCCCGCCCCTCTCCCAGATCCCCACATTAACTCCATAGCTGAATTATTTAACTCTAATGCATCTTGGGTACGCTCGAGGTCTCAGCTAATCGGTGCGCTTCCGCGGTGCCCACGGCAGGGCGATGATGGGGAGCAGGGGAAGGCGGGCAGGGGAAGAGCAAGCTCTCCTGACCCCCAGCCTGCGTCTCCTCCTTGAACAGCCCCTGTTACTTGGGGGCTGCAAACTCCCTGGGTTCACACGAGGCCAGAGCCGTGCTAGAAACATCAGCTGAACCCCAACAACGTCGCCCTCATCATCCTCAGGGACAGTCTCTCATTCATTACCCTCATTAACCACACTGAGAAGGAAGGAGCCCATCAGATCCCTCAATGCCTGAGCAAAATTATTTACTGCGTTTATGGCAGAGGCAGTGTTGGGCTGCTCAGTTATTACCAACGAAAGAAATTCGCCTGGCTGCCTTTTGGCAGGGGACACTTAAAATCCCCCCCGGTGATGCCCGGCAGCATTAGCCTGCACCCGGCTGAGGTTTTCCCTTCCACCCCCATCAGCTCCGGCCGCCACCGGGACGAGGCCGAGCCAATTCGCCCATCGGTTCCTGCCCACAAACAGGGTCTAACTCAGGAAAACAAAACTCCGTTCCCACCAGCAGCCGCAAACACGGCTGTGGAAGCGCTCTTGTGAGCAGAGGGGTTAGAGCGGCGCAGACATCTTCACGGAGAGAACCTCACCGCCCCGCGGCCACGCAGGGGGGAAAACCTCGGACCATTTTCCACTTGGCGTATCTGGCCCCGCCGTGCCACAGCGCTGGCTTAAAACAGCCCTGCGTGTTCAAAAAGCCAGCACTGAGCTCGTCTCTCGCCGGCGCAAGGCGTCCCTGGGCGAGCTGGAGGCATCCGAGCACCCGCTCCGCACCCCGAGCACCCTCACCGAGGTGCTCGCCCCTGTGCAAAGGCTGCAGCAACGTTCCCAGCCCGCTGCCTGCACTGGCGCCCGGCCGGGGCTGCGACGCAGCAACCAGGACCATCCCCGAAAGCCGCGGCTCTGAGCATGGAGCGACTTTGCTAAAACACAGAGGCAGCTGCACGCACGGACGAATGAAACCACGTTAGCCAGCACCGGAGAGCTGCAGTGGTGCAACTCTTGCGTCCACGCCATTCCTCGCCATAGGCTCGAGCTCAGCCTGGCAGGACGCAAGCGAAAGTCCTCGCACAACCCTGCTGCTGACTGATCCCCTGTCCTGGCCACGGGAGCAAAAAGCGGAGGAGGACACGGGGATAAGCAGGGGAAAGCTGCACCCTGTGACCAGAGAGCACAAAGCCCTGGCAGTCCCCGTGCTGGAGCCCGTCCCTGATCAGCGCGGCCCCTCCATAATCGCGCTGATCCTGGCTAAGCACCCGCGCGGCACATCCAGCTCCTGGGCGCTCGCAGCAGGGAGGCTGGGTGTCTCACATCTGGGTGTCTCACATCTGGACTCGCCGGTATTTCCCCGCCGATGCCGCTGTAGCCATGCAGTGCCCGGGTTTCGCAGGGGGGACGCTCCCCAGCGCAGGAAAGCGTGGTTTCCTCCAGCGCTCCCCGACAGCCGACACGCGGACCATTCACCCCCGCTCCGCTCGCAGCCAGCGCCTCAGCAGCAGGGTTAAGGAGAACAGCCGTAAAATGAAGGCTCCCTCAGCTAGGAAGTTTCATTCCGGAGCGGTGACACCAGCCCAAGGGCCACGCTGACCACCCCGTCCCCCCGTGCTGCCATCGTGCCACCCCCACGGGTGGGAAAATGCTGCGTTCAGCAAGCGCCGGCGGTGCCAGACAGCGACTGCGAGCTGCAGCAGCCCTTCGCAGGAGGGCGACGAGGCCATGGTATCACCTCCGAGACTAGAAAATCAAGTTGGTGGTGGTTTTTCCCCCCGCCAAGGCTGCAGGGAAATCGGGTTTTCTCTTCTCCCCACAGGGACGCAGCCGTCCCGGGGGAGCTCGGCACATCGGCCCGCTCACCTCGAGCCACCCGTCGCCAGAAAGATGCTAAATAATACAAATCCAGCGTTGGGAGAAAAGCCCAAGCTCCTGCTCCCAGAAATAGTTGTGCACGGCCCCGCTATCCTCGGGTGCCGGAGTGGCACATATGGCTGATGACACACTGCTGTCACCTCCGGCTCCCCCAAAGAGGAAACGGGCGATCGTCACTCATTGAGCGCACACCCACGCAGTCTCTCCGAGCCACCGCGGCGGGGGAAGATTGCTGGCAGGAGGAGACGCGGCGGGCGCTGGGAAAATGAAGCAGCAAAAAAAAGTAAGGAAAACAAAAATAAAGCAGCTTTCTTTTTTAAAAAAATTTACTTAGAAGGTAAATAAATCGGTCCTACCGATTTGTTAGTAACTGGGTCCTTTCCAGTCGTTATTAGGGAGCGGGCGCAGCCGGCGGGGAGGTGGCGCGGTGACGGCGCTGGCGCGGCGGGTGAGTCTTTGCTATCAGAAGGCAGACGAGCACCGAAGCGCCGGCTCCTTCACTAGGCACGACTGACAAATCGACAAAACCAAGTTAATAAAGGAGCTCGGTTCGGAGCGAAAATTTCAGGATTGCATTAAAGGGCATTTTTAGAGATTAAACTTTTCCCCACCTGCACCCAGAGCTTAGCGTTGAAGGCAAGGGCACGACGCAAAGCGCCATACTGCTCGCGACACCTTCGCGGCCCGCCCAGGCAGCCGCGCATCGCCGGCAGCGCCGAGCCGAGCTGCCGGCAGCGCCGAGCCGCCGGCAGCGCCGCGCAAGCCGTGCCCGGCCCAGGCTGCCAGCCGAGGAAGGCACCGAGACAAGGACGCTTTGATTCTCGTGCTGAAGTGGCACTTAGAAAATGAAAAAAAAAAAAAAAGAAGGATTTATTCTATTAATTAAATCTGCCAAGCAGTGAAACCAGCTCTTAAAAAAAAAAAATAAGTATATAAATAGGTATTTGGGCCTCCCCCTCCAGGCAGCAGTAACGGGATTGAGGGATAACGGGCGCAGGGGAGGCAGCATCTGCATCGCTCACGTCAAGCCTGCGCCGCTGCGATTTTGAGAATTGGTTCCCTGAAACAAAACCAAAAAAAAACCCCAACAAAAAGCCCCCAAACAAAGAGGACAGACACAAGGTTTGTTTCCACTACTGTCTCAGTGTACTTTATTCTCCTGCTGTCTACAGCTGAACAGCCACACAGGACAGAAACAGGTAGCACTGAGGAATGATCAGATTTCTTCCCTCCACGCCCCCTCCCCAACTTCAGGAATGGCTTTTTCTTTTTTTATATTTTTTTTTTTTAGGAAATCCCACCCCCACCTCGAGAAACAAAATAAAAAGAAAAGGCATTACTAGAAATGTGACCCAGGCCTCTCCCTAGTCCGTGCTCCGGAGCTGGCTGGCTCTCCCAGTTCACAGAGCTCCTCCTCTCCTCTAAACACCTGGGATTTTTTATTTTATTTTATTTATTTTTTTTTTTTGTACACTGGTTCAAAGTCGGCACTTCGACTGCAATCTGAACCCAGCACTGAAAGGCACATATCTGATACCCTGTACAAGAGCTATTGTGGATGCTGCAGTGCAGATGGGCAACGAAAGCGGACTCCATTGTAATGGATCCTAGGATCAGACCGGGAAAAGGAAATCGGGGAATAAAGCAGATCCTTGCCTGCTTTTTAGAAAAAAAGAAAAAAAAAAAAAGAAGAAAAAGGAAAAAAATACTGACTAAGGTTTTCTACTCTCCCTCCCACAAGCAGCTTTTAAAAATGCCCATGTTAAACTGCAGATTCAAATGCTGGTAGTATCAACAGCTGCACTAATAAAACTGAAATGAAAAACAGTCTCAAACCCTGCACCTCCTCCGTTTTCTCTTGGCTTATTGCTGACAATCTAGGATAAGCAAGGGACTATTCCTCAAAAGCAAAAGTCGCATTTAAGAGGAAACGAGAGATTCTGATCCTTCATGTGAAAATAGGACGTTGCATGACTGGGGAAGCAGTAAGCAGCCCATCCATCTCCGAGTTGCCCATCAGACTGTTACTACTCTATTGAGAAAAAGAAAAAAAAATCGTTAATGGGTTCCCCTTTTACTGGAAAGACCAAGAATACAAAAAGGAAGTATTGGGGAATGTTTGACACCATTTTATTAATCTTCAACTGCAGTGGAAAAATATAACCTTTTACAAGTGCCGTCTTGTGTAAGCTCAAGTCAGTATATATATATTTTATATAAATTTCTTTTTTCCTTTTTTTGTTTTTGAAGTGCAGCAAGAGACCAATACCACATTAAATTTGATCAAATAAAGAGCACAAAAGGCCAAGCAGTTTCCAAATGGCATTTTATCAGATTTTGTTTGAACATTGAATTTTATCCTCATTTTGCAATCCAAAATATTACCTGAAGTTTTATTTTGTTTTTCAACTCTTTGGCACAATTTTTGTGGGTGTTCGGGCTGCTACAGTACAAGTCAGGAGAGATCTTTCCCTTTGCGTTCTCACTGCCAATTCGGAGCACTTAATATTTGTATTTTTGTGTGTTTTTTTTTTTTTTAAGCCTGAAATCTTGTTTGACAATTTATTTCTATTCCCTCTAACGCAAGAGTTTTGTTTTTCCCCCATTTCTACATTCACAGTTGAATAATATTAAGGAAGGAAAGGCGCTTTGATGAAACGAGATCATGAAAAGCGTCACTCAGAACGGGAGCTCTGAACATTCGTCAGTGTTTCCCTAAAATAAAAAGCCCTAAAGAGCGACTTTCCTTTTTTTTTTTCTTTTTTTTTTTTCCTCTTTTCTTTTTTACATCTCTTATGCTGCATCAGTAGACTGAACTTCGGTTAGTTTATGAAATGCAACAGCTAACCCTTTTTTTGGGAAAAGATAAACTGCAATGACTTGAAGTTGAGAATGTGGATACCGCCTCATTCACACACACTCACTCCTAGACTGAAAATCCTTCACCCCCTCCTTTTATCCCATGCACCGACAGCATCGTGCGGCAAAGGTTACAGCAGGCGGCTGGAGACCCAGGCTCCATCTCTCTCCAGCAGCCAAAGCCAGACCTCAGACAAAGAGCACCACAGTTGAACCCAGTTTCCTCTCCTCCAAACCGGCCGTTCCCCTTCTGCGCCGGCCACGACAGAGAAGCTAGTCCTGGTCTGTCGGAAGAAGAGACTTGCTCGTTACTTGGACAGAAATCGGTCGTTCCCTCTTCCCGAAGATGGCCGATGCCAGGTTTTCTACGCAAGTCAGTGCTCAGCTCGCTAACAGCGCTGTTGCTGTGGCGGGATTTTCAATGTGGTGTGTTTCAAGCCTCACTCACTCATCCTCTCATTCCCAAACATTCAGCATCCGTGCACACTCCTCACTTCCGGGTTTTTTCAAAAGATTGGAGATTTCCAGTGGGGGTCTCAGGTGTCATCCCAATGGTAACAGATCTGCAAGCAAAAAGGGCCCATCAAAACTACAACAACCAAAAAACCCCAACAGCACAAAAGCCCACATTCGGGAGGTAAAACTAGCAGTAAGTGGAAAAAATTGACTGAGAGAGAAATAATAGGGATACTAAGGGACTTCTCGAGGTGGGGTGCCAAAGCTGTAACGGACTTGTTCTCCCAAACGCAGATACACCATCGTGTCCCCCTCCGCAACCGGCTCCTCTTAAAAGGCGCTTCAGTAGAATCCGACTCGCAGAGCATCTCAAGTTGGAAGGATCATTGAGTCCAACCCCCTGCTCCTCGCAGGACTACCTAAAACTAAACCTACGACTAAGAGCATCAACCAGACGCTCCCTGAACTCCGAGTGGGACTGAGGAGTCAACAGGCTCCAATTATACCGCGTTCGAGGAGCGCAGGATCGTCCCTAGCAAGGGTGACGCGTTTCACAGTGCAAAAAGCCCTCCAGTCTGCATCTGGTCTTGCGAAAGCCAAGCAGTTCACCGTGTTTCTCGCTTCGTATTTGCTCTGATATGCAAGACCACAGATGGGGCTTGTTTACAGAAAAATAAATGAGAAACAACCTTCTAGAGAACAAGGCTTTTGTGAAGCATCTCTTTCAGACTCAGGAGTTTAGCCAATTTCATAATTATGCAACATGAAAAGGAGGTGGGTGTAATCCCTTACCAAGCTTGATTCTTCAGTTTTCTCAGTTCTTTAGTCGCCCAGGTAGCGAGGGTTTTTGTTTTGTTCGTCTTGGATCTTCTTCCTTCAGTTAGCAGTTCATGTATCATGGGTCTAGCTTCTACTAATTTCAGTACATCTTTTCCAAATGCTGTACACAAATCCCTGAAGAAGAAAAAGAGGCTTTGAGGCTGAGTGCCACAAACAGATGTGCCAGTACCACTCTGATCAGCTCTTGCTAGCAAAAAGAAATCTGACTCACAGCTAATGTCCTTTTTAAAATGCTGCATATGGTCACTAATTTCAGCAGGAGGAGAGCTGAACAGTTTTCTGAAATTGTGACTAACCGGAGACATTCAGTCTCCTGTCCAAAGACTGATCTCCTCGATGTTCCCATCAGCTCTCCCTAAATGCAACAGGAAAGATTAAAACACCCTGACCCGAGCTCCTCCGTACCCAGGGTGGGGCGTTTTGTTTTTAAGCCCAGGTCACCCTTGAAAAATCCGAGATCTGGAATTTCTGTAACACGCATCCAACTTTCACTTCTACCTACTGGTTTTCACCCTGTCAGTTAAAGGATCTCACCTGCGTAACCACTTCACACCTTGGCTTAGACATCCAACACTAGACTGCAAAAACCCAGAACTGACATTAAACGCTTCAGACAGTCATAAAAATGCAGCTTTGAATATTGTACAAAGATTTCTATCTATCTAACGAGCGTGCTGTCAGCTGAAATGGGATCGGGATGCTTACCCTATCAGTCCAGCAGCACATGCCACTACTCCATCGGTGTGATCCTCATCTCCAGCAATGTGGTCAATGTAAGACAGAATAAATTCTACTCTGGGCTGCACCAGCATCACGTCCGCTGAAAGAAAACAGCTTTATTATAGCAGGGTGAAAACCAGTTCATGTTTAATAGTCTGTCCTTCAAAAGGGATTCCAGTGTACCCCCCAGCCAGCCAGAATTTGACCCCAGAAGAGCTCTCTGAGATAGGGAGGGGAAAAACTGCCAGAGGAAGAGGAACCCTAGTGAAGGGCTCTAAACCCATTCCCGGCTCATGGCAGCAGAGCGTTCGCTCCCACGCAGACGGGAACGAGCAAGGAGACGCCCATAGACGCAACAACAACCCTGAAACAGCTTGTCAAGCAGAGTTCTTCCCATCTCCCTTTGTCATTTCAGGCACAGGAACAGTGCAGTAGGACAGAGTACTCACGGTGCACGTTTTCTTGGTCTCCCTTCAATCCTTGGATGATGCCGGTGTAAGCTTCCAGGCAGCCCTCCCTCAACTCGTTCAGGTAATCCACCATGTCATAGTCAGACTGGGAAGGCAACAGGAAAGCACACTTCAGCAATGTCCTTACTCGTTTACGATTTTAACGAAGGAACTGGAGTACACCGTTGGCTTACCTTATCGACCTGTGCTTGGGAAGCCTGCTGGAGGGTATTCAGTACGACATCTAGGTACTTCTTAAATTCTCCTCCAATGGCAAGGGCAATATCGCCAAACACTGAGAGAATCTGAGGCTTCACAGACCTATGAACGTTTTCATTCTGGAAGAGATTTCAGCACCATTACGTTCAGTTGCACTTCTTTTTAAGGGGGGAGGAGCTAATAAATTAAGACATTTACTTGAAATGTAAATCCTTACCCCCAAATAAATTTGGATTCCATTCAAATAGTAAGCAAGATAGTTGTCAAACACGAGATCTTCAGAGCATGCCTAACACTTCTGCTTCTCCCACCTCCCACTTTCTTCTCAGTGTGCAAGCCAACTGTTACTAACTGGCTAATGAGAAGGTAAACACTCACCCCCAAGTTCTCCAAGAGCAGCTGCATAACCTCATCACAAAAAGGCAAGATGTTGGATTGCAGGGCTCTGCATAAGTCACCAACCAGGCCCACTGCAGCCAGACAAACCTGCAAATAGAACAGCAAGTAAGACACCCACCCAGTGAGTCAGTCTTCCACACTCTAGCCTTACAGCTTCAGCTTATTAAAGCACTAAGTAGTGGTGAGAGCCTGCAGCCATTAAACCACCAAGAATAACGACCCTCATATAGCAGCTGATGAGTCCCTGCTTCCTTAACCATTTACATCAAAGCTGCAAAGAGCTGAGCTTGCTTCCCCAAGGGGGAGGGCGAGACATCCAGATGCCAACAAAGTGACAGGTACTCGGTCTGAACAAACGCTACCAAATTCAGCAGCCGGGTGGTCTGAACATCCACCCCACAGTGAGTACCACGACTTGACCTTCTAATGGAAATTCACAGCCAGTAGCAACCTCTTTCCTCATCAAGGCCAACTAATACGCAGCCACTGTGAAAACACAGGTGTCAAGTCAATGAAGGCCTTCTGCTGAATTAAACAGAAGAGTCTAAATTTGTGCATACAGCCAGTAATTAGAGAAAAATCTATGGGGCTCCAATTTTTGTTTCATCACCAGAAGCTGTGGTATTTTACAGATGCACACCTGCTGAACTCAGCATCTGTGAGCAGATGAGAATTTAGAGATTGGGAACACAGGGCTGCCTGGTTTGACCTCTACCTGGTACTCAGCATAGTTCTTCAGTCCAATGCCAAGGAATGGTTTGAAGGCATCCATGTACTTCAGAAACTCTCCACCTAAGACTGTTGCACAGAAAATATTCCAGTTAGAAAAAAATCCCAACCTACGACGTATTTGCTGGAGTTCAACAAAACAGAAACCCACCCTTATATTCCACCCAAACCCAGTACCTGTGCGCTCCACAGAAGCACAACAAATCAATTCACACACAAAAACTGAGCATCAGTGAAATACATCCATCTGGACTAAACTTGAGATACGAAAAAACTCAATTCTTTGCAGGCCTTTGAAGACGGACAACCCCCTCCTGTGCTCGGAAAGGATGCCGAGATCTTCCTGACTGAGCAGGCCCATCGGAGGGAGGGGGACGTGGCGACACGCTGCAGACAGGGCTCGGCACTGTTACGTTGCTTTGCATCAGCCAAAATCTCTACGCCTTTTCACATCGCTTTGCTGCCATAACAGCTGTAACGTCTGCCTTTTGGAAACAGCTGCTCAGCCTCTTCAGAGCCATGCAGTTCAAGCAGGGCACTCTTCAGTATGTTTATATTTAAGCAATATTTGAAGTAAAATATTTCTGCTCTTCTCTGCTAACTCCTACCTTCCCCAAGTCACTTGCATTACTAAGACTGTGCATGCAGACTTATCTATCCAAAAGTGAAAAGGCCTTTGTCCCAAGAGGATTTTCATTTTCACTTGTTGGTTAGCTTGCAATGATCCCACTCAACCTTCTCATTCGCTTCCCAGCTTCCTCAGGCAATTCCACTAAATGTTCCCAAGAGCAGTCAGAGGGGTGCCCGCCAAGGACCGGCTCTCCAAAACATGCTACTGTTGGAAGAGGCTACTCCAAAAAGCCAAAACTAACTCTGCTGCACTTACAAGGTGTCCTGTAGCAATCAGGCATGTAATTCTACTAGAAATAGGTCCCGTCACCTGCTCAGACGCTCAACAGGCTAGCCAGGATAACAGCCTCAGGACTCAAACGAGTCCTTACAAACTGATCTCCCTGAAGACCCAATTCCCAATCACGCGTGGCTTTTACTGGAGATAAGGCAGGGGTGTTAGGCAACGAGGTTACACGTGGACTTTCAACAGCACCTCAACTTTCACACAGGTAGCATTTGACGACAGTGCGTGTTCCTAGAGCTCCAGATGATGCCGCAGCACCACCTTCTAAACCTGAACCATGAAGCTCAAACTGCTTGGGATACCACAACCCAAATTTTATTTTACTTCACCCATTCCGACCCACTCTAATGCTGATCTTTGCCACCGTGATTTCTTTTAAACAAGAACAATGACTATAATCCACGACTGACAGAGCTCCACAAAACGACCACGGTCACAGGCAGCAGCAAGTCTGAATCATTACATTAACCTTAAATCTGTCCTGCAGCAGCACAAAGAGACCAGGTTCCCGTTGTGCCGGGCACTGCACAAAGTAGCACTAGGGTTTTTTATCTGGCAGAATTTGCATTGTAGCTACGTTATTAACGGAAAACAAACCATTCATTCACAAAACACAACCTAGCGTAACCGGCCAGTCTCAGAGCTTCACAGATAGATGTGGTGAGAGATGTGGTCAAAACCATACCTCAAGCAAAACCAGGAACTAACGATGTTTTTTGCCATATAGGCAAAAAGAGAAGGAAGCAAACCTGTTCTGTCCCAGCTCTGCCTTCCCCCGAACACAACCCTGCTCTGCAGCGCAGGACTGACCTTCTACCAGGGTGCTGACCGCCATCAAGGCGTCCTCCTGCACGCCCCCCCGAGCCCGCTGTGCTCTGGAACATTCTCAGCAGAGATGCCATCACCACGTCGGAGATCTGCAAAGCATCCTGGTGCTGGACCTTCCGGAGGACGTTCTGGATGGGAATGGAGAAAGAAATTGTCATTGCTTCCATCTATGCGAGGCTGAATCGTGCCTTTACATCTCCTGCGCTAGCTCTGAACACTCGTGACCGCGTTGGGCTGCTAAAAAGGAAGCTGCTGTTTGAACTCTGCTGCTGCAAAAATATGCTTTGTCAGTGCAAGTGCAAAGTCCCATTCATTTTAGCTGCATTCAATTTTCCAGCTACAGAACAAGCTGAATTTACCTTTCCTGCTGCATAGGCTATTCTCCGGGCTTTCCATTTGTAAGCTGGCATTACATGCGACCAGCCCAAATTCAGCCCTATAAAAAAAAAAAAGCCCTTTTCCATCACAGCAATGTGACCGCAATCTCTTACTGCACATAAGCTTTGCTTCTAAACCACAGAATTAAACTTCAGAAATACGACATAAGAATGTCCTTACTGCTAACTGCAGTCGAACCTCTCCTACCCAGGATGAGCAGAGAATAAATTAACATACGACCAATGCAAAAGAGGCTTTCTGGAACATGTTTAGCACTGAGGCGTTTGAAAAGCACAACTGGTTTCTGGAGAGAGCAGAGGCAGCCTTCCGCACAAGCAGAGCAGGCCGGTGAGCACACGTGTGCTCCGCGTTATCCAGCACATTACAGGGATGAGAAGGGGCAAGGAAACAGCCCAGGTAAATACCTGAGCTTAACCTATGCTCTGCTCCTGCCGTACAGTTCTGACCGTCCCTTTCAGCATGTGAGCTACAGAGCACAGCTTTGATGTATCCTTATTTAAAATAAATTTGCATTTCCTATGACAAGAGAAAGACTGATTCCTTAACCTGCAGAGGAACATAATTATTTCAAGTCTGACTCTCCAAACTGAGTCACTCCAAAAGAGATTGACTTTGGCTGTTTAAATAATTGGTCTTGATTTTCTTGTTCCATTTAAATATTAACAAATGTTTTTCCTCTGCTGGATGTTCATAATTGTATTTCCAGCAGAAGAGAAAAAGTATGTGACAAAGTAGTATATTTGACTGTGTAACACTGAAAATAATCTCCCTGCTGATTTTTGCTTAGTGGTGTTTAAGTATCTGCTGCAACTACTGTAAATACTTAAGATTCAGATTTTGCGATAATGAAAAAGCACGTTACAAATTAAAACTAGCGGTTTAATTCCACCTGTACTACGTGTCCCACAGGCAGAGGTGTCCTGAAAGAGATCAGTGCTCACACTGTGCCAAAAGGAGAGATCCTAGATGCTGAAGTCTCCCCATTAAAGCCCACCCTAAGGACAGATTATTCCCATCTACCCATTATTTGAAAAATTACCCCAAAAACTGGAGAGTGAAAGTAACAGCTGATGCTATGGGCTTTTGAACAAGAAGGATGAAGTGAATGATTTCTCAAAACAACCTGGAGACAACACCCAGGAGACCTCCTAACCTCGCTTAAGAGAATGAGAAGCTAAAACCCATAGAAACAGGCTGTTACCTGTGGGCGAGGAAAAGGCTCCCTTTCCTGGGCTAACAGGAATGGAAAAAACAAACCGCAGAGAACAGGTAACACCACCCAACAAAGGAACAAATCTGAGTAGAGACAGATACTCTGCTCTGCGTTTATTTCAAGTTACATAGTACTCTGTTACCCCTGCAGAAGAAAATGCTCCTTTCTTCCCTGAGCGGCACAGAGCTGCGTTGATGCTGAATCTACGTCCATAACAGTTTTAAAGCAGCGCCTTGTAAGTGTTAATAAGCTAGGCACGACAGCACAGCACCACCCTTCCCGCAGTGCAAACGGGAAAGCTTCGATATCAAATACCACCTATTTCAGAGGATGGCCCGATCAATCTCCTGAGTGCTTTTGGGGGGAAAAAAGCGGCCGTTTTCAGTGGACTCTGTAGGAGTAAGCGAGGAACCGAAACGCGCTAGTACTCCAAGTCACACGGGCTGTTCATTACCAGATGTTTAACTTCAAGGACACTCAGTGCATTTTAATTAGTGCCATTTTAAATAAGAACACCAACCACAAGAGGCAGATGAACGAATTAAAGCCATTATGGAGGTTTTTTTTGTCTGTGTCAACCAAAGCGATTGTTCAGCCTGTAGCCAACAGAAGAGCTAATCTGAAAGCATATACAATCTTTAACATGCCGCGTACAGTGTTCTTTATTCACATTGCCCTCAATTTTATAAGCCGTACTCTACCGAAGCCTTCTGAACCTTGTATCACCTCCCACATGTCAGCTGGGACACAAGATCCCATTTCCTCATTCAGATCTCATCAACAGGACCAAGGCTGCATCCTCAGGGGCACAGAAAGGTCTCTAAAACCGCCTCTTTCCCATAACACCACAGGAGATGGGAACTTACCTGTAGAGTAGCGCAAAGAAGAGACTGAAGATCATTGAACTGGATTCTGTCGGAAGTGCTCTGGATATGAGACTGAAAAAGAACAAAACCCCACACGTGAAAAGCCTGCATCGCAGTCCACGCAAACCCAGCGGGTTTTGACAGCACTATGAGTTGCACAGATTCAATTTTAAATATTTGTTTCTTCAAATGTAAGACAAGAGGTACCGTTTGGAAGCTTAATATATCTAACCGATATAGTCTAATGCATTTTTAAATTATTTTTATATAAGATACGCAGTCAGCAACAAAACACATTTTTCTACGCCAGATGAAGCCACAGCACAACAGCAACGTCACACCTACTTAGGTTCCTTCAACCCCTCACAGTAACCGGGGCTTAAAACTCGAGTTTACCTACCTCCATCTGCAGCACTTGCTGAAGTCGTTCCATGATGACCAGAGTTGTCTTTTGGACAGCAGGGTAACAGTCCTTGGCACTGTTTTTCACTATTTCCATCAGAGATTCATATGCAGAACTCCTCAAGTTATTCTGGTGTCCATCAGGCCTGTAACAGAAGGAACATATTTGCAGCTCCCAGTCCTCAGGCTTGCTTAGAAACAGACTTTTTTTTTAGTAAATTGGTAACAGCTAAATTTTAGCGTTGCGACAAGCAGAAGCACTTGCATTCCTGTATTCCAAGACTTGAAAGTAAAGGAAATTTGTGAAGCCACTTTTGGAACGTTTTTTCATTCGCTATTAATAATGACTTCCAATATCTTCAGTCATTGGCAGCAAGTACAGGAGCAGAAAAAGCCTCAAACCCACATCTTCCAGTGTGCTGCTGTCCTGCCTGGGAAGAGGTGGTCTCAAGAGGTGAGCGGCATACATTACTAGCTCTCCAACATCCTTCCGAGACGCCAGTGAGGGTGTTAAATTTGAAATAAAGACAGCTGAGATCTCTGCTAAGATGACTGATGGACTTCAGAGCCTTAAGCTAGACACTACGCTTCTGGTTGGATGTAAATGAGACAGGAAGAGTTTAGACTTTGAACCGTTCAGACAGGGACATCGTTTAAGAAGAAGCAGTCCTGCAGCAAAAGGCTTCAACTGACGACTGAACTGATCCAAGGATTGAACTCTGAGCTGCCAAGATTTATGCGACCTTCAAGGCAGAATACGACTTCAGCATTACCCTTATTTTTGCATCTGCAGAACTGAGAAAATATTTTGCCTCGTCTATTTATATTTCAACTTAGTTGGGAAAAGGACAGTATCTAGCCTAACTAGGTCCTCAGCTCTCCTGGGAGTACCTGGTGCTAATGTAAATGGATGTAACATTACAGCAACAACCACGGCATAAAACAATCACAGTAAAGCGAACTGTACGATACACACAGATTTCCAATTATCTCTTGCTGCAATCCTGATTATTCAGTGGCCTTGTAGCCAACCTTGAAGAGTCTTATCACTACTGCACAAAAAGATGCGCACAGTCCTAAACTGTGCTCGGAAACTTCAAAGTAAAACATGGAAGAGGTGCTCTTCTTGGAGGAAACCCCAGACTTACTAAAAGCAGGTATGGATAAAACACTGAGAAATTATTCTGTGTGAATAGCTTTCTTCCTGGGGATTAGCATTCTATATTCCATGTGATACCAAAAAAGCCCGGTTCTGATAAAACACCATTCAGATCTAAGCAGCAAGAGAAAGAGGACCAACAGTCTGAAGTAATAACAAAAAGCATCTTTGCAGAGCTTAAGCCAGCCGGTGTAGTGTTACCTATCTGCGGTCTCCAGAAGTTTCTGAACTATTAGCTCAAATGAAGAGGATAAGCAGTAGGTTGCTGGTTCTTCCTGATCATCAGCTACATCTGCAGCTTCATAGGCAGCTTCAGCAAGACTAGAGAAGGCCTGAAACACAGAACAACCACTGCCGTTACTCAAACGAGTTCACCCTCACAAGTCCGGAAACATATATTCCAACACTTTTCACTCTAACAAAACAACCCCCAAAAAACCCCAAACGTGCAGGATTAACAACTCCCTTCATGAACAGCTAAGTGTTCAGCGCACTGAACTTTGGTGCAACAGTGGTGAAAATTTCAAAGACTTAAAACGTAGCGTTAACACGCGAGGCAGCCACCCTGTCTGCAGTCAAACGTGTGCGCAGCGTTACTGGTCTCAACAACTGGGAGTTGTCAAGAATCAAACTGAATAAAGGCAGACTGCTTGAACCCTGCAGGGTATTAGCAGCTTCTACCCACTATCCAGCATCATCATCACAAGTTAAAATTCTGGTTTAGACAAGGCTGCGGACTGCTCAAATTCCCAACTGCAGAGCAATTTTAACTGCTCTGAGAGACAGGTGGATCAGAAGAGTTGAAAGCCTCCTGATTTTCATTTCAGTCTAAAAACATAGAGTAGTCATCATCTTCAGAAGACAAAAGCCACAGCTACATGGACTTTTGCCAGGATCAATGTATTGTGGAAAAGCTTCCGTGCTGACTAGAAGTCTTCAAACCTCTGGAATACGAAGAGAATGAATTCTGTCATTTCTAAAACTTGTTTTGACATAAAATTCTCATCTCTAGCTCAATCCTTATTGAGCAGCTCTCTTAGAAGGCAGTAAGGGACACATCCTCTTTATAGTGAAAGATCAGGTATGCTACTTGGTAGTAGACATGCATCAAGATGACGATACAACTGAAGTTAGCAAGCCAACCCAAGGGACTGCAGCTCTAAGTGAACAAAAAAACCTCACGCTCCTTAATGTAGTTCTGGAACCACTGCAGAAGCAGGCTTAGGTAATGGGAAACAAGGTATCTCATCTCTCCCTTAAGATTAAGAAGGCAATCCAGCTGCCCCCAAGAAAAAAAGCTAAATCCCAGCATGCCTTTTCTAAACAGCTATCACACCTGTTAGCAAGGACAGCTTCCACAGCATTTTCAAACCAAAGTCAACTTCTACACTCATTGAATATTAGCATTTTTTCTCCTTAAAGATCTATTTGTTCCCTTATTCTCTCCTACCAGAGCCACAAAACAGATTTGAGATAACTTACAGTTAACAACAGTTATGTGCGCTGGATGACCAAGCCATGAGTCATCTCTGAAATCCATTTAAGTTTTTGAGTGTATACATATATATATATATGCATATATATATGTATGTGTGTGCATTCATATACATTCATACATATGAATACGAGCTGCATTCCCCTTGTTGACAGAAACTCATCATCCGTCCAACAGCCAAGGGGCTGCCTTACCCAGCACACGTTGGAGGCCACTCTGGGCTCAGCGCTCAGGCCCTCCATCAGACACTGCAGCAGTGGAGCGAGGTAAATGTCATTGATGGCAGCTTCAGGAAGCATCTCGCAGATCCTGCCCACGGTCCAAGCAGTTGTGTCTCGAACCACGACACTGGGGTCCTTCATTAGTTCTATTAAAGTTGGCATTGCCTAGAACATAATTGCCATCAGGAGAGAGATGTGAACAAATGCAATATATGGAAACGTGAGTTTGCCACTGTTTCCGATTTTAATGTATTCCCTATGAGACAGCAATAGACTGGGGAGGGGAGGACAGTCAAGATCCAGTTAGGCCATTGTTCTCATATTTTAAGATTCATGAAGTTATTTCCCAGGGGGAAGACTTAAGAACTGACGCATCTGGAGCCAGGTATTCTGAAGTCCTGCATGTCCCTGTGATTCAGAGCTATGTAAACCTGCCCCGGGCCTACCAAATCTCTCTAAAACATGATTAAAAGGTGGCGTCCTTTTGCTTTTCCGCAGATTAAGAACAATGTGCAAAGCAGGCATCCTCCTTCAAATAAATCAGAAAGGATTTGCTCTACAAGCCTCCAAGAAAACACAATGAATCTCACCTGTATGACTAGTGGTTTGAGCTGGTTAGGCTCTGGTCCTTCCAAAATGCACCCAAAAGCCATCACAGCTGCATCTCTGTATCGCCAATCTGGATTTTTAATGTGTTCTTTAATAAAGGGCAGCACGTGAGGAACAATGTCATCCTCACAGCAGGTGGCCAGGAGCATGAGGCAGACTCCTGCTGCTTTGCAGGGGTTCCAGTCGTCGTCATCATCGTTTTCGTCCTAGGAGGAGAACGGCACCCCTGGTAAGTCTGGGGGAAAATATCCCTTACCACTCACAGCAGTGGCATCTTGCTGGATCTACCGCAAGTAACGCTGCCTTATTACCAGGTGTTATATTTAGAAATTAATTCAGGTCTGGAAGTACTAGCTACATCTCTGGCAGAGAAGCAACCTGAGTTATTTGCATCATCTGTACCTTTCCATGCTGGTGTAAGGCTGCTAGCTCTTTACTGACGCACCTACAGTAGCCTCATACATCTTCCAAACTGCTTCTCTCTCATCTAGGTTGAGATTTTGTTCCTTTGATCCATGCCATCTCCTCGCAGAGTGGCCCGCTGTACCAGTTAAATAGCTTCTCCCCCCCAACCGTTAGCTCAGCCACTTACCAAATTCCTTTGAAGCTGTGTACCTGTGATTCTCTTATCTGTTTTATCTTTTCTGTTTTAACAAGCACTTTAGAACCTCCTGCAATTTAACTCTCCGCGTCCAAGCGGACAGCGATACAAACCAAACAGAGAAACAAATCCCTGGATTCGCTAAGAGTACCAAGCATTTTCCCAGTTCATCGCAGTAAGCCAAATGAACTCCAGCTTGTATGGCTTAATTAACAGTTTTATTTTATAATTAGACCTGCTGTAGCAAGTGATTCCATTAATTTTGATTAGACTGTGAAACACAGTCCAAACAAGTCCCTGTGAAGTGCTTAATAGGTACTAAATAAACATGGACTTCACAGTTCAAAAAGTAAAGCTCAAGAATTCCAGAAACCGGATCTCTAATGACGCAGAGACTGTATATTGGTCTTCATTTCACAAACATTTCGTTAGCAATACAGATAACTATCAAACCTCTTCAGAAACCATAAATACAAGCATGTGTTAACAGAATTCAGCATAAAAATGACACCGTACGCAGCCTCACAGTCTCAGCCCTAAAAACCGATGCATCAGTCAGTCAGAGTGGTGCATGATGTCTCATCACAGACCAAGGACTGCCACTACAGGTGCCCTGAGCAAGCACACCGTTAAAAACTGCCCGAGGGGACCTAAAGCACCTTTGGGACCAAGCATATCGAGAAGTCACCCATGCAAGGGAGCAACGACTGCCACCGATGGTTTGCTCCTGTTTGCCACAGCAGCATCACTGTCCCAGAACTTGAAAGCAGGTGCAGTCCGTATTTTTTGACATGCAGCGGGGATTTTGCAACTCACCTGTTTTGTTAACGTTTGTGTTAGAATTGGGACCAAATACTGTAGTGCTCCCTTCGCATAAAATTTGCTAGTGTGCTCTGGAGGCCTTCCTTGCTCTGCTGCCTAGAAAAAAAAAGGTTACAAAATGATTCTCAGTGGCTGTATAGGCATGAGGCTGAATTATGAACCCCAGTAGATGCCAATTCTCTTTTGCCTGCTTTCCTCTCCTTCCCAACGCAGACTTTAAGTTACCATAACACACAGGAACCTCAAGGACACCCTGCACCAATCCCAGTTAAATGGTCAGTAAGCAAGTTCCATTTGCCATTCTATACACGTATAAAGCCCCTCTTCACATGGTACAAATATAAATCTTTTCAGTTTGCAGTTATGTATAATTAACAAGTGACCCCAACCAGAAGCAGCAAAAGGTCTTCAGCATATAAACTCAACCTCTGTGCTTCTGACTGTCCTTTTATCCTTGCTATCCTTGCTTTTTTGGGCATTCAACATAAATATATATTTAGCTACTTTTAAAGATGGATATGATTCATCTAGAGCCCTTCAAAGTTTAAGCTATTATTGATCTCTACAGCTAATTTATGCAAACAGCATCTGCATGCAGAACAATACCCCAAATACATCTCCAGCCCCATCCATTGTAAGGGATAATGATTCCTTTTATTTCATCCCGTAATTTTATACTTAACTCATAAATAATGTATTATATAGAATGTGATCAATCTTTTTGCGCACTGGGGTAGGACTAACTTGCTCAGGCCTGTAACAGACCTCAAAATCTTACATGTCAGCACAACAGAGTCCACTAGGCCTCCAGGACAGCAAGTAATGCAAGAAATGCTCTCCCTTCAATGGGATACATGTATCTCAACAATTCGAGATGCCATCTTAACGAAGCAACAGCTCAAAAATCTTTGTGATATTGAGAATTTTCTGGTATTATGCTGTGCCTGGTATAAATGCTTAATGCACATTTAGGTTAACCTTACAGGAGTAGCTTGAGTTGACTTTGGAATGCTAAAAAGAAATCAGGTAGCTGTCACATACCATTTGCAGAAAACTAGCACTTGTATGTCACAGTGTGTTCTCATCAAACCTGTCAGAGAATCTTTCTCTCAAGCAGCTTCAATTCCCAGCCAGGCTGGCATTAAGACCATTTTGCTCACTTAAAAAGGCAGTTCATCCTAATCTAATCTAGTAGGCAAAAGGGGTTATATTCAAGCTACACCAAGAACTTCACACGAGGCTACAGAGCTTAGAAAATAACCCAAAGAGTTATTAAAGGGGATTCCAAACGGTGGCCCCCGTGCAACCTTAGCTACAAGCTTCGCATTTACCTCGAATGGCAGAATAAATCAATCATAGCTGAGCCCTGGGTAAGACAGCTCCTAGTACCCAAGCTAGCAGCTAAAAACTAAGCTGGGTGCCACAGCACCGCACGTAACACCCGCGGAGTCGACCAGCCTCGCGGGCTTCATGCAGCCTCAGGTCTCAGCTTCTGTTAGAGACATGCATCACGTCGCATCAGAGTGGTGCATGATGTCTCATCACGGACCCGCGGCCGCCGCGTGAGGGGCTCAGACGGGCTCTCCTACGCTGTCCCACTCGGGAGAACAGGAGGACTTTCAGACGCGGTTCAAAGACACGAGTCCAGCATTCCCAAACGCGATCGCAGGCATTCGCTGCCTTTCAGCGGTCGTTTGCGCGCTCACCTCAGACGCCTCTATAGCCAGGTCCATCTCCTCATCGCAGACATTTGACCAGAACTCTATCCCCTGTAGAGCCACCTCGTCTATGTCGCTTTTCATTGCTTCAATGGTTATCTTTAGAAACATGCAAGAAAGGAGGGGAGAGAAGGACGTTTCAGCAAGTTATTTCTCCTGAAATGTGCGCCCCGACTTTTGGCCAACTGGTACAAGATTTGAGATTGTCTGAAATCAGACGCCACATTAGAGTTACTGTTCTTGAAGACAATCTCCTCATTTAGAAGTTTATCAGCACCTCGGGAGGACGGCAGAGCAAGTCAAGCAATCCGCACTGTCCTGCTTTTAGAGTTTCAAGTCTGAAACACCTGATGCTGGTTTCAGGGATTTTGCTAGGAGAGAGGGATTCACAGCATGCAGTCACAGTCAAAGAAAAGAAAAACAAATCGGGAATGTAGGAAAACTTTTCCTCTTGGATTAGGACAAAGGAGTACAGGAAGATCAGACAACTATGTATGAGAAACCCGAATACTCACAGCAAAAAGCGCAGGACCCATGTATGTCTCCATATACTGATAATAAAGGGACATTATCTTCACCAAATTCTGTAAGGCAGCCACTCGTACCTGGCAGAGTAGAAAATGGATCAAAGATGGGACCTTTCCGAGTGCTATGAAAACCAAGCACAGTTGTAGCCTACCACAGATTAATAACCCGGCCTTTCTGCTGATTTAGTTTACTCCAAAGCCCATAAGGTCTTTCACAACAAGCAACGTAAACCCTCCTAGTAGTTTACTACTTCTAACTTGAAGTATAAGACTCATTTTGCTTGAGTACCTACACGTGCACCCATCATTTAACAGAATGCTGTTTATTTTATGTACCACTTTGCAACTGTTTGTTGATGCTAGAGGTTCTAGCCAGCTTCCCCAGAAAGGTGCAGTGACAAATTACGCATGTAACTTCACTCACCCTTGTATCTGGACACTGCGTTGCTTCACAGACTACTTGCATAATAAAGTGCCTTTCAGACTGGAAGGAGAAAGAAAAGAACATTAGAACTGCCTTACGAAAGCATTAAAGTCCTTGCAAGCCTTCCTATGAGGCTGTATTTTGAGTCTGGGCTAGTACAATCACTCATGCAGCACTTCTGAAGATCGAGGAACAGTACAGGTTACCATTCACTGCAGTATTTTAAATCATTTCTTCCCCAAAACAGGAATCCCAGGCTTCCGCTTTAAAAAGTGCTTAACAGGCTGTCCAAAATAGAAAGGTACAGCAGAACTAAAGACACCAGCTTTTCAGGGGAAGAAGGAAAAAAATCAGGCTGTTTCCTGAACTATTTCAGCAATTGCTTCAAGAAACCTCAAAATTCAGTCAGGACACAGATTTCTTGAGGGGCAGTACCTGGATACTTGCATTTTAGTAGGAAGGAACAGACTTATACCCAGGCTATTCACAGTACTGAAGCCCAACAGAAATACAGTCTGAATGGGTCATGCAATCTCAAATTCTGAGACTCTAGTTGATCCCCATCAACATCCACCAAAGAGTTGACTAGGGAAAGTTTTCATTAAAAGACCTTCTAAGCTGAAGGTTCAATATTAATTCCATCTTCCCCACACTCTCCCTGGTAGAGACCTAGAGGATAGACTTAATCCGAGAAGGAAAGGAAAAATCAATAGATTTCTCTGTTCTGAAGAGACTCTCATTCTGAGGCCCCTATTCTGAAGGCTCTTACAGGCTTTCCTCCCCCAACAATTTTCAGAGGCAAAGTTAAATCTGGATTGCTGCCACACCACTTGAAAGAAAGTGCTGATCCAAGCTTGTACTCTTGGAGCAGTATTATAGAGTAGAGTTTGATTAGGAAGCAGAGCATCTAATAGGCTAAACTCTAAGGTCAGATCAAATTTATCCAAAAGAAGTCAATGATGCTTCCTTTCCATTGATGAATCTCTGAAGATTCCCACAGCGTTTCTGCATTACAACAAGAACATACCGGAATTTACAGAAATGAATCCAAGTCTCAGTTGCAACAGAATTATGCATCAAAATTCAGCGTGGTGCATGATTTCTCATCACAGACCGTGGATTCAGCCCTTGCATTTGAGGCCAAGAATTGTCACCCCCTCACCTCTTTGTCAAAGTTTGCTTTGGTGAATTCCAAAGAGTTCAGGAGTGCATTAGTAGCTGCTAGCTTCACATTGTTGCTGGGCTCTTCCTTTCTCATTCCCTGGATGATGGCTGTCAGGATCTCATTGGATTTGTCCTGAAGCTGCTCTGGATCCTAAAAGAAGTGTTGATAAAGTTATCCGTCAGCTGAACAACCTTCCCCATATTTTAAAGTAACCTCAAAGTTTGATCCTGAAATCTACAGGCAGAAGTTTTAAGACATTAAGGCCAAGAAGCCCTTTGTTCAACGGGAGGACCAGAACGCAAGTACAAGGAATTCATACGCCATTACGTCTTTACAGCTTCTGGGACAGGAAAGAGAAGACTGAACTGAGCACAAATACTCCAGATATTCAAGTCATAAATGCCAAATAAACTCGACTGTTTCAAATAATAGGTCAACAAGCTTCAGACTACTCAACTTCATTCAATTACCACGGTAAAAAACACTGACTGTTTTCTAATTCCTTTACATACTGGGCAGAGGTCTACGCCAGCAGTTGCAGTTGATACCTTTATTGGTAAAGTTGCCAATCTTTTTTAGACATAGAGCAAAAATATATTGCCTGGACCAGCAGCAAGGACAGGTAACTGTTAAGCACTCAAGGCTTAAAGAATAAAGCTGTGGACATAGACTAAAGATTAATTTTTCTTTGTGGTAAATTTAAAGACTGCAAAATCCCCAAATAACTGTATTTACATCAGAACTTATCCAGCAGTAGAGTCTCAAACTACGGTCACGAACTGTGTCACAATGTGACTGACAAACTACAAAAACTCTTAAGAGGGATCTTGGTAACAAAATACCCAACCAGAAGCCAGGGCATCCAAAAATCCAGAGGCACAGGATACATACCACCCAAAGAAACAACAAACACACCCAAGTCTTGCACGGACTTGTAACAAACAATGCTCAACCTGGAGCACTCCCTCCACACAGCTGTAGATTTCCTCTTTTATTTCATTGACCCTCCATGAAGCAACCAACCTTCCCTCGCAGCCTGATGAAAGCACCGAACAGAAGGTTTCTCTTTCTACCTCACTATACCGAGGTTCAACCAGCGATATGCCGCACGTACGTTCTCTAAGGCATTCGGTGGCACCAAAAAAGCAGCAGCTCATTTTGGTTTTCAGTAGTAGGTCAGACAGCGCACGGGGTTTTTGCAAGCAGTTCACATCAGATGCTTGATGCAACACATCGCGATACTGCAAACTATGCTGATAAAACCATGAGACCTTTTGTAGAAGGTGCCTCAAAGAGCGAAATATTCTTGCCTGTGCATCAAAAATTCGTAAATTAAGAATAAAGGGACTCCTCACGCAAGATGAAGGTAGTCGTCAGGTTTCCCCAACACAGAGAGGGATCAAACACTTATCACTCATCTGTCACGTTTTACACAACTGGACGTTCAGCTGAAGTTTTATAACGGCACCCCTACCATCACACAACCGCAGCGACATATAGACTTAAATCTGCACCTTCGGAAAGATGACCTGGATTTGTGCTGCGAAAGCAGGTCAGTCCTTTCAGACACCATCCTTGCGTGTTTCTGCCCATCGCTCTGCCAGCACAGAGACATCCTCCGGACAAGTATTAAAAGACAGCCACAAGGAAGCATTACAGCCTACTAGATACAGAGGTGTGAGAAAGGAAAGGCTGGAAGAGAAAAGGTGCTGGGGACAGGCTGGGCCAGCACTGAAAATATACTCACAATAATACTTAAAATAGTACTTAAAATATACTCACGATATCCTGGCAGATGTATCCAATGGCCTCCAACGTCGACTCTTTCATGTGCTCCGTACTGTGCTGATTTGTAACGTTCGCTACCAACTGGGGAATGAGTTCGGGCCACTGGTTCATGGGGATCTCCGCACACGCGATGCCGGCCACGCACTGAGAGGCCGAGCTGGGCCTGTATGTTTCTGTACCCAACGTCTGCAAAACCTGTGGGAGAGATGGGCGGGCGATGGCTTGATGTCAGTGACCAAAGAGACGGGAGCGGACTTGCCACCAAAGTCGTCGCTTGATGTTATCCCGAACACACCCCTTCCTCAGTACCGCAGTTTGCTTGTTCTGCTTTCTCCCGCTGCAAAGGAGGCCGTGACCACGGACAAATAACGTTTGAAATGAACTTGGCCATGGCTGCCCCTTTCAGGAAGTGAGATACAGCTGCGCGATTACGTGTACTTCTACCACATCCTTTAAATCCCATACACAATGCTATGCACCATAACGCGCAACAATGACTCACTGAACAATTCCTCCCGGCTTGTATTATAAAGCAAAATTGCGAAAGCCAAACAAATTGTGGTTTAAAAATCCCCCCCCAAATACTGGACTGTTTTATGCCAAGATAATCTGAATAGGACTGAATAATTTTCTTTTGTTTTAATTGCAATCAATCAGAAGAATGATTTTTTTTTGTGTACTTCCATAACTATTTCTTAATAAAATGAAGGGGTGTGCGTTTGTTTCAGCACTTCCAGTTATAAGTCTTCATTTTCCATATATCCACTTCAGAAATACTGTATTTCTAATGATACTTGGTGGAAAACAGCAATAAACTGGTTTTGTAAGCTTCAGGACAGAACAATATGACAGCTCCTGTTAACAGCGTAAGTTCCCCTTTCGCTATCATCAATGTAAATAAAAGACTAAAGTTGTATCATCACCACTCGCCCAACCTTATTCTGCTATATAGGGATTCTATTAACACAAAGCCATTACATAAAGCGTATGGCAAACTTGGATCAATTAGGAAATGCTGCATACATCCCTGTACGCCTTCGCTCCCGTTAGCCAAAAACCACTAAGCCACCAGTCCTGCCATTGCAAGTCCTGAACTTTAACTATCAAAGAAGAAAGGAGTCCTCAGGCAAATTCACCAACTGTGGGAAAATTCACTATAACTTCCTATTTGAAACTTGCAAGTTTTTGACCATATTCCACTCTTAAAATTTGCTAGGCCTCGTGTAAACACGTGTGTTCAGACACAGAGTATGCTTCCAAGACGTCGATGTGGATTGTAAAACAGTTGAGGAAGCTGTTCAAGTACCAGAAGCAGCAAACATCAACCCAGTTGCAATCACCCGGTGGGGAAGCCATGCCCATTAGCTCCCACAATCATACAAGATTATTCAGAGGCTCCTCGTAAAAGTATTTACAGGTGTGAATTTAAAAGCAGCAGCCTGCTGTTTTATTTTAAAAAAACAAACCTGTTTGGCTTTTTACCCTAATAATTCCACAGATTAAACATGCTACAAGCAACAAAGTGCCCAAACAAGTGCAGATGGCATTGCTTGTCTCAGGAGAGGGAGCAGCCAGCCAACGGAGGACTCCTCGGGTGGAAAAGGACGGACAAGACATTCATCGCTCATCCCGCCCCGCGAGAAAACAACAGGCGGAGAACCAAAAGTCACAAAACTTACGTAGTTCTTGACTTCCCTGCGGGCGTTGGCGTCGATGGCGAGCCATCTCTGTTGGTACTGGGCCTTAATGTCGGGGTCCTTGGACGTCAGGGAGTTCTTGATCTGCAAGCCGGCCGCCACGCGGGCAACTTGGCTGTTGCCGGGGTTTGCCAGCACTCTGGACAGTTCCACCAGGAAGGTTGGCTGGGGAGAGAGGAGGGCTCAGCACCCGCGCCTGCCTGCGCCTGCCCCTGCCCGCACCTCCCCGCTAACAGGGGAGAAAAATCCCTGTCCACCCAGCAAAACGAGACCACGACTCATTGAAGCTCCTTCTCTACTGGGCCAACAGCAAACCGCCACCACCGCGCAACGACGGCGGCTCTGTCCCAAGATTACGGGTGTTAAGCTTCTAATGAGAACCGCTGGAAAGCGACGTAAGTAGGCATTGACTTGGCTGGATTTTTTTCAGCTTACTTGGGAGACTGTTACCTTCCGTGCTCCTGCCTGCTTTAAGTATTCCTTTAAATAAACTACTCCGGTTGTATGCCAAGATATGTATTTTCTGGATGGATATCAAACATGGCGAAGAGTAACTCTCTGCTACTTATTTCCTTGCTTCAAGGCAAACACCCAAACTATAATCTAACACAGGAATTGTTAAAATGTGAAATCAGACGCTCCTCTGGTGCATTACAAATAGGTTTGTAAGATTACAACCTTGCTTCTCTGCAATCAAAGGTACACAGACATATATAAAGATTCCCCCCCCCAAAAAGCACGTACATGTGGATAAAAATACCTGACATTCGTGCCACTTGCTTTTGGTGAGAGCTAGTGAGAAATGCCTCCGCATTTAAATCCTTTCCTGATTTGACAGCTTTACATTTCAGAGACTTCCGCTGTGTACAAGCTACAGCTAAAGTTTCAGCAGCGAAGCTTTTTCATTTCGCTGGCCCTACAAAGCATTTTGCCTACTAAGAAAAACTTTCTAGGAAATAGTGGAAACAGCTGCGCCATTTTCAAAACCGTTTCGCATCAAGCGGGAACATGGTTTTCCTGAAAACGTCTATCATACAGTTATACGTAACCCGTTCCTATCGTCTCTGTAACAGAACTTAAGGTACACACAAAGATTTTAGGGCACCAAAAAGCCCTCTTCAAAACTAACTTGACTTTCCAAAGTACAAGAGAAACATAGAACAAGTCCAGTATCTTGGACTCCACATTTTCAATGACCAAGCTCAGCTCTTCAAAAAATAAATTTCAGTTGCGCTATCCAGTACTCTTCAACATTCCAATTGCAGAATTTGGAAACTAAGACGTGGGACAACTTAAACTGATGGGTGTAAGCCATTAGAGATACTCTGAAGTTTTAATGCAGTGGACAAAACCCCTACAAATATACCACTCTAAACCACTTCCCAATCATCAAGATTGCTCACATTTTATACGCTGATTTTATTAAAAGTGAGGAACCCTTCAAAAAAAGTTCACAGGACAAAATCAAAGTGTTGCTGCCACCTTTGAGAAGAAAACTGTACTAAAATTCAAAGGTGAAGAAGCATCCTTGGATTTCTCACTCATAAATTAGCAAAAATAACTTGTCTTTTCATGGAGCTTTAAGAATAATTCTAGCTAAAAATGAGAAGCATTACATTAAGTGTTCCAGACTTGAGACTCAAAGCAAATGCAGATGCATACGACCTCAGCTCTCACACCTACAGAAGTGTCAATGAAAATCTCAGAAAAGGGTCTAAATTAACTATGGGGAGGAGGAGGGGATGAGGAAGAACAATCCGCTCTGCGGGTGCATCTCCGTTAACTAACTGGGAGATCAATTCCAGCTCTGGGTGCTCGGCTGTGGCCCCTCTCACTCGATCCCATGTCTCCTACCCCTTCCCTCTCCCCGGGCCGGCCGGAGCTCTCCCCACCACCCACACACCACGTACTGGGATGGGAACAGCCCTCAACCCCACATCCTCTCGCTCCCGCCTCATCCTCCTGCGAAGCCAAGCCATCAGCTGCTCTGGCAGCCTACGCGGAGCTCCTCAACCCCTGCCCCTTCCACAGCTGGACCGTTCCACGGCCCTATCCCACACCAGGGCACAAATTTTAGCCCCAGCATAAGCTCTGCTGCCTCTGCTTGCTGCCCTGCCCTGGCTCTCACGAGGGAGCAAGTATAAACAAAACCTTGAAAATTTGGTGTACCCCTCAGCTGTTTTAAAAGCCTGAAACCCAGGATCGCCAGCAGCTCAAGTACATGGCCCTGAAATACTTCATGTAACACAGCCCAGGAAGCTTCAGTCTAACGGGGGGGATCCTAAGACTTAACAAACAGTAATCCAGAGAATTTTGACTCAAAACCAACTTTTAGTGCAAAGGCTACGCCAATTCTGATTCTGAGGGGTGCTTCATACACCTTAAAATGGAGCAACAGAAATAAAGACTCTGTGACTTTCCCACTTTACACCAGTGGAAACCAGTGTATGTAATCACTTAAAAAACGAAGGATGCCAGTTTTGCTGGTGGTAAGGCGTGTGTGACAGCTACACCACCGAAAGGGCAGGAGCCAGCACCCCCCGCAGCACCAGCCGCCCTCCGGGAGAGCCCGGTGCCGCCGCCAACCCTTCCCCGCCGCCGAGCAGCTGCAGCACCGCACCTTGACTAAGCAAAAATCCTGCTCCGCCGCCCGCCAGTCCAACTTCCCGCGTTCCGGCACGGGGACGAGACGTGGGGCAGGGGTTTTCTCCCCCCCCCCCCTTTTTTTTTACTCCCCTTTTTTTATTCTTTTTATTTTCTTTTTAAGAAGGCCACAGGGAGACCCCCAGCCCCGGGCGCCCGGCGGAGCTCCCCTCCCTTCCCCCAGGGGGAAGCCACAAGCCCCTGACCTCCCCTGACCCCCCCCTCCCCAGGCCAGCGGGGCTCCGGCGCTCCCGCCCCGCCGCCACCCGCCTGCGCGGAGGCTCCGAGGCCGGTGCCGGGGATCCCGGCCGCCGGCGGGGCGGGGAGGGCGGCGGGGCCGGGCGGCGCCCGGGGCAGCGATGGCCGCGGCCGCACATGGCCCGCGGCCGCTCCCGCAGCCGGCGCGGCCCCCTCGCCCGGCGCCGCGTTCCTATTGGCTGGTGGGGGCAGAGGACGCGCTGCTATTGGCTGGGCGCGGCGGCCGGGCGCGGGCAGGGTAGGCTGCGCTCCATGGCGGTTCGGCCTGGACGGGCGGGGCGGGGGGGGGGGGGAGGGGAGCGCCCGCCGCCGGCCCCGGCCCCGCCGCCCCCGATCCGGTCCCCGCCGCCCCCCGGGCGCTCACCAGGTTCTCGATGGCCGCCTGCTCCAGGAACTTCTGCGCCGCCTCGAGCTCGGAGCGGTCTGCGGAGGGAGGGAAACCGGGGGGGGGGGGGGGAAGGGAAACCGGCGTCAGTCAGCGGGAGCGCGGGGCCCAACCGCCCGGCCCTCAGGCGCCGCCGGACGCCGCGGCCGAGCCCCCCACCGCCCCGCTTCCCCACACCGCGGCCTTCCCCGCCGCCGCCCACGCCCCTCCCGGGGCCGGGGCCGCCGCCTCGGCCGCCCCAGGGGTGCGCGGCCCCCGCCCCGCCCCGCCGGGCCTACCCGCCGCCCTCCCTCAGGCCGCCGCCGCGCCGCCCGCGCCCCTACCCGGCGAGACCGTCTTCTCCAGGATGGTGATGAGCTCCATGGCGGCGGCGTGGCGGCTCCGGCGCCGGCGGGAGGGGAGGAGGGAAGGGGGGGGGGGGAAGCGGGGCGGGCCGGGGCCGGAGGAGGGGAGGGAGGGGAAGGGAAGAAAGACGGAGCCTGCCCCGCGGACGCGGCCGAGGCAGGGGTCCGGCGCGGGGGCCTGGCAGGGCGGGGGCAGCGGGCGGCGGCGGCTCCTGCTGCTGCGGGCGGCGGAGGGAGAAAAGGGCCGCGCGAGCGGGGAGGGCGCGCGCGCGCACACCGAGCGGGGCGGGCGGCGGAGGGATACCAGCCGCGGCCCGCCGCCCCGCTCCGCCGCGCTCATTGGTCGCCGGCCGCCGGCGGCGCGCGTTCCTATTGGAGGAGGCGAGAGGGGCGAGGCCATTGGCGGGCAGCGGGGAGGAAGGGAAGGGGCGGGGCTTCCGGCGGCGCGCGCGCTGATTGGGCGGTGCCGGGAAGGGCGCCCCGGCCGCGCGGGGGGGAGGCGGGCACGTGGGGGCCGCGCGGCGGGCACCGGTACCGGTTCCCAGCGCCGCCCGGCCCGGGGCGGCTCCGCCCCGCAGCAGCCGCGGGGAGCCGCCTCCTGCGCCCCCGGAACCGGCCCGGGGGGAGCCACGTGCTGGGCCCCGACCGGGAACCGGAGCCCCGGGGAAGGGAACCGGGCTTGGCGTCGCTGCCGCCCCCGCGGAAACCGCCGCGAGTTTAACGCTGCACCGTGTAAAGGAGGGGGGACGGCACGGCTGCCCCGCCGCGGCCCCGCAGAGCCGGCTCGGTGCCGGTAACCGCGGCTGAACGCTGCAGGGCGGGGAGGAGGCAGAGCCCTACAGCACCGCTGCCGAGGGCACCGGCCCCGGGAGGCTGCGGCAGGACGGCACCGGCGCCCCTCGTTCGGCCTCCCCACGGGGCTCCCTCTGCACCCCGGTCTGGCCCGACCGGGGCAGGGAGGGTGGGTGCTGGGGGGGGGGGGAAGGCAAGGTGAATGGCTGAAAAGTGGGAGAGCGGGGCAAAGGCGTCGCTGATTAATTAGAGGCAGGTACGGGCAGCCTCCGCGGCTCGCGGGGCTCAATTAGGAACAGAATCGGGCTGCGTGCGGGACTAAACACAAGGGGCAGAGGGAGAAGGGACCATTCCCGGGGCACCCAGCCCCGCGGGCAGGAGGCCGAGGAGCAGGGATGAGCCCTGCTGCCGTGGGAGAGCCAAGCTCGGCTCCAGCCAGGCCTTCGGCTCTGCCATTCCCCAGAGTCTTTGATTAATCATTCTTTGCTTGGAATAGATTTCAGTTTCCTGGGAAAGGGATGTGCTCCAGAAATGGGATCTGATCGAATGCAGCCGTCTCCGAGCGGGTGAATGAGGGGGAGAGGGGAAGCTAGGCTGGCCGCAGCAGGGGAAAGCTCTTGAGTTACGAATAGTTGGGAATAGTTGGCATCGTCAGCGTGACGGACTGTCCTGACAGTCCCGTTCCTGCCCCGCGCAGCATACAGGGAGTCAGTCCTGCAGCTAAGGGCACGCCTTCGTTTCAGCTGCAAACAACTGCATGTATCAACCAGCTGCAAGAACGGTGCACAGCAGCACCTTCTCGGCTTCGGCTACCCCCTGACCTTCTCGAGCCCAGGAGACGCAGAGGTGGGGCAGCTTCCAGAGGCCAGCACCGCCACTGCCGCTTCCTCCCTGGGCTGCGGTCCCAGGCAGGCTTCTCTTCAAAGTGGAAAACGGGGAAAAACCAGCCTAACTCATCCTTGATGTCTCCAGGCCTTCCCATCCCATACTACTACTGTTTTTCCCTCCCCGCACAAGCTGTTGCCCAAGGAAAAGCCTTACGCTGTAGAGCAAAGCAAGCGCTGGCCACTGAGGACCGGTCTTATTCATTGCTGAGGAAGTGGACTCGTACCCGCAGCTGTGCGACACAAAAATTCATCATTCCCCTGAAGAAATTCAGGTTACAGGGACAGAGCAGTACTCTGGGGCTCAGGAGGCCTAGATACCGTCCCTACCTTTGCCAGCGGCCTGCAGGAGAACCTCAGAAAACTTCCCTTGTCTACCTATGCCTTGAGTCAATTTTAAAATGGGGACAAATCCATATCAGCTTCTTTCGTAAAGTGCTTTGAGAGCTCTGGATGAGGAGTACTCAGTATCACGCTGGCAGGTTTGATGCAGTTACAAGCAGGGCTAAAATATGTCCAGACATCGGGATTTGAATTCTGTTTGTCCTGCTGCCATCATCTTGTTGCACGTTATTACGGTGTCTTGCCTGCATTTGTCTCAGCCACTCCAGCTGGAAAAAACAAAGCCAAGACTAACCTCTGGAAGGTGGACAGGGACCACATTCACTGGCGACTGCAAAGCTTTGAGATCTCCAAGATAAGACAACGAGGGAGCGTGGGATGCAGAGGCACGGGCAGCGCGACCACGGCACGCGGTGCTGGCAGGAGAGAGGGGTGCTGCTCCCTGGTAAACCTGCACCAGCGGAGGAGTCCGGATGGGCAGAGTTGTAAACCGTTCACATCATTGACTCGTTTAAGACCAATTACTATTTACAGCTTGACTCACGGAACAGAACGGACACGTTATTCAGCCTGAAGGAATGGAGTTCACTTCGCGTACAGCCCTTCGCCGCTCTGTAGTACGCCTCTGCTAGCAGATCAAAGTCAACTCGCTGAGCAGCATTTGGGTTGAAAGCGGGTGAAATTCACTCTCTTGTAGCTATTCCCCAGAGGGGAGGAGGGACAAGACAGGGACGGAGGAGCCTCACACAGCTGCAGCTTGCTGCCGGGGTTAGCTGAACGCTGTCCTGCTCCTACATGCTTCTCTGTTCCCCTCCCCACCCCTAAGCTCTGCGACACAGCCCAGAAGCGCACGGTGCTTCAGCAAGCGCCGTTTCCCTGATCGCTACAACCCTTCCGTGCTGCTGACCAGGATGACTTTCCCTAGGGGACTGCTCCAGTAGCAAAGCCAGGCAGAGAGAGAAAGATTAAAGAATTTTGTACAAATCTGGCCTCGGTACCAATGAAAACCCAGTGTAAAATCAGGATAAGTGAGGCTGCGGAGTCAGCTCCCCCCGGTAGTGATGGGGCTGGAGCTGTAAACTCGAGCTAGATGCACTGTTTTTCTCCTCATTGCCATAAATGGCATACTCAGCATTCACATTACAGAGGCTTATATCATCTCCCGCTTTCATAAACTGACTACAGAAACTGGGCGAGAAATGCTGAAAAGTTGCCGACCTTTGGAACAACCCTAGAGACAGTCGGGGTACTGGGGGTTGCGTCGGGAAGTGAAACGGTTAGAACAAGAACTAGGTGACCAGGTTCCCCTGCCCAAGTCTATTGAGGGTGCTCAGTACCTTCAGGTTTCTCAGAAAATCCTACATAAATTCCAAGGGACGGGAACTATCTGTGATTTTGTCTATATCCAGAGCTTGGAGTTCAGTGGAAACCTCTAAAAAACCACCATAAATCAAGCAGAGTTTAGATGACGCCAGGTTTAAGATGTTAACACAGGAATCCAGAACAAGATTATTTACACAAACGAGCACGTGCACTGAAAGGACAACGCATGCACCAGGTGCGGCCCTTCCTCCGTAGGAAGCAAAATGTTAAAGGCTGCTTAACACTCAACATTTCTCTAACGCTGAATTGCAGCAATTTGGTGAGTTTCTGTGCGCTGTCTCACCTTGCTGGAGCAGCCCGAAGGCTGACTTACGTGCTGCACAGGGAGGAGGCATTTTCCTAACAGTCAGGTGATGAAATCCAGTTTTGAAAAAAAAAAAAAAACAAACCTGGATGAAATCCAGCTAGCAAAGATGACTTAAGTTACACGGGGCTGAGCAGAGGCACTCACCTGGTCTTCCTTCCTTAGAGGGAATGATTTCCAAGCACTTTGGTTATGTTCAGCCTTAAAATAACCTCACTTTTCTTTCCTGGTTTGAGTCCCTGTAAGAGAAAAGTTAATGAGTCCACAATATCAACCCAGTGAAAAAGATTACACTGGAGAGCACAGCACGCTGTCCTCTTTGGCTCTGAGGTTTGGCACATGTATTTTCCCCCACAGGTTTTCACTTGAACATGAATAATTTTAACCTCACACCACAAATTTAGGGCAGCAAATTGAGTCTCCTGTAATAAAAAGAAAGTCTGGAAGAGCCCAAGTAGAGGTCGCTGAGCCAGCTGCTGCTCAGCCGGAGTTTTGATCGCTTGTTGCTGCTTGGTCCTGCCTTCGCTGGGGTGGAAGGATGCTCATCTTGACGTGGTCACTGAAGGAGAAGCCACGCGTGATCCTCCGTCGCTACCCAGAGTCCGCCCGGCACTGGAAGAGGGCTTCACTCAGGCTGGTATCAATCCTGTGGCTGCCGTGAGCCTTGTTCTGATCCCGGTGCCCAGACTCATTTATCCATCGCCCGTCACAGAGCACTCGTACAGGTGTTCTGCGTGGGCTAAGGTACCTGTAACAGAGCATGGGTGTGAAGTCTCTGAAACACAGTGACAGAAGTGCTAATCGCAGGGACAGTCGGTGGATAACACCGAGACCTCGCTGCATCTCGTGACCCTGTACAGAAACAAGGAGGTACGTGTTAGAGAAGGACCTGGGAAGTCAAGTTTAGGGTTTTGCTGGTTTTTTGATTGTTTCTCAAAGGGTTCACAAGCTTTTTTTTTTGCTGTACACCATTTAATTTCACTGTAATTTAAAATATGGAGCATACTCTTAACACGACTATGTTTGGGAAAAGAGCCTGGCATTCGCGGAAGCAAATAACATGTCTTTCCAGAGGCTGCAGTTCCACTCATGCTAGAGAAAATTTTGGTCCGAAATCTGGGTATTTTTGGAGAGTAAACCAGATTCCGAAACTTTCTTTCCCCAGCTAATTCCACATCCGCCTGGCAAGCTTGTGCCTTTTTCCCGACAGATAAAATATTATTCTATCCCCTGTGTAAGAGTCTTGCAAATATGAAAGCCATGACTATATATAGGAATGTATATTTTTGTTATTGCAAAACTCGCCTTTTCCAAATTGCTTTGGAGAGTTCACACCTGCGATTATTATTATTTTTTAAGTGGAGGGGACGCTTTCTGAGCAAACCTGGCTGTGTCAGCGGCAGGACTGGATCTGCGTCAGCCACGGCAGGGCAGGAGGCCACCAGTCCTCCACCCACCGTAAGCATTCCTAAAACCAATTCAAAAAAACTCCATTTCCAGCTTATTTGAGGCTCAGCATTTCGGTGTCACAGGGCCAAACGCAGTGCAGGTGCCTGACCATTTCATACTGGCTCAGTATCAAACTGGCTTCATATCAGCTTCCAGTCGCAACCAACACCGGCTAGATTTCAACTACTTTCATTATTTTTACTGCCCCGGCTAAGAAAAGCGAACAAAGGAACACGTTGAGATTGCCTTAAAACTCAGATTCAATTATTTAAAGCTGATAGGGCAGAAAAAGAGGACACATCTCAAACTGAAGATCATCTAACCATGACCAATGCAAGATGATTAGGGAGAGAATTTAAAAAAAAGGACAGGTGAAAAATGAACTATTCCCCAACCATGCCCCCCTCCTCCAAGCCCCCAACAATCTGCAGCATGGAGTTGTTTCAGAAATTATTTTAAAATATGAATGAACTCTTTAATCTCAAGGCTAAAAGAACATTGCACAAATCACTCGCATATCCTCTGGTCAAGATCAAGTAATTTAGGTTGCTTTGATACATTTTTCTTCATAACCCGCTGCCTCAGCTCACAGGTGAGCGGGAACTTACAGCCCTGCAGTCAGGGCAGCAGCCGTCCCAAGCCTGATCACCTGAAATTCCAGCGAGCAGCTTTGGCACAGCAGTACGACAGCTCGCTAGGCAAAAGCCTGACTTGCAACCTGGCTGTATCACCCCATGCTTTATCAGACCGATGCTCCACCTTCGCAGGAATCAAGCTCCGACTTCTTTAAAGGGGCATCTTTATGGCAAGGCAGTACCTTGGACGCGGCATGGCTGACCCCTCTGCCACAGACACCAAAAGCGAGGTCTGCAAGATGTACTGTTTCCATAACTTTACCTGAAACCGCGAAGAACAAGAGAAGGGCAAGGTAACAGCAACGCAGGCCGTTTATTTTGGAACGACTCTGCTGCCTCCTAGGCAGGGGGGTGCTCACTAAAGAAAGCTTTTTGGGGTTTTGTGGGAGGGGGGATAGGGAGGCAAACAGACGGCAAAAGGACAAAGTTACTTGTAAATGCCAAGATTAAAGGCAGGTACTAGCGCTGTATCAAAAAAGTAAGTTAAAGGAGCAATAAATCATGGAATACCTCAAGTTGGAAGGGACCCATAAGGATCGAGTCCAGCTCCCTGCTCCTCGCAGGACTACCTGAAACTAAACCATGACTAAGAGCATCGTCCAGACGCTCCTTGAACGCTGCCAGGCTCGGTGCCGTGACCGCTTCCCCGGGGAGCCCGTTCCAGTGACCGACCACCCTCGCAGTGAAGCGCTGGGTGTGTGCAGTAAGTTTAATCGTTAAGAAAACCTTTCTGTTGCAGACATTGAAGGAGATTTTCACCCCCATGTTTTTGTGAGCAAGAATCAATGCAGATTTTTATCATCTCTCAATCAGCAGGACTCATCCAGGCAGGACTATCTGACAGTGATAAGAGACATGGAGGCGAACTCCTCCTACTGCTGCTGGGAAAACCTGTATTGCTTTTATTTCCTTTATAAGCCTGTACTAGGAGTAAAGGACCCCACTATTACCTACGTAGTTTAGGTCTTTATCTAAGATTTGACACAGAAACCAATGAAACTGCCCAAGAGGAAAGAAAGAATACACCAAGGTTTCTTCAAACGTGTTTAGCTTGAATAGATACAGCGGAGTCCTTGTTAAGAGCTACCTTCTGTATCATTTAGGTGTCCCTGATGGGTGCTGGGACACCGCACCCTCAACAGCCCTAGCGAATACGCTCAATTCTCACGGGCAATATCCTCACTAACCATCACGTCAGCCCCATTTCATCTCTTCCCTCACCCACAATAACTCTTGCTGTTCTTGTCCTGACCGTCTCCTGAGCATCACTTTGTCTCCAATGGAAAAAAAAAGATTTCATATTAAGTGGACAAATCCCAAACTTACTTTCACGAAGAATTAAAATCGACTTTCTTTGCATGCAGAAGCGATTAGGACTAGTCAGTCTGCTGAAACTATTCAGTTTGCTCGCTGACCACAAGCTTGTTATTTTTGTCACTCTCCTTCAACTGCTTGCATGTCATTTGCATTGTTTAAAGTCAAAACAAGATCACCTCAACTTGCAGCTACAGTACTCATTTCATACATCACCAGTCATGCTGGAATCACAACTTTGCATGTTATTTTGTCAATGTGCAAGAAGCAGAAGAGAAACCAGCTTACTCTTCTGAAATTACATTGGCTCTGCAGTGCTGACAGCAGGAAAAAAACATCGGTCAAGTTAACAGATATGACTCAGGACAAAGAGAATTCCTGTTTCAGTCCTGTTTCTGGCCGTGGAGCCACACTAGCCCTAGGATACCAACCAGTGCGGTACCGTTCAAGAGCACCGCAGCTCCGCTAGCTATAAACTTGCCCGTTTCTGGTGCGTATCCCTGCCCCGGCTCCTCGCGGTTGGCATCAGCAGCATTTGCACAATACTGTTCCCTCTTGCAGAGTCCCTCAGCTTTTCAGGTGTTTAATCGAAATTTGCTTATTCACAATTATTTTCCCTTTCCTTTACCTTCCAAATTCTGTCCTGGTTAATTCTTTAGTGCTTGACTCCAATCTTTATTCAGATTACACAAGATCTACTTACGATCGGTACGGTATGTGCTCATTCAGCTGCCCTAAGACCTAGCACTGACAGCAGAAGAGGAGAAGGCTGACAACACGGGTTTCCGTGGGGCTGTTAAAGACACCATCGACACGTGACCTCCGCTGCTCCCTCGGAGGTTTAGGTCCTTTGAAAGCAGCAACGCTCTTTCAGGCTTCAAACAGAACACAAGATCAGGACGTGAATTTCACATTGACATTTTTATTAACGCCAACTGTTTTAATTGTTTTTTTTTTTAAACAATAGCACAAAAATGTTTCAGGGAAGCAGTCTGACAGTTAGTCTGATGACCTTCTGAAATACAGTTAAGCCACACCAAATATGAATTCCTGTTAAAGGAAAAAAAAAAAAATATGGAACTCCAACCTTTGTATTAGAGGGTGTTGTGTCTGGTTAGTAGACCACGCTGTTTGTGAAGTAAATGATGGCACACAGCTTAGACTTCATCATCACGCCAGTCATCACTAATTTAAGGCTTCTGAATCAAATTACCATCAACATCACAGAAAGGAACGAAAAGCTAGTGTTGCTACGGCCATGAGGAGATTGAACAAGCTGGATCTTTTAGACAAGTAACGGTGTCTTGAATGGAAGAGACCTGCCCTAACAGCAGCCAGGAGAACCAGTCACACGGTAGTTATCTCCTCATTTGCATGCATTTTGAGGGTGCAATTTAGTAAAGAAAAAAAAAATAAATCGCATGAATCTTTCTCTTATTTAATGTGGCTATGAAAGATGTTTCCTTACAATTCCATTATCTCTAAGAAGGACATCAGCAAGTGGAACCAAGGAGAAAAACCAAAGAGCAACAGAACATTTTTCTTTTTGCTGAGAGGTAACACAAAAGGGAGGGAACCTACTATCCTTGGATTTGGGGGGGGTTGCAGGAACATCTCCCCAAAACCTTGCACTTAGAATGATGCACAGACTCTATGTTATACCAGCTACCTGCCTTTCCGAGTGACCTGTTCCACACAACGCTCGTTCTTGCCCCAGACTCGCCACAAAATACCACTGACCTAGAAACCACTGGTTTCCTTTTTTTGGGGAGGGTTGGGGGAGGGTGTAAAAAACAGAACATCTGTCAATAAGAGTGTCAGGAAGGGGGTGTTAAATATTTTAACCACTGACAAGGCTTGAGGAAGTTTCACAGTTTTGTTATGCTCTATTTTATTACTATCATATTTACAGATTTTTCTCTCTCTCTTTTTTTTTTTTGCTGAATTGCTGATAATTTTAATAGAATTTAAATCTGGAGTGTGAGCAGGAACCAGTTAACTACATTCATTGTCCAATCCCCATTGGTTTGAGAAAAAGACTCCAAATTCTTGGCATATGAATCAGCTGTTGGGTAGCTCCTCCCTCTCCCCATGAGGCGGCAGCAGGACTGCAGCAGTGGCATGCACAGATTCACACCATGGCTGGTGGGGCCTTGCGCTGCAGAAAATATTGGTGGATGTTCTCGGCGTCCCGCTTCAGCCAAGCTGCATTCAGCAGAATATTTTCACAGCACTGCTGGACAGTGCGTTCTGCCGATGGAGCTGGGTGACTCTCAAAGAAGGCCTGTATAAAAAGCAGATAACCATCCATAAGGGTATAAACAGGCATAGACAAGATTATATTTTTAAGTTGCCAAATTCCCTAGGTTATATAGAAATGCTTTTGTGAATTATGTTCCTTGTCTGGCTACATTTCACGCTATCTGCTCCCACCAGCACCACAGACTCTGAAAAACATGCAGGGTGCTTGCCGAGTTTGCAAGACGTGCAATCCCAAGTACAGAGTGGGAACAGCAAAATGCCGCCGTTTCTCTGCTAAAGGAAAGCCACAGCAGCATTTCTACAAACTAGCCCAAACGCTGCCTCCTGTCCTGTCTTGCCCTTGCTGCCAGGGACAGCAAGCGGCACTTGAAGCGATGAATTCGGTCTCATTGGGAGGCAAGAAATGAGCAGCAAATCAAGTGTGTATTTCTGGATACTTGGAAGAAGACACTAACGGAAGCCTAATGCCATTTTGCAAAAGCATTTGTCTAGGTATCAGATTTCTTAGCATTCTACCTAGGCCTCTTTCCAAGCTGCATAACGACCTCCAAGCACAGCAGCACTCAAGAGTTTTGCTTAATATTCTCACATTTCTTCCTCCAGAATCAACAATATCGATCCGCTGCAAATAGCTGAAGAAACTGCACCAGAGGCAGCTGTGACTTTGCACTTTACAATTGGTTAAAGGGTAGAATAAGCTGGCGTAGCCGGGAGTCATCCCCCATCGTCGCACAAGCAGGCTTTTCCCAGTATCTGGCAGATCACCTCGCACTAACGTGCGCTACAAGGTGACACCGAGACTCAGACACGTTAAGTGCTCCAGCTAAAAGCTAGGTGTGCCGTCTCAGGAAGTTCTCTCGGGAAGTAGTTATGATTTAGTTATGGATGATTGTTCTGGTAAATGTTTTGGAAAGTGTTCCTTAAGAGAAAAATTAACTATAGTGCAAGATTTCTCTGTAAAATCACTTATGCTACTAAATCTTTTCTAAGAAGAGATCACTAGATGATAAAAAAAGATAGACGGAGCTCATGGCTCAGCATATCTTTGAAATAAGAATTCCTCCTGAGCGTTTTCCTAACAGGAAAGTGATAATTAAGGGCCATATTTTTAAGTTTCTTCTTCCAAGAAGGAGTCCCTGTAAAAGTGCGGGCAAAGAGTAAATAATAAAACCTACACATATTTTTAAACTGCTACTTTGCTGGTATTATCTTTAAAGGTTGTCTTTTGGGGCATCTCAAAACCACTGTCACAAACTGTGCTGGATTGTTTATATAAAGTTTAAAGCGTGAAGCTAATGAAATAGAAGTCATTAGAAGTTGGACATGACTTTGTGAAACTGCTAATTTAAGAGATTTCAATAAAATAACTCAACCTAAAGCAGTGCAATTCAGGGACGAGGCAACAGTCAAAGTAGTCAGAGGCAGAGCCACAGTTCAAAACCAAAAACCGCTTAGAAATTCATGGCTCTTCCAGCAGGTGCCTACAGTCTGGAGCACGCAATGTTTGTCACCGATGAAGTTAATCACTTCTTTAATTAAAATTTCTTACCTTAACTTCTGCAGCCATTTTATCATTTGCAAATCCATCCACTGTTAGCTGAAGGAAAAAAAATATTAACCGAGGGTAAGCATTTAGCATTTCAGATCTAACAGTCTAGTTTTAGTCATGTATGTGCACAGGACTTTTCTCACAGCTGCGCATACCTTTATTAGTCTGGATATTAAGAATCCACCTTGGTATCGATTATAAAGTTCCTCCCAGTTGTCCCTTACAAATTTCCAAGCAGCTTTCCTCCCCTGCTTGCTGCCTCCAGCTACTCCGCCAATAACAGATACAGTGTCCTGGGGACGTACCTCTTCCTGCAGATGAAAAGGTAGACAAGCACTCAAGACTGTTTCAACAAATACAGCATGTTGGCTTTATGCATTTCTACGCTGAATCTGTCAGCCATAGCTTTTTTCTCCCCCCCAGAAACTTTAAGATACGACTCAAAGATTTAATCGTTAAGACTATTCCTCCTATTCTAGCGTGTTATACGCGCACAGGGCTCTATCACCAAGTGCTCTGAACACGCTTGTCATTCTCACGAGGTAAGGAAGCGGCAGCTTTTCCAATAACTTACTGAAAGTGCAAAGGTGAGAACTTTTTGAATCAGTTCTGGTTGAGAGATGGCTCCAAGAACTCGTTCAATTCGGTTCTTCTCCTCCTGCATGTCTGCTTGCTTGTGAAGCTTCAAAGCCAAAGTGAATAATATTAGCGCAGGGTATTAAATGCTGACTTCTTACCTAGCATTACTGAACTTGCTGTATACGCTAGAGCTGCTAGATTAGCCTTCAAGCCTAACATGTGACAAATTGAACTTGTTCATGAATCATCCTGCACCTGTCCACATTACGGACCTCATTACACGTACATCAGCACAAAGTACCATTAGTAATAAACTGATCTTCATCACTGTTTATAGAAGGTCAAGTAGGACCGTGCCTCCCAGCAATGAAAAATAATCCTAAAATGAGACATGCAGCAATCCACTAGGTGGCAATTTCACACTACACATGGCCCAAGGAACACCATAATTAAGCCTTAGCGTTCACATCATCCATAAAACATCGGATTGAGCCTGTGTGCAGATAAACTACATCTTAGAGGAACTTGTAGGGTGGAATATTTAGCTTTTCATTGCATAAGCTGGCAGTGTTAACAACAGAGCGTGCACTCACCTTCAGCATAGTGTCTAAAGTAGTACTATCTCCATGCTTCAAAATAGTTACATATACCTAAGATAGAGCATAAACAAGGAAGGTCCTTCAAAAACCACACTTTTAGAAACGCAACAATCAATTTCTACATATTTGGGTTAGATTTCAGACAAGTGAACAGATCTGGAAGATACCGGCACTGATCCCTTCTATGTTTTAAGACTGGATTTTAAAGATGCATCAACTCCGCTACCTCTTCCTCAGTTTCAGCATAATTTTGGGAATTTCAACCACAGCAAAACACCAGAACAAGAAATCTTTGTACCACACAACACCTAGCTAGTAAGTAGTTCACATGCGCTCAATCCATATCCACCGCAGTTAAGACTTTGTGCTCTGCAGGGCCAAGCTGACACCTGCAGAGCTCTTCCACGACCTCTGCAGTTTACCACGGTGCTTTTAAACCTGGAGGATGTAGGCTGCTCACGGATGGATGGAAATGAGTACAAGTCAGCTCAGGTTCAGCCCTGCACTTCAATAGTCTTCAAAACCCAAAAAGCAACACAATCTAGAGACCGGAGTTGTGCCACGGCAGTCAATGTAGGTACAGCTGAGCTATCAGTTACGACTAAGTATTGGCCAGGACAGGTGAGGCTTACTTGACTCAAGAAACACGGGGATGTTTGTACCACGCTCCCCAGTATCATTTTCTTCATAACTGGACTTATCCAAGCTCCCGCCACCTCTGCCAAAACCAACTGCTCTCAAACCTTGACACTGGTTTCCTCTAGCCTCCCTGTTCTTGGAAATACAAAAGTTCAGTGCACACAGTGCTAAGTGAGTGGGGACAGCCTTTTTGGAACCAAAATTTACAATAACCTACAGGACTCCTCAGATCAGCTGACAGCACATGCTTTCCTTCCACGTGGTCCTTAAATCGGCGTCGGGCTTCTTCTAATGTTGCCTTGTGCCCAGCTTTTCCTAGTTTGCCCAAGACCAGACCTCTCAGAAGGGCATCTAGATGACCTAATGAGTGAGTAGGAAGAAAAAAAATTATTATTTGGAGACATAATTCAGCAATTAAATTAAGCATTCTTCCACCTAGAGTGATCAGGGCAGAGCTGTATAACAATCCTTCCACATGCTTGAGGATATCTAAAGAAATTAGGCCTTTTCTCACTATCCTTGGCACCAACTGGAGAATGCATTGATTTTTTTTACAGCAAGAGGGTGAGGGGAAGATGATTCTGGCCTGAATACAACAGGCTAGGCCTGTAACCTGAGCTAAGTTAGTAATATTAACCATTTGTGTCTACAACAGGACTGACTAGGACACGTAAACATGCACGTACATGGCTTCCCATCCTTGCAGTCTAATAAGTTTCATGCACTCCAACAGATGCAAAGCTGGAGCAGAGAGTTTTTATCAGTCAGTGACCAGGTCAGGAAAAGTTTTACCATTTTAACTTGTGCCTGATAGCAAAGGGTTATTTGGGGGTTTTGTGTTTGTCTGTCTGGTTTTAAGTATAAAAATACCCCTGAATGCCTACTTCAGACTCCTCTTCCTCCCTTCTCTCCCCTTTCCCAAAATCTTGATGGCTTATTTACACACGAGTTTTCCAAAACCACTACTGGATTTCACAGCGTAAGTTTCCTACCCTCTCCAGGTTTAGGGTCCCATCCCAGTCTCTCCCCTATTGGTGAAAAGACATCTTTCACGAACACCTGGATTTCCTCATAGAAGTCTGTGTGGGACAAGAGAGTTGAGAGGATCCCCAGGTTACAGCTGAGGTCGCTCCACACAGTATAATTGGGCTCATTCACAAAAGCTTCCATGACTTTTAGAACCTCTACAGTGCTAATGATTCCAGCTCGGGCCTGGGAGAGGAAAAGACAGAGATTAACCTTACTTCCAAACAGAATTAAGACTTTTAATAGCTCGTCACGTTATTTTTACAGTTGTCGCAGTTCAGTTTGCACAGCCTGCACATACACTCTCTATTTTCTCTGTTGTGGGGTTCTGCCAAGGTGAGTTACCACTAGTCAAAGCACCTGAGCTGTCTGCTCAAGGCACAATGCTTTTTATACACAGGTAAGCACTTTACAAGGAGACGTAATAATATATGTCATATATAATTATATAACAACTATATAATTATAAGCACATTTTGCAAACAAGAAACAGACATGGAGATTAAGCGACTTAACAAAATTGCAGCAACGCTGGCAAGAAAAAACAAACCCCCAGAGTTATTCTCAGCCACATACTACACCCACCAAAATCTTATTTTAACTAAAAACTGTAAAGATTTAGAGATTGAAATTTTGCTCTTCATTAAATTGAGAGTGTAAAACTGCAGAAGTCATTTTTGCTTCCTGCTTCCCGTCAATTAGTGCAAGAAGTACTGCCTTTCCACCGCTGCCAGTAAAACTTTATATGAGCTGCTTCACAGCACCGTGAAAACACTTCTATGCTTAGTGAAGCTGATGTTACCTACAGTAGGTATCTCCGACCAGATGGCTCAGATTTTTGTTAATCTGGAACCAGATCAGAATTTATGGCACCGGAAAAGAAGTGAAGATCAAGTTTTATTACCTAAGCTATATTCACCTATGATAAAAACATGATTAAAACCGAAAACAAAATAGGAGTCTAACACAATGTTCCTATGCGTATTATTTGCTCAATTTTTTTGTCCCATTAGTTTTGCAACATTTGGGAAATGACTCAGGCTACAGGTTCAAATGCCTTCAACTAAACCATGGCAAGAGTTACAAGCTCTGAAGCTAGAGAGGCAGGGTATCACACCCACATTTTTTAAAAGTTTCCATATACTTGCTGACTAGCAAGAATAAGAAAGCGCAATCTGAAATACAGAGTACAGTAACTAATTGGTCAGAGCTGGCAACACCTGCTTTGGGGGTAATCTCTTGCTTTTAAACAGGGAGAATCCCCAACAGCCACGTCCTCCAGTGGAGGACAGTTTTAACAAGCCCAACTGAATAAAGCACATGGTGCTGATAGCATTTGATAAAAGTCATTGAGGGAGTCATTAAAATATCCTTATTTTGATGAGTTAAAAGAAGGCAAGTCCTCGAAACACTTAATTTTGTAAAAAAACCTATAATATAATACACCCCTACAGAGAACAGTGCAACAGGAGTTCTAGACAGACCGCTTCCATAGGGTTTAAGTCTTGTAACATAAATTAGAACTTGTCAAGCTAATTAATAGCTAGATGCATCCAGTAATCCCAAAGGCACTTTGCCTCCAGAAACTGAGACTGACTCTTCAGACATGGATTTCTGCAGTTACTGTAGCTCTCATTAGTACACAGAATAGCAAAGGCTTGCTTACCAGAGAGAAAAGATCATTCTGCAGGCCAAGCCTGTCCACGGGGGGTAGGGAGAGGTCTTTGATGGCTGGTATTAAACTCTCCAGCATGTCAGGGCTATACTGAGTACGGTAAAACCCTACTGTTCCAAGGTTTAACTGAAATGTACCAAAAGAGTAAAAAGTTAAAAGTAAGGAACAAATAAGGAAATGCTTTTTTATTTTTGAACCACCAGAAATTTCTCAAAGCACCACAGCTCAGAGAAGCCAGTCACTATCATTTAAATAAAAAGAAAAAACAAATCATAAGTAAAGGAGAAAGACTTAAGATTTCAAAGACAAAATGCTCACTAAGAGGTATAGAAGACGAGAGAGAGCTGACAAAGAAACAGAGGCTAGAGCTAAAACTAGGAGCAAGGAGAAAAGAGAAACTTCTCTTCTAGGGGTAACTCCTAACTGCAGTAAGGGTAGTCATGCACTGAGAAGATAAAACGCAGGAGACTGCAGGTGCCAGAATCCTAACTTTTGTAACCTCTCTCCCACAACCTGCTCCATTCACTTTTGATAGAGAGAACCATTTTCTGAAGAAAGGAGGGCAACCACCTCTGCCCAGCGTAAAAGCAAGTCACGGTCAGTAAGCTTGATGAACTACACTGGCTACACGCTGCTACCTACTAGCATTTTAGCGTAGATGCTCAAATATTGTGGTTGGTTGAACAACAGTACCTGGCATAAACCAAAACCACTGCTGAGCTCATCAGGAAGTCACCCCCTTTGCTGCTGCTGTGATTTTGGTCAGTCCTCAGGACTATGGCACTAACTAAAAACCTCACAGACTGACAGCCTTCGCAGCCAGTGGTCCCACAAATTCACCTTGGACTGAGCTGGATCGTTGCCTTCTCAGGCAGAAATATCAAACTTTACCCTCATTTAGACGGGGCGTTTTCAGAGCTGTTCGTTCATTTCATGCCCCTCTCTACTACCAGGGAGGACCCAGATAGATATGACGATGCAAGAGAATGCGCAGGCCTGACAGCTGGAATGCCTGTGTTAGTTAAATAGGAAGATTTGATTAAAGTTAAAAAAGAGACTAACCCTTAACGTTATTTCAAGAGTCAACTCTCAGAGGACAGCTGCAGCTTAGAAACAACTGCTCTTCAACCTCAGTAGTTCATACAGCAATAGTCCCAGCCAGTTGCTGTCTTGCGATTTTTAAATTCACAGTTTGACTGGTGTCTGCAGGAGACCCCAACAGTGAATTTTTTCACTTGCAGATTTGTAATTGTCTGGCAATAGCCAGTAGAAAACCTTCACACTAATGAAAGATAAACAGGACTATTTTGCTCAGGATGGACTTTAACTAAACTGCGGTTGCCATGGGATACCAAAAAAGCCACCGTATTTCAACTCAAAAGCTGCCTCTAATTGCACACTGTTTTTCCAGGCTCGGACTCCTAAATGGTTCAAGTTTACATTGTCTAGGCTGCTCTTGGAAGGCAAAGAACTACACTAAGCAAGCATTATAAAGAGAAGCCAATATTCAGCAGCAGCACAGAGAGGCCCCTCCATAAGAAATAAAAGGTTGCAAGGGGGGTGGAGGGGAAAAAAAAAAAAGAGAGAGAGAGAAGAGGAAAATGAAATGCAAGGGAACATTACAGTGACATAACTTATTCCCAGTAATATGTTCTCCTTTGTGACAACTCACCTTCACCCACTGGTCTGGTTTGATGTCTTTCAAAACCAAGGTGAGCTCTGGTTTGTCCATCAATATTTGCATTTTGGCACAGGTGGGGTCATCACTTGTACAAATACTTATGGGGACCATCCACATGGGGAAATCCTCCCCTAAAAGAAGAAACAATAAAAAGGAAGGCCTAAGGAAAAAACAATATGCACACAACACTGAGAAACCCTGCCTGATGTTCAAACAAGTTTCGGCAGCAGTTTAAGCAAGGCTACTTAAATTTAAATCTAAAAAGGCAGAAATCTGAAGGAAAACAGCAGTTTTAGAGTTAAAAACCAAGAATCTCTAAATCACCTTTCAAGCCAAACATTTTAATTTCCATAAGCATGGAAGATGGGTGGAATCTGTGTCTTAAGATAGAGCTGGCTCCCATATGAGGCATTTTTATGTCAGCACTACTATAAAACCAGCAGCTTACAGAGCTCCTCAGATGGCAGCACTGGCCGTAAACTGGACATCAGAAGAGAAGCATCTCGGAACGAAAACTGAACCAAAGACTGCAGATGAATGCTGCATGCAAGCTGCATGCAAGGAGGACATGGAAACCACATGTGTGAGAGCATTCAACCTTAGATTTTTCTATGGTTTTAACAAATACTTGAACGCCTGAATCCAAGCAGAGCACCTGCCTGCTCTGCAGTGCAGCTGTTTCATCTCGCAAAATTGCTGCCATTGCATGAAAAGCAATGAATGCTCCACTCCTGCTCTCAGCACTCATCTTACCAGTATATGGTCCACTGGCACAGAATTTCTTCTGGACTAACTTCAACACTTTGTCATCTTCTTGCTGAAGGGGGGGGGGGGGGGGGGGGGGGGAGAAGAGAGAAAGGAATTATCAGAACATCTAATCTCAGCTTCTGTTTATCACAATACATTCATGTGCCCTCTGTTAAACGGAGGAACTTGTACTCTCCTCCAGAAAATCAGCTACCTCAAGAATCATTCCAATGCATTAATCACTGTTACTGTTAAAACATACATGCCCTATTTCTCATGTGAACTTGTTGTCTGGCTTCAGCTTCCAGCCAGCAATCCTCACTCACCCTGCAATCTTGTAGAATAAGCATAATTAAACTGGAGCGAGAAGCGAAACGTGCGGCAAGGGGAGCTAAGTCAGATATTCCCTCCCCCCAACACGCATTTCACACACAAAGAGCAAACGGGCTACGTCAGCAACCTCCAAGCACATGATCTAGAGCGCTTGTGGAATAACTCCGTATCGCTTTGCACTAGGTTCCTCAAGTGAGCTGCGCTTCCCCTCCCTTCAGAAACAGAACTGTCACTAAACAAAGCAACCCACTGTACTGCCTCCTGATCAAAGAGAAGTTTTTAAACAACTGGATACTACTACATTTGACCCTAAAACACAGTTGAAGGCAGAACTTTTGATCTGAAGTGCTGAAAAACGCACAGTTGGATTTACCTGTTCAGCTTCCACATAAATGAGCGGAAATCCCATTTGTTTGGTCCATGTGTTCATCACAGCAGCAATAGGTTTACCACTAGCTTTTTCCAGGCTTTCCCAGAGGTCCTCTGCAGAAGAAAAGCCTGACTAAGGACTCCCGGAGTCTTGACATGTCAGACGCTATTAAGGACGCTATAGGGGCACTGGAGGGTGGGAGGCTGTGTTATTACTCCAGTTTGCCCTTCATGTTTTGGGTTGTGTTTTTATCGGATTGTAAGAGATGATAGGCAAGAAAAAGGAAATAGTTTAAACCACTCATGGGGGAGAGAGGGGAGAAGAAAGCTTCTTTACTACTAAAAAAATGCAATCAATACACATTGTGATAAAGTATAGTAAAAATGAGCATTAAATATTCAAAACGGTAAACAGAAGAATATTTTCCTTAAGTTTTTCTTATATTATGCCAAAAGAGCTGACCGAACATGGACTGGTTTTGGCTGATAGAGCATGATGTTCCACTTCCACATTTATGCCTGATACACAAAAAAGGTTTAAGTAAAGAAAGCGCTGTGAGATACTAGACAAGACTTTGAACTGTTTAATCACACATGCAATCAATACTGCAAAAAGAAGCTTGCAAAAGGCTTACATGGCAAATCAACACACTCTATTTCTAAATTAGATTACTACGCAGATGTGGTTATCAACGGTAAATGCAGCCCTTTCAGATTACCTCAGCCGCATATTCCTGAGATAGAGAATCCCTAGAGGATCCTGAATTCTGGCTGTGCAGGGGACACATTGTATGAAACTGGAAACAAGCCAATTATTCCCTTGCATTTCAGTTCTCTCAGGTGGAAAAAACAGCTGTTTAAGAATCCATCACTTCAGCACTAGAAATTTTGTCTCCAGAAATCACTTTCCGTAAGCATATAATAACCACCGGTTACCTGTAGCAGCATTCTTCTGCTGGAACTTCGTTAAATATAAATTCATTCCTTTCCGAAAGTCCTGGGAACATACAATTGAATATGTAATGGCACCAGAACGGAGGTCCTTTCTATCCTCCCTCCGCGCTGCATTTATATTCAAGAATCGGCCAAGGAACCTTAGGATCAGTATGTACATCTGTAACTGCTTCCATATTTTCCCACTATCTTATTTCTCCTAGGTAAGTTCAAATAGAGCCCAAATACAAATTGGAGAAAAGTTTTCAAAATATAGAGTACACAGATTTAAATATTTTTTTGAAACGGTATTTTTAACTGTAAAAAGAATTGACAATATACATTTGGCTTTCTAACAACAAACTTTTTACCTCATCACCAATGTAGTCATGTAGCATTCGGATTACAGATGCTCCCTTGCTGTAAGAAATAGCATCGAATATTTCATCTACTTCGGATGGATGGCCAACACTAACCTGTGGTGAACAGGATAATGGTCAGAACAATTTTAACTGCCATAAGATTTTGATTTTGCTTGTTCTAGTGTTTAAGGAGCTGACTTTTCTCACTGAAGAAAGCACGTGCATATCCACCACTAAATTGTCTTAGTGGAATCTCTGCACCCAGTCAATTAAACCTATTCACATATATCCTGGGTTAGGATTGGTTTATAGGTTAAACATGCTTTAACTTAGGTTTTGGTATTTAATCAAATAGACTAGGGGATTTTGCTTCAATCCTTTGGTTCAACACTTACCCAGAAGCGAAAAAAAAACAGTGGAAGTCATTTAATTCTGGGACAGCGAACAATACATACTCAGGAAATGCACTCAATGAGTAAGTCACTCTAAAATGACCTGCTGTACAAAGCAAGGTCATCTCCCGACATCTATTACACCAAACATTTCCTAAGCTATCTGAAAACTTGTCCACGGTGATCTCCAGGAATTACAAGGGAGTCTTCTTTTAGCACAGCTCCCAGTTTTGCCGTAATTGAGCTCGCTGCTGCTGCCTTCTCTTCATCACTGAACCACCGCCTTGTTTCCAAAGCAGCAAGCCCAGCTAGATCCTACTTATTTCAAGACTGTCTGCATCACGCTCGCAGTTTTGGGAGTACAACACTGAAACACCTGAGGTGGCCTCAGACGGAAACCCGTACAAGCCCAGCAAAGTTTGGTAGCTTGGGCTCTGCTGCCCTTTGGTTTATGTTGTTGAGCACTGGAGTAAGTCAGTAGCTACTTCACTGTGCTCAAGGGCCAGAAAACAACCCACTTTGATCAGAAACCAAACCAAAAAAAAATAATGATGAGTTTTGATCACAACTTTGCCATTTCAAGTCAGTAATGCAGAAAAACTCCAGAAGAAGCCATTTTCAGACCGTCAAACCTCACTTCTGAAATACTAATTCAAGCAGAGGAAAATCCACAAAGCGTAAATGCAACCTTAGATTTTCCTTTGCATCGTGAATGACTGCAAAGTTCCCCTTTTTCTTAATAGGAAAAAAAGCTTACACACAGCTGACAGAAAAAAAGGGAGACAATCAATAGCAAAGACAGAACTTACTTCAATAGGATGACTGTTGTCTAAAGCATCGAGCTCTTGAGCTCGCGTGTAATCAGCAGAAACAAACTGAGTCCAGATATCGTACTCTGGGAAACAGTGATCTACACATAGGTACTCAATCCAGGAGGCAAATCCTTCATTCAGCCAGAGATGGGTCCACCATTCCTGGGAAGATGAGAAGGCAGAATAAAGAACAAAATTCCAACAGCTTCATTTAATCAACAAGAAGTTTGCAGCAAAGACAAGCTGTTAATGGCCTACTTTGGTACAAATCAGAGAAACAGGTAACAATTGTAAGCACAAATTCCTCTCTATAAAGAAGTCATCAGCCCAGGAAGAGTAATCAGCACCCTATAACTGTCTTCCCCTCTGCCTTAAATTTTAGAAACTCTGCACAGAGAGCTGCATCAGGTACAAATGAAATTCCCGGAGACTAGACTAGAGGTCAGAGCAGAGCCGCTGAGGGACCAGCCATGAATGTTACCTAGATTAGGGAGAAGAGTCAGTGGCATGCAAGGCCATGGTTCAGTAAAGCAGCAGCATTGTGGGCAACACAATGACAGCGCCTTTTCCAAACTGAATAGCAGCAGCTGCAGAAGACTGATTTTGTTTGGGTTTGAGTTTGGTTTTTTGCTAAAGATGCTTACATAAAGGAGAAAACCTGGAATCTGAAAAAGCGTTCCAGACTATGGAAACGTGAACTCTAATAAACAGTTAAAAGTTGTTTCTGGCCAGCCAAAGGTGGGCTTTGGTTTTTTTTAAGATAAGAATGTTACATTGACATTTTAAAATTCTTCCTTTCGTTTCTAATATTTAACTGAAGCAGGCGAGATAAGGAAACAATCTACGGATACTGAGGAAGAAAACACCCTTTTCCATAACTGCACTTACCAACCACTCTTTAATGTAAATGGGGCAGTCAACTCGACGAGCACGGCTATGATGATATTGGCCCTCAAGTAAGAGAACCTGAACAGGATGTAGAATCAGTCCAGTAAGCTGCTCTACAAAGAACTACTGCTTCTACGATGAATGAAGCATTTACCCCAGGGAGGGTGGAATTTCACTAAGGAAAGCTGTTACTGAAACTCTACACAGATAAGCCCCGCTTTATTTTTAGAGTGGAGACTGTCCAATTTTCTTTTACATTTCTGATCGCATCTGTTTCCAATACACACAGATTGGTGCCAAAGGATTCATGGAACAGCAAAACAGATTCCTGGGCAATTAGGTCGGACTTCTAAATCTTTTCACCTCCCTGTTTTTCTCTCTTATCCCACTGGCAACCTAATGCTTCACGAATCTATTTCTTCCCCTGGAAGTATTCTGATTTATCTTTGCTACAGAAGAACTGGCATATTGTGCTGGCCAAGAAGATGTGGTACCGGCAAACTAAAGCAGTGATGCTACTGAGGCTTTCTGCTGCGCTGTATGCACCTCAGATTAGAGAGGAGAAAAAGCTGACTTTCTGAAAATTGAGAAGTAACATTGGAATGTCTTTTCATATTTCACAGTTGCATCACAGAACATAAAATAATAACCAAAGAGAAAAAATTCTTCAAGAAAGTTTTTGGAAGACCTAGAACTTCAAAATAAAAAGCTAATTCAACATAAATTTTAGAAATTCTTGTAAATGATACTTTCTCAAGCTTACTGCCACAGTTCTCAATAATCAGGACCACGAATGGTTTGTGGGTCACTAATGGTCCCCACAGCACTTGCTGGCATCCTACACATGATGCTGGCTCTCCTTGCTTCCAGCTGCTCAACTGTACTAACAGCTAAAAATATATTACTTTAATATTACTTTTCCATTTAAATATTGTGTTGCTTTCCTACCTGTGCTACCACAAACAGGAATGGACGCAGCTGACTAGATTTTAAGAGGCACAGAACTGTGGAAAAATTTGAGAACCTCTACTCAGTGTTATAATTAATATTTACACTGGGTTTTTTCCTCCATTCACTCACACTTCATTTAGGCAGCCTAAAAGCCAGAACAATGCAGATTTGGGGCTCCAGAAGCTGTGCTCTTTTTGCCAAACACACTGGTTTCTCACAATACAAAAAACTTCCTAACCTGCGAAATATTTGGATTCAAGCATCTGTTTGCAGGGTTTTGGGAAAAGGAACGGCAGATCTAAGTAACAGAGGGAGCTGAAGCCATGTGTTAACAGCAGAAGCTCTGACAAATACAGGTTTCAGTTTTTAGCACTAAATGGAATTTATTTACAGATTTCAGTCTTGCTGCCTCCGATATGCTGTTATTCTCACCAAAATGACTTAAACATCAAACCATTCAGACAGCTGGCTCCCCATATATTCAAAGTAATTCATATGAGTTACTGCTGAGCAACTTTTCAGCTACTGGCCTAGAACAATTTGCAATGCTGAGCTGGTACTGATACGCCTGCTTGGTATGAAAGCCTGATGAGTGAATCATGCCTACCTGAAAGGAAAACAGTGGATTATCGCTTCTAAGTAAGCTGACTGGCCAAAATAATTTCCATAGAACACCTGCTCAGCTCTAGCTAGGACTATATTCAAACAACTGAACATTACTTCGCATAGAAAAGATCTAGGAATACTTCCAAAGAACACGCTAGTAAAGAAGAAAGTAGTAATATAGCACTATTTAAATCTTCCATTTTTTTATTTTAAAGATAGCCTGCCTGCTCTTAAGGGGCACTTGAACACACACATGATATGAAGCACACGTCAAAGAAAACTAGAAGAACTTGTAACTGTTAGATACCATGGTCACAAGGTTTCCAAACCACTGATGAGCAAGTTCGTGTCCTACAACCAGAGCAACCCACTGGCGAGATGAAGAACAGGAATTTTTGGGGTCAATGAGCAATGCGGTCTCCCTGTATTTAAGAGAGAAAGATAACTGAACAGAGTGGTACATGCCTAGGGAAAAAACACAATCAAAAGTAGGTTAAATTACCTAAGCAAGCTAAAAAGTGATCAGTACAACTGAAAAAAACCAAAAGCTGTTTCAGTTTAAACATTAAATTATTTTGGCAAGTTCCACAGCTGTTGGAATGCTTTGGAGCAATAATTCCTTATGGCATGCAAGAAGACAAGTGCAAAAACCCAGGCAGGAACGAGAAAGTTTATCCTTTATTTATAAAATAGCTCACCTACACAATCTAGGAACCTTAACTGTAACTCCCTTAGCACTGCATGATGTACGCAGAGCAAGTCTTCTCTGCCTCCCTCATCCCCAAAGGAATTCCAGCTCTTCCAAGCGCACAACCAGCCGCGTTACACTCACCACTGCAGATGCACAAGATTCTCCACGCAGGGCACACACACGCATACACACGCAAGTGCTCCCTAGGTCAGGCACACAACCTTCCGCTATAAACACCCCTGTCCTGAGCAGGACTTAGTGGGTCGGTCAGAAAGGACTTCTGGACTGCTGCAACTCAAAGGGGAAAAACGTGCATCTCAAAACATAGATGGTGCCTGCAGATTATGCCAACCTTCTGTCCCCAAAGGGATAAAGCAAGCGTGCCAAACTGAGCGTAAAGGGGGAAAAAAAATTAACAGCACAATTAAGAAAGGCTTCCAAAAATTCTACTCGTCCAGGACAAGTTTCTTTTTTTCCACAGGGAGTAAAATATCAGGTTTCATCAGAATTGCGATAAGCAGACAAGTAGATTTTAAACCTGGGCTCAAATTTCCATTTCGATTTTTTAAGGCCAAATTAAAAGTTTAGCAGAAGAAATCAAAACTATTTCAGGATTTAAAGTCCAAAGCTTACAAGACCAGTGTTGTACAAAATGAAGGAAAATCATTCTAACAATGAGCACAGATAATGTAATAGTATCAAGCAAAAGTACAAAAGCTTGATCAGATGAACAAAAAAAAACTGAAAAGGAAGGCAAGTTAATATTTTTGATTTACTCATATCCACATGGTTATGCTGTGGTTGCTAAATTTACCAACTTGCCTACAACACAAAATAAGAAACTCTTCCAGCTGTGTCAGTCAGTACATAACTTTTATGGGGAAAAAAGCAGCCAAGAAAGTTCTCTTGTAGAACAGGCAGTGCTGCCAGACACTTAAAAATCTCACACCCTTGGACAGTAGTTGTAATAGCTCATTCTTGCCTTCCTAAGATTTGTACGATAAGGCACGCTGCTGCAGAAGTTAAAATTATCCAAACCGAAGCAAGAGTTGAAGGTATTTACTCAGTCTTATTTGGGATGATACCCAGTAATTACAGCTCCCTAGAACTAATCCAATTACTTCCAAGAATTAGTGAACAAAGAGGGGGAAAGACAGTATTTTAACAGCATACCTATAAGTAACAAGGCCCCAGTTCTCCATGGCACCTTTATAAAATAAATACAAAGGTTTATTGATATTGATACACACCTCTTCCTAAATGTTTAAAATTCAAATAAAATACAGTTCATCAATAAAGTGAGTTACTTTACCAGCAGCAAAGTCTGCAATAGCTATGAGATCAATTTTAGGAAGAGGGTAAGGAACATTGAAGTAGTCCTTATAAAAAGGCAGAGTTTTAGCAGCAACCTGTAAGAAACAAGAGGAGAAATGTTAACTTGGAACAATTAGTAAAACTTGCAAACTTATGACTGAAACCAGCCTAAGAAAGCAGCATACACGAGATTTCTTCCAGAAGCCTCATTTCCAGCTTCTAGAGCCCAATGGATTGGAAGACTCCCATGCCCTTTTTCTCCAGGCCGTAGCCTACCCTTCAGTGCTTCTCATCCACTTTGGACCAAAGTCTACATCACCAAATCCGAACTGAATTAAACCGTATGTTTTCGTCATTATAAACATTAGTTTGTCCACAACTGAAATTCTGCTTAATATCAAGCCCAGTCTCTCCGAGGCATTAAGGCAAAGACCCCCCTCAGGAGCTTTGCACGGATTTAGGTGACTGACCAGAGGAGAGCGCTATGTCCAGCCTGCCGGAGACCGCTACAGCAATAATGAAGTCACCCTGAGCGCATTTACCTCTAATGCAAACTTTCCTTGTTCCGCTTTGCCAACAGGAGTGTAAACACGCACTAAGACGCCGTCAAGGGACCTGGCCTCTACGAAGTCATATTCTCCCACCACAAACGCTACAAGATACGTCGACATTGTAGGGGTGCGAGCAAACTTCACTTCCACCAGATTTTCATCATCTGGGTATGGCTTCCGGTCAATGACATTCTTTCAACATGAAAGGGAATCAGTTAGTTTCATGGAAGCGAAACTGTATTACACAATACATTTGACTAATTATTCCATTGTTATGAGTCATGCATTTAAAATGAAAGGACTTCTTTTAAGATTTTAAAATACAGACCACAATGCAGTTCCCCTCCTAACTAAAAATGCCCCATCACATATGGAGCTGTACTTTTATAATATATACGTTATATTCCATTACTGCAAAGGCAGCTGAACACATCCGCTGTCAGCTACTGTCCTTCAAAGAGAACATTACCCACATCCCAATAAGGCACCAGGCTTTCACTTTAAATTCTGAAACAGAAACCATAACCATGTGGTCAGTGGGCAAGGCTAGACTTTACCGGTAACTGAAAGTTAGCTACTGGAATAAAAAAGTCTATTTTTAAACTGACTTGCTCTTCTCCACCACCATCTTCTAGAAACATTTGCACCATTTTTAGAGTAACAACCTGAAAATACCCACTCGTATTTGTGACAGAGGTACTTCTGCTTGCACATTGTACCCCAGTTCTGGTCAAAAATTCTCTAGGGCAGAAAACATGCTCATTTATCTCAAGTGCTATGCCTGCTTATGTAGCTATAGCAGCTATATAAACATGCAAAGGCACTTTTTTCCCCCCAGTCACTCTTAATCAAGCAGCACGTGGCGTGACATTTGCTAAGACTTTTTTTTTTTTTTTTTTAAAAACAAACACCACTGTGGTTTGTACAACCTGTTTAGGTTTTGTGCTAGCATCTGACATCACAACATAATCTTTTTAAAAGTTCTCTCAATTTAGAGCTGTTAGAGCTGCTTAGTAATAGCTAGCAAGACAGCCTATATTCCTAATTCTGTCTGTTACCAAGACACGCTATTAACTATCAAATAATCAGCTAGCATTATTACAGTTTTATTTAAAACACTGCTTACTTGCCCATCAAGAACTTACCATATTTGACAAAGCTACTCTGTCTTTAGGAACCACCAAAGAAATATCAAATGTTGCCTTAATAGCAGGCTCATCCCAGCAAGGGAAAGCTCTGCGAGCATCAGTAGCCTGAAGGAAATAAGAGCATTAAACAAATAAATCACAAGAGATTGTGGCAATAAAACACACACCAAAATTCAGCATATTTTACAGGCAAGAAGTTGGGTGAATGATGGCTAGTCATTGATATAGAGTCTCCTCACCGACACTCTTGACCTCTGCATTACGGCATTTTATTCTGTTATAACTTATTTCACTCTTGGTTTAAAAAAAAAAAAAAATGCAGCTGAAAAGGACTCTGTGCTCTGATGGAATTCTACAGTCTGAGCAAAATTTAGCAGAGTCATGACAGGAGCAAAGCTCAGTCATGTGAAAGCAGAGAGGGCACCCAGGCGTTCACAGACCGTACACACAAGACCACCTATTTATATTCTGTCAGTAGGCTGCACCCAAGAAATGTTCTATTTGTACGAGGTAAGTACTCCATGTTTTTATGTAAGCAGGCAGATAACTATGAAATTACAGTATGGTATAAAATTCTGTCATCATGTCCAGGGTTTACATAATACTTGAGACAGTATCTGGCTCACATTTTGGATGTCATTAAGATACTGAGATAAAGGCAGTGTCCTATTAAAAAAATTAACATACTTCTTAAAGGAAAGTTATACAGAGATATTTGAGCACATCTAAATAAATAGCTGTTCTTAAACATCGCAGCGATTGTATATATACCATGCATCACACATCAGCATGATCCTTGGCTGGGGAATTTGCCAGATCCAGAATTTACTCTGACCTTGAAGTCGCAATGTAAAGGCTGCTTTTAGTATTACCCATCCACACTAAGAGCAAAGAGCAAATAAATATGGATTTTTGAAATTTACCCGGAGGGTATAGCTAAAGCTAGGAAATCGTGTCTTTGCTTCTTTCTAAGCGTAAATCCTATATAAAGAATGACATTCCCTGAAAACAAAAATATAGCCCATACCTCAAACTGAGTGACAGCAGCATAGCGTGTGTCTCCAGTAGGGGTGGTATATTTACTCCGGTAAAAACCTTTCATTTTATCATTCAGCTCCCCTACAAAGTCTATCTTTAGCGTCCCTGTCCCTGTAACAGAAACAGATGGGGCATTGTTATTTGCATGTGCCAAACAGAACATTTATTTGGTCTGGACCTTCAGGCCAGGCTACTCAGCTGGCCGACTGCCCTTCTGAAATAAGATGTCCCTTCAACTCATCTCCACCCATCACTTTTTTGCCAGCCTCCCTCAAACCCTTCACTCTCCTTACATAAAATAAGCTCCAGCAGAGCAACGCAGGCAAAGCCAGACTCACCCCAGCATTTTAGCACTTGATCGGCAAAGGCTGCTGCAGTCTCATCTTCTAAACACAATGCAATAACCAGGAGAGACCTCCCTTAAGCCATTTGAGAAGTCCGATCCTACAATCCTTACCTTTCAGTAAAGTTTGCGACAGTATAGGATGGCTACTAAGTAATAATAGCATCCTATGAAATCTAGTACAAAAGCCAAGACGGAGCACTGGCTGCATTCAAGCTTCTAAGTCAATTAGTCTCAGGATTTATTCTGCCCTCGATGTCTCAGTGCAAAAGGGGAAACCTGATCTTGATCAGAGAGGCAGCATGCCAATATCCCACAGAATGAAACACTCAAGTTTTATCACCCTAGAATCTTTATATTTGTATTTGTCAAGATGAAATAAAACTGCTTTATTCAAACTGAGGAGCTGAGTTTCAGTCGACGAACTCCTCAGAGCAAAAAACTGTAGCAGTTTCAAAAGCATTAGTACATTCACGCCTAGGAAAATGCTGCAGTAACTCAGATTAGCTCATTCTTGGTAAGAGGAAAACAGATCATCAGTAGCTAACATAAACAGCTTCTGAGCCTAACTCCCAATAGCAGGTAAATAATTAGAGTCACCTCAGGTGCGGGAAGCAAACATTGCCATTAGTGAAACATTTCCAATTCCAAAGTCTCACAAAGTGACTTATAGTGGACAGACTCCCTAGGGAGCACTACATTCGCAGTCAGAAACTTCAGGGGAGACAGAACTGTCCTACTCCAGCTTTTTCAAGTGCAAACATCTTACACACATGGTTGAAGCAAGCAGAAAGCATGAAAATAGCTCTTACCTTTCTGAAGAGTACTGGGAAAGGAGAGAGTAACCTTTTCATCCTCATTTTGATAGTTGAACCCTGTGGCATGTACCTCTGAAAAACAGACTACTTTGTTTGAAATAAGCCCCAGAGATGTTTTCGTAACTCATGAACATTTAAAATTAACTGAATCAGCCGAATCCAACAACACGCTGTAGTTACTGAACAAATCAATGAAGATTTTGAATAATCCAGAATGATATAAATGCAAGCAACCAAAGAAAAGCCACCCGTTGTCAGAGTTCTATGTTATATTATCTTGCTTCAGACAAATAAATCTACCACATTTACATCCGACTATACAGCCACAGACTCAAAGCACCACTGCCACACTCCTTCCACCCCTGCCATGCGTCCCGTCCCTCAGAACGCGGCGCTCGTACGTGGCAGGGAAGTCTTCTGCTGTGCCGAGTAATGAAAGCTGTACTGTTAAATTGTAAACCTGCAGTAAGAACAGTATCCTGTATAACACCAAGAACGCTGGTAACACCTACTACAATCCTGACAAATGGTAAAATATTGCACAAAACTTCCCCTCAATATTAAACACTTACATCAGTGCAGCAGGATTCTTACTAATTATTCCAAATGGGATGCTTATGATTTATTTAACTCATTTGTGGATGTCACTTTGAAAAGCATGCTAATAACCACAGCAAGGTGGTTTGGTTTTAACCAGAAAGAAAAACACAATGTCGATTTTATTTAAAAATTGTCTTCAGAGCCAGAGATCTACCTTGGAGTTTATATACCATTCCGTAAGGGCACCCAAAATCAACCAGAATATTAAGCAGTATGGCATTTACACAGCATTGGATCTATTTGTAGATGCAAACAGCCGGACCAGGAGGCCAAGCTGGACAGATGGGAGGGAGGGAATCGGCACACAGGAATTAAACTGTCCTGCAGCGTAGAGTTAGCAGAGCCCAGAGAGAACACCTGGTCTTGCTTCTTCCTTCCTCATTCATCAAGTCCCACTCGCTGCATCCAAGGTGATGTACGTCAATGCTCCTTCAACCAAAAATCTAAAATAGCTATGTAGGACCTGACTTTGCAAGTTCTGCTACCTATGTCACTCTACACTCGACCACAGCAATAACTAGCTATCTTTAAGGAATGCAAATCTGCACCAAAACAAACGAGCCGTGCTTTCTACCACACATCCTGAACTACCAAACTTGGTAAGCCTGGACACAGTAATACGTCTTTCTGTGCAGACATACTGATGTATAATTCTGGATTTATAAATACAATAAACATTTGGCAGTTCAGTATAGTTTTGAAAGATACAGGAAATGCACAGACCGGTTTAAAGTAACAGCATTCCCAGCACAAGCTGCCTGTCCCATCCCACTCACATCACTCAAATCGAAGTGAAAACACACCTGGGATACTGAAATGCTAGCAAGGGTCTAGTGACCTTTTCAGGTACTTTCAAAATTGACCTAGGAAGAAAGATTCAGTAAATAGCTTCAGTTATCGACTGAAACAGATAGTAGTTTCGAATGGTCACAGAAAAAAGGACAAAAAAGAATACTGGAAAGCACTGATACAGAGGTAAACATCCTAAAAGAAAAATGTACCACTATATCAACTTCTTCATTATGTGGAATTCTAACAACAAAGCTTGTTTGAAACAACAATTTAATTTACAGAACGACCTGTCTTCCACGCTCAAGTATCACTACAAGAATCCAGGTATTTGGTTTCAGAGGAAGCCTAAGCACACTCACAAGATGTTCAGCTAAGTTGTTCCATATGTGACAAAAGTAACCGAAAACATGTTTTTATTTTTGTAAAATTTAAAGTGCTATTTATTCTGGAATAGTATGATTTCAGCCTTAAGTCAGAGTTAATACCAACCTCTGCTCCCAGGGAACATAAATGCAGAAACTGCATGAATACATTAGTCTTAACTACTGGTTTCACAGTGCTCTGCTCAGCGTTTAATCAGAGTTAACCACCATGCTAGGGTACATAATACATAAACACTTAAAATAAAAGAATTCTAGCTGTAAAAAAAAAATACAGTACAGAAACAAATTCAATAAAAATTTTTTTTTACAGGATCAAGTAGAAGAACTTTAGACTACTAGTCTGTACTGAGGAGTTCCAAGATTTTTAAAATCAACTCCAAGAGGGATGAGACAGACCATTTAAACAGAATACGTGCCAAGGACAATGCCAGCAAGCGTTGGGCAATGAGCAACGAAAAGTAAAGGTTTAGCTTTTCTTCTTATAACTCTGTGGAATACTGAGGCAGAAAAGGAGACGTTATAAGAGAGATGGAGAGAAGCTATTCGGGGAACAACGCTAATGTACAACACACTCGTCTGAAAGTGGGCTTCCAAGCAACAGAGAGCGGAGCTGATTGCTGACTACATCGTTCAGATCCAAATGAATTTTGACCCCGGCTATCTTTAGAGTCCAACAGACCACAAACCTGTTGTTCTGCGATAGCATGTTCGTGACCTCGTCAGAGGAAGGACGGGCTGAATACCTGTCAGAAACTTATGTTAGCCTGCCTGGGAGGAATCCCACTGCTGGACAACCTGCAGATGCTGAGCTGTCAGCCTGCGGTCAGAGGCTAAATGAAAACCTGAGAAACGTCTGATAAAGATCAGCACAAGAATGCAGAAACACTTCCCCCCCTCCCATGTATTTTAAAATGACCACAGCAAACCAAAAACATTTGTATCTTTTTACAACTTCTAATGGAAACAATCTGATACCAAAGACAAACAATACCATGACTTCAGGATCATAGTTCTAACCTACTGAAACTGAGAAATACAGAAGAATGCGTGTTATGCAGATCTTCTGCCAAAAGTTGACAATGAATATTAAATTTCCCCCTCCTCCTCTCCCAAATGTGAAGGCCTCCTAAGCGTATTTGAATTTGTAGCTCCACTACTTTATAACCTTTTTAACCTGTACTAGGAAAGCCATAGGAAAGACACAGATAAGCATCACCTGTGCCAGAAGAAGGTGAAGACCTTCATGGTTTTTTTCCCCTGCAACAGCCTGGGAAAGCATTACACACTGCAGAAAGCAACCTTGTTTCAAAGAGCTTCTCAACCTTAATTTTACAGTGTTAGATCCCAATTACCCTAAGGTTAGAAACAATGTTTAAACAAGTTATAGCTTAAATAGGCTGGAAGCAGCCATCCCATGAGCGGTGCTGCGCACTCCCTGCACACACTGATCACAAACCCTCTGCTAAAGGAGGCCGAGAGCCCTGCGGTACCCCAGGACTGCCCCGCTTGCAGTGACAACTAGCCTCTGAAGAACACCTAAAAGCAACGGCAAGGGTACATCTCGAACAAAAGAATCATAGAATTGTTAAGGTTGGAAAAGACCCTTAAGATCATCAGGTCCAACCGTTAACCTACCACTGCCAAGTCCGCCACTAAACCATGTCCTCAAGCACTGCATCTCCCCGTCTTTTAAATCCCTCCAGGGATGGGGACTCAACCACTGCCCTGGGCAGCCTGTGCCAGGGCCTGACCACTCTTTCAGTAAAGAAGTTTTTCCTAATATCCAACCTAAACCTGCCCTGGCACAGCTTGAGGCCATTTCCTCTCATTCTATCACTTGTTCCTGGGGAGAAGAGACCGACCCCCACCTCTCTACAACCTCCTTTCAGGCAGTTGTAGAGAGCAATAAGGTCTCCCCTCAGCCTCCTCTTCTCCAAACTAAACAACCCCAGCTCCCTCAGCCGCTCCTCATAAGACTTGTGCTCTAGACCCTTCACCAACCTCGTTGCCCTTCTCTGGACACGCTCCAGCACCTCGATGTCCTTCTTGAAGTGAGGGGCCCAAAACTGGACACAGCATTTGAGGTGCGGCCTCACCAGTGCCGAATACAGGGGCACTATCACCTCCCTGGTCCTGCTGGCCACACTATTCCTGATACAAGCCAGGATGCCATTGGCCCTCTTGGCCACCTGGGCACACTGCTGGCTCATGTTCAGCCAGCTGTCAACCAACACCCCCAGGTACCACTCATTTACAGTTTCACAAGACGTACTCTCTGAGGAGTTGGTCTCTACATTTTCCATGCTCAACTTCAGTAATTTTTTGTAATTCTCAAAGCAGCTGCTTATATACCCATTTCCGAAACAGCAGAATATAAATGAGAGTCAAAGTTACATTTTTTTAAACTAACTATTCAGTGCCAATAATTTAATCCAGAGCAAAAGAACCATGGAAAACCATCAACAATACTTTTTGTTAGTGTTTAAGAGAACTGCTTATAACAAAGATGTAATTGCAGTAAAAGGCTGTCTGAATTCCTAACAGTGTTGAACACAAAAGCTCCTGAAGAGAACAACACAATTTTGGCAGCCTACTAACTTTGGAGAGTTTGGCACTGCAAGGTTGCAAGTTAATCACTAGCACATTAGCACGCAGTCTGGACCAAGTCGCATGAGAAAAGGAAAAGCTGCTAGTGCTCCGTGTCTTTGGAAAAAATGAATAAAAATCGGATCTAGCAACCCTCCCAAACTCCGAGCACTACATATCAAATTTTACAATAGCATTTTAAATAAATTACAGCCCTTCTACAAAGTACTGCCTTAAATTGCACAGTAACCAGATGGATACATCCATTAATGATCCCCATTTCTGTATTACATGCTTATGAATGTGGATCCTAGCCAAAGGTTTTAGGCAATGTCAAATGTGCATGTATTTCAAAGTGAAGACAAAGCCAAGTGCAAGCGATGGAATTTTTTCAAGTAGCCCTCATTCCATGGCATGAAGAAGTCACAGGCAAGTAAGGTATGGTGGCTTAATGAACTTGCATTCATCAACTGAGCTGCAGCGACTGTGTGCACTCTGCTTACTCTATCTGCAAATTAAACACGTTAGCTTAAAACATCTACGTGTTGACATAGCATACACTGTCCTCCTTCGGCATTAGCCACTGAACTATGCCGATGCAATTCCCGGGAATGCTAATGCTTTCAAGCCCTTTCACATCTTTTCACGTGTTTCAAACCAGGGGTTGTAAAATCCTTTAAAGGAGTCAGAAGTAATCTCGCCTATCAGATATTCCCAAACTGTCCATGCCGACGCAGCCCAGGCCTCCTTAAAAAACCTACCCTTAAAAACTCTGTCACATCAAGTCCTCTCCAGAAGAAAGGATGAAGATGAGCTTTTCTACAACAAAGAAAGGTTTCACAACTGGCTTAAACACATCTAGTCAGCTACGGGCGGAGACAGTAGTCTCATTTTTCCACCTGGCCCCAGCTGCATGTTCCCATTCCCTCCCTTCCACTGGCATTCACATACAATCATCAGGATCAGGAAGATGATCTGTCTCCAAGCTGCCTTTTTTTTCCCCGCCTTGTAGAGGCAGTTTTCGGCCAGTGCAGTTTCCTGGTCCACACGACTGCTCAACAGTACAAACACAAATGCCAACAGAAGGAAGGGAGTGAGGACAGGCATCGTTGCCCCTTTCCACAGCAGCGTGATTTCAGACTGCCTTACAATCGCTGTGAAACTAAGCACTGCTTAGACACACTTGGGTCACATTGCTCAGCTTTCCATAAGCGCTAGTGATCTTTTGTTGCTGTTTTTAAACATCAGCTGAGGGTCTGGTGTAACCAGCAACCAGCACTAGCATCCAAGCATGTCCCTACCACACTAGGAAGGAAAAGACTAAAACAATGAGTTCTGGACTTAAAACCTTCTAAAGGTTGAAGTACAAATCAAAGTTCACTCGATTATTTCTGCTAAACAAATATCACTACGGTTGCTGGTAATTTTCTATGCGAAATTGCCAACTACTCCTCTCCAAGCATCTCTAAATTTAAGAAGCTGCTTTAGATCCCCCAGTATCTGAAAAGCTTTCCAAGCTATAGACAGTATAATTCACTGATTATGACTCCATCACAACTGCACAGCTCCTTAAAAGAGAGATTCACAAGAAGCTCAAACTACTTAGCATTCAGTGAGTATGAAACTCAATCCCCCAAAATTTACCTTAAGAACCCACTTGCTTAGGAATGCCTTTCAGCTCTTCATTTAGCTGAGCAAAGTCAACCAGTTGTACAGCACACGCTCACCTAAACACTAAGGCTGCACTATAAACATTTGACTACAAATGCTAAAAACTAGCTTCTGGAAAAAACAAACCCAATTGCTCGTTATGATTAGTGGGAGGAGCCAGTCATAACTTCAGCAATGGAAAAACTCAGTCTTTTGAGTAGCTTTGTTCCATTACAGCATACCTGGCACAAATGGCAAATCCACAACCTCCAGTTACAATCACTACATTATTTTTAGGATGAAACAGAGAATTTTTCTATTCCAAAGTACTGTGTAATCAATCTCTCCTGGTTTATTATTCCCAATCACTCAATTGTGGATTACACAGCAAAATTTTTTACTTTGACTTTAAAGCTTCAGAGATCCTCCCTCAGCTTCCTGTCAAATATTGGGCAATAATCTGATTTCCCTGCAAATCTGCATTAAAATTCCAAAGACCAAGTTCTACCCTCTGCTGTATCCATCTTTAGAAGAGGGAACAGGAGGGCAGGGAAAGCCCGGCCCACAGTTCTAGTTAAGGTTTCTGTTGCTGTACAAGCCACAGTGCCCTAGGGCACTCAAGACTAACAAGAATTATTAGGAAAAGAATAAACTGTTCTGCAGAAGAATCACCAGAACACCTCCATAAACAAGGGAAAGGTATCTGTTGAACAAGAAGGTCTCTTTTTCACACAGTCACTTTTCGGACCAGAACCACACTTAAAAGAAGATAAGTGACCCATTATCTTTTGTCTCACATTTACAGACAAGCGTGAGACAAATTCTTCCCCAGTGAGGTACAGAACTAAAAGAGGTAACGATTCTTCGCTAGAGCCTTTAAAGGAGAAAACGTCACTAACTTCTCACTGGTTTTCATATATAGGCAACTGGTATGAGGCTCACCTAAGTAACTAAATCCAAATGATCTGGCTGATATTTCTGCTGGTTGATTGGGCTATACTTCGTCCTCTGTTTTTGAGACCAGTTATACAATTACTATCCCAAAGCTGCACACAATAGGAGCATTAGTAAGACTGACTTGATCTGTATCAACAGGTGCCAGCAAATAGCCTGCCAATTTCATGCAATTTTACTTCCAAAGCCATTATACTGGTTGGCAGTTTACCAAACTGAAAGATATGTTTTAACCCCATGAAGCCTGAGTATAATTATAGTAAATAGGCAACAAAACTGCACCTCAAATATTTATGATCCAACAGTTTGAGAGGTGAGTGCCTATACTATAGCCAGAGCGCTGCACTCCTATTCCTGTGTGTCCAGAGCGCCACATTCCAGGCTATCTGAAAAATCAGAATGAAGGAATTTAAGCCACAGAAACTCACTTTCAGTGTACTTGGGTTTAAGTCTTCATTAAGCTCTACTATTAGTGCTTTGATGTTACAAGGAGAGTATGTCACTGTTAAAGAATAGAAAAAAGATCCCTATGAGAGGGAAATCAGCTCTGAAACAAGAAAGATAATACATTAAAGATCCTCTCTATTTTATATCTTTTTCCTGATTTAACTGGAAAGCTACTTTATTCCTAGGTACCTTTCCATTTATTTTCATTTCCTCAATGACAAAATAAAAAATTAATAGGTGGTTTGGGCCTATGGCACAGTGGTAGGTGGAACAGACTCCATACACACTCCGCTATTACTACCACTCTCGTTATCACCTCATTACTCAGTATAAGAAATAGCTCCAGGAGTGCTTAGCAACACAGTGCATCCAATCAACTAAAGATCACTAACGGCAGCGTGTGAAAAGCACGCAGGAACGGAGCGCCAGGATACAACCCGGGAGGCCAAATCAAGCACGTAGGAAACAGCGCTCTATTCTTTCACTATCGGAACTCGGTGGCCGGACTCCAGCTCTTCGGTAATGCTCTTCGCCGCCGCGCTCTCTCGCTGCGACTGAGCTTCCTGCAGTGAGCTCTACTTTTCCACAACACACCCACCGAATGCTACTTCCTTAGGACAGAGTTCCCCATCTACCTAAGCACCGCTCGGCTGCTCTCAACTGCGGTTAAGAAGCCCTCTGGTTTCTTTAATACTATATTAAAACCAAAAAAAGTCAAAGCAATTTAAATGCAAAGGCTCATTGCAGACATTCCACTTGTCACGTACAAATCTATTAGCCATAGGATAATGTCTCTACAAGAAGAACTGAAATCGTCCCTACCAAATCCAGTCCAGAAAATTAAGATTTCTTTCCTTCTTTAGGTGTTCGGACAAACACAGCCCTTCTCTCCAACTTCCTTCAGCTGCTGCACAAGCATACTTGAGAAGTTTAATCCTAATCAAAGGAACACCCTTCACCTATCCATCATAGAGATCGTTCCTTTAATTCACAATCGTGGTTTTAACAAAGTGCTTCATGACATCATTGTGGTATTTTCCTTATAAAAAGGGAAGCTCCGCAGAGGCTTTTGTCATCTGAAGGACTTAAGAAACAGTCGTACACTGTGGGCCAAATAGCTACTGTGTTTGCAATAGCAAAGGCTCCATAAGAAAGCCAGAAAGGCTTTGCACGCTGCTAGATCACCGCTCTGTTTCAAGGAGCTTATTTTCCACACCTGAATCATTTCATGCTTCAATTGCTAAAACTTTTTGTGTATCTGCTACATCTCCTCAAAATACAATTGGGGAAGATGTCAACTACCATAACTGTGTCTTACAAACAGGTACTGCTTCTTCAATTTCTCCAGTAACTTCCAGCCTTTCACTGAACTGGATCCCAGCCATTGTCTCCTCCACACAATCACCTTTTTCCATGTTGTCCTATCCTCGAACACCCTGCTAAATGTCAATTAAGTGTCGCCTGCACTTTTTCAAATCCTTCCCAATGAGTATTTCCTACTGCAGGCCATTAGTGAAGCATTCCTTATCTAAGCCCTTGTCACAGATTTTGTCAATATTGTGAAGTCCATAGGTACAGGTCACGTTCTTACACAGATATCTGGTATAAAGATAAACAAACATGTCAAAACAGTCAGACACCCTTTTGCCTACGACACTCAGGCATGATGGAGTTGAACACAGATTTCATGGAAGCCTGAGGTAACTTTTTTAAATATAATGCAAATGGTAGTGATGAGAAGAGAACGAAGGTTAGATAATTAATTTTGTGCTTCTAGGGGTAGGTTAGCTTATCAAAAAAAACTATTACATAATTCTGCAAAGTTGTTAACTGTTGGCAACAGCATCTCACATCAGAAATGAAATGGATTAAAAACTCCAGCAAAAAAGCAATCCTACCTTCGTCTCCTTCTGGCGCATAGGAAGCTGTAATAATGTCAATGTCAGCACAGTTCATCACAATTTGGTTGGTTGCCTGTTTCACCTGGAAGAGAAATTTTATGAGCATCAGGAAGAAATGGTGTTCCCTGCTCCCTCAGATAGGCATTCCCCCCTCCCTTTAACCTAAAAACCCCTCCACCATCAAGTATTTGAAATAAAATTTAGTGCTTAAGAGTGGTAAAAAAGAAAAAGATATTCCACTGACTGATCTCATTTGTTCCAGAACATGCGTACTTGAATCGTGTTCAAGCCAGCTAGGCCTACTTATCAAGACTGTAAATTATTTAAGGGAATGGACTGCCTGTTAAAATTGGTATGTACGCTTGACAATAGGGCCCTTGTACATGCCTGGGAATCCAAGACCAATAAAAATAGATAGCGAGCCTGCAAGCTTCCTTTTAGAGATGACCTACAGGAGACTATAGTAAAAGCCTTTGAACACAAACTTACATCTTTCAGAGATGATCAGAAATACAACCTGCGGTACTGTGGTCTAAACTGTTGACACTATAAGAACTTCTTAGGTTAAAAACATCTGCCAAGAAATGCGCCTTTACATTTTCCTGAAAGCTTTCCTTCTGCCAGCTCTTGGCTACACACGCTTTGCTTTATTTAACAAGTGGCCAGCTCCCAGCGTAGTAATAAACTGTCTCACTGTGCCAGCTTTCTATTTGGATGCAAGAGCTTGAATACGGAGGAATTCAAATTAAATATCAATTAATTACAAAGGGGTAAAATATTTGGGAATTAAACTAGGAATTATTTAGAAACTTATGGCTGAAACCACTAGAATCATCACACTGGATGGAGCTGGTAATCCTGCTAGTCCAGGATACGATTTCTAGCAGTAGACAACGCCAGTTCTTTAAATAAAAGAGCAAGAATTTCTGTAGCAGCCAACTAGAGTTTAACGTATGCACGAAGGAACTGCTTCCTACCCCAGACAGTAAGTTCCTTAAAGCATAAGGACTTATATCCCTTTCTTGGTTTTTCACTATTATAACCTTAAAATACCCTACTAACACTTGTGCCCATCACTCTAGCTATCCACATTGGAACACAGCAGACACCAACTGGACTTATTTGTCTGTGATGGAAACTGGTTCCCATGAACCAAGAGCTCCTTCGCCCTGTCGCAAAACCAGCAGAGCGCTCTGCGCGTGCACGCCAGCTCACCGTTCAAGCATCTGAGTGTAAATGGATTTACTACAAGTAAGGCCGCAATAATAAGCTGTGAAGTGTCATAGTTGAAACAGGCACTTATCACTCTGCCGTAAAAGGAGCTGGTATCTACACAAGGTGAGTAAATGGAAGCAGATACTCAGTCTTAAGCTGTTCTACCTAGGCTCACTGGAGAAATGGTTCCTTAGTCATTGTGTACATAAAAACCCATTTCAAGTCTAGTCAGCGATGAGAGGCTTAAGAAATTTAAATGTGTAACTCAATAGGCGTACCCACGTCATAAGAACGGTCCATCCAGTCTAACAATCTGTGAACCAAAGGGCTAACAGCAGATTCTCCAAGGCAAGCCAGCCCCCACAGCAGATGGTTAACACAAGACAAACCTAACTCAGAAGTTTCTTCCCAGCCTCAGTCACCAACTTTGCTTCTGAAGCAAATGTCTGTGATTTATTCCTATTAATAGAATTGTTTGTATAAGTCCTTAAGTAATATTTATTATACTTTTTGATAAGCATGGCTATTAGCAAATCTTTCCAAATTCTGCTTGTCAGTCACCCTGCAGTAGCATGTCGTACAGAACAGTGAAGAGCTGTGTTGTTTTCACCATGTTGCCTCTTTCTGGTAATAAAACTAAAACAATGTTACCTAATAAACTTAATCTGATTCTAAAAACAACATGCTTGCAAAGCATAAAACTAGCAAACGTCAACAGCTGAAGTGACACAGGTTAGATTTGATGCTTCTAGGAAAGATTTACAGTCTGAATATTTTTTTTTTTCCAATTTGGTGTGCATGAAACTAAAGGATTATAACACCTCCCAAAATGTAAGATCAAAGCCCAACAGTGCTCATCACAATATTAGGGTTCGGGGTTTTTCAAGGTCTTCTAAAACACAGAAAAATCAGAATGAGAAAAGCTTTTTATAAATGTCTAGTAGGGACCTTTATTCAATCTACAAATCCAAATCTCTCTGGATTAAGAATTCAAGATGCATAAAGAGCTGTCCAAATTGCAGACAACACTGGGTTTAACAATAGGCTTGATCCTTAAAAAACAACCTCTTCTGAGGACAGAAGAATTTTCAGTGTAGCACTGTGCCTGCAAAATAAGAAAGTTTAGGTTTAAGTGGAGACAACTTCAGAGGCTCCTTAGAAAGGCAATTACCTATTTTTAGATTTTTTTTTCTTACCTCCTACAAATATCAAACCAGTTTTACAAAAGAGTGCAACATACTAGAAAACATTTAAAGGGACTGAGTGAACCAGTAGCCTAAAAAGTGTTTACCCTCCAACTCCCAAAAAACGACAGGCAAAATTCAGCGTGCAGATAGGAAAATTGGCAGTGCACTGCACAGCAGACTTCCGAGGCTCTCAGAATTTAATTCGGTGGGGGGAAAAAAAAAAAGTTTTCACCTTGGCACACAGGCTCCAGCATGAGAGCCTCCTCCCTCTGATCCACTAAAAATAACGAAGTACAGACACACCTGTAAGAACAAAACTATAAACCGCCCAGCATACTTAACTTGCGACCATTTTACCTCACAGAACCTACAGCCTAATGCTTACAGACACCATGTATATCATGAAGATGAATGAATGGGTTTTACTGTAAGTGATACCTTGAAACAGCTTTTACATTTCTGCTAATGCTATGTTCTGGAAGACAGATATTCTGCTCATGCAGTGCTTTTCATGAATGCAATCATATTAAAAGGCAAGAAAAACATCTCACTGCATAAGGTATAACCAATTACAAAACTGTATATATGCATACTGTCACCCTGCTTCACCTCGCTCTATAATATAATAAATTTACTCTTCAACAAGAAGCAGCTAATCAAGGCAAGGGCAAGCTGCAAATGCCCACAACGAAAGTAGCTTTGCCATAAGGCTGACACGCTTAAAAGCGGCAGATGAACCGAGATCAATATCTGGAATGAAGGAATGTTTCAAAACTTTAAATCTGTTGCTTTTGATGAAACTCTTGTAACACTGATCACAATTCAAATACCTACTGAGATTAGCCAGACATATACACCACAGGCAGGTCCGCCCTGCAATAAAACTGCAGACCTTTAAGATGTTTTAACTGTGTCGGTAACCTGTCGTTAGACTAAGATGACACATGCTTCCCAACCCCCTACACGTCCACACTTGTGCTCAGCACTCGTTTCTGGGAAGGAAAATCGCACCCAGGAGGAGATAACAGCTTAAGTCCCGCAAAAGTTCTCCAAGGTAACGTCATTTGACGGAAGAAGAGCTAAAAAGGCTAATTATTTAGCTCTGAAAATGAAGACATTTTCAAAACTCTGCCAAATAGGACTCGAAGATGCTGTAAAGCTTTTGATTTTCACCGGTTATCAGAGCAGGAAAGGACTTAAAAGGAAAATCTTTTTAGGACATTAGAAACAAGAATTTGAATGGCTTCAGTGGACTGCCAGCCTACCCAAAATACAGGATGAGGCGCACCAAAAGAAACCTTCTATAGTCAAAACTAATTCTCTAGAGCCATTCATAAGACCAGATAATTAAAATCTTGTCACTCAGCTTGAGAGTCCTTCTCCAAATGTAGCATTGTAACAAGCATGTATGTTTTTAGCATTTTACTCTCTAAAAATAGACAACTAAAATTACCTCAGTTCTGTTCTAGGATGTATCTTTTTAAGAATTTCAAGCTTTAATGAGAAAAGGAATAAAACGTTTTATTCATCTGCATCTCGAGCAAATTAAGGTAGCCAAGTAGTAAAATTACCAATGCCACAACTAATTGGCTCACTGGAAAAACTCGCTTTATTCCAAAGAGCATCCAACTACATTCGTCTGTAGCAGTCACACATACTTCAGAAGTGTCAAATTCACACAGACAAGTAAATCCCTTTGAAACTATGATCAGTGCAATCATCTTTGCCTTATGAATTACAGAACTGAAAGAGGCCTTGTTGTGGGGGAGAAGAGCAAAGGCATTCCTATTTTTGAAGCCGGTGGCATAAGGGTACACAGAGCCCCGAGGTCCCGACTTTGAAGCACCAGACTTGAAGACTCAGCGTGGTACCCTTAACACTCAAATTCAGATCTCATTTTATGTGCTGGAATTGTACGTTACAATGCTGGATAACATGACCGTATATTTATACTAGACAACTCCCCTCCCCAAGATACTGATCACAAATACTACACCCATTAAGCTTAATTTTTCAAGGTTTACATACAAGAGTGTCACAATTAATCTTTAACTGGCATGCAGCAAGATCAGAGGACTACACATTCTTTAGTCTAGCAGATACTGCATAATTAACCTATAAAAAGCAACAGATACAGGTTAAACATTGCTAAATATAACAGAGTATCCTTAAGACATATTAAAGGGACTGGGAAAGATATTTGAAAGAGCCATCTACCTCAGGTTGTAATTTCTTTAAAGTAAAGGGAGGTTGCTTTGCAACCAAGAAACACCTCACTGTAGCTGCCAGTGAAAGAAAGGAATCGCCACACGACGCTCTCCAAAGAAGGTAGTTTATACAGAGGTAAATACCAGGAGGTCAGAAGCCAACCATGCACCTTTCTGAAGCTCTACTCCACTACGCCCTGCGCCGAACAGGTGATCGTTCAGAGCCGTGACAGCGTTAAAAACTTCCATTTAGAAGCTTAAAACAAGCATTGAACTTCGGGAGCCAGATGTTTGTTTCTGTTGCTAGTTACTCATGTTTGCCTTTTCAGCACGATGCTGAAGAACAGAACGGCCACACATCCCCTCTTTGTTCCAGCCCTCCGTTAGGACTCCCGGGAGTCAAAAGCAGAATGGAAAAAAGTTGACCTAGACACTGAGTAATATGAGTGCACTGCACTGATAACTAGACCCTGAGAATCAGGGTTATAATAATTAAATCTCAAGCTAACAGATGAATAAAGTAGATGAACTATTTCCACCAAAAAAAAAAAAAAAAATCTTAATTGTGCTCATTCAGAAACATCCCCACACACCCAACAAATCAACAGTTTAAAATGCTGAACGATGATGTAATTGACGGAGTCATCACAGGACTGAGAGCAGGCGACTCTATTTCAGCTCCAGATCTGCTACCGACACACAGCGTCCGATTCTCCCACAACCGCGTTTTGTCCTAGCTGTGATAAGGGCTCCTTGTGGAATAGTTCATGTAAGGATTTTTGGGTTTTTAACTGTGATAAATGGCAATTATATACTGTTAGTTTATATAATTGTTACACCATTCTACAGACTTTAAAAATATCCATATGACCACAAATTACATTATTTAAAAATCTCGAGTAACCGGACAAAACTTAATATATAGGTTACCAGATACTTAACAAGCACAGCTTCAAAAGGCTACGAAATTAAACTGTCAAGAGACAGATTCCAGTATCGTTCCTTTATCAAGAAACAACAAATACTAGACAGAGGGCCAATTCCCTAACCTGAAAACAACAAGTGCCACAATAAACTACAAACACATATCATTTCTTTTCAAGGCTCTGGAATCAACCTGGTCGCTGCTGACACTGAAGCAACAGCCTTATTTTTTGAATCATAAAAGGCTTTCTCCTCTGAAGCTTATCTGAAGGAGCCATGTAAGTGTAACATTTATTATTGTGGCATAAAGACAAAATGCTTTATTAAGTTATTTCTATGTACAAAAGCCAACACAAGCGTACTGCCCCAAAGCCAAGACTGAAAGGTTATTTAACATTTCTTTAGGGCTTGGTGCTCAAGTCGAAAGACTTACCAAAATTCTACACAGAGGGCTGCCAAATCCTGTTTAGTGGCTGTGAGTGAGAAACACAAACTGACTAATCAAGTGTTTACTTGTAATATCTTGACTAAATATCACAGCCTTCGCTAATTCCAGTTTGCTATTAAAGATGCAAAATAACAAAGCAAACAAACGCTTCCCACGTACATAATGAAAAGTTTTCCTAATTTTGTGATTAATCATGATTTATTCTGCTGTCAAAGTTTCAGTACTCACCCCGCAGGTCAGAAAGCATCACTGGTTTAAGTACTCGATGTGGACTATTGCTTGTCCAGCCATTATCGTACTGGAATGAGCAGAGGGACTAATAATTATTCTTGGTCGGTTATAAAAAACAATACTTGGATCTTCAAGAGGAGGCAGTGTATGTATTCCCCTACCCAAAACCTGGAGAATTCAAAGTTTGTGTCTTAACGTAAAATCACTTTTACCTCGATGACTGTACAATGTATGCCACAGCTCTCAAGTATGCTGCAAACAGAATGCCTCTGATGAGCTCCACTCCACCTTGTTACAAAGGTGCTAGCAAAAATGGCCAATGGGTCCTTAACTGAACCAATTAGATCCAAAAGCACAAAAATGATTTTTTATTTGCTAGATTCAATCCCGGCTCAATAACAAACAGCCGGTAAATATAGCGTATTCTTCAGTAAGCCATTCCCTTGTACAAAAAGTATCCTGTCCACCTGGTACTGCAGGTGAGCTGGTTGTTCTTCTCTCCATTAAGGTGCAGAACAGTTACCCTCTAATTTTCTGGAATGTGCCTTTACCATGCTTTGGATACTGGCAGCCACAGCAAACTTCTCCAGATTTCTAACTCGAGACAAGCATGCAAACGCTCACCCCATACACCTTCCTGCACCTCTGCTGTACTTGCTTGCATGCAACTGGGATGCGGCCTCATGATTCTTCAGTCTATGGCTGTTAAAAGTTATTTAAAAATAAAGACATATACTTTTGATATGTTTTAAAAAACTCACCCTGTATTTTTTTAATTCTCTTTACTGTGGGAACATCAGATCAGCTCACCATGATGTGAACAAGAGGTTTTTTACAACCTTGAACCTGCCAGATCAGCGTTCTTCCTTAACACATGCCCTCAGCTGGTAGGAAAGTCCAGGATTTCACATTGTCAGGTGGTATCCCTTGCTCTAGGAACTCATTGAGCAATCCCCTGAACAGCAAACAATATTAAAAATACCTATACAGGACTAAAATCTGCAAACCAACTACCACCTCCAGAAGAAGCCTCCAAATCCTCATTATTCCTGGATTTAAACTAAGTTTCCAAGGCTGCTGCTCAATACTACTCTCTCCTCAGTAGCAATGCTGGCTTAAAAAGCCACTACTCCCCTCCCCCCGAGTGTTATTTTTAACCTGGATGATTTCAGTGATCCCATTTACAGCACAGCCCCACAGCTGTAACAGGACTGAGGAGCAGCAACTTGGGTGCGAAGACAGGAATAGGGGGCTCGGATTAAGACGGAAGAGATTGGGAATTTCTCAAGCTAGCATTTTCACCCAGGCTGATGCACGGTCAGGCTGAGACCCCAAAGACAGCAGCAGCCCGAGGACTTGAGCCGGAACAAAACCTGCAAGGCGATTTATGTCTTCAATATTTCTCCCACATGACACAAACTTACTCATCTCTGGTCATCTTCCTCCAGGTCCCAAAAGTCACAAGATTCACTATCATCCACAGCCTTTTGCCCTCCCCAACTTCCACAGACACCAGGCACTTGCTCTCTTCTGTACCTGTGCTTCAGATTCAGCAGTTTTATTACCCTGATGTCACCTCATTTTAAAACAAGGTTTTAACCACCTCTTTAGACCAAGATTTAAATCTGTACACAGATCAGTATTTAAAAACTCCCTCAAATATTTTTGAGCTCTTGATACAGCCATCCCATTTTAAGGAAAAGTCCGGTAAGCCCTTACGATTCTGTATCTATTTCAAATCACTGCACAAGGAAAGACATGAAAGCAAATTTAGGAAATCTTGGCACAGCAGCCTGAGAATGACTATGAGACTTCAGGGCTTTCATCAAACATTCTGGCTTTGAAGCATGAACACGGGGAAGATTTTGCCTTTCAGAAAAGGCAGAAGACCCGGCGTTTTTAGTCTGCACACCCCTTCCCACTGTTAACCGAGCCTCTCGCCTCACTGACTTCAAGCTTTTCATGACACTGAGGCCTACCAGCTTACCGTACTACACCGGGGGAGTTCTCATTTAATTGCATATGTGGTAGTTTGTCTTTCCAGCAAAATCCCGAGCCATCTGAATGGCTGGAGATAGATAAAAGCAGCACGCTGGAGGCTGAAAAGAGGAACAGGGTGCTCACTACGGATTTGGGGGAAGCCGGGGATACCAGCCAGGCAGATCTCGGTGGCTCCGACCGCTCCACGCCTAACCTACATACAGACTTCTGCTAGCGGGGCCGTGCTGGCAGCGGGCAGGCGGGAGAAGAGCCGGGGCCGGGCACCCCCCGCGCAGCCCCGGGGCCCGCGGCGGCGAGGCGAGGCCCCCAGCCCTTCCCAGGCCGCTCCCGCTCCTCTCGGGGGACGGAGCGGGGCAGGGCGGGGCCCGCGGGCCGCCCTCTCCCCGTCCCCGACGCCTGGCCCCGGGGCGGGGGGGGGTATATACATATATATGTATAGGTTGAATGGAAAGGGAGGGCGGAGACCGCGGCGCGGAGGTGGGGGGGCAGCTGCGAGCGGCCTCCCTGCACCTGCCTGGCCGGCTCCAGCGCGCCGAGGGCCGGGCCCCGGCCGGCTGCCGGGGAAGGGGAGGCCCTCAGGGCCCGGCGGGGAGGAGGGGAAGGGGGAAGGGGGGGATCGGGCCCCCGCTGGCTGCCGGGGCTCCCTCGGGGCCCGGCTGAGGGAGGGAAGGGGGGGGCCGGGCCCGGCGGGCTGCCGGGGCTCCCTCAGGGCCCGGCGGCGGGAGGAGCGGGCTGAGGGAAGGGGTCCCCTCAGGGCCCGGCGGCGGCGGGAGGAGGAGGAGGAGGGGCCGGGCCGGGGCCCTACCTGGACGGCGGCCTCCAGCTTGCCCTCGAAGGTGAAGTCGATGAGGTCGGGCTTGAGGCAGAGTCCGTAGTTAAGGGGGGAGACGTCGGCGGGCAGCCGCTCGAAGGGCCGCTTCTCCGGCATGGCGGGGCGGCGGCAGGGGGTGCGGGGCTGCGCCCCCCCGCGGCGGGGCGGCGGGAGAGGAGGAGGAGGGGGCGGCGGAGCGGGGCGGGAGCGGGGAGGCTTCCAGCCGGCGACGCGGCGGCCCCGCACCGACAGCACCGAGAGAGAGAGAGCGGGCGGCGGCGGCGGCGGCGGCGGAGGAGGAGGAGGAGGAGGAGAGGAGGGAGGAGGAGGAGGAGGAGGAGGGAGGGGCGGGGGGCGCGCGCGCGCTCCCGGCACGAGGCGGCCGGTGGGGGGGGGGGGGGGGGAGGCCAGAGGAGGAGGAGGAGGAGGAGGAGAAGGAGAAGGAACAGCGCGTGCGCGCGGCGGCGGCGCCACGCGGCCGCGCACGTCGGGCGGCGCGAGCGCGTTGCGTAAGCGGCGGGGGGCAGCGCGTGTGCGTGCGTGCGTGCGTGCGTCCTGCCTGGCTCCGCCCCGTCCTCGCGCGCCCGGCGGTGGGGAATGGCGGGGAGAGGGGGGGCACGGTGCAGCCGGTAACGGGGCTCCCGCAGCACCCGGCCCGGGGCGGGGGGGAGCACGGTGCAGCCGGTAACGGGGCTCCCGCAGCACCCGGCCCGGGGCGGGGGGGGAGCACGGTGCAGCCGGTAACGGGGCTCCCGCAGCACCCGGCCCGGGGCGGGGGGGAGCACGGTGCAGCCGGTAACGGGTCACGGGGTCCGGGAGGGGGCTGGCACAGTGCACCCCGTTAACGGGGGCTCTCGGAGCACCCGGCCCGGGGGGGCCTGGCACGGTGCAGCCCGGTAACGGGTCTCCAGCCCGGGAGGGGTCTGGCACAGTGCACCCCGTTAACGGGGGCTCCTGGAGCACCCGCTCCGGGGGGATCTGGCATGACGCTGCCCGGTAATGGGTCACCTGGCCCGGGGGGGGCTGGCACAGTGCAGCCGGTAACGGGTCACCCGATCCAGGCGGGGTGTAGCATGGTGCACCCCGTTAACGGGAGCTCCCGGAGCACCCAGGCCAGGGGGGCCTGGCACGGTGCAGCCCGGTACTGGGTCACACGGCCCCGGGGGGTCTGGCACGGTGCAGCCGGTAACAGGGGCTCCTGGAGCACCCGGCCCTGGGGCGGGGGGGCTCGGTGGACCCCGTTAAGGCGCTGTGAGGGGGCTGAGAGGTCGCATGGGGGCTCCCGGCACGCCCGGGGTGGAGCGGTCTGGTAGCCCTGCGGCTCCGTGGCATCGCGCTGGTGGCAGCTCTGAGCCCCGGGCCGGCCGCAGCAGCCCAGGTCCCAGCTGGGACTTGCCTCAGCAAATGTGTACTGAGCTCCGATACATTATCCTGGTTTTTCCTCTTGGTTCTCCTCCATGGAGTATTTTTTTATTGATTCCTTTTTTCCTAGCGCTGAGCAGCCGGCAGGTCCCACGCCGGCAGCACGCTGCGCACACCGTGCGGGTTTGGGTTTTTCCGGGCTGCTCGTCGCCGTGTCCAGTCCTCCGAGCGCCCGCTCAGCACCGTGCGGTGTCTGGCCTTTGTATCTGGAGGACGCAGGTCCCTTTTTCCCGGGGTTTGGTCACCTCTGTGCTCCCCAGGTCCAGATAAGGCAGCGCTGCTCACAGAGCTCGGGGTATAACTCTATCACCAACCTCCAGCGCTAAATAATCGTGAGATCAGCTTCAAACTCCTTGGACTTCACAGCAAAAATAAGCACCATGCGTGTGCGGAGCAGAGAGAAGGCGTCCTGTCCTCCAGGCCTGCCTTACCTGTCCAGGCAGCTACGTGGGGTTGCTTTTCTCCCCACCCTGAGCTAACAGCCGCTCTCCTCCTCCTCCCTGCGCTTGCACCACAGCACCAAGGTGAAACCTGGGTGTTGCAGGGCCCCCAGTAAAACCCCAGGGCTGCGGACGCACGTGCAGCTCTTTGTGGCCAGGCTCACGTCCTCCTAAGTAAAAAAACTCTTAAGCTCTTGAGCAGAAAGGGGCTTCGCCGCCATTTCCCATGGCCAAGCAGCCGCTGCTGCCCACCCCGGGCGCTGCAGCCCTTCGGGGCTCTCCCTGCTCGCCCGGGGTCGGCAGCGCTGCGGAGCATCGTCGAGGCTGGCGGAAGGCGCTATGTAAGGAATCGGTCTTTAAAAAGCTATGTACACAACACAGCGAAGAGTATTTACAGGGTAATAAATGTCCCAAGTGGGTGATGTTGGATGGCTGTTTGGGTTTGTGACAAACACCAGCAGGAAGTTTAAAAATTCTTAATAAAGACTTTATATGGGAAAAAGAAAGGCGAAAAATTGAATTCCTCTGGCAGAGGGGAGCTGGCGGCCGTGGTCGCCACCCCCGCACCCGGCTTGTGGGGTGAGAGCCACAGCCCAGCCCTGCTCTCGGCCCTGGGATCTGCCACGGCGATCTTGGATCCAGCAGCTCAGCCGCTGCCTCCCGCCTGGCTCCGTGCGACGTTAAACACGGACCCGGTTACGCCTCAGCCCCGCGAAAGGAAGCGTGCTGTGTCTTTGTGGGTGCCACAACCTCCCTCGTTTTAAGAAGGAAGCACAGCTCTCAGAGGCAGGAAATCATTAATTCCCTTCCACCACTAGAAACTGCAATCGCTCCTTTTTTTCTCCCCCCCCCCCCCCCCCCAAGAGATTTATTTTAGCTGAAAGTGGTACCTCGCTGTTTAAAATATAAGTTAGCGCCGAGCGAGAGGGAGCGGGGATTCACTGAGACCTGGAGGAGCCGGCAGCACGAAGTGGGGCACGGAGAAAGTACAGACGGCTCTTAGCACGTCGTTATGAAAACCAAATGGCTGATGAGGCTGGGTTCATCTGGGGTTTCTGCGGGGCCGCATTGTGCTGCAGAGCCCCGAGGAGAGGAAGGGAGACAAGGAAACAGCTGGAGCCGTGCGGGGAGGTCGGGCAGCTGCCGCCGTCCCCTTGCTCTTGCCACCATCCCCTTGCTCCTGCCATCATCCCCTCCCGCCGCCCTGGTGGGGTGTGAAGCCCCATGGGACACACAGACAGTGTCAGTGGGGACGTGTCGGTGCTGGGACCAGGGACCAGGGAAAGTTTTCATCGTTGTTCTTGCACTGAGCTCACGCCTGCGATGCCAGCGGGGCGCTGGGGAGAAAGTCCCGTCCCCCCTGCAGTGAGGGAAGGGCTGGAGCGGTGACCCCGCGGTTCAGCATGGGGTGGCTTGGGAGCCTCCCTGCGTGATTTGCAGCCAGGCTGGACGGAGGAGGACTCAGCCCAGCCGTGCCACGCTCGTGCTGAGAGACCTCGCTGGAGCAAAAAGCCCCTCTCCTCCTGCCTCGCCTCTGCTTTCGATGCCCCGGCGCAGGTCGTGGCCACGATGACTCTCCCCAGGCAGAGCCGTGGCCAGGCAGGCAGCAAGGTCAGGGGCAGGATGAACCTATTCCTGGAGCAGAGCCGCTGGCCGCTGCGGGAGGGAGGCGGAGGGGATTGTCTCCTCAGCTTTAATTCCTGCCCCGATGGCTGCGCCGGTGGCTGGGTGCCCTCCCGGTGTGCGCCCGGTGCTGGGGGCAGCGAGGGGGCTCGGTGGCCGCAGCGGCTGCGGGGCTTGTGCTCGGCAAAGGGCTCCGGGTGCCTTCTGCGGCTGTTGGTCCGCACGGGAGATATTGTTAGATGACAGATGCTGCTGTCAGCAAGAATCCAGAAAGAAAGAAAGGAAGAAAGAAAGAGCCTCCGCCGAGAAAGCCAGGGGGAAGCTGCCTCCTCTGCCGTGTCCTGACCAAACCGGGTTCTCCTGCAGCGCCAGACTGGAGAGGGCCCGGGGACAAACGGACGGGGTGGAAGCCAGGAGCTGTAATTAGCCCAGAGTCTCTGCGGCCACCAACCGCTGTCAGTGCATCATTTTTAATTAAGAAAACAAGGGGAAAAAAGGGGAAGAAAAGAAAAAGAAAGATCCCAAGAGAGGCTTTTCTTTTCTTCTCTCTTTCGCTGGAGTTTTTGCCGTTCCTGCCGAGAGCGGGAGCAGCCGGAGGGCACCGGCTAATCCAGCCTCGCAGGTCCGGGCCGGCGGCTTAGGGCAGGAATCTCTGGTATTCGGGAGCACGGGGACAAGGCGCGCTCGAAGCTGCAAAGTGGTTGACGGGGCCCCTCGCTCCGCAGGCTGTTCCCGGGGGGGTTGGGAGGCATTTTGCATCGCTTCATGGCTTCATCTCACTGCATGGCGATGCATGCGTGCAGGTCTGCCTGTCGTCCTCCTGCCTTGCTGTGTACCTGGGGCGAGTTGCACAAGGACGGACGCAAATGTGGCCGAGCCTCTGCCTGGAGCTCAGCTTTGGGCAGGTGCTGAGCACATCCCACTTCTCTTGATGCTCACATCCCTCCAAATCCCAGCCCTGGTCCTGCTTTCCGATGAGGCAAAGCCCAGCGTGGTGGTTTTGCAGGGGGAAGGTCACACGTGGGCTGGGGGCACTGTCTGGTGGTGTCCCCAGAGGCCACCACTGCTGAGGTGAGCCCCGGCCCGAACCGCAGCAGGCAGGGATGCTCCTGGGCTGCGCTCCCCAGCAGCCCCCCATGGCGAGGATGTGGCCCCAGTGGGCTGCCGGAGCCCTGAAATGGCTGCCCATGGTGGTAAAACTGGCTGGGGTGGCACCGCAGGGCAGCTCTGCAGCCGGGAAAGCCAGATGGGCTGAGAAAATCCATCCCCATGAGTCCCAAGCCGTGGGAAAGCGCCAGGGCTGTGGGGCGCTGAGGGCAGTGACTCAGCCCCGGCTGCTCCGGGACCGGCTCCGTGGCCCCAGGGCTTCATCCCTGTTTTCCAGAGGGGAAACCGGCTCCAGTTTTCCCATTGGGGGTACAGCGGGGAGGATCCCTGCTTTCCCATTTTTGAGCGCCCACAAGCATCACGCCAGACTTTCGGAGCCGCTGTGGGATGCAGATGCAATCCCCCCCACCCAGGGGTGCCTGGCTCCCCCCGTGCCCCCCAGCACAGCCCCGCAGGGCCGCTCCTGGCTCGCCCCGCTCACGCCAGCACAGATAACAGCGTGGGCCGGGATCAACGGTCTCTGGGCACAGTGAAGCCGTCACTACACATTAACCAGCTGTCCGATGGAGCAACGCTTCCTCGTAGCCAAGATCAACAGATCCCAAAGCAAACTGGGAGCACGGCCAGGCGGAGCGAGCGCAGCCCGGAGCTTCCCAATGAGCCCCCCGCTCCCGCGGGGCTGCCCTGGGCTTTGCACCCCCATGCTTGTGTTTGCCTTTGGGTCTGCAAGATGGACCAAGGCCTCACCCTGCGGCTGTGGGCGGGTGCTGAGCATCCCCGGGGTGTCCCTGGGGCTGGAATTTCAAGGGAAGGGGGTTTGGGATTAGTGGGGCTTGCTTTAGGGCGTCGGAGCTGCTGCATCCCGGCGTGCCAGGCGGGACATTCGGACGGGACCCTTGCCCTGAGCCCCCCTGCGCCCGCAGCCCCGAGTGCTGCTGCAATTTGAAATGCCAAAAGCAGCGGGCACCGGCTGCTGCAGCACCCGGGGCTGAGCTGAGCCGCCGGGGGGCTGCACAGGTCCTGGGGGGGCTCCGCAGCTCCGGGACACACACACACACACGGGGGGGGGGGGGGGGGTCCCTGGCCTGTTGCACGTGGCGGGGGGGGCCCCGCACCCCCTCTCCCGCTGCACCGGGCCCCTCCCGAGCGGCCTGCGGGACCCCCCCCGAACCACAGCCGCCACCGGGGGCCTCCCCCGCCGCGCGCTGGGGGGCGGAGCCTCCCCCCCCGCCCCCGCAGCCGATGGAATTTTCCACTCGCCGCCGCGGCGCGGGCTCCCGCCGGCCCCGCCCCCGCCGCGCGCGGCCCCCTCCCGGCCCCGCCCCTCTTCGCCTCGGTCCCGCCCACGTCCCGGCGGGCTGCGCGGCGGGAAGATGGCGGCCGCCATGAAGGCGGGAGTGGGGCGGCTGGGCCTGCGGGCCTGCTGGCAGGTGGGGCCCGGGAGCGGGGCTGGGGCGCCGGCAGGAGGGACAGAGGGGAACGGGATGAGGGGCTGTGGGGGGCTGAGGGGCTGTGGGGGGCTGAGGGGCCGAGAGGGGCTCTGAGGGGTTGTGGGGCCGAGAGGGGCTCTGAGGGGTTGTGGGGCTGGGCTGTGAGGGGCTGAGGAGGCACAGGATAAGGGATGTAGGGAGTCAGGGACGAGGGAATATGGGGAGGACCATGGGATAAGGAGGGCTACAGGTAGTGGCGTTAGATATATATACAGCTGCTCTGTGTTTGGGAGATGTGAAGGGGAATAAATCAAGATGGTGGTGTTTCTTGGCCCTTGGGCTAACTCCACGGCTTTGTTATTTTTCTTCCTTAGACTGTGGAGTCCGTGCTCCATCCTGCTGGAGCAGCTCGAGCCTGTCTTGTTGTCCCAGTGAGAACAAAAAAGAAGAGGTTTTCTGTCCCTGAATGGGCCAGAGAACTGTCTCCTGAAGAGAAGGAGAGGAGACTCCAGTCTTTGGGGAGAGTATTTCCTGACGAACGTATAGAACGGACTTTCTACTTGGCCTGCACAGGTGGTGGAAATTCTGCTTTGGTCTCTTCTCAAGGGCAAAACTAATGCGAAGTAGCAGCATGGAGCAATGAGCCTGAGCGGTGTGACCATGCTGACAGAGAGTGTCTGCCTGCAATAGACTGAATTATGCACTCTGCCTCTGGGTGAGGGATAGCAGCTTTACCTCAGAAGTGTGTCACACTGTTGGCCCCTTCGTACCTAGGGACAAGGAACAGCAAGGGAGGTCACATTCCCTGCTGCTGAATGTGTCTCCTCCTGTCCTGGGCTGTGTGGAAAAGGAGAGCAGAGAGCAGGCACCTGTCACTGCTGACAAGCTGTGTTAGACTAGCAATTCTTTGCCTGCTCATATTTCATCTTACAAACATTTTCAGGGAGGAATCCTGCTACTCCAGCCCCTGGCAGCCAGGGTGCTGCCTCTTTGTTTCTTTCATTTGGCTGTTTTTGAGCCTCCTCCTGACCTTTCTTCTCTCTCCTGCAGCTGATATTATAGACCCTTATGTCCCTCCTGAGGGCGATGCCCGCTTGACTTCCCTGTCCAAAGATGGGCTGAAGCAAAAGATGGAGAAGCTGAAGCAGACCGCCGCCTCCCAGCTAGCGTACGTACCTCTTTTTTAATTAGTGTGTGGTGCAGAAGTTTTGCTCGGTTCTGTCTTGCAGTGGTGAGATGACGTGTTTTGTTTTCTACCCGCTTTGTCCATTGTTGCTGTTGTACCACATAACCAGGAGTCCCTGGTGTGAGAATAAATGCAAGGCACCTGTCCTGGCGTGAATGGATACAGTGTGTATGCATTTTCTTGAGGATTCTTTGGTTTTGTGGCACTATGTCTGTTTTACGAGCACCTGGAGGTTATGTCTTAGTGGGGAGTCTCCAGTTCTCGGTTGCTCCCTGCTAAAAGCTGTGCTTGAACTGGATAAGGTCGCTGTCATCATCTGAAACATGCAAGATGCTTCCAAGTTGTTCTTTACTCACTGTAGAGCTTTTCTTGTCTTTTCAGTCTGCGGAAGATAAAAGATCATGATCCGGATTTCAGCACTAAAACCTTCCCCGAGAAGGCGCAGGAGATATTTATTGAAGCTCACAATTGCCTGGCAAAGTAAGGCCTCTTCTCTGACTGATGCGGTTATGTAGGACCTGCTTCTCTTTGCTTATGTGCTCTGTCTTCCTTGTCTTTCTAATCCTTGTACCTCCTCTGCAACAAATACTTTATCTTGTTGTGCTGCATCTCTGTGAAGAGCAGAGTGTTGGAGATTTGGTCAGTACCCTCTTGCTTTTGATAATGAAAAGCAGTTTGCAGAAAATGCATCTCGACCTGACCTGCAAAGGAGATGAGCTGTTGCAGCACGAGTGTTATCAGCAGATGAGCGGGTGGTTGGTGCTGTTCAGAATCACGCTGCAGGGAATTGTTTGGATATAAATGATACTCCCCTGGCTTGCTCCACTTTGCAGTAATAGAACAGATTTCAAAACGGCATCGTTCTTGGTTACAATTCCAAACATCAATAAAACATTTAGGTCATAACTGGCTTCCAAAGGATGCTGTGTCTTTCCCTGAAGTCTTGTCAGCCAGCTTGCATTCGTGTTCTGATTTCGTGCTGAGATCACAGCTGAGAATTTAGCTTTTTCTGTTTTGCTGGTAGACTGTGTGTCTTCTGGGGAAGCAGGAATTTGTGAGTAAGCCTCTTTACGATATGTGTATTCAAGTAACTGGCTGTGTTTCACTTGCAGTTTTAACAAGCAGAAACTTCACTCCCTGGTGACAGAGCGTTGCTACCCAGTAAGTGTTTATGTGGATGTAGCGTGTCCTTGATGTCTTCCATGGTCTCTCAGGCTCTCTAAACCTCATCTGTCTCATTTTTTCTGGATACAGTAAAGACAGAGCTGGGAGGGGAAAGCACAAGTCTAAGTAATAACTAATGAATAAATCATAGAATCATACTTGTCATTCAGTTCACGTCCTAATTAAGTTGGTGCTTATTTTTCTTTGTAGGAAATGGTCCGTGGGAACAGGTACAAGACCATCCGGTGGAGTTTTGTGGAGTCGCTGGAGCCTCCAAGAGTGGTTCATGTTCGCTGCGACAGCATTGTGAGTCGAGGCAACCTGTACGGCCAGGTGACGGTGCGGATGCACACGCGGCAGGTACATCCCCTTCCGCCCCTCGCGTTTCCCAACCGACTCCAACCTGCTGCCAGCCCAACGCAAGTTTCTTGGCTCTGTTTACAGATTCTGGCAATCTACGACCGCTTTGGGCGGCTGATGTACGGTGGGGAGCAGGTGCCCAAGGATGTTTTGGAGTACGTCGTGTTTGAGAGGTACTTGGTCAACCCGTATGGCGCATGGAGGATGCACGGCAAGATCGTTCCAGAGTGGGCTCCACCGAAGGAGCCCATTGTTAAGGTAATGCCACAAGGAGAAGGCACCAGCACGGCCTGTGTCTGTGACACGTAGGTTCCTGCTTAATTCTGGACAAAACCAAAGCTGAGCTTCCTGTAACGGGAGGGTGGTGCATTAATCTGCAAGCAGACCTATTTATTAATGTGGGATTATCAGCCTCTAGCACCTGGAAGCTGTAATAGGAGGCTGCTGGCATTTGACACGTGATAATTTAGGGGGTTACTGCTCCCTGCACGTAGCCTGGCGAAGTGGTGCAGGTGCTCTGTCGTCTTGTGTTACTAAAAACAGGTCCTAGCGAGGAAGGAGGTGAGAACCATAGTGTAGTACAAGGCATGTCATCCCATTCCCCCTTGTGTCCTCCCCCATGCTGCTGCCATCTGGTCAGCTTCCTCTGCTAGGCCTTTGCGTTGCCAGAACCCTCCGCTCTCCCTTTCTTATGCTCTGTAACACAAAGAATTCCTGTTACAGCACTTCAGAGCTGCTCTGTGTCGTGCTGATTTTGTTCCTTGCTTTTTCAGACTGTGATGATTCCTGGCCCAACCTTGGATCCCTCAAAAGAGTTTGAAGAAACGAAGTAGGAAGTTCCAGAGCCTGTACAGAGACAGCAGTGCAGGCCGCTCTGGTGGGAAGAAGCGGAGAATGTCTGTGGAGGTGGTGGGTTGGATATGGCTGTGCCTTTCCAGTGAGCAGTCAACAAAGTGGCTTCAGAAATGGACTCCGGTCACTAAGAATTTGCCTTTAACGGAGTGAGAGGGGCTGGGGAGAGGGATTCAGGTGAGCTCTGAGAAGAGCTGCACTCTGTCCAAGTTGATTTGGTGTGCTGCAGCTTAACGTCTCTGTGTTTCTGTGAAGATGAGAAGCCTGTTCACTTCAGGACTGCCCTCTGGGCTGACCTCTGTCCTGAGTTTGCATCGCAGAAGTCTGTCCAGACATGGGATATTTGGCACTTCCATGGGAAGTGTTGTAGACGCGGTGGGCTGTCATTAAAACTTGCAGCAGTAGCTGTTGGCCCTTTCTTTTCCCGTCCTCTTTCCCTCTCTGTACTGATTTTCAGGCTGCTTTTTTTTTTTAACAGAGAACAGGGAAGAGCAGCAAGCACACTTTAAATCAAATTCTCCTGAGCGGGTACTGCGATTGGACTCCTGCTGAACAGGTGCTTGTTAATGGCCAAGCTTCCCAAAGGGGCTGCAGCACAGCACTGATAATTTAATAAAGTTTTTTGACTCCTAAGGTCAGCGTTTGTGTCAACCAATGGCTTCTTGAAAGGCAGCATTTCTCGTGACCGATGGGTTTGGTGCGTTTGTTAGAGACGCTCAGGAATTCAGTGCTGGGATGGTGTTAGTGAGTGGCTGGCACCATCCTGTGGACACGATGACATTCGCATCAGGTCCCCTGGTTTTGCAGGCTGTGTGGGTCGGGAAAACACGTCCCCAGAGGTCAGCTTTCTCCGTGGCTGGGAATAAACCAGTGCACTCTGCTAATCTGTTTTTGCTCTGCTTTGCTCAGATAAGTTCCATTTACTCCTAGTCACAGAGCAAAATATTCACTAGTCATCAAATAACGAAACATTCTCTTTTTCAGCCTTGTCTTGCTTTTTAACTTGGCCATTTTCCAGAGCTTGTGAGAGTTAAGTGCATTTTTCCTTCCTTAAAAGAGATTTTACAGAGTATGCAGCGAAAGAGTTACGTCTCCTTATGCTTGCAGAGTTGTTCGGTGTTTCTGTGAATGATGTTCTTTTGAAAGGGCAGAATATCATCTTTATGCTCTGTTAGGAGAGGAGCCAGCGATGGAATCCCTTTCATCTTTTTGGAAATCAGAGGGGTGTCACAATCTGCCTTCCTTTCCTGAAAGAACCTACTATATTGAGCCTTCTGCCTACGCTTCATTCACAAGCTGAAGTGCTCCAGCATATGCGAGCTGGGCTAGAAGCTAAAATAAATCAGCCTGAGGTGCCTGGTTCGTGTCTGGTGTGACTCAGGCAGCGTACGAGCAGGTATGGACATGACTCCTCGACCAAGACCAACAGACAAGGTTCTTCAGCTCTGGCTCTGAATGAAAAGAGCGTGGTTTTCGGTGGAGTGGCTGGTTTTTCTGGGAGAATGGCCTTTCATAGAATCATAGAATTGTTAAGGTTGGAAAAGACCCTTAAGATCATCGAGTCCAGCCGCTAACCCAGCACTGCCAAGGCCACCACTAACCCATGGCCCTAAGCACCACATCTCCCCGGCTTTTAAATCCCCCCAGGGATGGGGACTCAGCCCCTGCCCTGGGCAGCCTGTGCCAGGGCCTGACCACTCTTTCAGTGAAGAAGTTTTTCCTAATATCCAACCTAAACCTGCCCTGGCGCAGCTTGAGGCCATTTCCTCTCGTTCTATCGCTTGTTACTGGGGTGAAGAGACCAACCCTCCACCTCACTACAACCTCCTTTCCTTCCAGTCCAGCAGCGTGTGGCTCCCCATCTCCTTTGCCAATATCCAAACTTCTGCAACTAAACCGCTTCTGTTCCTGGGTTTCCCTCGCAGCCTTGCTGCTTTCTGCTGTATCTCTTCCTTGAGCATATTTATATCTTACCCACGCCCCGTAAATCAGCCACAGTGTGCGCTCTGTAGATAATACTTTTTATTTTCTGTATGTACACTTACTTACACAATTGGATGATCGCTTGACGTTCGGCGCTGAAGACCACAGCACGCTACAGCAACGCCGCTTTGTAAGGAGAGTGGAAGTAAACGACAAAGGAGCTGCAGGACGAGCCCTGAGCCCCGGCCTTGCGTGAAGACCAGATGGAGAGCCAAAACCTTCGCTTCTGCTGTCTGTTTTTACTTGCTTCCACTTAAGTGGAGCAAAGGGACAAATCTGCGGAGACCGGAGGCTTTCTTGCTTCCAGCCGCTGCTTTCCTGACCCCGAGGCTTCTCCCCACGCGCACGGCCGTGTCCCTTCCCCTCAGTACCGGCAAACGCGGGAGCCCTGCCTGATGCTTTGGGGACCGCGGTGCCTCCGTGGTCTCGGCATCTTCCCCGTCATGCAGGAGTCCGCAGCTCTGCCCCGAGGGAATGGGTCTCGCAAACACAGAAGCTGAAATGTGGGATGACAAAAGGCATCCAGCGCTTCTCCAGATGGGCTGTAAAAGCGAAGGCTTGCTAGTGCCAGTGGAAATGTTGATGGGAAATACTCCCCCGTGATGGGAAGGTGAGCCCTGGGCAAGTTTGCACACACGCACCCCCCGTACGAGTGAAGAAGAAACCAGTAACGACAAAGTGCTTTGAAAAGTTGTTGGTTAAGACAAACACCTTTACAGCTGAGTTGCTGCAAGAATTAGAAGTGTAGCAGTGCTGTAAAATCAGGTTAGTAGCGGGAATGCCCATCTCGGCCTTCACGGATGCGGAGGTTTCTAAAAGCGGAGCAGCGGAGTGGCCTGAGGGTTGGTTTTATCCCACCCGGGTCGAGCGATAGATGGGGAACAGAGATGGTGGTGGGCACCGCCGAAGTGCAGCGTTCGAGCACCGGGCTGGCGTCGCTGGACCAAAACAGAGCAGAAAGGTTTGCTTGGTGTGCGTGGAAGTCCTGCGGCTGGCTCGGTGACTTCGGAGGACGTTTAAAAATAAATGACTTTGTGTCAAGGAAGCAAAATGTGTTGTGGGGCTGGCTGGGAGCAGCGTCTCTCTATCCCAGGCTTCAGAACCTGCCTGGTCCTAGCAGAAACCACCCTGGCTTGAAATGGAGGTGACAGCAGTGGTGGGGGAGATCAGCTGGGCTGCAGAAACCCTGGGAAGCTGTTTTCCTCCCCAGTTGCATCGTTTTGCTGCCCCTGGTTTGACTCTCCCCTTGTCTCACTTAGGATGGAGAGCTTGCTGCAGGGTCCTCCGAGTGTCCGGCTTGCTGCGGCTGCAGGACTGCCTATTTCGGGGTGCCAGGCGAGCCGTTCCTCGCTGTGCTGGAGGCACAAGCTTCCCCACGCAGCAGGAGGACATTGAGAGCTCGCAGGAGAGCGTCTCTAGCTAGCAAGCCACGGCTTCGTGTCTGCTGCGTTGGTGGAAGCGAGCGAGGCTGGCACCACCGGTGTTTTAATGTACTCAGGTGCCCGGCTTGGACCAAGGGGGCCCTGCGCTGGGCCAGGTACCCGTGGGTAAAAACGGGTGGCATTTGCAGGCTACTGCCTGGCTTGAGCGCTTCCATGAAGGCAAGAGATGTCAACTGTCCCCTCGCTGCGCTGGTCCCCAAGCCTGGCTGGTTGATGGCCACTGCTGGAGCCCGCGGTGTGGCCATGCCGTTGGCTTTGGTGGACGCTTCTGTCCCCGTCCGGGCTGTGCAGGTAGGCAGCAGCCTGCGGCTCAAGACTTTCCGATCGCGAAAGCCGTGTCCGCACCCAGCTGGCGGCCAGGCGGAGGGAGCTACTCGTGGTCCCACGGGCAGACGTCGGGCTGCGTTTCACCCGCACCCCTGCCGCTGTCCTGGGGGCTCGCCCCGGCTCTGCCCTGCCTGCGGAGGGCCGGGGTGGGATCCACGCTCTCCACCTCCCACGGACACACTTCGGAGGTTTTCCTCGTGTCCGTGCTGGTCTTGTCAGATGTTGGCGGAGCCTCTTCTGCTTCCCAGGGACAAACCTCAGCTACGCGAGCGCCTGGGCTGGGGCTGCTGCCCGCCGCGGGAGCCGTGCTCGCTCCCCGAGGCAGCGGCTCTGCCCTGGGGCCCCGTGGGGGCTGGATGCCCGGCAGGATGCGGCACAGGGGCTTATGCTCAGCCTCGCCGTCAGATCTGCCCTTGGATTTGTTCAGCAGGGCTGTTGGAGACACGGCGCTGGCTCCTGCCACCGGCTTGGACCTTCCCGTCCCGGTGGGGGATGCTCTGTCGGCTCCCTGTGGGTGCATGCCCGGTTTGAAGCTTTCCTTCTCCAAGCCGGTGGGCTCTGCTTCTTCCTGGGGGCTAATAGCAGATTTCCTGCTCTCTGTGCTGTCGGACTTCTTGGACCGCTCTTTCCCCACTGCAGTTTTCAGGGAGGGCTGCTCCGTGCCCAGGCTCTCCCAGGGGCAGACGGCCTCGCACTCGCTACTCCTCTTCTCCAGTGCTTTGGAGGCTCCCACTTTTTTTGGTGGGAGGCTCGCCTTACCTGCGGCTGCTGCTTTCTCCGGCAGAGGTGCAGCCACCTCCCAGGGGCAGATTTCTGCTTTACCACCAGCTTCGACCTCCGGAGCCTCCCAAGGACAGACCTCTGCCTTCAGGCTCCCCACGCTCTGGGATTTCTTTGAAGGCGATTTGGGCAACGCAGGGCTTCCAGCGTGGGGTTTTTCTGGGGGCTGCTCTGTGCCCAGGCTCTCCCAGGGACAGACGGACTCTCGGTCTCTGCTTGCTTTCTCCTTCTTTCCCAATGTGCTATCTCCAATCTCTTTGCAGAGACCTTGACCTACAGAAGGGCTGCTGCTCACCACGGACAGAGCACTTTTGTCCTCTCTTGATTTCTCTTTACCTGATGGGGGAGCAGCCGCCTCCCAGGGGCAGATTTCTGCTTTGTCGGTGGATTCAAGCTCCCAAGGACAGACCTCTGCCTTCAGGCTCCCCACGCTCTGGGATTTCTTTGAAGGCGATTTGGGCAGCGCTGGGCTCCCGGCGTGGGGTTTTTCTGGGGGCTGCTCCGTGCCCAGGCTCTCCCAGGGACAGATCTCAGCCTTTGTGCTCCCCATGCTCTCAGATTTCTTGGCAGTGGCTTTCAGCAGCTCTGCGCTCCTCGTGCCGTACCCCATGGAGGGGCCCTCTGTGTCCGTGCTCTCCCAGGGACAGACGGACTCCCGGTCTCTACTTGCTTTCTCCTTCTTTCCCAATGTGCTATCTCCAGTCTCTTTGCAGAGACCTTGACCTACAGAAGGGCTGCTGCTCACCACGGACAGAGCACTTTTGTCCTGTTTTGATTTCTCTTTACCTGATGGTGGAGCAGCTGCCTCCCAGGGGCAGATTTCTGCTTTGTCGGTGGATTCAAGCTCCCAAGGACAGACCTCTGCCTTCAGGCTCCCCACGCTCTGGGATTTCTTTGAAGGCGATTTGGGCAGCGCTGGGCTCCCGATGTGGGATTTTTCTGGGGGCTGCTCCGTGCCCAGGCTCTCCCAGGGACAGACGGCCGCTCGCTCGCTGCTGCCCTTCTCCAGGGATCTCGCCGGGCTGGCTAACGCTGCCTGGCGCCTGATGCGCTTGTCCCCCTTGGAACCCGCGCCGGGACCCTGCTTTGCCGTTGCTTGATCGGAGGGAGGTGCAGCCACCTCCCAGGGGCAGATTTCTGCTTTACCACCAGCTTTGAGCTCCGGAGCCTCCCAAGGACAGACCTCTGCCTTCAGGCTCCCCACGCTCTGGGATTTCTTTGAAGGCGATTTGGGCAGCGCAGGGCTCCCAGCATGGGGTTTTTCTGGGGGCTGCTCTGTGCCCAGGCTCTCCCAGGGACAGACGGACTCTCGGTCTCTGCTCGCTTTCTCCTTCTTTCCCAATGTGCTATCTCCAATCTCTTTGCGGAGACCTTGACCTGCAGAAGGGCTTCTGCTCACTACGGACAGGGCACTTTTGTCCTCTCTTGATTTCTCTTTACCTGATGGTGGAGCAGCTGCCTCCCAGGGGCAGATTTCTGCTTTGTCAGTGGATTCAAGCTCCCAAGGACAGACCTCTGCCTTCAGGCTCCCCACGCTCTGGGATTTCTTTGAAGGCGATTTGGGCAGCGCTGGGCTCCCGATGTGGGATTTTTCTGGGGGCTGCTCCGTGCCCAGGCTCTCCCAGGGACAGACGGCCGCTCGCTCGCTGCTGCCCTTCTCCAGGGATCTCGCCGGGCTGGCTAACGCTGCCTGGCGCCTGATGCGCTTGTCCCCCTTGGAACCCGCGCCGGGACCCTGCTTTGCCGTTGCTTGATCGGAGGGAGGTGCAGCCACCTCCCAGGGGCAGATTTCTGCTTTACCACCAGCTTCGACCTCCGGAGCCTCCCAAGGACAGACCTCTGCCTTCAGGCTCTCTCTGCTCTGGGATTTCTTTGAAGGCGATTTGGGCAGCGCAGGGCTTCCAGCATGGGGTTTTTCTGGGGGCTGCTCTGTGTCCGTGCTCTCCCAGGGACAGACGGACTCTCGGTCTCTACTTGCTTTCTCCTTCTTTCCCAATGTGCTATCTCCAATCTCTTTGCAGAGACCTTGACCTGCAGAAGGGCTTCTGCTCACTACGGACAGGGCACTTTTGTCCTCTCTTGATTTCTCTTTACCTGATGGTGGAGCAGCTGCCTCCCAGGGGCAGATTTCTGCTTTATCAATGGACTCGAGCTCCCAAGGACAGACCTCTGCCTTCAGGCTCCCCACGCTCTGGGATTTCTTTGAAGGCGATTTGGGCAGCGCTGGGCTCCCGATGTGGGATTTTTCTGGGGGCTGCTCCGTGCCCAGGCTCTCCCAGGGACAGATCTCCTCCTTTATGCTCTCCACACTCTGGGTTTTCTTGGACTCTGCTTTTGAGGATTCCAGGCTTTTCCTAATGAGCTTTGCAAAGATCCTGGTGTCCCTGTGCTCTGGCCGACGGCCACTCATCTCTGCCAGCTTTGCTTTGATATCTTCCAGTCCTCCAGATCCTGCTTTGGTTTCCTCTTTGGAAATCCCACACGTGTCCTGACTCGGTCTCTCCTTCCCCGATGGAGCTGCAGGCTCTTCCCAAGGGCAGATTTCTGTTTTAGGAAGGGGCTCATCCTCCACTTCCCATGGACAAATGTCAGCCTTTTTGCTCTCGATGGTTCCTGCTTGCTTAGGTGATGTTTTGGGCAGAGCTGGGTGTTTTGCTGCAAGCCCTGTGCCGGGCTGCTCCACGCCTTCCCCGGGGCTGGGGGATCCTTGCTGGCTGCTCCCCTTGTCTGCAGCCGGAGCCGTCTCTCCCGTGCCCCTTGGGGCCACTCTCCGTGGGGAAATCCCATTTTTCACTTGGGAAATTTGACCATCATCTAATTTTCCTGCATCGCATAAGGCTGTTCCCCTTTCCCAAGGGCAAACTTCTGTATCACTGTCAGCTCCGGCCGCTTCCCAGGGACAAACTGAAGCCCGTGCGCTCGCCGGGCTCCTCGAGGTCCCTTCTGGCAGCTCAGAGCTCCTGGGCGCAGGTTTCGGCCGGGGTCCCTCGCTGCCGGTGCTGCCCCAGGGCCGGCTGGGCGCTTGCAGGCTGCTCCCGCTCTCCTGCGCTCTCAGCAAACCCAGCGATTTGGGTCTGATGCTCTTGACCCACTTGGCCAGCCGCCTCCTCTCTCCTTCCCGCCCCTCTTCCTCCAGCTGAGCCCCCTCCTCGTCCCAGGGACAGATTTCTGCTCTGATGGAGCTTGCCCCTTCCCCGGTTTCCCACGGACAAACCTCAGCCGTCCTGCCCTCCGCGCTGCCCGCTGTCTCCGAAGCCGCTTTGGGCAGCTCTGGGGTTTTTGCTGGTGGTTTCTCCATGCCCAGCTCTTCCCTGGGGTGGCCGGGATCCCCTGCACTGCTGCCCTTCCCCGGGGCTCTGCCTGCCTCCCAGCGCTTGCCCCCGCTCTCCTCCCAGGGGCAAATTTCTATTTTAATGCTGGAATCTGCCTGGGTTTCCCCAGGACAGACCTCTGCCCGCCTGCCTGCCGTGCTGCCGGCTTTCCCCGCTGCAGCCGGGGCCACCTCCATGCCCCAGCTCTTCGCAGGGACCCTCTCGGCGCCCAGGCTCCCCCCGGGACCGAGGGGCTTGGGCTGGCTGCCCCCCTTCTCCGGCGCCTTGGCCGGGCTCTGCCCACCCGGCGGGACCCCCCTGTCCTCCCGGGAAGCCATCCCCTCCCGGCACAGCAAGGCTCCTTTTCCTGCTGGGATGCCCGGGGCTCCCTGAGGACAAACCTCAGCCCCCGGCTCCTCGGCAGCTGCTCTGCACACACCGGCGGTGGATGGGTCGGGGCTGCCTGCCACGGGTTTTGCACGTGGTTGCTCCATCTCCGCGCGGTCCTGGGGTCGGATGGACCTGCTGCCCGCCTCGAGCCCTTCGGCTGGCCCGGCCACCCCTTCCTTCGGTGTGATCAGCCTCACGATGGCCGCAGGAGCATCCTTCCCTGGCTCCACCACGGGAGCCTCGGCTCCTTGCCAGGGACGTGTCTGTGCTTTCCCGCTGCTGGGCACCGCTGGGGCTTCCCGGGGATGTGCAGCTCCTTCTTGGTGGCCAAGACTGGGTGGGATCTCATGCACCCCCGAGGGTGGCCCCAGGCCCTCGCCAGCATCCACGTCTCCCCAGGGAGCACCGGGCTCCTCCACCAGTTTCTCCCCATCGCCTGTCCCCAGGGCTGGGCTGTCCCGCTGTCCTTCTGCCTCTTCCCTGCCATAGCCCCAGCCTGCGTCCCCCCAGGCGGTGCCGGCGTTGTTGTTGTGCTGGCGGGGCACCATCTCCCCCTGCCCCGGGCAGGCGGCGGGCTCGCTGCCGGGCCTCTGACTGCTCCACACGGGGCTTTTGGTGGCAGGGTCTTGGCCGATCCCCCCAAGGGACACGGCCGACGTCTCCGCCAGGCTGGGCCTCTCCCTCCTGCTGCCCCCCTCCTGCTCGCACCCCCTCTTCCTGAGGCTCCCCTCGCCCTCTCTCTTCCTCTTCAGGATGCTTTTCCCCCTGGAGCGGTTGAAGGCTTTGATGGCGAGTCCCAGGCCCCGGAGGGAGGTCTTCTGGGAGGGCGGCTTGAGGCTGGTGGGGGTGACCGCTGCGTCACCAGGGGTCCCCGAGTCTGCTGCTTCGGCGGCTTTTTGCTTCTGGCTCAGGATCTCCTCCTGGACCAGCTCCCATGGGCAGACCTGCGCCGGGATGGAGGCAGCGGTCAGCAGCCTGCCCTTCCCCGCCGGTGGGGACGTGTGCCCCGGCTCTTCCTCCGCAGGCCCCTCCGCTGTCCTCTCTGTCTCTCCTGCCCGTGCCGGGGGGTCTGCGGGCGGCTCCGCTGGCTCTGGGCTGTCCCCGGCCGGCGCGGCACGCCGCACCAGGCTCTGGTAGCGGATGGGGGGCGGCGGCGGGGTCCTCCTCACTGCCACCCGCACCCGCCCCGGGATGTGGGAGCTGTCAACGCTGATGCTCTTGATGGGTGCGTAGGTGACGTGTTTCTGCACCTTGCCATCGCCCGGGGGGGACGTGTCCTCCTGGGAGCACCCCTCGGCGGGGCTGGAGCCGGCTGGTGGCAGGGCATCAGCTGCACCGGGGCTTTGGGGCTTCCCAGCTTCCCTGGGGGGTCCCTGGCCCGTGGGGCGCTCCGAGGATGGGGCAGAGAGGTGCCACGTCTCCCGTGCAGCTCTGCTGGCGGCGAGCAGGGCCTCTTCCCGCGCACCGGCAACGATGCTGAGCGACTTCTGCAAGGGGGCTGTGCGGGGCAGGGGGGACTGCCCGTGCCCCGCAAGGTTGTGGGCGCTGGCCGACTTGCACACGAGTGGGGCAGCGTCGAGGGACTCGCTGTCGGAGTGCTCCGAGGCCGTCGCCGCCATCGTCTTCCTCCCTGGCGCAGGCTCCCTGGGGGGACCGGGGGTGGGCGAGCCTCCCCGGGGCTCCCGTGCAGGACCCTCGGTGCTGCGGGACTTGCGCAGGGCTGCGGCGCGGCGCCGGGAGCCGTCATCCCGCATCCGCAGGCTGGCACCGCTGGCATCGGGGAGCCGCTTGGCCGAGGAGCCGCGGCGTGCCGGGGTGCCCACCCGCTCCCCCCTGCTGCTCCGGCGTGCCACGGCCTCGGGCAGCTCGGCGACGCGGCGCACGATGGAGCGGCCCAGGCTGCGGCGGGAGCTGCGCTTCTTGGGGAGGTGGGGGTTGTTGGCTGCCATCCTCCACGTCTTGTGCACCTCCAGCTGCGTGTAAAGCTTCTTCAGCTCCTCCTGCGCGCCGCGGGCGGGGGGACGCGGCAGAGAGAGGGGAGAGAGGAGAGCACGTACAATGGGACTGCCCGGGGGCTGCGGCCGGGACGACCCTGCAAAGCCCCAGCTCGGCCCCTAGGGCCAGGCTGTCCCCATGTCCCCAAGCTCCCTGTCCCTCCGACCCAGGGGACACGGCAGGTTCCCCAGCCGTGGCCGGCGGCGGTTCGCCCTGCACCCCCTTCTCCCCTCCCTCTGCTTTGCATCAGAAGAAAGATTGCAAAAGGCACCTCTTACTCTGCGCGGGGCTGCATAGCTAGCGTCAAAAGAAGGTCCTGAGTGTGCCACCCACCCGAATGTCATCGGGGTCGAGACTGTGCTCGCTCCAGGCGGACGCGATGCTGCTGTTCAGGCAGGAGCCCGAGCGCCGCATGTCCAGCTCGTCCTCGTAGACCTCGGCTGCGATCTCCTCCCGCAGCGGCGAGCCGGCGTGCAGGAACTGGGGGTGGCGAGGGGCGAGCTCGCCGAGGGGTCCCTGAAACGCCGGGGAACCCCAGCCCCGTCTCCCCGAGTCCCCGGGCCAAGCGTTACCTTCGGGATGAAGAGCAGCGCCAGGGTCATGGTGATGGTGCCATGGGTGTGAGCGAAGAAGAGCAGCAGGGTCCAGTCGGGGTGCAGGGAGGGGACCATGATGAACCTGGAAGGTGCAAGGAGGGCAGCACCGGGTCCCCACAGCCCCCTCCCCACCTCCGGACCCCGCAGCCTCCACCCTGCCCGGGGAGCCGTGCAGGGAACCCGCTGGCTTCAGGGATTTGCCGCCAGTTCCTCCGCATCGCCGGGGACGGGAATCTCGGTTCCCGGCCCCGTCGCGGCCCCGCGCCCTACCTGACCACGTGGAAGGCGGCTGAGATCATGAGCTCGTTGTGGAGCGCGATGCCCATGTAGCGGGGCTCGTGGAAGGCGGAGGGCACGGCGCGCGTGGCGTAGCACAGAAAGCTGCCCCACAGCAGGAACAGCATCTCGGCTGTGGGAGAGAGCGGGGGAGCGATGCTGAGCACCCAGCCCCATCACCCTGCTGCTGTCGGTGTGTTTTCCTGGGTGGCACCGATGGGTGCTGAGCTTTGGGGTGGGTGCTGCTGCCCACCGGGACCTCCCTGCCTCGGGGCGCATCCAGCCCAGCACGTTCACCCCGGCTGCCGTCGGCACGTGCCGCGGTCGGAGCCGGGTCCGGTGCAGCGCATCCCCCGGCACAGCCTGCCCAAAGGCCACCGGCACTCACCGCCTGTGCCAGGTGATTTACCCTGTGCCAAGGCGAATCCTGGGGATGCTCAGAGGAGAGGGCGGGAGGCAGTTCGGGCGCCCCAGCCCTGCTTGCAGGCTCCAGGCAGATTAAACGGACAAGGAAATTAAAACCCCACGTGTCACATTTACAGGGTGGGGTCCTGGGGCTGTGGGGACCCCCCGGGACACGGCGGGGGCTGGTCTCACCGATCACCATCATGTAGTCCCAGCGGTCGTGGCCGCAGATGTAGAAGTGGAGCCCACGGGCGGTCTGGGTGCGGATCACCAGCGGGATGTTCTTGTCGACGTTCTCCAGCATCCCGATGGTCCAAGCCGCCAGGAACCACAGCACCAGGAGCAGGATCAGCCCCAACATCTTCAGCACCCGCCCGCTCGACACGTAGGGCACCCGCTGGGCCGTGCGGGACAGGAACACCTTCAGCACCCTGCGAGGCGCGGAGCGGTGAGCCCCCGGCCGGTCCCCGCTGCGGGGGTGCCAAGCATCCAGCCCCCCGTCCCGGCTACCTGTACAGCTTGAGGGTGATGGTGCCGTAGACGATGGCGAAGCCGAGCATGCGCACCCAGCGCAGGACGATGCAGCGGAAGATGCTCGGCTTGAAGTACAGGATGAACACCTGGGGCGGTGGGAGAGGGGTCGGCGGGCGGCACGGGGCCGGGTCCCGCCTGCCAGGGGCGCAGCAAATGCCGGAGACTCGGAAACCACCTGCTTTCGGGCCAGCCCTGCCGCCTCCCTTCCCCCTTGGCTCTACAGCATCCGCCGCAGCTCTTGCGGGAGGGAGAGGGGATTTGGGCAGGGATTAATTCCCACGGCCAGCGGGAGAAAAGGGATTTGGTTTCCCGAGAAGGTTTATACCGCAGCGGCCGGGGGCCGTGCCAGCAAAATTAACAATTAGGCGGAGTTGTGCCCATGCCCAGCTTGGGGCCAGCTCGACGCCCGCTCCTGGGGGGCAGCCGGCCAGGCTGCAAACGCTCTGAAACCCCAGCCCAGAGGCTTTCAGCCCCGGGGCCGGCTGGATACTCACGGGGAAGTAGAGGAGGAGGGACCCGAAGAGGATCGTCTCCAGGAGGACGACTCCCGATGCCTGGATCCTCTGCAGGGACAGAGGTGTGAGGGTGCAGCCGGGAGCCTCAGCCGGTGCCCGGAGGAGATGGAGCCAGGGCAGGGAGATCCCCCCCGAGCCTGCTGGGCTGTGACATCCTTCCCAATGCTGTGACATCCCCCCGAGGTCTGCGGGTGGGAGGGGAGCGGGGCAGGGGATGGCGGGTGGAGGGGGAGGACGCGGGGACGCCTTGCCTTGCTCCGTCGGAAGTGGTAGGAGACGAGCATGCTGAGGAAGACGGCCAGCATGCAGCAGGCCTGGCAGGAGAGGACGGCCGCCCGCAGCGCCCGGTCCTCCTGGATCAGGCAGGGCGCATCGTCCTCGCAGGTGGCACATCCCTGGCGGCAGGGCTGGCACGCCAGCCGGGACCCCCCGGCCGCCCCCCGCCGCGCTCCCCGCCGTGCCTGGGGACAGAGCGACGGCCCGGTGAGGCCACCGCATCGTGGCTGCGGCGCTTTCCGTGCCAGGGCACGTGCTCAGGCTTCCCAAAGCCCCCCCAGCCCCGGTCTCCGCTGCTGTAGCCATGTGCCACAGGGTGAAACGGGGACCCCAGGGCCAGGCACGGCACCCACCTGCCCGGGCACCGCTGGCCGCTCCGCCAGCCCCGTAAAAGCCCGGCTTGCAGCGGCACAGGTACCTCCCGAGGACGAAGCCGCGGCTCTCCTGGGAGACACACTGAAGGAGACAGGCTGAGACGCACGGAAGGGCGAGGGCTCATCCTGCACCCCGAATGCTCCCCCCGGCCCCGCATCCCCCCCCTGCAGCAGGGGCTCCAGCAGCCCCCGGCTCGCAGGTACCCGACCCCACGCCCTCCTCCCCTGCACCCAGAAGGAATCAGTGGTTAAACATTTAAGAATTAAAAGCCAAAGCTTGGCCCTCAAATCCCTCCCTAAACCCTAAATGGACATCTAATGCAGCAGAGCGCACTAATCCTGCCCGGCCGTGACGGCAGCGGCAGGCAGGGCACTGCTTCCCTAATCCCCCCGGCCTCTGCGGGGCGGCGTGGCCGGATCCTGCCCTGAATGGGCCGGGCGTGCGGTTTTTCTGGGTATTGTTGTTTTCTGGAGAGATGCCCGGCGGCAAAGCCTGTCCCTCCGGAGGGCATCGCCCGCGGGGCGCTGGCAGGAAGGAGAAGCTGGTGACGCCTTTCCCACCAGGGAAGGGCTCTTTGCCTTCGTGGTGGGACCCTGATCCACACTGAGCTGGGGGCTGAGGGGTTTGCCCCGGCATGGGATGCTGCCGGTCCTGCTGAGCCCTGAAACACGCTCGGGCATCACCGTCTCACCCGGGTGGGCACGGCCAGAGGGGATCGAGGGCTGCTGGTTGGGGTGCTTCACCCACTGGGTGCCAGCCCCCGGAGCTCGGCCGTCCCCGCGGTGCCCGGGCAGGGAGCAGCCAGGTCACACGCTGCTGCTGGCGGCAGGGAAGGAAGATTTGCACAATAAACCCCTCGACTGTGGCACCGAGAGCAGCTGAACGAAGCAGATGGATCGGCCAGGAGCGGATAAAGCTCAGCCGGGAGGGAGGGACACGCAGCAGGGCCAGCCCGGCCGGGGGGACGGGGACAGTTCGGTGCAGGGGAGCCCCAGCCCTGCTGGGCGAGGGGATGGGGCGCAGGGCGCCGGGTGCCGGCGGCCGATACCTGGGTGCTGTTGAGGTCGCAGCGGTGCGTATCGGCGAACCAGCTCGGCCCGCTGGTGCACTGGTCGATGGCCACGTCCCGCAGCTCGATGTCCACCCGCACGACGCCCCTGCGCAGAGGGATGGGGTCGGCCCCGGGGGCCGCACAGGGCGGCCCTGTGCCCACCTCGTGCCCCCCACCCAGCGTGGCCATGTCCCACCGCTGCCTCTGTGGGAGGCAGCCCCAGGGGCGGCTGGTGCCGGTGCAGGGACTGGTGGGACAAGACGAGGCGTCAGCGATGTCCCCGGCCCCCCAGCCAGGGATGTCCCCCCTCGGAGCCACGTCTGGGGGAGTTTGGAGCTGGGGCAGGGACAGGGACAGGGGCAGCAGCTCCTGGGTGTGAATTCTACCTCTCAAGAGGGGCTTTAATGCAACCAACTGGGAAATAGGAGCTGCCGGGGTGGCCCCTGCGTGCCGTCCCTCGCCCTGCGGGACCGATCCTCTTCCCTGGGTGCTCTGAGGGGGACGGGGCTTCCCCCTTGGAAACGGGGCCGCGTCCCCTCTCCGAGGCCAAGCCCGGCTGCCCCCTTCCCTCCCCAGCCCTCCCACCGTGGCTCCTTGCATGGGGGTGCTGGGGGTGCGGCATGGACCCCCCAGCCCGGGGATGCCCCCCAGCTCCCAGGAGGGGCCCCAGCCCAGCTCACCCACCCCCGGCACGGCCGCGGCAGGGGGCTCTGGGGGTGGCAGCCCGAGGTGGGCAGCACGGGGACGATCGAGGGGGGACGGGAGGCAGCTCCATGCCTGGGGACGTGCAAATACCCACGCACACGCACGTGCACACGCACGCATGGGGACAGAGGCAGGGGACTGGCACACACCTTGCAACCTGCTGCCCGCACCCGGGGGTGATGGCTCCAGCTGCACCCCCCCAGCACGCACACGGGGCACCCCCACCCCCTTGCACCCCCCCCAGCCCCTCCGGGTACCACGTACTTGAACTCAGGGCTGAGGTCTGGCTTGAGCCCGTAGAAGGCGGCGGAGAGCGTGACTGCCCAGGCGGGCAGGAACCGGCCGTCCCGGCACTCGAGGAACGGCGGGGACCACCGCACGTGGCCCGGCTCCCCCACGTAGCTGTCGCCCCGCTGCCACTTGGGGGTCTCCATGCTGCGCAGGTCATTGCTGAGCAGGCGCTTGTGGAGGAGGGGGCTCCGCTGGGACTTGAGGGCGTTGAACCATTCGTTGTCCCAGCTGAGGTTGCCGAGGCTGGGAGCGGCAGCGGAGACGTCCTGCAGCAGGATCTCGCCGTCCCCCTTGGTGGCCTGCAGCATCAGCCGGGGCTTGGCGGCCAGCGGGTGGGCGTCGAGGGCGAGCACCGCCCGGCGCACCCATGGGTGCCCCTCCACCAGGCTGCGGACCAGCGCCTGGTACCACTCCACGTCCTCGGCCACGCTGGCTTCGCGGATGTCGTTGGTCTGGAAGAGCATGTTGAGGAAGTTGGCGGCGTGGGCCAGCGCCTCGGGGGCGGCATGCAGGGCGGCACGCAGCGCCGGGGGGGGGCCGGGGCCGGGAGCCCCCGCCGCGACGCCCCGGCTGCAGTTGGCCCGGGCCAGCCGCTGCGCATCGCCCGTCTGCAGGAAAGCCAGCGCCGCCGCCGAGCCCTCGGGGTCCCCCAATGCTCCCGGCTCTGGTGTGGGTGCCCAGGAGGACGACGGGGCCGGGGACCATCCCGCCGGCCAGGGGGATCTCTCCTGCGGCCGCTGGCCCTCCGCAAGGATGGTGCCATGGACCAGTGCCGCGTGCAAGCACCAGAGCAGCGGCCACCGCCACGGCCCCATGGCCGGGGCTCAGCGGAGCCCCCCGGCCCCCTGCGGCCCCGCCGGCCGGCCCGGGGGGGGCATGGCGGGCACGGTGCCCGAGCCGGCCGGGAGCCCGCTCTGTTCTGCGGAGCCGGACTCGCGCTCTGCCGCCTGTTTTCCTCCCTCGGCGATGCCGGAGCAGACGTCACTGGCTCCAAAACGTGTTCATCTGCTGGCGCTGCCCGCCCGGAGCCCCCCCCGTCCGTCCCCGCGCTCCCGCTCGGGTAGGCCACGCTGGCGGGGAGCCCCCCGCCCTGAGCCCCGTGGGGACCCCCGCACCCCTCGGGCTGGCCATGATGCAAGCGCATCCTGATGGGAAGCCATGGCAACGGGGCCGGGAATTTTCCTCCCGGCATCCCCCTCCCCGCAGCCCCCTCGGCAGCCGGGCGGGAGAAGGTTGCCCGCTGGTTGCCCATATGGTCTCGGGCTTTGGTCCCGCACTGCCCGGCCCCCCTGCGGCCATGGGGTGGAAATGGGGGGGGCTGGCACAGATGCAGGGTGTCCCTGCGGGGCTGAGGGTGGTGAGAGCGGTGGGGGGGTGGGCAGGAGCACGGGCCCCACGGCAGGGCCTGACGCCCACCCCCAAAGCTGGGGGATGATGTCCTGGTCCCACGCAGCGCTGCCCTGGTTGCGGAGGGGAAACTGAGGCACGGGAGGCTGCTCCCGCCCCCCCCCGCCTGAAGCAACGGTGACTTCCCTCTTCACCAGCCTCCAGGCAGGCGTGGGGAGAGCTGCGCCCCATCCCCTCGCCTCCAGTGGGGCGTGCTGCTTGCAAGAGCCGTGCAAGAGCCGTGCAAGAGCCGTGCTGCAGCTCTGCAGAGCTGCGCAAGAGTTGTGCAACAGCTGTTGCAGCTGTGCAAGAACCGTGCAAGAGCTGTGCAAGAGCTGTGCAGAGCTGTGCAAGAGCCGTGCAAGAGCCATGCAGCTGCTGTGCAAGAGCTGTGCAAGAGCTGTGCAGCACCCATGCAGGAGCTGTGCAAGAACCATGCAAGAGCCATGCAGAGCCATGCAAGAGCCATGCAAGAGCCGTGCAAGAACTGTGCAACAGCCGTGCAAGAGCCGTGTAAGAGCCATGCAGCTGCCGTGCAAGTGCTGTGCAAGAGCTGTGCAGCACCCATGCAGGAGCTGCACATGAGCTGTGCAAGAGCTGTGCAAGAACCATGCAGGAGCCGTGCAAGAGCCGTGCAAGAACTGTGCAAGAGCCATGCAAGAGCTGTACGAGAGCCGTGCAAGAGCCATGCAAGAGCTGTGCAAGAGCCGTGCAAGAGCCGTGCAAGAGCTGTACGAGAGCCGTGCAAGAGCTGTACGAGAGCCGTGCAAGAGCCATGCAAGAGCTGTGCAAGAGCCTTGCAAGAGCCATGGAAGAGCTGTACGAGAGCCGTGCAAGAGCTGTACGAGAGCCGTGCAAGAGCCGTGCAAGAACCGCGCAAAAGCCGTGTAAGAACCGCGCAGAGCGGCGCAGGGCTCGCAACACAAAGGTGCCGGGCGCCCGTGCCTCAGTGTCCCCAGCCACCCCCGCCTCCCGGGGCGGGAGCGCTCCCCCGGGTGCCCCCGCTGCCCCGTTCAGGCCCCGGGGTCTCCCCAGGGTGCGGGGCCGCCGCCGCGCTCCACGGGGGCGGGGGGGGGGGGAGGGGGCGTGGCCTCACGCACGGGGCGTGGCTCCAGCCCGGCGATGAGGCGTGGCTTGGGGAAGGGGGCGTGGCCTGCGGCGGAAGTGGGGGGGCGTGGCGGCGCGGCCGTCGCCGCGGAGCAGGGAGGGAGCCGCGGCGGCGGCCCTGGGAGGGCGGCGGCGGCCCGGCCCCGGCGGCCATGCGGCGGCCGTAGCCATGCAGCGCGCCGAGCTGCGGGACGCGGAGGCGGCGGCGGCCGCCGCGGCCTCCTACCGGGTGCTCAGCCGCCTGCTGGGCTACGGGGCCGGGCCGGAGGCGGGCGCGGCGGGCGGCGCCGTTACCGGCGCGGCGGGCGCGGGGCCGCTGGGCCCCGGCGGCGGGCGGCTGCCGGCGGCGGCGTTGCCGGGCGGCGGGGCGTTGCGGGCCCCGCGGCCGCCGCCGCAGCTGATGGTGTTCCGCAACGCGGCGGAGGGGCGGCCCGGCGAGGAGGGCGGCCCGGCGGCGGGAGGCGGCGGCGGCGGCGGGGGCCCGGCGGGCGGCGGGGGCGGCGAGCTGCTCTGCCCGCGGCACCGCTGCTCTGCCCTGGAGCCCAAGGCGGCGGCGAGGTGGGGGGCCGCTCCGCCGGGCGGGCTGGAGCTGCAGCTGGCGGCGCTGGGGCTGCGGCCGCCCGGGCTGGGCGCGAAGGGGCCGGCGGGCTGCCCCTGCCTCGGCCCGCCGCCGCCCGCCGGGCCCGCCGCCGAGGAGACCAGCGACGCGCTGCTGGTGCTGGAGGCGCTGGAGCCCGACGAGGCCGGCAGCTGCTCCGAGGAGGAGCCCGGTTCCCCCGGCCGCGGAGCCGCCCGCGCCGCCGGGAGAGGAGCTACCGGTACCGGCCCCGCGCCGCCGCCCGCCGCCCTCGGGGGAGCCGGTCCCGGCGCCAGGAAGGGCTCGTTGAAGATCCGCCTCAGCCGCCTCTTCCGTACCAAGAGCTGCAGCGGCGGCTCGGCCACCGGGGACGCCGCCAGCGAGGGCCGGCGCACCGGGGAGCTGCCCGCCTCGGCCGGCAGCCTGACCGACGTCTGCGGGGCCCGTGGCCGAGAGCAGGAGGCGGGCAGGTACGGGGGGGGCACGGCCCCGGGGGCTGCCCCCTGGCCCGGGGGTGGCCGGTGGGGTTTTGGGGCTGGAGGTGGGGGTGGTGGGGAGCAGCCGCCTGCGGTGGTGGCAGCCGGGGGTTGTCACCGGAGTGAGAGCCGGGCGTGCGATGGTGTGGAGAAGGGGCGCCGGTGCCGCGACGCCTTGCTGGAGGTGGAGGATGATGGCGAGGCACGGGTGCCATCCTGCAGACGGGCACTGTGCCCGTTCATCGGCTCCCAGCTGGGCTCAGGCCTCTCCTGAGCAGCTGCCGAGGCCTCGTCTTTCACACGGGGCCGGCGAGCGCAGCTGGAGCCCAGGAGAGGCAGGCGGAGGAGGAACGCGTTGCTCTGGGCCCTCCATCCGCAAAGGGGATGGCGGAAAAACACCCGGGAGCGGTGAGGTGGCCGGTGGCTCGGAGGAGCCGCTGGAGCACCGGGATGCTGCGGGCGCCGGCCGAGCGAGGAAGCGGCGTGCCCCGGGAGCGGCCTCTGGTGACACCGTGCTGAGACCCAAGGGGCTGGCGTTTCCTCTCGCCCTCCCGCGTCTTGCAGAATGGTTTCCTGAGGCTCGCGAGCGGCGCAGTTGGGCTCCGGCCTCGGTGGTGCTGGGCGCTGCCGTGGGGGCTCTGCTCTCCTCCCGGTGCTCTCCCGGTGCTCTCCCGGTGCTCTCCCGGTGCTCTCCCGGTGCTCTCCCGGTGCTCTCCCGGTGCTCCGTGGCAGGACGTGGCCAGAGGAAGCGTCGGCAGCCAGAGGTTGGCTGGGTCATGCGTTAGGCTGGAGGGATAAATCCCAGGACCTATTGATGTGGTGTGCACCCCTCCTGCTCTGTCAGCTCCCGGTGCTCCTCGGCTGCTTGCCCTGCTCCGGCCTCGTGCTTCAGCAGAAGACCTGAGCTGCTTGATAGCAGCTGGGGAGGGTAAAGGGCTGAGCTGTACCCGCTGCCCAGGCTCCGGTCAGGGTGGGCCTCCTGCGCTCCAGAAACCACTTTCTGTAGCATTTCCAGCAGCAGAACTGAAATTCCTCGTGGAGGAGGCAGGGAGAGCCTGCCCGAGGTCTGTGCAGCCAGCCCGGGAGCAGCATTAAATAATTGAATGGACTCGGAGTGTTACGGCATGGTCCTTTCCCCGCGGGGTTAATTAACCTCCTGCGAGGCTTTTGGGGTGCGTTGCCTCCTCAGCGCAGCTGGAGACCTGTTGATGGGCGAGCAGGAAGCTTTCTCCAGGCTTGCTCTGAAGGCGCCGACCTTGGGTCAGGTGTGACCCGCAGCACTGGCGTGTGGTCGCTGGATGCTTCAGCAGCCCGAAAGGCAGCCGGGCTGTAGCAGAGGCCAAAATTACCTCCCCTTTGAAGCAGAGGATGGCTTCTGAGATGGGGCAGCCCCAGCTCCCGTGTCGGCTCCCAGCCCTGCAGCTGGTCAGGGTGTTTGAGTCCTCCCTGGAGCTCCTGTGCCCGCGAGGAGCCTCGCGTTTGCATGTGGGGTGCTGAAGCAGTTTTATACAACGGCTTCATTCCCCACAAATGACTAAATGGGCCTCAAACGGTAGCGAGCTGAGTTGCCTGTAATGACATAATGTTTTGCTAATGGGCTTGTGGTTTATTCGATCCTCGTGCTTGGCGAGAGTCCTCAGGACCTCCAGCGCTGGGATCAGGCGGCGGAGAGTTGACAGTCGTGTCTTAGCAGGTTGGGAGCAGAGAAAGGACCATATCGGGCCATATCTTCCCTCTGGTCAGGGAGTTTAATGGTCACTTCTCGTGCTTCGGTGTCGTGCAACTCCGCCGCGCTAATTAGGCGGTATTTTAACAAAGGTTACTTCAAGGTGCCTGCTGCAGCAACTCTTGTGGTTCAGGGACGACTTTGCTGCTTCCAATTCCAGGAGTCCCCTCCGGCTGACGAGGGCTGGATTATTTGAACGATGCTGTTTGCTCCTGTGCTGCTGGGGCGCGGGGTGGGTGGGCTTGGTGCTGGCACCTCTCCTGCCGGGAGGCCGCGCGTTGATGGGACCGTCCCTGCTGGCCCCGGAGGTCTGGCCCCGCTCTCGTCAGCGAGGACGAGTGGTTCGGGATGAGGGGATGCCCATACTCTTGTGAGCAGGTTAGATGCAGTTTAGCTAAGCTGGGCTTGCTGGGAAGTGCGTTTGGCCTCAGCAGATGCTGCTTTTCTTTCCCTCTCCTTTCCCAGTTGCCCCAGTTCAGAGATAAGTAGTGCAGTGACTTGATTTTCTGCCGTGGTCTTTGCTAGACTTAATGCCACGCTGGTGAATGCTGTCTGCTGCTTTGCACCAGTCTTCATTGGTTGACTGGGGGGAAAATAAAGCTTTCCTTGGTTGTACGAAGAGCCGGAGGTTGCTACCTCCCAACTTGTAGCCCCCATTAATATAGGATGGGTCTGGCGTTCACCGCGAGTCGCTGCTGCAGTCGCTCGTGGCTGATGGGGCGGGCTCAGAGCAGCTTTGGGGTTAATTCATGGCACTGCTTGCTATCGAGCTCTCGTTCCTGACTTGCAAGTCTCGCTGTGGGCTGGTGGTGAAGGGTGCTCCCTTGGTCTGCAGTCGGTGTTATCTAGGCTGGCTCTTTTTTTAAACATCCACAAGAAGCAGAATTCCTGCTATTTGGAGTTGCTGCCCAAGCTTCCCATCGTGCCGCTGGTCCTGGAGGCAGCAGGGTGCAGCTTTGCCTCCCGCCTGCAGCAGCGGTTAGGAAGGAACCAGCCCCGTTATCTGAAATCAATAGTTGGGCTCTGCTGAGCTGCAAGAGAGTAAGAAACTAAATGTGGAGATACCGAGGTGTGGCTTCTCACCCTGGGCCTGAGTGTTGATATTTAAAGGTTGCATCATTCAAAGGGCTTTTTTTTTTTTTTGGAAGTGATTTGTACTGCAGGGGTCATCGGAGGAAAGGGGACAGGGTTAGGCACCGGTTCTGCAGATGGAGGGGTGCAGGCGTGCCTGAGCTGCGGCCGCATCCGCTGCGGATCGCTTGGCAGGCTGGTACCCAGGTCTCCGAAGTTAGCTGTATGGATGACCTTGGGTTTTTAACTTGTCTAATAATAATTACATGCATAAAGTAGCACGTAGCCAGCCTGGGTGGCCGGGTGAGACTTGCCTTGGTGTTAACAGGACAGCGCGTTGGGACGAGTGAAGGCAGCACCGTGGGAAGTGCCGGCCGCTAAGGCGGCAGCCGCAGCTATTGCAGAACTGGTGGGGAACTGGCCCTAAAAATCCCTATTTGCTGGAGCTTGAGGAGTTTCCCGGTTTTGTGTGTGCACGAATTAATGCAGAATCTGTCCACGGCATTCCTGAATGGCAGCATCCACCTTTGGCTTCCCCCAGCTCGGCAGGGCTGTGCCGATCCGGCGCAGCAGCGTTCAGGTACCGGTCACATGTAATTACTTCTCCGTGGGTTTCAGCATCATTTGGGGATGGCTGCAGAACCTGAGGGCAGGAGGAGGAAACATGGAATTACGTTGGTTTGGTGGAGACTGAGTTGGGAAGTGGTGGATTCGGTCCGCGTGAATCGTTCCTTGCTCTCGCCCTGCTGCTGCTGTGAGCTTGCTGGAAATGAGAAATCTCAGAAATCAATGGCTGTGAAACATTGGCATAAAATGTAGCTGTTTTGGTAACAGCAAAATGCCAGCAATGCTCCTTTCCGTCTGGCTTAGTGGGTGGGAACAGAGCTGTTACTATATTATAAAGTTAGTTGATATTAGTCCAGAAGTGTAATTTTGTGTGTGTAGCTGATAATTGGTGAATTGTTCTCCTTCAGGGAAAAAATCCAACCCTCAAATAGGTGTGAGACGCTTAAAATGAAAACGCTTCCAAACATTTTAATGGGGTGTTATGTATCAGGATGATGAGTGTTCTTAGCATATTTATTTGCGAACTTATAGTATTAAACATTTATTCCCAGCTGTGTGACCCGGTGACGTGTCTGGACACAAACAAGAGAAGCATTTGCTCTGCGCCGTGAGAAGATGGGGGTGCACCCATCTGCTCTGCGCTCCCAGGGCTCTTCGGTGCTCAGCAATGTGAGACCGGAGCTCGGGTTTCTGCTCCCTGCAGGGCGGCTGAGTTGCATCTGCTCGGTGCAATCGTTCCCGAAGGGTGGCAAGCCTTGCTCCGAGCTGGTTTTAGCTGAAGCTTTGTCCAGGTTTTGCAGGAGGCTGCGAGCAGAGCTGGGGTCTGAAGGACAAGACAGGCTTAAGGTTCAGGGTCAACCGCTTGCTGGGAGGAGGCTGGAGAGTGAGGATGACATCCAAGAGGAAGAGCATCAGCCCTGTAACAGCCTGCCTGCAGTGGGGTGTCCTTCTGGGGGGTGCGTAGAGCTGATCTCCGAGCTCCTGTAGATCTTGGTGGTGCGGTCGCTTGCCTGGATGCAGTGGGACCAGTTTCTCTGGCCAGCACAGTGAAGTCGCGCTATTTAACTTGGAGTAACCTTGTCTGACCCAGGACAGACCTGCAGACTGATACGGGCTGCCCAGTGCTGGGATGGGCGTTGCACGACGTACTGGGGATGCTGGAAAGACCTTTGTCAAAGCTGTGGCATGTGAGAGCTGTGCTTGTTCTTGTGCTCTCCTCTTAGGTGGGGGTGAGTTTCTGGCACCAGGGACGCATTTCTCTACTCACCTCAACCATGGATTCGAGTCCTGGGGGTGCCATACTCTGTGCCTCAGTTTACCGGCATTTTCTCTGCCCAGATCTGGATAAAGCCCTTTAGCATTGCAGTATGGAAGGCGCTGGAAGGAGTGGTTTTGTGTGGGGAGAGCCCAGGGCTGGCTACAGCGTTGTTATAAAACTGCTGGTTTGGAAAGCAAGCGTCACGGGAATTGCTGGTGTTCCTGGGTCCTCATCGGAGGTGTGGTTTTAGCTGTTTCCATCCATCTTGATGGCTCTGGTTTAGCTCACCTGCCCTTCACCTGCATTTTGAAACCCTTTGGGGAGATGGTGTCCTCCAAACGCGGCACGAGGGCATTCGATGCGCTCGCTCTAGGCACAACCCCTAATTGCGCAGGGACCCAACCTGTTTGTCGAAGGCGTTTGGCAATGCCTGATCCAGAGAAATAGCATGACGTCTGTTGTGAAAGAGCTTCCTGGCTCCGGCTACCATACTTGCTTGGGGTTTTTCCTTCCAAAGACTTTATTAATTACCTAGTTAGAGATTTGCTTCATAGCAGGACGGAGACCTAGCTTTACTGGTTGACTGCCCTACTTAGGCCAAAGCACTGCTCTAGAAGTCGAATAAACACGCAGCTTTGAGCTGCCTCGAGCTTCTGTGAAGAATGGTGAAGGTTCTCCTGGTTTGAGAAGGTCGAATGGTGTTTTCTTCTGGTGGGGTGCACTGGGTCTCCTCGTCTCTCCTAACAATGTTTTCCTTATTTCCAATAGGAAACACAGACTGACAAGAACTCAAAGTGCCTTTTCCCCGGTTGTGTTCAGCCCCCTCTTCACAGGTAAGGATTTGAAAGATTTACAGTATGGCGTTTCATTGTGCTATGAAAAGAGCAGTGTGTGCTTAATGATAGACGCTGAATGTTGCCTCCACGTGCAAACAGGGATCTCTGTGAAGAGTCCCTCCATCCTGCTTGGCCTCGAACCCTGAGCAAGAGGAGCTGGAAAGAACGTGGCTGTTGCACGTCAGCGTTTTGCAATTCCTCCTGTTGAAACGCAAGTCCGAGTTGTGCTCTCGGAGGTGAAGGTCCTTCCTCCGCGCAGGGCTGTTTGCATCCAAGTGGTTTGGAAAATCCCCTATAGAGCAAGTGCAGTTCGGTGCTCCCCTCCCGTGGTTTGCGAGGGGCTAAGACCAAGCCCCGTTTCCCACCTGGACTGGACACCAGCGTCAGCAGCTCTGCTGCATGGCAGCTGTGGGAACTGAAACCTCTTTTGTGGAGCACCACCTCCTTCTTCTGCGTATTTCTCCCCTCTCCCCGTGTCCTGCTGGTTTCTGACCTTCCCTTTTCTGCTGGGGGGGGGAAGTTACTGGTTTACAAATGGTGTGAGAGGGAAGTCCTGCTCCGCTGGTGGCTGAAAGCTGTAGTACTGAAAAGCTCCTAGTCATGGTCATGTGCCTCCTGTGGTGTGGGCTCGTAGACAAAACAGTCCTAGCCACAGGGCTTGGGGCTTCCTTGGGAGAATCCTGGCTCAAGACTTGCGTGAGTAGGAATCTAAGGTCGCGAGTGGGTATTTATCAGCTGTGTGGGGTTTTACGTGGCGTGTTATGAAGGTCAGATTCAAAATAATTTCGTGTTGAGGGTCTTATTGCAGGGCAAAAGAATCAAAATATGGTTGTGTAGTGATAGCTGTGTTAGGAAAAGGCGGTGGGTAGAGCTGAAAGCCTCCTCTTGCTGCTGGTGTAGGAGTTTGATAGCAGGGAGCGGCTGGAGAGCTCGGTGCAGGAGCTGGCACGTGGTTTGTGCTCCTGAGTAGGGTGAAGGCCTCTTTGGAGAGCAGTGGTGAAGTCTTACTGAGAAACAGTTTAAATTTCAGCAAAGTGACCTTCAAGGCAGAGCATTCGCTTGACTTGCCTGAAACTAGCAACTGGAAGCTGCTGATCTGCTCCTGCGGTTTCTGGTAGCTCATTCAGCTCTTGCAGAAGTGGAGTCACCTGGGGGTAATTCAGCTGTGGTGCCTCTTGTTCTCTTCTCCATTCCCACATCCCTTCGGCCGACGTCCCGATAGCGGAGCAGCATGCAGAGGACGCGCTCCTCATGCGATGCGACTGGCTTCCTGCAAGCATCGTGCGCGTTTATTTAGCAAATCGAGGCTGGTGAAAGCAAAAGCTGCTTCTGCTGCTTTGTCAGCTGTTGCTAGGGGAAGTTGTGAGTATAAAACCTGTAATTCTGCGTGCTGGGGGGGGGGGTACGTGGATGTGCGTGCAGAGCTGCTTTTCTTCAAAAGGAACTACGGAGGAGAAGCTGGAGTTGACAAGTTTTTGCTTTAAATTTGGGAAATTGATTTGATTAATTGTTAGTTTTTCCTCTTAACTATTTTTAATATTACTTATGTCAGTTTTTGCCAGTTGGTGGGAATCCTGACAGTGCCCTCGTAGGAGCTTTTCCTTTGCAGAAGACTGTTGAAGCATCCCCAAAGTGAACGTCTGGATTTTAGGTGCTTTGTTGTTGACTTCTCCAGTCTTACACAGCGGAGGACTTGGCTTCTTTAATGGCTGCTGTAGAGAGGATTTTCTGAGACTGGGACTGCCAAAGAGGGAGAGAATTCAAATGTTTGGCCCAACTTGCATGGTTTTCTTGGTGATTTGCTTTCAGGGCAGTGTGTGGGGCGAGCGAAGGTCTTTGGGAAGGCTGTCCTCGCCTTTCCTGACCTCTCCTCGGGCATCTCGTGGAAGTGCTGGCTCCATAAGTGCACCGCAGCCTGCCATTGCAGCTCCTGCTGCGTTGGGAAGGGTTTGAAAAAGCTGAGTTACTGCAGCCCCTCTTAGGCTGGTCGTCTTTTGTTTGCGTTTGTACAAGACGAACGCAGCCCAACCTACACGGCCGCTTTATTTTCAGGGTGTGGAAATGAAAGAGTGGCTGCGTGCATGTGTGTGTGCTCACACCCAGCAGTCCCCCAGGGAGAGAAGGTACCTCGGATAATAACCAACCCTAAATACTCCTCTTAACATGGCTTATTAATAGATAGGACTTTTAAAGCAGAGGAAGCTGAGTCAATATTGCCCTGTGTAATGGATGGTAAATACGTTGGCAGGTACTTACCCAGAGGTGAGTGATGCCGTGTGCAGTATCTGGAGCAGAAGAGGAGTTCCCTGCCCACAGGAATTGAAATCTAAGGCAACCAGATTTCGTTGTCCTTGAGACCATGGTTCAGTTGTTCGGAATGATTTGGTTTATGGTGGGGGTTCATCAGAGCCTGGTTAGACTGATTTTTTTGGGAAAAAAAATGCCTTGGCTGTGGTAACACCGCTTCGGGTCTCTGGGATTTAGGTGTTTTCCTTTGGATTCTGAATCAGTCCAATACTGAGGCTGATGCTTTGACCTTGATTTGATGGCTTCATTTCTCTCCCATGGTTTTAGGCTGATTTTAAGCTTTTCTGGTTTTAAGTTAAACATATTAGTTTGTGTCATTATTTTCTCCAAGCAGTATCCTGGATCCAGAGCCTTTAGGCTTCAGTGAATTCCAGCTATTTAATATAAAAGCCTGTCCAGCTCCCTCTTATAAATTTTAAGAGCTGGTACCCTCGTGGCCTTTGGGGTAAAAGGTATTTCTGTTCAATCGTCTAAGGCATTGGTAGGCAAACTCAGACTGGCATTAATAGGAGCGTTATCTCGGAGTCCTGTGCCAGCGGGAGCCACGTAGACCCATGAAACCATTTCCCAAGACTATATAAAGCGCCGGCGCTGTGCACCATTGATGAGCTCTGCTTGATACGTGAATTCGGTGCCGCAAAGGTCTCGCAGTGCCTTCCTCATCACGTCCTCCGGGTGCTGGACTCAGGCGGGGTTCGGGCACGCGTACCGGTATCCGTCATTCCCTTCTGCCTGACCTTCGGGCTGCCGTAGCAGAGCTGATCAATGTCTCAGAAGCGGTGCAGCAGGGAAACTTGATTTGAAAACAGCTAATGAGATCGTCCTCCAAACCCTGCAGAGGTTACTGCCCCTTCCCCTCTCCCTCTGCCTCCCCGCGCTCGGCCTCTGCATGCCCGGAGAAGCTGCAATACTAACAGTCTTGCTCCACCAACCTTCAGGTGAAACAGTGTCACTAGTGGACGTGGACATCTCTCAGCGAGGACTGACCTCCCCTCACCCTCCGACTCCGCCACCTCCACCGCGAAGAAGCCTCAGCCTGCTAGGTACCGTCCTGGAGAGCATCCTTTGCCGTGCATCCCTACGGGAGCGTAGGAACTGCCCGTCTGCCCTTGTGGAGATAGAGGAGGAGCGTCCCAAGGGTCCCTGGCAGCGGGCTCGCTGCCTGCTCATCTGACCCCGTAGCATGCCTGCTCGCCCTTCCCCAGCAGAGGGTTTCTTGCCGTTCATTGAAATCTTCAGCCTTAGATCAGCCAGGAGGGGAGGGCAGTGGTGGAGCAGTGCGAGGTGGGACGTAACGTGCTGGTTTCATAGTGTTTCTGCTGCTTTTGGAAACTTTCCTCCCTTCCTACCCATTGCCCAGTGGGACCAGTTGCTTTCTGTGCTCTCCAGTTGGTGGAAGTGGAGGCTCCCTGGGAGGCTGCTGCACCAGGAGCCTGGCTTAGCTGCTCTACATCCTCCTCTGGAGGAGGTTCCTCTGAGCAGGAGCAGCTCAGGATGGGTAAAGTCAGCCTTAGCGAGCAGCACCTTAAACTGCACATCCCGTGTGCTGGGTCTGTGAAATCCCCTGTAAATGCCTGTCTTGTGCCGCAAGCTGCATGCGAGGAGCTAGCTGGGCTGGAAAGCGTACTCCTTCGCTCTAGGAGTGCGTGTGAGCGTGCATGTGTGTGTGCGAGGCTCCGAGCTGGTGTAAAGCGGCAGCGGCCGCCGGCGCTGAGAAGCGAGAGGATGCTGAGCTGCCCGCAGGAAGCTCCATCTTCGCTTCTCCAGGCAGCGCCGAGCGCCGGTTTGCTCGGGCTGTGTTGTCAGGTGCTCACCGGCGCAGAGCTTGCTCGCTTTCCTGTTTTCTGAATCTCTCTTGCCTCTGTTCTCTCCTAGATGATATCAGTGGGACGCTGCCTACATCTGTCCTAGTGGGTCCAATGGGCTCCTCCCTGCAGTCTTTCCCTCTGCCTCCGCCTCCTCCGCCCCATGCCCCAGGTCAGCTTAGCTTTAGCAGCAAGGCTCTGGCTTTCCCTTCAGGGAGCTGGACTTTGGGGGTTTTCTCAGTAAACTTTAAGGCTGCACTTTGGGCTTTAAGAGCAATGGTGCTGCCCGCGTTGCCCGCTCGGGGCCGTGCGGTCCTACGCTGCTGAGTGCTCAGGCACCGTTGTGTCGAGCCTCTGGTTTCCGTGTGGTGTGGCTCTTGTTGCCCACAGCAGTTTTGCTGAAGCTCGTGATTGCACCAGCTTTATCCTCAGTTCAACATCTCCTGTTTTCTCGGGTTCCTCTTGGGTTCAGCAGAAGCGCAGCCCGCCCCGATTTGCGCTGCGTCAGATAACGTGTTAATGAGTGCCAGCAATGTCAGAAAAGAGCCGTGGGAGCAGGGTTCAGTGCAGGAGCCCCAGCTTTGACAGCCAGCCAGTGTGGAGTCCAACTCAACAGCACATGAGGACGTTTCCTGTGCATTTACCTTTCTGCTTTCGGTTTCCTTCAGGACCCAGGGGGCTTTAACTGCCCCTTTTTCAGGATGCATGTTCAGTCCTTCCAGTCGGTGCCTCCTGGCGCTTCCCTTGCCTTCCCTCCGAGCTAGCATAAGGAAATAGCAGGTGAAGGCGCTGAGTTAGTCACCTTGGAAGAGCCAGGTAGTTGTCCTTCACGAGGACGTTGTCCTTCCATCGGTCAGCCCAGCTTCCTCCTCCACGCTGCAGCTCTGCCCCTCCTGCCCTGCCCTCTAGAGCCGTGCGAGGGGGACGGGGCGACCCGTCCTTGGGGTGAGCTCCCCACGGGTGACCGTGGCCCGGGCTGTCTCTCCCTCTGCAGACGCCTTCCCGCGGATTGTCCCGCTGAGGCCGATGGAGGCGATGCCCGGCCAGCCCGCCCCGCACCTGCAGTGTCCGCTCTACCGCCCGGACTCCAGCAGCTTCGCAGCCAGCTTGCGAGAGCTGGAGAAGGTAACGGTAACGTGGGGCAGGGTGGCAGCCAGAAGGAAAAGACTGCGGGTCTAGGCTCTGGTTTTGGGCACCAACCATCCCTTTTCCAGAACTTGGGAGCATAAGATTAGGATAGGACTGAAAAAAAACCTCCTGCCTTTCTCCCAGTGAGGTCTTTGAGTCTAGAAAAACATTTTGTTGTGCATGGAAGGGGTGTCATAGTCTTGTCTGTTCTTTCACCACTTCTGGGTGGTAAGGGATGCGACGGTGCGCTCTCATCCAGGAGCAACGAGTCCCAACCATCCATACTCCTGGGTGGAGACAACCAGACACTTCCATTTTGGCATTTAAAGGGAATTAACAACAAGAGCAAACTGTATTGCATTTGGTTGCTGATAAAATCTTTCTTGCTAGTATCTGCTGATGTTCTGGCTGTCTCTTTTTCCCAGTGCGGGTGGTACTGGGGACCGATGAACTGGGAGGACGCAGAGATGAAGCTGAAGGGGAAGCCAGATGGGTCCTTCCTGGTCCGAGACAGTTCTGACCCCCGTTACATCCTGAGCCTCAGCTTTCGGTCGCAGGGCATCACCCATCACACCAGGATGGAGCACTACAGAGGTAAGAGCCACGGGCGGTTCTGGGGATGCCGCTGGCAGCGGAGGCCTGTGGCTGCGGACCAGTCTGATGGCAAGGTCCCAGAACAGCGCTCGGGGCACAGAGCTGGCAGAAGAGGGGGAGCAGCAGCAACGTGTCCTCGCTCTTGTGTTGAGGTTCTGCAAGAGGCCTTACAAGCTGCATTTGACTTTGCTTCTTGTGCCTCGAGCAGCGACTCTCCTTATAACTCTGAAAAATTGGGGAATACAAGAGTTCCCTGTGCCCGTCCTCAGGCCTTGCTTTGGAAAACTGGACTTGAAAACGATGATGGCAAGGTCTTTGGGATCCCACGTCGCTGAGATGTGATGTACGGCAAGAGTCACCATTCATAGCTGTCAGTGCTTCCCAAAATGAAGCTTGTTTCCCTGTGAAATGAGAAATGATCTCTTGATGTCACAGCTCGTCACCTTGCTTTGTTCTCCGCCTGCCCGAGGGATGCTCGGCAGCGGTACCAGCTGCAGTCGGTCCCAGGCTTTAGCTCCACCGTGGTGGGTTTTTATTCTGAGAACTCCTGCTACGCTGTTTGTGCCCTTTCTTCCTGCTACGCTCCTCCTCCTGCACGGGCTGCTTCTCACCTCGCCCACACGCTTTGTCTGCTCATCTTCACCTGTGGTTTTTCTGTTTTGAACCCTTGTACAGACAGCTGTCCTCAGGCTGAGTAAAATGCCCAAGAGGCTCAATGCACGGGGGGGGAGCTGCCCTGTAACCAGTGGGCAAGCTTTAATAACGGCTGCCTAGAGAGCCTTGTCATTAAATATGCCTGCAAATAATGGGTTCAGAGGCTTCCCAGCCAACCTGCTGCAGAAAACAGTGGTTTGCAACCTTTCAGAGCAAAGCTCATCTTTTTCTTCTTTTTGCCCTTGCCCCAGGGGTGCTGCTGTCGTCATCTTCCACCTCCGCTAGTGAAACCTGGCAGCACTCCTGGTCTTGAGCCCCTCTGATGGAAAGATGCCCCAGCGTTAATTCTAGCCTGCCCAGAGCCAGGTCCCCTGTCCCTGACCACTGCGTAAGAAGGAAGGATTTTCCTCCCCCTGTCCTTACAGAAATTACCAGAAGCTCTTGCAGCTGGAGGAGATGTAAGGCTGCCGGTACAGTGGATACTTTTTCATAGTTGAGTTTTGGAGCAAACTTCTCTTGCTGCTGGTCTGGTTTCTTATTTTGGGGCCGGGATACGTCCGTTCTCAGAGCTTCCTTAGCCTTCCCTTTCCTCAAGCTGTCCTTCTTACTGCATGGACGGAGGTTGGTGCTGCCACCTTCCCTCGAGCAGCGCTCCCAGCCACGGCACCGCATCAAGGACTTTGTTTTTGGGTGCAGCGCTGGGGTCTGCGCCAGCAGCCCTGTGCTCCCCCCAGGACTGGCTGCCTTGTGCTGAATGTGCTGCGGCGCCGTGGAAAACTGCAGACCTGTGCACTTTGATAAACCAATGAAGATGACAAATGGTGAGGCTGGGGGAATGGTAAAGAGATAAATGCTTGACCTTCAGGTTTCAGGTAGGTGAGAGGAAGAAACCAGAATTTCTTTGTCTTTTTTTAGGCGAGCTGAGTAGGCGGGCTGGGGAGGCTGGTGTCTGTGCTTTGTCCTTTGCATCTACCGGCCACTTTTAAGGGCTCCTTCAGATCAGAGATTCCCAAGAAGAATTACTTATTTTTGCGCTTGCTGATCCTGGATGTTTAGCAGGTGCTAACCCAGGTCATTGCTCCCAAACTGGCCCATGGCAGGGGTGAGAGGTATCTCTTCCCAGTAAAGCCTACCAGACCTAGCTGTGGGGAGAGGAGGTGTGGGGTTTTATTTTGTGGGCTGTATATAGCCCCGGTATTGCTGGTTGCTGCCCACCCTATAGAAAGCCCTGAGCGCTGGACATCCTACAGAGCTGCTTCCTCTGGTTTTTCTGTAACAGGTTGGTGCTGCCGAGCCTGCGGTGCTGCTGGGGGAACTGCTCATCCAAAAAGTCCCTGCCCTGAAACATGTCCTGGGTACCCCTTCTCCTTAGCACAAGGTCTTTACATGGATGCAGGGTGTTTTCAACGTCGCTCTGCTGCCTTTCGAGCTCTGGGTTAGCGCTTGTGCGGATCGGTGCTGTCGCACACCTCCTGCTGGAATCTGCCCCGCTGCAGGCGTCAGCCTGGGCCTGGCTCCCGATGGGCTCCGTCCTAAACAAAGCCCTTGTTTTCCCATTTTCTGCTTCCTGGTGAAGCTCCGCTCTGTGTTGGCTCCTGCTGGAGCACTGACGAATCTGCAGATAGAAAGGGAGATAGGAGGGGGATGGAGGCAGCGTTTTGGCAAGCGAGGGGGGGTGAGTGGCTGCATTTTGGTGCAAGGAGGGGGTGTCTGGTTGCAGCACAGATATCGTGAGACTGGTCTGGCTTGAGGCTTCAACTTAACCTATTTAGAGATCTGTAAAGAGGTTAGAGGGCCTGCTTTCCCTCTGTTGCCCATCTCCAGTTTCATTTTTGCCACTCGAGCTCGACGCATGCATCGTGTCAGGTGGCAGGACAGGGAGGACTGTGTCGGTGTATCTTGACCCTGGTTCTAGCTTGATGGTAATTTGAATTAAGGTGTTTGAAACAGCTGGCAAGAGCATGAAGCTGCACCCGTGCCTGCTTTGAAATAAGTGATCCTTAACAGCCATAGGGCCGGCAGAAGAGGACCTCAGCACCGGGATCGCTGTTTTTACATACCTCTATGTGTGGGCTTAACCGCTCTGATGCGCTGGCTTTCTTTGGGGGTGCTGTTGACGGGATACTGCGGAGGAGCGGGGGCATCTGCTAATGCTCTGTTAAAGAATGTTTTGATAGTTTAAGTTTTAGACCCAGCAGAAGTTGCAGGCTGTTTACAAGTTCAGGCAAGCATGACTTGTGGCCATGCTTGGGTTACAGTGGTCACGTTGTCACGTCTTTCTGCGTATCCTCAGCTCTTGGAGAGCACTGGTTCCAGTGGAACAGCATCCTTGCAAGCTGGTGCCACTGGTGTTTCCTCTTAGTGCTTGCCTCATCCCAGCTCTACAAGAAGTAGCCAGCCTAGAGCATTCACCTGGTCTTTGAGAACATCAGGCTCGTGACTAAATGTCTCCTCTTGCCACCAGCGCTCCTATAATGTGAAACCTTTTCTGTTCTGTTGGAAGGGACCTTCAGCCTGTGGTGCCATCCCAAGTTTGAAGACCGCTGCCAGTCTGTGGTGGAGTTCATAAAGAGAGCAATCATGCACTCCAAAAACGGGAAGTTTCTCTACTTCCTCCGATCCAGGGTTCCAGGTGAGTCTCCCGCTCTGAGTCTGGGGGATGTTTTGCTCTGTGTTTAGCTGCTGCTCTGTCCTAGAGAGCCAGTTTAAGGTGGCTTTGGTCCGCTGCGCTCAGTGCCCTGGGCTGCGTCCTTGCCCGCTGACTTCTCCGAAGGATCCTGAGGAGCAGATCTCTCGCTCAGCAGCTGCACCACTCACTCGTGGTGTGAAGGAGACTTCCCAAACCTTTCTTTCCAGCAGTATGGCAACATGATACCATCTCACACTGTGACAAATGGAGCTGGAGACTGGAAAGCCAGTCCCTCAACAAGCAATTATTTGGCTACTAAAATATTTGGCTATTTCCCTCCCCCAGTCTCAGTAGTGCTGTTCCTATGAACCACTCCGTGCTTTGTAGTTTCCCAGCTCTCCCTTAGCTGAGACCCACCCGGGGCTGTCGAGGGGAGAGACATTAAGCTGAGCGTGTGGGAGCGTTGCCAAGTGCGAGCTGAAAGTGAGCCTCAAGCGATAGATATTGTAGGTTCAGAGTCCCCAGGGGGACCGGGATGCCAGAGCCCATCGACAGGCAGGTACTTGCAAGCAAGGAGGGAGTGTTAGTGGAGCTTTATTGAAGCATGTTTGATTGCACGCTGTTGGGATTGCAGAGTGCTTGTTTCCCCATCCATCAAACTCTGGTTCCTTAAATAGACTCACACCTCCCTCCTGCTAAATCTGGGCAGGCAACTGGACCAGTATCTCCTGTATCTATTTTTTTCTGGTTTTTGCTCGTCTGTCCTGGTGCACCAGAAAGCTAGCCAAAAAAACCAATGTGAAAGGAAGGGAAGAGCCTGCCAGACAGGCAAATATGCCCCTTACTTGCGAGAGAGCAGCAGTGAGGGACAGAATTTGGAGGGCGGGTGAGCGGTGATGCTTTGAACAAAATGGAGCAGGAATGGGAACGCTGTCGTGGTGAGATGGGTGGCAGCAGGGAAGCAGAGAGGGGCAGGACTGAGAAGAGTGTGAGGATTGCTGCGGTAAATCTGGAAATGAAATTGTAGTAAATTTGCTCCCTATCCATATTGCCATCATGCCTGCAGGCCCTGATGGTGCCAGCGACCTCTCCGTGGCACTGCAGCATGGAGAGGATGCGGCCCGAAGAGTTTCTGGTCTAGAAGAGGCTGGCGGGGAGGAGGGATGGGATGTTCCCTCCTCAGGGCTCCTGGCTGGAGTCACAGCCCAGATCTGTTCAGTGTTGCCCTCTGCTGCAGGCACTGCCAGTAACTGGAAAGCTGATTTATAAGGTGGCCATGCCTTAGGGAGGAGAAGGATGTAAAGCTGGTTTTTGCAATGTACCCTACCTTCAAAAAATCCTTTCAACTTAAAGATACTTTACTTTCCTGATCCTGAGATCTCTTCCCCTCGAGAATAGGGCTTTGGGGGTTTAGGACTCCAGGCAAATACTTTAGAAAGGACTTAGTCTACAAAAATATCCTTGAAAAAGAAAATACCCCCCCCCCCAAACAGTACTGTGCAACTGCTGAGGAGTTCCTCGGTGCCTGGTCCCCGCTCTGAGCCGCCAGCCAGCTGTGCCGCTGGCTCCGGGTCCCGCACCTCTCCGCCTGGGTGCAGCGTTGGACCTGGGCGCTTCTTAGAGCTCCCGTGCCTTGATCCTTGAAAAACAAAGTCTCACACTGATGCCTGATCTTTGGTGGGGGAATATTTAGGATCTGCATCTCCCCAGTGTGCTCGTTAGTGCTGTTCTCCTGCTGAAATGTTAACTGCTGCTCAGAGGAGGGGGCTGTTTCCAGCTCGCATCTGGCTCCTGGCAGCGAGGCATGTGGCTAGCGCAGCGTGCGGAGCTCGTGCTGTGTCCCTGTAGTCGCTGGCTGAGCTCCCAGAGGCTAATTCCTTTTTGGTAGGAGAATAAGAAGTGGGGGGAGAATCCAGCCTTCAATTGATTGCTGTTCTTTGCTTTCTCAAAAGCTGGCTCACAGCTTCCTGAGCTGCCTGGAGCAGTTTTGAGCCCATCTTAGTGTGAAGAGCTTTCCCTTTTCTCCTTTCACTCCATTGCCCTCAGAGACAAGCCAGCAGGAGGGGGTTAGAGTGTAACTAGCTTTGAATCCTTCTGTAAAGACAGATAAAACCTTGTGCTGTGAATGAACCCAGCTCCCCGAGATCCTTCCTGGTGCTCCTGCCGACCTCTCGGTTCTGTGGGCTCGATTGTTGCTCTTAACTTTGGGGGAGGAGGAGGCTGTGGGGCGGGGGGGCGGCTGGATGCAACTCAGCCCTGCGAGGCTGGTCCCTGCGTGGGGAGCTGGCTGGAGCAAAGCTGCTGCCTCTGCCTTTGTGCCCAGCCTCGTGACCCCAAGAATGAGCAACTCTGGCGCAGCTTGAGCTGACCGAATCCCCCAGCTTTTTAACGCCTCGCTAGAACTGCCCAAAGGGTTATGCAGAGCAAAGCCTACGTGCCGGTCATGCTGCCTGCCTTCTCCTTTGGCTTTTTTCTGCATCCTTTCAAAATGCTGTCACTTCTCTGTATAAAGCGATGCTTCGTCTACTAGTCCTGGGAGAGGGGGGTGGTTCGGAGCTCGCAGCGTCCCAGGGTCTGCTTTTCCCCAGCCACCCCATGGCATCAGAACTGTTGTTGCCTTGTGAGGAAGGCTGGAGATATTTTGCAGCCAAAGGGGTATCACCCCAGAAGGTTTGGCTCCCCGGTCCCAAGTGACTCCAAAGCAGTGGGCTCCTGGGGAGATCTGCAGTCGGACACAGCTTTGCAGAGAGCTCCGGTTCCCGAGAGCCAGCTTTTCCTTTCTGAGCTGGTAGCAGTTCCTTTCTATGGTCTCCAATATTGCTTTTTTCCAAAGGTCTCCCTCCAACGCCTGTCCAGCTCCTGTATCCAGTCTCCAGGTTCAGCAACGTCAAATCCCTTCAGCACCTTTGCCGCTTTCGGATCAGGCAGTTGGTCCGAATAGACCACATCCCCGAGCTCCCGCTGCCCAAGTAAGTCTCGAGGACTGGCCTGGGGACGAGTCTCTTTGGTTTCCTCCCTGAGCCTCGCCGCAGCCGGCAGAGAGAAGGCGTCTGTGTCTGCAGCGGGGGCTCTGGGAGGGAGCAGTTGGCTGCTTCAGCCTCGGGACAGCAAGATAAATGTCCTGTGGTGTGCAGGGATGTACGCGGGAGTGGTGACCGGCTCAGGAGTGAGGTGTTACCCGCTGGTGCCACAGCCTTGGGGTACAGGCTCCTGCTGGAGGTGACCGTGCTGGGTGGGCTGGGGGAGAGGCGCTGGTTATCCTTTGCGGAGGTTGGCGTGGCTGTGGCTCAGGGTTAAAGCTTCTGCCCGTACCTTCCCCAGGCCCCTGATCTCCTACATCCGCAAGTTCTACTACTACGACCCGCAGGAGGAGGTGTATCTGTCGCTGAAGGAAGCTCAGCTCATCTCCAAACAGAAGCAGGAGACCGACTCCTCCACGTAGCGAGGCTGCCTCGCCCGCCTTGTTGCTGTCCCTGATGGTAGGTGTGTGCCGCTGGTCTGTGCGCCGGCCCGTGGGGTCAAACGCAAATCGCTCTGTTCCCTCCGATTGCAAAGAAAACACAAAACCCTCCCGAAGAAGCTGTGGCTACTCACTCCGTGGTCTGTTACCATTGCCCAGCTTTCCCTGGGGAGGGGAACAAGGCTTCTGCTGCTTTCTCGTGCGTCTTTGTGCCCACACGAGCCTGCGCTCGCTCTCGTGCCAAACCGGCTGCAGTCTGGGGCAGATCCTGCCGCGTCAAGCGGGCTGTTTGATCCCTCTCCCTTCTCTCTTCCCCACTAGGAATTTGATTGTTGCCATCCTGTAGCCCGAGTCAGGCTGTGGTGGGAAGGAGGCACGCGACGGTGAAGCCTGCTTCTGCGGTGCCGCTTCGGCTCTCAAGCTCTTTTGTACAGAGAAGAGGGTTCAAGACTCCTAAGAAGCACAGCAGAACGGGAACAAGAACCTCAGCTCCTGGCTGAGGGAGAGGGGTCTCGGAGGCAGCTGAGCCCAGCTCGCGGACTCCTTGCAGAACAAAGAATGTCATGGCACTATTTACAATTTTTTGAAAGTTTTATTTTTGATGTCTTTTTATTTTGTTGTTTATTTTCAGCATGAAAAATACTGTCTTATGATCAGCTGAATTTATTATCCTCCCTTGGAAACTTCAAGGTGGGGAGAGACAGAGAGAGAAGGGGACTCTCGAAGGAAGATCATCTGCTCCAGGCGTTATGGCAAGACGGTTCTTTGGCCCTCACCAAGAGGGGATGCAGCCGGAGAGCTGCTGGGGGGGTAGACTGAGCCAGAATCGCGTGCAGCTACGTGGAATAACCTCTGGGAGCATGGGGCTCTGAACAGCAGGCAGCTGCACAGCTCCCCGGCTTTCTAGGATTTGGGAGAAGAGCACCAAACCCAGTCTTGGGCAGCCGAGCTTTGTAACTGGATTTGCAAGGTGGTCCTATATGCTTTTAAGTTGGGTCCAAGGCAGGAAGAGCATGCGAGCCATTTGGATGTCCCGGAGCCTTCTGCCGAAGGGAACGGTCGTTGCTGCACTGGGGAGCAAGGGCTGCTCCTCTGAGGAGGCGTCGTTCCCTTAGCAAACACTGCAAGATGTCACTGAACCCCCGTGATAAGTGGAAGGAGGGTGGCTGAAGCCGTTGCAGCGGTCCCTGGACCAAGGTACTTGCTATAGTGATCTCAGTCTTTCAGAGCTGTGGGAGATGCACTTTTAGCCTTTCTCTGGCTGTGTCCAGAAGCTGTGAATGAAGTGGCTTTCTGTCGAGCTGCGAAGGATCCTGATCAGGAGTCGCTGGGGCATTAAGAGGCATCTTTGGGGCGACTTGGAGCAAGAAACAGATAACTGAGGGTGCTTCTGGAACGGCATCTGGTCTCTTGGAGCTTGCTTGCTGCTTCCTCCTCTTCCTGGGATGTCTGTGGAAGCACAGCAGTTCGGAAACAGTAAAGCCAAGAGAGGTGGTAGCTCTTGCTGTGTCTCTGGGCTTGGCACAGGCTGAAATACCGGCCCCCCACCTTCAGAGCCTGGTCTGCTGTTTCATCCATTGCAGCAACTGCAAAGAGTTTGCGTTTCATGGTGAAGTTTAAAGTTTGCCCGAAGTGATGCTGAGAAGTCTGGAGAAGCATCTTGCCACTTGTATTTAAATGAGCAAGTGTTCCTGTGCTCTCAAGCCGAGTGAAGGGAGTGCCTGGGTCTCCGGATCCGAGGTCGGTGCCCTGTGAGCTGGCTGCAGTCACTCAGGAGCTGCTAGGACTTTGGTCTTGCCCTGCAGAATGATCTGTGTCCTTGAATTAAACAGTCGTGTGGATCTTAAAGCCGCCTGGAAAAATTCTGATTGTCTGCCTCTGCCAAGCGTTGCTACGAAGGGTGCTAATAAATCCTGCCCTCCCTTCACCATCACCTCTGGCCTCAGTTTTGGTCTTGGAGCAAAAGTATGTTGGTTTTTTTTTTTCCTTAAAAAAGGATTTGACTTCCAGATGAAACTAATAGCTCAGCTTCAAAATCTGTAGAAATACCTCATCGGACACTACTCACTACTGACTGTGTTGCGTTGTCGGGGCAGTGGTTATCAGGAAGGGGGAGCTGCCCCACGACGCGCCGAACGGCATATCCTGACCCTTGGTGAAACTGGAGCTAAGCTGGTCTACAGCTTCCATGTCCCCTCTGCACGGGGACCAGCCTTCATCCCTCCGCAGCCGCCGCTGTGCTCCCTCCCCTCGGCTGCAGACCTGCAGCTCACGCCAGGTTATCAGCGGAGCCTGTGAATAAATGCAACTGCTTCGGCTGAAACGCACAGCACGTTGGGCGAATGTTGGGGAAAAAAAGCACCTGTACTTGTGCAGGTGAAATTTGAATATCTGCACGCCCGGCCCTGCTGCATCCCGGCCGTCCATGTGCCGAAGATTTGAATCTTCCAACTTATCCCTATGCTGGAAAGGAAAACCTTCCTGAGAGCCAAGCCTGGTCTGACGCCTGAAGTGTCCAGCTCTGTGCCAGCGACGAACAGTGTGCCCGGTGCGTGTCTCCCGTCAAGCTTCTCTCCAAAAAAGGGACCCCGGAGGCAAGGATACGATGGTGTGGGCCGGTGCGTGTGGATAGGTGATGGCCTGCGGGATGCGTGAAATGGGGGAGCTGTGAGTCTGCCCTTGCCAAAGCCGGGGAGAAGCTGGTCCTCTCCCAGGTGTGGTGGTAGTGACAGCATTTTCGCTCCATCCTTCCCCGTTCTGGGATGGAGAGGCGCAGGCTGGGTTTGGGAAGGGAAAGCAGCTGACCTAGAGAGCAGACCAGGGAAAACTGGTGCTGGCCGGGCACTGGGAATCAGCCCAGAGCCCGTCCTGCCGATGCTGGGCTTGCCTGGGGTGAAAATGCACAACCCTGCTCCGTGGTGGGTCAGGAGAGCCATCCTGCACCGCTCCATCCCCTGCCCCGCCGGGGAGCTCCCTGCGTCCCCCTGGAGCTCTCCGCTGGGGTGGCTCTGCGGCTTTCAGAGCTGGTGAAGAAGCAGCCAGACTTTATGGGCAATACTTGAATTCCATGTATTTGGTCGGCTGTCACTGTCCTTGGGAGGACTTCTCCCAACAGCCTGCTGGTGCTTCTGCTGTTACTTGAACCCTGCGCACGGCGGGGGCAGCCCTCCCCAAATGGAAGCCAGCAGCAAGGCTTGGGCTCTGCTGCAGCTGAAATGATGGAGGAAAGGTGCTCTGGGGTGCTGGATAGGGGATGGTGGGCCACCAGCCCGTCACCCCGATGTGCTTGGTGTCGCCTGTAGCTGCACAAGACCCCGTATCGATCCGCGCCCGCCGCAGCGGTGGGGTCAGCTCTGCCGTGAAGGTGGCAGATGCTCTTCAGCCTTCCCAGGGCCCTGCTCCACCTCTCCTTGCTCCAAGACGGGCAGGGGAGCTGGAGCGTGGTCAGTGCCAGCCTGCTGCCTGCGGCTAACAGTGCTGGATAAGATCCCAAGGTTAACTGTAGTTAACAGCCTGCTCTTGAAATCCATTGAAAATAAAGCTGTTCCTAGAGTTCCTGCACATCTAGGTGTAAGGGGAGGGACTCGATCTGCGGTTTGGGCGTGGAAAAGGACCAGAGCTTTTGTTCCGAGGCTGGATGTGAGCGGAGCAAGCGGAGCGGTCTCTGCCGAGGGGGCGATGGTCTTCGTGGGCACGGGTGAGATCTCAGAGGTGGCTCAGTCCGGTCTTGCCAGTGAATCCCCACCCCTGTTTGGGGAGGAACACCTGATGTTTGTATCCTGCCTGGAATGGTTTTGTAGGTTGGTTCTGGAGGGTGCTCTCATCCTGCTGATTTGGAAAAAAATTTTATAGCCTCCTTTGTCCAACCTTGAATTCTGCAGAGGTTGTTGCTGCCCTCCTCCCTCTAGCAGGGACCAGAGGCAGATGAACAACGAAATGGACCATAAAAACTACCAAAGCGCAGAAAGTACCCATGGAAAAGCTCCTTTTTCAACTGGAGATGGTGCTTTTTCAGCTGGATGGGTGCAGCCTTCAGCCGTGTGTTGTACCTGCTTATCAGGTTGGCAAGGTCCCATGGCACGGTTTGCTCGAGCCGGCTGCTCTGTGCAGGGTGCCCGCTCCTCTCCCTGCAGCCTGTTTCAAGGTGGGGAGTGACCTGGCTCGCTCCTGCAGCGTGAAATTCCGATAAGCCAGGGCAGTTTTCTTGCATGGAAGTTTTTAGCTGAGCATTGACCTCCTTGGGGCCAAAAGAAGGGGAAAAAAATTCATCTTTAGCTTGGTTTGGGTGGGCCCTGCTGCGGGCAGGGGGAACCTGGGAGGAGGTTCAGGGGTGGGAACCACCTGAGCCGCTCACGTGAGAGGGAATCGGTGGTTTTGAAAGCACCAAGCATGTGGCGCTTACATCTCTGGCCTGTTTTTAAACCCTAAAAGTGTTTTTAATAGAGACCTGTGTTATCATGCATGTGCCTGAAGGAGCACGTGGGCGCAGGGCGATGTGCAGGGCTGTGCCCCGGCCGGGCAGGCTCTGCTGCGGGCGATGGTTGGGGCTGAAATCTTGGCTGGGAGCGTTTAGGGGAGGAAACTGCTGGAAAGCAGGGTTTGCCAAAGGAAGGATCTTCCTGCTGCCAGTAGGAAGGCAACTGGCTGTTGTCCTTTGTTCTTCGCAGTGAAGATCTACCCTTGGGATGATTTTACCCTTCAAATTGACCACCAGGCCTGAGCCTGCCCGTGGGAGGGCTCGCCGGGGACCCAGGTGCCCGCCCGAGCCCCCTCGGCTTTCAGGGCTGGAGGGATTTATCGGCGTGCTCCCAGCAGCCCCCGTAGCGCTCCCCTCCCCGGCCCCTCGCTCCTCATCCAGAGTCTTCCAGGTGAGATGGGGCAGGCGGGACCCCCTCCCCGCCGTCCCCCAGGATGAGGGGTCCCAGCGGCGCTGCCTCCCGCCGTGCCTCCAGCCGACAAGCACAACCGGCGCCCAGAAACGCAGCGGCCTCCCGGGGTGCTCCCCAGCCAGGGCTTTACTCCGAAAATCGCCGGCGAGTAACGCTGGATCCGGACTTGCCTTTAGAGAAGGAAGGAGCAGATAGCGGCAGCTCGGAGCGCGGGACCTCGCGCTGCTCAGCGCCAGGACTGTCGAACCACCCTTTGGTAGAAATGCAGCTTTGCTTAATTTTATCTTTTTTTTTTTTTGGTGTGTGCTTAATTTATTAAAATAGTTGCTGTATAATTTATTTTCATAAACTATATTAAAAAGTTACTAAATGGTAAAAACAGACTTGCAGGCCAATCTTTCAGAAGAAAAAAAAAGGAAATGTTTTTGATATAAACACAACAAATGCACTTTTGGGTGTGTTTGGTTATTTTTGGGGGTGGGAGGGGGAGCCTGGCTGTACCGGTGGGTTTGTCTGTATATATTGTATTCATAGGCATGTTTGGCCTCGCGTGTGGAGACGTTAGTAACTGCTGCAGGTCCTGGTGGGGAAGCTGGCGTGGAGTTCTTGGTTGGGGGTTTTTTTTTGTAAGTCGTCAGTGAGGGAGAGCTGACTTCTGTGTTTGTAACTCATTTCTATCGTCGTTTTGACCGATGGGTTTGGTTGGTTTTTTTTTTTTTTGGTTGGTGGGGTGGGAAGGGGAGAGAGCTGGGGTTGGAAATAAAATAATTGGCAGTTGTTTTATGTGCTGTGTGTTGTCTTGAGTCTCCCCATCAGCTTCCACTTTGCCCCCCTGCTTGCAGCATCCCGGTGGGGTGGGACGGGGACCCGAGGGATGGAGGTGCCCGGCTCCAGCTCCCCAGCTTCACCTTGCCCCCCTCCCCAGCTGCGGTGCTCCCCCCGCCTGCGCCCTGCGCCGAGGCGCTTTGAACGCCCCCGAATTTGGCAGATCAAAGGCTGCGGAGCGACAGAATGGGGCTGAGGCTGCTGCGTGCGTGGCCGGGGGGGGCTCGTCCCCCCCTTCTCCTCCTCCTCCTCCATCGCTGGGCGTGGGGCAGCGAGGGGGGGTGTCAGGGTGCAGCAGGGCTGGGGACCCCCATTCCTCCCACCGCGGTCCTGGCCCCGGGGTTGGTGCCGGGGTTACCCCGCTCTCTGCCCCAGTGCCCCAGCCACGGGCACGGTCCCTGGGCCAGGGCTCTGCGTGGGGACAAAGGCCCCATTGACGGGGCCAGACGGCCTCTCCAGGCGGCATCCGACATCTGGGGCCTCCTGATGGATTTTTTTTTTCTCTGGAGGGGGCTGGAGCCGAGATGCCAACGGCCCCCTCCATCGCCTGCCTGCAGCCGATGGCCCCTGCGGGAAGGATGCTCTGGCAGAGAAGGGGAGCAGGGAGGTTTTGGGGTTCACCCAGCTGCGGGCAGGGATGGCTGCACCCCAGGACTCGGCCTCGACAGGGAGGCTGCCCCAGGGCTGCGGGGAGCCATGTGCCCGGGGCAGGGATGGGGCACCCCCTCGGTGCCCCCCGCAGCCCCATAAAGCCCCTTTGTCCGGCCGCCTCCGAGCCACCCTGGAAAAGCCCCAACATGGCTGCGCTGCGCAGAGCTTATTTTTAACATCTCATTAGCATCAGAAAGCAGCAAATTTCCCCCGGTCCCCGGCGAGGTTCGGAGCCCCCAGACAAAAGCCGCTTTCTTCCCTCCCGTGCTCCCTGCTCGCCTCCCCCCTGGCCCCTGGGGTGCTGCTGCAGCGTGGGGCCCCCGGGACCCCCACCCACCCTCCAGCCCCAATGGGTCCCCAGGGCCAGCGGCGTGCGGTGGCCTTGGTCTGCGGACTCAGGCGAGGCGGGGGGACCCAGGGCGTCGAGCATCGCTGGCTCCCGGTGCTGCCTGCCCTGTGCCAGATCCGAGCCTGGCAGGGTCCCCAGCCAAAAAAAGCCCATTGGGGTGTGGCTGTGCTGCTCCCCCACCCCAACCCCGCTCCTCGGCCAGCCCTGCCCGAACCGCGGGGCCAGACGGACCCGGAGGTGGGGTACGGGGCGTCCTGTCCCCCCCAGTGTGGCACCAGCTTGGGGCTGGACCATGTCAAGGGGATGGGGTGGGTGCTCTGGCCCTCCTCATCCTCGCTCGCCCCAATGCGCTGGGGCAGATGCGGGGCCGTGGAAGGGAAACTGAGGCACGGTATGGGGCCATGCAGGGGGAGCTGAGGCAGAGCGTGGGGCCGTGCCCGGGGAGGCGAGGCCGGGCACGGGGCCGGGTGCTCCTAGCTGAGGCGCGCAGGGTGCTGGCGGTGCCCCAGCGGGTCACCGGGCCGTGCTGGGCCTGGCACCGGCGCTGCCTCCGAGCTAATATTTACCCAGGCTGGAGGGCTTGGCCGCCGCGCTGGGAAATGCCACGGCCGGGCCAGGGGCCACGAACCCGCCGCTCGCGGGGGGGCAACCAGCACCGCCCGCCCGCTGCCCCGGTGCCACCCCAACCCTGGGCACAGCCACCAGCACCCATGGGACCTCGGCAGCCCCCGGGGGCCTCCGGGAGAAGGGAGCTGGGTGAGCGGAGAGAGGGAGGGTGGGTGGATGGACAGGCAGACAGGTGGATGGGTTAAGGTTGGGGGGACAGGGGATGGGTGGATGGGGAGCTGGATGGTCAGAGGATGAGCGGATGGGCGGGAGAAAGGAAGGATGAATGGGGAGGGATGGAAAGATGGAGGATGGATGGAGGGATGGATGGAGGAGAGGATGAAGGGGTGAGGAGGGGCGGAAGGATGGATGGAGGGAAGGAAGGAGGCTGAGGAGTGGAAGGGGGTGTGAGAGAAAGGTGGGAGGCAGGATGCAGGGCTGTGATGGAGGGAGGGACAGAGGGATGGAGGGATGGAGGGATGGAGGGATGGAGGGGAGGATGGCTGGGAGCTGGAGGGGAGGATGAAGGAGTGAGGGGGGTGGAAGGATGGATGGAGGGAAGGAAGGAGGCTGAGGAGTGGAAGGGGGTGGGAGGTGGGAGGCAGGATGCAGAGCTGTGATGGAGGGAGGGATGGAAGGATGCAGGGATGGAGGGGAGGATGGCTGGGAGCTGGAGGGGAGGATGAAGGGGTGAGGAGGGGTGGAAGGATGGATGGAGGGAGGGATGGAAGGAGGGAGGGATGGAAGGATGCAGGGATGGAGGGGAGGATGGCTGGAAGCTGGAGGGGAGGATGAAGGGGTGAGGAGGGGCGGAAGGATGGATGGAGGGAAGGAAGGAGGCTGAGGAGTGGAAGGGGGTGTGAGAGAAAGGTGGGAGGCAGGATGCAGGGCTGTGATGGAGGGAGGGATGGAGGGAGGGATGGAGGGGGACGGAGGGGGATCGGGACGGAGGGGGAGGCCGGGGGCCGGGCGGAGGGGAGGCGGCGGGGCCCCGGGTGGGGCCGGGCGGGGCCCCCTCCCGCCGCCGCCGCCGCTCACATGACGCCGCTCCCGGGATGCGCCGGGCGGCGCCGGGCGTGGGCGGCGGCGGCGAGAGGCGGCGGCGGCGGCAGCGGGGCCGCACCGGGGCGCGCCGGCTCCGCCACCGGCACCGGGAGCGGCCCATGGCCCGCGGCCGGCCCGCCGCGGCCGTGCCCTGAGCGGCCCCATGGAGCAGGTAGGAGCGGCCGGGACCGGGGCTACGGCGGCGGGGACGGGACGGGTCCAGCACCCACGGGCGCGGTGCCGTGCCGGGGGGGCCGAGGCTAGGGGAAGCCTCCCGCCGGGACCCCCGGCCGTACCCCCGGGGACCCCGCCTGCTGCCGGGGGCCCCCGCCTGCCACCCCTCTGCTCCCCACCTGCTGCTCGGGGACCCCCTTTTGCCTTCCCGGGTCCCCACCCACCTTCCCCGGGCCCCCCGGCATCATCCCCCCCACCCCGCCACCTCCACATCACCCACCTGCATCCCCGGGCTCGCCTGCGCCCCACCCCAGCATCGCCTTCCTGCTGCCCCCAGCTCACCCACCTGGGACCCCAGCGTCACCCACCTGCTTCAGCCAGGACCCCCCACCGACACCCACCCGCTGCTGGGACACCCAGCCCTGGGGCTGAGCCCCTGCCCACCCTGGTTCCCCGTGTCCCATCCCTGCCCCGCCGACACCAGCGCTCCCACTGGCTGTGGCATGTGCGTGGCTGCCTGTGTGGGCACCCATGGGTGCTCGCCCTGCCCGGGTGCCTGCCATGGGGACGGTTTCTCGCCCCTCGCCCAGCGTGGAGGGGACGGGCGGCTGGGAGGGGACGGTCCCCGCTCTGCCACAGGTTTCTGTCACAGCCCGTGGTGCGTCTTGCCCCGCTTGCTGAGAGCAGCGGGATTTGGGGAAGGGGTTTCTGGTTGGGGAAGGGGCTGGAGCCGCCGCAGGGTGTCTGCTGTGGGGTGTGGAAAAAGCTTGGGGGGGCTTGGATGAGGCTGTGTCTGGTGGGCTTTCCTCTGCCTCCCTGTCCTGTTATTCACCAGCCAACGCCTCCACAAGCCGTCCTGGCCGCCGTGCCCAGGCCGGGCTGCGATGTCCCTCCCCCGGTGCCCACCCGGAGCCGTGGGTGCTCTCGGTCCCCCCCGCGCCGTGGATCTGCACGGAGGGGGCTCTCCCAGCTCGGCTCCCTGGGGTGCGGGTTATTCCCTCTCTGAGCATCTCCCCCCACCCCACCGCTGTGCACCCAGGCGAGGGGTCCAGCTCCCTTCCCGCAGCCTCTGCGCCCCTCGGGCTCTGCCTCGTGTTTTCGCCTCCTGCCCCATCCTTCTGGCTCGGCCCAGATCTCAGCGCAGGGTTTAACGCCTCGCGTGTGTCCCCCCCGGGGTCCGGCGCTGCACCGGGGACCAGGGCAGAGCCACTGCTTTGGGCAAGACACGTCCCCAGCACGCGGCGAGGTTTCGCTGCACGTTGGGGGCCGCGTGCTCGCGAGCCCCCGCTCCGGCCCGGGGCAGGGCCGTGGCCGGGAGAGGCGGCGCAGCGAGGCGTGCGGTGTGCGCGCGGCGTGGGCGAGCACGCGCCGGCGCCTTCGCCGTTCCCGCCGGACCCCCGTGAGCTCGCGCGCATCCGCGCCACCGGAGCGGCAAAAGCCAACGTCAGGGCTGCACGCGATGTGCTGACGTCCCCGTCCAGGGGCTGCAACCCAGGTACAGCGTCCTCCCCGGGGCTGCGAGCCCCAGTCCCTCTGCGCCCAAAGCCCGCCTGCCTGCCCGCTGCCTGCGGCTGCCCGGCGTGTCTCAGGGCTCGCTTTCCCGCTGCAAAAATCCCTCCTCGCACACCTCCAGCTGCAATGCAGAGGAGCTCCCGAGCAACCCGCACGCCTTCCCCGCCGCCCTGATTGGCGGCGATGCCTTTGGAGGAGCCGTGGTAATTTTAGGCCGTGAGCGGCAGCAGGTTGGCATGTGCCTGCCGGCACCCGGGCAGGGCAGGCAGGATCTGGCAGCGCGGGCAGCCCTGGCCAGCTGCCCTCCCGTCTCCCGCTGCCAGCTGCGATGAGCCGCGGCAGCCGGGGATGCATGGAGCGAGGGGTCCCCGGGGTACCCCAATTCCCAGCAGGATTTCAGCCCCTCCCTGATGTGGGATGAGCACGTAAGTCCGTGCCGGCCCCCCGCACCCCCCCCGCCGCGCTGCCCTGCTTTGCTCTGCCTTGCTGCCGGGTTTCCTCGCCGATCCATCCCAGATCCCCCTGGCCTTGCTCTTGTTTATCTCCCCACGGACCCGCTGGCGAGCAGGGGAAGGAGGGGTTGGGCCGTAACCCTTTCGTCTCTCCGCCGCCGGCTCAAAATGGCTTCGCGCCGCGGTGGCTGCCGAGAGGGGAGAGGAGCTCTCGGCCTGGGGCGAGGAGGGTGCTGAGCGCTGGGGCGTGCACCCAGCTTTGCCACCCGTGCCACGGCGAGCGGGGTCTGCGTGAGACCCCACCCCGATGGGGCGCCCAGCGCCGGGTGTCCCTGTCCCCAGCCCCGCTGCTATGGGCAGGGCATGGTCCTGCTCCGGCCTCGGGGAAGCTGTGGCCGTGCGGTGCTGCCGCCGTGCCCTCCCGCGACGCCGCTGCCCCTCCGGCTGCGCCAGCCCCGCTCCGGTGCCCTGCTTTTGCTTTTCTTGATTTTAATTCGAAGGATTAAGTTAAAACCCATCGCCCAGCCGGGATTCCCCTCTCGCTCCCTTTGTCTGTGGCGCGGAAGCGGCTCCGCAGGGAGCGGCAGCCCGGGCGGGCGGGGGGCTCACGCTCCCCCAGCTCCGCTTCTTCGGCTGCCGGGATTTGGGCCGGGATTTGGGCCGGGGCAAGGGGTTGAGACGCAATGGATCTGCTCTGCTAAACCGGGCAGGGTGGGCAGCGAGGGGGGCGGCTGCCTTGGCGGCGGGAGCCAGGGTGGTGATTTTCGGGTGGATGGTTATGGAATGGGGCGTGGGGTGAGTGGCGATGGCGGCTTGGGGACGCCCTGCCAGGGCGGTGTGTGCTGTCCCGTCCCATCCCTGCACGTGGGGACGGAGGAGCTGGGTGTCACGGGGGGCTGCAAATGGGGTCTTGGGGCTGGGTGGGGCCGGGGGAGACAAAGAGGGCTGGGAGGAGGGAGGGAGCATCGGCTGGCTGGGTGCATGGTGGCACCCCCGTGGAAAAGCTGCCCCAGGAGTGGGGCTGGGGTTTGGGGGCTCTCCTTGAGCCCCCCCAGACCGTGCACCCAAGAACGGGGGTTGCCCCTCGCTGGGGACGGCTGCTTCTCCCTGACCTCGCACGAGGGTCCGTCCCTGTCTCTGTACCTCGCACAGAGCGGAGGGGTCAGGGCCACCAGCTCGAGTCGTGTCACCTCCCTGGTGAGGGTGGCACTGGGGAGGCCACGTGGGGACCCAGGAGTCCTGGGGTCCGTGGCCGGGTCCTGCCGGCTCTTCCACGCTGGGCTCCTGGCTGTCCCATGGGGGCTACCGGGAGGGCTGCAGGCAGGACGTGACCCTGCGTCCCCTCAGGGGGGGACACAATGAGAAGGACCCCCAGGAGCGGTGCTGCCAGCTGGAGAATGGGAGCGGGTGGCCAGCGGGTGCACGTGGGGGGGATGGCTCCGCTCCTTCCCATTGACCGGCCACCGGGAACGGCTGGCTGTTGGTCGGGTCAGCCCTGGGTGCCAAACCCGGCTGGAGGGGACGTTTCCTGGAAAGTCTCTCTGGAGAGACGTCGTGGTGGAGCCAGCTGGGCTGGCGAGTCCCGCCGCGGCTGGGCAGGGCGAGGGCAGCCGTCCAGCGCATCCCGGCGGGACCCGGAGCCGCTCTGCTCCGCCGCAGGCGGGAGGTGGCTCAGGCAGGGGGGCTGGGGACAGCGGGACCCGCCACAGGGCTGAGGGGGGCTGAGCGTGGGCGGAGGGTGGCCGGAGACGGGGTGCGGGCGTCCGGCTGCGCCCTTTGCGGGGAGGAAACGTCCCGTCACTCGCATCCGACTGTTTGTTCCCTCCAGCTGCTGGGATGGTTCCCGAGGCCGGGGCAGGGGACAGCGGTGATGGCAGCGCTCCCACAGGTCCCCCTCGGGCGTTGGCACCCGCATGTTTCCAGAGAAATTTCCACCTTCCAGATCCTCCATCCCACCCCGCTGTTGCTGTGGATGCTGTACCCCAGGGCGGCTGTTTGAGCATCCCGGGATGGCCGACTGTACCGTCCGCCTGTGGTTGTGTGTCTGCGGCTGCGTGTGAAGCGTGCGGAGGGCGAGCAGCGCTGCGGGAGCCGCCGGCCAGGCGGGACGTGCCCGTAAGCAGGATCAGGCCCCGCAGCCTCTCTCCAGCCCTGAGTTCCCAGCGCTTCCGCGGCAGCGGCTGCCGGCTGGGTCATTTATTTTTTCTGGTGGTGCTGAGGTTTCTCCGGGTGCCCGGAGGAAGTCGTTGTTGACACAGACTTTCTTAATTGTGTCACGGAAAACTTGTGCTCGGCGGCTGGGTCTGCGCTGCGTGGCACGGGCTGGCAGCCCCGGGGCGTGCGGGGCAAACCCCAAATGCGGGCAGGGAAACGGCAGCTCAGGAGGGGCTCGGCGAGCGGGTGGGAACCAGCACCATCCTGGGCGCAGGGGCATCGTGTGGATGTGCCGGAGCCTGTGGCACGAGCCCGGGCTGCACCGCGTGTCCGGCGCTGGCCTGGCACAAGCAGGAGGTCGTGTGGCTCCGGCATCTGCCCTGCGCCCCAGGGTGCTCTGCGGATTTATGCCTGCAAGCGGCCAGCCCCCACCGCTCGCCCCGTTGTCCCATGCGTGGAGCCCTGTCCCCACTGGGGACCGGGGTGAGGACGGTGACGCCCACCGGCAGCGGAGGAGCCATCTCGGAGTGCTGCAGCGGGAGACCGGGAGACCACCCCGCTGTGCCCTGGCCCGAACCCCCGTTGGGTTCAGCCCCCATTGGGTTCGGCCCTGTTGGCCTCTGACCAAACCCCGGCTCCATCCCTGGCGCTGCCGCGGCTCTCCGTCCTCCCCACCCTGCGTCCGTGCGTCCCCGTGGGCTGTGGCCGTCATTCCTCCCTGGTTTCCTGAGCCTCCTCCCTCTTTCCCGTCACATGCGGCTCCGTTTCCCCTCCGGCGTTGCCCCCCACCACCCCGGGGCCGGTGCTGGGTCCCGGCCATGCCCGCCCCGTGCCGCGTGCCTCAGCCGAGCCCGCGGTGACTCAGGGCTCGTGCCGCGGCGTCGCGGCTGCCTGCCGCCACCGAAGCGCCTTTGAGGTGCCATTTGCACCCCGAGACTCAGGTGTGGGAGTTAATTTACTCGGCGGCTGCTTAATGATGGCTTCAGGATGCTCTTCTGCTGTCCAAGCGGTCTGAGCCGGGCCAGGCCCTGTCCGACTGTCCTACTGTCCCTGTCCCTCTGTCCGCCACGCCGGGCTCTGTCCGTCTGTCCTGCTGTTTCCTGTCTTCGCCGTTTCCTTTCCCCGTGGGTCTGTGTCAGCCTTTGTCCCTCCGTCAGCCCCAACCCGGGTGTTTCCGTCCCCGTGTCTGCCTGTGCCAGTCTCCGTCAGTCCTGTCACCCATCCTGGCGTTTCCTGTCCGTGTGTCCTTCCGTGCTCCTCCTCCCGCATCGCCTGGCCTCAGCCTCACCATACCGGTCCCCGTCCGGTTGTCCCTGTCCTGCTGTCCTGTGATCCCTCTGCCCACTCCCTCTGTGCCTGTTGGTTCTGCCCCCAGTCCATGTCCCTCTGTCCTGGCTTATCCTGTCCTGGCTTATCCTGTCCTGGCTGCCCCCTACCCATCCCTGTCCTGGTTTCTGGATGTTCCTTGCCTGGTCCTGGTCCCCGGGTGTCCCCTACCCATCCCCGGGTGTCCCATCCCTGTCCCTGAGTGTCCCTTGCCTGGTCCCGGTCCCTGGGTGTCCCGTCCCTGGGTGTCCCATCCCTGTCCCTGGATGTCCCTTGCCTGGTCCCGGTCCCTGCGTGTCCCCTACCTGTCCTCGGGTGTCCCATCCCAGTCCCTGGATGTCCCTTGCCTAGTCCCGGTCCCTGGGTGTCCCCTACCCATCCCTGGGTGTCCCATCCCGGTCCCTGAGTGTCCCTTGCCTGGTCCTGGTCCCTGGGTGTCCCATCCATGTCCCAGTCCCCAGATGTCCCTGGGTGTCCCGTCCCCGGGTGTCCCATCCCGGTCCCTGGGTGTCCCTTGCCTGGTCCCGGTCCCCGGGCGTCCCCTACCCATCCCTGGGTGTCCCATCCATGTCCCAGTCCCCAGATGTCCCTGGGTGTCCCGTCCCCGGGTGTCCCATCCCGGTCCCTGGGTGTCCCTTGCCTGGTCCCGGTCCCCGGGCGTCCCCTACCCATCCCCGGCTGTCCCATCCCGGTCCCTGGATGTCCCTTGCCTGGTCCTGGTCCCTGGGTGTCCCCTACCCATCCCTGGGTGTCCCATCCATGTCCCAGTCCCCAGATGTCCCTGGGTGTCCCGTCCCTTGCCTGGTCCCGGTCCCCGGGCGTCCCCTGCCCATCCCGGTCCCCGGGTGCCCCCCCGTCTGTGCCCGCCCCGGTCCCGGTCCCGGTGCTCCGGCAGTGCCGGTTCCAGCCCCGGTGCCCGCGGTCCCTCCCGCCGGGGCGGGCCGTGCCGCGCCGCGCCCCGCCCGCTCCCGCCCGCCGCCGCGGGCGCCCGGAGGAGGCGGAGCCGCAACCGGGGCCGGGGCCGCGGCCGGCCCAGCCCGAACCGAGCCGTGCCGAGCCGAGCCCAGCCGGACCGGATCGTGCGGGGCCGGGCCGGACCGGACCGCGCCTTACGGAGCTGAGCCAGGCTGATCCGAGCTGAGCTGAGCCGAGCTTTGCTAAGCCGGGCCGGACCGAGCCGAGCCCGGCCGCCGCGCCCCGATGAATGGGATCGCCTTCTGCCTGGTCGGGATCCCGCCGCCCGCCCCCGCGGTGAGCGGCACTGGGTGGACTGGGGAGGCTGTGGGCGCAGGGACTGGGGGAACTGGGAGATACTGGGGGTGCCAGGAGCAGGGACTGAGGGTGCTGACAGCGTGGGGCTGTGCGTGGTGCTGAGGTCTGGCAGTGGGGCTGGGTGCTGGGCGATGCCCGGGCTCCTTGGGGCCCATGGGCACCCTGGGGACGGGACCGGGGCCGAGCTGGCGTCCTGGGGTCGGAGGGGACTGGCCACCCACGCAGAGCTGCGTGCCACGGGCAATGCTGGCTGCGGTGGCTCGTGCTTGGGGCAGGGTGGTGGCGTGGCAGGGCGGTGGGGCTGAGGCACCCGGATCTGTCCGTGGGGCTGGACGCGAGATCCTGGGGCTGGGCTTCCCCTTCTCCGGGACAAGACCTGCAAACGCCTACGCGTGTTTCCTCCGAAACTCCCGGCTGGGCTGTCTGCTTGTGGGTCCGGCTGCTCCGTCCCTGCCAGCTCCATCCCTGCCAGCTCCCGGCATGGGGCAGGCAGCAAACTCCCCCCCAGTGTGCCCGTAGCCCCTCGAGGTCATGTCCTGCCCCTGCGCCTGGCTCCCCCAGCTCCGAGCAGCCCTGTCCTCGAAGCAGCGTGGGTATTTGCAGCACCACTGACCCATGCTGTGGATGCTCCTCCTGTGGCGTGGGCACCGGCATTGCCTGGCAGTGCCGGACCGGCGGGCGCTGGGGCGATTCCCGTCTCCCCTGGGAGCAGCGTGGTGCCAAGGCAGGCCAGCCCGGCCGCCAGCTAAAACCCTATTTCCTGCCCGTTTCGTGCCAAATCCTGCCGAAGGCGTTGGGTGGGGATGGGGATGGCGCTGGGCGACCTGGGGCTGGGGTCTGGTGGCACGGGGCACGCCGGCGTAGTGCCCGGGCGGGGATGCGGGCCGCGGTGTCGGCCTGGCGCAGCGCCTGCTAATTTGAGCAGAGGTTGCACGTCCTCGCCCCAGAGCTGAATTTGGCCTCTGTTCCTCAGTTCCTGGTTATTTGAACTCGGCTTCCCCGGCCCAGCGATGGGGCTAATAACCAGCCTCAAAGGATTAATTGGGGTGTGCGAAATGGTTCAGATATGAGGAGTGCTGCTCGTTGCAGCGGCTGAGCATTAATCATGGTTTCCCTTCAGATTCCTCCCTGCTTACTCCGTACCGCTGAGCGCTGGCGTTCGGATTTTCAGGGGGGGTTCAGGTCTCGAAATCTGCTTTTCTGCTGCATTTTGGAGTGAAATGTGCCCTCCTGGGGGGCAGCACCTGGAGCGTGGGGGCTTTGTCGGTGCCAGCCTCCGCCCCCCGCTCGCTGGGTGACTTGGGGCGCTGGGTGACTTGGGGAGAGTTATTGAACCACCGCTGCCTCCCCCTGCGCCTCCGGTGAGGATGGTGGTGAGGAAGGCGCTTTGCAATCCTCCAGCGAGGGTTTGTGCTGCGTAAGCAGAAATCCTGCCCGATGGCCGCCCCCGGGGCTGCGTGGCAGAGGCTGCGCCCCACCGTCCCCAAGCCTTCGGCTGGCGGCCGCTGCCCTCGTCCCCGCGTGGCTGCTGCCTCCATTCTTATTTACCAGCACTGCTCGGCAAATTGAGTTTCTTAATGCCTTTTTTTTTCCCTTTCTTTCTGAACCCTGAACTTGAAAGACAGGAAAAGCCTGTGCTCGGGGCTGCTGCCGCAATCCTGCCTTGCAAGCGTGAAACCTGGCACCGGCGCCAGGTTGGGGCACGCGGTGTGATGCCACGCCGGGGTCCGGCTGGCCACATCGGGGGGTTTGGAGCCACGGGTCCCTGGCCGCGCGGAGGGCTCCGACCTCGCCGCCGCTGGGGTTTTAACCTTGACGTGTATCACGCGCTGTGCCCGGCCGGGAGCTCTGGCACCCGTCTCTCGCGCCGCGGCGGGACTGCTGGGTGATGTGTAGTGTCCTAAGCCCCCCCGGGGCTGGCAGCACTGCCCGGGTGCCGTCACCGGCAGCGTCAAATGCCAAGGAACCACTGCCACGCGTTATTTAGGGCTCAGGGACCGTGGTCTTCGGGGGGTTGACGTTGTAAATCTGGCAGGGGAGACATGGTGACAGCTCTTGGTTTGGGGTCAGAGCGTGGGGGCTGGCTCGCGTGCCCCCCGTGGGGAGTGGGTGCTGCTGGGGTGCGGGTGGGTGCTGCATGACCGGCTCTGGGGAGCGCTGGGAGACGGTGGCTGGGGCCTCTCCCCGGTTCGTGCGGAGCCACTCGCTGGGAGAAAACACGGAGGGATGCGGGGGTCATGCTGGGAAGCCACCGAGCCCCAGGGATGGGCTTTTATTCTCATTAAAGGGAAAAAAAAAAAAAAGATTAGGTTTCAAGTCGGTGCCGTCCCATTAATAAACCAAGTTTGTCTTCGGCAGGCAGCAAGACCTGATTTAAAAAGGAATGGAGATAGATGACCTATTTTAAGCTCTCAAGTTGGAAAATATCGACCTGGCTGCCTCTAGGCCGCGAGCGGCGGGGCCGGCTGTGCGAGCTGTGCCGTGCCACGCCGCGCCGCCTGCTCCCAAAACCCGTCCGGCTCTCCAGGAGCCGGCCCGGCTTGGGATGCCCCAGGTTGCAAACCATGGTGGCTGCTTTAAACCTGCCGCCATCCTCCTGGCCGCGTCCCAAACGTCTCCGGCGCTGGCTCAGAGCACCCGAAGCGGCTGACTCCTTTTCCGCAGCTGCTTATCCCCAGGATTTCATTAAATCTTCCCTAATTGCCTTCTCAGGCCTCACCGCAGCGCGAACACCTCTGCGACGCGGCCGCGTGTCGCAAGACCTGTGGCGTCGCGGTCCGGCGGGTCGGTGCCGCCGCCTCGGTGGGAATCGGCCGTGTGCCTGGCGGGTTTGGTCTCTGCTGTGCGAAGCCCTGGGGTCCCCAGCGCCTGGAGCAAGTTGATTTCCCGGGGTGGGAGGATGCTGGGGTGGGTGGGAGGAGGGGTCGGTCCCGCTCCCCAGCCGCGCCGGAGGGATGGCTCAGCGTGGCTCCAGCGGCCGAGCCCAGGAAAATGGGAGCTGGAGGGCAAAGCTGGAGCTGGGCTCTCCCCAGGGAAAGGGGGTGGAAACCCGGGTTGAGAGTGATCGCAAAGTGGCTGAAATGAAACGCAGGTGACCGTGGGGACCGATCCTGCTCTTGCCCTGGGATCCAGTGGGGTGCCCTGGCCTGCACCTGCAAGCGCTTTGCTTGCTTGCGACCCCGTTGCAGCAGGAGGGAGCCGGGGCTGCGGGGAGCCATGCCCGGCCTGGGGTAGGGAGTAGGCTCCTGCCATAGTCCCTGAGCCCAGCCCTGGCGCAGCCCCGGGGGGCCGGGTCCCCCCACGACAGGCAGCCAGGCAGGTCCGGGGGGTCTGGGACCCCCCCTGCTCTGCTGCCCGTGGGGCAGGACTGGCTCTGCCCTAAAATATCCACCATCGGTGGCACCCTCAGGGCAGCACCCGCAGACCGTGCACCTCGGGGTGCAGGCGTGGGGGTGCCCGCAGCAGCCGTGCCCCCCCGCCAGCCACCCCACCGGCAACAGTGGGTCCCTTGATGGGGCCGAGCGCGTGGGGCAGCCCTGGGGCGGGTGGGACGGAGCCCGGTGGCTCCGGGGGACAATCATGCTATTGTGGCACATAGTGGGCTCTTTTTCTGCCGTGCGAGGCGGGGGGCCGGGCTACGGTGCCAGCGCTTTCGGGGTGAAGCGTGGTCCCCGCTGGGGCTGGTGGTGACTGGTGTGGTGCCAGCGGTGGGACACCGATGTCCCTGGGTTGGGGGGGCAGCAGCGGGGCAGGGAGGTGATGGAGGGGAGATGGGCTGGCCCTTTCGCTTATGGATGCGTGTGGGCTGCGGAAAAATGTTGGAAAAAGCCATCGGGTGTTGGTGCTGGGGCTGCAGCGGGGCAGGAGGTGCTGCGGGAGCACAGCTGTCCCCAAAGCCATGTCCCCAACGCTGCCTTCTGTCCTCGCCGTGGCTGGAGGGAGGCTCAGGACCCTGCTCGGTTTTATATTTTTACCATCCAGCGAGGGATGCAGGATTTGACACGTCTGTGCATCCCCCCATCCAAGCATCACCCACCCCTGCGCTGCCTCCCGGCCCTCGGGCTGGCCTTCATCCCTGGGCAGCACCCCATGGGGGCGTGAGGGGGTCCCCCATGTGTGCGAGGGGTGCACGGGCATGGCCCCCACCCCGGGCCCCCGGCCTTGAGCGAGGCAGGGGCTGGAAGGAGCCGGCAGCCTTCCCCCTGACCTCCCCGGATAGGACTTTCCGCCACGGAGAAGCGGGAGCGGAGCGCAAGGTGCCTCTCGGAGCCGCCGGAGGAAATGGCTCATTGTTAGCCTTGCTGAAAAAAAAAGAGACCCAAAAAATTGCAATAATGAGGCCAGCTTCTATTTGAGGGTTTCCATGGGAAAAACAGGAAACGGAATCCTGTTACTTTTCTAGGGCTTGCTGCCGATAACGGCGTTTTTAGGACAGGGCAGAGAATGAGGAGGAGGAGCTGGGGATGAAGGCAGCCCCGGCAGCGAGCCCTCGTCCCCTCTGCTCAGAGGCTCGGTCTCGCTTCCTCGTGGGCTGGGAGATAAAACCCCTCCTCGGCGTCGCTCTGGGTCGGTGTTTCCCAGCCTCTCCGGTGAGCCGGCGCGGGGGCCATCAGGCACATCGCCGCTGAGCTGGGACCTGGTGTGGCTCCGGCGCGTGTCCCCAGCCCTTGTCCCCTCCTCGGAGCCACCTTCCCCGCCGGCACCGTGTGTTAAGGATGAGCCGTGTGGGCTGGGGACCCAAGGCACCTGGAATGGAGGGGGCTGGCACAGGGGATGCCCTGGGGGAAGAGGTCACGGGGCTTCGCCGCAGGACGGTGGCACCATCAGCGCCATAGGGAGCCGCTGAGTTATTGTGGGATGCAGCATCCCCAAACCTGCCTCCGGCCGTCCCGGCTGGCAGAGCTGCGCCGGGATGAGGCCCTGGGAAGCCATGAGCATCCCCCAGCCCTGCAGGTCTGTCCCCTGCGGGTGCCTCCACCGCGGGGCCAGAGGTGCTGCGGTGGGCTCCCACAGCAGAGCGTGGTGCTGGGCATTCGGGAGGGCCGAGCTAGGGCCGCATCGTGACGCAGGGCCGCGAGCGGAGGTGGCACGTGAGCCGGCAGCGTGGGCAGGCTCCATGTGTACGCGCTCTCATCGCTGTGGTGGCATCAGCCTGCATTATGGCTACTGGTACGGCTGTGAACGGGGGTGATTCTACCCCAGGAGCTCGATCAGGGATGCCAGCAGTGGTGGGGACCAGCACAGGCAGTGCCATGTGGCCAGAGAGCTGCGGTGGGCACCAGGGCTGGCAGCTTGGCAAGGAGAGGTCAGGAAAGGGGACAAGGCTCTCTGGCTGCATTCCCAAATTTCTCTCGATGTAGCACTAGGGACCCCTGGGTCCAGAGCCAGAGCCCTCCGGAGCTGCTGCTTTGAGACACGGCAGGAGCAAGAGCCCCGTGGAGCTGGTGTCCCTGGTGCAGAGGCTGCCAGGAGGGAGCTCGGTTTGGTCACGCTGCAGTCAGGAGGGGACGGAGCCAAGTGGGGACCCGGCACAGGCTGACGACGGGGCTGTGAAGGAGACGCTGTCAAGATAAAAGTTTGTGTTGGGAAGGAACAAGGCGATTTCCTTCCCCGCGTTAACACCCAAACCGGAGCGGGAGAAATGTCAGAGAGCCAGTTTGCAGCTCCTCCGGCCTCCTCGCCACTCCGCTTCTCTTTGGCACTTGGCTTGGTGTCACCCAGGCAGTGTCACCCCCCTCCCGGCCGCTGTGGGCGATGGGGATGTGGGTGGGGGTCCCCAGCCAGGCAGGTGGCTCTGGCGTGGGGTGGGATTTGGCAGCGGGTCAAGCCGTGCCCTTGGCAGCGCCCATCCAGCCGCTCGGTGCTGCCAGCCCAGCGTCTCCCATGGGATCCCTGTCCTGTGCTGTCCCCGGGACTGGCTGTGAGGACAGGGAGCCCCACGCTCGAGCTGTGGGTCCCGATGGCCATCTCCAGTTCCCCCATGAGGTCTGCGGGGTTTGCCCAGGTACAGCGGTGCTGTGAGCGGCTCGGTGGGTGCTTGGGTGCTGCCGACAGCCGGGCGGTTGTGAGGCCAGAGGGAAAACAGGAAAAGTCGGGCATCTTAGTGGATGCTCAGAGCAAACCCTGCTGGCATCCCCCCTCCTGACAGCTGAAAGGCGTCCCCAGGATTCCCACCCTGCCTACAGACCGTGCATCCATCCCGATAAGTCCCTGCCCAGGCTGGGACGTGGCACGGGGGCTGCCAGCAACCCCGGGAAGCGCCTGGGGGGTTTCTCTCCATCACCGAGGTGTTGCTGCCTCCAGTTCCCAGTGCTGCTGCTCCCGCGTGGGTTGTGCATCTGCTCCCCAGCAGCTCCCAGCCCACCTCCCTCCCGTTCCCTGGGGGCTGCAGCCATGCCGTGCCGGGGCATCCCGGGGGATGGAGGGGCACACGCCGGCTGTGTGCAAGCAAGCAAGCACACCCCCAAATCCCCGCTGAGCTGCAAAGCTCCTCAGCCCTGGTTTGGGTTAAGGAGAATTAAAATGCTTTCTCCTGCGGGGCGGTAATCCTGGAGCCTGGGGCATGGCCAGGCGGGCTGCCCGGCTGCTCCTGGCGCGGTCACCTGCATGCTGCCTCCTGCCACCGCGTCCCCTGGGCTGGGCCCTGCTGCCGGAGCATCCCCGCTTTGCCTGGGGAGTGTGGGTGGGTGCAGGCAGCCCCTGCCCGCTGGGAAGTGTCAGTCTCGGCTCCCTTCGGGGGTGCTGCCTCCCCAGATGCTGCCTGAGCTGGCCTGGACCGAGAGGCACGGGTGGGACCCCCGTCCCCCCTTCCCCGCCGGGACCCGCCGCAGGTGGGAGCAGGCAGCGGCTTTGCCATATAAGGGCTGGAAATCGGTTATTGTCTCAACATGGCTTTCTCCTCCCCGAAAATCCTATTAAAACCTCATTTTTCTGACCCTAATCTCAGCTCGCCGTTCGGGAGGGATTAGTGTTTGCCCCCCTGGCCCTGTGCGCTGCTGGCTCTGTGTCGGAGAAACCTCCTTCCCGTGCAGAAAGCGGTGCCGGACGAGGGAGGTTGGGGCCGAGCCCAGCACGCCGTGGTGGCGGCAGGACCGGCAGCTGCCTGTCCCTCTGTCCTCTGTTCCTGCCCGAAGCGTGACGTTATCCTCGCTGCGTGCCAGGGGTTGCGATGGCCCCGCTGGCAGGGACCCACAGCTGCAGCTGGCGGGGCCAGGACGTGGCAGGGGTGTCACCCTCCAGCCAGGACCACCGGGTCCATGCCGGGGGTGTCACCAGGGTCTGAGCAGGGTGGGAGAGCACTGGGAGCCATGGGGCAGGGGGGTGGCATCGGTGCAAAATATGGGGAGCCCCCCCGGTAAAGGCAGCGGTGCCCGGGGTGCTCCCTGCCGCCGGGGCAGGGGAGTGCAGAGGCAGGCAGGGGGGCTGGGGCAGCGCTGCCTTTGCACGGCTCCTGCGTGCCTCAGTTTCCCAGCAGGTTTGGCTGGGGGTGCGGGCAGGGAGGCGATGCCGGCAGAGGGCCCTGCAGCCCGCCGGCAGCGTGGGCGCGTGCACGCCTGGCTGCGTGTCCCCACGCCTGCGCGCCTGCCCCGGCGTGCTGGCAGCGGCGGCGGTGCATGCCGGGAGCACGCTGCCTTCCCCCTTGCTCCTGTTTGGCTGCGTATTTAGGACACTCCTGTGCAAAACACAAGTATTTTGGAAGGCGTCCAGGCGCGCTCACATTCCTCGGGGTGGAATCTGCCCCCGCGAACGCCGCCTGACCTTTCCCGCTTTGGGCTGCGGGAACAATCCTGGGGCCCGTCCTCCTCTTGGCACCCCCCGGGGGCCAGGGACCCCTTCTCCAGCCGGCCCCTGCACCCCCAGGCTGCTGGGGCAGCTCCTGCCTGCTTGCTCAGCGCTGCCAGGAAAGGCGTGAGCGGAGGTGGCAGGATCAGACCCGCCGTCCCCGGGGCAGCCGGCGTTGCTCCAGCCGCCCCGGGACCCCCGGCCGGAGCCAGCCCGCCCTGGCAGGCTGCTCTTTCCCCCCTTTCAGCTGGAAAGCGAAGCCCCCCCGGCGCTGCTCGCACCGACAGTTGTCAGCCCCGTCTCGCTGCCCCGGCCGGGCAGCTCTGCCTGCTGGGACACGCCGGCAGCTCTGCAGGCTGCCTGTCCCCGGGGCGGAGGCGTGGGGCAGCCCCCGGGGCCGCTCCCATGGGAGACCCCTGCTACACGCACCAGGTGACGGCGGGGTGGCCCAGGGGGTGGCCAGGGGACAAAGGCAGGGATTTGGCTCCCACGGTTCTCCGTCCCAGTTTCTCCCTGGGCTGCCAGTGCGAGGCACCGGGATGGTGTTATGGGGTGCACTGGGGGTGTGCAGCCGGGTCCCTGGGGACACGAGTGCCACCGAGCCAGTCGAGCCAGCCCCCCTGGCAGGGCTCAGGGCAGGCGCTGGGGCTGTTTCGGGGCAGAGCCATGGCACCTCGGCCAGGGTAGACACTGGGGACGTGCCGAATGCCGAAGTGCTGCTGGCATGCAGGGGGTCTACGTGGCATCGCACCCTGGGGACTGTCCCCTTGCTGGTGTCCAGTGCCAGCCCGGCTGGTGGCTGCAGGAAGCGGGTGCGTGGCATCAGACCAGCGGGCTGGTTCTGCTGACGGGTGGAGGGGGGCAGAGGAGAGGAGGGGGCTGTGGCGAGCGGGAGCGGGCTGGCCGGCCCCAAGGCTGCGGGCTGCAATCCCAGCAATGCCCGGCATTTCCCCGGCGCGGCCGCACGTGCCTCTCCTCGGCCTCCAGCATGGCAGGAATGCGGCGCGGGACCCCCTTGTGCGGGGACGGGGACAGGCAGCGTGGGGGGAGGCAGGGCAGGGGGACGCTGCCCACCCACAGCCCCTGCCTGGGTCGGGTGTCCGCGGGTGCCGGGCTCACCGTCGTGCTGCTGTTTTCCTTATTCCTCCCATGTTTTGGCCGCTGCAGTGGAGAGCGGCTCGGGGGGCACGAAGGGGGTGCGGGGTGGGCTGGGGAAGGGCGATTTGTCCCCCTGGAGCCCCCGGGCACCAGTGACGAGGGTGATTTGCCATCCCTGCCTGTCTGGGGAGCCAGGATTGAACCGTGGGGACTGGTGGCTCCGTGTTTGGGGAACAACAGGGACCCGCCGTGCCTGCAGCCCTGGGTATCCCGCAAAATGGGAGATGGGGCTGGGGGGACTCCTGGTTTGGCTCCTGGTGGGAAGTGTCCTTGGAGCCGCTGCCCTTTGCACAGGCACCGAGCAGGGGGGGCAGGGGGCTGTGTCGGTCCCCGGGGGGCTGTGTTGGTCCCCAAGGGGCTGTGCCAGTCCCCGGGGTGCTGTGCCAGCAGAGCCTGGGGCTGGATATGTGTCTCTGTGGCATGGACTCCGCTGGGAGCTGGGGACAGAGAGGGGAGCAGGGGCGTCTCGGAGCCCCCGCTGGCTCCCCCGTTGCAGAGCCTGGTGGTGGCTTGTCTCCCAGCCGAGCAGGGGGGACACTTGCCACACCCGCAGGCTGTCCCCCTCCCTGTCCCCGGCATCGCCCCGTGCCCTGTGGAGAGCGAGCGGAGGAAGGAAGGAAGGGGCCGGGAGGAGGGAGAGGAGGAAGCGGAGAGGGTGGGATGCTGCCCGGGGTGATGGAGGAAGAAGGGGGCGGATTAAACAAAAAAAAAAAGAAGAAGAAAGAAAGAAAAAAGGGAAAGTCTGGGCAAAGTGACACCGCAGGCGGTGGGGGCCGGCTCGGCGTGGGGGGCGGTGGGCTGGGCACGCTGATCCCTGCCAGCAGCTGGAGCCCCAGCCCGCCAGCCCAGCCGGGGCGTGTGGCCGCCCGCCCTCCGTCCATCCCTCCGTCCCTCCATCCATCCCGCCCTCCGTCCATCCCTCCGTCCATCCATCCCACCCTCCGTCCACCCCTGCGCAGCACGGGTGGCTGGCTGGGGGCCGGCTGCCGCCCGTCGCGCCAGGGCTGCCTTGCTCGCAGGGAGTGTGAGCAAGCGTGCGATTGTGCGTGCAGCATCGCCGGGCTGGGAGCACCGCACGTCGCCCGAGCCATGCGAGACTGTGCAGCTGGCCCCCCGCCGCCCCCGGCAGCCGGCCCCCGCCACCGTGCTGCCCAGCTCGGGGGCTGAAGCCAGTGAAGGAGGCGGTGAGCCCATGGCTGTGCCGGCTGCCGGCTGAGAGCCCACGCTGCTGCACCTTGCCTGCCGAAGCCGGGCCCGGACTGTGGCCGTATGGTGGAGGAGAGCGTGGGCGGAGGGGAGTGGGGGTCCCGGCGGGTGCTGCGGGGCCCTCCGCGGCCCCCGCCAGCCCCCAGCCCTGTGGCGGTGGTGAGCAAGGGGCTGTGGAGCGTGGAGCGAGCCGGCAAGGGCTGGCGCTTCGAGCGTGCCATCGGGGTGGACTGCAGCTCGCCCGAGCCCCGCTGCATCTGGCTGAGCAGCCTGCGCCGGCATGCCGCCGCCCCGGAGCACCGCTGGCCCCCGGCCCCCTGGCGCGGCCACGCACCCCCCCGCACCGACAAGTGCCGCCGGGTGAGAACTGCGTGCCGGGGACACCGGGCGTCGCGCCTCGTTTGGGGGGGGGATGCTTTGCAGGGGAGGGCAGGGGATGGGGGGCTCCCCCGGTGCAGGGGGCTGGTGGAGCTGGGTGGGGGGTGGCTTGGGGCAGCGCTGGGGCTGTCACAGCTCCCGGGCAGCGGTGTGTCCCCTTCGTCCCCTCCCGTGCTGGAGGAAGGGCTGGGGTCGGGGTCGAGGCTCGGGGGTCCGGGCTCACGCCCTGCCGGTGGCCGTGAAGGCAGGGCCGGCAGCTGCCAGCAAGGGCAGGGCTGTGCCCGGGTGTTTGGCTCCTGCTGCCCTGCGCGGGAGGGAGGACGGATCCTGCCCCCCAGGAGGGCTCTGCAGGACACAGGGAAAACACTCCTTTGTTCTGCAGGAGTGGGACACCAGCGGGAGCTACCTGTCCCATCGTGTCCCCGTGGGGGGAGTGAGGTGGCACGGTGACATGGGGTACAGGGACGCTGTGACGCCTGTGCTGGGGGGCAAGGGACCTCGCAGGCATTAGGGCCATCTGGGTGCAGGGGTCCGGGCGGGCAGCGTGCCCAGCGCTGGGCTGTCGCAGCCGCTTGCACGAGCCATTCCTGCAAGGAGCAAGGGGCTCCCCCTCATCCTCGCTGCCCGCAGCCCTCGCAGGACGGGGGCTTGGGGGAGCCGGGGTAACGAGCAGGACGCAGCTGGGGGGAGCACAGCAGAAACCGCTGGAATGAGGTTAAAATAAAGCTAAAAAGCCAGGAGGTAACTGGCTGCTTGCAGGGAGCGGGGCTGGGGCACTGAGGACAAATGACTGAGGTGACAAATCAGGTGTCAACCCCACTGCTGGGGGAGCTGGAGCGTCTGTGGGGCCGTGAGCCAGCATGGGGGATGTCCAAGCCCGCGGTGGGGGCTTTGCAGCCCAAAAAGCTCCAAGCCAGGGTGGGTGAAGAGGGAAACTGAGGCACAGCGGTCCAGGATGGTTTGCTCTGCCCACCCCCTTGCAGCGCCCTTGGCAGGGTCCTTCTGGGTCTCTGCAGCGGGTGACTTCCCCCGTCGGGCTGGGGGGACAAGGGGGGCTGGGATCCGGAGGGGGAGAGGCACCACGCTGAGGCTGTAAAAATCCCAAAGGAGACTTAATCAGGGCAAGGCGAACGCCCGTCCTTGGCAGCGGGGTCAGGGCGCTGGGTCCCTACGGGATGGGAGCATTCCCGAGTGATCCCTCCTCCGCCGTGAGTTACGGGACCTTGGAATGGAGTCGGAAAGCAGCCTGGGAGGGTTGTTTGCGATGCAGGTATCTCCTCTTGCTCGGCTGAAAGGCCGGATTCAGGCTCAATGGGACCAGGTCCAGGGGCCCACCGATGCTGTAATGGGTACACCACAGCTGGGGACGTGTCCCTGTGTCACGGGCGCGCCGGAGCCGTGGCCACGGCTCCGGCGCGCCCGTGACACAGGGACACGTCCCCGCGGGTCGGTGCTGCCGTTGGTGTCTCCACCGATCCTACCCTCTCCGAGACTTGTCTGTGCCGGTTAAAATCAGCAGGGCACATTCAGCTGTCAGCTTAAAAATAATCCGGCGAGCCGGCGGCCGACACAATGGAGGGCGCAGATGGGGACAGGCGTCGCGCCGGGATGCTCGTGGCCCCGGGGCAAAGGGATGGGGGTCCCCGTGGGAGTGTGGGGCGCCCGTTGCCATCTGGTTTTGGGTCACCGGTTGGGGTGTGTGCGGTGCAGGGAGAGCTTGGGGGCTCGTGGGGAGCTTTGCCCCCCGTCTGGTGCTGGTAATGGAGTTTTCTGGCTCTCCTGTGCTGGTGTTTGGAGCATCGCAGCTCTCTTTATGTTTTGGGGTATCTGTGGTGTCCGCGAGCGTCCAAAGCCCTTGTACCCCCCAGGTTTGCTCCAGCAGTGGTGGAGTGGGTCCGTGGGTGCCGTGCCAGGGCAGTGCCTCATGGGCTGCAGTTCCAGAGCCGTGCCCTCACCACGGGGACCCTATCCCCAGGCGGACGGGACCCCCAGCCCCACCTGCAGCCGGGCCCCGTGCGGGACGTGCCGGCACAGGGGGTGCAGCCTGGCCCTGCTGAGCTGCCCTCAGATTTCCCCACCGGCAGCGAAAAGGCCCACTCAGCACAGGCGCAGACAAAGGCTTTTTGTGCCTCGTCCCTTTGTGTGTCCCTCTCCCTCCCTGCTCCCCATCCATCAGTTCAACCGAGACGGCGCCTGAATTTTAACACCCTCGCCCCGGGATGGGCTGACTCCAGCTGCTGCAGCGGGGAAGGAGACAGCACTCGGGCAGGACCCCGGCAGATCCCCTCCTGCCCGGCTGCCGCTGCCCTGCCTGTCCCTGCCTGCTCCCAGGTTGCCGATTTCTCCAGTTTTAGTGGAGCTCGGCGCTGCCAGGGCGGTGGGCAGGGCCCTCTGCTCCCCTCAGCTGCGGGGCTGCTCCCACCTCAGCAGGGCTGGCGGATGCGCAGCCAGATGTGCAGGCAGATGTGCAGCCACAGAAAGCAGCAACATCCCTCGCCAGGGCTGTGCTAAACCCTCCCAGACCCCGCCAAGGTCTCGGGACTCCTGCCATCTCCAAGCTCCTTGCCCGGGTGCCAGGCAAGATGCCCGCGGCTGCTCCGGCTCCACCATGGCGCCGTTCCCCATCCCGACAGCAGCCCCGGGGGCTGTGGGACGGAGCCGTGTCCCTCTTGGCCACATCTGCTGCTCCAGGCAGCGTGCCCTGCCAGTGCCCAACACGGTGCCAGGTCCCTGCCCCGTTTCGGGAAGCATCACTCATCCAGCCACCTCCTGGGCGGCTCTTTCCGGCTTGCCCGAGGTTATTACCGCAGCGTCATCGGAAGGGGACTTTGTGTCCCCGACTCCCCCATCCACCCTCGTCTCTCCTGCCGTGCTGCCTCCTGGGTCCCATCCAGACCCCCAGGCACAGCTCATTTCCTCCCCCCCCTTTTTTTTTTATTTCCTTTCCATGCATCTTCTCCCAAAAGGTCCCATATGAGGAGCCTCAGGGGATGCTGGTGGGGTGGTCTTTGGGGGCTGAAATTTGCTGCTGCAGGGCTGGCAGTAGGGAAGGGGTTCCAAGGAGCAGAGCAGCTTTTCCAGCAGATTTCAGCCCCCAGCATGGGATTTTGAGGGGGTTGGGGGGGACTGACTGCCCAGAAGTGACATCTTCCTCCTCATCCCCTACAGCCAACACCAGGCCGGAGAGATGGGGCATCCCCGAATGCCAACGCACCCCCAGAGGGGCCCTTCCCCTGGGTGGGCCCGAAGACGGTGGTGCTGCGGAAGAGCTCGCAGGGGGGGTTCGGCTTCACCCTCCGCCACTTCATTGTCTACCCCCCGGAGTCGGCGGTGCACTCCACTGCCAAGGTAGGGCTGGGACCTGGGGGGACTGGGCTGGGCTGGGGGCTCCACGGGAACCCCCAGAGTGGCTGGAGAGGGTCCCCAAGGTGCCGTGGTTGGGTGCAGGATGCTTGTGTACGGGCTGGGGGTGGGCAGGGGGAGTCTGGGGAACTGCGGAGCGGACCATCCATCGCCTGCCTTGTTGGGGTGCCTGGGGCTGCCCCCACCCATGGGTGGCCCTGGGATGGAGAAGCCCGTGGAGCTGCTGGGAGACGTGCTCTGAGCGAGCAGTGAGTTGGCAGCATCTTTGGAGATGTCCCAGCGCCTTTCTGGCGGGGGACACGGCTGTCTGCAGGAACGGAGAGAATCCCTTAGCTCTGAACGACGGCGCCGGCATCCCCGGGAACAGCAGGAGAAGGCCCTTCAGAGCCCCCGAGGCCAGGGAGAGGCTCAGCACAGCGGGACGTCGCTTGAGCCGAAGTGAACCACACATGGCCACCATGAAGCCAAGCCTGGGAGCAGGTGCTTTGGAGGATGCTGTTCAAGCCCTTCGTCACATCCCTCCTCCTCCTCCGACCAGCATCAGCTCATCCCTTCGAGCACAGGGAAGTGCCGGCAGGTCCTTGCCCAGCGAGGGGCACGTGCCCAGCCCCGCCGGTGCTCGCCGCCTCTAGCGCAGCAGATTTTTGGCTCCCAATTTCCTGGCTGTCAGTGGGAGGCTTCGGGCTGGATCTGCCCCGGGACCCAGCGGCCACGATCGTGTCTTGGCTCAGCCGCAGCCCGGACCCTTCCCAGGCGCTGCCTTTTGGGGGGAACCAAACCCCAAATTGGCCATCACCTCCTGCGCCCTCTGAGCCGTCGAGAAGCCCCGATCTGGGCAGCACCTTTCCCCTCTGGGATGGAAGGACCCTGTGAAACCACCCAGCAGCTTCCAGTGTGGACCGTGCCTTCTGCGCCCAAAGGTGATGAGCCAGCTGTCCTGCCGTGCCAGCTCCAAGCCCCTGGGGTTTGAAATCCCCCTCTTGCCCTATTTTCTGCAGCGGCAGCTTCATGCAGATGAAGGTGGAAGCATCTGGGAGCCGCATGGTCCATCGCAACCCTTTCCCCGCTCTGGTGTGGGCAGACCTGGATGCTCCCATCACCCCCAGAGCTTCACAGCTGCCCACAGCCCCATGGCTCCGGCTGCCCCATGGCTCCAGCTGCCCCATGGCCCGGCGCTCGCTGCCTCCTCCCCGCAGGCTGGGAGCTGCAGTGGGAAGTGAGTCACAGGGTGGGGAGAAGCAACTCGCTGGAGTCCCCGCTCAGCGTCCTCCGTCACAGCACTTTTCCCAGGCTTCTTATTCTGCTTCCCCAAATCCTTCCTGCCTGCACTTTCCTGCCTGCAGCGGCAACACAGATCCGACCCGTCTCCAGCAGCGTGACTCTGCAAAGGAGCTTTTGTCGTGGGGATGGCTGGAACCTGCTCCAAACCAACCAGCTCGCTTCCACCTCTCCACCGTCCTCAAGGCATCCTCCAAGAGCAAGGGACTGATCCTGCCCCGTGGCGCTGGGCACCAGGGCTGAGTCCCGCCTGGGCGGGAGCACATGGGGCTGCGTGGGAAGGAGCCAGATCAGCGCCGGGAGGTGGAGATGCTCTTGGAAAGGGGCTGGGAATAGCTCCCGGCACCCGTCTGAGCCGAAGCCAGCGCTCCTGGGCCGGCAGGGCAGGGTGCGGCGTGGCTGGCTCAGCACCCGCGGGTGCCGGCGGGTGGCCAGGTCCGGGGGCTGAGTTTCGGTGGGGTTGACTCAGCAGGGAGGGTGACGGCAGAGCCGCGTTCACCGTGCTGTGCTTTGGCACCGCCGCGCCCAGCCTCGGCCCCAGCCCTGGGAGCGGGGCTGCTGGGCTGCCCTGGGGGCCGGGAAGGGCTCCAGGGTGCTGCAGGGCGAGGAGGGGCAGGGAGAGGGGTGAGTCTGTGCCTCCAGGGGCCATCGGTGGCCCCGTGCTCCTGCCGTCGCACCGTGGCAGCCACTCGGTGCACAGGCAATGGTGGCGGATGTGTGCCGAGGCCACAGGACGTGGCTTTTCCTTCCCACCATGCAATGGGCACAATGGAGAGGTGCCTCCAGCTCCCTCCTCCTCCTCACCGGGAATGTCCCCCCCGTCACACTGGGATGGAGACCGGTCCCTTCCCAGCACCCTGGAGGGACCTGCCCTCCCTGGGGACATGGGGACTGTGTCCCCGCTGCCACGTGCTGGCTGGGGACTGGGGAGGGAGCTGTGGCTGGCGAAACCTCTTGGCTGGAGCCAAACTTGTGCCTCCCCTGGAGGCGGCAGGATCGGGCACTTGCGGAGTGAGAAACCCCCTCCCAGGTGCCCGGGTCCCTCCATGGGACCCGCGCATGGGGCTGAGCAACCCAGGGTGCAGCCGGCTCATTGGCAGGGCTGGGGGCATGGATGCAGCCCCACGTGGGTGCCAGCACCCTGTGCCCTGCCCCAGCTTGGGCACCCCACGGGCAGCGTGGCTCTGCAGCTGGATCCCTGTGGGAGGATGTGAGAGACAAGGGGACAAGAGCCCACGTATGCAGTTCCCACCCCAAGGGACAGAGCCGCGCGGCTCCCAGGGCTGTCCCTTGCTCGTGGCTGGGAAGGGGGTGCTGGGAGCCCTCCGCCATCTCCCCTGCAGCTCCCGCCGCAGCCCCGGCAGCCTGCTCCATGCAGCGGGAAGCTGCAGACAGGCCCCCCCCACCCCCTCTGCAGGGACACGCTCCCTCCGCTGAATAATTGCAGGGCTAAATATAGCCCTGCTGGCGGCTGGTGCCCCTCCGAGGACGCCTGCGCAGAGCTGTCCCCTTCCCGGGGGTCCCTGTCACCGGGACCCACTGCCGGGCGCTGCGGTGGTGTGCGTGCCAGCGGACGCTTCCATCCCTCCCAAGGGTCCCCGCTGCGGGGGGCTCGGGCTCTTCCTGGCCAGGCTCGGTGGCCCCGGGAGAAGGGCGAGATGCCTCCACTTTGGCTGACTGGGCCCCTTCCCGCTCCCCTGCCCCAAAACCGGCCCCTTCCCCAGCAGCTGGGTACCGGGGGCTGTGGCGGGTCCCACTCCCTGCCCACCGGCGGGGCTGCGCAGGCGGCCCGGCCGGATCCGGTGTCAGGAGGTAATTTTAGCCGGGGGCGGCGGAGGGCAGAGGGACGCGCAAGTCCTGCGAGGGGCTTCATGGGGCTGGCACCCCTCCGGTCCCCTCCCGGTCCCCCTGCTGTGGCTGCCCTGGCCTGGCCACCAAATAAGTGTTTTTCTCTTCTTTTGGCAGGAGGAGGAGAACGGGAACCGAGCAGGTGAGCGCTGGTGCTGTGCCGCCATGGGGACCCCCCGCGCAGGGGGACGTCACCGCCTGGATCGGTGGGCGCAGGGGTCTGGGAGCGCGGGGCTGTCACAGGTCGCAGCGGGTGTTGTGGCCGGGGGACACAGTCTGCCGTCCCTGCTGGCTGGCACCACGGCCCTAAATATCGGCTGGCGGTGAAGCGGTGCGGTGCAGCAGATGGGCTCGGTGTCCCCGAAGCCCTTGGGAGGTTCGCTAGACCTTGCGCCCAAGGGGGTCTGTCCTGAAGCCAGAGGGGCTGTGGCATGGCCAGCACTGGTCCCTGCGGCAGGCAGCTTGGCCAAGCATGGGGTATCTGGGGACAGGGACACGGCCCTGCTCTCCTCCCGGAGGCTGACGGTGATGTGAGCGAATGTGAAGGTGTCAGAACGGATCGGCACGCCGGCAGTGTGACGAGGCACCGGGGCTGCGGTCCTCGGGGGCCAGGGTGGGTGTGGGCAGCAGCGACCAGACCTGGCCCCCAGTGCCCGTCGGGGCTGGGGGGACACCGGCCTCGCTCCAGGCGGTCCCCGGGGGATTCAGCGTCCCTTGTTGGCACCATCCCTCTGCCGTCCTTCCCCGGCCCACCCGCCCTCCAGTTCCTAGCAGCACCTGATGGCTTTTGCTCTTGCAAAGGACAGTGGCTGCAGCCACGTCGGGGAACAGCTACGCCCGGGGGAGATGGGTGCCGGGGGGCTGCGCCGAGATGGGGGCTTTGCCCAGGGCAGGGCCTGTGCTCTGCAGGTCCCAGGTGCGGGCAGGGCTGCCGCGCGTGGGCTTGGCAAGATGAGGAGGGTACTGCGAGGGGCCAAGCGTGCTTGTTGTCGTGGGACGGGCCCGGCCGTGCTGGTGGCTCCCTGACGCTCTGTCCCTGGGAGCAGGTCCCCCCCGGAGCCGCCTGGAGCCCATGGACACCATCTTCGTGAAGAGCGTGCGGGAGGACGGGCCGGCGCACCAGGCTGGGCTGCGCACCGGTGAGCAGGGACACACGGGGTGGCCGGGCTGGCAGGGTCCCGGAGCCAGAGATGGCTCCAGGCTGCTCATGGGATGCGTGGGATGCTCTCCCTCCCCTGCTGGGGACTTTCTTGCTTCTTTTGCTCTTTTTCTTGCATTCCTTCTTTTCTTTCCCCTGCCTTCCCTCTGCTCCCTGGCGCTGTGGGGGCTCTGCTCTCTCATCCCTGGGCTGCGATGCCCAGAGCAGCATCGGGGTCCCCACAGGTTGGGCTGGCTGTGGCGTCCCCACAGCTCCCCTTGCCACATGGGACCTGGCTCTGCCCCTGGCAAAAGCCCTGTCCGTGTTCAAACCCTGCTGTGAGCGACCGTGGGGCCAGCCCAGTGCCACCACCTCCCCACTGACTTGCGGTGACACTGTCTTCTCCCCCGGCTCTGCAGGGGACCGGTTGGTCAAGGTGAACGGGGAGAGCATCATCGGGAAAACCTACTCGCAGGTCATCGCGCTGATCCAGAACAGGTGAGTCCCCTTCCCTCTTGCTGCAGGGGACCAGGGACAGGCAGCGGCATGCAGTGACCATCACACGGGGACGGAGACCTCCCTTGTGGTGGAGCTGGCTGAGCATGAGATTGGCCTCCCTGGGGGCAGGCGGGGACCCACCCTGACCCCTCCGTCCCCTCTCCCCGCAGTGACGATGTGCTGGAGCTCTCCATCATGCCCAAGGACGAGGACATCCTCCAGCTGGTGAGTTTGCCAGGCGGGTGCCAGGGACCGGGCTGGTTCCAGGGCTCAGGTTCCCCAGCGCGTGCCGGCGTTCCTGCCCCACCAAACCTGAGGGGCTGCTCTGTCCCTGCCCACGCTCCTCCTGCGCCTTGGGTGGGGGTGGCCAAGTGCCCCTATCTTGCTGGGGACACTTGGGGACAAGGCCCCACCAGCATCCCTGGAGCAGCAGTGGGCATGGAAATGGAGGTACCGGGGGTCTGGGGCAGGAAGGATGGGGGATGTGGCCCCTGGTTTTTTGGGGGGGCATCTTCAGGCATAGCTGGAGGGCGAGTTGCTCTGGGTCTCAGGGTCTGGCTTATCCTTGGAGCACCCCAAGCGGCTCTGCTGTTGGTGAGCTGGGGTCCAGGGGCAGCGGTGGCCCCAGCAGGGTGGCCTGAGCTGATGGGTGTGCGTGGGGCTTTTCCTCGTGCTCCTCCGGTCCCGGCTCCCTCCCGGGGCTCTCCTGGCAATGCTGCCACCAAAGCTGCCAGCACCCACCCCAGGCTTGGCTAGTCGGTGGCACCACTGCTTTGCCCCAGGCTGGGGGACCCATTGGGCTGGGGGGTCTTACAGCCCTGGCAAGGGGGGGATCTCACGGCTGTGCCTGCCCTGGGCTCTGAGGATCCCCCGGGCGTGAAGTTGGAGGCGCCTGTGAAAAGTGAGAAGGGAGAGCTGGGCCCGGCCAGCCATGCCGGGGTATTTTAGGAAGGAGGGAAGGGGAAGGGAGGGCGGCCGGGCGGCGGAGAGAGCGGAAGGGCTGGTGGCGGTGGCAGCATTGCTCAGTGCCACGGGGACCCCGTGGGAAAGCGGGACCGGGGGGCTGCAGCCAGCCCTGCCCAGCTCGCCCCAACGGGGAGGTTTGCTTGCAGGTTGGGGAGGAGCAGAGCATCCCCGTGCCACCCTGCCTGCGGTGGGAGCGGGGCGTTGCGGCCCTGGCCCCCCACCCTGACCCCCCATCTCCCCACAGGCATATTCACAGGATGCCTACCTGAAGGGCAACGAGCCGTACTCCGGCGGGGCGCAGAGCATCCCTGAGCCCCCTCCCATCTGCTACCCACGGAAGACGTACCCCTTCCAGGCACGGGGCGCCGAGCCCCCCCCAGGCCAGCCGCCGGACTCCCGCACCCACCACCCCGCCACCGTGGGCCCTTCGTCCCCACTCAGCACGGCCACACTCGCCAGCACCCGGAGCAAGACGGGTGGCAGCCCCGCGCACCGCCCCGACGAGCCGCAGCCCGGGGGTCCCTCCCCGCACCCCACCGCACCCCACGGGCACCCCGGCTCCTTCTCCTGCACCAGCTGCCCCAGCAACGTCGCATCCTCTCTGCCCGACCGCTACGGGATCCCTCCCGCCACCCCCTCCTGCTACGGGGTCCCCAAGCACCTCCCGGAGCACCGGACTCACTGCGGCTTCAAGGAGGGCGTCGGGGGGGCTGGCGGGGGCCGGGCGGCCCCCCCCGGGAGGCAGCGGGCAGCCAGCGGGCGCCCGGCCGGCAGGAGTGCCAGCAGGCTCTGTCCCGCTGGTTTTGCAGCCAGGAGACGCGGCGGAGCGCCTCGGAGGAGCGGCGGCACGCCATGCCGCCCCGCTACCGCAGCGTGTCCCAGGACCGGTTGGGGGGCTCGGCGGCGGCCCCCCGGGGCTGGCCCCACAGCGCCTCGCACGACACCCTGCTGCAGCCCTCCCGCGAGGGCTGGGCGCCCCGCGCCCGCTCCGACCACTACCTGGGCAGGTACGGGCGCTCCATGGAGGCACTGGAGCCCAGTGCCCTGCTCTCCCCTCACCTCGACCGCTCTGCGTGGCCACCTGAGAGGGTCTGCCGGGCCACTGTCGCCGCCGTCGGGCAGCCCATCCCGCACAGCTCCTTTGCGCCTTCCTCCTCCTCCTCCTCCTCCTCGCGGGAGCCAGCGCCTGTGCAGAAGCACCCATCGCAACCCAACCTGCAGAGTGCGGATGATTCGGGCTACATTGGCTACCGGAGCTACAGCCCGTCCTTCCAGCGCCGCACCGGGCTGCTGCACGCCCTCTCCTTCCGTGACCCGGCTTTCGGTGGCCTGCCCACCTTCAGCATCTCACAGCGCTCGGCCGCCCCGCTCCCGGAGAGGGTGGTCCCTGCTGTCCCGCCACCCACCGGTCCCCCGTCGGTCCCTACCGCACCCAGGGAGCAGCGTCCGGAGAGCAGCCGGGTGCCCGAGCAGCCGGAGGAGCGGAGGGAAGAGGTGGTTTTGCGGCAGAAGCCGCCCACAGGCCGCAAGATGCCACCCCCGCTGCGGCAGATGAACTTTGTCTTTCCCGAGGGGGTGAAGGAGACGGACATTTGTGACCCCGCCCCGGCCGGCGGCAAAGGGGAGAGGCCGGCAACCGAGCGGCAAGGCCGGCGCGTGGCTCCCTTGGCGGCCCCCGAGGACTCGCTGGCATCCATCCCCTTCATCGGTGAGTCGGGGTGGCTCGCCGGTGGAGGGTGGCTGCCTCCAGGAGCCGGGTTTAGCAAGTCCCGTGCCAGGGAGGGCACATTTGGGGGACTGGGTGCATTAAACAAATTCAGAGCATCCATCCGTGGCTGGCGTGGAGATGGGAAGGGACCGCACCAGCAGCACCCGCAGTGCCCAGCACCCTGCTGCACCCAGCACCCCGCAGTGTCCCGCACCCCTCTGGGTATGCTGTCCCCGAGCAGGGCTGCAGGTGTTGGTGATGGGGTGCCAGGGTTCGGCCTCGAGCAGCCTCATCCCTCCCTCTGTTGTCCTGCACCGCCTGCCCAGCCCCTGCCCTCTTACTGGGCACGGCTGGGTGTGAACTGGAGCCCTGCACGCTCCTGGAATGCTCGGAAGTGGGGACAGGGACGTGTCTGGGATGCCCCACTCACTTGGGAGCTCCCTGCCTGGCCACCTCTGCCCGTGGGGACCCCAATGGGTCTGGGGGAGCCGCCAGCTCTGCCCCTTCCCACACCGCAGCCTGCCCCGTGCCTGCTCCCAGGGAGGGACCTCGGGGAGGGAGGGGATGGGGTGGGGATGGGGGGGCGCAGGGTGCTCTGGGTGAGGGTCCGGGTGCACCGGCAGCTCCTGGCTTCGCTGCGGGTGGGAGCGTGTTCCCCAGCCCAGCCTGGGCACCTGCAAACCCGCCACCTGCCAGAAGTGCCGGGGGGGTCCCAGCGGGGACCTTCCCTGCCCCAACCCCTCCTGCAACGCTGCCCACGCCTCTCGCAGACGAACCCACCAGCCCCAGCATTGACCTGAAGGCCAAGCACGTCCCCGCCTCCTCGGTGGTCTCCAGCGCCATGAACTCGGCGCCCGCCGTCGCCACCAGCCCCTCCTCGCCCACCTTCGCCTTTGCCCTGAGCCGGCACTACTCCCAGGACTGCAGTAAGTGCCGGGGTGGGGGGAACCGTCCTGGGGGCCACGGTGGGGGGCAGGACGGGGAGGAGCAGCCGCCCGCCCTGGAGCTCTGCCCCATGCCTGCTGGGCTGAGCAGCGTGCTTTGCCCTTCTCCCCCTCGCAGGCAGCATCAAGGCCGGCCGCCGCTCGTCCTACCTCCTGGCCATCACCACCGAGCGCTCCAAGTCCTGCGACGATGGTCTGAACACATTTCGGGATGAGGGGAAGATCCTAAGGTAGGGCTGGACCCCCCCTTCCAGTCCCACCGCCACGTGGCTCCCGCCCCCTCCCCACCGTCCCGCTCACGGGGGCTGCTCTCCCCCCAGGAGGATGCCCAGCCGGGTCCCCAGCCTCCGCATGCTGAGGAGCTTCTTCACCGATGGGGTGAGTGTTGTGTGATGGCGAGGGCTGGGGGTCCTGGGGGTGCCCCCTGCCCGGGTACCCCTATAGGAGGGTAGCCTGGGGTTGCTCTGCGTGGCTGGGGCACCGGTGGAGCAGGGGCTGCCGATGGCATCGCCCCAACGGCGCCCTCCGGTCCCCCCACAGTCTCTGGACAGCCTCGGCACGTCCGAAGACGCCCGCTCCAAAAGACACTCAACCTCCGACCTCTCGGACGTCCCGTTCAGCGCCGTGAGGAAGGAGGGCTGGCTCCACTGCAAGCAGATCCTCACCAAAAAGGGGAAGGTAGGCGGGTGCCCCCCTCAGCCCGGCCGGCGATGCGGGGGGGACGCTCCCCGCCGCGAGCATCCCTGAGGTCCGTGCCCCGTCCCTTCTCCCCGCAGAAGGTCGGTGGAGGCATCCGGCAGTGGAAGCGCGTCTTCGCCGTGCTGCGCACCCACTCGCTGTACCTGTGCAAAGACAGGCGGGAGGCGGTGACCTGTGCCCCGGCCCCAGGTGAGGAGGAGCCGCCGATCAGCATCCGAGCGTGCCTGGTGGACATCTCCTACAGCGAGACCAAGAGGAAGCACGTCTTCCGGCTGACGACCGCTGACTTCTGTGAATATCTCTTTCAGGCAGAGGATCGGGAAGACATGCTGGCCTGGATCAAAGTCATCAGGGAGAACAGCAAGGCCGAGGGCGAGGTGAGAGCCACATGGGGCTCCCGGCTGCCTCTGGCTCTCCCGGCACTAACCGCCTCGGCTCTCTCCGGCTCTTTGCCTTGTGCTGCTTCCCCAGGCCATGGCCGGCCCCTGCGCGGTCGGCCGGTGTGGGGCTCGCCCGTGCCGTGCTCCCAGGGGTGCACGAGGGCTCGCGGGTGTCGCGGCGTCCAAGAAGAGCGCGGCTCCGCCGGCCTCGGCTGGGGCAGGGTGCGCCGGGGCGCTCAGCGGAGGCGGCGTGGCTCTCCGTGCGCTGCAGCGGTGCTTCCAGGCAGGGTCGGTGCCGGATCTGTTGGCGGCATTTGGTTGTGCGGTGGGAGAGGAGTGTGACATGGTGTGTTGTGTCTCCTTTGGTGGAGAGAGAGCTGGCGGGGAGCTCCCTGCCTGCGCTGGGCATGGTGCCTGCACGGTGCTGCCGGCTGCCAGGGCTGGCGCCGGGTCAGGGCTGGGCCCTCGATGGGCAGCCATGGTCTGTGCAATGGGTCGCTCGGGTCTGAGATGGGGAGAGCTGCTCCCCGGGGCCGCGGGCTCCAGTGGCGGATCCGCAGGGCTGGATGTGCCGGCACCGGGCTGGCTGCGCACCGTCTCCCTGCGGTGCTGGGATGGCCTCGTTTGGTTGCGGTGTTCGTGCTGGCATCACGGCAGGCTCCGGCCCTGGAGGGTCCGTTGAGCTCGGAGCGGTCTCTGGTTCTTTGTGGCACAGCCCCGCTCTGGAGGGCGTGGGGGCTCTGCGCAGCAGGCAGCACCGGCCGTGCCGGCACAGGGAAGGTGCTGCCGGGTTGGAGTACGTGGAGCCGTCTGTGTGCCCGCCGGGGCTGTGGTGCTGCCGGGTGGGCAGTGACCTGCAGGGATGGGTGCGTGTCTTTGGAAGCTGCGGGATGCAGCGGGTGCGCCTGGCGCGGGCAGACAGAGGTGTGCGTGCTGCCGAGGGACGCACCCGTCCCTGAGCCTCTGCGTCCAGCTCGGAGCCTGCGTGCCGCCCCGCACCGCGGCAAGGAGCGCCGCAGACCGCAGCGGGGCGGCAAGTGCTGGCGGGCGCCGGCTGTTTCGGGGCAGCAGGGACCCGATCCTGCCTTCGCCTGGTCCTGCCTGGCCCCGCACGGTGCCCGGCAGAGCGTGGACTTGCCTGGGGCCTCCGGCGGACGCGCTGCTCAAGCTCTCCCTTCCCCTCTTCTCTCTGCCTCCCCAGGACCCCGGTTTTGCCAGCCAGGCCCTTATCAACAAGAAGTTAAACGACTACCGGAAAGTGAGGTACGGACCCGGGGGCACCGAGACCCCCGAGCGCTTTATTCACCTCAATTTTAAAGCGATGGAGCAAAGCCAGTGCCTCCCTTGGTGGGGCAGCGCCGGAGGTGCCGGCTGCACCCGTCTTTGCTCGGGGTGCCAGCAGGGTCCGGTTCAGCCAGGCTGGCACCGAGCAAAGGGTTAAAGCGGCTCAGTGCTCCCCAGGGGTCCCCGTTACCCGGTGTGGGGTGCAGCCCCATGGGCACGGGTAGGATGCCGGGCAGGCCGGGAGAGGTGCTGGCGTTTGCCGGGAGGTTTTGTGCCATGCTGGTGCCCCCGACCATGCCCCGCCTGAGCCCCCCGCTCTCCCCGCAGCCCCGCGGGTGCCAAGCCCGACTCCTCGCCCAAGGGCTCTCGTGGGCTGGGGATCCGAGCCGAGTTCCTGAAGCAGACGGGAACCAGCGCACCCCGGTCCCCCAGGCAGGATGCGGCCGTCACGAAAGGTAGGTCCCATCCCTGCGGCGTGGGGCACCCCGGCACGGCAAACCCCCAGGGCTTTGCAAGGAGGGGGGCCTCGCTCCAGGGCTGCCATCATGCTCATCCCTGTAGGACAGCAGGGATGCTCTTCCCACTTGTCCCAGCTCATTAGCAAACGATCCTGTGGGTTTTTCTCCCCAGATGAGAGCGGCTCCCAAAAAGCCCCGTGGGGCATCAACATCATGAAGAAGAACAAGAAATCTGCCCCCCCGGGCCTTTGGTGTGAGGTTGGAGGACTGCCAGCCTGCCCCAGACAACAAGGTACGGCCATGCTGGCGGTGCCAGCCCTCGGGGACCCCGCACAGCCCTGGCACCTCCGTCACCCCCTCCCTGTCCCTGCAGAATGTCCCCCTGATCGTCGAAGCCTGCTGCAAGGTGGTGGAGGACCGAGGGCTGGAGTACATGGGCATCTACCGCGTGCCCGGGAACAACGCCGTGGTGTCCAGCCTGCAGGAGCAGCTCAACAAGGGAGCCACCGAGATCAACCTGCAGGATGAGGTGAGGGCAGGGCGGGCTGCATGTCCCTGTCGCCATCCCTGGCCCCATCCTTATCTCCATCCCTAGCCCCATCCCTGGCCCCATCCCTAGCCCCATCCCTAGCCCCGTGCCTCTGGGATGCTCTTGGGGCTGTTGTCCCGGTCCATGGCTCTATCGCCATCCCTGTCTCCATCATCATCCCGGTCTCTGTCACCGTGACCTTCCCTGGAGTGGCAGGGCCGCCTAGTGGTCGGTGGCAGCAGTGTAGGTGGCAGCTTGGGGACACATTTGTCCCCTTGCATCTCACCACATTGCTGCAGTGGCACAGAGCTTTCCCTGCCAGATGCAGGGTGGGGACAGCCGTCCTGCTGTCCTCACGGCCACGGTGGTGCTGGCTGGTGTCCCCCTCGGTGTCGGTGGCCTGGGACTCCCCCGGCTTGGGGACTTTCTCCCACTGGTGCCTGGGTTTGCCCGGGGTGGTCCCTCTGAGCAGCCTCCTCTCTCCCCCGCAGCGGTGGCAGGATCTGAACGTCATTAGCAGCCTGTTGAAATCCTTCTTCCGAAAGCTGCCCGAGCCCCTCTTCACTGACGGTGAGTTGCTGCGCCCCGGCCGTGCGCTTCCCCCGGGGCCATCAGGGCCCCCAAAGTGGCCACAGATGACCCTGTGCCAATGGCCGTGTGTCCATGGCTGATACTGGGCTGACCGGCAGCCCCAGAGCCCGTCCCACCCGTCCCCGCCGTGGGGACAGGTCCCCAGACCCTGCGACAGAATGAGCCAGCGCCCACGCAAGGCAAGGGGCTCTGTAGACCCCCTCCTCACTGAGTCCCCTGGGCCAGCCCTTGTCCTTGTCCCTCCTTGTCCTTCTGTGCCCCGTCCCGGTGGGACCCGAGCAGCACCCCCAGCCCCCTCCCCAGTGTCTGTGGCCGGTGCAGCCGGGGGTCGCTGGCCCTGGGGGGTGCTCTCTCCCCTCCGCCCGGCTCTGACCCTCCCTGTGTCCTTTCAGATAAGTACAACGACTTCATCGAGGCCAACCGGATAGAGGACGCCAGCGAGAGGATGAGGACGCTGCGGAAGCTGGTAGGGAGAGGGGGCAGGGGCTGGGGCAGGGGGCACAGCCCTGGAGCCCCCCCTCGGGTGCTGGTGTGGGTGGGAAAGGCAGGGGGGGTGAGCAGAGAGGTGACCCGGTGCCTCCCCGCAGATCCGGGACCTTCCAGGTCACTACTACGAGACACTCAAGTTCTTGGTGGGTCACCTGAAGACCATCGCTGACCACTCGGAGAAGAACAAGGTACTGTCCTCCCGCCCCGGGAATCCTGCCCCGGGCACCATCCTGCGACCAGGCAGGCGCTCCCGGACCCCTGCCCCACCTTGAGCCCCCCCCAGCTCGGGCTGAGCCGCAGCTCGTGGTGGGGTGGGAAGGGAGACGGTGCCTGATGGAGCGGCGAATGCTGAGGGGTGGCCACGGGCAGGCGCTAACCCCAGCTCTACTTGCAGATGGAGCCCCGAAACCTGGCCCTGGTCTTCGGCCCCACGCTGGTGCGGACATCCGAGGACAACATGACCGACATGGTGACGCACATGCCCGACCGCTACAAAATCGTGGAGACCCTCATCCAGCACGTAAGTGGCATCGGCGGGCAGGCGGGCATCGGCGGGGCTGGAGGAAGGGGCTGATCTGCACCCCAGGGCATGGTGCTCGCTGGCTGTGCCGAGCTCCCATTGCTCCTTCCCGGTCCCTAACCCCTCTCCCGTCTGCCCCCACAGTCAGACTGGTTCTTCAGTGACAAGGAGGACAAGGGCGAGAAGGTGAGTCCCGTCCCCACGGGGGGTCTCGCTGTGGGGCAGGGGTGCACAGAGCCCCGGCTGGGAGCCGGGGTGCCGTTGGCAGCTGCCTGACCGCCGTGTCCCCTCCTCTTGCAGACCCCCGTGGATGAGAAGGAGGCTCAGTCCGTGCCCAACATCGAGTACCTGCTCCCCAACATCGGCAGGACTGCGGCGCCCGGTGATGCCGCAGGTGAGGAGCAGTGCCCGCGGCACCGGCCCCTCTGGTCCTGGCACCGGGGCACCCCAGGGTGCCTCTCCAGCCGCTCCATCCCCCCATGCTCACACCGCTGCGGACAGCCAGCCCCGCTCTGCCTGGCCATGGCAAACCTGTGCGTGCTGGAGCGGGACGTCCCGGCACCCTCCTCACCAGAAAGTGGGTTCAGCCCCCCTGGGGCTGCCAGCAGAGCCCCCTCCCCGCCCTATCCCGTCACCCTCCTCTCCAGTGGCTGCTCCTCGTCCCTCCGCAAACCCGGCCGGCCGCAGCGCCCTGGCAGCCCACGGGACCCCTGCCTGCGCCCGCTCCCCCCTGGCCCACGCTGCCAACCCAGAGCCCGGGAGACTTTGATGTTCGACTTGATTTCTTACGTTCTTTCCTTGAACTTCTCTGTGCTGTCCTCTTCCTCCTCCTCCTCCTCTTCCTCCTCCAGCGGACCTCCTCGAGAGCTAGAGCGGGTACAGTGTTGATCCTGGGTGCATTGCTCACGCACTAACCCCTCCGGGTGACCACGAGAGAGCGGGAGCAGGGGGATGCAGCGGGAGGGGAGGGGGCCCTGTCCTGCCTGGCCACTGTCCCCAGGGTCCCCAGCATCAGGAGGGGCGGCTGAGCCCCTGGGGAGCCCCAAATCCTTTAACCCTGGTTATTCCACATCGTTGGCCGGTGCCTGTGGCGGCACTGGGGCTGCTGTTGGCATCCCCTGGCAGGGATGGGTGCTGGGTGTCCTGGGACCGGCACACCCAAATGCCGGGACATGGGGGTCCTGGGGAGGGTCAGCACCCCCTTTCTGCTTCCCCCTCTCTCGTCGTCAGCAGCTGCTAACCCCATCCTGGAGCGTGCGGGGTGGGAGAGGGTGTCTGTCGTCTTGTCCTTGTCCTTCACGGCAGCAAGGCCAGGGCTGCCTGTCACCCCCGTGTCCCCACCTGTCCCCTAACCCCCCGCAGAGCCGGGGCAGCCCCACAGCCTGTCCCAGCCCCTCCGGCACGGCCCGTCCCAGAGCCTGCTCCGAGGCTGGATGCGGTATCGAGCCGGCTCCCCATGCCCCGTCCCGGTGATGTGGCGGTGGCAGCACCATGCCCAGCCCCGGTCTCTGTGCCCCGTGGCCGTGGGAGGGTTGCAGTCCTGCCGCCGGGGTCCTGGCTGTGTGTCCTGACTGTGTGTGCCTGCGTGTCCCCCCCTTATCCCCACTCCTCACCTTGGGGCTCTGCAGTGGGCAAGCAGTGCCGGGGACCCCCGTGCACCACCGGAGCCCCCCAGCCTTCCGGCATCTCCTGCAGCTGCCAGCACACAAACCTGCTCGGCGCTGGCGTCCCTGCCAGGAGCCAGCCAGTCCGATGGCCCTGGCATGTCCCCATCCCGCTTTGGGGGAACGGAGCAGCGTCCCCCAGCTCTACCCACCAAACCCGCTCCCCGTGATGTGCCCACCTCTGGGTCCTGGCTGACCCCCTCTCTCCGCTCTGCTTTACAGGCTCGACCCGCAGCGGCTCCGCCAAACCGAAGGTAAGAGGGTGCTGGGCTGGGGGCTGGCAGGGAGGGATGGGATAGCTGGGGCACGGAGCCCGTCCCTAACCCCGGCACCGCCATCGCTAACCCCGGTGTCGCTGTCTTCCCAGGGCACGTGGCCGTCACGGAAGGCGCCGCCGCACCGGGAGCTCCTCGCCATCCCCTTCGTCTCGGCTGCTGCCCGCAAGAGGAAGAAGAGGAGAGAGGCCGAGGGTGTCGGGAGCAGCACCGAAGACGATGCGGAGCACAGGGACACCCCGGGCCGGGAGCAGGAGGATGAGGGGACGGCAGCCACCCCCCTGGGACCCGGCAAAGCCCCCCGCAGCACCAGTGCCGAGCCAGCGGCCCCCAGCCCAGCTGGGATGGAGCGGGAGAGCTCCCTGGAGCCCGGGGGTGCTGGGTCTGAGCCGGCGCCGGACGCCCGCTCCATCGTGTCAGGCTACTCCACCCTGTCCACCATGGACCGCAGCCTGTGCTCCGAGGTGCAGTCGGTGGCCGGGAGCCGTGGGGAGGAAGCGGACGACGAGCGCAGCGAGCTCAGCCACATGGAGACGGACACGGAGAGCCGGGAGGGTGCCCGGCCCCGGCTGGGGCAGGCGGACGGGGGGCCCGGGGATGAGGACAAGGGGCTCCCCAGCCGCCCCTCCTTCAACTCCCACCGCCTGATCCAGTGCGACACGCTGGCCCGCAGGAAGCTGGGGCGGCCCCGGCTGGCCGGCGAGACCCCGGCACCCACCGGGGAGGACCAGGGCTGGGCCCCCCCTGGGCGGCCCTCGCTGCGGGAGCAGCTCCGGCAGCGCCTGCGAGCCTCTGCCGACGACATGGGGGTCCGCCTGCGCCGAGCCCACTCCCCCGAGACCCGCCGCAAGAAGAGCAGCTGGCGTCGGCACACCGTGGTGGTGCCCGGCGGCCTCAAAGACCTCAACTTCAACGAGTGGAAGGAGCCGCGGGGGCTGGAGATCTCCCCGGGATCCTGCCGTGACAAGGACTCGGGGCTCAGCAGCCTGGAGTCCACCAAAGCCCGGCCGCCGGCCCCCACCCCGGCACAGCCCGGTGCTGCCAGTGAGGCGCCGGGCACCAAGAGCCCCCCGGGCAGCCCTGGCCCCCCGGCCCCCCTGCGCTTCCCCCAGTGTCTCTGACCTCCGAGATGCCCCCCCGCGGCTCCCCCCCCCAGCCAGTGTTTAATTTAAGGACTTGCCTTCGTTCTCGTATTTAATTGTGCTCTGGACAAGCTGCTGTTATTTAAAGAGGCTCTGTGGCCCCTGCGCCGCAGATGGGACGAAGCCACCTTGTCCCCCTTGCTTTGGGGACCAGCGGGGTCCCGCAGCGGTCCACATCCCACTGTGCCCCGGCCCCAGGCAGTGCCAGGAGGGTTGGGGGGGGGTCATGGGGACCGTCCCCACCCCAGGCACTGGTGGCCCTGCTGTCCCTGGCCGCGGCGGTGCGAAGTGCGGGCGCTTCTCTGGGTGCTGCCGCCGAGGCTGCCCTTGCCGGAGCCCTACCCCACTCTGGGGACCCTGGGGACCTCAGTGCCATCGCGCTGACCTGGGCGCGCTCTGGGCCACGGGGTCTGGGCTCTGTGCTGGGGTGTGGCTGAGCCGGGGTGGCCTTTGGCCACCGATGGGGTCCCCTGGGCTGGGTGTTTGCATGGGAGCGGGTGTGACGGGAGGGGCTGGCATGGAGGGGCACCCTGCGGCACGGGGGACACTGCCGTCCCCTGCAATGCCATGAGCCACAGCCACGATCCAGCAGCAGCTCGGGACCTGGCATGGCACGGCATGGCAAAGCCCCTCCCCAGCCCCGCTCCCCTCCCTGCCCCTCCAGGCCAGAAGCACTTTAGGAAGGGGATGCGGTGCAGCTGCCCGGGGGGGCCACGGCTGCAGGGGCACGGGGACCCCCAGCCTCGCTGCACTGGCACGCATGTGCCACAGGCATGGGGACCCTCGGTCTCACCGCGCTGGCACACACAGGCTCAGGGACCCCCAGCCTTGCCGCGCTGGCACACACGGGCTCAGGGACCCCCAGCCTTGCCGCGCTGGCACACATGGGCTCGGGGACCCCCAGCCTCACCGCACTGGCACACATGGGCTCGGGGACCCCCAGCCTCACTGCACTGGCACACACGTGCCACAGGCATGGGGACCCCAGCCTTGCCATGCTGGCACACACATGCCATGGGCATGGGGACCCCCAGCCTTGCCGCGCTGGCACACATGGGCTCGGGGACCCCCAGCCTCGCTGCGCTGGCACACATGGGCTCGGGGACCCCCAGCCTCGCTGCGCTGGCACACATGGGCTCGGGGACCCCCAGCCTCGCCGGGCTCGGGGACCCCCAGCCTCACCGTGCTGGCACACACAGACTCAGGGACCCCCCAGCCTCACCGCACTGGCACACACGTGCCATGGGCATGGGGACCCTCGGCCTCACCGTGCTGGCACACGCGTGCCATGGGCTCGGGGACCCCCAGCCTTGCCGTGCTGGCACACGCGTGCCATGGGCTCGGGGACCCCCAGCCTCGCCGTGCTGGCACACGCGTGCCATGGGCTCGGGCGGCCGCTGCCGGGGCCGTGGGGGTGTCAAGTCACGTCACTGTTTCTCCGTGTCATTCTCATACGTTATGCAAATATTTGCTGTAAAGTTGTTTTTTCCTTTTCTTTTTTTTTTTTTTGTAAATATTGTCTCTGACTGTGTAACATATTACAAAGGATTTATAAGGAATTTTTTAAGAAGTTTTGCTCAGCTGAAAGGCCAGCCCCGGCCCGGGGACGTGCTGGACCAGTGTTGACTTTTTAAACCCTCCTGCATGTGCCCCCCGCCCCGGTGTGTTGTACGAGTCGGCCGCGGCGCCGGTATATGCAAAACTGCAAAAAAACCCCAACCAGACCCCGACAAAACCACCCCGCTTCGGACGCCGCCCCCCCCCAGTCCCAGTCTCTATATTGGAAATAAACTGGTTATTCGAGGAGGTGGTTTCCTGCTGTTATTGCTTCCCCTGCTCGGGGGGGTCAGCACATGGCCCCTGTTTTCTTGTGCCACAGAGCCTGGTCCTGCAGCACCGGCAGCATCCAGGGAAGGATTTATCCCGGCTTTTCTATGAGCCCGGCGGGAAGGAGCTGGACCCCCCATCCCGTCCCCAGGGGACGTGGGACCGGGGTGGTCTCGGGGCCAAGGACGTCCCACCCCACCCCCAGCACAGCGACACAACAAGAGACCAAACCTGGGGGGAAAAAAGTGCCATTGAGAAAAAAAAGAAAAAGTAATTTTATTAAAGCCAGACACTCTGATAGAAAAGAAAAGTAATAAAGGGAAAAGAAAAATAAAAAGCAACCCTTTGTCATCGGAGTTTGCGAGTTACAATGGTCACGTTGCGCACAGAACTACCCATGGCATCCACAGCGACACAGGGAGAGCAGTGGGCACAGGGCGGGGGCGGCGGGGGCCAGCCCCCCCGGCCCCCGCCTCCGCCCTGTGCAAGGCCTTTTTTTTTGTGTTTTTTTTTTAAATTATTTTTTTCTTTTAAAACAGTTCACAAGAAAATTCATGCTAAGAGACACACGACGTTGTAGAAACCCCAAAACAGCCTCTAAAGAGTATCAGGAATTTTTTTTTCTTTTTTTTTTTTTTTTTGTCCTTTTAAAAGTCGTAGCCTTTTTTAAACAACATCCAGACGAGTAAAGCGGGGTGCGCATGCAGCGGGCGCCTCCGACACATGCACAATGCAGGCAGCGCTTTTTTTTTTTTTTGCTTTTTTTTGGGGATCATTTTTGCAACATTTTCCTTTTTTTTTTTTGGTCCTTTTTTTTTTTTGGTCCTTTTTTTTTTTTCCTCTGGTTTAAACCAGAATGTAGGTTTTTTTTTTTTTTTGTCCTCTTGCTTCAGCGAAAGCACCGGGGTTGGTGCTCACGGACGGTTTGCATGATGCCATGAAAGGACGGACGCACACACACGCAGAGACACACGCTCACGGAGAAACCGGCCTGGTGGGCAGCGGGGAGGGGGGGAGAAATGGGTGCAAGCCAGCGCCGTGCACCCCCTCGCCCAGCGCCGTGCACCCCTCGCCCAGCGCCGTGCACCCCCTCGCCCAGCGCTGCCCTCCTGGTCTGGAGGTGGGGGTCCCACAGCGCGGTTCCCAGGACAAAGCCGGGGTGCAGCAAAGGGAACGGGACCCCCCCCAACAGCCGGAGCTTGCTCCCAGCGGGGTGGGTGCCCCGGCACACCCATGGGTGCCACCGGGATGGGGCTGCACTAACTACAGCCCCCCCGTCCCCTTTGCAGCCTAGGGGCCGGTGGCACTTGTCCCCCTCACACCCCCAGGCCAGCAAGGTGGCGGGGGGGCTGCCTGCAGGTCCCCTCCCTGGGTGCTGGCAGGAGGGAGGGCGGCACGGCCAGCCCCGCGGGAGCACCGGGGGCTGGGGAGTGGGGGGCACGGCTGGGGGAGAGGGGGAGACCCCCCCATCCTGGCCATAAGAAGCTGCGGCTTTGCTACAGTGTTTCACTTTGGTACCAAGAAAAATAATTAAAAATTAAATAAAACGCATCAAGTGACTGCTATTGCTGCCGGGAGGGAGGTGGGTGCTGTCACCCATGGGCGTCAGCGTCCCCGGGGGCACCCGGCCCCTTCCCCCCCCCGCTCCGGCAAGGGACAGGACGGGACAAGGAAGGTGCTGGACGGAGGATGCGAACTCAGCACGAGGCTCACAAGCCGCTAGGAACCAACCCTCAAAATCACAAGGAGCTATAGTCTAACCAGGGAAGAAAATCCACCCCCCTAATATACCAGACGTGAAGAGATTTATTTCTTTTCTTTTCTTTTTAAATATTTATATATATATTTATATTACGTATATTATATATATATAATATGTAAATATATTTTTTAAAACAATATAAAATGTTAAGACACTTCACTTAAATGTAAAGAGTTGCTTTTTGCAATCCAAAGAAATTGCATCATGATTTTTTTTTGTGTGTTTTTTTTTTTTGATTTTTTTCTCTTTGTTATTCAAAAAAGGCTCGTTCTTCTGTACAAAAATGATTGATATACAAAAAAAGAGAGGGGGGAAAAGAAGAAAAACGATAAAAAAACCAACCCAAGGACGAACTAGCCAACGAAAGGAGTGATTCGATCTCGTGTTGCACTGCGGCTGGGCTGCGCTCGTGGCAGCGCTGGGTGCAGGCGCCCGCAGCGCACGCACGCGCACACCCTGCGCACCCCCGGTGCGCGCCCGGCCGGGCTGCGCTGCTGGGTGCTGGACGCGGGTGGGCATCACCTGGCCATGCACCCTGGGGACCCCCCTGGGTCCCCCCGGCTTGGCAGGGCTGGGGCTGCTCCCCTGGGGAAGGACCGCGGGGTCACCGGCTGCGGCGCGGGGTCCTGCCTGCTTGTCCCCAAGGGCGTTTGGCGCTGGGGAAGGGGACAGAGGTCCGGCAGGGTGTCCCCGTGCGGTCAGAGCCCCCCCGAGCATCACAGCATCCCTCTGCCCCGGCCACTGCGCCAACCCAGGCGCCCATTTAAAGTGCTACGTTCCGACCCGAGGGCGACGGGCGGCCCGACTCGCCCCGTTTCTGCCCCCTCCCCATTTTACATCCTCAGCCTTCGGCCCCTCCGGCACGCCCGGGCGCCCCGCGGCGCCTCGCCCGGCTCCCTCCTCCCCAGCCCTCGCACCGTCCCCCGTCCCCGGGGAGAGCCGGGGCTGGCGGCTGGCGAGCAGCCGGCGGCAGCGACACCCCCTCGGGACGGCACCGACCCCTCGGCCAGCGAAGGACGCAGCCCGGCCGCGGTGCCGCCTGCCACCCACCGCCGAGACCTGGCTGGAGCGCCGAGCATCCTCTCCTCCGGGCGGGTCGGCGTCGCGGATGCCGGGATGCTCGGCGGTGGCAGCAAGGGGAGAGCGGTCGGGTCGGGGGGTGTCCGGGGCGTCTTCGGCAGCCGCTGTTTCCCACCTTTCCGCGGCGGGACGGGTGCTGCCCGCGTGGGCAGCGGGGTCGGGCGCTGCCCAGCGTCCTCCTTGCTTGAAGCTGGTGAAACTGGTGGAGTGAAGCTCTGAGAGCTCTTAAATAAACAGAAAATGGCAGGGTGGGAGAGGGAGGGAGGGAGAAAAACCAAACCAACAGCAACCCAAACGAACCGAAACGAAAAGGAAAAAGAAAAGAAAAAGGGAGGAGAAAGAGAGAGAGAAACAGAAAGTGGCTGGTTGGCCATTGCGGAGCGAGATGGGAGACAGAAGTCAGGCCGTGGCGGAGCAGAGGCGAGACACAAGTCGGGCCGTGGTGGAGCAGAGGCGAGACACGAGGTCGGCCACATTGGAGCAAGACATTGAAAAAACAGAAAGAGAGGGACGGGTGGCGATCCCTCCAGGTGCCTCAAGAAGACAAGTCCCAGGGAGGAGGAGCCCAAGGAAGAGAGAAGCCCGGCCCCAGGAGCAGGAGAGCGGTTGGGTGGAGCTGGCAAGGATGCTCAGAATGAGATGGAGGAGTTCCTTGCCCCAAAGGAAGTCAATACGGGGATGGATGTTCTGCCAGATGCGGGTTTTTCTGAGACCGCGGGGGAAGTCTCACTAGCCTCTTTAGATGGTCTAGCGGCCTAGAAAGAAAAGCAAGATTCAAGGAGGAGGAGGAGGAGGAGAAAGGGGACGAAAGTCAAACAGTTTCTTAAAAAAAAAGACAAAAGAAAGGAAAAAAGGGGGGGAAAAAAAAAGGAAAGGAAAAAAACCACAACCAAGAACCAAACAGGAGTTTGTTCAGAAGCAGCATTGAGTTAGGCCTGAGGTCAAGCAGCTGGAAAAGGTCCACCACAAACAGAGCACGAGATGAGCTGGTCCCACGCGTTACTGGATGGGAAGGGGACGTCCCCAAGAGGAGGAGGAGAGAGACAAGAGAGAGACAGACGGACACGTGGACAGACAGACAGACACACACAGAGGTGGGTGGGCGGAGGGGAGAAAGGCGGGGGGGGGACAAGAAGGGCAGTGTTAGACCGGGCGTGCACGCCGTGTGGCACGGCGCCCAGCTCCGCCGGCCGGCGCCGGGGCTGCCGCGGAGGTGCTGTTCAGCCGAGCAGGGCAGAGCCTCGGCAGCCCCACGCCAGCCCCGGCTCCTCCGAGAGGTGACGGTGCCCACCCCGGCCCCCTGCGCCCACCGCGCTGGTGGGATCACCACCAGCAGTGCCATGACCCAACCCTACTCATGCAAAAGCTGGTCCAAAGGGAGCCGGGGCGCCGGGAGGGAAGGATGCTCACAAAGCCTCCTGGAATGGGGAGAGGGCTCCTCCAGCTCCCCGCGCCCCCGCCGCAGCGGGGTGGGCTGCTGGGCAGGGTCACGGCCAAGTCCTGCACAGGGAGGGCAGCGAGGACAAAAGTCCCACTGGAAACTCCTGGTCCGGCCACCCCAGCGGGGGCACCGGTGGGTGCCAGGGTGACCGATGCTGCCACGGGATGCCCCGAGGTGGGGGCAAGGGGGAGTACGGTGACACTGGACAGCCAGGACCGTGCTGGTGTGTGGCCCCTGGGGAAGGGGACTTGGTGGCCTCCTTGGGGTGCCTGGGGCCAGGAGATGCTTCCCGGCCCCTCGGGGCTCCCAGCACTGCCCTTTCGGCTGGCGTTTCTCTGCTCCCCAGCCCGCGGGGCAGCCCTGGAGCGGGGGGCAGAGGGAAACCCCACGTCTTGCCCTGATGCCGCAGGGGCGTGAGAACCCACGTGCACCCACGTATGCTGGGGGGGGCTGGCAGGGAGACCCCAACCTTGAGGACAGGCCCTGCCCAGGAACATGCTGCCACCAACCCGGGACCATCGTGGTTGTGGTCAGGACAAACAGCACCTGTGCAGCTCCGACCCGGCACCGGAGCAGCTGAGAGGGGGACGGGGAGGGGCTGAGCCCTCTTGTCAGAGCTGGGGGGGGGCAAGGTGCCCATTTTGCTCATGTGACATTTGCCCAAATTGCATGAAATCACCCTCAACCCAGCTACAGCTCCAGGGAGCTGGGAAAAAAACCTCTGGTTTGTCTGACAGGGTTTATGGATCCAAGAGAATGAGCAAAATCGGGTTTATTGGGTGTTTTGTTAACGCCAGGCCCAGGGAAGGGGATCGAGACACAGAGCGGGGAGGACAGGATGGGGTGAACCCGCCCGTGGTGCTGCTGCCCACTGCGGGGGCAGGAGGCAGGAGGGGAGGGCTGGGAAGGGGGAGAGGGGCGGGGAGCGGGGTGGAGGGCAGCGAACTGGCTGTGGTCACCTTGCCTGTGGCCTGAGCAAGCTGGAGAGCCACCGCCAGCACCGGGGTGTCAGCAAGAACAGAGGGGAGTGAGCCCCGCCGCCCGCGGCAGGAGCGGTCCCCGGGGACGGGAGAGGGGTGGGTGCTGGGCTGGGGGGGGACACACCATCCCATCCCAAAGCGCTCCTCTTCCAGCTGCTGTGCCCCCCCCATACGCTGCCAGGCATCCTGGTACCATCGCCCTGCCCGCGACACCCCCCTCCCGGGACGAGCTGCTTCTGCGGACACGGCGTCATGGTGCACGGAGGGTCCTGGCTCTCCGAAACCTCCCGGGATGGGCTGGGCAGCCCCAGCCCCGCGTCAGCGAAGCCCCTTGGAGCCCCTGTGCCAAGCACACGGCTCTGCAGCGCTCATCACCGTGGCCAAAACATTCTGCAAGGAGGTCTCAGGGTCCCTCAGGACAAGGGGACCAACGCTGGGGCTCAGCCCATCAGGGCAGTGGTGGCACACAGGGCTGGGGGACAAGTGACTTCGGCTTCGGCCTCACACCACACTTGTAATGATTTTGCCACTCTCAACACAGTCACGTCCCCATCCCCAGCAGCCAGCTATGGAAACCACCATGCCAGGCACGGACGGGGGCGAGAGGCCCTCCTGCACCCAACAGCTGGGTCCCTGTGTCCCCAGCCCCACCGGGCTCAGCCAAGGCAAAGGGAGACACCGAGAGAGCCCTGTCCCCAACAGCAGCACCAGCAGGGTCTCCCCTGCCCACCGCCCACACCCTCGCTCCGTACGAGGCAGCGAGGGAGATGCCGGGGCCGTGGGCAGCCTGTGGCTCGCCCTGCTGCCAGGAGAGCCGGCCGGGACGGCGCTAGAGATAGTCTACCTGCTGCTGGCCCTGGATCCGCATGTACTCCATCCGCTGCTTTATGTGCTTGCTTTTGTCGGGGCTGCCCTGCTGGCTCTGCTTCAGCCGGGACGCCGGGTTCACCACCTTCATGGCTGGGATGGAAACACCACCGGTCTGTCGGGACAGAGAATTTGGGGAGGGGGATTAAAACCGGCAGGTGAAAGCCCACACCGGCACCATCGGCAGCTGGGCACTGCCAGCGCCGGGCATCAGATGCCTGGAGCTGTGCCAAGCCCCTGCGGCGCCACCGTGCCGTCCCTGCCCGGACGGCCCGTGGTGGCAAACCCAGGCAAGGACGAGGTCACCAGCTCCACGTGCCAAAGGAGCCCTCACCGGGCAGCGCTTTGGCAAGCTCAGAAACCAGCCAGGACTTACCAACATCCACCGCTGCAACGCAAAGAGAGTTAGGGGCAGACACGGCAAACACCGGGAGACCGGGGGCAGGAGGAGAGCATCCCCGCCGGGGCAGGGGTGCACGGCCAAGAGAAAGGAAAAGAGGCGACGGCAGGCAGAAGCAGATTCCAGGTGGAAACGGCGGCAGTGGGAATACAGAAGTGTTTATTAACTAGCTGTGCACAGACGGAGATACAAAGACTTGCAAGAGCAGCAGCAAGGGAAGCGGTACCTGTACACGTGCCCTGGCACTGCAGGTCCCCAAAGCGGTGCCCGCACAGGAGCCTGGGCAATGCCAAGCACCGCAGGCTCGCCATGCGTCCCCCCGCTGCCTCAGGCACCCCAGATCCTCTCCCTGCCATCACTGCTGCTTGCTCCGTGCCGTGCCTGGACCAGCTGCTGCAGGCAGCAAAGCTGGCAGTGCCGACGCTGCCCCAGAGACATGCAACTGCTGCCCAGATTGCACCTCCGACGGGAGAGGGCCGACAGGTTATCGCAGCGGGGGCAGGTTAATAAATCAGCGCAGGCATGGCTCTCTGCACTGCCTGTCCTGCTCTGTGACCCTCGGTGGTCCCACGGATGGGACATGGGGACTCCTGTACCCCGCACCACAAGGAAACGCGGTTTCTGCCGGCACCGCACCTTCCCCAGTGCCCCAGCATCCCGGGCACAAGCAGGCACTGGGCCTCAGTGTTCACAACCAAGTCGCAGCATCCTCGAGCAGTGGTGCGAGCCCTGCCCTCTCCCGCTCTGCTTTCGGGACCGACTAAGTCAGCCCCGGCTGCGCAGCCTCTCCTGCCGAACCCTGCGCTGAGCTTTGCTTTGTGCGTACCCGTGCACGTGCCAGCCACAGCCATAAATCTACCTCGCAGCTCCGCTTCCAGTTTGCTGGGCTCCGGCGGTGCAGCAGGAGCTGACAACAGGAGAAATTGCAGCTACACCCACTCGACGGCCCATTCACCCAGCGAGAGCACCGCAACGGGGCCGCGGCGTCGCTGAGAACCAGGGCTGAGATAATTGCTGCAAATGAAAAAGGAGATTTATTCCCCAGCGCTGACTGTTAATAAAGGAGCAGGCTGACGTCGGAGCGGCTGAGGGCGTTTTCCCCCTTTTCCCAGCTATTCAACCAGCCGAGCGGCTGCCACGGATTCCAGCAGAAACCAATTTGGATGGCTTCAGGGAGCCCGCGCTGTGATTTAATTAGGAGAAACAGCTGCCACGCTCAAACTGCAGTTCGTTAGAAAAGTACTTATGCAAAATGGCAAAACAAGGGACGCTGCTTTGTCACCCAGTGCACCCAGCCCTCGCCGGCCCCGTGGGATGCTCCTCACCAGCCCCGTGCTCATCACCAGCAGCGTGCTCAGCCCCAAAACCTGCCAGGGCAGAAGATACCAGATAGCCGGGGTCTAATTCGGTGCTGTGTACAGCAAGGGATGGGCACACGGTGGCACCGGCACCGGCGAGGGACAGGCGGCCGCGCTGCCTGGCACCGCCTGCCTTTACACTGCCGCCTCTGCTGCCTGCAGTCTCGCTCCTGCTTGCCTGCACTTCCCAAACCCGCTCAAGTGCCAGGGAGAAAAGGAGCTTTGTTTTCCACCTTGGCTCTGCCTGGAGGTAGAGTCACAGAGAGGGAGCAGGTAGAGGTGGAGGAAGAGAGACATCAGAGTGAGTCCGGGGCAGAGCACAGCAAGAGGGAGAACGGAAAATAAACCTGCGGCGTGTCGAGGGGGAGCTGCGGCTTGGGTAGCAGAGGTGGCTTGGTCTTGCTGGGAGATGGACTCTCAGGAGCATCGTCTTTGGCCTGGCTGAGGTCCAGGGCAGTCCTGTTGTCACAGCTACTGTGTTTGAGATCCCCCAGACCTTCCTTGGTCTTCTCGCCAACGTCCTTGGATCCTGCTTGTCCTAGCAGTTCTTTAGGGAATACGAAGTCAACCAAGGGATGGCTGCTGATCTCACTGATGGTTATTTCCAGCTCTCGGATAGTTTCTTCCAGGCTATCCAGTCTTTGGTATGTGCCTTCACAAATCTCCTTGCTGCATGGAGTCATGGAGCAGCGAGGGGACAACCGCCCTTTGCAGAGCCCCTCCGCTGCCTTCCCCCTGGCTCCGGCATCCTCCGCGCCACCTTCTCCCCCGGCAGCCGGAGCCGCGCCGCCCCGGCCCGGCGATGCTGCGCAATGGCTTGGCCTTGAGAAAGCAGCGACCTGCTCCTGAGGATGCTCAGCCTGGGACCGTCCGCTTCCCCGCGGGGCTGGATCCCTGCCCGGGAAAGCTCCGGGATTCGGCACTGGGGCTGGCGAGCTATCCTGCCTCTGCACTGGTTTGCAAGCCCCAGCAGAGTCTCCAGGAGGGAGCGATGCCTCTTGCACGCTCTGCCTGGCTCCTCCTTGGGGGTCCCCATCGCCGGGAAGCCGGGGGATGGCGCCGGACCTTCTGCTGCCTGCACCGGTGGAGGGGAGCGCTGCCTCTCCAGCTCCGCGACCCGTGGCGTCCCCCTGGGGACGAGGCGGCTGTGCAGCCAAGGGACCTCGGTGAGAAGTCTTGCTGCTGCCTTCTTGCCTGCCGGCAGCGTTCAGAGCAGCGTCCCCTCCTTCTCCCGCCGCGGGACAGCTCGTTTTATGCTTTGAGAGAGACGGGACCTTGCTGGCTGCTAGAGGGAACCGCCAAGTCTCTGCTGCTGCATGGGCACGGCCCCAAGAGGGGCTGCTCGGGGGCTGCGGGGCCGAGGCCGGAGGGTACCCAGGTGCGGACGGAGACTTTTCGGAGATGCCAGGAGACACACGGCATTTCCTTCCCCCCTCGGGTGCAAGCTCCCCTCCTGCTCCTCCGCTGCCAGCCGGGTCCCCGTGCTCCGAGCAGTCCGTTTCCACCCACGCCTCCGGTTCGGCTTCGGGGGACGGCGGTTCAGACACCCACTCGGTGAGCACAATCTGTGGGAGGGAGAAAGCCCTGCTCCCCGGGGCTGCCAGGGCCAACGGCTCCTAGAGAGAATTCAGACAGATTAAGAGCCGGGGGAGAGCGGTGGGAGGAAGCGGGGAGCTGCCGGGGAGCACTACGTGTCCGCACACACTACTTGGGTCCCCCATTGCTGGTGCCTCCGGGCATCGTCGTGCTGCAGGGAGGTGTTCAGCCAGGAAGGGAGATGCTCGGCTCCCTCCTGCCCAGCCCTGACGTCCCATCGGTACCCACCGGCACGGACAGGGACTGGTTTTCTACTGTGCTTAAGGCAACCTGGGTCTGTGAGATTTTGGCAAGAACTTGCCTGGAGTTTTTAGCAAAAATGAGTTGGTGTTGCTGCACCTCTTGAATGCCTTTGGAAACCCAACAGCCACAGTCCGGCTTGGATTTCTCCCATGCTGGTATAAACTGGCACAGCACTGGTGCAAGAGCAGAGCCCAGCCCTCGCAGGCCACCGCTGCTCCCAGCAGAGCAAATGAGCCGTCGCAAATGAGCTGCCAAGGGGCACCAGACCTTTAAAACCCTGCGCAGCAAGAAGTCTCTGTCCTTCCTCCCCCACCTCTCTGTGCCTGTCCCGGGGGAGATGCAACGGCCGGGGGAGCAGAGCCGGCTGCGGCCTCTGCGGAGGCGAGGGAAGGCGAGCTGGAGAGATGCTCTGGCAGAAGAGGTGCCCCCTGCAGCTGCACCCACAGGGGCTCCATGTGCTGCCGGCACCGGCACCGCGGCCTCACGGCAGAGCAGGGCAATACGGTGGTTACGCCACGCTGCCGGGTGGCACAGGATGGGTGGCGGGGACGCGTGCCCTGGCACGGCGTGTCTCACTCGTGCCCCAGCCCTGGGGGTCTGAGTAGCACCCGGGGCAGAGAGGGAAAGAGATGAGTGCTGAGATGGCTACGGAGCTCTGGGTCTGGAGCTGGACCCGTCCGAGCCCTGGGGAGAGGGGTCCTTGCCTGCAGGGACAGGAGATGCTGCTCTGGGGTCTCCTAGGAGAGGGGAGGGACCCAGTGGGACCCCTGCAACGTACCCAGGCCCCCACCAGCAGCTGAGCTGCCCTGGATGAGGCAGCGCTCCCCTCACCAGGTGCTTTCTGGCGAGGGGCTCAGCGGCACCCTCTGTCCTGCTCTCTGCCCCTTTGCTCCCCCACCCCAGGCATCCCCTCCTCCATCTCACCCGCTCTCCGGGCACCTTCCTTCCCTCCTGCTCTCTCCACCCTGGAGCCCAGGGCAGGAGGGCTGGGAGGGAGCCGGGCTACGCCTGCAGCCAGGAGGGGTGATGGGGCCAAGGCCAAGCGGGTCCCAGCAGCCACCGGCCTCTGGTCCAGCCCTTCCCCTTCTGCTTGCATCATGCATGTGGAGCAGGGTCTCCCTGCACAGGGCATGACATGCATCGCCCGCCACGGCCCCCTTCCTCCCCGGGCACCCAGTGCGGTGTGAGAGCCGCGAACCCTCCCCGTGCCCTGCCCGGTGCGGTGCTGGGGTGGCCCCTTCCTTCCTCCCATCCGTGTGGCTGCAGGGCCTGGCCCTCATGGGAGCTGCAGCAGCCCCATGCTGCTGTTGCATGGGTTAGTGCTCGGTCCTGTGCAGTGTCAGTGCCGTACACGCAGTGGCGGTGAGCATGGGAGTGGAGAGAAGCCATTAGTTTGTTAAATCAGAGACAGAAGCAGAAGTGAGTTAAAAAGAGGCGGGAGAGGAGGTGGTTAAAGTGCAGCCCGTCAGCAGGAGAAGGGATCGTCGCTCGGAGCGAGCTGTTACCTTCCATCCTTTGGCTGCAATGGAGGCTCCGTTGGGCCACAAGTCTGCGTGCCCAGGGGAGACGGCAGCCGCGAGCAGATCGTAACGGAGCTTGGGAAGGAAAGGGGAGGCAGAGCTTCTCTGAAACACCTGGGGAGTCAAACATGGGGGGTTGGCGGAGGGAGGCTTGGGGGTAACGACGACGCAGCCCATGCCTGCAGGGATGCTTGCCAGGGTCAGCCAGGACCAGAGCTCAGCAGCCGCTGGCAGCAAGCAAAACATCGGCTGTTCTCATCAGCTGCGGAGGCATCCCCATCCCTCTGCTGCCTGCAGCATCGCCGGTCCCCCTGCCTCCTGGGGGAAAACCAGTGGGAAAAACCATCCACGACCCACTCGGGCACCTTGACTGCAGCAAACGGGGAGGACATGGGGCACAGCCAGCTTGGGGGGTTCAGAGCCTCAGGACGGCGTCTTGGGTGGGATCTCTGCAGGCTGCCCTGTGCACGAAACCCAACGAACCTCCAGCTGAAGCTGTGTAGCATTAAAAAACAAATGAGCTTGGCTTAAAGCCCAAGACGGGGTGGAAGTGCTGAAGAGAGATGGCGAACCAGGCACGCAGCACCTGGACCCGACGAGGGGTCCGGCAGGGTGCAACTGCTCTGTGCTGCCCATCCCCGCGGCACCGTGCTCCTGCTGGGAGGCAGGTGAGGAGGGGGAAGCCCGCTGCTGTGCTGATGCTTGGGATGTCATTCCCCGGCCCCGATCCCACGGTGTTCCCCGCAGGTGCCGGGCGCAGCCACGCGTGAGCGGACAGGGCAGGGTGGGCATTGCCTCCTGTGCGGATAAGCTGGGGCATCCCGCAGCCCCTCCCACGCTCACCTCCAGCTCCGCAATGATGCGGTCCTCGTCGTCGTCGTCTTTGATGGCAGAGGCGATGATGGGAGGGGTGGATGCCGGCCTGACCACCTCCGACACCGTCCGTCTCAGCTTCACCTGGGGCTTCTGGGTCTCCAGCTCCTCCGACTCGGCCTTCTGCAAGGGGGGAGCAGGGCGGTGAGGGCTGGGGGGCACTGGGAGCCAGGGCTGGTCTTCCCGACAGTGACCCACTCAGTCCAGCCCAGCAGCCATCCCACAGCCCCATTCCCTACCTTCATAAAACCGGGCTCCTTCTTGCTGGTGACGATGACTTCGCCGCTGCGGGTTGTGGTCAGCCCGTGGGATGAGGGGAAGCTCCGGCGTGGAGGAGGAGGCGGCGGTGACTTGGAGGGTTTCTCGGTCCGGTACCGCGGCACCGTCAGTTCGTCTGGGCACAAACGATGCTGTGAGGGCACGAGACCTTTCCCTGCCCCTCTAATACAACACCCGAGGCTCGCCCGCTGCCTCCCCGGGCACAAACCTCCCTTTGGAGCAGCATTGCTCAGCCCCGGGAGACCCACTGGTGACGGCACGGCCAGCGCACACACAGCATCAGGCACCCCCTGCCCTCCTCCCCACGCCGTACCTGAGCCCCTGCGGCCATTGGGGTCCCCCTTGCCCCCTGACTTCGGTGCGTGCTGCGGCTTGGAGGGCTTGTGCTCAGGCGTGGAGGCGGCGCTGCCGCTGCCCGTGCCTTGCTTGTGCTTGGCAGCGAACTCCAGGTCGGGGATGGCCTTCATCAGCTCGGCTTGCGTCTCCTCCAGGAGGCGATTGATGTCCTTGGCACTGTACTGGGTCAGCGCTGCCCGCTTCTCCTCCCAGTCCCGCTCGGCAGCCTGCGGACGGCAGGCAGAGCCCGCTGCAGCCCCCATCCATGCGGCAGCTCCTCCCGCCCTTGCAGGCAGGACCAGGACGTGACCCACGGCCCTGCTGCTGCCCCCCAACCTGCTGCCGAGCCTGGGAGGAGTGGGGGGACCAGTGCCACCCCCTTCCCCAAGCTGCACACCCCCGATGTGCACCCCCCATCATCGCCTGGGGCTCCCCACCCTCCAGACACCCCATCGGCTACAAACCCAGCAAGGAGGAGGATGGACCCGGTTCCTGTCCCCAGTTTCAGCTGGCAGACATAGGGACAGACCCTCTAGAAGAGCCCCCCCGGCTGAGGAACCCATCCAGGCTCTCACCTCCACGGATACGGCTTTATCCGCACTCTTCTTGCTGGGGGTCTCCGGGCCCGTCTGGGTCTTGGCGGGTACCATCTCCGGAGCTCGGGAAGGGTTATTGCTCTTGGAGGGGTGGGTCTGGGTTTGGGGGGGGCTGTGCCCGAAGCTGGGCATGCCCAGGGTCTCGGTGACAGCCGTCAGGTGGTGGAGGCTCACTGGGGGGCTGGTGGGCATCTCCAGATCCAGCCCTTTGCTGAAGTCTGTCTCAGGGGCCACCTTCTTGGGGGACTGGCTGAGGTTGCTGGGGGAGGTCCACACGCCCTCGTCCACTTGCCTGCCAGGGACAAAGCGAAGGTACGGGGGGTTGCTGCACCCTCTCCAAGCCACGCCACAAAAAACTTGCTCTCCTGCAACTGTGCATTATACAGCTGAGGGTTTAGGTTCTCTGATGTCTAGGAAGGGGTTGGAGTTGATGCTACAGCCTCTCTCGGGGGAGCACACAAATGAGCTCCTCTACCTGCCTGTCCACTTTCATGAACCTTGGAGGAAATCGGATCTCTCCGAATCCTGCCCCGCTGTCAGATCTGGCTGAAATTGCCCTTCGGATTCAGGAGTTATGGGGGCCGAGGAATGACAGGTAGGCAGATTCAGACACTGCGTGATCATACAAGTTCATTTCCGCAGAAAACCAGGCTAGCAGTGAGCCCGAGGCCAGCCCGGTGCCGGCACACTCCTCCTGCAGCGTGGCCGAGCCGTGAGCCATCCGGAGCGGTCTCGTAATGGGAAGAGGCAGGTGGGCTCAGCCACGGGGCACGGCCCCGCCTGCCACTATCGTTAGATCTGGAAGATGATTTTTCTCCAGCAGAACATTTTTCTGCTCCTCAGGAAAGAGATTTCTGATCACGCCAAGGGTTGCCTTTCTATCTGGATATACGACCACACTTTTTTCAAGGGGATAAGGAAATGTCAGTTCAGAAAGAGGGGTTCCCACATCCACACTGGAGAGGACCAAGGGCATTTTTATAGCAGAAGAATAAGCCTTTTATCAACAGCCCTTGGGTTTTGCATCCGTAACGCAGAGAGGACGCTGGCACACACGCAGGGGGCACAGGGACAACTGAAGGGACTGGCTCTGTCCTCCGAGGTGCTCAAGGGGCCAGGGTCAGGGCTTGGTGCTCACCTGCGGATCTGGGCGAGGGTGTCCGTCACCGTCTTGCAGCGCTTGAGCAGACCATCAAGGCGGTTCGGCTCCTCCTTGAGGAACTTGACGGCTTCCACCTCCACCCGCAGCACCACCCGCATCTTGCTCTGCAGGCTGGGGAACTGGGCTGGGGTGGGAGAGTGGGGGGTCACCAGGGCCCTGCCGTGCCGGGGAGCCCCTCCTGGTGCCTGGCTGGCAGTGCCAGGGCACCCCACGCCCACCAAAACCACCACGGCCGTCATACCCATAGCAAGGGCACCCTGCCAGACAGAGCGGGATGAATCCTGGGGAGTCTGGGCTAGTGTCTCTCCTGCTCCCCATGCCCATCAGCCCTCCTCCATCCGCCCACGGGCACCAATCTTAGCCCCTAACGGTGCCCTCTCCACATCCGTGGGCACCAAACACTGCCCTGGAGCTGGGGGCTTGGTAGCCAGGACCCTGGGGACTCGGTGGCAGGAGGTGACATGGAGCAGGTTGCTCCTGGCTCCCTGCCCAGTGCTCTGCTCACCATCCCGGCTGCTCAGCATCAGCCCAATGTTACAGAAAAGCTGCAGGAAAGCGGAGCTGCTCCCACCTCTGCCCTGTGCCTCCAGCCCTCCCCACGGCCCCCCCGGCCCTCCTTCTCGCAATCTCAGCAATTGCTGCCAAATCATCGTTTATCGTCCGCCTTGGCTCTGGCAGGGAGGAGCTCTGCCACTTTGAATCGAGGTGCAGGGTGTCTGCTTGCGAAAGGCAGGATGGGGACCGCCCGGGGACGGGAGCAGCAAAATGAAGGGCAGCGTGCACGGGGGTGGGCAAAGCGCAAGGTCCCACAGGACAGGGGTGGGCAGCAGCTCCGAGCAGCCGTGAGCTGTCGGGGGGACTCGGGCAGAGTCCGCAGGACCGATTTGGACAGCCAGCAGAGCAAACAGGGATGGGCAGCAGGAGCGTGGGGCGCAGCCCTCACCCCTGCAGCAGCCCAAAGCCTGCAGGACGCACAAAACACTGACAGGCACCGGGGGAACCTGCCCTGGGGATGCAGGTGAACACACCAGCAGCTGCAAACATGCAAACCCAGAGGTAACGGGCAACCTGGAGCATCCCGTGCATGAGGATGGAGCAGGGAGATGCAGGCAGGCTCCGTTTGCCACCCAGCCCTGGCCCCGGCCACCTCCTCACCCTTGAGGTCTGTCAGCGTCTCCCCCAGCTGCTTGAGCACCACCGCCTTCTCCTCCAGCTCCTGCACGGGGATGAGCCGGTGGTTGTGGGCCAAATCCTTCTGGATCTTCTCCACCGACTTCTCCAGGTCACTGTGAGCACAGAGGCAGGGCAGGGGTGTCACTGCTGCTCCGGGATGCTGGAAAGCCCCAGGGGTGGCTGGGGACCCATCCCCACGCTAGACATGCAGTCAAGGATGTGACCAGAGCTGCTGATTTACACCCATGGAGGATCTGGCCCATGGAGCTCAGCATGCAAGGACCCCCTCCCCACTCGCATGCCCAGCCCTGCGGCCAGTCCCGGCTCACTTGAGCTGCTGGGTGATCAGCTCCTCCTCGTTGAGGTAGCGGAGCCGTTCCTCTTCCACCAAGCTGCGCTGGCGCTGCAGGGGGTCCTCGTGCTTGCGCACGGTGTCCGTCACCCGCACGCTGATCTCCGTCTCTGTCCGCCGCAGCATTGTCTTCACCATCTCCTGGTTCTGCAGCTGCGGGGACGAGGAAGGGGGATTCAGGCTGGGCGAGATCCCCCCAATGGGGACTGGTGTGGCTGCAGGGCTGGCCACTTGTAGGGACAAGAGCTGGGTTGGGTTGGGGACCCCCCCCGGTACCCACATGCAGCTTCTTGAGCTGCTGCAGCTGGTTGCGGAGGTCGCTGGTGTTCTGCTGCAGGTCGTGGAGGTGCAGCTGCATGTGCAAGCGGGTGATGGCAGTGGGCTGCCCCGCCGGCGTGCTGGTGGCGGAGGGCGGCGGAGGCGCGGGCACCGGTGTCCCCATGCCGCTGCGGCTGGTCGCTGCGGGGAGGGCAAGCAGAGGCTGCTGAGGGAAGATACCCCACCCCGGGGGAGGTTGCAGACTCTGCTCCTCTGCTTTCCCAGGAAAAACCTCTCTTTCCCACCCCGTCCTTCGGTCCGGCAGGTCTGGGTGCTCTACCCACTACCCCCACACTGGCTCCACCCCGGAGCTGCGGGACGGGGGGTCCCACTGGTTGCCAGCACATGGTGGGGGCTGCAGAGCCCCCGCTCCTGCGCCCACCCTGGGACCCCCAGCAGCCGCGGGCAGAGGGAGGGGGTGCTGCCGGGTGAGGGGCTGGCTCTCCAGTCACTTACATGCTGATGGGGGGGGTCCCGCCGTTGGTGGCTTCTGTCTTCTCGCTGTAATGAGAGAGAGGAGGGGAGTGAGTGTGGACCGGGCACCTCTATTCTGACCAGCTCTGGGGGCCGCAGAGGCATGGCAGGGGCTGGTGTCCCCCGGGAGGGGGGCAGGAGCCCCCAGCCTCGGCAGCAAACAGCCCAGCTGGAGGCATCCCCCTCCCCGCAGACGACCCCGGGGTCCCACGCCTGCCCTCCCAGTCCTTACCTGGGGGTCTCGGCCTCGGACCCACGGAGCAGTGCGCTCTGCACCAGTCCCGTCAGGCTGGCGATCTGCTTCTCCATCGCCTCCATCCGCTCCCTGCCATGGGGAAGGGAGAGGGGCCGGGTGAGGAGCTGGCTCCGGCACCGCGGACACCCTCAGGCTTGTCCTGGCCTCACCTGCACCCACCCACCGGGTCCCTGCGGGTCCCAGGAGGGACGTCGGGGAGGCGGCAGCGCGGCTGTCACCAGCTCCATCCACCCGCTTCGTTCCCTCTCCTTGCCTCCAGCTACCTCCAGTCACTCCCCTCAGCCCTGCACAATTTGGTGCTTCATTGCCCACCCTGGCACCTCTGCCGCGGTGGTGACGGGGCAAAGCCTTCCTCCGCTCTTCCTCTACCTTCCCAGCTGCACCGATGGACGACACCCGAACAGCAAAGCTCGTATCCGTGGTGGGGGTTTCCCTTCTCACCTTGTTTCCGTGTCCTTGGCCGGTCCAGGGGAGCCGAACCCTGAGAGCGGGCGATCGCTGGGACCGGGAAACAGCTCCGGAGGGCCGGAGGAGCTGGGGTTGCGCGGCTTGTTGACGGGGCTCTCCATGAAGACGGAGGAGCAGGAGTCCTTGCGGAAGGACTGACGGACGGGCGAGGAGCGGCTGGGGGGTCCCGAGTAGGGGCTGTGCGGGCTCTGCCCCGGCTGCACGTCCACCAGCCGGCCATCAGCCATCTTCTGCGGGGAGGAGGGGGGCATGCGGAAACCCAAACCGGGTCCGTAGGTGTCGCTGTAAATGGGCGCGTTGGGCTTGTACAGGCTGTCCTCCAGCTCCGTCTGCAAGGCGGCCGCCGAGTAGGTGCTGAGGGAGCGAACGGAGCCCCGCTTGTACAGCCCCCCCGAGTAGCCGAAAGGGTCTCCCATGCCGGCCAGGGACTGGGTGGAGGTGATGCTGAGCCGGCCCTCGTGCACCATGCCATAGGGATCGGCGTACAGCCCCTCATTCTTCACCAGCACCACGTTCTTCCCGGCCAGGTCCTCGTCCGGCTTCACGTCCCGGCGTTCCAGGATGGCGCTGGGGCTGGGCGAGACGCCCTGGGCGGGCGGCAGGTTGGAGAGACGCTCGCTGTGATGGACGGGGCTGCCGGCGTAGGAGGGCGGGCGGCCCCCGCTGTAGGACATGCGGGAGCGGGACGGGGAGGAGGACTGGAGCACCGGCGGAGGGGAGCCGGAGGTGAGGTGGGAAGCCGGGGACATGTTGTTCAGCCGGCGGGTGGGAGACGACTCCCTGGAGGTGTACACCATCTCCCTCTGCGGAAAGGGGCAGGGGGGTCAGCACCGCGTCCCTGCGCGCTGGCCCCCACCCTTGCTCTGCTTGCCTGGGACCCTGCCTCGCTGCACCCCACCAAGGACCGAGATCCGCAGCTCCTGCGTCTTCATCTGGCCTCGGCAAACGGCAGCTCCCTCATTCCCATCCAGGAGCGGGATGATTTATTCTGATGAATCCCCTAATTATCATGTTTATTACCCTGCTGTCAGGCCCCAAACATCCATTCTCTTAAAGTAACACTTAACAACGCTGGAACCGGGCAAGATGAATCGCGGTCATTACTCCTTCCACAAACACACGCAATTACCACTCCCTGTCTCCATGGTTTTCTCTTTACTGGTCCCAGCCCACTGGGTGCACCCACACCGCAGGCTCTCCCCGTGACACCCCGTCCCCCCCTTACCCTCAGGTCGCCGTTGGTGATGTGCGACGCTGGGAACGAGGCGTAGAGCGGCTCTTTCCGGTAGATTTTAATGATACTTCTGTCCTGGATATCGCTGAAAGGAGAGGCAGAGCCGTGAGCATCCCAGACAGGCAGCTGCCGAGCAAGTCCCAGCCACAGGACTGCACCCAAACCCACCCTTCCGCTTTCATTTCCACTAATTTCCTTGCTTGTGATGCTCTTAAAGAAAGGAAAAACAAACTGTGGTGGATTTCTGAGCCCCCCAGCCTCACCGGACATCCTCCAGCTCGTAGAAGACGTTGCGCGACTCGTCCTTGATGAGGATGGCGGTGTTGGGAGACTTCAGCATCCCCATGGTGAGCTTCTGGGGGAACATGTGGACGATGAGGGCGTGCAGGGTGTCCATGCTGCTGATCTCGTGGGTGATGTGGACGCGCCTCGTCTCATCCCCAAACTGCAGGAAAAGGACCCCTGGAAGCAGAGGGAGCAGAAAGCGGTGAGGTGGGCCCGCACCCCGTCTTCACGCAATGCCGAAGACGTGCTGAGGCCAGCGATGCCGGTTTGCCCACCCGCTTGGAGGTCTCTGTGCACGCCCGACCGAAGGCTCGGGGACCTCTGTGCCACCCGACCTCACCCTGGAGCAGCGAGGCCAAAGGCAGCTCATCCCCCTTGGCCACCCCACGCAGCGTGGGGTGCCCCCCTGCTCCTCCTGGGGTGATTTGGGCAGATACGAGCCAATCCCCCACCCAGCACACGCCGGCATCTGCCCACAGAGGCAGGCAGAGATGTTTGGTGGTGGCCAGGCGGGTACGTGCTGCCCGTCCCGGGAGATGCCGAGCCCCGAGGGTACCTGGCGATCGCAGCTTCGTCTGGCTGGTGGACCGGGACAAGGGCAAGCTCTGCCGGAACCGGTTCATCCTGTTGAACCCCAGGGGCAGCTCTGCTTCCGACATGGTTTCCAGGGATTCGGCCGAGGCGAAGGAGAGTTTGGCTTGATCGGCCAAGCCGGGCTGGGAGCCCTGGGAGTGCCGGGAGCTCCTCGTCTGGAAGGGGAGAGGGGAGAGGTCAGAGGAGAGCTGCGCTGGGTACCCCAGCCCCGGTCTGCTCCCCTGGACGCAGCGGCGCGCGGCTCCCGCATTGCCTCCGGAGCCCGGTGCCAGGATGGAGATGCTCGGGTGAGGCTGAGCCGCATCCAGGGATGCTCAGTCCTGGATCCCTGGCTGAGTCAGCACACCGACGCGGGCCAGACACGGTGCCAGCTCGAGGCCTCCTCCAGCTCCTGCTCTAAGCATGTACAACCATTTACTGTCCCCTTGTCTCCTGCAATTTTTCGCTCACGTTTTCCGCTTCAGGCTGGCAGCGCTCTGCATTTCAAAGCCTCCCGGTGCAGTTCCAGGCGCCTTTGAGTTCCCCCACCAGCAACCCACTGAAATAAACTCAGCGGTAGCTAGCTGGCGACAGAGCCAGGGCTCGCATGCAAGCACTGGAATAACCTTAGCAATTACAGGAGGTTACACATCCATTACGCCAATGAACCAGCTCCCGGGAAACATAAATGCCCGGCTTATTCTGGAAGCAAAGCAGCGGCAAGGTTTATGGCTGCCTGAGCCAGGGGAAAGTAATGGGTTTGGGTTTATAGCAGTAAAAATTTAATATGCCAGGAGTCCAATTTCACATGGCCAAGCGTATATGCACTGCATAAAAGTTCAGGCTACAGACACGGGCTTTCTGCACAAACACCTCCAAACACGCAGCCGGGCCCCCTTGCCGCAGGTACCCGCCCGGCAGCGGAGCGAACGCTGCCTGTCAATACCCCAAAATGCAAGGCTTGATTTTCCAGACACATGTTTAACGTTGGCAAATCAAACAGAGAGAACAAACAGCTCCTGGGGTGTGGAAAAGGCGGCGTGCAAGGGACAACAGCTCTATTTTAAGACCAAAAAGAAAAATCAATATGAAATGATAACAGCCATCATCATCATTTAAATTAGACATTAATTGGAAGATTTAATTAATCCTGCGGGGCGGGGTTTCTAGGACTTGAAATGTTCTCGCTGGAGCTAATTGCTGGAAAATTGACTGCTTAGTTTTGTTGTTGTTGTTTTAGCACAAAGCACGCTGGCAGCGCAGATGCTTGAAGTCTTACATCAAGAAAGGGAAGCGGGGCTGGACCGAAGCGGGGCCGGCGCATCCATCAGCGCCAGCCCCAGGGGCCGGGGGGGCTTTGCAACGGGTGAGGCTGCGGTGAGCAGGAGGTGATGGAGACCCCCGGTCTCCTCTCCCCCGTGTTCACGGCATGCAGGTCTTTGGGGTGTAGCAGCTGGTTTTTGGGGCTCCCCACCCTTGTACAGCCCCGGGAAACCTTGAGGGCTTGTGGTCCCCCATCTCCCACTGTCTTGCTCCGGGTTTGCGGTGCTGTCCCCCAGCTCCCGACCCAGGACGGATCCTTGGCCGCAGGGATGGGGCGGGCAGCGCGTGGGCAGGATGCGACCCACGCTGCCGGGGCTGCACCTCAGCCTGGCTCTGCCCTCCTGGCAGCCCTTTCCTCTGCGCCTTCCCCGGCCCCGTGCCAGCGGGGTCTCACCCTGCCCCATCTCCAGCCATCCCTCCCCGCTCCCCCCACCCAAACACCCCCACCCAGAGCCCACATCTCGGCTGGACTTTAAAAGCTGTCGAGCTTTCACAGGAGATGACAGAAGGCCGTTGGCTCGCACACCCCCTCCCCAGGACATGCTTTATCTGGAGAAAATAATCGTAAGAAAAAACTGGTTTAGCCGAGGGGGGGATCGCTGCCTCCCCCTCCCCGTGGCACGCGAGGACTGCGACCGCGTTGCCACGTAGCATCCTTGTTGCTAAGGGCTGTTGCGGTGTGCGTGCCTCGGCGCATCACCCCAACACACCGCAGCCCCTACAGCCCCTATAGCACAGCACCCCAACGCACCGCAGCCCCTATAGAACACCCCAACACACCACAGCCCCTACAGCCCCTATAGCACAGCACCCCAACGCACCGCAGCCCCTACAGCCCCTATAGCACAGCACCCCTACACACCGCAGCCCCTACAGCCCCTATAGCACAGCACCCCAACACACCGCAGCCCCTACAGCCCCTATAGCACAGCACCCCAACACACCGCAGCCCCTACAGCCCCTATAGCACAGCACCCCGATGCACCGCAGCCCCTACAGCCCCTATAGCACAGCACCCCTACAGCCCCTATAGCACAGCACCCCAACCCCTACAGCCCCTATAGCACAGCACCCCAACGCACCGCAGCCCCTACAGCCCCTATAGCACAGCACCCTGACGCACCGCAGCCCCTACAGCCCCTATAGCACAGCACCCCTACAGCCCCTATAGCACAGCACCCCAACGCACCGCAGCCCCTACAGCCCCTATAGCACAGCACCCCTACAGCCCCTATAGCACAGCACCCCAACGCACCGCAGCCCCTACAGCCCCTATAGCACAGCACCCCTACAGCCCCTATAGCACAGCACCCCAATGCACTGCAGCCCCTACAGCCCCTATAGCACAGCACCCTGACGCACCGCAGCCCCTACAGCCCCTATAGCACAGCACCCCTACAGCCCCTATAGCACAGCACCCCTACAGCCCCTATAGCATAGCACCCCAACACACTGCAGCCCCTACAGCCCCTATAGCACAGCACCCCAACGCACCGCAGCCCCTACAGCCCCTATAGCACAGCACCCCGATGCACCGCAGCCCCTACAGCCCCTATAGCACAGCACCCCAACGCACCGCAGCCCCTACAGCCCCTATAGCACAGCACCCCTACAGCCCCTATAGCACAGCACCCCAACGCACCGCAGCCCCTACAGCACAGCACCCTGATGCACCGCAGCCCCTACAGCCCCTATAGCACAGCACCCCTACAGCCCCTATAGCACAGCACCCCTACAGCCCCTATAGCACAGCACCCCAACGCACCGCAGCCCCTATAGAACACCCCAACACACCACAGCCCCTACAGCCCCTATAGCACAGCACCCCAATGCACCGCAGCCCCTACAGCCCCTATAGCACAGCACCCCAACGCACCGCAGCCCCTATAGAACACCCCAACACACCACAGCCCCTACAGCCCCTATAGCACAGCACCCCTACAGCCCCTATAGCACAGCACCCCAACGCACCGCAGCCCCTACAGCACAGCACCCTGATGCACCGCAGCCCCTACAGCCCCTATAGCACAGCACCCCTACAGCCCCTATAGCACAGCACCCCAACGCACCGCAGCCCCTATAGAACACCCCAACACACCACAGCCCCTACAGCCCCTATAGCACAGCACCCCAATGCACAGCACCCCTACAGCCCCTATAGCACAGCACCCCAATGCACCGCAGCCCCTACAGCCCCTATAGCACAGCACCCCAACGCACCGCAGCCCCTACAGCCCCTATAGCACAGCACCCCAACGCACAGCACCCCTACAGCCCCTATAGCACAGCACCCCAACGCACCGCAGCCCCTATAGAACACCCCAACGCACCGTGGCCCCTACAGCCTGCGGGATGGCTGCAGGAGCAGGGCGGCAGGGAGAGCTGCCCTGCTGCAGGTGAGCCCAGACCCCTCCTGCCTTTTGCCTCTGCCCCGGGGTTGCAGCTGACCTCAAGTAATTAAGCTCATCTGATGGAGCTAATTATGGCATCAGTCAAATAAAAAAAAGGAAAAAAAGGGCAAGATGGAAATTAATGGGTTTTTAGCCTGGAAGGGACTGTTCCAGCCTGATGCTCAGCGCAATGTGCTCAGGGAACGGCTCTGCCGGCCCGAGCAGGGACCCAGCGGCCCCGCACAGCCCTCGCTGGCCGCACACCCTGTCCCCGGTGCCCCCCGCTGCAGGGCACCTCCGCGGGCACCGGACCCTCCGCTGCTGGCACAGGACACCCGCGTACCCCGGGCCAAGGCAGGATGCTGGCGAGCTGGAAAGGACAGACCCTGGGGTGTGAGGGGGGGACTCCAAGTGCTATGGGGGGGTCTCTGCCATTTCTTGCCTGCGGCCATTTCAGCCACACCGACTTTGCCGGGGGGTGCAGCCGCAGGACCCGGGTGCCCATGCAGCCTTGCAGCCGCAGCGGGGAGCAGAGATGCCCGGCGAGGGTGGAGCGTGGCGGCTGCTCCGTCCTTGGCCTCCAGCAGACCATTAATGAGCCGACTCCAAGGGAACTGGTTTTTATTGCTCTTCCTCGCTAATGACTTATCCTGCTATAAGATAATACGTTAACTGACAGCTCAGCCCCCACACATCCTGCCTCCCGCCCCTGCCACCGGCTGGTGCCGACGTGGCACGGCAGCCCCCGGGGTGGCTCCGCTTCCCCCCCAGCCCCGTTCACTCGCAGCCCTCCCGGAGAAGGTGGGTCCTGATCACAGCCACCGAGGCCGTGGCTCACCCCAAGTGTGTCGGGACCGGACACTTTCATACAGCTTCATCCATCACCGTGGAGTCTAAAATGGGCACCCAGGTCCCTGCTTTGCTGGAGATGCTTCGGGGGGGCCCAATCCTGCCTTGCTGAGTGCCGCGCTGGGATGAACAGTGCCTGGACCTGTCTGTGCCAGTGTCTGCATCGACAGGATGGATGTCCCCTGCTGTCACAGGGGAATGTCACCCTGCCGAGCGCTGTCCCGCTGTCCATCCGGAGGAGGGGGAGACACGGGGCTGCGGGCGCTACCCTGCTCCTGGGGGCACGCAAGGCTCCGGCTCCCCGGGCGCCTGCGGGGGCTGGTGCTTGGGGTGCACGGGCTGAGCTTTCAGTCCGATGCCGGATGAAAATAAACATCAAACCCTCACCACTGTCTCTGGAAGGGAAAGGGTATTCTCCCTCTGGCCCAGACCATATCACACACGGTGAGAAACCAAAGGCTGCAACAGTCATGTACTGAGCACACAATAACGATCCTGATGTCCTCCTGCTTCAGGAGCGCCGTCCTTCCCAAAGGCCTCACCTTCCCGCCTGCCTGCTGCGTATCAAAGCCGCACGGCCCGACCGTGGCGAGGATCGATGCTGGCACCCACCCAGAGCACTGCCCTGCACGCAGCCGGCTGCAGCCACGCAGGATCCCGCCCCACGCAGCTCCCAGCTGGGGAAGGCTCTGGGGGTGCAGGATAAATCCCAGCCGCTGCAGCAGCGCTTTGCAGGGAGGTGACCAAACCCCATCCTGGACCTCCAGCCTGGGAGCAAAGGCGTTTTGCCCCCCGCTTCTCACTTATGCCCCCCCCAGGGGCAGCTTTGCCCGAGCCCAGACCCCCACACAAAGGGCTCAGTCTCCTGCAGCTTCAGAAGAGCCCTGTGGGCACCAAGATCTTTCCCTGTGGCATCTGAAACCCACCCGCGGTGGCAGCGAGGGGCTGGAGGGGAGGGGACGCAGCTCTCCTGCTTGCTGTCCCTGTGCCGCAGCGATGCCACGCTGGGAGATGACCCATTTCTTGCTGAACCAGCGTCACAGCACAGGGTTAATAGGGCACGGGGCTGATTTCGTGTGCTGGGAGCTGTCGGGGCAGGGCTGGCTCAGCCCCCAGCTCAGGGGCAGCAGCAGCATCTCCCCCCGCGCCCAGGGTCCCGGCGCCGGCCCCGTACCACGGCTCGGAGCGTGGGAAGCAGCAGGGTCATGGGTAGAGCGCAAAGAGAAGGCGAAGGAGTGAACCTGCCCAAAAGCAAAACAAAAGCCGCCCAAGGCCGCGGTGCCGGCCCCAGCTGGCACCGCGGGGGGGAAAGGTGTCGAGCAGCTCGGTTTTGGGAGGGCAGAGCTGCGGCGGATGGGGCGATGGGCACCAAGGTCAGGGCGGCTGCAGTCTGCCCTGGGGAAGAAACCTGCTCGCTATCTGCCGGGGAGCGGTTTAAAGCCCCTGGGAGCCTCCTGCGTGCTAGAGCAGAGGAAAGCGTGCTGGTGCAGAAGCAGCAGCAAAGCTTTGCGCCCTGGGAGTGCACCCTGGGTGCTGTTTTGGTGGTTTTCCCAGTGAAAACCCACTCGCAAAGCACCCGGCTCCCCCAGGCCCCTCCCGGGGAAGGCAGCGGGAGCACCCCCCACGCCGGCGGGGACAGGAGCATCCCCAGCCCCTCCGCACCTCCCTGGGAGTCTTATATAAAAGAGGTGGGACGGGAACAGGGGAGACTTGGGGGCTTTTGTCTTTTACCTCCCAAGAGCTAAAAAAAGATACAATTAAGCGATACTTTTAGCTCCTAAACCTCCCAACAATCCCTTTACTGTCAGCGCAGAAGCAGCTTCATTATATCTACCTGGCTAGATAAGGATGCTTCTCTCCTCCTTCTCCCCCCTCCCTTCTTCTTGTCCCCATCCTTCCCTCCCTTCTTCCACACCCCTCTCCAATATCACCCAATATCACCCAATATCACCCAATATCACCCTCCCCAGCTTTGCGGGCTGAATGCTCAGGGCTGGAGGGAGGGAGGGAAGGAGCCGAGGTGCCAGTGGTGTTTGGGGGACCCGGGCGAGGAGCGGGGTTGTCCCTCTGGACCCGGCGGTGATGGGCACCGCAGTTATCCCGCTGGAGCAGGGGCAAGCAGCTGAGCTGCTGGGTCTCGGAGGCCGAGATGGCTGCAGGGAAGAGCGGGAGAGTTTAAGAGAGGAGCAGTGGGACCAAAGGCCCAGAGGAGGGGGGCAAAAGGAGTTTGGAGGGAGCGGAGCTGGCAGAGCTGGGGCACAGGAGCAGCTCTGGACCTCCCGCAGGGCACTTAAAAGAAGATAGGAGAAAAGAAAACAAGAAAATAAGCGTGGGGAAAGGATTCTGCCCCGGCACGGAGCAGAGCACTCTGCAGCTGTTCCCATGCAAAAGGCAAAGCCAGTGGAGCTGGGCGCGCTCATTAATATTTCCACCCATTTCCTAAGGCAGGCAGCAAGCCTGACCCACAAAGGGACCCTCGGAGACGGAGCAGAGGGTTTGTCACGGCGGAGGCAGTCGAGCCCCCGCCAGCACCTCGCTCCTACCCACGCCGGGCTCCGAGGGTGGTGTCGGACTCGACCTGAGAAGAAAGCAGCCATTTCAGGCCCGTTTCTGCCTGACCCCTCTGTACATCACACACACCAGCCCTCGGCAACCTGCAGCGCTTGGAGCCGTGGTAAGAATATTATTTGCAACAAGGAGACGGGGCAGTAGAAGGGGGGTCCCTGAGCACCCTGCTGAGATGTGTGCAGGGCTCCTCTTCTCTCGACCTGGCGCCCAGCCCAGCTCAGCCCAAGCTCTGCAGCCTGTCCTGGCAGAGAGGCCAGCCCCTCTCCCCCCAAAAACCAGCCGGGAGAGCCAGAACACAGCCCACAAACACTGATACAGACCTGTATCGCAGCTGGGATGGATAAGCCCTCGCTGTGTTAATGTCACTGGCGGTGCCGGGCCCCGAGCTCAGCCTCTCCCCAGGACCCCATCGTCACCAGGCGAAGCAGCCCGGGCTGCGCTGGGCAGCTGCTGCGGGGCTGGGTCCGGCGGCAGCCCCCGGCCCGCCCAGCTCACGCTCCATCCTGCCCCATTGGCAGGGACGAGGCACTGGAGCGCGTTCGGGCCGGCCGGGCATCGCCCTTGCACCGGTGGACGGAGCCCCGCAAAGGTCCCGGGCAGCCGCGCCGCTCTGCCACGCTGCCGCCTTCCCGGCTCCCGTCTGTTTGCAGCTCCTCTGCTGCACCACATGACGGGGATAAAGGCGAGAGCCCCCTAAAATCCACCCCAGTCAGCTTGGGAAACAGCTGGCATGGAGCTGGCAAGCCCAGCCCTCGGCAAAGCAACGCAACCGGTTATTTACCGAGTACATAAACCCCCAGCTCCAGCCCCTGGTTGGACACTGATCTAGATTAATTCCTCATAATCCCCCTCTCACCATTTAATCCAGCATCTGACTACAGGTCCCATCTGGTGGGGTGCTGAGCTCTCGGGATGGGCACTGGAGCTCAGCACCCCGATGGTCCGGGCTGCGCCGGGGATGAGGAGACCCCACCAGCCTCCAGCTCCAATGCCGGGAGCGGGGAAGGATGTTTCAGCATCGCTGCTGTGCGGCTGCTTGAGCCATCGCTGAGCTGTGCTGGGAGTCACCCGGGCTCTTGCTGTGGGACCGGGGTGAGGTGCCGCACCTTTCCGTGCCATCTCCTGGCACGGCATCCCTCGGAGCCAGCGTTGGGAAGAGCCATGGGAGAGGGTAACGGGACCCCTCCATGGGGTCCTGCCTGGTGCTTCTTGGACTCTTGCTCTACATCACTCTTCTCCATCCCTGCCTGTGTCCCTATCTATATAAAAAAATAATAAAACCAAAAATATCTATTAAAAAACCCCAAAATATCTATTTCTCTCAGGCATTACCTGCATCCCTACCCCTGCCTGCGTCCACATCCCCTCATGCTGGTGCTGGAGGCCTCCTGCCCTGAATTCCCAGACTTTGGCTCACTGGTGCTAGAGGGGACCATCCCTCCCGGCAGCGCGGGGACCGTGACGCCGCAGCGCACCCTCCGTAGGGCAGGGCCAGCGCCCCAGCAGCTGGACGGGACAGTCAATATTTACAAGCTAGAGCTGAAGGGCAGCGTCTCTGAAAGCCTGGCCCAGACCACTGCTCCCAGCCTGCACCATTCCCTGGGTAAATGGATCTCAGGAAAAAAGGATGGGGAAAAAACAGCAGATGCGGTCCCTTTGCCCTCCCCACCCCTGGAAAAGCCTTCCCATGGACACTGCAGGTGTAATGCCCATCCCCAAACACACAGAGCCGAACCTCCTCCATCCCATCCTTTAGGAAAATGTCTGTGCGAGAGGAGCTCGATGGGGAAAGCCTCTCCCTGCAGAATGGGGAGCTGCTCTCGACGCCCTGGCCCCACCGGGACCGGCGAGCCGTCCCTTAGGGTGCGCAGGGACGCGGGGCCGGAGCCGTGGCCACTCATCGCTGCGCTGCCAGCGAGGGTCAGCAGCGAATAAAGCTGTTAGCAAAGCTGGGAGAAAAACAACATCTGTCCCTCCCGCAGCTCTGCTTCTGTCAACATTTCCAAGGAAAATTTTAATTGCAATTTGAACCTTTTTTTTTTTTTGAAGCGGCTCTGACAGCTGTTAAAGAAACAGAGGCAGGGGAGGGAGGGATCTCCAGATACCTGTCCTGCAATGTCCCCCCCCATTTCTCTGCCTGCCTGACCCCATCACCACATCCCTGCTTGGGGGTGATTCAGCCCAGGTCTCAGTAAAGTGGTACCTGCCCTGCCCTCCCTCCGAGATGCTGGGATGAGAGCCCAGCACCTCAGTCCCCTCCTGGGCCCCAGTAATGGCTGGAGGGGCTCCGGCGGGGCAGGGGAGCTGTGCCATTAGTGCCCGGGGGTGTGGGACAGCAGAGCTTTGCAAAAATCAACTCCAGTTGGTGTCTGGAGAGCTCCATCACGATTCCCCAGCCTGCCCCGCTCTCACCATCAGGAGCCTGGTCACCACCCAAGGCGGCGCTGACCCCTCTGCAAACAAACGATGCCAGCGCATCACAAACCGCTCCATTCATTCATTCATTCATTCCTAATGAACTCCACTCATCCTTAATTATTGATGTTCCTAGAGAGTGAGTCAGCAAAGAGCTGCCGGCTCCTTTGTAAGAGGAGCAGAGCCCAGGTAAGGGGACACTTGCCCAGCAGACACCTCCTCACCTCGAGTCTGGCTGCAAATCCCTCCCGGGGAGCATCCCCAACCGAAACGCAGCATCTCCGACCGGGATGCAGCACCCCCAGCACCTGGGCATCCCCTTGCCACCGCCCTCCCAGCCCAGGCATCAGCTCTTGAGTTTCAAACCAGTTTCAGAGAGGGCAGCCCAGCTATCCCAGTACTGCATGCGCAGGGCTGCGGTACCACCACCCTCCTCCCGGACATCCAGCAGCCCAGCTCCTGCCTCCCGAGACAGAGGAGCTGGGAGATACCCAGCTGGGAAGAAAAGGAGGAAAAACTGGAGGTAACTGGGGCTGCAGCAGCAAAGATGGAAGAAATGAGAAGCCCAGGGTGCTCTGAGCATCCTCGGAAGGGACATACCCCAAATCTGCCCCATCCAAGGGGGCTGTGGCCTCTCCATCCCCCTCCACTCGCCCCCCACCCCTCTCACCCCGCCTGGGTCTCGCCGCCAAATTAAAAGCGTACCGCTCACATCAGCAATAATTCATCCAACGTCTAATGCTCAACATTTTGTCAGGATTATCCCGATTAACCCAGAATTAATCCTGATCTCAATGTTAACAGGATTAGCGTTAAAATCGGATTAGTTTTTTAAACCGGACCCCTTGACTAAAGAAAGGGGCCTTCCCCACCAGATGTGCACAGCCTGGCACCGGCAGCCAGATGTGAGCGGGAGCTCGCTACCCTGCGACGGGCCCCACGCGCGGGTGAAACGGGGTACCCCTACGGCAAGCATCTCCGCGACACCAGCATCCGTCACGCCTGCCCTGCAAAGCACAGGAGCTGCCCGACTCTCCGAAGGCGATGAGCAGGAGCCTGACACTCGGATGTCGTGTTTCCAAGCAGAAAACACCCTTTTGCCCTCGGACATGGCCTGGCCGGCTCCACGGGGGACACGGGTGGCTGCTTGCCCCCTCTCTGCATTTTTTCCCCTTCCTGCTGGCACCAACAGCCTCCCGCCTTCGCCTGCCTGATGAATATTTAAAAGCCTGGATTCTCTGCAGCCTCATGAATATTGACGGCTGCTGGTTGCCCGCCACCATGGCAGTCCCTCTCGGTCCCTCTCCGGGCACGGGCAGCAGGGTCGGCGGCTGCAGGTCGGTATCACCGGCCTGGCCGCGGGGATCGCGATGCCTGCATGGGAGAAGGCAGCTCCAAGGGCTGTCCCCGCAGCACCGCACCGTGAGTCCAGCCATGCTGAGGACTCGGCGTTCAGTCCCCAAAACCCTCGCTTCCTTCCCAAAAGCGCAGGGGGGGAGCAGTCTCACCGCTGGCAGCAGAAGGTGCTGGCACCCAGGGCAGGGCTGGAGCTGGGACCAGCCACAGGTGAGGGGACGCGCCGTGCCCACTCATCCTCATCTCCCAGCGCTGGGTGCAACCTTGGCTCCTGCAGGGAGGGTAAATCATTAACCTCCCAGCGAAGGCAGCCCTGCTTTTGTTCCTGGAGTTGTTTTCCCCATGCCTCAAGCAGGCAGGTCCAGCCTGGCATCCGTGGGGAGAGGAGCATCCCTGCCACGAGACGCTGCACAAATGGGGGGGGTCCAGAAACAGGCCTGATCCAGCACCTCCCCTGAGGCTGAGGCAGTCCCGGGAGATGGATTATGGAGGGGTACCTGGCAGGAGATACTTCTGGGGGTGAGGGTGCCAGTCCTGCCTCCATCCCTGCTACCTCAGCCCCCCGTGGACGTTCACCCCAGCCATCCCCTTCCTCGCTGGGGCTGAGCGGCCGCCGCGTTCAATGCCTGCTCTCTGGCGACGCTGCCTTGTGTGACAGCATCTTCCCAAAATAAGCAAATTACTGCATCCTTTAGGGACGCTGGCGGATGGGAAGCAAAGCCAAGTGTGAGAAAGCAGCAGAAAAGGCGATGGGGGGGGGGGAGAAGGGACAAGCCCTTGCTGGGGACCGCAGGGCTGCAGGCACCGAGAGGAGTCGGTACAGGCTGCGAACCAGCGGGGACACGCGGGTTAGCAGCATTAGTGACAGGGACTTCACAGTGACAGGTGACAAGGCTCAGCTCTTCGGCATCTGAGGCATGATTTGCTTTAACAGCTGTACACAGGGAGGCCGGGCTCTGGTTAACATGTGCGGGTGCCTCTTGGGAAAAAGGCTCGGAGGGGCTGGTTTGAAGTGCAAAAAAAACAAAAACCAACTTCAGCAGGAACAGCTGTAGGTAAAGAGCCCCAAATCTGGGGCGCTGGCCCCGACACTGCCGCAGGTCGTGCTGATGCATCTCCCCTGGTACTCTCAGGCAAGTCACCTAGTCCCACCGCGCCTCAGTTTCCCCATTCCTGCGGTAAGGACGCTACTCTCATCCCTGCTGCGATAATAAATAGTGACAACACCCAGGATCAACAGATAACCAAGCACCGGAGAGCAGCTCCCGTGGACAGGTCAGAAAACCAGCAAGCGCCCCAAAAGCAGAGAGCAAGGAGGAGGGGGGAGCAGGTACTCAGCGGCTGCTCTGCCCTCCCGGGTGCACCCCGATGCCCTCCTCCTGTGAGCAATAAAATATTACGCAGTAAACGCTGGTCCCCGAGGAGCGCGGCGGACGCCAAGGCCACGGGGAGGGCGTGGGGAGGAGGGCTGGTGCAGGAGCAGCAGGATTACAGGAGCTAAGCCTGCCTGGTATTTGTTCGTCTCCTGCAAGTAAATACCGCTGCCTGCCCATAATACCGGCTCAGCAAACGCCCGAGTCCCCGGCCTGCCGCTGAGATGGAAATGGCTTCTTGCTAAGGAGACGGGGAGCCCCGCACCCTGGCCGTGCTGGAGGAAGCGGAGCCACAGCCCGAAGCACCAAGCAAGCCACCGACGGCGGCTGGAGCAGGAGCTGCGCACAAAGTGGGTGACACAGCCCCAGACGCTTGTTTTTAAGACAAAAGTGTCCTGTTCCCCCCCGCTTTCTCCCTTCCACATCCTAGGCATTTTTCTCCCACGAGCTTTTGCTTTAGTCCCTTTGATGTTCTTTTAAAGTCCTGGCACCAAAGGAGCTCTTCCAAGGCTCTGCCTTCAGTTCTTCCCATTCCTCCTCCAGCCCACAAGTGACAGCAAGGAGCCAGCCCACCCCCCGCGTTAGCGCCGCGGGAGCCCCCGGCCCTCGGTGCTGCCTCCCCGCTCTCCGTGGCAGAGCCCCCTCCCCGCTGCGTCTCCGGGGAGGGATTTGCCCCCCCAGCCAGATCCAGTAATGGGTCCCCGGAGCTCTGCAAACCATGGGGCTGAGATGCTCCTGCCCCAGAGAGGCTGACACCCAGAATATGGTTTTGAGTCACCCCAAAACAGCAGGGATGGTGGCTGGGAGCTGGGATGCGGTTTAGGTGATGGAAAGGTGGGTGGGGACCAGGCTGCCCCGGACAAGGGACTCGGGCGTCTGCCTGGGGACTCGGGGACCGGCAGCAGCGTGACGATGGCCATGGAGTGGCTGGATCAATGGCTCGGTGCGAGCACACAGCCTGACCCAGGTGGTGGGAAGGGACGTTCGTGAGCTGAGCGGGGCTGGCTCAATCTAGAAGCGAGCGCAGAAATCCCAGGGATGCGCTGGGGCACGGGGCAGGAGGACGGAGCAGGGCGGAGGGCAGCGGCAGGACCTGCAGACATGAGGGGATGCAGAGGATGAACAGGCTGGGGACAGCGTCATCTCAGACCTCTCTCCGCAATGATGGCACCGCCACCCACATACAAGAGCATCTGCTCATCTCCAGCACCGAGACCGACAAACACAGCAATGGAGGACCCCCCTTCCCCCAAAGCCCACGCCTGGAGAGCCCCGAATCGCAGCCAGCAGCTGCCATTGCCTGTCCCCAGGCAGCTGGGGATGCCGGGGCAGGAGGAGAGCAGGTCCTGCCCCGGGCGCCCAGCAGCAGCACACCGCGTCCCTGGGTGTCCCTGGGAATGTGGCACAGCCTTTCCCACCATCCGATCCCCTCTGGCCCCCGTCAGCTGGGGCCACGCCTGCAGCTCCCCGTCTTTGGCCGAGGGACGGAGAAGGGCTGGCTCTGCCCCCCCCCAGCAGCAGCGGGTGGCAGCTGGACGCAGACAGGGAACCTAAAGGGTCATGAAAGTTTTATTTTGGGGAGAGCGCGGCGGGGGGGGAAGGCAGCTTTCCCAGCTGAAGGCCAAGCCTGCAGCTACAGAAGACCCCAAGGGACACAGGTGGCTGCAGTGGCCTCGAGGAAGCCCCCGGCACCTGCTTACCGGGATCAGCCTCCCCGCAGGGCTCTCCCCGGGCCGAGCCAGCCCCAGCTGCCCCTGGCTCCTGCCCCACTTGGCAGCGGGGTCAGGCAGCTGGGGGCCTCCCTCGGCCGGGAAGCAGAGGGCGATTTAACCCGTAACGCATTTCCACAGCAGATACGGCCGGGGAAGGTGCTCTGCTTGCAATGCAAAGTACCTCCAGGCTCAGGTGGAAAAATATGTAGTTATAGAAAACACTCTCTGGGGCTGCAAACCCCCAGCCGCTGCTGAGGAGGACCCCTCGGGGGTGGGTGGACCCCTAAAGTTCATCTCCATTTTATCTCTTACTCACAAAAAATGAGGCTTTTGTGCCTTCCCCCCCGGTCCCTGGAATGTCCCCAAGAGCACGTGGCTGAATGCAGCCGGTGAGAACTCAGACAGCTGAATATTTGGGGAGCCACTGCTCGCACGCCTTTTATGCTGCAAGTACTTGAAGAATGAAAACTCCGAACAAGTGCACATATTATGCATTTTACGACTCCTCCGCTCTCCGCTGCCAAGCAAGGAAAGCGCCTGTTTTTTCCACAGGAAGAGCAAACCCACCAGGGACAACACGCCAAGGTCATCCAGCAACACGCCTGACCTTGAAGTGTTGCCACCGCATCCCTGGGCGAGGAGGAGGAGGGAGGAAGGGGAGCCGCGATGACATGCGTACTTCACCCTGCCAGACAATAGGGCAACTGTTCGCAAGGTGCCGGCAGGAATCGCCAGGCAGGCACAGACCCTCGGCGCTGCCGGGAGAATCCCGTCAGGGTCCCTTTTGTGTAGCCTGGAAGAGGTGGGTTTAGGCACAAAGATCCCGCTGCAATAAAGCACACGCTAACGCTTTCTCCATTCTGCCGCTCCTGCAGCGGCCTGGTACCGTAACGCCCAAGCGACAGAGCAGAGGATGGAGACAGAGATGCGATGGCCAACGCAGGACAGAGCTGCCCCTTCCCTCCCACAGGGCTCAACGCCACCAGCCGAACAAATAGCTTTGCTGTCTGGTCTGGAGGTCCCTCGACACGCCGAGCACAAGCTGGTCCGGCGTGGCATTTGTGTTGGGAAGCCCGTTCCTCCTCCCTCTCCGCCAACCCCACCGCCTGCAAGGTGCAGGCACAGCCAGCACCCGCCGTCCCCAGACCCCCCAGTCTCCTGCCCTCGCACATCAGCGTGGCATCAGCCCGGGCTCCGCAGGGAGCGAGGGGCTCGGGAGAGGGAGATGAGGAGCCCAACGGGGGAAGCGGTGCTGGGCAAATGGTTGAGTGCAGAGAAGCGACCGACACGCCGTGCGATGGGAAGCACGGCAGGTCCCGGCGCTCGGCAGGGCCACCGACGGCAGGGACGGGCTCTGCTCGGCAGCTCTCCTCCTCCGACGGGGAGGCTGGAAATCAGAGCAACCCGTGTATCTCTGCCTGGGAGCAGGCACCTGGAGGTTGCTCCGCAGGTGGATTTCCGAGCCCATCCAGAACAGGCTCTTTTCTGTCCTTTTCCCAGAATTAAGGTCTCTGCTGCAGTGAAATAACTCCAAAGCAGCAGGATTTGACTACGGGGTGATAGTGGTCTAAATGAGGGCAGGACACAGATTCGTCCCTCTCAGAGAACAGGTTTGTATCCGCACAACAACTCGACCCAAAAGCGTAAAATCCTTCTCACGAGCTTAAACTGCCGCTGAGCTGAGAACAAACTACTTTGGCACAGGAATCCTCAACAAAAAACCCGAGCTCCCACCCCCCTACACAGACACAGAGATGAGGCAAGGGTGGAAAAGTGCATGCATTTCAAACAGAAGCATGAAAAATCAGAAATACTGACCTTAAAGCTCCAGTAGTTGGGTTGCTAACAAAAAATAAAACAACAAAACAAAAGAAAACAAAAAATACCATTAAGATTCTGGTTTGACTTTTGTTTTCCTTTTGAGAATTGTTGACTTTAAACTGCAACATTAAACCTGCTCTCGTTTCTGCTTCAAGTCCCCTCCCAACGGGTTGCTTAAGTTTCATGCTGCTAAGGGCTGGCAAAGGGGAAGCAGGACCATGCGAGCGGGCAGGGACGGCAATGGGCACTGAATGCAGGCCGGGGTGCAAGGTAACCGAAGCAGAGCAAAGCGGAGAGCAGGACGGCAGCCCAGCATCGCTACTGGGGTCACCGGTATGCCCACACCGTCCCGGCACATGCTGGTCAGGCTGCTGCCCTGGGAGGCGGTGCTGGAAGCCAGAATAATTTTCATTTTTAAAAGGATCTTCCAATCCCCCCTCTTTGCTGCTGCTACCTCCCTCTGTTGCTTCTTCGCAGCGTTTCCACCGGTGTCAAGCCAATGTGCTACAGCGAATGACAGGAGCTGGCATCGCCTACAGCCCAGCAAGCTGGAGGGCTCGGGAGCCTTCCTCTCCCAAGCCACCCACTGATAATCACCAAAAGTCCCAAGGACGCTCGGAGCTGCGGCTCACTGCAATACCCACGGTCGCAGCGCGTGCGTTAGAGACTCGGGCCCCGCTCCCGGGGCAGCACGGGGCTCGCACAGCCAGGATGGGGCTGCAGCAAGCCCTCAGAGGATAACGCCGGGGCTGAGAGCACGCCAGGGCCGAGCATCCCCAGCACACGGCACCGCCGGACGGGGCCAGGCGAGCTCCCCGCCGCCGCGGGCGAAGCCGAGCGCTTGGGAGCAGGACACGCGCTCGGCACAGCAGCATCGCAAGCAGCTCCATCCCGCCCCGGGGCTGGTCCCCTATCGCCCGGGCAGCAGCACCCCGGCCCCAGCGGTACCCTGAGACCGCGTCTGAGGAGGCAGCGTAGCCAGCAGGAGGGAAGTCAGATCTGACCCACCTCGCTGGAAGGGGAAGCATTTTGATGGGCAGCCGATGGGTGGGAGAAACGGGTGCAGAGCAGCTTCCAATGGTCTTTTTATTGGGATCAAAGTTCTTGACTGCTCTTTTCTCCCCTTTCACACCCACCTATCGCCTTGCTTTTTTACAGCATTTATTTCCCCACCACAATCACCGTGGTTGCAAACCTAGTTTGTTACTTAGAGGATGATTTTTTTATTATTATTATTATTTTAAATAGAAAGCAGGCTCCTGCACCAAGCTCCCAGTCCCCATCAGTCCCTGCAGTGCCCTGATGGCTGCTCCTATCGCAGTGCTCTGGGAGCAGAGGAAGAAGTTGCAATAACGTTAGTCCATCACGGAGTATTTACCCAAGGACTTTAACAATCCACTAGCAGATTTGCTGCTGGGGTATTAACCCTTCTGCTGCCAAGGTAAACGGAGGTCTAGTCTATGTGTATAAACACAAATTCACTGTTAGACTCATCTCGAGCATCAGCAGGATGCTCTTATTCCCATTCAAGATGCAGTTCACATTAATATTCCATAAGACATCAGTAGACCCAGACCAAGTTCTGCCTCAACGAAACCAAAACTGTTTTAAAAGTGATTTAAGTCAAACGAGCGCAGTGTTTTCGTGCAGACAAGCCTCAAGGCACAAAGGTCTTTTCCAAGGGCACACCGTGACTCAGAAGCAGAACCAGAAATAGAAGTCCAGAGCCGTGATTACCAGGCACTATTAGATAACAACCAGCAGGATCCAAGCCTAGCCTGGACACGTAAAGCTTTTCCAAAACACCAGGAGCTTGAAAGCCTCTCAATGCCTTTCGGTACTAAACGAAGCCATCCATCGTATCTAGCAATTAGCATGCCAGCTGCACCAGCAGCTCTCCGCAGCCTGAGCTCCCGGTGCACGATGCTGGGCGCAAGATGCCGGGGGCAAGGCAAGGCTGGCAGCGCCGGGACCTGCCCGGCCGTGCATGGGGGCAAAGCCCAAATCGCAGCCTTGCCATGTGTCAAGCCAAAGCATCCGACCCGGGGTAGAAGCTGAGCCTGATGCAGCCGCTCGCCCGGCAGCGTGCTCCTCCTCGGCTGGAGGAGCCGCGGGAAACAGCAGCCCATCTCCCTGTCTCCGAGAGGCGAGCAGGATTGCATCAGCTCCTGAAGGGTTTGACATGCCGTGCCTTGATTCGGAAACGTCTCGAGGCTCCAGTTAAGCTGCGCAGGGCAGCAGTTTTGCAACTGTGCTTCTGCTCGGCAGCCCTCACCCAAATTCCCCAAGGCCAGACTCGGATGCCGCCTCCCAGGGAAGCCTGCGCGAGGGACCCTTAATAAATCCCAGCCGATTTCCAATGGGCAGGAGTAAATCCTTCATCCCCTTCCCTTGCCAGACTCACCCCCTCTAGCAGCTGGCTCTCCCCACCTCGCCACCAGTACACCCAGGCAAGGAAGGGGGACAAGAGGGCCCCCCAGAGATGCCTGGTCCCTAGGGGCATGGATATGCTGCCCTGACACCCAGGGATGCTCACCCCCTTCTCAACTCCCTTGTGCTGTGAATGGCTGCAATGGGCCTCCACAATGGATTGGATATTTTGGCCAAAATGCTCCAAGCACTGCTGGGAAGAGTTGTGGCCAAACCAGTCCGACCCAGTCCCCAAAGGGCCCCGACCCAGTCTGTGGTAGCAGACGATGCTCCTGACTTTTTCCTTCTCTGACATTATTTTCCTCCATGCTCTTTATTTTGCTGTTGAAGAGTCTCAGTAATTTTCCTCAGACCCTGATATTACTGATCCTATCTCATGCCAGCCCTTGGTATGTATTTTATTTATTATTTTAGGATGACTGGACAGGCTTATCACAAAGTCCATAAATTACATCCCCACCGCATACAACCACTCCACATCAAACGGGCGATGAGCTTGTCTGAACCCCAACTGCCATGGGAGGGAATCAAGAATATTCTGGAAGAGATTTGGGCCGGTTAGCGTGAGCCGGAGCAGGCGCCAGGATGGCACGGCATGGCACCCACCCTCTCCCCGCTCCCTGGATCCGGCCCCTTCGCTGGCAGCCCCAGGAATGGCGCGGGACCCCGAAGCAGAGCTCTGCCTGCAGCGGGGCTGCTGCTGCCAGCCACGCTACGGGCTGGATGGGGGCTAGGGGATGTGCTGCCTGCCCTGCCCGTACCCTGCCGAGAGGCAGGGCTGGCCAGGGCCGACAATCTGGTGCTGTCTGCCGGGGCCAAGCGGGCGATGGACACCACCACGCAGACCTTTCGGGGGCTCCATCTGTCCTTGCAGGCACTGCTACCGCACCGGGCTTGGCAGGAGCAGGGCTCAGCGCCGGCGCTTTGCCCAGCCCGTCCTGCCATTTGCTCATCCTCTACCCACCCCGAATCTCCCAAAGCAAAAAGGACGCGTTCCCCCGCTCCGGGCACAGGCTGCACCCAAGGAGCTGACAGCGAGAGGGGACCAGGGCAGCATAAGCAGCCACAGCCTTAAATGCAGCCACCTCCCCCAAAGCCAGGGAACAGAGCAGGGACAGCCCCAGCGCTGCGCCCCGCTCCCCTGCAAGCACCACGGCAGCCGGCCAGGCTGGCAAGGGTGGATTTGTACAAAGAGAAGGGAAGAGGAGAGGGCCAAGGTAGAATTAACATATCGCTGGCTCTTCAAAAGCATCAAAGGGAGATAATGGTCTGAGAGAGGATTTGAAGCGACAGCCTTGTTACAACCGATAAAACAGGCAGCTCGCTTGCAGCAGAGCTGTGCAGAAGGTATGAAGAATTACAAAGGCTGGGATTATAATTACAATGAAAGTCATGTCCACGGTGCTGCAAAATGATGGACTAACTAGGACCAGGGCCCCCCAAAGCACAGGCATGTGCACACGCGTGTGCAAAATGGGGCTTGAGATGCTCCCGCGAGCCCAGGGCCATGAGGGAACCCATGCACACACGAATGCTCGCAGAGATGCGCCCGCAAACACGCACAGGCACGCGGCAGAAGAGAGGAAAACCAGAGCTGGGGGAATGTAGAGAAGAACATTTTGTAGTTAAGTTAAAAAAAAAAAAATAGTCTTTGCGATTGTCCCAGAAGACCAGGAGGTAAATGAAATCCAAGTGAGTCACTGCCTTGACCAAGGCAGACTTCCTCTGGTTAGCAATTATAACACAAATCTGTTAGCGATTAACAGGGCCGGACCAAACGCGTCCCTCTAAAATGGACAGCAGCAGCAGCCCCAGCACACTCCACCGAAGGGAGGGACAGAGGCAGCTTCATTGGCCTTTTAATTAACTCATTTTCAGGAGTTCCAGTTTCTGATAGAGTCCCCCTCAGGCACAGTGTCTTGACAAACAAAAATCTCCTTGAAAAATAACAGTAAAGCGAATTTAATCTGTTTCTCCTTATTAAAGTTTTTTAATACTTTTCAGCACACGAGAAACTGAATTAAAGTGGAAAGAGCAAAATGACAAGATAGAGTTGAATGCAAACAGTAACCAGATAGAGAGAAGAGCGACGCCGACACTGCACGTTGCAGATATTGTCATCTGAAGTCTGGCAATTACTGCAAAAGGACCTCTCAAACCTGAGCATCCCAGCACGCAGGAGAGGCCAGCGCGAGACGAGACGGGGCGCAGGAGCGCTGGGGCTGCTTCCCATCCGACCTGGGCTCCGGAGGGGCCTCGGTGGCTCCTCCAACCCGGCCCCACCGCGAAGAGGGCACCGAGGCGCTCGCTTTGCCGCTTCTCTTTCAGGCATGGGCATCTTTAGGCAGGGGTTTGGCTTTTACTACACCTCTCTCCAGTCCCCAGCCCAAGGAGGCTCTGATGGCCGTCAAGAGATGTCAGCAGAGATGCCATAGCAGATTATCACAGCGACCCGATGGCAGGCATCGCCGACAGGCCCCTGGCCCGGCTGCACCGCTCAAAGTTCGCCTGCAGGACCGCGCCGTCCCTCCGTCTGCCCACGCAGCAGCCTTCTCTCCAAGGGAGGTTCCTCAGCTCTCCAGCAGCAATTACAGCCTCGCCCTACCAAGCGGCGTCTCTGAGGCAGCCCAGGTGACAGCAGAGCACAAATGCCCTTGGACATCAGTGGATTTGCACTCCTGACCCTTGCTCAAGCCCCCTCCGTTCCTGATGCCGATACAAAGCAAATCAGCAACAACATCTGTTTATAGCGATGCACCTCGGAGTAGTGATGCATCAGGACAAATGTTCTGCTGAGGATCAGCCATGCAACTGCCTGCTTGGGCTTTAAAATCTCCCTTCTGTGGCCTCCACGTCCAAGGTCAGGGACCCCTCTTGTGCTGCAGGTTCCCTGGGGTCCGGGCTTGGTGCTCAGCACATCCTCAGCCTGCTCATGATGGGGAGGGGGGGTCTCTGCCCCATCACTGCCTGCCCCCCGTGCCGGCAGGAGCAGGCAGCGGCCGTGCAGCCCAGCACAGGGGCCAAGGGCTCCTCCATCCTGCTCCTGGGGCGTGGGGAGGGCGGCCAGGGAGCAGAGCCAGAGGTTTTGGGGGGAAGGCAGGGAAACCTGGCAGAAGTTGGGCAGATCAGATTGCAGAGTCGCTATGGCAACGGCACGGCGTAGGTGGACCAACACAATAGGGACGTGCAAGGTAAACCCGGCAGCAAGCAGGCAGCAAGCATCCGTCCATCCATCCACCTGCTCCCTGCTGCCGGGGACAGCGCCAGGCTTCGACCCCCCGAGAGCTTTGGGGTGACCTCCACCCTCCGGCCGGTGCCTGCAAACCCAGGGAAGCTCATCCCTGCAGGCGAATCCCTGGGAAACCCCACGCCAAGGGTGAGCAGGGCCGGACCCTCCGCAGGGTCCCCTGCACCTCTAGGACCCACAGATCTGTCAGCACTGCAACCACCTCCCCGTGGGGCTCCAGCAGCCGCAGCCCCTCGTGATGCGAGCCCTGCCTTCCACCGCAGGGTCCCTGGGGGGTACCAGCACCCTGGGGTGCAGCGGAGGGTGCTGCCCCCACCCTGCCCAGCCAGCAGCAAAGCTGGGGGGGGCAGAGGGCACCGACACACGGCCGCTGATGGAGAGCAACCTGCTCTGCTCTGCTCTCTGCCCAACGCTGCCAACGCCGCCGGAGCCAGGTCTGCGTTAGCAGCGGGGACAGAAGAGCTGCCTTTCTGGCTGCTGCAGCTTTTTGGCGTTCTCTCTCCGAACGCCGCTCAGCGCCAGCCCAGCGCCGTGACACCGGGGCAGGCGGCAGCCCGAGGCCATCTCGCAAGGACCCCCGAGGCCGCTGGCAGAAGGAGCCAAATTTGGGTTAGGAACAGCAGGAAACTTGGGGCAGCGGGGCAGGGATGGATGCACGCGTTCACGTCGTCGTGTGTGCCGGAGAGGCAGGAACACGCACGCCCCTTCCAGGCCGGCGGCCCCGATGGCAGTGCCGGCACCGCGCTCCCCTGAACCACGGTGAGGACTGGGGAGCACTGGAGCCCAAGGGTGTCAAGGGGAGCGTGCCAAGCGCATCCCACCTGCCGCTGGGATGGCGTCGGATCCAGTTCCTGATGGGCACCCACAGGGTATCTCCCTGCTGGACTTCACCATGGGCTCATTAATGCCCTCCCCAGGGCTGCCATCGCTGTCACCAACGTGGCCGTATTTATTACCCACTTCTCAGGGACTCCAAGATCTGCTTCCTCCCTGCTCTGTGCAAAAAGCCCAAGGAGAAGTGGGGCGACCCACAGACCTTTGCATGACTCCCAGCTCCCAGGGACCTGATTCCCAGCCAAACCGTGGGCCAGGTCTCTTTTAATCAGCCAGGAATTGCTCCCAGTAGGGGAAAAACAAGAGAATCGATAGAGACAGCTCCGGCTGCAGTCATAGGGACGCACACACATGCTCGTTCATGTTACTCCCGACAGCCACGCACACTCTCCTCCACCATTACAGCAGTTTGCAATGCTTTGCAACGCTTCACAACGCACTCCACCTCTGGAGACCAAGACCAGACCCCGGCAAGAGCAACGAAGGGCCCCGCTTCTCGCTCCCACTGCCCCAGCGAGCTCCCACCAACCGGTTCACTTCGGGCAGCGTTCGCAACCCACCATCACCACTGGTTTTGCAGAGTGTCCAGGTACCCCATGCCCTGCCTGTGCGGGGGCACCCCCAGCCTGACCAGGGACCCCGCGAGGACAAGACGATGCCAACATCACACCAAGGCCACGGGCACCCCGCCATGTGCCCTGCTCCATCGCCTCTCGGGGGGCTGAAGCGAGATGCTGTCAAGCCGCTCCTCCCGTTGTGGAGGTCCCGCTCCCCCCGTTGTGGAGGTCCCGCTCCCCCCGTTGTGGAGGTCCCGCTCCCCAGCCCCGCTCCCCAGCCGGGTTGGGTACGTGCCCAGGGGGGTCCCCGCGGTGCCAGCAGGTCCCCCCGCGGGAAGGATGCTCGGCCAAGCGAGCTGGAAGCAAGACAAGCCCCGGCATGGCGCAGGGATGCTGCACGCCCAGGCCACCATCTGCCCCTCTCCGGCTGCCCGCGCCGCAGCCCAAGAAGGGGAGAGGGGATCGGTGTCCCCTGCAGAGGGACAGGGACACGGGTGACAAAGTAGGGCTGCCCTGGGAAGATGGGGGCTGCACAGCGGGGCTGGCAGGGCACCGCCGGGGGCTTTGCACGGCCCCACGGGCACCCGGGGGGAGCAGGGTGAGCCCCCCCCCCAAGCTGCTGCACCCAAGGGCAAGGCAGGGACGATGGCACCCACCAACAGCCACCCCCTCCCCGCCGCGAGTGGGGACTCTGGGACCCCCTGGAGTGGGGGGACCCCCAGGAAAGGGGAGCGTAGGGGGCTGGAGGGAGAGGGGGGGCTGCTCCCGCCCTGGGGCTGAGCCCCGCGGGCAGGGGAAGGGCACGATCGGGGGCATGTGGTGGCGATGGGGGTGGGAGCGGGGGACCGGGATCCCGGGGCGGGGGGGATGCTTGGGGAGGGGGATGCTGAGATGGGGGCGGGGGGACGGACACCAGGACATGCGGGGAAGGGGAGGTGGGGGGGAGGCGGGCAGCGGGGCAGGGGAGGGAACCGCCACGCCGGCCCCGCACCCCGCAGGGGGGGTGGGATGCGCCCCGCTCCGCCCCACCGGACTCCCCTCGCCCCGGTACCTGCGGCAGGTGAGCGGTGGGATCCGCAGCGCCGGCTCGGCTCGGCTCGGCTCGGCTCGGCTCGGCTCGGCTCGGCTCGGCTCGGCTCGGCTCGGCTCGGCTCGGCTCGGCTCCGGGCGGGGCCGCTGCGCGCGGCGCGGAGCGGAGCCGCCACCTCCCGCCGCTGCGGCCGCCGCCGGCCCCGCGCGCCCGCCCTTATAGGGGGCGCGGTCGCCATGGCAACCGCGACTCCACCTGCCGCCGCGCGCCGCGCCGGGCCGCCAGGCGGGGGCGCGCGCTCCCGGCAGGGGCGGGGCGGAGCGGAGCCGGGGGCGGGAATGGAGGGAATTGGGGGTGCAACGGGGCAAGGGGGGGGTGCTGGGGGTGCAACGGGGCAGGGGCGGGTGCTGGGAGAATTGGGGGTGCAGTGGGGAAAGGGTGGGTGCTGGGGGTGCAACAGGGCAAGGGGTGGGTGCTGGGAGTGCAATGGAGCAGGGGTGGGTGCTGGGGGAATTGGGGGTGCAGTGGGGAAGGGGCGGGTGCTGGGAGAATTGGGGGTGCAGTGGGGAAGGGGTGGGTGCTGGGGGTGCAACAGGGCAAGGGGTGGGTGCTGGGAGTGCAATGGAGCAGGGGTGGGTGCTGGGGGTGCAACGGGGCAGGGGTGGGTGCTGGGGTCAGTGAGGGTGCAATGTGGCAGTTGGAGCAGGGGTGGGTGCTAGGGGACAATGGGGACAGGGGGTGCAGGGGTGGGACAGGCAGCCCAGCCCTCCAGGCCCAGCAGCTTTGCAGCACGTGGCCCCCATGCACCCTGTCAGGGCGACAGAAGGTGGGCTCGGGACAGGCTGTGGGGCGGGCATGGCGCACGCACACACCTGTGCATGCACACAAATGTGCATGCATGCACACATGCATGCACACACACCCCCCCATAAGACACTGCTGCAGCATAGGGTGCTGCCGGGCTCACCCCACCCCAGCACCCCCAGGGGCTCTGTAGCCCCTGCAGGAGCTGCACAAGCCCCGGTGCCACGCTGCACACAGCACCCGGGCTGCCTGCCCGCGAGGGCTTGGCACGGCTTTCGTCACCCCCCCCCGGCTCCTTGGGGTCCCGGGACCCTGAATTCCCCTGGAGTTTTTCCTTCCTACAGTTATGCCTGAGCTATGCAGAAATGCATCAGCACACGCTCCCCAAAAGGCTCGACAACTGCAAGTTCAATAAAAATAACTGGGATTTTTTTAATATTCTTTTTAATCAGTGCGAGCTGGGTCTGAGCATCTGCAGGCAGGAGCGGGGGGCTGCAGGCATCCCGCCTGCCCCCCGGCCCCTGCTGCACCCGCAGCCCGAACCACGGGCGTAAGCCGCGCTTGTGAACCCCGGGAGCTGCTGAGCCGACAGCGCTATAGAGAAGGGCAAAGTACTGTTGCGAAGAACTGATGCAAAAAATTGCTCCCAGCTGGGAGAGCAGCGTCGCCGCTGCCCTGCCCGCAGCCCCACGCACCCCCAGCCCTGAATTTCGCCCCCGACGTGGCAGCACACCCCACTGCAGAGCAGGGAAGCAGCCAAGACCCCCGCTTTATTTGGGGAAACTGAGGCACAAAGCCAGCTGCAGCAAACCAGCACCTCCCCAGCCTGCCTGCACCCCTGCCTGCATCCCTGCCTGCGGGATCGCTCCTGCCCTGCGCAGCACCGATGCACCCCACGGCCGGGCAGCCCACGGCGCTGCCGGCCAGGCCCCTTGGTGAGGCAGCAAAGAGCAGGGCCTGGCTCGGTGGGGCCGTACATCTGCGCTGCCTGTTATTTATTTATTCCAAAGTCGGATTTATTCTGGGCAGCTGCAAATCTGCTGCTGTCAGGCGGCCACCGACACGTTAACACTCAGCTCAAGCCTTTTCCTCTTTTTTTTTTTCCTGCAGCAGAACTGGACAAGCTTAAATCCAAGCTTTCTATACTTTTATTTAGACCTGAAAGAGGCATATTTCTGCTCCAGCTCCGCTGCGGTATTTAACCCCATGCTGCAGCTTGTGAGCTGCAAGGCACGGGAGCAGATAGGGCTTAATTGCAATACAGCTGGCATGCGTGCGTTTAACTGGTTACGGGCAAGGGAGGGTTTGTAATCCCTTATTTTCTGCGGTTTATGGTTTGTCTGCGTAAACCCACGCGTTCCCGGCTGGTGCGCACCCTCCGAGCCCCGTGCAGAAAAGCCCATCCAAAAGCAACGCGGATATTAGTGAGAAACAGGGAGGGGCGAAGGGGTCACCTCCGTTAAACCGTTATATTGTCATTTTTCTAAATGCTCCTAACTTTCTAAATGTTCGATATCGGGCACGGGGGGCCTGGCCCCGGCCGAATCGCGCATCCCAGAGCATCGATGCACAGAGAGAGAAGCAACCCGGCCGTGCCAGCCCTCTCCTGCCGGGTTTACCCCAGCCCGGGGCAGGATTTACCCCAGCCTGGGGCAGGATTTACCCCAGCCCGGGGCAGGATCTGCCCCAACGCAGGCCCACGGCGCCGTGCTCCGTCAGCCGTCTCGTCCCCATTCCCATTCCTCTCTTTATTGCTAACATGCCCATTTAACGCGTTCTCCCATCTGGGTTTTAAATTAGCTAGCTGCCACCTTGGACTTCTCCGCAGATTTGCTAGCAGTCTGTTGGGTGTTGGTACAATTATTTGCCTGTTTTTTTTCTGCTCTGTTATATATACATATGATTAAAATTAATATTGCGCTCGCTTTCCAATTCCTATGCATGAGTACAATGGCGTTTTGCTGCAGGCTTTGCCACGCTGAAAGGGATGTTGACATTTATGAAATGTTTCTATTCACCTCTGATTTTGTAAACGCTCTCGTATGTAATTTTTTTTAAAAAAAAAACAAAATAGCAAAGCCTGTGATCTGAAATACCTGCCAGGCTCCCCTAGAATGGCAAAGCAAGTTTCAAACGGCTCAGGCAGGCCCAGTGGGTTGTATCCCAATGTCATTTAAAGGTTGGCACCCAGGGTTTCCAGTGTTTCTAGTTTCATTTTCTCCCCGTTATTATTTACCGCCTGCAGGGAAAATGAAGAAATAAGAAAAAAAAAAGAAAAAAAAAATAGGATTTGGGGTTTTTCTTCATTCCCCACCAGTTGCAAATAAGTGATGCTTGTGGCTGGTGCCAAGAGATTCCCGGTACCCCCCGGGTACTGGGCACCCACGGCCCCGAGCGAGGGGGTTCAGAAATAAAGGAGATAAGTCCAGAATCCAGATCATCTTTCTTTCACCTTATGAAAATCCTCCAAAGCTTATCAGACCCTGAGTCAACACAGGTTTTTTTTTTATAGCTACTGCTTAAAAAAAAAAAAAGTCTTTAAATCATTGTAATAATAAGGGAATGATTCCCCGTTATTTACTGAGAAATATCACTCTGCGGCTAGAAATGTCACCGCTCCGTCTCGCAAGTGGCGGCGCAGATACGGACCGTGCGCCGTGTGCGGCACCCGGCCCCGCTCAGGCTGCTGGCGACGGCAAAGCCGCCGTCAATAATTAGCCCTTAGCCAAAATCTGGATGCTCGGCTGGTGCAAACCACCGCAGCCCCCCCGCAGCTGTGCAGGATTTGGCCGCTCCCCTTTGCGCCCAGCCACCAGCTTTTTGCAAGGAGCGGGGCTGCAGAGCGGGGACCCCCGGCGCTCCCCGAAGCAGCCCCGCCGGGCGAGGAGGGTGCAAGGCGGGCGGCAGCTCGGCGGAGGCAGCGATGCTGCTGCCGCCGCCGCCTCGGCGCGGGCGGCACGCCGGGGCCCCGCTGGTTTTCCTTACAAAGCCGGATTTCTTTCCGCTGCGCTAGGTCTGGGAGCCGTCGCCTCCGTCCCTCGGGGAGGCGTCTAGTTGGAGATGATATAAGATTTCTTTCCAGCCACTTCCTCCAGCTGCTCCGCGCTCTCCCTCCCCTCTGCCTTTTTATAAAAGTGCCCGTTTAGGGGGGATTTATTGCTGCCCCGACAGCATCACTGGGGCACCACCGTTACCCAGGCAAGGCGGGGTCTGGGCTCCCCAGCACCCTGGGTGCTGCCCCGGGCAGGAGGGATGGATATTGCCCCAGGGGCTCTGCTGCTTTCAGCAAGGGTGACCAGATGCGTCACCCGCTGTCCTGCTCCGAGGTTCCTGGGGGAGGATTGAGTCCCCAGGGAACAGGCAACATCCCTGCGTGGATGTGGCTACCAAACCCCGGGCACCCCTTGCCCATCTGCATCCCGGCCCGCACAGCACAGCAGCACGTGCTGGGGCAGAGCCGCGGCCCCTCGCTGCCTCTGCTCGTCCTGCCCCGCCGTCCCCCGAGCTCAGCAGCCACCCTGGCACCTTGCCGGGCAGCCGGGGGGAGATACCTGCCCCAGGAGCTGCACCGAGCCGCCCTGGCTCAGAGAGCATCCCGGTCCCCGTGCTTGTGCCGCTCAGGTCAGGACTGACCACGGTTTTGCACCAATGTCCTCAATAACATCCGTAACACAGAGGAGAGCACTGGTGCTCGGCAGCCAGGCTGGGATTTAAGCCCATGCTCACAGCAACAGCCTGCCCAAACAACGATTAACGCTCAATCCTCACCCCCAGCACCACGGCGCAGACGCCCGGGGACCGGCTGTGCGAGGGCACCGCGGGCTGGCACAGGGACGTGCCGCAGAGCTGCAGCCAGGCGGGGAGCAAGGGCCGGGGAGAAGCTTTGCCTGGGCAAACTATTTATTTAGGCCTTTTGTACCATGCAAGCTAAGGCAGGGAGCAACTGCTTCAGAGCTGGGGGGCTGCAGAGACGTGGGGAGCCCGGACAAGGCTTGCAGGGCCGTGCAGTGCCAGGCACACAGCAGGGTTTGCAGAGACACCAGCCCACGGCTCAGGCTGCCCCTTCCCCGCAGAGGTCGGGGTTTGCAACCCGTCTGAAAGCCGCTGCGACCCAGGCTGGGTGTCACCCTTCTGCGGGTCAGATCCAGGTGCCCCCTGCCCCTCATGGCCATCACGCCCACCCCTCTGCATGTCCTCTGCACAGAGAAACAGCCCTCTCCTCCCCCTGGCTGCCAACAGCCAGCGGGACCGAATCCCCCCATATGGCAGGGTAAATCCTCCTGGGACCCCCCCAACCCTGCGTGCTCCCCGCCGGGGCTGGGGGATGCTTTTCCTCACACCCAGGGGATGCTGCTGCAAGCGACCACCCATTTCGTGCACCATCCAAGCTCCCGGTGAGCCTCTCTCCTCCAGACAGCCCCAAAGGCTGAGATGGGGGTCCCCGTTCCCCTCCTCCCCAAGAAGACGCCCCTTACCTGGTCCCGCATGCGCTCCTGCTGCCCCCGGAGCGCCAGCGCGTGCTGCGGGTACTTGTTCTTCAGGTGGTCCATGAAGGCGTCCCGCTTGCGCTCCATCTCCGACTTCTGGAGGCCGGTGAGGGCCTCCAGGCTCTGGGCGGCGATGACGGTGTGCCGGCGCTCCGAGGTGTGCACCAGCCCTACGTTGGAGAAGCGCCGGGTGCCGTTGCCCAAGGTGCGGTATTCCCGCGGGTACTCGGCATCGTCCGCCGAGATCATGTGGGTGCTCGTCCTCTCGGGATCTGCACGGGGGGGAGAGCAGAGCGGGGTCAGGGCCGGCCCCGGGGCGGCCCCGCTGCTACGGGGCAGAGGTGGGGTGCTAAGATTTGGGGATGGGGAGGGGGTTTTAAGCTAGAAGTGAGAGCTGAGCCTAGCTGGGAGTGGGGTCATCCCTCAACAGGATACAACTGGGGGTTGGTGGGTGCAGGGTTTATCCCCCTGCGATGGCAGCGGTGTCCCCACTCCCGGGCACGGGGCTGGTGGTGGCAGGAGATGGATGGGGCAGGGGGCAGCAGGAGGGATAGAGGGGCTGGGGTCCCACCGACACCACGATGGTCAGACCGACACATGAATAAAACAGCGTTGGGTCGTTAAAACGGCACAGACAAGACACAGGAGCCGGGCACCGCTCCGGAGCACAGACAGACAGGGGGACACGGACACACGGACAAACCAAAAAGAAAACTAAACGTGGGCGAGGGCGGAGGGAGGCTGGTGTCTGCCCGCAGGACCCCCCCCCCGCTGCCTGCCAGGCCCTGCCGGAGACCCCCGCCGGAGGGGCAGCCCCCATCCCGCAGCCGCTGCTCCCAGGAGTCAGCCCAGCCCTCGGGCACCCAACCCAGCCCCGCCGCCGGGCATCGCGGGGATGCTCTGCCCCATCCCAGCCCTCCCGCAGAGCTCACCCCATCCCGGGCGGGCAGGCGGTCACGCGTGCAGTGAGGCAAAAGGGACTCGTCCCTTTGATAATAATTCATTAGCTGCACGTTGTGATTTTAATTTCCAGGGAAGTTGTGCCGAGCGCGCACAATGTGAGCGGTAATGAATGCCTGGAAGTCCCCGCACGCTGCCAGCGCCTGGCACCAACTCGGTGGCTGCAGGACGAGGCCACGCCGCGGCCCCCAGCCCCTGCCCAGCCCCACACCCGCTGCAGAGTCACCCCGGGGCACCGGCCCCCACCCCAAGAAGCCACTTTTGAGGGTCTCGTGCCATCTGAGCCTGTGTCACACAGCCCTGGACCGGTCCCGGCCGCTGCCGCCGTGCCTGCGCCGAGGTCTTTGCCGCCGCTAACTAGTTTGGCAGCCTGCAGCATGTGTCTTGCAGGGATTCACCACGTTAAGGCTTTCCTTTTTCACTCACCATTTAACCTTGATCCATTATTCATCTCCCTCCTTGTCCTTTTTTTCCCCTCCCTTCCTTCCCAAGCTCCTCTTAAGCAAATCATAGAGGGTTTTTCCTTTTCCCTTAATTATTTATCAGCCCAACATATTAGCTTTATATCAACTGATTGTGTTATTAATGTAAGACAGGACTCCAGCGTGTGCTACAGACATAACTCCTCTGCTCAAGGTCATACAAGGGGTTTGCTGAGCCAGGCGGGGACCCAACGCTCTCAGCAAATGCCATGGGGACATCCTTACCCCCGCCAAAGCTCCATCCCCCCTTTCCTCCTCCAAAACACAACCAGTCCAGCTCTCTTCCCCCACGGCTCCATCACCAAGCGTCACCTCGGCCAGGGGACCGTCACCCCCCTACCCAGAAGACGGTGGCAGAATGTGAGCGAGCGCTGAAGCTCCCAGTCCCTCCCCACCTCGCCGCTTTGCTCAGCCGGGTCCCCGCGTCGCCGCTGCGCAGGGGCACTCGTGACGGTCACGTGCAAAACACCCCGAGATCCCCCAGGGAAAGCGGCCCAGGAGAGGTGTCAGAGGGGACACCTCGGTCCTTCTGCTGGCAGAGGAGAAGGCAGCGCAGCGCGGGCTGAGAGCATCGTCCTGGGGTCCCCGGGCACCAGCGGCTGAGGAGCCTCTGCTAAACTCCAGCAGTGCTGGGAAACGCAGACGGAGCAGTTTCTCCTGTACCACCCTGCTGAGCCCCAGGAGCTGCCTCCCCACCTCTCCTTTCACGTAACAACCCCCCATAACACCCGCTTCTCGCCGAGGGTTTGCTGCTACCAGGCAGAGAACTCCTTCCTGCCCTTGGCCAGTTGCTTGAGCGCTTGCTGTACGATGGCAAAGCAGCGGAGACGTGCTGGGGGGCCGCATCCAGCACCCATCCCAGCCCCAGCATTGGGTGCCCATTGGCAGTGCCCTGGAGCATCCTCGGGAGCAGCTCTCAGCTCGGGGCGGGGGGCGAGAGGGGGAGTGGGACCCCGGGCATCCCCCCGGCACAGGCCACGTGCCCAGCGTGGCCCATGCCCACCAAACCAGCCCCTCTGCGGGGCCGGATCCTGAGTGCCACTGGGACTCCCAGCCTTGCCACGTCCTACCGGAATGGCACGTCCGGGAAGGCGATGAAAGAGGGATGAAGGGGCACCCTGAAAGCCTCCAGCTGCAGCAGTGACAGGGCTGGGAGGAAGGAGCTGCAGCTCCTCTTCCTCACTGGGGAGAGCGGCAGAGCCAGAGGAGGGTGCAGGGCCGGGGGCTTGGGGGTGCGAGAGGGGCTGGTTCCCTGCAGCCGCCTCCCCGGAGCCTCCACCAGCCCCGGGTTTAGCAGCCCTGGGGTGAGGCTGCGTTCCCGGCTCCTTCCCACCCTCCTCCTCCTCCTCTCGCTGCCGAGCCGCACATCAGCATGCAGCTCCCCGCTCCCTAATTACATGCTCCGAGAGTGGAACGCGCCAGCTCACTGTCTCTCTACCGACTACTAAAAAGGATGATTTGAAAAGCCCTGTACAATCTGCGCAGGGGTCAGAGCAAAGCTGGATGCTGTCAGGGGCTCGTCCACCCCCCGGCTGCGCCGCATCCGCTCCCGCATCCCTCCTCGGGGTCCCCAGCAAGCGGGGGGGACGCAGCCCCAGCACCACGAACCCCGTGATCCACGAACCCCACTAAGGCGAGAGGAGGAAAAGCCAGCACAGGCACGTGTGTACCTGTCCCCACATCGGCCACCTTTCCCCTCCACATATCCCAGCCCAGATAAGGATATCCCAGTCCGTTTGATAAGGGAACAGCCAACAACTGGGATGGGGGGGCTCCTTTGGAAAGGGACCTTCAACCACCCGCGGCCATGCTTCCCCGGCACTATGTATGAGGAAAGGGTGTTAAACCTTCCCTCCTGGCCTCACCCCAAGGGGATAATTCCATCCTGCCACCTGAAATCCCCCCACCAAGTTGTTTCTCTCCCTCCTGGGACCGTGCGCGGATGCTGGAGCAGTGGTACCCACGCAGGGGCTGCCCCGCTGCCCGTGACGGCGGCAGCAGATCCCTGGAAAGTGCTTCCCAGGGCTGCTTCCAAGTAGGTCACTGGGGTGGGAGAGCCGGTGGCCGGAGCCTGCCCAGTGGCCCCATCTCGGCACTGCCCCAGCCCAGCCAAGCGGGGGGCCCCTCCGGGACGTGTCCCCGCACAGGGACCATCCCATCGCTTACCCGCGGGCGCAGGACAGCTTCCACGGCGGCCGGCAAACTGCTTCGGCGGGACGGGGGAGGCAGCCCCCGGGTCGCCAGGGGCTGACGGCGGCTCCTTGGCCGGGCGCAGGGCTCCCACGACAGCCAAAATCCCACGGTAAATCCTGGCAAGCCCCTCTCCGAGCAGCCGGGGGTTAAGGGAGCGCGGTTCCCTTTGCCGATTCATCCATCCATCTTCTTACCTGCCAGCAGAGCTGTCACCCATCCCGGGGCCACAGCCCCGGCTCCTAGCAGGATGCGGCCATTGCCTCCATCCCGGGAGAGCGGCGGCACCAGAGGCGCCGGAGCTTGACCGTGCTTTGGGTGATGCTCTTCAGGACCGGTGCTTTGCAGCCCGAGCAGCAGCTCTCCACCAGCTCCCTGCTCCCTCGCCGGGAGACGGGGGTGGGAGAGGCCCCCAAAAACCTGCCCCGTGCCGCGGGCGCTGCCCCGCGAGAGCCACGCCAGGTCAGAGCCGCTGCGGGGTCGGCGGCACGGTCAGCTCGGATCCCCCCGCCGGCAGCTTGGCAGGGCTTTATCATAAAGAGGATCTTTCAAACACAGTTTATTACTGCAGTTTCATAAATCTTCATGAGGCAGCAAGGCTCACGCGGGCCGTGAAAGCAATGGCAGTTAGCGGAGCATGAAAAATAGTCCGAGAAAGCAATTGTACAAAAAGGGGCGAGGGGAGGGGAAGGAGAGAGTACATTTGGGGAGAAAGGGAGGCGAAAGAATAGAAGCCCCTCGGAGCGATGCGGCTCCCCCGCACCCGGCCATTAAGGCAGCGGGAAGAGCGGGATGCGCTCGCCTTCCTCCCAAAGGCTGCGGCTGCCGCACTGCCCGCCCGCTGCCTGCACAGCACCCGAGGAGGCTGCCCAGCACCCAGAGCCCTGCTCGGCGCTAACCCCTTCCCCGCCACGCTGCTGCCAGGCCCCGGGGACGGGAGCGGTGGCTGGGAAGGGCAGGGAGAGCCTGCACGGCTCCCGCTCCGGCTGCACTTAACTCCTGTTGTGCTGTGCAGCCGGCCTGGGGGGGGACCCCAGAAATAACCCCCTGCCCGAGCCAGGACCTGCTGGCGTAAAGGGACCTTCAGCAGCATTGCTGCCTGGGGGGGCTCTGTCCCTGGCTCAACCACGCTCTATTTGAACTCATTTCAGGATGGGGACATGGTGGTCAAGTGTCCCCCGGGACCAGTCCCAGGCTCCCATCTCACCCCCACAATGGGGCCAGCGAACACAGCCCAAAAGCGCTGGGAGCTGCACGGCTGCCCGTGTCCTCCTCCCGAAGCCGTGCCCAGCCGACACGCCGAGGGGGACACAACCACACTTCGCCCACGCCGCTGCCACGTGCCAAACGGGTCCAACCCTCACCAGTGCTTTACACGGCCAGATCTGTTCATTTGAAACCAGCCTGCAGAGAAGCGAATCCCCGTTTCAGGCTGAGCCCATGGGCTGCAGATACCCTTGTCCCGTGGGGATGCCGGGAGCAGGACAGACCCGGGGTCCAGCCCAGCACGGGTGAGAGCGTCTGCGCGCCCTGCCCACGCCTCGCACAGTGCCGGGCGAGCAATACGGGGAGGGAGAGCCGACAGGCAGCTGGGCTGAACCTTCCCTGCCCTCCTCTTGCTCCCGGGCTGATGGCGACGTGGCACCAAACCACTTGGGAAAAGCCAGGCAATGCCAAGGCCGCCCAGGAGGGACCACGGACATCCGTCCTGGCACAAACCTCCCCCACGCCCGTGCTGTGCCCGGCAGCCCCCCGGGAGGTGGGGGATGCAGCTCGCCCACCTCCTCTCCCCATTCCCGAGGGTCCCTGCCCACAGCACCGAGCTGCAGCTTAGCCCAGGCTCAGCAGCAGGCAGCGGGCTCCCCGCCGTGCCTTTCACTCCCAAATTCAAGTGGAACCAAGGAAAATAAAACACCACCCGTGGACCATTTCATCGGGAACTTCCCAGCCAGGGTAGCACAGACCCCATGGCCCCGCTCCACCGGCAGCGCGGCCAGGACACTGCTTGGCTCCTTGAAGGCAGGCAGGGGCATGGTGCCCGCGCACGGTGGCGGTCCGGATGCTACTCTGCAGACCTGGCCCTGCCTGTCCCCAGCCACTACGTGCCCTGGACGCTGCCTGCACCCTGCCTGCACCCCGCTAGTGCCAGCCCAGCTGATGCTGCTGGAGCTGCACAGCGACGAGGAACCGATCCGAAGCCGTGCGCCGCGTTGGTGCGCACTGGTTGCTCTCTGGCTGGAGCTCGGGGCAGTCCAGCTGGCATCTCTCCGCGACGCTGCCCTGACAAGCAGCTCCTTTACTTTGAAAGCAGAGAAACAACGGGATAAATTCCCATGTCATTGTCAAAACCCAAACTGAAGGAGAAATCCCATCTGGCCAGCCCTGTAAAAAGCGGCAGCTACTTCCCACCTCGCCAGGTGTTATCGCACCCACGCATGCACATGGAAATGGGAGACGAGTTCACCTCCTAACTCCCATGGAGGGCAGCGCCAAGCGCAGGGCCAGCACGCCCGGCTGCTCACTTTGCGCTCAGGATCAGGACCAGCACCCGCCTGCCCGGAGCCCCATCCCCGCATCCCTCCTTTGAGATGGGGCAGATGAGCCAGGCTGGGCCCCGTGCTCTCACCCAGGGAAGGGGGACCCGACCCCCGAGGAGCTCCTCCAGCCTTGCCCACCTCAGCTTCCAGCTCCCCTCTGGGCTGCTTTTGCAGGCAGGGCTCCCTGCCGCCACGCTGCCCGTCCCCTGCCCGCTCGCACTGCGGGCATCCCACTGAAGCAGCAGCAGCTGAAAAGCATAAACTGCCCCTTGTCCTTCCTCCTCCTCACGCTGTCTCCTTGGCTCAGCATCTCCCCGGGATCTCCTGCCAGCTCCAAGCTGGGAGCCATCCCGACCCTCGCCCAAGCGCTCCCCCGCAGGAGGGCAGGGAGCAGAGGGGCAGCACCCAGGCAGCCCCGTCCCTGCGCTCTCGCGCAGTGGCTGCCTGGCAGGCGGCCGTGGGGGCCAGGAGGTGGCTGTGATGCTGGAGAGCAAGAGCCCGGTGGGGTGGGCTCTGCTGACAAGGCGATCGGGGGTCTGTAAGGGGATAAGCCTTGTGTGACTGATCGTATGGCAGCTAAGCGGCTCCGCTTTCACCTTGCAGCACTGAGCTCAACAGCAGGCAGAGCTGCAAATGCCGGGGCGAGCTCCAGGGCTCGCGGACAGAGAGGACCTCCCCTCCTCCGGTGGCAGGGGCCAGGTCGTTCTGGATGCCTGCAGCAGCACAGATGCGACCTGACCAGTGCCACGGGCCCAGTAAGCAGAGCTTGGGAGCATAGGGGATGCTGCGGAGGCAGCCGGTGGGCAGCAGTGCCCCCGTCGCCCTGCGGGAAGGGCAGCATCTGAGCGAGGGTTTCTCCCCACCTCGGCCACCTCAGCGGTGGGAAGCATCGATCCCCACTGCAGTGGGAGGCAGAAAGGAGCTGCCCTTGCTTAGGCAACGGAAAACAAGAAGGACAGAGGGTGAGCTCATGGAGGGCAAGGCGGCGTGGGAAGGACGGCTCACAGCTGGGAGAGCCAGGGCAAATCTTTCCCCTGCCATCAGCGTCCTCTCCGACCTTTGGCAGGATGCTGAAGCCGGTGGCATCCTCTGTGCGTGGCGAGCATCCCTGCCTGGGGCAGAGCCTTCCCCGCCGGGGGCTGGAGGAGAAAGGAGCCCCGCGTGCCCTGGCAAGAGGCCGTGTCCTCAGCTGGCAGGGATGGCACAGCGGCTGGGAAGATGCCAGCAGCTCCGGGACGTCGGATAAAAATAAAGGAGAGGAGAGGATGGAAGGGGCCAGGCTCTTCACAGCATAAACACAAGCCACATTGTGGTCTCATCTCCCACCCACGCGGCAGCAGCAATTTGAGGCAGCACAGTCAGCGGCCAGGCAACTGGGATGGGATTAGCCCGGGCAGCACCAGCCAGGTCCGAGCCTGGGGATCCCCCTTGGCCCCGGACGGGAGAGGGAAACTGAGGCACGGGGCGGGGGGAGGAAAGGGCCTGCCCCAGAGTGGATGAGTCCGTCTGCAAGGGGGGATGCTGAGATGCGAAGGGGTTGAACCCAGTGTCGGAGCAGAGGGAAAGCACAGGCACAGCCACATGCTGCCTTTGTGCCCAGCGTGGTGCCCTCGCTGGATCCGTATTTAGCATCTCCCGAAAGGACCCGGCGTTTTCCCAGCATCTTGGCAGTGCCCGCTGACTCCCACCACCACGCTGAGACAGGCGAGCGCGGCGTCTGCCTCCATGCGGGGCGTGCATGGACGCGGGGCAGTGACTCACCCGCAGTCGTGCAGCGAAGCGGAGCCAAGTCTCCCTGCGAATCCAGGTCTGGGGGCAGAAGCCTTCGGGATGAGCCCAGGATGGCAGCAGGACCCGGGCCCCCGGAGCCCCTCCATCACCTGCAGAGCTGCCGTCTCCATCCTCCCTTCCCCTGCAGGCAGGTGAATTCGTGCTGCTCCGAGAACCCACCCTGCCCTGCGGGTCTCCCTGGAGGATTCCCAGCACCGACCAGTGCCACAATTCAGGAACAGCCCCAGAGACGCAGCCGCCCCCACCACGCTCCTGCAAAGCCGGGTCGCAGTACGGGTCCTGGGTGCTCCCGCCTTGAGCTGCTCAGGCAAATTGCTCTGGAAATCAATTCCAATCTATCAGACATCAGGAAAGCGATAAACTGCCCCTCAAGACACCAAATCGATGGTTCCTCTTAGCCCAGAGCAGGGGGAGGGAGGTGGGGAGATGCTGCGTGGGAGGACAGAGAGCATGGGGGGGTGATGGCTGGGGTCCTGCTGCAAGTGAGAGCTGGGACCAGTTGGAAGGAAACAGCCCCAGAACCAGCTCTCGAGGCAGCGGAGGGCGGTGAAGATGTGTGTCCGCGTGCTGTGCAAAACGGCTCCGGGGATGGATGGATGGATGGATGGACGGATGGATGGGGAAAGCTTGGGAGAGCGGCTGCCGGCCCCTTGGGAGCGGGAGGCTGAGGCTCCAGCCTTCACCGATAGCCTGCGGCTGCACGTATCTGCTCGGCTGGAGGCAGGACCTCGTCCGAGCCCGCGATCAGGGCTTTGGATTCATTTCTTATTCTCAGCTCTCTGCAAGCAGCGAGAGGTGTGGGGAGGCCATGGAGCCGGCTGGGGGGCGAGGGGAGCTGGCAGAGGTGAGGGGGAGGAGGGTGGGCTGGAGGGGACACACATCGAGATCAAAACAATCAGTTCCCAACAGGACCATTTCTTCCTCTAATGAGACACTGAGGGAAGTCACTAAACAGAGCAAGGCCATCGCAATCGCTTCCGTGGCAGGAGGAACGCGAAGGAGCAGCGCGGTGCGGCAGCGGGGCTTTGTCGGCAGGACCCCTCCTGCCCATGGCCACAGGCGACTGCGAGATTGGAGCCGAGAGCCAAGCACGAGGCCGTCTGCAGGCTGCATCCCGCTCTTGGGAACAGCCACGAGGGCTGCACGCCGGCAGCCCGGGCGTTACCACACCAGCTTGGCAACACAGGCAAGCTTTGCTTCGGAGAGACAAAATGCAACAAGTGGATGGAGAGGAAGGGTAACGGGTGAAACAAAAAGCTCCTGTGCAGGGGAAAGCACGCGGGCAGAGCGGCTGCGGGGCAGGCGGGCAGAGCGGGTGATGCCCCTGCCCGGCACATAGCAACGCACCGCGCCGGCACCGCGGTTCTGCTAAATGCACTTGGTGCAATTTTTCAAGCAAGCTAATCACTTCCTCTCATCTCCTGCCATTAGTGCAGTCGTGCTAACCGCTCGCGCGCTGACGGGAGGCCGAAGCCGCCTGACAGGAGCTTCGACTGTGCGCTGCACCTCATCAAAAGCAAATTCATCTGAAAGAGCGTGGCAGGGCCGAGGGAGGGAACCACCTCTCCAGCCTCCCTGCCGGGAGGGGGGCTCGCAAGAAAGCCACGAAGGGAAGAATTCAAGCCAAACCCATGGCTTTTCCAGCCCTTGCCCTGCAGCCTGGGGTTAGAGACTCTGGCTGGAGTCACCAAAGGGCTCGGCTCCATGAGAAAGAGCCTGGGAGGGGGATTTTCCCCGGCTTGGCATGTCGGGGACCGCGGCGATGCTGGCTGCTGCAGGGAGAGCCACGCTGCGCTCAGCCCAGCACAACACTTGGCCCGTCTCTGCCTTGGCACAGGGGGACCCAACTCTTTCGAAGACTTGGCTCCCACCGCCATCGCAACGTGCTTGGATGCGCAGCCTGGAGCTCAGCGGGTCCGGCCACGGCACCGAGCCCTGCTCCCGCAGCCTCCGGGCAGGAACTGGGGGCGCACTGCCTTTTTGGGTGGCTCCTGCCAGGAGATGGGGTGATGCCATGCTCCGGCAGCTGCGGGGGAGAGCTGGAAGACGCAGTTTCAGTGTTATGGAGGGGCTCGGGAGCCCAGGAACACTCCAAATGGGGTGTGGAGAACAGACCCTATTTATAAGCGCCCAGGTAGCACGTAGGTGGGTTGGTCACAGTCTGCTGTGCCAGCCTGGTTAGTCACAGCTAGTTAAAAATCAAAAATGCTGAAAAAAATCACTCAGATCCATGTCTAAAGCCTCTTAGATGCAGAAAAGCACACTCACAATTTGAAAACATGGGGTAAGATCCACCGGGGCTTTGCTGTCAGCCCGATCAGAGACTGGCGCACAGACCATGGCACAAGGATGCTGCTGGGATGCGTCCCCCCCATCCGCAGGGCTCGAGGACCCCAAGGTGCCCATTCCACCGCATCCCCCAGTACATCCCACCTCGGAGGGGCCCCGTGTCCTGCTGCGGGTGGCACCAGGACAAGGCCACCGCGCCCTCCCCGGAGGCAGATGCCATCCTTCCCATCCCCGCCGGCGCTGAGCAAAGCCTCGTGCTGCCTCCTGCCCTTCCTAACGCCCGCTGGGGCCCGTTGGAGGGAGAGCTACAGCCCCTCCACCCCGCAGCCCTTCCACCAGCGCCAGGCAGAAGCTGGCCAGGCAGCGAGGTTTATTCAAGCAAAAGGAGGGCAGCAGCAGCTGCCTGCAGCCCTGCCTGCCTCCTCCCACCAGCGCTGGGCATCCAGCCCAGCCCGCACCATCGCCTCCCGGGGCAGAGCCCACCTGCGCGGGGCTGGGAGCGTCCCCGAGGGGCCAGCATCGCCCGGTGCCTCCGGAGCCCCCGTTCCCCAGCCCTGTCCCCCCCCAGTCCATACCCACGAGCAAGGGAGGCAGCCTGTAGTCCCCGGGCTCGGCGGGTCTCTCCGGCTCCCGCAGCCTCGGCGCGGCTCTGGGGGAAGCGCCAAAGGGATGCTTTGCCCAGCGAGGAAGCATGGTCGCACCCAGGCAGCCGAGAGGAACCAGGAGACGGCTCGGAGCACGGCTCCAAAATCTGTGCGACAAACACATGCATCTTATCGCATATGTTTAAACCAAATTAAATATGGTTTTACTAATCACTTGGCATTTAAAGCAACATGCCATCTCTGTCAAGTTAAATCTAAGGAGACGTATCGAGTTGCATTAGCTGTTTATGTTAATTAAATACAGAATCGGTTCATTATTAAACATGTATGCAGCGAAAGTGAGCAGCTAGGTGGATTGTTACCGACCTTATTACACGGCACTGACCTCGAGGAAGCCTGCGCGCAGCAATCGGTCGGCGCTCAACCGTGCGGCAACCGTCGCCTTACATCCAGAGCTGAATCCTCCGCACGGGGAAGCGGAGCCGGAGCGGTGCCGGTGCACGGGGCAGATGGATGCAGGAGCTCCGGAGCCAGCGGTCTGCTGCCACCCGGCTCCCGTCGCCCGTCAGTCCCCCCTCCTGTCCCCGAGCTAGCGAGGGGTGCGCGGCCAGCGGGCCAGCGGCGGGGCTGTCTCCATGGCTGACAGTCGCTGCCCCAGTTTCTCTGCCAGCGGCCATCGCATCCTCCCGGCTCCAAGCCAGCGCTTTTGCTCACATCCTTTCCCTACCCCGGCAACTTTTCCCCCCTGCCTGGTTTTATTCCTCCGCTCCGTGCGGACGTCTGTCTCTCTTGCTCTCTTTTCTGGCTCAGGCGTTTCAGAGCTCCCCGTGGGTCTCTGGGTATTTTTTTTTTTCTTCCTCTTGAAATGTCAGCGTGCCCCCTCAAACACATCACATGGGCTGGGAGCCAGGAGCCAGTGCACAGCCATGCACAGCCGTCAGCGCCTGCAGATTGCCGCGCTGCCCCCTCCCTGCCCTGCCAAAGCAAGGGCCCACCGGCGGCGTGCCGCGGGCTGCCGGCGTGCCGGGGCTGCCGGTGCCACGCATGGAGCCCTTCCCATGCTCCCACCACCCGCTGGGTGCAAGCCTGGAGGGTGCACATGTCCAGGGAACCAGGGCTGCTCGGTGCTGGGGACACGAGAGCCCATTTGCCTCCCTGATGCCACCGAGCTGCCCAGCCCCAGGCACGGCCACCCCGAGTCCTGCGCTGTCTGCACGGGCTGGCCCGCGGCTGCTCCCGCGCTGGCCCCGGGGGAGCTCGGGCGAAGGAAAACCTGCAGCTGCCTCCCAGGGCTCGCAGCAGAGCCCCCTGTAGAGGTCTTGTTCCCAGGACACGACGCTGGATCTGGCCCTTGACCACGCTGAGCCAAGTCAGGTCACAACCTGCTGCTGGATGGGTCTTGTACGGGTTGGAGTCACCCTTCCCGAAGCTGCCCAGAAACTTCCCCGGCTGGACTGGCCCTGCCGGGGGCTGACGACGTTATCCCAAAGGAAGGGGGAACAGGCAGCAAAGACCTGAGAGATATCGGAGGCACAAGCCAGCTCCTCTTGGTCCATCCAAGCTAATCAAGACCATCGCTGCGCCCGCATTTTGGGGGGTGTTTGCATGCCTCTTCCCCCAGGGTCCTGGGGAAGATGCTGACCCAGCCACGGGTACCCCAAAGCTCAGTCTTACCCCAATCCAAGGCAGTCCTGCAGGACCATGACCCCCCAGCACGGCCCCGACCTGTCCTGCAAGGATCCCCTTCGGCTGAGCTGCCACCGAGCAGCACCCAAATGCTGATGAAATGCATTTGAGAGCAAACCCCAGCAGCACCCCGAAACCACCCGCACAGGCACTTACAGGGCCTCTTGCACCCTGGCCCCTGGTCACAGTCACGGGAGAGCCCACAGCTGCATTTCTTCCAGCCAAAAGTATTAAATATCCAGCTGAAACCACCGTGGCCTCAGCATTGCTCTGAGAAACCTGATTTACGCAGATTTAAAAACCCACCAAAGGGCGCTTTGCTGATCAGCTAGATGGAAGCCAATTAAACCACCTCGCCTGGAGAAAAACGGCTCACCTGCTCAGGAGACGGCTCTCTGCTGCCTGTACGCTGCCTGCACGCTGCCCGTCTGCAAGGGGAGCTTCTCCCGACATCGGTGGCAGAGCAATCCCAGCTAACGGCTGACGACGGCGCGCGCTCTGCCCAGCTCCGGTCTCTTGTGCCATAGAGCCCCACCTGCCTCAGCCCTTCCCACCTTTCCCGGTCTCTCCCCTCTTTTCCAGTGCTGGGAAGAGGCTTTGCAAACTCCCCCCTTTTTCCTCCGTCCCCCATTCCCAGTGTTTCTCCCCAGCCAGCCTGCCCTACTGCACCAGTTCATTTGGGCACCCTAAAGGCTATCTCATGGTCTTCCAACCACTCAAGCCTTGAAACCGCAGCCCAGACAGCCCTGGGTGGGAAGGGCTGTAGAGCCCAGGAGACCTTACACCAAAGACCCACAGGTAGGCTTTAACCCCATTTCACAGATGGGGAAACTGAGGCATAGATGGAGAAGGGACAGGAGCACTCCTGGCTCAGAGCCCAGCGGTGGCAGGGCAAGAAGGGAGAAACTTGGGAGCGCTGAGCTCCTGGCTGGAGCCCTTCCAGACTCTCGAACAGCCGCAGCCGTGAGTCACGGCTGGCACAGGCAGGCAGGATTCATCGCACGCTCTGCCATGACGACCCCCCCAAAAAAAACCCTTCTCCTCTTTGCTGAGCACTTCTGGAGCGCGCTGAGCGAGGAGGCTGGGCTGGCTCCCGCACACCACACGCACAGGGTGGGCTTCTTCCCCTCCCTCCCTTAGTTTGGGGCCAAGGGCATCTCTCCCCCCGCATTTATATTGTGCCTATATTATCTGTAGCCTGGGCGTTATTTGTATTGGCGCACCAGCCGTGCGTACCGTGCTGGGCCAGCGCCGTGGGGAAGAGGTAGGACGTGCTCCAGAGAGCTTTGAGTCAATACAGGCAATGCAGATGGGAGGTGAGAGGCGAGGAGACATGACCAAGGGCAACCAGCGGGCCAGTGGCAGGGCTGGGAAGCTTGCCCAGCCCTCCTTCATGCCAGGACCCGGAGCGGCAGGGAAGATGCACCCTCCTCCCTGCCACAGGGACAGCAGGGGGATGCCAGAGCTGAAGCTGGAGGTCTGGGGGCACGAGGAGGGTGTAGTGATGGGAGGATGCTATGCTGGAAAAGCAAACACGGTTACTGCTGCCAGCAAGGATTAATTGTCCTTCCTGCTGATCCCTGAAACCTGGCTCGCTCCCGCAGTCCCGCTGCAGGGAGGGCCAGAGGATGGGGTGACCTTTTAATTCTGATTGCTCTGTCGATGAGGAGTAAATAAGCATTATTGCCGTTTGAGAGCTGCCCAGAAGGGCCGGCCTGCAGATCTGTTGCTGTCTCACATCCATCGCGCTGCCGGTCCCCACACTCCCGGGGGTGCAGAGCAGCACCCGTCCCCCATTTCACAGGCGTGGAACTGAGCTGCCGCAGGACGGGGGCAGGAGCCGAGGGCAGCACCGAGCACCCAGGTTTACCCCAGGACCCTTCCACCACCTCCCTCGCTGCAGGGACGGTGGGTGCCAGGCACCACCCCAGGTCCCACCGGCATCGCCGGCGCCTGGCACTGCTGCACCAACACCAAGGGGACGGTCCCCAGGAGGGTCCTGCCGTCACCATGGGAAGGGGCACCATTACCTACCCCTGCACCCTGAGCACCCAGCTAGACTTGCTCAGTAACAGAGGCAAATGCCTGTTTTGAAATCCAAAGGTAGATCTTCCCACTTTGGGGCTTTCAAAGGCTATGACTTCTCCTACAGTGCAAACCTGAGCTGGCAGCGTGGTGGCAAGAGCCACTTGTGCTTGCAAAAAGCCCATCGCTAGGTGACACCTCGCCCTCACCAGGGCCGGGATCGGCCGGGCAGAGCAGCTGTGTGTCAGCAAGGCCATTCCCAGGGAGAGGCTGGTAAAAGCAGCTACCGCGTTGGAGCAGGACTTCTGCATTTACACCTGCAATGCCAGACATGGTTTTGCTCTCAGCAGCTACCCAAGGAGCTGTTTCCAGACACCTCCAGCACCTAACGTGCCTGTGAGGGAGAAGGGTGCCCAATGCCCAGCTCCGTGCCCCCTCTCCGGTCGCTGGTGCCAGCTCCGGGGAGGAGCGCGGTCTCTGCGCTGGGCAGCGCTCTCCCCTCCACACACCAGCCAATTCCTCCATACTACATCTCCGTGCTCCTATTTAATCTGTAAGCTCTTCAGAAACACGATTGCTTCTCACAATGCCTGTGTACAGCCCCGAGCACAATGAAGCTCTGCTCTGCCCTGGCGCCGCTCGTTGCGGTTGCAATCCGAACAGTAAGACAGTCATCGGGTGGGAATACAGCCGCCTTCCCCCCGAGCCAGGACGGACAGCACGGCTTTGTGTCTGCTCACAACTGGGCTCAGCAGACGCAGTCTATACAGCAATATTCATGCATGCGGTGCCCTAACATGCCGCACACAGTAGGTCTATTGTACATCATTCAAACGACAAGATATTGAGGAGTAACGGAGCGCTCCGCTCCTGGGGTGGGCGATGCTGCTCAGGAGCAGGCAGCGGTGCTGAGCTCCAGCGCTGGAGGAGGAGCGGGGACCTGCCACGCCAAGCAGCCAAGGCTGCTCGGAGAGGCAAAGAAGAGTTAACCAGGAGCGGAGTGACATTGAAGGTCTTGCCAAAAACCCAACTGTGCTGCAGGCAGTTTGATCCGCCTGTGCCACCGATGCTCAGCATCGCCTGGGTGCTCTGTGCTGGGCTGCTGGACCCAGGGCCGCCCCGTGTGAATGGATGTGCCCCGTTCCCGGTGGCTGCGGTGAACAAGATGCCAGATTTAAGCTTTTCCTGCAGCAGCCGGTCTGCCCGTCCCCCGTGACGGATGGACAGACAGCCTTTCCCTGCTCGCACCCAGGTATTTGAAGCATCAGGTGGCCAGAGAAGGAGCCTCCGCTAACAGCACCCACCCAGGCAGGACACTGAGCTGCCGAGCCAGGCGGCGGCGATCCGATGGGAGATCAGTGTCTCATCGGGAAGCGCTTCCCATGCTCAAATTCCCCTCCTCACACGACAACGCCCATTCCCGGGCAGAAAGTGCCACATCAGGACACCAGCTCCGGCCGGGGGCTCTGGGGACCGTGCCTGCAGGTCTGTTTAGACCAGACCTTATCCCAGTCCTCGGGGTGTCACGGGCAGGAAAAGGACCCTCGCCCAGGCACCACGGAGCACCGGCCTCGGGGCAGCTTAGATCCTGGTGGACAGAAAGGCCTTTTCCATTTCAGAGGCCAGTGATTGCACTGTACCTGCAGACGTGTTGTATGTGCTACTATCAGAAATGGGGAGGAAGCCAGATTAAGCAAAGAAAAAAAAAAAAATCCATTGAAGACCTTTTGACATCACACGGCTAAGTGCATTTCACAGTTGAAGGGCCAGGGAGCGTAATTTCCTATTAAACTCAACCAACTGATGGCTGATAAGTTCTCAAGTAATAAAAACTCCTTAAACCCCAGCAAGAACCCGGAGGTGTCAAGGCAGCTCTGAAGATGGCTCAGCCTCCTCAGAGGAGCGAAGGGAACAGATCTGCAGGAGAGAAACCAGGGCCACGTGGCTGCTTCGCCTGCCGAGGCTGCAGGCAACATCTGCCGAGGCTGGCATCGCCCGGGCGTGCTGGCAGGGCTGGCAGGACCCGCAGATCCCAGCCGGGATCTGCCAAGTGGTGGCAGGTGGAGCCGAGGGGAGGACTTGGCACCGGGAGGGCCCCGCCACACGCTCCCCTCCCCGTGCCCGCCAGCCTCCCACGGGGACCGGTGCCACCGCGCATCGGGGCTCGGCTCCGCTCGCAGCCCAAGCTGTTCCTGCGGCCGCCCCGGCACCCGCTCAGCAAGCCCATGGGGCTGGGGCTTTGCTCCCCAGCTGGTGAGGAAGCCAAAACCCGCCTGGAGAAGCGGCAAGCGAGAATTTGTTCCCCAAACGGCACAACCCAAGCGATGCCTGGCAGCGCAGCCCGGCCCCGAGCTGCCGCAGCAACACCTCCCGGGCCAGGCTGGCGCCCGCAGCACCCGGCTCCCACCCGGCGCCGTGGCACAGCACCAAGTCCTTCCGCACTCGCAGTACTTCAGCACCCTTCTCCCTTTGCTCACTTGCTGAGCGCAGATGCAGCAAATCCCTCTCCCCGCGACAGGATTCGGAGCTGAGCCTTGTCCCATCCCAGGTGGGGGGTTACGGGAGATGTGCCCTGTTCTGCGTTAAAATAGCCGCCACCCTGAAGCGTGAAATATGAAGGAGCGTACGCCAGGACCAGCTGCAGCAGCAGTTTATGCAAGTCCAGGTCCTGGTCCAGGTCCCTGGGAGGAGCTTGCAATTTTAGCTCTGCAGAGAGAAAGCGATCCCCTGCGCGGTGAAAGGCTGAGCAAGGGCAGCGCTGGGTTTTGGGGGGGCACAAGCTCCCTCCTCCCCGGCGCTTTGGGGGGGTGCAGATTTCCCAGGTGCCAGAGATGAGGTTCATGAGTCCTAAAACCTTTTGGCATCGACAAGCTGTGTCACCATCAAACCATTCGTGTCTTGTGCTTCGAGTGCCGGGGGGGCAAAGCCGCGGGATGGGGTAAATCAGGGTGGTTGCGCACCCATCCGGACCAGCCGACGGCGCTGCTACTGACCTGCCTGGAGAGCCAGACCTCTCCCAGACAGCCACGCTGAAGGGGAAGCGGTCATCTGGCTTAAACTCGGAGGAAAGATACAGGGGTTTTTAACAATTACTTTGCAAAGTATAGAAAAAACACCAGCGAGCATCCCTGGCTCAGGGGCTCAGCCATCCCGGGGCTGCCCAGGCATTTTGGCAGCCCCCGGCTCCTCATCCCGCGGCAGCGTCACGTCCTCGACACCCCCGCCCCGGGTCCCCCATCACCTGGGGACCGCGGCTCCCCCGTCAATCATCCTTTAAAGAAGGCCCTGGTTTACTCTGATTTAAATCAAACGCTGTTAGCTACAGTGCTATTACCACTGCTGAAAACGGTAACTAAATGGCATTTCCCCACCGCTCCATTTATATTTCTGTGCTCTTTACCCGTTTGTAAACTGCAGGAGGGAACAATTTAAGGCATCTGAGTGAAATGCTTAAATTAACAATTTACAAATAGCTTAATTGAGGTCCTGGTCTCTCTCTTCCTGAGCAGAAGCTGCTAAATGATTCTGAATCGTTCCCATTTATTGGTTCTTGTGCTGTGAATTACATGCCCTGGACTACGATAAAGGCTTTAATACCTTGGCGCAGGCTGGGGGTACCCGTCGCTTACGCTGAGCGCGGCTGGCGACAGACGGCCAGGGCCACGGACGGGAGCTGAGAAACCAGAAACTGCGGCGAGAAACGGGCGAGCGATGCAGGAGCCGAGGGTGGTCGATAGAGCTGCCCCGAGCCCAGGGATGTTACAGGGCGTGCAGCCACCCCGGGGGGTTTCCATAGCTCTGAATAAGGGGCTGAGGCTCAGCCGCCCTCCGTCACCCAGCACGGTGGGGAGCTGGGGGTTCATACACCACCCCATCAAACAGCCGGGTGAATGCAACAGCCCATTCCCCAGCAACAACCTTGAGCCCTCCCGGCAACACCACGAGCCCCGGCTGGGGGCTGCACCCCGCTCCTCACCCACCCTTCCCAAAGGTTGGTTCCCAGCCGGGGAGGAGAGCGGCCGCGGGCAGCTGTGCCCGGGGAGGGGTGGGGGGATCTGCTCTGCCCGCAGCCTCACACTTGTTAAACCTCTTGCTGGCAGCCAAGGACACTCACGTCTGCATCAAACTACTCAGCTCCCAGTCTAATTCTGGCACATCAGACAGTAATTATAGGTACATCACCGGCGCTGACAAGTCTGGAGCTCGTCAGCCCGGCACCTGTCAGCACGGCGCTGCAGACGCCCCGCGGGGAGCCCGGAGGGGCCGTGTCCTCTCCCACCCGCTCCCGGCTCTATTTTGGGGATCGCTCTGTGCTGCCCGGCCCCCAGACACCCCCTGTTACACCGGGGCTCATCCCGTCGCCACCAGCCCCATCCGTCTCCAGGCATGGTTTGGAAAAAGGGCTCCATCCCCCATGGGTTTCCACACCCCAGACCGTGCTTGGGAGGCTGCTCCTGCGTCTGCCAGGTTTGATACTGGGATTTCACTGGCACTGGGTGAAGAACGGGCACCTGCTACCTGCGCCCAGCATCCTGGAGAAGGCTGCCCACGGGCCACGCACAGACCCTGGCAACGGCGCCCAGCCACGGGCGCAACAAGCCAGACCTTTGCTGGGTATAAATCACCGTGGCTCTGCTTATGGCAGTAGATCAGCCCTGATTTACAGCAGGGAAGGGTATTGGTGCATCCATTTCCATCGCATTTTTTTTTTTAATAAAGAAGGCAGAAAACCAGAGGTGAGAACATCCCCAGCTGCCAGCGAGCCGGAGCTGTGGCCATGCAGCAATGAGGGGCAAGAGCCGATAAGGCTCCAGCCCAGGAGCAGCCTGCGGCTGGGAAGCTCAGACAGCACCCGGGAGGAGGAGGAGGAGGGGGAGGCAGGCTGGCTGTTTGCTGATTTTAAAAGCAGGGAGGAAGATGCATACGGGGGGAGAAGCAATAATTTAAATTAAAAGGCAAATGACTGCACTGACAATTGACTTGAAGCACAGAGATATTAAAAAGCTGTTGACTCTGTGAATTATTCCTCCCTGGGTTGCTTGACAGAGAAAAGTATTTAGGCAGCACTGGCTGGTTTAGCGTCCTGACTTGGGGAGCCCTGGCAAGGGGAGTGGGAACCGCTGGGCAGCGGATGGGGACAGCCCCTTCCCCTGTCCCGGGGGGACAGCATGGCAGCTGGCAGCCCCTGCCCTCTGGTCGGTAGGAGCCAGCATCGTCCCTGCCTGTAGCTGCTGCCCCTGGACCAGGGCGAGCACCAAGGCGAGCATCCCCACCGTCCCGGCTGCAGGGACCTTCCCGGCTCAGCCCCGTCACAGGTGATCCCCCGCTTCTCCCCGCTCGCTCACGGGGCTCGGCTCCATCTAACGAGTCCCCCTTGCATCCCGTTGGCTCTCAACAAGACTTGGGAAACAAAAGCCAGGCCTCCGCGCCGCTGAGACACCTCGAAAACCTCCCCGGCTGCCTCCAGGGTTACCCCGAGCCACATCGCTGCCGGAACCCGAGGTGGGATAAAAGAGCGGTGCTGATTTCCGTCGCTGAGCCTCAGGTCTGTCAGCCTAAGCAGGTGCTAGTAACCTTTCAGAAGGGGTCAAAACCACCTTTTTTCCACAGGAGACAAGCTCATTAACTGGCATCGTTACATGGCTGCGGGTTGACCTTATAACTGTCTATATGTTCTCATCCGCAAGGATGCAGCTTCTGAGAGCGGGGGCTCTTTAATCTTGTTCAGACAAAGGCAGAACAAGATCTGATAGCTGGAAGCTGAAGCATCAGAAACGCAGACAAGAGAGAAGGCAAATGCGCTGAAGGGGGCCGGGGAGAGCCTGCGCCGAGCAGGGTGGCTTCTCCATCATTTCCCACCTCCGAACCAAGGCAGGGCATCCTTCCGGAAGGCAAACGCCTGCTCAGCCAGAAGTCGTGGTCTTGATGCAGGAGTTACTGCCGAGACTCTGTGGCCTCTGTCAGGCAGCTGGGGTCAAACGGGGGGATCAGAAGGGTCTTCTCTGGTCTTGAAAAGACCCCATGAACCCAACAAAGCCCACAAATCCTACCCGTTACCTTCACCCCCTCCCCTCAGCCTTCCTCGTGCTGGTTTTAACACCTCCAGGCTCTGCCTGACCCATTCAAGAACTTGAATCCCAACAAAGCATCACCGTTACACTACTTTCCCCCCCAATATGTTGAGGTTCACCAGAGGCAGGACCTGCAGCCCTCCCAGGTGGGAGACCGCGAACACCAGCGATGAAACTGCCAGGGCTGGCTGTGCCCCCAGTCCGAAGAGCCAACTCCCAGCTCCTGCAGAGGACGACAGAAGCCATCGCCACGAGCACAGCCTCCGAGCCTTCCTTCCCGCACGGCCCCAAGGACGCAGCCGTGCAATCTGCTCTCCAGCTGAGGGGCAGGCATGCACACCGTTTGGAGCCAGGAACTTAATTGCATCTGTAATTCTGGGACGGCAAACGAACTAGAACAGCGTTCGGCGCCCGGGGCAGATCCTCATATGGATGCATGGCCCGGCCGTGGGCTGCTGTCTTCATCCTGCTTCCCCACTCCCATTTCGGGATAATGTGTTCATTACAACTCAACAAGGCGTTTGCAGGAAACGCAATTAAATTACAGCGCGCTGTTCCAGTGCCTTGGTTTTACACGGCGAAGGCTCTCGTGTCGGGAGGCCTGGCACACCCCACGTATTACAAGCTTGATTTCCTCCACCTCCAGGCTGTCCTCCCCGGCACAGCCCTGCCTGTGCTGGGACTCCAGCTGCCTGGCAGCCATGTGCATCCCTTCAGACAGACAGACATGCCAGTGCAGCTCCCCTTACCTTCAAGCTGGCACCAGCATAGAAAAGCCACCTGCTCCAGGGCAGGAGGCCACCAAAGTCCCAGATAAATAAGCCTAAAGCAGAAGGAAAAGGGGACGCACGGGGATGTCACGCAGTGCCTGCAGCTCTCAGCCCTGGGGAACGGCTACGGGACGGGCTCTCAGAGAGCTTCGATGGTGGAGGAAAAGGTGATTTTTCTGAAGGCAGGTGGTTTCCTCATCCCCTGGACCAGGACTGACCAGAGCTGCGGCTGCTCTTGGGGTTATTTTAGCTCAGAGCTGCTGCCCTGATTGACAGGGCTCTGGTGCACTGCTCAGCCTCCCCAAAAAGAAACGCCACAGTCTTTGCTGAGATGCTGGAACCATCTCTGGCAACGTGAACACCCAGCCCATTAGAGGCCGACAGATGCCACAGAAATAAAATCTATTATTATGACAGACCCAGCAGGGGTTGCTACTGAACAGATTCCACCACATTTCCCCTCACAGCTTTTCTAAACCTGCCACGCTTCCACAGCCAGCTCCCAGATAAGGCACCTGCCTCTCCACCTAACCCAGAGAGCCAACATCTTCCTCTCATTCTCCTTTGAAAGCTTTCCCCTCCCATTCCCAACAAGGAAAACCCCAAACCTTGCAAGCCTTGGTGGAGAGCAAGCTGGGTCCTCCAGGAGCAACAGCGATGCCTCCAGCTGCAAACACCATCCCCAGCTTCAAAAACCCTCCCTCCCCTGCAAAGAGGGAGGGAGCTGATGCCTTAATCACCGATGCAAACCAGAAACCAGGCAGCACCCTCCTATAAACACCCAGGAAAATGAGCTACAGGTGCTGCCCTCACCCACCACGGCCCCCGGAGAGCAGCGGGCAGAGCACGGCCCCCGCGCCCAGGAGAGGGTCGGGGAAGGAGCGGACATCGAACATGAAACAAGCAGGGCGGGGAGGAGCACGCTGCTGGCCCCCAGCCCCGGTACTGACCTGGAGACTTTAAACAAAGGGAACAGAGTCCTGGCTTCTTCCCTCCTGCAATTCGATCGAGCCCTGGTTAGGGACAGGAAAGGAGGAGATTCATGAATGAACATGATCCAGGCGGGAAAGTTCGCCGGGGATGGAGGGGAATAAACAAATAAATCAGCGCAAGCAAACACATAATAAATCTGAAACAAAAGAGCAGCAGCAGAAAGCATCTGAGAATGAAACACAGCGCGGAGAGCGATGGGGAGCCAGGCTGTGCCCCGCCATGGGGGCACGAGAGCGGCAGCCCCCTTCCGCCCCACGCCCACGGTGCCGGACACGGCCCGCCCTGTGCACGGAGGGGTTGATCCCATGGGTAGGGAGGCAAACATGTGCACGGGCTGCAAACGGACCCCGAAACACCCCGCGCTGCTGCTGCTGCGGGGTCTCGCCATGGGGACCCTGCCCGGCTCAGCCTCCCAGCCCAAGCGCTGGACATTTGTTGGGAAGAGGAGTTATGGGCACGGAAGAGCAAGGGAGACTCAGAGCGGATGGGCTTATTGTGGGTTCTTCTCTGGCAAATACTCAGGTTGGACCTTTCTATTGTAAGTGAAGCTGTACAACGTCGCTGTGCTCTGATCTGTAGAGCAGCACAGCCTCTCCTGGGGACCTGCCAGCTCCCCCCCGGGCAACATCGGCTCCAACATCCCAGCACCCAAAAGCACCTTCCCAGCCCCGGCTCTGCAGGGCTTGAACCTGGTTGCGGGTGCAGGCTGGCGTCACGCTGACCTGCTCCCTGTAAGCGAGCACGATGCCGATAACTGAGATGGGTGAATACGGGGAGGGAAAGGCGCCGTGCAGGGCTCCCCACGCTCTGCCCCACGGCTCCGGACCCCCCGAGCATCCTGCCCGCACGTTGCTGAGCCCGGGCAGGGCCTGGCTCCCGGCAAAACAGCCCAGAGCTGCTTCGAGCCTTTGCTTTAGGGACACGGGGTGGTTTTCTCCTCCCCCTTGCAAGCCCGTGTGCCTGGAGGAGCAGGGTGACAAGGGCAGGGGCAGGCAGGGGACAGCCGAGCCGGCGAGACCTCGGCGCCCACAAGGACTTCTTTCTTTGCCAGCGAGCGGGCAAAGCTGCACCCGCTGCCCGGAGGCGGCACAGCTCATCCATCACGCCCACGGCCGCGGGACATCTGTCCCCTCGCCCCAAGCCCAGCTCTGCTCCGCGTGTCCTCGCTCGGGTGTCAGTCCTTCCCTCTGGGTTCAGCTGCGGGGCGAGACCAGGCAGCTCAGGGGGGCTCTGTGCGGCCGCCCTTGCCCAGCAAGGAGGAGGAGGAGGAGGGTAGCAGGGTGATGAATGCCATTTCTAACCCTTCAACGGCTGCAACCCCAATAAATGGCACTGAAGGACTCAGCAACCCTGCGAACGCTGCTGAAGCTCCGCCGTGCCGTGCTCAGGATGCTCCCGGGGCAGGTGGGGGCTCAGCCAAGCCCCCTCATCCCTGGCTTTGCGGTGGGTTTTCACCCTCAGAGCCAAGCAGGGGGATTTCAGTTGCGATGTGCAGCTCCCCGCTGCCGCCGGGCCTGGCCGGGGCCACGCACATCCCCACAGGTCAGGGTGTGGATTCAGAGGCTCGAGGTTCGGGAATGGATTTCACACCCAGGGTGAATAAATAATCTTAAAGGCATAATGGGAGAGAAACAAGAAACACGAAATAAAAGTGGAAAATCCTTCCTGAATGCGCTTTATTCGTTTGTTTTGATAATTGCAGTTCAGGTTTAATTATTTATGCCATGTTTTGTAATACGCCAGGAAACACTCCGGAGCAAATTTGCTGCTGTTGGTGGCTGCGGTACCTGGTGAGGGCAGGGTGCCCAGCCACGGGTGCCCGGCGGGACCCAGGGACCCCAGCCAGCCCTGCCAGCCCTGCCAGCCCTGCCAGCCTGCCTGGACACGGGCAGCGGAGCCTGGAGGCAGGAGACGACCTGCCTAACCCGGCGCAAGGGGCGATGCTCCCGCTCCCAAAGGCAGATCTTACCTGCAAGAACACCCTTCCTCTCGCCGGCTTGCAATGAGACCTGAGTGACAAAATACAGCTTCGCTAGTGGAAATTAGGAAAAGGAGGGGGCCAAACGTGGCTCCTCTTACAGAACATTTTCCATGGAGAAAGACATGGAAAGATGGAAAGCTGTCCAACCCCATCCTCAGGATTTTCTTGGTGTTGGGGGGAGGAAAAGGCTGGGGGTGTTTCCAGCGGGCAGCGCTGCCCCTGCTGCCGAGCTGCCCAAGCCGAGACCCCAGCAGCAGGTCCCAGCTCCTGGTTTCGGTCTCTGCATCACCCGACGTGACCTTGGGCCAAGGACTTGCCCTACGAGCACCTTGGCTTCCCCATGTGCGAAGGGAGATAACGGACCTGCTTTTATGAAGGGCTGAGACTGACAGCTGAAAAGAGCTAATTATTATCTGCGGAGCACCACAACCTCCCCGGGGTTATTTTGGCTGAGATACGGAGTCGCGGGGCAGCCGAGGAATTCGCTCAAGGTCCTGTCGCATCCTGGGGACGGAGAGCCCAGCAGCACCCAGGCCAAAGCCATCCTGCCCCAAGCCGCCCGCGTGTGCTCGTTCCCCAGGGCTCAGCAGGAGCAGGGACAATTGCTTTCGCACCCTTGTGCTGGCCTCGAGGGAGCAGCACAGGTCCCTGTCCAAGAGCTCTGGTGGCCACCCAGCCTGGAGGGACCTCGTGCATGGAGAAGGTGCTGCTTCACGCCGCTGAGCCCAGGCAGCTCACATGGGGTCATCAAAAACGGAGGCACGGATGGAGCTGGGAGCCGTGGCGGAGCAGCACGGCCATGCCCCAGCCATGCCGTTCCCCAGGGCAGGCGCAGCAGGACAGGAGCGGGGCGTTGCTTTCTGCAGGGGAGGAAGAGGAGGAGGGCAGGGAGAGGAGTGGGGAAGGCGCCATCGCAGTGTCCTTGAGTGTCCTTTAGAGGCTTTGCTTTTCACGCAGTGCAGCGGATGAGGAAGGACTGAAAAAATCCCAAACTGCTCTCCTCTTTGATTCCCCCCACCACAGAGAGAGTTGAAAGGAAGCAGCGAAGGCGAGAGCAAGGAGGCGGCGTGCGGGAAGGGAGGAGGGAGAAACGGAGTGGGGATGGGGGAAAGGAGACACTGCCGGTCCCCTTCACCCCGCAGAGCCCTGGAAATCAGGTCCCCTTCGAGGGGACAGGGGTCCCCGGGAGCCTCCCGTGCTCGCCCAGGGCTTGGCAGCTCCATGTGCCACAGAGGGAAGGCGAGGGCAGAGGATGGCTCCAAACAGCCACGCACCGATGTCTTTTCCCCAAAGCACACCCACACCTCAGTATCACCCAGAAATCCCAAGGGAACACCGTGCCCGAGCTCGCTGGCCACCCCCGAGTGCTCCCAGAAGCAGCTGGAGGGGGACGGAAAGGCGGACGGCCGCCCCGCATGCACCCAGCCCGGCACGCTCCGCACGCGGCGAGCACAGCCTTCGGCCTCGCCATCATCCCCTGCGGCCCAGCGGGCAGAGGGCAATGCCACGGGCTGGCACGGGGAGGTGAGCTGGCAGGGCTGCAAACACGCAACCACTCTGTGTTTGGTCTGGGCAATGTGTTTTTAATGAGCCATATAATGTTTTTCAAATTATGCTGGAATCATTAATCCTCCTGAAATGAGACAGATTCTGCAGCCCGCAGGCAGCGCCGGGGCTGCCTGTTGCACAGCTGAGCAGGCAGGCGCTGCCTCCGCTCCACTGCTTTCTGGTGGCGGTGGGGCCATGGAGATGTGACCCCCATAGCCCTGTCCCCCAGCTCTAAAGGGACCCAGCGTGGGGCTGGCCGGACCCCCCTGCTACAGACGATCGGCTGCAGTCGGCCGGAGGAGGACCACGGCTCTCTGCAGCTCTCACTGCATCTCCTCTCCGCTTCACGCTCCTCCTACCCACTGATCCGAGCTGGATCCGACCAGCACCGGGCTCGTGCTCCTCCTCGTCCCCCCACGCACCCACCGCCCCTCGCAGACGTGGGCTGCCGGTCCCCGGTGCTCCCAGGCGCTGGGGGTCCCTCCCTGCTGGAGATGCTCCACAGGGGCAAAAATGATCTGGGAAGCAAAAAATGATCTGGGAAACAAAAATGATCCGAAACAGCCCTGCAGCACCTGGGAGGAGGTCGTGTCATCCAAAACCACCCTGCCCTCCTCTCGCTTGAAAGCATCGCAGTCCCCCATGGCCAGGAGCTGCCAGGATCCAGCGCTGCCCTTCCAGCATTCATGTGATGGGGAAAGAGGAGCAAACGTGGGCTCTTTGGGCCTCCTCCCAGGGTGGGTCTAGCAGGTCACTGCAAATGGGATGTTGAAGCCAGAAAAAGGCACGTGCTGGCCAAAGCGGGGCAGGAGATGGCCACAGCGGGCTCAGCCGGCGGCTGCCTCGGTGGAGGTGGGCACCCGTGTCTCCAGCCCTCCCTGCCTCCCTGTGCTTTCCCGGGGATCCAACTCTAATTGCGGGAGGGAGGTGCTGTATTTTTCCATGCATGAAGATCCAAAGTGACACTTTTTCCCTTCTCTTTTCGGAACGCCAGAGAGCTGGTTCATTAACATAAAACCACCGAGCCAAATAAAAACCCTGAGTGCCGTGACAGCATCCCTCCAAATAACACGGGAGAGGAGAGTTTATTCGGCTCCAGCTCTGCCCTTGCCAAGTGCCACGGCAGCCGCAGAAGGAAAGTCAACTGACAGGTGGTTGTTTCACACCCTATTACTGTGCCACTCAGCTCGGCCCAGCCGCCTCCGAGCCGCTGACAGATGGATGGGATTTCAAGCCCCGGCTCCAGCCCGCGGAGCCGGCAGCGAGCGAGGGGATGCTCGGGAAGAGCAGCGCGACTCGAGCCCCTTGGTAAGGCTGGGAGAGGGGTCACCAAACCCAGATGTTGGGCAGCTGGAGCAGGGATTTCTCTCTAAGGCAGCCTTGTCTCCAGGTACCCAAAAATATCGGGACCCTGGTGCACGCAGGGTCACGAAGGAGCTTCCAGGCAGAGCAGGAGATGGGCAAGGCAGCGCCATGAGGCTGACTACAGGCTTGCAAGATGCGTATGCTTTATGCATACCGATTCTGTAGGAATTTGGCTTCTGAAACACACCAGCACTTCAGAAACGTGCGTGACCTGTGGTGCCGTGCCTGGCATCCAGCTGGAGATCCGTGTCAGAGCAAGAGATTGAACCCAGGGCACCCTGGCTGCCCCGGGCACCCGGCACCGCAGCCCCCGGGCCAGGTCCCTGCACGGCCCTTCCCTCCCTGCGCGTCGCTGGATTCACGTCTCCATTTTCATCCCTTTCCCCTCCCTCCTCCCCTGTCGGCACCACAGGGCTTGTAAAGGACCGAGGGATCCTACACTGGGCAATGCATCCCCCAAAATCCCACCCCAGCGCTCCAGCCCTCGCACGGCGAGCTGCCAGCTCCCTCCGGGCTCAGCCGGGTACAGGATCCGAGCCTCTGTCCTTCTGCACTTGGTCCCATTTCAGCTCAAAATATCCCATTTAAAAGAAAACCACGAAAAACAGATCAGCTGCCATAATCACTTTTCAAAACCATCTCTCTGGGAGCCAAGCTACTGGGCTGGGAGCTACAGCAGCCCTTCCCCACCTTGGGTATCCCTGCCTCCCATGGGTAATTAAGCCAATTAATGAGAGCCACTGACCATAAAATTTTGATGCCCGTAATCCCAGGGTGCTCACAAGGAAAACGCCAGGCACTTTGGGAAAGGGGAGACAAGGGGAAATGCTGGCAGGGCAGGAGCCAAATGCTGTTTCCCATCGCCGTGGCTGCAGGGAGGTGGGTGAGAGCTCATGGGCAGGGGGCTGGGGGCTGACCCACGGTGCCCTGCGGGGCTGCAGCCCCGGAGAGAAGCTGCAGCTCAGGGAAAGGCAGGAGGATGCCCTGGCTGGCCGCAGGACAGGAGCTGTAAATCTGGGCAGCTCCTGAAACATGGAGCCTTTTAACAGGCTGTAATTGAAATATAGAAACTTGAGGTGGAGGAGATCCGACAACACCAGCCAAAGCGGCCGTTCGCAGGCTTGGCTGGAGCGGAGGGCAGAGAAGCGCCCGCGGGCGAGGAGGAGCCGTGCCAGCAGCCGCAGCCCGGGAGCCCTCACCACCACCCATGGCCCGTCCCTCGCTGGATGTCCCTTTCCGAGGTCTGAGCACTGAGACAGCATGGGGTGACCCGAGCAAGGGGCTGCGACCGGGAGAGAAGCCGCTCCTTGACTCTCCTTTCCCAGTTATGCTGGAACACTGGTTCCCAGTTTGGGGCTGGAGTGCAGATGCTACATTTCCCAGCCTGGAGCTATTAGCTGTACTAGAAGCCCAAATGCATCATCTTCCTTCACCCTCCTCCCTTTGCAATCAGAACATTTCAGCACAGGGGGGAGAGAAAAAACAAACAAACCATAAGTGTTTGTCCCCCCCTTCCCCTTCCTCCCGCCCCCACCCAGCCCTCTCCATCAGCCCTTCTGTTGGAGATGAATTTAAAAAAAAAAGAAAAAATTCTTCATTTGCATTTATTCTGAAAGTGGAAACCATGCAGGGGGAGGGAAAAAATAAAAACAGCTGACAGCAAAGTTTCATTATCCCCGTTGGGCGGTGAGGAGCAAATCAGTAATTTTTTAACAAGCATTTAAGCTCCTTTGCCGAGTGCCTCTTTGAGCCTTGGTGCACCTGCAGCCTGGCACAGCCAGGAGGGGGGTTAATGAGGACCTTTGATGGGGAGCAAGCACAGCTGATGGGGAACAGCACACGCTCTCCCATCTCGAGCTGAAGATCCTGGCGGTGATGAGCTGGGACCTCCCCAGATCCCCCCGCGTTGCTGCGGCTGCGGGAGATGGAGCCTGTCTGGGGGGTGAGACCCACGCGCGTGGACCCGCAGCGGGCTCCAGACCTCCCCAGATGACACCAGCAGGATTGCTCACTGCTTTTTGAATTCAATAATTCCGCAAAGCTTGGCCAAGCAGCCTCTACGCTCCACCCCGGGGAACCTCAGACCGGGCACCTCTCACCTCACCCACCCGGAGGTGTTTTAATAATAATAATAAATTGTCACAAAACTTGACCACAGCTGCTGGGAAAGAGCCAACTGAGCAAAGCACTGGTGATGGAAGAACTTCACAGCCACAGAGCTGACACAAAAGGGAGTCTCCATCCTTCTCGTACCTCCCCATCAGCTCCCATCCAGCCCCACACCAGTGCTGCCCCTTCCCGAGTGCAGCCCCCCAGGACCGGGGGTGCTGGCCCCCATCACGCTGCTCTGCTGGTCCAGCACCTCCAAGCCAGGAGCTGCAGGGCTGGAGCAAGCGGCAATTTGTGCTTCACAAACTGCAAGTGGCAGCAAGCTGGGGATGCTACCCCAGCACCGGGGGCAGAGCAAAATGCTGGCGAAGCAACTCCCCCCGAAGCGGGGACCGTGGCACAGCACCCTTCCTCCTCCCCATTTGTACACCACAGCTTCCCCATGCCCAGTTCAAACCCCACTCTGCTGCACCCCTGAGCTTCTCCGAAAGACCCCTCCAGCCTGCAGCCTCCCTCGCTTTCCTCCCCAACACGCTTGGAAATAAAATATTAACAGCAGGAACCTCAACGGACTCATCCATACACGCAGCACCCTGGGGACACCCGCACCCGCCTCTTCTGACCCCGAGAGGGACCACAGCCAGCCTGGCCCCGTCGCCCTCCCCGGGCACCCAGCCCCAGCTGCATGGGGATGCGCCCCGCAGCCCCGGGCTGCGCTCCACGCCATGGGACATCGCTCACACGTCTCCATGTGTGCCAGGCGCATCCCCGGGGCGCAAAGGCAGCCACCGTGCACCCCGGCTGAGATCGATGCATGGCAACGAGGAGAATCAATTTCTATAATTAAACCCTGCGCTGCCGGGCTGTATCCCTCCCTCCCACCCCGCTCCCCCCCAGCAGACACAGCAATGGGGTCCCCCATGGGGGCCGCTGCTCCCGGCCGGTGCCAAGGCAGCACCCACCTGGGTGCCTGCAGCAGCAAAGGGCACCCAGGGCCTCGCTGTTCCCACGGCAAGGCTTCGGAACAGAGAATTTCTTAGTGGCAAAGAAAGCAGAGGCAGGCGCGGGTGGGTGTTTCCCACCAGGCTGGGCCTTTGCTGCCAGGCTGATGCTGTGAGCACCATGGAAGGGAGGGAGAAAGAAGGGAGGAGGACAATGCGGGGGGGGTGGCCGTGCCCTTCCCGCTGGGGTGGAGGTGCCCAGCCAGGATGGAGCAGGTTCGTGCCCCGGGCTCACGCCCACCCCAACGCAGCAGAGAGGTGCCTTTATCCCCCTTTCCCTAAAGGGAAAAACCACATTTTGGGGGAGCCGTGCGGCTTTCCTACATGGGGAACCAGGACCGAGCCTGGTGCCGAGGCTGACGCCCTCACCAGCGCTAACCCCACCACCTCCCAGTCCAGTGCAACCGCCACACCAGTTCTCAGCATCACCCCCCCCCCCGGCCAGAGCCACCCAGGCTGCCCCCCACCCTCTCCCGTTCCAGCCCACCTCCCCAGGAGGGGGACGAGCATCTCCCAGACCACGAGCAGGACATTCCAGAAAAAAACAAACGGGGCGAGCATCCCTCCCTGCCCATCCTGCTGGAAGGGAGGGACGGCTCCTGACAAAGACTAAAGCTCCCTTTGCACAAAGCCACCAGCCCTTTGGCAGCCCTGCCAGGGCCTGTGCCTCCTCGCTCGCTCCCCCGACCCTCCCAGCCCCTCTGGGGGGGATCGCAGCCCACCAGCAGCTCCCCAGGGGAACAGGGCACCTGTCAGTGGGAGCACAGAACCATTTCCACCGGCGTGTGAACGCTGGCAGCTTCGGGGGGCAGTCTGGTGGGAAATAATTAGCACATTGGAAATGTATTCCTCATTAAAATGAGGGAAGAGCCACCGCTGGGGCTGGAGCAACCATGTGGCTTCGGGCAGCTTCGGTGGGGGCACTGCCCTGAATCCCAGCAGGGTTTGCCATGGGGGGGGATCCTACACAGCAGCCCCTGCACCAGCAGCGGTGCGAAAGCCATGGAGCAACCAGAAGGACCGAAAAAGCATCTGCACCCACAGGATCCAGGTGCTGGCAGACCTTGAGCAAGTTTGGGGTCCCTGGGACTGACCCAGCTATAGGGAAGGGCTGAATTCCCTGCCCGATGCCAGGGTAGGGGGCACCCACCCCCTGCATGGACCAGCTGAGCAGAGGGACCCCTTCCATCTCCATCCGTAGGCGAGAGCTGGCTGGATGTGCCCCCCCTGCCACCCCCTGAAACGCCCGCGAAGGGGCGCAGCTCCCGGGGGCCCAGCACAGCCAAAACCAACTTCCCCGGGAGTTGGGTGCCAGCACCCACGCAGCAGCGGGCGTGCGCGGGGGCCGAAGCATCGCCACTCCCCAGCCCATCTCACCACAACCAGGGCGAAAACGGAGAGAACAAAGAGGGGAGAGGCTGCGGGGCGAAGGCTGGGCACTCCTCGCAGCGCGGGCGGACAAAGGGACCCCCACCCACGGGCAGCACAGCCCTGAAACAGGTCCCTGTCACCCAGCGGGGCTGGCACGGGGCAGGGCAGCGCTGGTGACCGCAGCACACGGGGCACAGGCGTGCACACTCACACGCACACCCACCCAGCCCCGCTCCTGCGTGCACACACGACGGGGGGAGCAGCCCCCGCTGTGGCTCCCCTTTACCCCCCGAACACACGGGGAGCAGCCGGCCGTGGCACAGGGCAAGCAGCCTTTGGAGTTATTTTAAGTTTCCCTCCCCACCGCCTCCCCCCACGCCCGAGCCCAGCCCGGGATGCACCAGATTTTTTCCTCCTCCTGCAAGGATGCTGAAAATCTCTCACAAGGGGCGACCTGCAGCCCCGCGGCTCGTCCTGCCCTTTGTGTCTCAGCAGCGGCTTGGGGGGGAAGGAAAAAAGGGAGAGAGCAGGTAGGAGAGCAGCCCCCAGCCTCCCTCCTCCTCCTCACCCATCTGTCTCCCCAAGCTCACAGAGAAAGAAAATCCAGAGCCCGGCAGCATCCAGCCCGGCTCGGTCAGCAAAACATCATGTTTAATGCACACCGCTGCAACAACAGAGCTGGAACAGCCATAGGCACAATAACGGGTTTCTTCGAGCATCCCCGGTGAGCCCCCGCCCCCAAACACCCCATCGCTCCAGCTCCCCACGCTGGTGTTTCTAGGACAGCGGCTCTCCAGCTACTTTATCCCTTCGGAGCAAGGCGGCCCCAACAACAAACAACCCCGAGAAGCAGCATCACCGCCAGCGCCGGCTCAGCATCCCCCAGCCCCTCGGTCCCCCGTGCCGGCGGGGGCACCCCGCATCCCCGGTGCGGGCAGCCCAGCCCCGCGCCCAGCCCGCCGGAGCACCGCAACCCCGCGCACACCCTTCCTGGGTGCCCGTTCGCAGCCAGCAAACTCCAGCGCCGGGAGCAGCAATTTATCCCCCCGGGCATCAGCACCACTGCCCTGGCGACGTGGAGGGAGGAGGAAAAAAAACCACACAAATAAAAAAAATACCTGCTACTTAAGAATGGATGCACATAGTGAGAGTGACATGCCTTGAGAGGGTGTATTCCCCATTTCTGCTCTGCTTGCTCGCTTTCTTTTCTTTCCTTTCTCTCCGAGAGGGGCTCAGGCCCAGCCAACCATGGGAGACGGAGGCAGGAGTGCGAGCGAGCGGGCGCGCGGGTGCGAGCGCGCGCCGGGGTGTGTGCGCGTGGGAGCGCGCAGCTCGGCGATGTACAAAGGAACAAATGGGAAAAACACATTAGCTCATGATAGATTAATGTGCGGGGAGACGGCTCCCCCTCTCCGCTCCCTCTTAAAGGCCCCTACGTTTTGTTCGGCGATAGGTGGCTAGCCCAAATGCCAGGAGCAATCGGGGTGGCGCGCAGTTGCCACCATGTGCCATCACCTGCCGACAGCGGGAGAGGCAGCCGGACCCACGGGGGACGCACAGGAGAGGCAGCTCTGGGTGATGTGCAGGAGGAGCGATCGTAAGACTGTATACACCTCGAAAGCAGACTGCAAAATAGCGCTTGCTCATCTCTTGGGAGAGGGGCGGGGTGGGCAGCATCCTGCCACGGTCCTGCACGGGCAGCGGTGTTGCTTCTGCCGTAAAGGTGGGTCAGGGAAACGAAGCAAAAAGGGTGGTGGAAATGCTGCCAGCAGAGCCGTGACCGTACCTGGCTCGGTGGGACTGGCAGCTCCCAGCTAACAGAGTGACATGGCTTGTCCATCATTTGGCAACCGCAAATTCCCTGCACAAGCCGCCAGCAAAGCCCCTCTGCAGCAGAGCGCCGGTGGCACCAGGGCACCGGCGCCGAGGCTCAGCCCCCGCCTGGCAGTGCCCACTGCGGCGGGGATCCAGCTGCGGGCTCTGAGCACTCGTGGTCCAGGGGGAGAGCAGCCCCGATGGGTACACGAAGGTGCCCCGCTGGCACCTCACCCCGGTTGGCACCTCCTTGCCAAGAGAAACAAACCTACGGTCCACCAGGGAGCAAGGGGAGAGAGAGGGCAGGAAAAAATAAATCAGTAGGCACTTTGTTCGGCATAATTTCCCAGGACCAGCAAGGAGGGCTTGCAGGCTTTCTCCCCTTCCCCCGGCACCAGTGCTGTTCCCATCGCCGCGGGACAGGGGCTGCGAAGCCGACCAGCACCTCCCCAGCAAGGGGAAGGGGAGGCGGAGGAGACACCAGCTAACCCCGACCCCCCGCAGCCCCCGCGCTCCCCGCAGCGCTGCATTAGCTGGAGAGCTGCTGCCCAGCGGCACGGAGGAGCACGGCAACGCTGGCTCCATTAGAGAACGTCCGTGGGGCGAAAGCCTTTTCCAGCGCCAGTGAAGTGCATCCTGATGGGGCTGACGTGCTCCTGACAGCAGGACGCCCCGGTATCACAGCCGGGGCGGCTGGGACATCCCAGGGCTGGCACGGGCTGTGCACGGGGACGTGGCCCGCTGCAGTGTGCCGCCTGTCCCTGCTCGGTGATGAGCCCCAGCAGGCTCGTCCCGTGCTCCCAGGCGGCCCCGTCATCTCACCCCATCGCTGCCTTGCAGCCCTGCAACCGCATCTTGCTGCGGTGGGAGCGGGGAGAAGGGGGGTTCTGCCTGCTGGGGGGGACAGGACAGAGGGAGGAAAAAGGTGAATGAAAAATGGGAATGGAAAGAGTTGCTGTTAGACCTGGGAGCACTTCAGAGATGTAATAAGAGGTGAAGTGTTTGTAACGGAGTGAAATCCTCTGGTCTGTGTCTCGCTGATAGGCAGATTAGAGGAGCTAAAGTTCCCCCAGCACTAAAAGTCTCCTGTTTAATACCAAATCCTAATCTGCCACTCTCTGAGAGACGCCACCGGCAAAGTCTGAACCATCCCGTGCCGGAGGGGAGCCTGGCCGCCCCACGGGGCCATCCCACAGCCAGGCACATCCCAAGCCAAGTGAGATAACCTGCGTGGGACAGATCCTGCCTCCCCGCAGCCTCTGGGGCTTCCCACGGCAGATCCCGCACCACTGCCTGGTGTGAACCTGGGGGAGATTTCATTTGTACAGAGCATCAGGTGGGAAACTCAAGAAGAGAGGTGTAAACCGCTCCCTCCCGGCTGTGAGAGCCACCCAGGCCACCAAGGAGCAGATGAGAGACGTTTTGGGGTATCTGGGATGGACATAAAACTGAGCAGCCGGGAAGGGCCCAGACGGCCTGACATAAACCCAGCGATGCTGTGGCAGCTTACCCATGCCGACGAAGCCCCACACATTCAGCACTGGCACCAGCAAACCCAGCCCTGGCACCGGGGCCGCACCGTGGGGTGATGCCGGCTGACAGCTCCCCAGCTTCGCAGCTTGCAGAGAGGCAGGGGTTTTGATCACGGCAGATCCAAGTGAGGCGGTGAACTGTCGTCTAAATGAGCTGAAATGCAGTCTAATCGGCACATCTATTTTCTAACAAGTTACATATTCCCTTCAGAGCTCCAGTCATTTCAAAAACACATTAAGGAGAAATATTTGAAAGCTAAAATGTATTAAACAAGCACTTCATCCTCATCAGCAGAGAGGTTATAGACCTTTGCTGGTCTCCTTCCAATAACCTTGCACGCAAGATACCACGAGGCAATCTCCTGTTTTCAAAAACCCATTAAAAACACGTGCGCGAGAGGCCGGTCCCGGGGATGAGGCTGGGTTGACACAACCACCCCCCAGTGCCTTTGGGGGGCCGGCAGGGCAGGACGGGGCGGTCGTGGCCCCTGGGGCTCCCCTACGGCAGCCAACACCGCGGGCAGGGGCCACGAGCCAACCCCTGCCCAAAATCATGGGAGTGACCTGCAAACATCCAAGGTTTCTTGGAAGAAAGCCGACGAGCACAAGGCTATTTCTGTTTTCTGAGGCTTTACAGAAGGGGAAGGGAGAGGGAAGGTCCTGCAGCCACAAAAGAGAGGAATTTAATTTGAAAAGGAAAGCAGATATCGCGTATAACCACACGACGCCGGGAGCTGGCACTTCAGCAAGAGAGCCAACATCTCAGATCCACGTGAGAGCTGTGGGAATGGGATCCCACGGGGGCTGGCTCTCCCCAAAACACCCTCAAGATTTACCCCGCTGCAGAGACCTGCAGCCTTTTTCCTTTCCGATAAAAGAGGGAAAAGGAAGAAAAGAGACTCCTAAACCTTCTCCCGTTCTCCCCAGCTCAGCTGCAGCCTCGCGGCAGCATGGTCACCATTTCACCTTCCCACCCCCCAGCCCTGCAGAAGGGGCTCGAGGTCCCTTCACCGCTGAGCTGGACAGGAGGAACACGAAAGCTGAGCCTCAGCTCTCAATTATTTATCATACATTTCTTTTTTTGTCTGACTTGTCCTAAAAAGTCCTTTGAAGCACCCGCCACAGGATGAGATGTGGGTGCCCCTTGCCTTTAATTAGCCCTCCCCACAAACCAAGCCATCCTCATCCTCTCTCCTCTGCTGGGCAGCCCAGCCTGGCCGGGGCAGCTCACACCTCCAGCAGGTGAGGGAGGTTTTGGGGAGCAGGAGCTCCTGGGCCCTGCAAAGGGCCACAAATGCCACCCACAGATGGGTGGGGGGCAGCACCACTGCCTCCCCCTCTCCCAGACCAGACCACCCCTGAGGACCCAGTGCCCCACAAGTTTAATAGCGCGATGCTGATAGGATGCTCTTATCAACCCTACAAAATCCCTCCTCTTGGTCTCAGCAAACTCCCCCAGCAATGAGTTCCCAATATATACAGCCATCAAAAAGGGTTTTCCTCTTACCAGTCTGACTCTGCCACCCACTTCACTGGGGAGTCACATCCCCCAGTAAGAGGGTGCTTTACAGCAGGCAAAACCAAACCTGCTCCCCCAACATGGTCTCAGCAAAAAAAAAAAAGAGCCCCAGCTTCTCTGTGCCTCATCCTTAAAACCCACCAGCTCCACCCAAGGGGAGAAACCGAGTGCCTGGAAGAGGTTGTAAATGGGAGCATCGATACAAGCATCACCTGGGCACCCTGAGCCCCACCTGGGCACCCTGAGCCCTTGCCAGGGCTTGATCCATTGATTGATACAAGCATCACCTGGGCACCCTGAGCCCCACCTGGGCACCCTGAGCCCTTGCCAGGGCTTGATCCATTAATTGATACAAGCATCACACAGGCAAAATAAGTCTGAGATGTCTCAGGCTCAGCCCTGCCCTCCAGCACCGTCCCCCTCCCCTCGCCGCTTTGCCTGGGAGACTTTGAAGCGAAGCCTGAGCATCTGAAGCACCAGAGTCTGCCTTGCTCATATTTTTAATATAGCTTCACAGGGAGCCATCCCACACACATCTGTCCCCCTCGGCACAGGCTCACATTCACCCGCGTGCCCAGCCCCTCGCCCACGCTGGCCGCACAGCCACACGTTTCCATTTATAATGCACCCAGTCACGCACAAGCCCTCGCATCTTCAGCCCGCCGCGCGCAGGCTTGGGGAGGTGCCTTTTCCATTCCCCCCTCCAGGCGCACTCCATCTTCTTCCAAAATCCACCTGGAAAGCTTAAGAAAGCCTTTACATTCCCCTCAAGCCACCATCCAGCCCCTTTCCTCCTAAAAAATCACTCTCTACAGGGTCCTACCCGCAACGCCCACATTTCCCACTCCTGAGCAGCCCCGTCATGGACAAAGAATAGCAGAACCGCACCTATAACGCTGCAGTCTCTAAATAAGGTCCATATTATTCCTCTCCCAGATGTAAAGCCAGGAAAACAGGCACGGAGCAGGGGAAGGGGCTTTGCCAGGTCGCTCCGATGCTGGAGCCAGCCCAGGGTCCCTGCTCTGCCCCAGCTGCCTCAGCCCACGGAAATCTCCCTCCGGGAGTTCGGGGAAGAGGCTGGAGCACTCCAGAACTGGGTTGGACAAGCAAGAAATGATATCTAGAAGAGGGGAAATGTTGCAGAACCTGAATAAATTCCCCACCCTGCCCCACATAGGGATAAAACTGGGAGGATCAGGCTGCCCAGTTTCACAGTGAGTGGTGAGGGCTTAATAACAGTTTAATAATACATGTTTTGGCAGGTGTTTATAAGCAAAGCCACCATGAGCAAATAGATTTTATTGTCTCAGAAAGGGACCTTTTGCTGCCTCCGTGTCCCTTCCCATCTGGAGCGCGCGAGGAAGCCGCCAGTCCCTCTCGGAGCCTGTCTGCACCTGATTTCCACTGGGAACCGGTCTGCAAAGCTCACGTGTGCTCAGCAAGCTCTGAAGACCAAGCGATCCTCCTCCCCCAGCCCTCCCGCAGCAAATCCAGGTGTGCAGAGGGGGACGACCAGCCCGTCCTCCACCGACGCGGGCGGTGGCAGGAGGTGACAACCTTCAACCACAGCAGCTTGAAGGGGAAGGGTTTGAAACTGTAGAAATTCAAATCCTTAAAGAGAAGAGGTGCCTCGGGCAGGGAGTTTGGACCCTCAGCTTGTTCCTTAGGAAAGGAAAAAATTTCAGCCCTAATGTGGAAACCCAGATCCCAAGGTCTGAGCCAGATCCTCGCCCACCCACGGTCACGCTAGGGGTGAGGCTCACCCGCAGCGGCACACGGGTGTCATTACACAGCTATACCTATCGCTGCGCATCTGGATTGCGTGTCTGAATCCACAGGGATTGACCCAGGTATAGCGACTGCCACATATCAATACCCAGCCCTGTCGCATTATTAAAGTCGGCCGGCGGCTGGGGCGAAGCCGCTGGGAGCTGGACCTGGGTCGCGGAGGGGATGCTGCCTCTCACGTGCTCTGGGACGCAGGCGCGAGGCTCCGGGGGTGACGTGCTCCGGCAGCAGCTCCCTGTCGCTCCCGTTATCCGCTGCTTTCCTCTGGGCATCGGGAAGAGGAAAAGTCTCCATGGCAACCGAGGACAGATGTGACCACAACTCGTAATGGCGCTCCACAGCCAGCACGTTTTGGGGCCGAACGAGGCACCCAGGTACCAGCCGCGCTGCAAACCATCTGCGAGGAGACCTGCCTTCTGCCACCCGTGCAAGGAGGGGGGACTAATAATTGCCCAAATTTCAGGGCAAGGAACCTGGGCAAGGTCACACAGGGGAACTGGGGCTGAACCCCCACTTCTAATCCTTAGCCCAGTCTCTCCAGTTCAGCCGGGGTGCTGGGGCTGCCCTCTCCCCCACGGGTTTGACAAGCAGGCTGCGAGGAGGAGGGTGGGACATGCTGTGAATTACGCCAAATTTTTGCAGGTTGCGGCCAGCTTCCCGGGCTAGCGTTAAAGAGGAGGTGCTATCTTTCATCAGCCGGTAGCCAGGTTTCTCTCCGCAAGTGCTGTGTGGGCAAAGAATTGTTGATGCATAATGTATGGACGTCTGAGCAGGAGGGGGGCGGAGGGAAGAGGACGAACAAGAAAAGGAGAGGGGTGGAAAAGAGGTTGAGAGTCAGGTCTCCTCTCTCTTCACCCCGGATTCGGCATCTTTCTCTGCTACGCACGGACCCTTTGCTCCCTAAAGCCTCGCAAAACTCCCTGCCCTCCTCGGCGCCGCTCCGTGGGACCTTCGGCCACGCCGAGGGCTGTCCCCAGAGTCTGGCTATTAAATGGGGACAGAGCCCCAGCAGTGCTGCTCCTTGGGGGCTGAGCGGTTGTCAGCTGGTGGCCCAGCAGCCCGTGGCCGCAGGACAGACCTACATACAGGACAGACAGCTCTGCATCCTCGCAAGAGCCATCCGAGCCTCCCCCTTTCCCGCAGAGCCATCCCAGCAGCCACCCAACACAGGGGAAGGAAAGCCAGATGCTTTATGAGGTTTGATTTCTTCCTGCAGCTTTAAGAGGATTTTCTCATTAGAAGGAGCAGCTTTGCTGACTGTGGAGATGACCGATATTTCCACTAACCAGGCAAGAAATCCTGCGCTGACCCCCAGCCGCGGTGGCCGGCGGGTTGGACAGGCTCGGGGCTCGCCGCGCTCGGCTGACTCCATCTGCCCTTGCCGTTAGTGCTCAGGACACCCCAGCCCTGCCTCCGGCAGGCTCCCGGCGGACAGAGCTTAGGAGGCAATAGCAGGGTCTTCTATTGAATAGAGAGAGAAAAAAAACCCTGTACCAAGCTGGCGACAGCCTTAAGATGATGTTGGGGATGTAGCGGCAGCCAAGAGGTCAGAGCAGGCTGGAAAACCTGCCCGGGTGACGGTGCAGGACTTCCCCGTGCCTGGGACCTGCTGGCAGAGCCACGCACGAGCCTTGTCCCAGCAAGGACAGCAAGAAGGACACGTTGGCATGGACGATGGAAATTCCTTTAGTTCACCAGTATCTTACCAGTCACCAGGGGTTAGCGAAGGTTGTGGGAAACAGGAGCCATCGGGGGAGCCCGTAGAAGGCTCCCTCCTGCTGCAGGGGTTTCTCCAAAGCCTCAGGGCAGCTCAGGAGGAAGCCAAGGTGTTTGCTGCAAGTTCAGCAATGGGACAGGAGAGACGAGTTATCACGGGCTGATCACAGACAGATGCTGACAGTTAAAAGGGAAGAAGATGTGCTGGGGCAAGTAGGGAGAGGTCGGAGAAAGCCACAAGAGCAAAAAGCAGCAGCTGATTTATTAATTTTTTTGTGCTGGGAGGAGGAAAGGCAGCAGAGAGGAGCAAAGAGAAGAGCAGCGCAGCAAAACCATCAGGCCTGAAGAGCCACCTCCCCTCGCAGCAGCGTCCAGCGTGGGCGTGCTTGGGGCAAAACGGTCTTTGTCAAGGTCAAGGGCAGCCCTGCGCTGCTGGAGACAGAAGCGGAGGAGATCCCAGCGATGGGCTTTAGACAGGACTGGGAAGAGTGGAGTTTGGGCAATATTCTGTGCCAAAAAAAAGGGGGGCTGTTCGGATTAAGACATTGTGGAAGGGGAAACACAAGGAGAGAGCTGAGTCACGGCTAACACCTCGCTCATGGGTAAATGCCACAGCCTGAGCGGAGCAGCAGAGCAGCGCTGTCTGCAGCAACCACAAAAGAAAGGAAAAAGGGCAGGGTAGAGGAGTCGGAGGCAGGGATTAAATATTATTTACCATGGCTGTGCTTGAGCTGATGGCGAGCCAGCCACCAGGAGACAGCACAGAGGCAACCCTGAGTCATTAGCAGAGCTGTAGCGAGGGCTCGCAGACCCTGGCTGCTCCTCCCAGCGCCCCGAAGTAAAAGCATGTGATGGAGAATTGCATCAGAGGCAGCAATAACTTGGATTTCTCCAGGTCCTCGCTCTCCTGAAGCAGAATTTTCTCTGCCTCAAGCGAGAGGGCCCTTGGGCTGCCCGCGACATCCACGGCACAAGCTCGCTTGTGAGGAGGGGCTGCCCTGGGTGGGAGGATGCGGGGAAAGCCTGTGAATCACGCGCTGCACAGGGCGGCCACGCCAGGAAAGCTCGGAAGGTGGAAATGTCTAAAAACAGCCAGTTCGAAGGCTATTTCTGTAGCAGAAGGTACCAGAAATCTGGGTCAGAAGGGGTAGGAGACACGTCAGTGGCTTGCTAGATGAGAAAGATGCACTTCTCCAAACTTGGAGGATGAGGTCCCCCCTGCCAGCAGCTCAGCCGTGCCCCGCTGCAGAGCTCAGGGTCGCAGGGGTGTCCCCAGCTGGGGGTCAGGGACCCGATGCCATTTCCAGCAACGCCCCGCAACCGCAAAGCGCAAACAGAAGAGTTAAGGAGGTTGCAGGGATCTGCCTTTTGCACGTGGGTTAACGGAGACAGGTCGATTCTGCCCAAAGCCACAGGGACGGTCGATACCGACGCATGCCTGAAGTCCATTTTCCCCCGGCGCCGTGCTGGGCTCGCCCCGGGAGGGCGAGGCGATGGGTGGCAGCTGGGGACGACACGCTCCACGGCAATCAATAAGCAACAGGAGCATTGCATGAGGTTTTCTTCTTGCTTCCCACTGACTCACTGATCTGGACTTGGCAATTCAAATAGGGTTGATTATCTCTCCTGCCATACAAAAAAGAAGGTTTTTGGCAAAGATTTCTAGAAAACTTGGGTTCATCCCAGTACAAATGAGGAAAACTTTTGCAAAGTCAAAAATGCACAGGATGGGAAAAATCTTTTCCTGAAAAGCTAAAGCCAGATGACTGAATCTCTCCTCTTCCCGACGAAGGCAGCAGCATCTTCCCGTGCTCATGGTACTTTCTCCATTTGATTTATACAGCAAAATACCTTCCTTCCCAGCTTCCTTGCCCTGCTCTCCTTCAGCTGGAGAGAAACTCCCTTGAATTTGTAAGATGACAGCAAGGCAGGCAAAGCCACCTGGATGGTGAAACCATTTCTAAGAGGAATTTGCAAGAAACTGGTGGGCCCTGAGGGCTCCGATAGACTTTTTCCTCCCTTGTTTTTCTGAAATGCAGCAGCAGCTGCCAGCAGACTGTACCTTTAAATCAGAGACAGGCTGATCCCCAGGATAGCAGCTGGAAAGGGCATATCCATAGCTCCGACAGGGATAAGAGCCTCTGCAGTCCCTGGGAATTAGCAAACACGGGCTGACAGAGTGGAGCCTGCCTGGCTGCAGGTATTTAAGAGGCTGCGAAGACGGTGTTCAGCCCCCCGAGCTGGAGGGGAAGCAGAATAGGAGCCAAAGGCGTGATGCAGAGGGAGCTGCAGAGGACGGGCGAGCTCAGCTCACCCAGCGCCAGGACCGATGCGACAGGACTGGGGCTCGGCTTGGGCCAGGGCCAGGAGGGCGCAGCCTGCACGGAGGGAAGGGCTCGCTCCTCCCTCCTGCCAGAGCTCAGCACCTCACACTGGGGAGCATCAGCTGCGAAGGAATAGAGCTAGGAAACTGAACCAAAACACACCCCAAAACAGTGGGGGAACACCGCAGTGGGGAAGGAGCGCGGGCACTCGCACGCTCCTGAACCTGCCCGCACCTCAGCCCCAAAGGGCTTCCTGATGCGATGCCATTTAGGATGGAAACGCCAATCACATTTCCCTTCAATGTGATGTTATCAGGGTTGGCCTTGCCAGCCGGAGCTAATTAAATCCTGGATGCAGTCGCTGCTTAAATGAAAGTTTGTTTCCTGCAATAGCAAAGCCAAGGTTGGAGGCAGCCTGTGCTTTCTCATATCTAGCAAGAACATCTGCCACAGCCAGCTCACGGTGGTCCTACCTGCGCCACGGCTGCGTGCACAGGGCCGGGGCGAGAGCCCCCTTCCCCGGCTCTGCCCAGGTTTAGCATCCCTGCCGTTTGCAAGAGGCAGATCACGTACGTGAGGGGCCACACGCAGGAGCCGGCTGCGATTCCCGGGGTGGGAGGTGCTGCCTTTCCCCAGCATCGAGCCCTGCCCGGGGTTACAAGGTGCACGATGCTACCAGTGGGCACCAGATCCCTGGCGAGAGCCCAGGAGCTCTGCATTGCATTTTGTTGCTATCCCAATGCAGCACAAGGCATTGCAGAAACAACCTGGATCCCAAAAGCAAGAGCTGTCCCGAGAGATTACAGTCCAGCCGCAGCACAAAGTTACCTTGAAGGCAGTAGGCTGTGCTTGCATAGCCGGGCACGCAGTCTGGAGCTGCAAAAGAAACTTTACTTTGACTTCCAGCTCGCAGCGGCTGGCGGAAGGCAGCCGGGAAAGGCAGCTCTTCGCCCTGAACCTCCCCCGGCCAGGAGGCAGGGCCATCAGTCAGACACCTTCCAGCAGCTGATGAACAAGGGAAAACAAGAAAGAGAAAGGAGATGGGGGGACCAGCAAAGCCCCCGGTGTTTCTGGCGCACTGCTCCCCACGACGGCTCGGGGCTCTGCCGAGGAGCCCGCAATGGCTGCGCGGCACAGGGGTATCCGCCAGCCGTGCTCCCAGGCAGCGCCTGGCCCAGTTCCCATGACCCATAAGCAATGGAAGGAAATCACCCAGACTGTTGCACCGAGTGCTTTATTAGGAGATCTTTACCGCAGGACAGGAATACTAAAGTGCCATTTGCCGTTTGAAATCCAAGGATGCTCTAGTGCAGCAGTACACTTTCTCACTTCTGGTTTGCTCCAGCTAATCCCACCTGCTCCTCATGCAGCTTCTGCTTTAAAGAGACTTCAAAAGGCATCACAGCTTTAAAATATTGGGGAAACCTCCCTAATCTCCCTTCCACATCACTAAGTCCTCCTAGTCCTAAGAAGCCCTCCCAGGCATTAACCCAACAGCCAGAGTCTATCCTGTTGGTACAGGGAATAGTGCAATACTTTAAAGCCAAGGAGGGAGGATGATCATACAGCTAAAGCACTGACAGAAAACCCGATAGCCGGGGATCTAGTCCCATCTGCCATATGCTTCCTCTGGGACTCTTCATCTCTATTTTTGGGCGATCCATACTTGCCTGCCTCTAAGGGAAGGTGGGTGGTGGGGAGGCTATCACAAGCTGTTGTGCTTTGCAGGGCTTTTTTAGTGTTCTTATGAAAGCCGGGTACCAATTTGCAGGGTAAATTGAATAGCCTCATCGTCCTAAGACATGTCCACTCAGTACGGTCTGTGGGAGCTCGCAGCCACAGCCCGTCTGCTCGGGAGCAGCAGAAGCTGCTGGGGAGCATCATGGACATCCAGGGCTGGACACCAAGGGGCTCTGCAGACCGGAGCGGTGTGCGACGCACAGGGCAGGGAGGGGAGAAACCAGGACCTGCCGGACCCTCGCAGCTGGGCAGGTTTTGTCTGGCTCCATTCACAACGCCAATCTCTGACACCAGGACCTGGCAAGCTGTCCCTAAAAAGCTCAGAGCAAGAAGGAGACGAAAGAAAAAAAAATGTGCTTACACGCTCCCATCTCTAATTCAACCTGTCTGGAAACCAGCTCTCCAATAAGCCCGCTCAATACCACTTGAGTCCAGAGGATGCAGCACATAAATCATATTCCTGGGACGGAAGAGCCTACAGCCAGAGCCCGGCCGTGCAAGTGCAGGGGACGCACGCTGGGCACGGAGGAGGTGGCATGGAAAGCCTGTCTCACTGCAGGAGGTTTGCAACCCGTGCTCAGGTTTTTGGGCAACAACCTGACCCACCCAGGCACCGCAGCCGGCAAGCGGGGTGGCTGGGTGCTTCTCCCTCGTCTGTCATCCCACAGGGATGAAGGCTGTCATCAGCCGAGGAGAAGGGAAGGAGCCGGAGCTATCCTTGCTCTCACGCATAGGTGCCTTCCCTTTTGCAAACATTGCCAATCAGAGGAGAAAGCGGGATGAAAACAGCTCCCGAGGGAGAGCGGGCAGCTGGAGATGGCAGGAGAGGAGGGAGGAGGCAGGGGGAGGAATCCCGAGATGCCTCGCTCCCGAGTTCACGCTGAGTGGAATTGCTGGCAATTTTGTAACAGAAAAAACAAATTTGTGTGAATCTTGAGGGGGGGAAGAAGAGCCTGTCAGCAGGGCTGGAGAAGCAATGGCACCGTGCGCCGAGCGAGGGCCCCACGAGGGTGCCCACAGGCAGGAGAGGAGGCCAGGGCTGGGGGCCCAGCCCGCCCGAGCCCACCGCCGCGCTCAGCAACGCCCTCCAGCTCCACCGCCCATCCGCATCTCAGCATCCATCAAGGTGAGCATCCACCAGCACAGCCGGGTGCAAAGCAGCTCCACGCCGCTGTCGAAGGTGCTAATAGCTGCCGCAAGCAAGTCCAGATCCAGGGGTAATCGCAGACCTCATTACAGCCAAGGAGCCTGCCAAGTATTTTTTCAGGCTCAATGGAAGGAAAAATTAAACCCACTTGCTATACAGAGCGCGCGACAGAAGTTAGTGCTTAAACCTTTAGCTGGCAAAGCCTGAGGATTTCCCCCAGAGCCAAAGAAGTCGTGAACACGCTGGCAGACCCCGGGGCACGGCTGGATCAGCGCCGCGCTCCCAGCCCGGCCAGAATTGCACGGAGCGGTGTTAACAATCGCACCACCGAGGTCCACAGAGGAGTAGAGATGGTGTTTATTGAGCCCAGAACTCACCGGAATGACAGATTTAGGGTATTCTGCACAGAAACCAGGCCTGTTTGATGGTTGCTCCTGTTGCCCTGGAGACACAACGGGCCTCAGCATTATTTATGATTTTTCAATGACCAAGACAGCACCAGGATGATATGGCTCATTGATTTCCCTAATGAAAATCTTGGTGAACCATAATGTCAGACCACAAAATAGCGGTGGATCACACGAGCCAAAGAAGAGTCCGTATGAACTGCTGTTACACTCGGATGGATCGAAACCAGGATCTTCCCCACCTGCACGTGGAGCCAGGGAAAAAACTGTGCAAGCCACGGGATGAGGAGTTCATCTCCGCCGGCGCCAGGACTCCTGGCATCTCCTAAGCCATGGTGCTTTCCTAAGTGATTTTTCCCATGAATGGGCCAAACTGCAGAAGAACCAGGAGTTCTCATCCCTCCAACCTGATGCTTTGACAAAATGCCTGAAGCACGGGGTATAAAGATCCCAAATCCCAGTAAACCAAGCTCATCGCCGCAGGGGTGCGGGGGGGAAGGGGTGGGGATGCCAACCCTCTTAAATATCAATAATTACTATGCCTGGAAAATACACACTTTATACATATATTTAAGAAACCTAGAAGAATAGAGGGGTGGGTGTGGAAAAACTCCAAATTTCTTCTCCCAAATTATCCGCAAACTGCCTCCTGCAAAGCTGACAGTCAGAAACAAAACAGTCATTACACTACAAACGGGTGACGGGAGGGAAGAGATCTGTCAGGCGGGTTTGCGGTTAGATATTAAACACGCAGATCGGAGCTGCAGCCTAACGAAGAGCAGACCGAGGGGTTGGCATTGGGAAGGAGGGCAGCGGGAGCCGGCCGGCTCCAGGGAAGCCGCAGCCCAGCCACCGGCAGCAGAGATGCAATGGGACAGTGAAAGCAGACAGAAGAGCTCAGAAGATGGGGGGAAAATGGGCAACTGGGGTGGGGGAGCTGCTGGGAATGGAGAAATCCTGGATAAAGCAGGTGGGGAATGAGGCAGCCGTTTTTCTTGGGTTTTCTGAGGCTGAGAGCACAGCCAAGACACCAGGCGAAACGCACGCCCGGCTGGGCAGGGGCCGCTCACTGGAGCGGCTTTGAGCAGCCGCTTTTTTGGGAGAGGGGCAGGAGCCGCAGCGGGGCAGGGCTGCGGAGCGGGGAGGCAGCCCGGGACCCCGCCAGGTTTGGCAGCAGGGGAGGTGTTTGTCTGTCCCCATGAGCCGTGTCCATCCCTGGCCAGCATCGGATGTGCCACGGGGCTCAGTCCCAGGGGATGGGAGGGATTAGGGTGGCAGCAGCCAAGCCGGCAAACCCTGCTCTCCTCACTGGGTGTCCCCTGCCAGGAGCCGCTACCAAACACCCCAGCGTGGCACAGCCATGCGAGGACACCACGGGTCCTTCAGCACACAGGCCTGGCCTCTTCGCCAGCGACTTCTGAGCCTGGTTGCAGGCAGATGTGGCACATCTGTTTGCAGCAGAGACCAGCCCTGCCTTCAGCAGCTCTGCAGTTTCCATAGCTATTGCACGAAGGCACCACCACCTCAAACCTCCCAGGCAGCCCTGCAGGAAGCCTACGCAGGTTACGGTGATGGTCACAGCCTCCAGCAAAAAAGAAAAAAAAAGAAGAGAAAAAATCCAAACTCCTTGCAAGCAGCCCCTCTCTGGCTTGGAGTGATGCTGTTGCAGCTTCACCCGTTGAAGCTGCCTGAGCAAACCCCATCCCGCAGCGCCGGCACCCATCGAAGGTGGGGAGGCAGCGGGGAGGCTGGCGACACCGAGGTTTGTTTAGTCTGAACAGGAGGAGACTGAGGAAGACATGATGAAAGTCCTCAAAGACATAAAGGGCAGCAGCAGAGGACAGGAATAATCTGTTCTTTGTGTCTGCCGCGGAAAGGACAAGAAATAATGGGCTTAAACTGCAGCAAGGGAGATTTTGACTAGATGGTAAGAAAAACTTTCTAATAATGAGGACTATTAGAGCCCTGCAACAGACAACCCAGGGAGGCAGCGAGATTTCCATCACTGGAGGCTTTTAAGAACAAGGCAGACAAATATCTGTCAGAAATTATATAGGAATAGTTGATCCTGCCTTGGGGCAGGGGATAAATTAAATTACCTTTTAAGGTCCCCTCCAGCTCTCCCTTTCTGCGGTTTCGTGGTAGATCCGTCACCAAAGGCTGTATGCCTTTAAGGAGGAAGCATCTCCCTAAGAAAACAAGCACATCTATCATCAGAAAAGTGCTGTCATTAGCAAAGCTAAGGAGGCCGGTGCGCAGAGGTGAAGACCCACCAACCCAGGCGCAAAGATGCAGGATTGATTGGCTCAGCGAGCCACCGGTCACCCCGTGCGATGGGGCACCGGACCCTTGGCAAAGGCAAGAGCCCACGATCCTTGGGCAGCAAAGTGCAGAGGCAAAGGAGCCCTCCTGGAGGAAAGGGCTGTTAGATTAGCAAAGTATTTCAGACAGGGGGGGGAAAAAAACAACATAAGGCAGGATTTTTTTTTTGCACAACCACTCTTTCAGCACATTTCGGGAGCGTTTGGTTCCCACTGGCTTGAGTGATGCCATTGCTGAGCTCTGCCCCAGCGTGCCAGGAATATCCAGAGCTACAGAGGAGCTCTGTCTGTCCCGGGAGATGCACCCACCTGTGGGAAGAGGCTGCCTGGAAACTAGCAGGACTGATTTGCAGTTTAGAGCATCAAACCGTGCTAACGGTGACAGGATTCCCCTTCCCTTTCAAAGGCGAGCTCTTTCTTCGTGTCAGCTCTTTAGCATAAACCGAACAAGCGAGCCAGACCAGTCTCCTACCTCCTGTAACCCCTATTCCCCACTGAGCCGCTTGTCAGCTGTTTGCTGATGGGGTGCATAGCTCTATCAGGGAGCGTTATCTCATGCGGGGCCGAGGGAAGGGCTCCCTGACCCTGCCCGGGGGGCACGCTGCCCACGCCGGGGCGGCACGGGATGTATCTGCGCGGGGTCCGGGTTGGCTGTTTGTTTGGCCATTTCGGAGTGGTTTATGGCCAGGCTGCAGACAGCGGGGCTGCAGCCGGCGGGGGGGGACCGCGCTGACGGGCTCAGTGCCTTGCCGATGCCGTCATACAATAAATCTGCGGCGTTCTCTGGAGGCAGCTGCCCAGACATGGGAGAGGTTGGGCACGGCTTCCTGGGAGACCTGCTGATGGGTCTGGAGCCTGATGAGACACCCAGGGAGCCTGGGAGGGCAGGGGGACAGTGACTTACCTGCAGCCCAGCAGCAAGTCCCTGGCATCGCCAGCAAGAGACCACAAACTCAGGTACCCCTCTTGTCCCAGGCTGGCACACCGTCCCCCTCCTGGGTCTGAGATGGGAGACAAAGAGCAGCATTTAGCACTAACCTCCAGGCTGGCCATGGTGGCTCCTGTGCATCCCTGCCCTAACAAAAGCCGCTGTGTTTTTTCCAAGCGCCTCCAGCCTCTATAAGGAGACACTGATGTCTCAGACCAACCGGGATTCCAGATCCAGGGCAAAAGACAACCCCACCCAGGACTTTCCTGGGTCTCACCAGCTTCTGCCTGTGCAGAGACCTGCAGGACCGGGTGTACACATACACTTACACACGGCTGTTGCTGCAGGGAGCAGCACGTGCACACCAAACTGAAGCGTGCAAGCACACTTGAGTGCTCCCACCAAGCAGCATGCAAACCCTTCGGCACCCACATGCGCTCCCAGGTTGTGGGGCTGCTGCTGCTCCGGTCCCATCGCCTCTGGAGGGTGATGCTGTGAATGAGAATCAGGTGCAGGCAGGGCCATGGGGAAAGGCAGGTACCCGGTCGCTATAGAAACCAGATGCAGGAGGATGGAGAGGAGGAAGATGGGGTGCAGATCCCCACCACGCTGCTTCCCCAAGTAGCATCGGCTTCCCTTGGCCGCGAGCTGACAGCCCCCACCGGCCGTGCTGGTTTTGAATCCCACGGCTTGCTGGAACCAGCTCTCCCTGCCCAGGGTTGGGGACAGGGCACAAGGGGAGGTGCAGGCTCTGCTGCTCCCCGGTGAGTTATTCAACCTCTCCAAGCCTTGGGGCTTCACCTCTGTAGCAAAGAAAAACGGCCTCTCTGCCAGGTCACTCCGAATGCAAATTCATTGCTAGTTGCTCGGGATGGATATATGGCAGGGGGTGGTAGCATTGCCCAGGATGAGCCTTGCACGACTTTGGGCAGCAAGCAGTGGTAGAGGAGTCACTGCCCACCAGCCCCAGCCTTCTCCTCCCCAGTTATACCTTGGGGTACAGCCGGGAGGACACGAAACATCCCCCCAGGCTGGGGTCCGGAGCAGTTCAGCAAGTGTGGAGCAAGGGAATGCAATGAGCACAGCCCCCACTCACCCAGAAAGCTCGGTGCCTTTCACAGACCCTCACGAGCAGAGCCAGGAGCAGGGTGATGGCATTATCACTGTTTGAAGGGAGGGAAGGGAAGCTCGTGGGGCATGGGCATACGGTACCCGACTCCCAGCCCATTGCCCCCCTCCTCTCGGCTGCCCAGTCCTGGGTGTTGCAGCCCTACATATGCGATCAAATCACCGTGACCTACAAATTAGCTTCTAGACCCATTTTATGCTAAATGGTGTAGGAATACAACAGACTCTGGCAAGACTTCAAATTAAGACTGCCAATTAATGCTCCTCTTGGGGCTAATTAAATATTACTTTCCATAGCACTTTTCCCCTCCCCTAAATACTTTGCCAACTACTTCCAGACCCAGCGCAACGCAGCTGCCCGGGGCAGACGGCAGCAGCTACGGGGGGGGGACCCTCCCTGGGACCTGGGGGCACCTCTGCATCCACACACCCTTTCAAGCTCCAACGTGGGCTGAAGCGATTTGGTCTTGGAGTGATCAGTGGGTAAATTGGCCTTGCAGACATTGCAATCAATGGTTCTCTGAAGTCAAGAGCTTGCAAGTCCTTCAACTGAAATGCCTTTAAGGCTGTGAATTATACAAGCAGAGGGATGGCGGGGAGCGATGGGTGGCAGATTCTCGCCTGTCCAGATCAGCAGGTGACAACAGGTCCCTGTGCTACAGGCTGCTGCGACAAGGCAGCAACGCCTGCAGCTTTAACCCTGCCACAAGACCAGCAATGGCTTCGTCCTCTCCGCAGAGTCTCTCTGACCTGGTTTTGGGGTCCCTGGAAGGCCAAGGGCACACACACCAGGGACTCACCCCACAGCAGCAGCAATTCCCCTTCACACCAGCCTCCTGTCAGGGAAGACAAGACTTGGGAAATCAGAGGAAAAACAAAGCTCAGTGAAAACACAGCTGTCCAAACAGCCTTCCTCCTTGCTGCCAGTGAGATGCCAAATGCTGCTGGCAACTCCCAAAACCAGGGAGTTCCAGCACGGGGAGAGCAAGGCTTGCAGGAGGGTCGATAGCCACGAGTGCCTCAAAACATATTGCAGATAACAAAATGGAACCTGACAGAGGAAAGGCTGCACCCTCCGAGGATGCTCAGCTAGCTGAAAAATGCTGAAAGTTGGCTTTGCCAAGGGCAGTAGAATTGCAGGTGTCTGCAGGCAGCCAAGGGCCGTCACCGCTCTGGTCCTGGAGTTACACCCGCGGGCACTCCCAGTCACCCAGCCTCGCCCAAAACGTGGGAGCTCCAGTGCAGCAGCAGCATCCCCAGCTAAACACGCTCAACACACACCTGAGTCTGCAGAAAGCCTGAAACCACCGCTCCACACACAGAAACGTTTGGGGGTTTGGTTTTTTAAAGCACATTTTGATTTCAAAAGCTGCAACAGTGCTAAAGAGCAGAGCTGCTGCAAGGAGGCAGAAGCAGGGTGTGGGGGTGCTTCCCTGAGCTCCTGCGTTCCCCAAATTTAGCTCTGGAAACCACACAGCTCCCACGACCTCCAGGCAGGCAGGAGAGGAGCGCTGGCAGAAGGCAGCATGTGCAGGAAGCCTCCCTGCCTGCAGCCCTGCGGGCAAATAGAGGGCACAGTCCCCTGCGCTGGCAGCCAGGGCTGCTGGCCAGTGCTAAGTCACTGAGACAAATTTCAAAAGGGTAGAAGGGGAAAAGGGAAAAAAAAATACAGGAAAAAAAAGAAGAAGAAAGAATGAGAGATGAGAAAACATCTCGGCTGGTACAGCCGGCCCCGAGCCCCAGGAGAGCATCAGCTACTGGGCTTCTCCTCCCGTTTCCATAGCAACACAATTTGGTGCTCTTTAGAAGAGCTCGCTCCCCCCTCTCCCCCTGGTTAATTTTATTTCGTTTTTTGAAATGAAAGTGGTTGATATGGCTTTTGTTTCAGGAGCCTCGTGGGGGGGAAAAGGGAGAATATCGGCAGATTTGGAGGGGCTGCAGAGGGGAAAGAGGGACCTGGGCCCCCCCACCCCCAAATCAGCCGTCCTGGAAGAGCGGCTTTGCTGGGTTCATCGAGTGCCCCCGAGCTAAGGCACCTTGGGGTGCTTCCCGTGAATCACAGGGCGGTCTCCTCCCTTAGAGGTGACGGGCTGGAGGTGGGTGCCAGCCCCATCGCTCACTCCCTGGCCTTGGGAAACACCCCAGGACCTCGATTCCCCTCCCGTGAGATGCCACCACCCTCCTTTTGCCCACACCGTCCCTCCCCGCAGGGCAGGCTCTGCTCACCGCGCAATAGGAGCGCCCACCCCAAGGGCCCAGCACGACACGCCGAGTCCAGCCACGACATATTCTGTGCAATGAAAGAACACAGCGGCTGCCACCCCGAGCCCTCCTGCTCCAAAAATCCGCCCTCTCCCAGACACAGCACCAGGATGGGAGCAGGGAAGGGGCTGGGAGGCAGGGAACCAGCACAGCCGGGTGGTACCGGCACAAACCATCCCCTTCACCTTTACAACAGTATTTCCCACACCAGAAACACGCATCGGAGCTGCCCTTCCCCAACACTCGCCCAGAGGAGCGGGACCTGCCAAAACCCACGCACGCCGAGCCACGGCCGCTCGGACTCGGAGCGGGGAAGCGCGCTCAGCCCCGGGCTGCCGCTCAGCTCCTCGTGAGCATTCGGGCTAATGAACGCGAACGCATCTGTTAGTTGCTAACAGTAGGGCTGTTTGGGAATGTTTTGATTAAATATTGTTCATAGAAAATTCCAACTGGTTGAGATTGAACTCGTTTGCCTGAAATAATTGGTGTGGAGAAGTTTTCCAGTTAAAGGAAAAGGACTGAGGAGAAATGTGTTGGAATTTTACTTCCTTTAAACTATAATACATTCTATTTCACAATTTAATTTATAGGGAAAGAATGTTAAGAGAGATCGAGTCAATGTTTTGAAGTGGTAGGAAGAAAAATGCTTCAGTAACCAGATAGCTCTGTGGATTTTCCACTAGCTTTAGAGAAGAAAAAAAAAAAACAACCTTTCATCCCAACAGAGAATGGGAAAACACTTTGAAATCTCCATCCTCGTAGCAAAAAAGCTGCCCACCTCCAGCAAGCGCCCTGGTAAGGACCAGCCAGGGCAGGCCCCAGCCCCAGGCTGCTCTCAGCCGCCGAGCGGGGTCCGGCAGCGGGAGGGGAGGCAGCAGCTTCCCAGTCCCCCACCCCGCTCCGGGATGGGGAATGGGGCAGAAGGGAGACCTTCCCTCTGCAGCAGCCCTGGCCTCCTGCTCTGCCACCGCAGCCCTTGCTCCTGGGAGCCCGGCCACCACCTCCCCTGGGACCAAAAAGCCCCCAATTCCCCCCTCTCCAGCACCCCATGCATCGCCCTATGCGGGGAGAAAGCAGGATCCTGCCCAGCCCACCCCCCTTCAGCACTGCAACACCAACACCTCTCAGCCAAAGCACAAGGGAGAAAATAAGCAAAAAAAAACCCATTTTTAGGCACCAGCCCCCCTACCTGTGCGGGCAGACCCCGGAGCAGCACAGGCAGCACAGCCCTGCCTGCACTTGCCGGGCAGATATTGCCACCGTGTGGGCAGGGCTCGCAAGCACCAGCTGCAGCCGCTCAGGAAAATGCTGAAAACTCTTAATTAGGTTCCTCCCATGCTAAAAAATTGCCCCTCATTGGGATGGGTCCTCCCCCCCGGGAGGGCATCGCTGTGCGGTCTCTGCTGAGAGCAGTGCTGGTGCTGCGGGGTGAAGCGGGAGCCGATGCAGCAAGGGCATCGTCACCCGGTCCTTTGGGTACCTGTGGGTTTGTGGCTGCTCCTAAGGCAGCCGTGGAGGGTGACGGAGGAGACAAGGCCGTTAGCAGCCGGTTTAATTGCACTGCGTGGGGTCCTGGGCTCCCCTGGGAAACAGTTCATGGGTGGGGAGGGCGGAGGCCAGGTTGAAAACACCTGAGAGCAATGGGGACAAAGGGTAAAATGGAAAATAAAGACATGCTCAAGGGCATGCAGAAGGCCTGGAGAGGCAGCTCTGCCTGCTGCCTCCCCCTCCGAGAGAGCCCAGAGTGACCGCTCTCACCTCCGCTTGCTGGAGCTGGGGTTTCGCCTGCACCCGCGGGGACCCCGCGAGTACCCGTGCACGTGCTTGGGAAAGGGGTGAGACACAACAGGGAATGCTTTTGTGTACAATAAGAGACTGGCTGGCCTGCAGAAAACACCCCGTGGGTCTGGGCGCTGGTAGCGTGCTGGTAGGTAGCACCCAGGGAACAGGGTCCATGTCTTCGGGCCAGAAAACTGGTAAAGCAAGGAGCAAAAGTCAGCCCGGGCATCGGGGAGCTCACGCTCGGGCTCTTCCATCTCCGAGATGGCTGTGTGGGGTGGACCCATCCGGAAAGGAGAGGTGCTGGGGACCCCTCTTCCCTCTCCCAGGGAATGCTGCCAGCCAGGAAACACGGAAAAGTGCGAGGCCGTCGGGTGGTGGTTGTACGGCGAGGGCTGCCACGGAGAACGGCGGCCATGGTCCCTCCTGGCTTTAATGCCTGTGGGAAAGTATAAATAGCAGTCAAATAAAAAACTGCTGCCACATGAGCAGATAGATTAAGCAGAGTTGGGGGAGAGATATATATATATATCTATACATATAAACCTGTGCGTCCGTGTGTGTGCTCGGCTATGCAGTCCCCGCTAAAGCCCCAGATTGCACATGGGACTGGGAAGGGACTTCGTGCTCCGACTTCGTCCACCTTGGTGGTTGCCAGAAACCGCTCAGGGGATGTCACTGCAGAACTGGGGCTTTGGGGGACTGGGAAATAGTAATAATAGCTTATTTATTTGCTTTGATAGCTTTTTCATTCAATAGCTTGTTTGTTTTATTTTTAAACACAACGGCACTGAAATGGGGTTGGGGTGGGAGCAGGGCACTGGCCGTCTCCTGAGGAGGGGCAGGTGCAGAGGAGGAAAAGGCACGGAGTGAGATGGAGAGGGAAGGGGGAGCCGGGGATCTCCGGGATACGGCGCAGAAACAGCCTGGGGCTCCCTCCATCAGGGCAGAGGTTGCACCTGAAGCAAACAGCTACAAAACCCATCCCTGCCGGTGATCTGGGGAACCGGGTATGGCCAAAAGCCACTGCGAGGGTGCTACAAAACCAGCCAACATTGGGGTATCTGCGTCTTCAGACCCAGCTGCGCAGCCCTGGGGAAGAGCTGCACCACCCTCTCAAAAAAAACAAACCAAAAGTGGTTTATAAGCATCATTTTTATACTGGTTTAATTATTTCAACAATAAATTTTCCACCATAACACCTGAAGCGATGCAAACACCAGTGTGGACGTGCAGAGGCAGAAATCCAAGCACTGCGGTTTATTCCGCTTCCCCGCAGCTGAAGGTCCCTTGGTGGGAGAAGCCTCGCGGTGGCCTCCCGGTCCCAGGGGGTTTCATCCCTGCGCTGCAGCCCCCGCTAACGCACGGGGCGGTGGCAAAGGGCAACCTGGGGTGCGAGCAGCCCCGCAGGCTGCGCCCGCCGCAGGCGTTGGGGTTTGCACCCAGGTCCCACCTGCAGCTGGGCTGCGGCTGGGTGTCCCCACCGACGGGTGCGTGGGGCCCAGACCCAGCGCCCCTCGTACGAGCCCCCCCCGTCGCACTGAGCAGCGCCTTTGCCGTGCACTAACCCGGCTGCTTTGCTCCAGCACGGCCCATTTTGCCGGCAGAGCGATGGCAAACTCTGGCAGCGAGGAAGAGGAGCGAAGTAATTCTCCAACCGCCTCCAGCACCTCGTGGGTGACCAGGTTTGCAAGCGAAAGCAGTAAAAGGGTGCTATAAGGCAGGGGGCTGCTGCGAGCTCCCCCCCGGCTCACAGCCCAGCCCGGCAAAGCACTGCGGGGCTGCTGCAAATTGGCAAGAGGGAGCGGTGCAAAACATCCGTGCACAACTGCAAAACAGCCTGCGTGGGTCCAGGAGGAGTCCAGCCTCGCAAGGACAACTCCACGCTAATGCTTTTGCAATAAATTCGACGGCAGCTTCTTTCTAGCAGGCTTTCGGTAGGCGTTTGACCCAACTCCAGTCAATCTAACATCGTTACGCTGCAGTTAATGTCAGTTTGAAAGTGCTTTTATAGCTGAAACACTGCTGTACTTAATGTAAACACCGAGGTTATGAGGATTCTTGCATTGACACGGGGAGGTTGTACTGATTAGCTTAAATCACTGTCATGTGGTATTAGTTAAAAGGATGTAAAAAGCAGCATCTGAGGCCCTGTCTGCGCTGCAAAGTGGGGCTCATCGGGGAGGAAGGAAGCGATGGGGCTCCTGCCACCTCCGCGCCCCCAGGGACCCGGGGGTAGGTGCCCATACAGTGATAAACTGGGGGGTTTTGCAGAGGGGACGGGGACGGTTTTGTTATGCCATTGATAAAGAGCACACAGAGAGCAGCGCTGCCAGCACACCTGGGCTGGGACCCAGCACTGCCGTACGGGGACCCCAGGAGCTCCGGCACAGCAACGACCCCCCGCGCTGGGGAGGTCCCACAGGTGATGCCTGCAAGTCCTGCAGAGCCACCCCGGCCGGATTCCTGTGCCACAGAGCCACCCCGGACGGATTCCCGTCCCACAGAGCCACCCCAGCTGGATCCCCATCCCGCAGAGCCATCCCGGCCAGATCCCCGTCCCGCAGAGCCATCCCGGCCAGATCCCCGTCCCGCAGAGCCATCCTGGCGGGATCCCCGTCCCGCAGAGCCATCCCGGCGGGATCCCCGTCCCGCAGAGCCACCCCAGCTGGATCCCCGTCCCGCAGAGCCACCCCAGCTGGATCCCCGTCCCGCAGAGCCATCCCGGCGGGATCCCCGTCCCCCAGAGCCACCCCGGCGGGATCCCCGTCCCCCAGAGCATCCCAGCGCGATCCTCGTCCCCCAGAGCATCCCAGCGCGATCCTCGTCCCGCAGCACACGGGTCTCCCCAGTCACCCCGCAGCAGGTGACAGGGACGTGCCTTCTGTCCAGGCGTGCCCAAGGGCACCAAGAAAAGCCATCGCAAAGCAGAAGCACAAGCACGGTGCCCCGGGACTGCGGCCACCCCCCCAGGGACCGGTGGCCGATCCCTCCACCCAGGGAGCGTTTTACATGGAAGGAAAAGCCCTCCAGCACAAGCAGGGTCTTTGGGCCCCTCGGCTGGGTTTGGCAGGCAACAGACGATAGGAAATAGGGCTTTGGCAAAGTTTTCCAGTTGATCTGGATGGAGGCAGGATCAGCCCCGCTGCAGGAATGATCTCCTGTAGGAAATCAGGTCATTAGGGCAACGTGCAAGGGCTGCAAGGGGAGGTCGCTGCTCTTTGCTGGTGGGTCCGTGCCTCGCCGGGCACCCTCCCAGGGCGGCGGAGCAGGGTGGGACACTGGCAACCCTCCCTCCTGCAGAAAATAAACCACCAAATCGCATCCCCATCCTCACCGCAAACATCGCCTCCCTCCTTTGCCTGCCGTCCCCCCACGTCCCCCCCGGCCGGGGCATCGCCCCGACCCCACCTTCGCCTTGGCCACTCGGAAAACGCCGCAGCGGCCTTCCACTGCTGGGGCTGGGGGTTGGGGGGGTTTGAGAACATTTATAAAGATCTCATTGTTGAAAGGAAAAATGGGATCTCCTTTCCTTTTACCTTCCAGGGCAGCCCTAACCCCTCTCCCCTCGTACAAAAACACACAGGAAAGGGGTTTCTTTTCTGCTTGATTAGATTCAAAGGGATCTTTGTCTGGGGGTAGGTAGAGAAAAGCCCTCCCCCACCTCCCTTTTGACCCTCAAGACTCTGTCTGGTTTTGTTTTAAACCAAGAGAGACAGAGCTACACCCTTGGGATGTTATAAATATATATACGGGGAGGCTGGGGGGTGGCGTCATCCCGTTCGCCTGGACGGCAGCTCCAAGCCGGCCGACCCAGCGGTTCTGCCCCGATCGCCCGAGCGCCAGCCAGGGTTTGCCTCCAGATGCACAGGGGTTTCCCAGAAGCAGCCCCCCTCCCCCTAAAAGCCTCTCCTCCAGTTGCCGTGTTATTTAATTAGTCCAAAAGGCTCCTCAAGAAGAAAAGCCATCAGCAGGGGCGGCTCGGGGTTTGCACCCCCATTGCTCTGGGGGGCTCCAGGAGGGTCCTGCTGCTTCCCGCCCGCGGGAGCCGCTCCCCCCACGGCCCCGGTACCCCTCATCCATCCCAAAAGAGACCACAGGGCTCTGCGACAGCACATTAAATTATATATATATATATGCACACGTGGCCATACGTGCTCCATGCGAGTAGCTGAGCACGTGTGCATAAGTACATGAACCCCCATAAAACATAGGTGGATGCAGCTGCACGCATTACTACCTACGAAAAGTTTGTAATGCGGAAAACACACCACGGACTCCCCGATCCCCTTTTTCCTGTCTCGCTTTTTCTCACATTCCAAAAAAAAAAGAAAAAAAATCTATTTTGAAAACTGCGTACCTCTCCTTATCTTTACTGGCAATTAATTCCAGGGAGGGGTGTTCAATTTTGACAAGGACTCTAAACATGTTAATATTTGAAGAGGGGAAAAAAAGTATGACATTAATTATTCAGGTATTAGTAGGCATGCTGACAGCATAGCCCAAACGATTTTCTGTCACAAACTGCTATTAAGGGATTTTTTTTTCTCCTCCACGGAAGTATTTTACAAAGACTCGGTACCAGCATTTTTCTTGAAAGAGTAAGTGCTGAAATGATCGTTGTAATTGCAAGAGCAGCAAGGATTAATAATGAAAATAACGGGAACAAGAGCACACAACGGAGGCGAATCCCCCCTGTAATCGTGTGATTAAAAACCGAACGTCCGATATTGTGAATCGTGGCGGTGCACTGAAACCACCCCCTTGGGGTCCCGACCTGCACCCAGGGTCCTGCACCCCAGGGACCCTCATCCCGTGTGCTCGCACCCCAGCCATGCACCCCGACCTGCACCCAGGGTCCTGCACCCCAAGGACCCTCATCCCAACCTGCACCCTGTGTGCTCGCACCCCAGCCATGCACCCTGACCTGCACCCAGGGTCCTGCACCCCAAGGACCCTCATCCCGACCTGCACCCCATGTGCTCGCACCCCAGCCATGCACCCTGACCTGCACCCCATGTGCTCGCACCCCAGCCATGCACCCCGACCTGCACCCCGGGGCCCTGCACCCCAGGGACCCTCATCCCATGTGCTCGCACCCCAGCCATGCACCTGGGGGTCACATCCAGCCGTGCACCCCCTATGCCTACACCCCGCCCTGCACCCCACCGTGCCCCCCACCCCGCACCGTAGGCGGGGCTGGCAGGGGAGGAGGCTTCTGGGCAGCCCATCACCAACTGAGAGGGGCTTCTCCTCCGCCCCCCCGGGCAGCACAGCTGGGGGGGGAGCCCAGCTGGGGGGGAGCCCAGCTCGGCGGGGGAGCCCAGCTCGGCGGGGGAGCCCAGCTGGTCCCACCCCGGGTTCACAGAGTTCAGGCTGTCGAGATTTTAGGGCGAGATAGAGAAAGCTGACACCCAGGGAGCCCCCCCGGCCGGGCGACAGCCGGCCCTGCGGCCCCCCACCTCCTTAGGGACCCCCGTGGAGGGGGCCGGGGGCGGCCGGGGGACGCCCCCCTTCCAGCCAGCCCCGGGCCGCATCCTGCCCGGCCTCGCTCCCCCGAGGATGCTGCTCACCAGCCAGCGCTCCCCAGTCGCCTCCTCCTTCCCCAGCTCCCCCGGTGCCGTTTCCTCTTCTCAGTCCTAACAAGAAAAAGGAAATAAGGAAGGAAACGGGGGTGTCGTGGCGTCACCCTGCGCCCTCGGCCCACGGCTCTGCCGGGCCCTGTCCCCACTCAGGACGCACGACGGGTGCTCAGCAGCCACCCCGAGGTGACACAGGGTGTCCCTGGATCAACTTGGGTGTGCAAGAAACTTTGTGAATGAATATTTCCCTTCGGGTACCTTTCAGGGCAGGGAATCCCACTGGATAAATGCAGCGAAAAATGGGAATTGGGGAAAAAAAATACAAAGCTGCAAGTAAAGAAGGGGAGTTTTTTGCAGGGTGGAAGGGCGGGAAGGGAGGCTCCGTTTCCGCAGGGCACCTCTGGTCCCGCAGGCAGGCAGAGGGACACGGCGCGGGGCAGAGGCAGCCCCATCTCAGCCCGTGGCCCCCAAACCTCCCCGCTCCCCCGGCCCTCGCTGCGGGCAGAACCCGAGCGCTGGCCCGACGGGGCGCACGGCAGCACCGGGGACACATCCCTGGCCCCCGCAACGCCGAACAGCCCCGTTTCCCAGAAAACCACCTTGGCTCAGGGGTTCCCAGCCTGGAAGCGGCCAGCGAAGGGCTGGGGAGGGGAGATGGCAGCACCCCGCATCTCTGGCCTCCCCGGGACCTGCCGGCCTCCCCACGCTCCCTCCGGCTTTCGGGGGCCGAGCTGCTCCCCCCACACCTTGAGTCTCCAGCTCCCAAAATCCAGACCCTCAGCAGCTTTGGCTTCACCTTTCGCCCTTGTTCCCAATGTCTCTGCTCATGCAGCACTGGGAAAAGTAACCCCAGCATCTGCGAATGAGATGCTAAGAATATATAAAATTAGTTAGAACTAAGAGTATAAAGAATTAGAGCTAAGAGTATAAAGAATTAGAGCTAAGAATATAAAGAATTAGGTAGAGCTAAGACTATAAAGAATTAGGTAGAGTTAAGAATATAAAGAATTAGGTAGAGCTAAGAATATAAAGAATTAGGTAGAGCTAAGAATATAAAATTATAAATCTAACAGCAGCATTTTTGTTATTTCCTTTTTTTGCTTCCCCCAAAGTCGTCTCTGATGAGAAGTTAAAGAACAGTTGGAAAATAACCCTCAACTCAGACCTTTAAGGAGGGCTTTTCATCACGTTAGAAGCCACAGACAGCAAAACGCGGGCCTCGGTGCTTCGGACCCAGCGCTGCTGGTGAGGATCGGTTTCAGAGCCCATCCCGATGGGTCCCTTCTTTTTTAAGACGTGCCGCTCGCATGCAGGATCCCAAGTTTCCTACGTGACGTCTTCGGTTATTTGGGGGGGTTTAACCGCTGTAACGAATGGTTAATTACAAGCAGTCGCCCCGGCGGTTGCTGGTATTTCCAGCTGATTAAAAGGCTGGATGAGCCCAGTGTGTAAAACTGGAGGGAAAAAATGGGATTTTAGGTAAACACCCTGAGCGTGCGGGGCCCCGGCGTGCAGAGGGGCCGGATCCTGCCGGGGAGAGGGAGCGGAGCTGGGCACGCTGCGGGGAGGCCAAGGGGCAATGGGGGCAATGGGGGGGCAATGGGGGGGAAAGGGAAGGAAAATGGGGGGAAAATAAGGGGGGGGAAATGGGGGGGGAAATGGGGAAGGAAAATGGGGGGGAATGGGGGGGGGAAGGGGAAGGAAAATGGGGGGAAATGGGGGGGCAATGGGGGGGCAATAGGGGGGAAAGGGGAAGGAAAATGGGGGGGAAATAAGGGGGGGGAAATGGGGGGGGAAATGGGGAAGGAAAATGGGGGGGAATGGGGGGGGAAGGGGAAGGAAAATGGGGGGAAATGGGGGGGCAATGGGGGGGCAATAGGGGGGAAAGGGGAAGGAAAATGGGGGGGAAATAAGGGGGGGGAAATGGGGGGGAATGGGAAGGAAAATGGGGGGAAATGGGGGGGGAAATGGGGGGGGTAATGGGGGGGCAATGGGGAAGGAAAATGGGGGGAAATGGGGGGGCAATAGGGTGGAAAGGGGAAGGAAAATGGGGGGAAAGGGGGGGGAATGGGGGGGGAAATGAGGGGGGGAATGGGGGGGGAAATGGGTCACAGGACCAGCCCTGCCCTGACCCCCCCACACCTTCTGGGACCCCCAAACCCCTCCTGGGGGAGCAGCCCCCCCGGGGGGGACCCCGGGGGTCACCCCAGCGCTTTGGGGACCCCCTGCCCCCCCAGACCCCGCCTGGAGCCGGGCCGTTCGCGGGCCCGGCGGCGGGAGCCCTGCCGCAGCCCGGATTTACCGGGATTTTCCTCGCCCCCCGCCCGGCCCGGGAAGGACCGGAGCCGCCGGCCCCCGAACCCGACAGGGGAGTCTGGGGAGGGGGAGGATGAGCGCGGTTTCCCACATGGCCTCATTTAGGGTCATTTCTTTCAATTGCTCAAAGCACCAACTCCACCTCTTGAGCCCGTAGGTTTGTACGGAACAGCTGAAGGAGCCCGCAGAGCGCCGTGGGCCGGCGGCCGCGCTCCCACCTTCGGAAGGGCTGCCGGATCAGTCCCTTTCTTTTTTTTTTTTTAAAGCAAACTCATTTTTTGCCCTTTTTTTTTTTGCTTTTTTGCCTTTTTTCTCTTTTGCCTTTTTTTTTCTTTTTTCTTTCTTTTTCTTTTTCTCTTTTTTCTCTTTTTTTTTCTTTTTCTCTTTTTTCTTTTTCTCTTTTTTCTTTTTCTCTTTTTTCTTTTCTCTTTTCTCTTTTTCTCTTTTTTCTTTTTTCCCCTTTTTTTTTCTTTTTTCCCCTTTTTTCTTCTTGTCCCCTTTTTTCTTTTGTCCCCTTTTTTTTCTTTTGTCCCCCTTTTTTCTTTTTTCCCCTTTTTTCCTTTTTTCCTCTTTTTTCCCCCCTTTTTCCTTTTTTCCCCCCCTTTTTCCTTTTTCCCCCTTTTTTTTTCCTTTTTCCCCCTTTTTTTTCCTTTTTCCCCTTTTTTTCCTTTTTCCCCTTTTTTCTTTTTTCCCCTTTTTTTCTTTTTTTCCCCCCTTTTTTCCTTTTTTCCCCTTTTTTCCTTTTTTCCCCCTTTTTCCCCCTTTTTCCCCCTTTTTTTCTTTTTTCCCCCTTTTTTTCCCCCTTTTTTTTCTTTTTTCCCTTTTTTCTTTTTTTTTCTTTTTCCCCCTTTTTTCCCCCCCTTTTTTTTTTTAAGAGGGAGATATTGATAACATGGGAGTTAGAAAGAGCCTCATAACTCACAATAAACCCTTGTCCATTCTCTTCTATTGACTACATGTAAACATGGCAAATGAAAGGCCTTTAGTGACACTTAATCCCTCACCCCTCCCGCTCCCTCCCTGCCCCCAGCCCAGCCTGCCCTGCGAGGGGGTTACGCTGCTTTTTTTCTCACAGCTTGCTGTTTTACTCAGCCCCTCCTCTGCTATCTAATTTATCATTAACACCCTGACACTAAACTAAATAAATGCAGCGGCTCCCCCCGCACCTTGCTCCGGGGTTGTGGATTTTCCCCCCTTCCCGGAGCTTTTTTTTTTGTTTTTAGGCACGAACCAGCCGCAAATCTGCGGGTTTGGGGGGCTCGGAGCCCCCTCCCCGTCCTGCTCCCTGCAGATAATTAACGTCATTATTAAATTACCTTCTTTAAAAGATAATAATAATAATAGCAGGGTCATTTGGCTGCGATTAGAGCCGGGGCGGTCTCGCCGGGGTCGCTGCCTCCTGCTCGGGCTGCTCCCAGGCTTTGCCTCGCGAAATTTTAAATGTTTTTAAATGGGAGTCATTTTGACTTGGGTTCCTTCCCTTCCCTGCCAGAGAGGAGGGGGGAAAAGGCTGCAAAGAGGTTTCAAGCGCCGCGTTCCTGATTTGCAGGTCGATATTCTTGTGTAATTTGGATTTCGGTGGGTTTTAAGGGCGGAGGGGGTTTTTACCTGGCCCGTTGCAAAAGCAAAGTCATCAGATGATTTTGTGGCAATCGAATAATAATACCTCGTTATTAATCACAACTAACGAGGTCCTGACTGGGCTGCGTTTCGTTTCTCTTCCCATTTTTCTCGGTTTGGAGAGGGATCTTTCTGGCCGTGAAAGAGCCGGGTGAAGGCTTCCCAGGTCAGAATTTCAACCTTCCCAACTCACATCCGAAATAAAGACTTGAAGCCCCTTTCACCAACTTGCACAGATAAGAACCACTCCTGCTCTTTGGGTCGCTTGGTCCGGTCCGCATTGGGGTTTGTGTCTGGATCTGGCTCTGCCGATGCTGCTCCAACGGGATCTTCCAGGCTTTGGCCGTGTTTTCCTTTGGCAGAGATTTAAAAATATATCTGAAGTGCTCCTTCCATAAGGGGCACTAACTCCTGAGGCCCTCAAAATAGAAACACATGTCTGGGGAACCGTCTCTGGCCTACAAATTAGAGGGAAGGAGCTATTGATTTCCCATTAAACGTTGAGGAAAAAGGATTCATTTGGGCAAAATTTGTCCACGGAAACCCTCGCCCCCCCCCCAAGCAGCTGAGCACACGCGTGCGCGCCCCGTCACCCGCTCGCACGTGGGACGGATGCGCACGCGTCGCGCAGCGGTACGGCGCCGAGGGTTGGAGCCACGCGGAGCCGAGGACGCGGCCGCAAAGACGCGGGGAACCGGCGCGCGTCCCACGCGGGTCCGGCGCGCGGGTGGGTGCCAGGCCTGCGGGTGGGCGCGAGCGGAGGAGCGTGCTCTCCGAGCCACGTAAATAAACACGCACGGCCAGATGTGCGCAGCCACAGCTGTACGCAGCCCAGCGGCCCGGGCTGATGCGCGCTCCCTCCGCGGCGTGCAGGCCTCCGCGGGTGCACACGCACGCGCGTGCCCTGGGTGTGCAAATGCACGGCCCCCCCCCCAAAGCGAGCACCCCCGCCTCCCACACACACGGGTGCACCCCAGCCACCCACCCCCTCCGCACGCACCCACAAAAAGGGCCGAATATCAGCTGGTTCTGTAAAAAAAAAAAAGGTATTTATTTCTCAGCCTAGATTCCATATTGCACGCAGGAATTAACACTTTCATCGTCATATACTTACAACAACTTCAAATAAATAAAGGTACAGTAAATCTAAACAGAAAACCCAATACATGGCTGGAAAAGGCTCCTTCCTCCCCTGGGTGGTTATTTTTAAATGCGTATTTTAGGCCGGGGAGTGGGGGAAAGGCAGCATCGGCCGCTGGATGTGCCCAGCCCGGAGAAATAACTCCCCTCCCCAGCCACAGCACCCCCAAAAATAAATTATCCCTGGGCCGAAGCACCCCTGGATCTGGGGTCCAGCAGAGAAGCACCCATGAAGTGACCGACATTTTTAAACCCAGCGGATGGGAATTTTTAATCCAGCAACGCAAAGAGAGAGCAAAGGTCCCTGAAACCCCCAGCCCCAAAATAAACCCTTACAAACCGTGATTACAAAGCACCACACCGCATCCAAGCTGAGATTTTTCCTGAGTCTAAAGCAGGCTGCATTTTTAAAAGCAGCACCCTTTCATAAAAGTTTTATTTTTTTTTTTTACAAGATACTTTCGGTTTTCTCCTACCTAGACGAACATTTTTATGGGGGGAAAAAAAAGAAAAAAATCAGTTTTTGCTTCTTTTGCACCCGTTTGGAAATAAAGCAATGGCACTAACGTCGTTACAAAGGTGCCTGCGTAGCCCTTACGCTGCCCTGGCGATGCGAGTTGATTTTTGCTCAAAGCCAGAACGCGTTCGTATCCTCCCTCCTCCCGGCTCATTGTGTCCCGCAGAGGCATCGCTCCTTCCAACCAGCTACCGCTTGCGTTCCGGCCTTTTTTTAAGTCCAAACCAGGCTATTTCGGATAACAATTTGGGTTTTCCTTTTTTTTTTATTTTTGATTTTTTTTCCAATTGACTTTCGCTGCATCGCCACCCCCCTCTCCAGCCCCTTACTGAGGGATCGCTAGGAAGATTACTTTTTTTTTTTTTTTTGGCTCGCTTAATTTCCTCGAAACACATTTCAAAACAAATAGGGGGATTATTGTTATGATCATTATTATTTTTTGCTGTGAACGGGATGGTCCTGCCGCCTGAGGAGCCACTCAAGGTGTGTTTGCGTGGAAAGTTTTGAGGTATTTTATATTGTATTCACAGCCCTGCTACACCCCCCGCGCATTATATACAGATATCTACACCTACCTACGCACACGCGGATGTGTGCGAGCGGATAAATACGGGCGGGCGTATAACGACTGCACACACAGCGGGTACGAAGAGCTGCGTTTCCCTACGCCCCCGCGGACATGGGCATCTCTGCAGAGGGATAAATAGCGGCGGGCCTGCAGCGGCGTGGGCGCCCGGGCTGAGTCAATCCCTTAGAAAATATTCCTGAGTTATTTGGCTGCTTCTGCCCGCGGCAGACGGAGCTGCGGAGTCTGGGGTTTGCTGCTTTTTTGTTGTTTTTTATATATATATATATTTTTTTTAGCATTCACTCCCAGCGCGGATCTCGGGGTTTTTTTCCGCCCGGCCTCCGCGGGCGCTTTGTGTCTGTGCCTCCCGCGGCACCGCTCCGTCCCCCCCCCCACCCCTTTATTTTAAATTTTATTTTTCCTAGAAAATACATATTTAACCCGATCCGGATTTGGGGAGGGAGTCGCGGGCAGAAAGCGAGCGATCGTGCTCCGCGCTCGGCAGAAAGCGGCGGGGCCGCCCCGGCTCTGCCCTGCGGGTGCCCCCCGGGGGGGCCCAGGCCGAGGGGCGCCGGGGGGTGCGGGGCAGAACCCCCCCAGCTGCGGGATTCCCGTGTGCGCAGCCCGAGGGAGCGATGCGGGGGCGAGGTCCCCCAAATCGGCTTTTCTCGCTCCCGCGCACCCGCGGGGTTTGGGGGTTTTTTGGTAACCGGCTGCGGATATAAAACCTGAATATTTCGGAGAGAGAAGAAATCCCCCGCTCTTGCTCGGCACGGGAGGAACGGGAGGTGGGGTGAAGTAAACAAAAAAACGCAGTTAACCCAAAAACCCGCTAAAAACCCAAGTAAAACAAACATTGCTTTTAGCAACAATTCACCATCTCCAAGAAAAACAGCGCTTAATAGATACAAAATACGCTTGACCTTAGAAATGGCTTTTTTTTTTTTTTACCCACTGATGGAATTAAACCAAAAAAAAAAAAAAAAATCGAAACGGGCCGTGCCAGATCTGAATATTTTCTTTTGAATTCCGCAGCGATTCTCCTTTCCCTTCCCTTTCCGCGGGAAGCAAAGGACGCCGTGAAGGGATTTTTTCAGGGGGGAGCCAATTTTTGGAGGAGTGGGGAGGAAAAATGGAAATCCCCGAGCGGGCACTGCGTGATCCCCGGCCGTGGGCTGCCGAGATTTGCTGTTGCAAAGAAGGGGGGGGAAAACACCACCACCCCCCAAAAAACCCCACATCAGCTTTGATTTGCCTAAGGTTTCCAAACCAGAGCGGACTTCAGAGAGCCCGTCGGGCTTTGATGGCAAAGCGGGGTGGAAATCACATCAGAAATAGTCAAAAGAGCCAGTTACAAAGCCACTGGTTTGCAAGAAAAGTTAAACTGGGATATGATTTCCTCTGCAGAGGAGAGAGACATTCCCCCCGCATTCTTCCCCGCATTCCACTCCGGAGCTCGGGAGAGATCAAATTGTCCATCTGTACTCTATTGCTAATGCTCCTGGATCCTATTTCTTGGGCCCGTAAAGCTTTTACAGGCCTGCTACCTTTAGGCTATCGGAGTTAGGGTTATTATCCAGCAAACAACTCACTTTTTTCTTTTTTCTTTTTTTTTTAATACGCATGCAGCAGTTTCAAATAACTTGCCCTCAAAGCCTCCTGTTTTCTTTTAGCAAACTGAATTTCCTGGTCTTTTTAAAGTTGGTGTTTTCTTCCTGTCTCTTAAGTAGACAGAAAACATTACATTGCTATTAATATAGTTATTTGGAATAGCTGCTCCCAATTTCGCCGGGATTGACTCGGACCGAAACGGAGCGTTTATGCTGCATGACATCATTATTTCTCTCTGCGTGTGATTATTATGAGTTTAATCCAATGCATTTATGGAGGAAAAGGGAGAAATTGGATCTATTCTTCCCTCGCTTTTTTTGGTGGACGGGGGGAAGGGGCGGCGGGAGCGGGGCCGGGGCGAGCCCTGCCCGGCGCGGGGGCCCCTGCGCTCCCCTCCCAGCCGCCCGCTCCGTCCCAAATCCCTTTGCTGGGAATAACCCATGGAGTTCGGCAGCGGGACGGGGGGGGAAGGCGTCCGTCTGTCCGTCCGTCCGCCCCGTGGGTCTGAGCCCGTGTTTTAGCTTCGTCCTTAAAATCGCGAAGCCACCAGCGGACCCTGGCACGTACAGGGACAAAAAAAATCCGCCCCCCCGCCCCTGGCCGGAGCGGGGACCCCCCCGGCCTCCCCCCAGCCCAAGCCGTGCACACACTCGCTCGCAGCCCCCCCGAAAGGCTCCCGCACCCCCGGCCCCCGCCCGGCTCCTCCGGGCACCCCCCTCCCCGCCCGGGAGCCCCGGCTCGGGCGGCCCCGGGGCTCGGCGGGCCCCGCTCCCCCCCCCGGCCCCCGGGACCCCCCGGCCCGGCCCGGCCGCCCCCCCCGGGCCCCCGCAGCTCTCATCTGTTGCATGTAAACCTTTCCTCCGGGCCGTCCGCTGTCCTTAGAGATCCTCCAGGCCATAGCCCCGGAATTTGAGGCTGGGGGGCACGGGGATGGCGTTGCCCCCCCAGGTGCCAGCTCCACAGCGGGTGAGTTTTGGAGAGGGCCCAGGAGTTTTTGACCCCCAGGGAGGAGGCAGGACACAGGTCCCCATCTTCCCCCACGACCAGGGAGGGAATACAGGGGAAGTTGCCCATGAGGCTGAAGGAATTCCGAGGCGGGGTTGGCCCGGCGCTGCCGAGGCGTTTGCAATGAGTGTTTCCCTTTTTGGCATTCCTCCTTTGAGTCTTTTGTGGCCTCCCTTTAGAGGAGCTCTGTTGCCTTTCTGCCTCAGCGCCTCTGGCAAGGCGTCTGCGCTTGGCATTCCTTTCCGAGCCATTGCCTTTCAAAGCTTTGTTTGACAAGGTGCTGGGGCTCTCTGCTCTTTTGGAGCCGGGGGATTTGAGCTCTGCGGCTTTACAGGGCTCCGTCCTCCCTCCGTGGCGTAAACTTTTCCCGTCCAGGTTGAACCCTTTGGCGTAACACCACAGCTTGGATTGCCGGATCAGCCGGTCAAAGTGCTCCCGCCGGGGCTCCGCCGCCTCCCCGGGGGGGCTCCGGCCCGGGGCTCCCCGCCAGCTCCCGAGCCGGGGGCTGCGGGGCCGAGCCCGGGGCCGGCTCTGGGGCAGGCGCTCGCCCGGCTAAAGCTCCGCTTTGCCTCTCTGCCTGGTCACCGGGGCCTAACGAGGCTCTATTGTTCGAGGCATCTTTGTGCAAATCCTTCCCCTTGGCGCAGGGCTCCGCGTCCCCAAAGCCTCCCTCCTTTTGTTGCGGAGCCCCCCCAGGGGTGCTGCTCGGGGAGGGAGGGGGGGAGGAGGAGGAGGAGAAGGAGGAGGAGGAGGAAGGGGAGGCCTCCTGCTTTGCGTACGGCTCCGGCAGCGGCTGGGCCCCCGAGCCCGGGGCTGGAGCCGGGCTCAAACTTTCCAAAGTTGATGCTCGCAAAGTCCTGGCCCAGAGCTGCTGGGAGAGGAAGAGGAGGTTGGGGTCGGGGCGCAGGGCTTTGCCCAGGCTCGGGGGGGGCTCGGCGGGGCGCTCCTCGCCGAGGGGCTCCCGGGGGGGCTGCGGCTGGAAGCGGGGCAGAGCCGCCTGCCTGTACCGGGTGCTCTGCACCGAGTCCCCGCTGCACAGCGAGCTGCTCTCCGACTCCGAGGAGCTGCCTTCCTCGCTGCTGCACGAGGTGTCCCCTTCCTCCTCCTCCTCCTCCTCCTCTTCCTCCTCCTCCGACGAGTCGCTGGAGGTGGCGGGGCTGGACCCGCCGAAGTCCAGGCTGGAGTCCGAGTCGCTGGAGTAGCCGGCGGAGGTGCCCTGCCGCTTGGAGCCGGGGAAGACGGAGGAACGGCCTTTCCTGGCGACCGAGGGCCCCTTCTCCGCCGGGAAGAGCCCCTTGGCGCAGCAGGGCCCCCGCTTGCGCCGCCCCGCCTGGGCCAGCGCGGCCGCCTGCGCGGCGGGGTGCGCGGCCGCGGGGTGCAGCAGCGCCAGGTCGCGGGGGTACCCGGCCAGGACCCCGGCGAAAATCCCCCCCCCGTCCCGCCAGCCCGCAGCCCCTCCGCCCCCGGGGGGGCTTCTGGAAGGCGGGGAAGGCCCGGTGGAAGGGCTGCGGCAGCAGCGGGGCCGGCGCCGAGCGCGGCTTGGGGAAGGCGGGGGGCAGCTTGGGGCGGGCGGGGGCCGGCGGAGCGCAGCAGCCGCCGGCTCGGCAGGGCGGCAGGAGCTGGGGCCGGGGGCAGGGGAAGAGCTCCCCCGGGTCCGGCAGCAGCAGCTGCTCCCTCCTCTTGCTCTTCCTTTTCCTCTTCCTCCTCCGGGGGCTGAGGCTCTTGCAGGAGGTGCAGAGAGCCTCCAGGTCCGCCTTGGAGATGAGGGAGCATTTCACCGCGCGGGTGGGCACCGAGTGGATGGCTTTGAGGGTCCGGAGCTCCTTGAGATCGCAGCGGCGGCTCTTGATCTTTAAGGTCTCCATCTTCTTGCTGATGGTGGTCCTGGGGATATCCTTAAACAGGTCGCTGAGGACCTGGGCCAAAGCAAACATCTGGGTGCCATTGATCTGTAAGTATCCCAAGTTTATCCCTTCGATTTCTTGATAGCCAGCATGAAAATCCCCCGGCCTGGCTTCCCCATTGTAATCCATGGTGGCTGGAACAATTCCGAAGGTCCCTTCGCAGGTCAGGAACATTTTGCAAGGAGCATTTACTTTGTCTCTTTCAAAGGGGGCATTGAAAATAAGGACATATTTGTTTCCACTCCCTGATCACACACATCCCTACCCCTCCGGAGAGGTGGGGGAGGGGGGAGGGGAGGAAAAAAAAAAGCCAAAAAAAAAAAAAAAAAAAAGCCAAAGCAGTCGATCTCCCTTTCAAACGCTCCAGTCAATGGTTTGCAACATCTTCCAAACACCCAGTTCCTCCGCCTGTACCGGGGCTCGACTCCTCGTCTTCCCCCTCCCCAGCAAAAAAAAAAGAAAGAAAAATAAAGAAGTCAAACATCTTGCATCCTCCGGGCTGCCCCCGGCCAGCTCCCACCCCGCGGCCGCGCACCCCACCTTCCACTTCGGAAATAATCCCTTGGGGGGCAGCGGGGGGGGGATCAACAAGCGCAGCCCCCCCTTTGCTGTGCAAAGCCACTGAGATGCTTAAGCAAACAAAGCTACGGACAAGGGAGGGGGGGCGGAAAAACGGGAGCGGAGGGGGGGTGCGGGAGGCGGGGGGAGCCCCGGGGCTCCGTGCGGCTCCCACCTTCCCCGGGCTCCGCACTCGCGGCCCCGCCGCCGCGTCCGGTATATTCTAGGGAACACCCCACCGAGCCGTCCCCGCCACCCGCCAGCTGATTGGGCACTCCGGCCTTGTGATGTCATAAACCCCCAACATTTCACACGCACACCCCCGCGTAAAACCTCATAAACCCCGGGGCGGGCCGCTCCGCGCCGCTCCGCGCAGCGCCCGGGCGGGCCCGCGGCTCCGCGCCCCGGCCGCGCACAATGGAGGCAGCCGGGGGGGAGTCTCTTTATTTTTTTCCTTCAAAAAATAAATACTACAAATTATTTGGCATTTTCGAGGGGACGGTAGCGCGGGTGCCTCCGCTTTGTTTCCGCGGTTTAGCTTTTTTGGGGTTTTTTCCCACCTATGGTTGTTTTAAAGGAGGTCGCTGCGCCTTCCCGAATCTGCCCGCGCTCCTCTGGGATGGGGGGTGTACGGATACATTTAATAAAGCGTGAAAGATATTACTCTAAGCGAGTTGTTCAAACCGATTGACTCCGCACCAGTTCACCCTTCAGCCCGCAGTGGAACGCTTATTAATTGCCAATTACTGTATTTATTATCTGGAATGAGCACGGGCCGGAGCGCGGTCTCGACAATAACATCGGCAAGCTGTGCAAATAAAAGCAATGCAAAGATATTTATATTCCTTTTTACTCACACACGTTCTTTATTCACTTCGCATCTTTTTCTTCCAAACTCTTTCTTTAAAAAAAAAAAAAAAGATAAATTCTTTTGCATGCCTTTGCGCTGCTTAACTTTATTTCAAACTTTCAGGATTTCTTCGGCATTTGGTAGCTCGCTCCTGCCTTGCAAACAGGCGATGTTTTCCCCAAAGCAGGGCTGCGGATTCCTCCCTCCAAGGGGGGAAAAACAAAAAGCCCCGCGCCCCTCCGCGGCCCGCGGCTCCATTGTCCCGTCCCCGCTCTGCCTTTATGAACCTGGAGCTGCTCGAGCGGAGCCCGGAGGCCGGACGGGGAGCCGAAGGCTCTGCTCAGGAGGCGAATTTTGGGGAAACAGTTACCTCGGAAACCTTTCTGGGGGAAGGGAGGCCGCGGCTCTGCAGCGCAGGCTGGTCCCTTTCCAGCCTCGTCTGTCTCCCACATGAAAAGTTGCTTTTAGTCTTCCTCTGCTTTTTTTTTTTTTTTTTTTTTGTGGTTCGAATGGCAAAATCTGAGTAATTTGATAATAATAATTTGTTAAACTATATGTACAATCAACCACAAATGATCCCGATTTAGAAACAATCCCGGAGGAGGAGGAGGAGGAAGCGCATTCCTGAGTGTGCGTGTAAAAAAATTTAAAATAACTCCACCATCGCCTTTAATTCGGAGCGGAGATCACCTGATCGCCTTCACCTTCTCGCCGGCGGGGGAGAGGGGAGCCGCCCGGTGCCACCCCGCTCCTGCCGGGGGAGGAACCCCTGCCAGGGCTCGCCCCCTCCCCAGCACCCATGGGCGCACGCCCCCCGCCAGCGCCCGGCCCTGCTGCGGGAAGAAAATCCCTCTTTTTCCCGAGCTGGCTGCATTAAACCACCACATTTCACCCTCGTTTTCCACAGGCGAGAGTTTCCTGTGAGTAAAGGTCTGCCGGCCAACACAAACACCAAATTCCTCTTTGTTTGGGCAGAGGGGAGGGGGAAGAGTTTGCATCGCGATGGACGGAAAGTGGCCGGTTAAGGGGATACTGCAGCTCGCTGCGGTGGCTGCCGCCGTGGCTCGCTGCGAGGGACCACAAAAAGTCCCGCTTGCAGCCAGCCTGGAGTTTCCCTTCGCAAATAGAAGGGAGATCCTGGGTATTTTTCTTTCCACATAAAGCCAGAGCCATTTTACCTATAGGCTGAGCTTTGCTCCGTGCCAGACGGGAGGAGGGGAGCGCGGGGTGGAGGGAAGGAGCTGGCAGAGAATATCCCCGTCCGATGGGGCCGATGCAGCCGCGGGGTTTACGGGGGCTCTGGGAAAGAAAACACAAGTTCGAGCAACGCAATAAACCCTTCCCGATCGCTTGTGGGGCTTCGGAGGGGAGCCGGAGCCCCCCGATCGCCGGCCGGGAGGAAACAGGGCTCAGAAGCCGCGCAGAGGCGAATGTATGGATACGTCATTTCCCAGGAAATCTCTGTCAATAGGAACACAAATGGACAATATTTTGGTTATGGATAAAGTTCAATATGGAATATATGTGTGTGCGCGTTGATGTCTCTATACGGACGCAGACAGCTCGACGGGGGACATAGAGCTGCTTCGCAAACCCATATATATATATATACACACACATATATAGTGGTGGGCAGGGTACTCGCGGCCAGGGTGGTGGTTCACAAGCAAACGTGGTTTAGCAGCACCATACGTGCCCTGGGCTTCTGCTATAGGCGTCCCTGCTGGGCCCCGCTGCATCGCGTCCCCTCCTATAGCACCTTCCCCCCGTTTATAAACGTACGGACGAGCTGGGCGGCGTTAGGTGACCGCTGGCTTCTATACTTCTTTATGTTGGTTGTCAGGGTGGCTGCAGGCCCGACGTGGCCGTGGCCGGGGAATGGGCTGCCCCACGGGTCCCAGGCCGGGGCTGGGGACGAGGGGGCTGCGCCCGGTGCTGCTCCGGAAGATGGGCACAGCCAGGGGACCTGGCAGCGTGGCTATGTCTTATTTGTATATCTGTGTATCTGTATAGCTGTGTATTTGTAGATTTGTGTATTTGTGTGTATGTATATGTGTATATTTGTGTATTTGTATACCTGTATATTTGTATATTTGTGTATTTGTGTATAGGTATATGTGTGTATTTGTATATCTCTATATTTGTAGATTTGTGTATCTCTATATTTGTATATTTGTATATCTCTATATTTGTATATTTATGTATCTCTATATTTGTATACGTATGTGTGTATTTGTATACCTATATATTTGTAGATTTGTAGATTTGCCTCTCGGCCCAGGCTCTGCTCCCCACGGCGGAGGGGGTCCATTCCCCCGGGAGGAGAGGGCAGTAGCCCACGGGTAAGCAGGCAGCCGGGGGTTACCCCCGGCCCCAGGGGCTCCTGGGGGCGCAGGACCCCCCTCCCGCCCTCTCCCCTCGCTGGGGCGAGGGCAACTGGGAGTGAAATAAAGCGGGGGGGGCTCCTCAGTTAGCGAACTCTGCTAAACTGCCCCCCCGCCCCGCCCCGGGTTAGGCTCGGCTTAGGTAAGCTGCGGTTTTGCCACACGCAGACGGCGGGGCGCCCATGGGTGCGGGACCCACGCGTGTCCGCGGGCTCCGGGTGGGCCGGGGGGGTCCCCTCGCTGCCGGGGCTCTGGGGCAGGGACGGAGCAGGAGCCGCTGCAAACCTCTCCCGCAGGCTCCGGCTCGGGCTTCCTGTGGGGTCTCCACCTTGGTTTCTCCGTGCCCCATTTTCCATTTGAGCTGGTGCAAGGGCACGAAAGCACAGGGGAGGAAAAGAAAAATTAAAAAATAACCCTGAAAACCCCAAATAGTTTTGGCTTGTGCCACTGAGGAAGAAGCTTTAGGGGCTGGGGCTCCTCTGCGTGGGTTGTGCGCGGCGTACGCGAGGTCTCTCGGCGCAGAGGGGTTGGTTTTGCTCCGACAGCTCCAGTCTCAGTGTGGCTCTCCCAAGTTCAATGTCCCTGGCAGAGAGCAGGGAGCCCTGCGAAAAGCAGGTGCCAGCAGGAAAAGGGGAGCGATGGTGCCGGTGGGAGCCAGGCGCGGGCAGGGCGCGAGCAGGGAGGAATTCACAGAGCAGCCGGCACTTCGGGAGGATCCATCAGATTTACCACGAAAAAAACAATTAGAAATCGATATTGGCCCAACTGAATGATTTCCATTGCAAGGAATAAATTTATTTACTTTCCTTTCTCGCGAGAAACAAATCCCAGAAAACAAGGTGGCCAAAATGATGCCAAGATCCCTCCATGCAGAGATCCCTGAAGCAAGGGGCAGCCTGGCCATGCCCTGCGCGGAGCAGACGGCCCTCGATAGACCTGGAAACCCGCGTGGAGGGGCTGCAGTTCCCCCCTTCCCGCTGCTCGCTGGGGCAGGACGGGCCCAGCGCTCCCCCGGGAGACTCGGGCCCTCTGGGAGGGATGGAGAAGCCCTTGGGCTCAGATACGAGGACTATTTTCGAGGAAAATATTGAAATTCTGATTTTTTTCTTTTTAAATTTCAAACAGGTTGTAAAAGACCTGCAGGCAGCTCGCCGCGTCTGGGGGAGCTGAGAGCAGCCCAGCAGCAGGCACTGGTTCAACCCCCTCATTTTCTGAGCAGAGGCAGCTCCTCCTGGCAGGCACTTAAGCTGTCCGCGATGAAAATATTTCTACAAATCACTTGGTGCACTGGCTTTTTAAATGTCTCTGGTACATTTTACAGACTACAGGAGGGAGCTGGAGAAGCAGACGCAAACCCCACCGGCCCGGCCTGCGGGACAGACGGACGGACGGGCCAGGGCCAGCCCGGAGGGAAAAAAAAGCCTCCTTGGCTTTGGGGTGGTGGGCGGCTCGGTAACTGCTCGCCCTGCCCCAGGACCCTCCTCTGCGCTGGCAGCAGCCAGGCCTTGGTAAAATGCTCTTACATGCGCTCAGGGACAGAGATATTCCCCCTCCTTCTCATGGGAGAGGCTTATTTCTCAGGATTTCCCTCTTATTTTTCAGGATTTCTCTTGTTTTTCAGGATTTCCTCCTTATTTTTCAGGATTTCTCTCATTTTTTAGGACTTCCCTCTTATTTTTCAGGATTTCCCTCTTATTTTTCAGGATTTCTCTTGTTTTTCAGGATTTCCTCCTTATTTTTCAGGATTTCTCTCATTTTTTAGGACTTCCCTCTTATTTTTCAGGATTTCCCTCTTATTTTTCAGGATTTCCCTCTCATTTTTCAGGATTTCTCTTGTTTTTCAGGATTTCCCCCTTATCTTTCAGGAATTCCCCCTTATTTTTCAGGATTCCCCTCTCATTTTTCAGGATTTCCCTCTCATTTTTCAGGATTTCCCCCTTATCTTTCATGATTTCTCCCATTTTTCAGCATTTCCTCCTTATTTTTAGGATTTCCCCCTTATTTTTCAGTATTTCCCCCTTATTTTTCAGGATTTCCCCCTTATTTTTCAGGATTTCCCTCTTATTTTTCAGGATTTCCCTCTCATTTTTCAGGATTTCTCTCATTTTTCAGGATTTCCCTCTTATTTTTCAGAATTTCCCTCTCATTTTTCAGGATTTCCCTCTCATTTTTCAGGATTTCTCTCATTTTTCAGGATTTCCCTCTTATTTTTCAGGATTTCTCTCATTTTTCAGGAATTCCCCCTTATTTTTCAGGAATTCCCCCTTATTTTTCAGGATTTCCCTCTTATTTTTCAGGATTTCCCCCTTATTTTTCAGGATTTCTCTCATTTTTCAGAATTTCCCCCTTAATTTTCAGGATTTCCCCCTTATTTTCAGGATTTCCCCCTTATTTTTCAGGATTTCCCTCTTATTTTTTAGAACTTCTCTATTATTTGTTAGGATTTCTCTCTTATTTTTCAGGATTTCTCTCCTTTCTTCGTAACCAGTTTGTGAAGAATATTCAACGAAACCCCTGAAAAATCTCTGTCTATTCTCAATCTAAACCTCGAGCTCATTGCATCCCTAATTAAGAATATTTTAATAAATCCTGCTATTCCTAAAAGCGGATTTGAATGTCTCTGTTTATCAATTTTCATGTTTATAAGAGGTTTCTGGGGAAGCGGTGGCCGAGGGCCAGCGGGGCCTGTGGCTGCGCGGGGCCGTGGATCCGCAGGCACCTCGGGATGGTTCCCAGCGGAGCTGGGGGCCCTTATTCCTAGATGTTTGGTTCTTTGGGGATTTTTTTCTTGAGGTACTATCCCGGTGCAAACAAAAGCAGTATTTAGTGACAATTTATAAAGATGCAAATCCCTCTCCCCTCTCTTTTGTTTCAAAATACAAAGACAGAAAAGTGGGGTTAGTTTGGAAATGGGCTGCGCTTGGCTGGGGCCATCCCTGCTGCTGCTCTCCTTCCCTTTTCCTCCCTGCAAAACAACATGGGGTTTTTTGGGGGGAAAAACAAAAAAAAACCCGCATAAAATTAAAAAAAAAAATCGAAAATGTGCAATCTGATGAAAACTGCAGGGTTTAAACGACGGGAGAGGCCTAGGAAGAGCAATAGATTGCGTCAGACCAAATGGTGCCGCTCAGGCCACGTTTAAACGGTTTGGAGCCTTGCTTGGAGTAAAACGGAGAGATTTAGGGGGAAGCGGGGCCGGGGCGCGGGGAGCAGATCCTGCAGGGATGGAGAAAGGAGTCGGTACGCGTGGCTCAGCTGAGCCGTGCGGGCTCCGGAGCTCCTCTGCCTGGTTTTACTGGCGTGGGAGGAGGGTCCCAGTCCGGGGAATTAAAAACGCGCCCATCCTTCCACCGACTGCAAACGTCCGAGGCGCTCCTTCAAACTTTCTGCTTTATTTCTAGCTTTCTTAATAGGCAGCCTTTCAGCATCCTCTAACAAAGAAACCACATTTTCTAGAGAGCAGCTGAAGGAAATTATACAGTAATAAACACTGCCGATTGGGGAAAAAAAAAATGTTTGTTTGTTTTCCTAAGCAAATACAGCTAAATACTTCCAAGAGGCTTTCTTCTCCTGGAGAAATCCTCACGAAGAGGCTTGGCGGAGGGTGCTGGGAAAGCCGGCAACTTCGAGGGATGCGATGGGAGGCTGGAAGGGGAAAACCTCCATTTTCCTGCTCTCCTCAAGGAGCCTGGTTTTTCCCTGGTTATTGAAAGTATTTTTGTGGCAATTGAGAGAAGTGGATGTGTTTAAAACAAAAAAAAACAACCCCCAAAAAACACCAGACTTCTAAGAAAGAGGAAAAACGAGTTTGTAGATGGAAGATTTCATGCCTCAATCTTAAAGCCAGCAGAGAATTTGCATTATTCTTCCGTCGCCTTTTGATGTTTCCCATATTACTTTGTGACTTGATGTTTTCCTCTTCTTGCTTAATCCAGGCTCTTACTCCTGTTATACGGGAAAAAACTGCTAATAAAAAAAAATTGCAGATTAGTAAATGATAAGCCCAGAACGTTTTCTCTTTAACAAATTTCATCTGAAGAAATCTTAATTCGTGGGGGTTTTTTTCCCCTTTAAATCCAGCCCAGCTAAACCAGGGAAAGTCTCTTATTATGTCTAACCCATTGATTTACTACTAAGGCAGGATTTTGTTTGCTAGTTCAGCTTAGAATTAAAAGAATGTTGGAAAATATTTTTGTTGCTAAGATAAGCTTAAACCAAAACTCTTCCTTGCCATTCAATAAGTGCTGGTAGCAGTAGAAATTAAAGGCGAAGCAAGAAAGCCACAATCTTTCAGTCTTTTTATAAGACAGCGAATGCTCTTGGATATTGCCTTTTCCCTCAAAGAGCATTTTATATTCTTTGGGAAACATTTCTCGATTCTTATTTAAATTGCAGTCGTACCTACAGCGCTCATTCCTTAACTTTTACGTGTTATATTTAAAGCAATTATGATTTAAAATTCCTCCGCGACAGACAAATACCCTCGGAGCGTTTTTAAACTGTGTAAAGTTTCGTGTTGTCAAACTTTAAAAGGAAAAAACCTTTTTTTGTTGTTGTTTTTCTTTTTTTTTTTACCTTTTACAAAGTATTTCTCCTGCCTGTTATTGATTGACAAGTTTATTATTATTATGAATGGATTCTCCCATTTCCCAGTCCTCTTCAAGGCCTGATGTGGATTGAGAGCCTGACCAGTTGCTTATTGACCCATGATGGCTATACAATGACCCCGCTGCCCCCAGCCTGACCCTGGGACCCCCGAAGGACCCAGCCCCACAGAACAGGGCTCAGATATGCAAAGCTGGAGCTTTAGGGGGTTTGGGGAGGGGAGGGGGAGCTCGCAAAGTGGGCGAGGGTTTCATTAACAAAAACGTGTTTATGGTAAATAAAAAAGGCAAAGGGGCTGTTTAAAGGAACGCGTCCTAAAGGATCGCAGCCACCTCTGGGTGGGGAAGGCTGGCAGCTCGGAGCCCTTTTTATACCAACACATGCCTAATTGGCGACAATAAAAGGAGAGAGGCTGACACTGGCCCCGCTGAGTTCCCTGGCCGCCGGGGTGATAGTCAGTGAGTATCGCTCGATTTCGAGAAGTTACCGAGTTTGCTCCAGTTGGAGAGGGCAGCGTCCTTCGGGGAGGCGCGGGGAGAGGCCCAGGAAAGGCCCCTCGCGCCCCAGCTCCGTCCCCTGCGAGCACCCGGGCGGCTGCCGGCCCCGGAGCGGGGAGCCCTGCCCTGGTTTTGCGCCGAGGTCTGGGGCTCGTACAAGGAGAGGAAGCACGGCCTTTAAAAATGGAACCAGCAGGGATGAATGATATAAAAAAGGTTAGAGTGGGTAGCAGCGGTAATATTCACCCCTTGCCTTGCTAAGGGAGGGAAGGCAGGGGAAAGCCGGCTGCTCCTGCCCCTGAAACGCGGCTCCTCTGCTCCGTTACTGCACGGGGTTTGTGGGCGAGCGGATAATTATTCGGGAGAGGCGAGAGATGGGACGCGGCCCAGAAAGCGCGCGCTGCGCGCAGCAGCGGCTCGCTCCATTTCAGAGAGTAAGGGGATCCGCTCTCCTCCCTCCCTCCCTCGTTTAATGGAGATACAGTTGTTTAAATAATTTCCCTCTTCCCAAAACAAATGCGGGAGAATGAGAGCTCATTTTTTATCCTAATTGATGGATCGCTGAAGACAAGCCTTTGAAGAAAACGGCTGTCAACAGTGGGAGATACCCGGAGCATCTGGGTTAGCTAGGTATAAAGCAAAGAGCAACCTGCATTCTTTGCGAGGCTGGATGCTCTCAGATTCTAAACCCCGGCGATTGCTTTTGATTTCACCATAAAAACCAGCAGCAGCGGCAGCAGCAAGTTGTTCTGACACTCTCAAAACATCTGGATTGTAAAGTTTGCCGGTTTCTGGCAACAGCAACAATAATAATAAAATCTCTCGCCGTACGGGCAGATCCCCAGGGTTTTGCCAGGGTTTCGGCTCGGCCCGGCCGATGTTTGTTCTGCTGCACGACAGAAACCGTCCGTTTGCGTGCACGTCCCAGCCACCTCCCCGGTGCTGGATGCAGGGGAAAACACGCCAGAGCTCCGTGGGTCCAAAGAGAAAAAGCTCTTGCCATTTCTAATCGCAGGGCCCATGCACCTAAAGGCAGGAAAGAGCAGATCTGGGGGATAGACGCTGTGTTTAAATAGCCTGAATTTTGATTTAAGTCTTGGCTTATGGGAGAGATTTGCACAAAACTTGGGATACGGCAGTGCAGCGTCCCATCAAACGCTCATGGGGCACAAGGAGCCCTGGACCAAAGTGACTCCGTGTCCCTGCACGTCCTGGTGCGCGGCATGAACGGGTCTGTGGACACACGGACAGAGGTGTGGGGTCTCCGTGCCCAGCACGACCCGGGCAGGAGCTGCTCTACCTGCAACTGAGCTGGGTTAAACCCTGGAATTTGGGATGAAAAACGTTATTGAAGGGTTGAGAACCGGTCTGGAGTGCTTTCCGCCCGTTCGCCCGGGCGTAGGGCGGGAGGCTGCATCCATTTGTCTTTATTTGAGTTCATTATTATTTGTTAACACCGTGGTATCTCCCAGCTGCCAAATGGTTCTGGGTTTCGGAGACGCCGAGACCTAAAGGGAAGGCATCGAGCTGGGAAACAATTAAACAGAAAATATTTGCGTTTCACTGCAAAATGGACATTTCAGCTTCGGCTCTGCTTTCTAGGGATCTGCTGGCAGAGATGGCCCGCTCCGGGGTGGGGCGGGAGAGCTCGGGGGCGGCGGGGGGGGCTCTCGGCCCCAGATGGAGATGAGACAACGAGGTGCCTTTGGGGGGCCACTCGCAAGTCATCACCTAAAAACCCAGGTCCCCGAGGGAACGGACACCGGGGCGGGGGGGGGAGACACGGGCACCGGGACGGGGGGGGCACCGGGCACCGGGACAGGGGGCAGCGGGCACCGGGATGGGGGGACACCGGGACGGGGGGCACCGGGACGGGGGGGGCCACGGGCACCGGGACGGGGGGCACCGGGCACCGGGATGGGGGGGGCACCGGGACGGGGGGCACCGGGCACCGGGGGCAGCGGCGGGACGGCTCGGCCCGGCCGGGGTGAGCGGCGATCGCTGCCGAGCTGCGCGGGATGCAGCGGCGGGGTCGGTGGGTACCGCGGCGGGGCGGGGGGCGAGGCGGGGGGGTCCCCGGCTTCGGCCTGGGCTGCCCGGCGGCCGGGGGTGCTGCTGTAGCCGGGGGGTCCCAGGAGCCGGCTCTGCCCCCGCTGTTCCCCCTCCCGCCGCTGAATTTTCCCTTCGGTGCTTGGCAGGAGGGACCCATAAAAACACGGCCCCCCCCCGGTTGCTCGAAGTACCCCGGGCGGGAGGGTGCCGGCCGCCGGCTCTGGGTGCCGCCGCCCCCTCCGCTGCCGGAGCTGGGCACGAAGAAGCGGTGACAGCGGCGGTCGCCGTCCCCCGGCTCCATCCCTTCATCCCCGCGCCCCGCTGCCATCCTCCCCCCTTCCCACGCCCGCACCGCCCGGCACCGGCTCCCGAGCTCAGCCTCGCCGGCAGCTCTCCCCTTTGCCTCCCGCCATGCACTTTAAAAAATGAAATAAAATAAATCAGAGGAGGCTCTGGGCTGCCCCTTCCCCGGGGAGGGTCTGTGCGGGGCCGTGTTTGCTTTGCGGTGGGAGGTTGCGGTGCTGCGGGTTTGTTTCCACGCCGCTGCCGGGCTCCGGGAGCCGAGAGCCCTGGGGGACGCGGCCGTGCCCGCACCGGAGCCCGGGCACCCCCTGCACCCCCCTTCCCGGGGGATCGGGGCTGGAAGGACTCGCACCCCAGGGAGCCCCAGCCCCAAGGCTCTTCCCGAGGAAGAGCAAGGTCCCAGCGCGGTTTTGCCTTGCTAAACCCGGACGCTGCCGGGGAAAGGCTCCGCTCAGCTTCGGCCGCCGGGATGGAGAGGGACCGCGATGGGGAGCGGGGGCCGGAGGGGACGGACGGGGACCCGGGCAGCGGAGGGACGGATGGATGGATGGATGGATGGACGGACGGATGGATGGATGGATGGGCTGGCGGGAGGAATAGTCGAGGAATAGCTCAGCCTCTTGCGCTCATTCCCATTTCTGAAAGGTTTCACACTCCCGAAGAAGTCGACACAGCGGACCCCAGCCATCAGCCCCCACCTCCTCGCCCTCTCCGCTCAGAGCTTGCCCGGGGCTAGTCCCTGTCCCTGCCCGCTGCCCCGGCCGGAGGATGCGGGTTTGGGGGGCTCAGCCCCCCGGGGCGGCTGGGGGGGACCCGGCAGGGAAAGGCGAAGTGCTGGCGCCCTCCGGAGGTCTCCCACCGCCAGCCTGGCCGCAGGGCACGCGTTTGGGGGAAAAAAAGGGCATTTTTAGGCTTTGCCCAGCAGAGGTCCCCGGCTGCCTTCCCACGAGCAGCCGGCGGCTCCCGGGGCCCGGCCCGGCCCGGTGCCGCTGCCTGCACCCCCCACGACCCCCGGGGCGTCTCCTCGGCACCCCCGGCCCCGAGCATCAGGCCCGGGGGAGCCGGCGGGGCTGGTACAGACCCCGGGGGGCTCCTCTCCTCCCCGGGCTGCAGCGGCGAAGCTGCCGGGCTGCCGGCAGGAACAGAGACTCCTCGCACGGGGGAGAGCAGCGGCGGGGGGCAAAAAATCCCCTTTCCCGGCAGCTTCATGCAGAGATGTGCTCGTATCTCCCGCATGCCAGGGCGCAGAGCAAGCAGCCTGCCTTTACGGAGGTCCTTGGGAGGTTATTTGACTGAAGTGGGCAGCAAAATTCAGGGCAGGCACCTGGAAATACAGCCATAGATGTGGTTAAAGCCATGCAGGGGAAAAATGTGCCCACCCCGATATAACAATTCCCCCCCAGAAAGGGACCTGTAGGGAAAAACCCCCAAACCCTGCCACGTCAGAGCTGATGCTTAGAAAATCGCGTTGGCCCAGCCCTTTCTGCCTCCCGAAGTGACACAGTTCTGTAAACCGAGTCTCATTTTCAATTTCAGGTCTTCTCACTATTTTTGTAATCCCACTGTCAACGAGCCAAAACAGAGCGAAAGAAAGAAAGAGAACAGAGTGGGTTTGTCTATATTAGGAAATTACTCTAAATATACTGCTGCGTTTGTGCAAACCTCTCATGGAGACGCATTGCTACTTTATGCTGCGCCTATGATAGATTATTTTCATTTAGCAAATAACCAGATTGAATGAAATTAATGTAAGTCTTAATTACAGCTGGACTTAGTGCCCCTGAATAGGTTTTGCACCTGTGAAATTCCCCAGCGTATTCCAGCCAGCACAACACCATCCCTCTTGCTCCGAAGCACCCTGGGATGGCCTCGCCCTCAGAAAGCTTTAGGCACCGATTTTTGACACTTTTAGAAATTATTCCCGTTGCTGGGTCTCTCAAGTTGAGTGCAAAAATATTTGAGCATCAAGATAGATAGGTATGAATCATGGCTAAACTGATTTATTCCAAATATTACTCATGAATGATGCTGAAACCGTCAGCCTAATTTTGATCCCATAGCTCTCCGGGGGAAGCGTCGCACAGAAGCGGCGCCGGTGACTTTAGACCTTATTTTGGGGGTAAGCCTCGAGCATGTCAGAATTTGGCCGTCTTTTCTTTTCCAAGGGGCAAGCTGTGACTCACCAGTGACTAAGTAACAGGTTACAGCCTCAAAATTTCTGATGAGTAATAGGGTGTGCAAGAAGATCTGCCCCGTTCTGCCAGTCACTAAACAGACACATGATTAAAAGAACGAGCCTAACAGCGAGGCAGATTGGCAGAGTCCATGATAAATCACCGAAACGATCGGTAAAGGAAACACTTGCTTCCTCTGACAAATAATTAGGGCATTTATAGTAAACAGGCATCTCAGAACGGTCCATGCAAATCTCCCAAGCGCAGTGACGAAGGACTGAAGGTTTGATTATGTTTTCTTTTCCGTCCTCGCAGCTCTTACTAAGAACCAGAGCTGCTCACTGGTTGATAACCGTGTGAACCTCAGCCCCCGCGGGCCTGCAGCCGCCCTGTCCCACGCCGGGCACCCACCGGCCCCAGCCCCACCGGCCCCGCGGGGCTCTCGGGGGGCTCAAAGGCATCGTAGGTTTTGTAGTTTTGAGTATGGAGAGATCATAGAACCAATAGCTTGGGTTGGAAGGGACCGTTAAGGGTCACCTAGTCCAACCCCCTGCCGTGGGCAGGGACAGCTTCACCTGGATCAGGGTGCTCAGAGCCCCGTCCAGCCTGGCCTTGGATGGTTCCAGGGATGGGGCATCCACCACCTCTCTGGGCAACCCCTGCCAGTGCCTCACCACCCTCAGCGGGACAAATTTCTTCCTTCGATCCAGGCTGAATCTCCCCTCCTTTACTTTCAAACCATCACCCCTTGTCCTGTCGCTACAGGCCCTGCTAAAAAGCCTCTCCCCATCTCTCTTGTAGCCCCCTTTAAGCCCTGCAAGGCCGCACTGAGGGCTCCCCGCAGCCTCCTCTTCCCCAGGCTGAGCACCCCCAGCTCTCTCAGCCTGTCCTCCCAGCAGAGCTGTTCCACCCTCGGACCATTGCTGGGGCCTCCTCTGGCCCCGCTCCAACAGCTCCCTGTCCTTCCCGTGCTGAGGACCCCCGAGCTGGACGCAGGGCTCCAGGGGGGTCTCACCGGAGCGGAGCAGAGGGGCAGATCCCCCCCTCGCCCTGCTGGCCACGCTGCTTTTGAGGCGGCCCAGGATCCGTTGGCTTTCTGGGCTGCCAGCGCACATTGCCGGCTCAGGGCCAGCTTTTCATCCACCGGTACCCCCGAGTCCTTCTCCGCCGGGCTGCTCTCCATGGGGAGATGATGGGTAGATGTGGACGGCGGGAGGGACGGCAGGAGGGACGGAGGGACAGACGTGCTCCAGGGAGGTGCATCGCCTCTGCCGTCTGTAGGGTGGGCGAGGGGTGGCACAGGGCCACCTGCGCTCAGGGCCACCCGGCCCCGGCCCGGGGCTGCGCTCGGCCCCCCCTGCGGCCCCCGCTTCCTCCGCGGCCCCCGGGAGCGCAGCGCAGCAGGATGTCGTTGCCTGAACCTCAGCGCTGCAGCTCGCAACCAAAAAAGCCGCCGATCGTTTCCTGTCAATATTCACGGGGCTTTCTCAGCCCCGGCGGTTCCCAGCCCCGCAGACCCGGGCATGGTCCCGGTTGGCTCCCCGCAGCCGGGCACTGGATACCGGGCAGCTCCGCCGCCAAGCCCCGGCCCCCGCACCGGGGGTCCCGGCAGCCCCCCGGGCCTGCAGCACCCAGCACAGCCCCTGGGCTGTCGGTAAAGATTTTTTTGCAGAAATCTTAGGGAGCGGGGGGGGATTTGGGTGAGAGCTGACACCCCGCACCCAGCCCCGGGTGCTCCGCAGTGAAAGGTGTGCAGCAGCAGCAGAGCTTGTGCAGCTCCGTGCGTGACTTTTTCTGCAGAGCTCTGTAACGGATTCTTTTGCATACTGGAAACCAGCTTGAGAAGTCATTATATACATCTATATAAAAGGATATATATAGGTAATTTGGGAGGGAGGGAGGAGCAAGCCTGCCCCTGCGCAGGTTTAGCACCCTGGGCCATTGGCAGCTGGGCAGCGGGGAGGCCAGGGACGGTGGCCCTGACCCACCGGCTGCCCCACGCCTTGCCACGCCGCGCGGCCTGCCCAGCTCGGGATATTTGCAGCCCTGGGAAGATGGCTTCAGCCTGGAACGACGGCTTGGTTTTGTGCAGTCGCTGCAGAGCTGTTACCTTCAGGCTTTTACCTCAGGTTTCCTGTCTTAAAGGCAGTTTCCGATAGCGTAGCCAAGAACTGAACACACAACTGCAAGCTAAGCTGATGCAACGCTCTAAACCAATACAGGGACGTCAGAACAGAGCGTTTAATTAAACTGGTTTGTAAACCAATTAAATGAGAGCAACTGGTGGGGTGCAAAGCTGCAATTACTGCCAAGTATTTTTTAAAGGCGCTAAAAACACAGGAATGCGAGGAAAAAGTCCCAGGGCACAAAGGGAAACAGGTGCCTAACTCCCATTAAACCAAGATCTGTTTGTGATTATTAATCCCCCCTTTCACATCGGGACGGAGGCTGGAGACTCAGGGCCTGAATCTCTGAAGCAGCTAACGCTGCCGTGCCAAAGCGGAGTTTAAACGCTCCCCAAAGCCTTGGTCCTGCTCCGTGCGCAGAGCTTTGGGCACACCGAGAGGTGGGAGCGGCTCCAAAGCTGGTTTTGGTTTTAAAGCCAGGCCATCTGCTTAGGTTCCTAAGAATGAACTTGAAAGCCTAAGTACAGGCTCCTTAAAAATAATCTTGGTTTCTGGACACAGACCACATCACTTATTTCTCTGGTAATTGTTGTGTACTTTCACTGCCTAATGTAAATAATAATAATAATAAAAATAATATGACACTAATAAGTCCTTGGTTCTGCCTCCCCGTAGGGAATTAGCCTAATTGGTCTCTTGAAGTTCCTTCCAAAGCAATGTTTATGTGATTTGATGACTATCCCGTTGGGTTTGTTAAACTGGACTCGTTTTAGAGATGCTCCTCAACGCGATGGTCTGTAGCACATTCTCTCTCTTGCAGGAAGAAGTGAATAAACAGCTAAAGCACTTTAAATACCTGATCCGTAGGGATCCTCGTCACCCCAGTGGGAGAGGACAGCAAGGTGCGTGGGCTGGAAAGGGTCGTAAATACGGGTATGGCACGAAAGCGTGGGAGTTTCAGCTTTTAGGGCGACAAGAGACAGTGATTCGAACAATCCCTTCAAAATATTTCCACTCATACAAGAGTAATTTAGTGCCAAAAGCACATTTGTCATCTTCCTGTACAATGACCTACTATATTAATCAATTTTACTGTTTTGAATGCATCAAAGCCATGAAGACAAATATGATCCACTGTCTCGTTTGATTTAAGCTGCTAGAGGGAAAAAAAAAGACAGGCATAGAAGACGTTTCAATTGCTAATTTTTCCCTTTATAAGTCATTAATGGCACTATTTCCTTCCAAAGTTGTTAATGACATCATTGTTTCCTTTCAAAGTCCTTAATGACATTGTTTAGTGAAGAATAACTTGCATTTCTATAGCGCTGTTTCAGCCAAACAGCCCCAAAGTGCTGCGCAGCGGGGAATCGCTCGGCCCAAGAGGGAAACTGAGGCACAAAGGGAGCAAGTGGCTCCTCCAAGGCCGGGAGGCTCCTGGCGAAGCAAAGCTGGGAACGCCCGTGTTTGGCTCTTGGCTTTCTTCACTCTGAATCTTTCTGTGGGCGTTCGTATTTCAGAAACGCGGCGTTTAGCCATAACGCAGCCAGCACAAAGCAACCCGGCCAATAAACTATAAGCGCCGGTCAACAATCTATTCCCAAAGCCAGTTGTTTCTTTTCCTTTCACAAATATCTTCACTGAAGAGAGTTGTTTCTTAAGAAAAGACTCCTCGATGAAATGCTTTTTGTGAGGATAGGAGCAGGGCAGAAAAGAGAGGAAAAGCGTGGGGGGGTTGGTAGGTGTGGTTAATGAAGAGCCGGGCAAAGGTCCCACTTTCCCTCCCTCGGGAGCGACACGCTGCGGAGACAGCTGAAGCTCCCTGTTTAAACAGAGACTTTGCCTTTGCAGGTCGCAGTCCAGGCTGCCAGCTTTCAGTCCGGCAGGGTACGAGAAGCCTTTGCAGACCTCAGGGGGATTTTTCCTTGCCCGACGATGGGAAAAGCGAGTTCAGAGGCACTGTATACCCTAGGAAAATGTGCACCACGGTGCTGACCGATTGCAACTGAGATTTCCCCATCTATGGTGTAGAGAAATATCAAGATATTGACCCCTTGCCCCCACCGGCCTGTGAATATGGGCCTTTTGTTGCTAGATAATAAAATCAGGTTTTGGTGGAGAGAAAGGGAAAAAGTTTATGTCCCTTATAAACTTTATAAACCCACCGCAAAGGCAGCAAAACTCCGGGACGATCCAGTTAGCGGCATTATGTGTGGGAAAGGCAAAAAATAAATTTGGGTGAGGTTTTGTGTACATCACTAAATGACGTTTGATTGCTTACCACTATCATTACCACCATTCTCATCTTTGTTCCTATTACCGTTACTGTTAATTATGCTGGTGGAAGACGCAGAGACTCTGAGCACCATCAGGACCCTACTGATCCTGGAATAGCGCCGAAGGTGTGATGAGATGGCATTCCCTCCTCGAAGGTCTAATAATCCAAATGGAGAAGAAGGGAAAAGCAAAATGATTTCTTGCAGCAGGTCAGTGGCAGAGCCCGTCTCTCCAGATTTGCAGAGGAATTCTCTGCCACAGATCATTTACCTCTCCAAGGAGGGGCCGCTGTTGGCCTTGCAATTTGACAACTAGCATAACCTTTCCCAATGTTTTGAGACACTGTGGTATCCAAAACAAAGGATACAGAGGAAAACATCACACGCGAAGCTTTAAAGAAAGCCAAATTCAATTATTTTGTTTAAATAATGAATATAAATAATGTGTGTAGCCTTCCTGCTGTGCTAGTAAGCATTTACACAGAGATGAAGGAGCTAAACGTATATGCACCAGTGAGGAGGATGGAAAGTTTGGTCTAAAATGAGAAAACAACTTTCTAAAGGAGTTCTGGCTTGGAGGGTTCTCCAATCCTGCCGCGTTCTCCCTGGTGGCTGCTGCGAACAGGGCTAAGGTTTCGCCGCTGCTATCGGTGGAACCGATCCCGCGGTTCCAGCTGAGAGAGTTATGCTTTAAAGCAGCGGTTCTTGCTAGGGACTCGAAGGGATTTGGCTGCCTGGCGAGGATTGCTACTCTTATCTGCGCAATTCCCTCTTCCTCCAACCTGCCCAAGAGGAACGAGATAAAATCTGATCGAGCACACTGGTTCGGTTCGTTAAACAGGGGCACAGATTTGCCTGGCCACAAAGAGGCAAGTTTTAGCCCTGCTTGGACCCAGACAAATGACAGTCCTTACCATAACCTCAAGTGACAATTTCCCCGTAAATGAAGGAAGGAAGAGTCTTCATTCCCAGGAGAAGCTGTTGGAAGAGGCTGGGATACTGCGCAGAGAGGCAATCCATCACTGCACGCCATTAAGGGCGTACATCCCAGCGTTTCCTTGCATCGACCCTTTGTGGAGGCTAGGCCATAAGCGCTTCTCTAACATAGATCAGCCTTTAAATTTCCTAAGAGCACGTGGAGTTATCATAAGAAAGGTAAATTATCTTGCTTTTTTTTGTTGTTGTTCTTTTCTTTAACATAGGATGTAGGTATTTTATAGATAGAGCTATAGGTATGAATAGCTGAGGTATGAATAATCTGGAAAATGCAATGATATGGCCTTACACCCCAGTAAGAGTATTTTATTTATTATATCTCAAGAATTTCCATGTCAGGCACTTAGATGCTAACTAAGTTGATGTTATTTTTAAATACTAATCAAGTAAACGCGAAGGATCCCCCTGAACATGAAAGATCATCTGTGACAGAGACCGTGCAGAGAGAGATGAAGCTAAACCAGCTCTGCTCCTGGTGTATGAGCCCGCGGAGAAGCCAGTGCCCTTACCCACAGTTTTCTGGGTATAGTAGTAAATGACTAAGTTTAGTAACAACTTCTGTAACTTAGGTCAGCCGTCAGTATCTGAGTATCTGCAGTATCTGAGATACAGAAGGATAGCGGTTCCCATGAGTCAGTACATATCATTTTAATTTTGCCTGCCTCCTACATATGGCCACATTCTAAAAACGCCGCCTGATAAAATAACAAATGAACAATATAAATTAAATATCTCCACGTCTCAGTTTTCACAGTTGTAACTTTCCCCCAGTTTTTCTCAGGAATCCCTCGTGCCCTTTCCTCCCTGGCCTAGCCTTCCCTCACCGCAGGGATTACTTATGTAAATTGGAACTTAATCCCCTAAAGGCAAATTTGCAGTTCAAGTCCAAGTGTCTGCTCGCATGGCCAACTGGAACCAAGACCGTCAGGGGACGGCGGATGTTTAGCGTTTTGTCCTGTAGTCCAAGACAATCTTAAACCGCAAGGATCTCCTTCAGGTTACAAAGGCAACCAGCCAGATTTTCCCCCTTTTCTTTTAAACAAGTTCATAACACAATAGATAAAAGGAAAAAAAAAAAAAGAGGGGGAGAGGAGGGGAAACCCTCCCAGAAAAGTGAGCTAAGGCTGAGTGAATTTCCAGCAATGTGGCGAACGTATTGTCTGCCCCTGTGACTCTCAAAGGAATGCAATAAAAGGAAGACAGCAACCCAGCAGGCAGCTTCTCGGGGAGCCGTCTGCCTTCCAGCCCCTTGATGTAACGCTTCAACAGGTGCAGGAGAAAGGATGCTAAACTGGTGATTACTGGGCTGCTGGAACGGCTTTCCTCTCTGATGGGAACAGGTTTTTTTAAAGAAACTCTCTGATGGGATATGCCGACCTTTCCAAGGCTACCTGGCGCAAGGGAAACGCTTGGAGCCAGAGGAGGGTCGCCAGTCTAAGAGCCATTAACGCTGTTTCTGGTCTTATTTAAGGTGCTGTAGACCAGGAGCGGCTCCCGCGGAGTCGCTGCGGCGATGCGCTCGCAGGCAGGAGGACAGGACTGCTGCGGCTGCCTGCCGGGGAGGGCATCCTCCGCAGAAACGGCGACGGCTTTGACTTTCGAGTAAAGATACGACCTCCTGGCTGCTCACGTACATGCCAGCATCTGAAAACAATTTTAAGTGCCTACTCCTGGAAGCAGAGAGAAAATATTTTGATTTTTTTTCCCCTTGATGTTTCCTTCACTGCCATGACCACGTCTCTTCAGCACTCACGACCCACAAAGAATAGGGAAAAAAGATTTCAGGTAGCGCAGTGATTCCGTGAACCCCATATATTCCCAAGCAAGATCCAATACTCTCTCCTTTCGATCTAATTTCCAACACTTCTTTTGTAAAACACCAAGGATTTACAGGAACAGAACTGAAAAGTAGTAATGCAAATCAGGCACCCTTATGTGCACTTTTTCATTGAAGTTGCTGTGTACCGTCCCTCCATCAGCCCTATAAAAAGCCCTACTATAACAGGACTATACAGTACATTAAGAGGGCATCTTTTTCTTTATCGATATAGGCAAAGAATTGGTCACTGTTAGGTTTTCTACCGTTTCTTTGCCCCGCCTGGCATCAGGCACTTGCTGGTTTTCGTGAGGACAGTGTGGTCGCTGGGTAGGGACCGACCCCAGCGGTCAGGAGACCCCGGCTCTGCGCCCTCCTTGCTGCTCCGTGTCCTCAGGCAGGGGATTTCAGGGAGAGCCGGCGCCGCGGGAGCGCGTTACGTGAATTCTTTGGGTTCCTCCTAGGCCTCTTTTCTAAGATTTAATTATTTTTGTGCTCTGCGCTTGGGTTTTCCTCGTTTCTCCTTGTCTGTTCTGGACAGTGTGTCCAAGGGCTGTTTCTCATGATACACCGGGGGTTTCCGTGTGGATTTACGGGACCTGCGGGTGCGATCCCATACCGCATGACTCACTATACTTGAGGATTATTTCTTTTTACAGGTTCCCAGCTGATTTCTGACGCGTGTCCTGCTGGACATAAACCTCCAAGGGGTGCGTTTTTCTCCCTCCTTGCAAAGATAGGACATGGAGGGGCTGGAGCGTGGGCAGAGCAGGGCAGCGAGGCTGGGGAAGGGGCTGGAGCACAAGGGTGGGGAGGGGCGGCTGGGGGAGCTGGGGGTGCTCAGCCTGGAGAAGAGGAGGCTGAGGGGAGCCCTCATCGCTCTCTGCAACTGCCTGAAAGGAGGCTGGAGCCGGGGGGGTCGGTCTCTTCTCCCCAGGAACAAGCGATGGGACGAGAGGGAACGGCCTCAAGCTGCGCCAGGGCAGGGTTAGGTTGGGGATTGGGAAAAACTCCTTCCCCAAAGGGCTGTCAGGGCCTGGCACAGGCTGCCCAGGGCAGGGGCCGAGTCCCCATCCCTGGGGGGATTTAAAAGCCGGGGAGATGTGGTGCTGAGGGACATGGGTTAGTGGTGGGCTGGGCAGTGCTGGGTTAACGGCTGGACTCGATGATCTTAAGGGTCTTTTCCAACCTAAACGATTCTATGGTTCTATGATAACAAAACAGGTGCCAAGGGGTTAAAACCTCCTCGGGGGAGCCGCCGGGAGCAGGACAGGCGGTGGCGCTCGCGGAGCCCCGATCTGCCGGAGGGATTGCGGAGATAATAGGATTTGCGGAGCGGTCCCAGCTCATCTCTCCGGAGCGATCCATGTTGGCTGGCTCGGGCACGCATCCAGCGGTTTGCACACACGGGTGCACCCTCGGATTCCTGCTCGGTTTGCTCGGGAGAGGGCGGGGGGTGGAGGGGTGGGGGGGCGAACAAAAAAAAACATAAAGAAGCGACATAAAGCGACAGGAGGGGGGGTAAAAAAAAAAAAAAAAAAGCAAACCAACAAAATTAATCTCACACGCCCAGAGGCACGCAGAGAAATGCACCCGACCCAGCCAGCCTGCAATCCCTGAACCTCAGATTTTACAGGAGCATGCGGGCGGCGCAGCCATGATTGTGTAGGCGGGGGGGTTGTGTGTGTGTGTGCGTGTGTGTCCGTGTGTCCGTGCGTCTGCATGGGCGCGGGGCGAGCGTGGGGCGGGGGCGCGGCCGCCCCCGGGTCCCGTCGCCCTCCTCCTCCTCCTCCCCGAGCACCGCCCGGCTCCGCGCCGCCGCCAGCGGGGGTCGGGCACCCCGCGCCCCTCCCGGGGCGGCCGTGTGAAAGGCAGGCTGCGAGCGGGGAGGGGGAGCGGGAGGAGGAGAGGAGGAGGAGGAGGAGGAGGAGGAGGGAGGAGTGTGTGCGTAGAGGGAGGCGGGGGGGGAAGGAAACCCTCATGGAAGTATGAAGGAGATGGTGGGAGGCTGCTGTGTCTGTTCTGATGAGCGGGGCTGGGCGGAGAACCCGCTGGTGTACTGCGACGGGCACGGCTGCAATGTGGCGGTGCACCAAGGTAAGGCACCGGGCCCGGCCCCGCCGCCGGCACCGGGGCAGCGCCGGGCCGCGGAGCCGCCGCCTCCCCCGCCGGGCGCCCCGGGGAGGCCGGGGGGGGGGGTGCGGGGGCGGCGAGGGGGGGGGGGGCTTTGTTTTATCCCTATTGTTCAAAATAACGGTGTCGCCGCCGGCCTGGCTCGGCGGAGGAGGCGGGGGGGGAGCGCGGTGTGGCGGGGGCGAGGGGGGGAGCGGAGTTGGCCATCAGCTGCGCCCGGGGGGGGCACGCACCTCCCGGGGCTGCTCGGTACCGGCAGCGCTTCCTTCCGCGGGGGGGGGGGGGGATCGCCCGGGGCGGCGGAGCCGGGTCCCCCTCGCCGGCCCCGGTGGCCCGGGAAGGGCGGGCTACCGAGCCCCGGGCCGGAGGGAAGGGCCGCAGCCGCCCCCGGGGTCCGGTGCCCTGGCCTCGGCCCGCTGCCGCGCATGGCCCCGGGTAACCCCGGGGGGGCGGCGGGGCCGGGGCTGCCTCCGCCAAGGGCAGGGAGGGAGGCAGCCCTTCTCCTCCCGGAGAGAGGGGCTATTTGCATTTTAAATGACTTGGAGCACGCCCCTAACGCAGGGTATCGGACTGGAAAGTTTGTCCTCAGGTCTCGAACAACAAAAAAAAATTAAAAAAATATGTATTTGCTTTCGTTCGAATCCAGCAGAAAGGCACGGTGATTATCCTGGTCGGTTTGTTTTGAACAACACGAAGGTTTCTGGTCTCATCTGGCACGTCTGTGTTCCCATCTATTATTATCCTATCCATCTAGCAGCACATCTCCAGCCTCTTCCTGCCTGCTCTCTCCCTCGGTGTCTCCATGCTCGCTCCCGGCTCCAGCTGCCAATGTGTCCTGCTCTGCCCGCCGGTCAGGCGCAGGGCTCGGGGCGGCCTTTCTTTTCCTTTTCGTAGGTTTGGCGTAGCCGCGCTCACGGCTTGGGTAAGAAGTCGCGTACAAGCAGGTGACTGAAGGGGAGTTAAAATGAGGAAGTGAGGCTGGCAGGGGATTTCTCTTCGTTCGGAGGCGAGGCGATGCTCGGGTGTCTCCCGTCACCGGGCAGCCTCTCCAGGGTGCCTCGGAGTGACGCGGCGGGACGGGGGTCTCGCTGGAAGGACACTTCTTTCTGTTTTAATTTTGCTGGTGTAAGTCTTCCATTCTTCCCGTTATTTATCAAACCACATGCTAGAGGGTAGGTTTCTTCATCGCTTTCTTTTTTGGAGGGAGATAAAGGGCATTGGCATCCTTATGCCCACTCCCAAGATTAATATAAACACTTTTGTACGCTGGCAAGAGCGGTTTCAAATGGGCAAGAGCGGTTTCAAATGGGCAAGAGCAGTTTCAGATGGGCAAGAACGGTTTCAAACGCGCGATGCTTTTATTCTTTTACGGTGCCTGTTCTTAGGCCCGCACAGGTACAGAGGCTGGGTGTGTTTGCTGTCGGTTGCGGCGGTGGGGAAGCTCGCTTTGGTATGGTTGGAAATCTTAAAATAAGTAAGAAAAGTCTTATCTTAGAAAAGTCTGAGAGAGGGCACCGCTTGTCTGTTTGGAAAACGCAACTGTTTAGGTCTTGTAAGAGTCCATCAGGATACAACAATTCCTAAGGAGTGTAGCAGTGTGTAGTGGATGTTCTTCAACCCTCTTTTTAAAGCCTGCTCATAAACCTAGCAGTAGTGTGGTGTTTTGGTCGGCTTTTATTTCTTAAATAGAAACAAACCACTGTAGGGGATCATCTGGGTCATCTAGTCTCATTCCGTGCAATCGCACGCTGGGTTTGGTATCTCTTTGTGCTGCCTGAATATCCACAAAACCAAAGTTACCTTTTGAAATGATTGTGCAGTTAAATAAAGAACCCTGTATTTTTTTTTTAAACTTACATTATAGCTACACATTTAGGGCTGATTCTTAAAAATACCTAGCATTTCTCTGACAATGGTTAGAAATCTTGTCTTTCCAGTAAAAAATTAAAAGTGTTAACAAACCCATCTGATTGGACGCGAAGCCCCTAATAAGATAGTTAAGAACGTTTACAAATCGTGTTTTCAACTCTGCCTTACTTATGTTCTGCATTGTTCCTTGTTTTCTTCCTTTTTGAAGCAGCGGGCACAGAAGCTCGCGCTGGCTCCAGCTGAGTGCTTGCTTTTGGCCCGAAGCCCACAGCTAAAGATGGACCCAAGGCAGGCTCCTCTGTCAGTGCTTTCATGTCGTTTCTATTTTCTTACGCGTATGCCTTGGCTCATCTTGCAGTCAGCTCTTTCTGTTTAACTCCACAATTGCGCTCGTTTTCCCGGCTGATGTGGGATAGGAGACGTTAGAGAGACGGAGAGAACCTCTTGCGGGTCGCGCCTGGCCCGTCCCCCGGGGAACACCACAGCATTGCTTCCAGCAGGATATTTTCAGATGCTTTGTCCAACCTAGTTTCAAATGTCTCAAGTGACTGGGATTCCACTCCAACCGCCAGCTCGCATTTGAAGGTGGAATAAGGAAGATGTAATTTGTTCTTTCCTAGGAGGCTCCTATACCCTCGTCTGAGATGCATAGCCTTACTTCTTCCCGCTATCTTTACCAGCCTCTGTTGCTTTAAACCCACCTGTGTGGTGGCTGAGAGCCCTTTCGGGGTCAGAAACGCTTCCTTTGGGTCTCACAAAGACCATCCTTGGACGATTAGAGGGAGAAGGTCACCGAAGAAGGTGAACAGTCTTCAAGCAGCATTGCCCCATCAGTGAAGGGAGCTAGTTTTAAAGAAGTGGGAGCCGCAGCTTGCAGGGGGAGACCCCGAGAGCATCAGTAGTGATGTAGAAAGCATGGTATAGCTGGATAAGAACACCGATTTTGTTGGGTTGTCAGCTGGAGACTGGTATTAACACAGAACCTGTTCCCAGGAGTCGTCCCGAAAAGCCCGAATTCAGCGATCTGGGAAGCATGCTGCGAAAGGCTGCCGCTGGAGGTGGCTTAGACTTGAGGGCGTGCAGGATCAATGGGAGTTTCGCTTGGTGTCTGTCTGAGTTCTCACTGAGATGATTTCCTTCACGACGCTGAGATTTTATCTTAGTCCTAATTATGGTTAAGGTGCTTCACAGCCGTCCATTCCGTAATTTTATATTTAGATCACTAGTGGCACTTGAAAAGTTAAGGGGTAAGGAATTGCCCTGTTTGTGTTTGCTAGACTGGAATTAGACACAGTTTATGAAGCACTCCACTCCCACTTAGGCCAGATTTTCAGAGGAATTTTTCATATGGGGCGTGAGCTTATTTGAAAACTTGAATAAATGTATAACACTGGACCTCTTGCAAAAGGCTGTCTGCTGTTGCTGGATATGGAAACTAGAAAGGGGAATAAAGTGCTGCATAGATGTAATTTTTGGTTTTGTCACCCTTCTCTGACCGATAACAGCTCTGGCAAACTTTTATATACACCTGGGAAATTAAACAGTCGATTTCAAGATGGTTTAATGAACTCTCTTTGCTTTTCTTCCAGCTTGCTATGGAATTGTCCAGGTTCCTACCGGCCCCTGGTTCTGTCGGAAATGTGAATCCCAAGAGAGAGCCGCCAGGGTGGTGAGTACGAAGCGCGCTTGTACTTACGCTGACTGGGTTGGTTCGATGCCCTCCGTGTCTCCGCTGGAAGCAGTGCGGTCCCCTGGCAAAGGTGGCAGAGCCCGGCATTTCAGCCCTACGGCGCCTGTAATCCCAGCTCTGCCTGTAACCTGCTGTATCTTGTTTATACAATAGGCATAATCGCATCAAACAGTTTTATACAATGCTATTAGCCATTTTGATGAAAATGCTGCCAGAGGTGCTTTGAAGCAAGTTATCAATGACAAAATTTTGGAGTCTAGAGACCTCAATCTTCTAAAAAATAACAGCATTCTTCTAAAAGGTGGTTTCCCCGCTGCTTTTTCTATTCAGCTCCCCAGGAAGCTTTGGAGCGGAGGGAAGCTGGCATCACCTGAGATGCTGCTATGCTGTCAGAGTTATCACACTGACTGACGGGGTGGCTTGGCGTTCGTATCTCGCAGCAACAGTCTCCTGCAGAAACTCTTCTGAGTTTGTGAAACAGCAGAGAAAATGACAGGAAGCTGGATCAGGGTTTAGTTTCTGTCTGAGCAGCGATTCCGCAGTATAGAACACTTTACAAATGTTCTTAATTAATTCTGGCATTTCCCGGTGAGGCAGGGAAGTGGAAACAATCAGGCCAGGACTGCCTCTGAAGTCTGCCTATGTGGCAAAGTTATTTGTGCAGTAAACTGGGCTGCGAGTTTATGGCACACCAGCTACTCTGCAGTAACTTCCCATGTGAGCCCTTATCAGATGTGGCTGCACCAGCAGCTGCCGGGGCGCAGACCTAACTAACCTGTAAGTTAGGCCATGGGTGCTGCTTTTGCCATACCATAAATCCAAGAGAGCTTCCCCCCTTCGCGTCCTTAAAGATGGATTTGAACTAAACTTTGGCTTTCCTTAACTACAGAAGGCTCAGTCAGCACAAACGATGTTTGTTATGCCTGCGCTGCCTTCTGAACGGGTTTAGCTGAATCCTTGCTGAAGTACGGACCTAGCGAAGCTGGTGTAGGTGACCCCTGGATCTGCGGATCTGTGCGGGCCTGAGCAAATAGCGTGCTCCATCTCAGCTGGGCTCTCTGCTTGCTGCAGTACAAAAGTTTAATCTGTTTCACAGATGGGCGAAGAACTTGGCAAAGATGAGTGAATGGGGGAATTAGGTATCTGTACCATGCTTTCTACATTGCATTAACTCGTTCCTCATTGGAAGTGGGAGTGTAAACAAGACCAGACTTTCAGACCTGAGCTCTCTTCCCATTGTGAGATGCTGCTTTTATGTGCGCTGCAGTAAAGAAGATCAAATGTGTCTTTGAATGGTTTTACATCCTGCAGATAGTTTCATAGCAAAGAAAGGAATTTGGATTTCATGGGCCTCCTTCCCCCCCGCTCTCCCAGCCGCCGAGGCAGAGAGAAGCTCTTCAGCATTAGCTACGATTCCGTGTAAGCTGCAGTAATACGTGTACACACAAGTCCTCCTCACCTGTGCTCGTTGCAAGGACTGTAACTTTTCACTTGCCTATTATTCACTTGCAACTGCCTCCAAGGTATCAGGAGAACAATACCCCCGCAGGTGGCTCCTGATTTAACTCCTCCGCGGTGAAATCTGTTGGACAGTGCGTGGTGGGCTTCGGTCATGCCATTCAGTCCTGTGGCATTCAGCCCCGCTCCTCTAATAACCGAAGAGCGATAATCTTCCTTCCTAAGCAGAGCAGGGGATGATTTCCTATCTAAATCCCTCACCTTTTCAGTTAAACACCAGCAGTCATAGCAACAGACGCACAGATGGGTAAATACTTAAAAAGAATCTCGTTCTTTGATGTCGAGAACAGCACGATCAGAGTAAGGGAAGTGAGTCAGGTCTTCTGAGATCTGTGCACGGCTCTGTTACTGAGCCACTTTGAATTGGTGGGCCGGCGAGGCTGGAGGGTGCGGTTCTGCCGCTGCCCTTGGCTTTCGCTGTCAAAGGGGCATTATCCGCCTGCAGGCCCTGTCCTGAGCATCTTGAAGGAGAGATGCTGCTATTTGAGCGCTAAATGCACTGACAACAGCAGCAGGGTGAATTGATATTCGTATTTCTTTCGTAATGACTGTGTGGCAAACTCCTTTGGAAAAACAACAATGTTTTTCTTCCCACATCTGCCTTCATAGAAGAATCTTAAAGCAGTTTACAAGTTTTGTCCATAACAAATGTATTTATTGGCTAAATATTGATACTTTTGCTTTCAAAATGAGATACGGAGGCATGGAGAATATCGCACTCCTCAGTAATTTTTTTAAAACATAGGTCTCCTGCTTTCTGTATCTCTCCTTTGGAGGGAGGGACTCCATCCCCTCTTCAGCTCTGGAAGGAGAGCTCAGCAGCCCTGACTTGAGGCAAGTGTCGTTGCTTGGTGGTGGATCCCAGAGGCAGAAGCCCCAGGGGGTCAGGAGCTCTAACCTTACCCATCACAACCTGGTTTAAATCAACCAAGCTCTGCTCTTTTCCCAGAGTTGAAATAAAAGCCCCGGAGGCTGCCTTGGCCCGTGCAGGTTGAGTAAAAGGAAGAGGTCCCGCTAATCCCTGCCCATAACCCCTCCTCAGCCGCTCGGCTCCCTAAAGGATGCTGCGGACGCTGTTGTGCTTACAGTAAGCAACCGAAAGCCCATCCGCTTTGTAATCAAATTGTCTGGGAAGCCCGGTGAGCTGCAATGGCCAGAGGGCACTCATGTGAGGGATCATGTGAAGGCTTTAGCTGTCATTTCGAGGCAGGGCTATTAAAAGTCTTGTGTGGGGCCGATGGAGCTGTTAACCCCTCTTGTTACAATCAGAGCTTTGCTAATCGCATGGTGGGAGAGCCGCTTTGATCTGAGGGGTGGAGGGAAGAGCGGAGGGGCCTTTTCAAGTGCAAATTTCTTATTACAGTGTCTCAGTTAACCCAGTTCTTTTTCTGTCTTGGCTCTGCCGGGCTTTCCATAGTAATTGTGAGAGCAGCTCTCCAGCCCTCCGGCAGCCCGGACCCAAGCAGGAGCAGGGAGAAACACCTCCCGTGGTCATCCATCCATATTTCAAACTAAGTTGCAGGCAAAGCGAGAGGGGCTGCTGATGATGGCACCCGTCTTTGTCCCCTCATCTCTTATTTATACGTTATCACAGGGATTTCGTGCTCGCCAAAGGTGCCTGTTTGACAGCCCTCCACGCCTGACTCCCATAAAAGCGTTGGAGGATCGGGCTGAGCCTCCCCGCTGCCCATAGCATTGCAATCCTATTTATTGTGCCCGTCTGTCCAGGAGGTAGAACTTCAGCAGAGGAAATCTTGAGCTTGCTTGAGGAAAACCACCTTTGTGGAAGGTCCTCGGGGACCGCTGGTGGCAGAGGCTTTTGCTCGCGGCCAGTTATTGCTCAATATGTTGGTGTTTTCTGGGGCGTGGAGCGCCTGCCCCGTTCTGCTCGCCGGAGCCGAGCGATGGCAGGCAGGCGAGAGCGCCGGGTCCCGCACACTCATAGCGGCACAGCCTGCCATCTCGCTTCCACGCCAGGCACCTCATTTCAAAACTTTCTGAAAAAGCACTTTTTTTTTCACAGAAAACCAGGGTTTTTTTTGTTTTGGTTGGGTTTTTTTTAACAAATCAGACATTTCCACTAGGGAAGGAAAAGAGTTGCACCTTGCAGGTTTTCAGGCCTTTTTTTAAGTCAAACAAAACAAAAAGCACATAGAAATTTTCCCTGAGTGATGCCGTGAGAAGACAGCGACTGTTTTCAGGTGGCTCGGCCTGGGAGGAGCCCTCGGGGCCGGGAGCGTGTTCCCCCATGCGTGGCAGCGTGCCCCGACACCGCCTCGCCTCCCACCAACGCTTCAAAAGGGCGTTATGGCTGGGGGAGAGCCCTCGTGTCGTGATCAGCCAGCGTGGAGGCCGATGTCGGCCTGGCAGGGCTGAAATTCGTGAGGGAGGGAAAACGAGCGCAGGGCCTCGCCGTCCGCCGCGAGGCGAGGAATGGTGCCGAGGGCCGCGGCGCTGGGTTTCCCTGGCTCTCGCCATCCTGCCTGGCTGGACCCTCCTCGTCCCCCTCATGTTTTTCCCCAAAAGCAGCCATTAGTGGAGCTATGGGCATGGGCATGAGCATGGAGAGGGGCGCAGAGTCGCTCCCGTCCCTCACAGCCTGTCATGGCGGCGGGCCTGCGGCCTCCCACCCAGCATGGCAGCACGGAGGGAGCTTCCTCCACCCTCGCGGGTGGCGAGGACTCTCCGGCGCCGATGCTCCCCTCATGCCCTCCCCGTCCCACCTCGACCCTCCCCGGGGCCGGCTTTTGGGGGGCAAGCAGGGTGCCCACCCACCCGTCCCAGCCGCTGGGGCCGGGCTCGCCATGGCCCCCCACACCCCGTCGGCAAAAATGTCACGACAGCCTCACCCACCTCTCATGAGACTGGAAAAAATATCGCAAGAGAAAGAGAGAAGGAAGGAAGGAAAGAGGCAAAGATAGATAATGGCTTCTCTTTATTTGCCTTCTGCTCTCTGAGTCATGGTTTTCAGTTTTACTCCCCAACCGCAAAGACTAAAACTTTTTTTTTTTAAAAAGCCCCGTGAAAGTCAAGGTTCGCTTGTAGCCCCGTGGCTCTCGGGCTGACGCTTTAAATACCTCCCCGTCAGACAGGACGATATCGAGCTGTGTCAGAGTATCTTTTTGCACCCAAACCGCTCTCAGCCCTTCTTCCACTTCCCCTCTTTGAAAGCAGCCCCATCTTTCATAACCATGCTGTAAATGAATCATCTCTTTTCTGGCCCCGCGCCTCTGGGAGTTAGATTAAACTTGTTGTTTCTGCTTAATTTCAAGAGATGCGAACTGTGTCCCCACAAAGATGGAGCGCTGAAGCGGACCGACAACGGAGGTGAGTACCTCTGCGCAGAGCCGGGTCCGTCGTGCGGAGCCTCCGGGGACTCAGCAGCTCTCCCGGGCACAAAATAATTAATTTCTGAGCCTACGTCACCAGAAAGGGAAGGCTGGAGGCTGCAGAGGAATGAAAACACTCTGCCTTTTTCTTGCAAAACTTCACTTTCTGAAGCCTCCGTGGCGAGAAGGCCTTTCCCTGCCTGACCTCTGGCTGGCATCGAAGCACAGCCCCCGAAACGTGCAGTTTCTTGGTATAACCTCGCAGGAATCGGTGCACCTGGCATCGTTTACAGAAATGTGGAAGTTGCAGAGTTACTTGCTGCACGCGTGCACGGCGGCGGTGTGATCCTCAGGTTAACAGAGCCTCAGCCTCGAGTCCCCACCCGAGAGCAGGGACCGGGACGCAGTAAAGATGTTTTTCTCTGCAGGACTTATCTGCTCATCACTGATGCTTCTCAGCCTCTGGTACTGTGAAGCACCGTGGAGTCTGATTTCAGTTGTCAGAGCTTGTAGCTATTGATGCTACTGGCTGTATAGGTCAAACTTAATTTTTCTCAAAACCTTATTTTTCAGAAATGCTTCTCTACCTACCTGCCACTTACCTTAATACACAAAGAGTTAAATTAGGCAAGGAGGTCTTTATTCTGATAGATCCCATATTTAGAGAAGAAGCCCTAAGTCCAGGATATTTTGTAGAGGCATCTGCTAGAGCTGGTCATAAGTGCCAAGAGCCTTAGTGCAATCGCACAAGTATCCTGTTGGGGGATCGTTTTATAATAACATAGCATCTTCTTCCAAACATGTTGTTACGTGGTTTGGTCAGGTCTGTGCAGACAGGCACAAGGAGCCTTACAACCATGTCGCTGTACAGAATTATACAGCCCAAGTGCTTACAGTGCTGGATGGTTCTGTAATCATGGAGTTTGCTTCCGCCGGCCCAGGTGAATCCATCCTAATTCTAGCTAAATCCTTCCAGTGCAGTAGCTGTACCGGTATGGGTCAGCCCCCAAAGGCTCCTGACCTTCAAACTTTCTCAGTTCTGTCCTGACCAGATGGAATTTCAACTTACAGATCTGATTTGGGAAGTGTCTTGGTGGATTTAGATTTTAATCTAACTTGGCTTGCTGAAAAAGAGCCTTCTTTAGCCGTTGATAACAGCCAATAAAGGGAGCTTTGTTTCCAGCGGCGTGGGACTACACGTCAAACCTGTCCCATCAGCATCATTTACTGCTTGGATGCTTTTCCTGGGTTTGCTTAGGTCTTCAGCTCTGGGTCTCAAGTCCTGAGAGGCTGCTTTTAAGAACGATGAGCGCTGTGCATTTCTTTTCCCAAAGAAATCACTGCTTTCTTATTTAATCTAGAGGTGGTATCTGTTTAGCTTTCATCCACAAAGGGTTTTATTCCTAACCAAGTTACGACAAGCAGTATTTCAAATCTAACATCTAACTTAAGTTGGCTCCCTTCCTACACTCTCTTCCTTCTCTCCCTCCCGTGCTTGTCTGCAGCCCTGTCTGAGTTTGAGACTCTTCTGGGTTGCCCCGTGTGAATCTCCGCTCTCTGTCTTGTGTGCTTCCCCAGGGTGGGCCCACGTCGTCTGTGCTTTGTACATCCCAGAGGTGCAGTTTGCCAACGTCCTCACCATGGAGCCAATTGTCCTGCAGTATGTACCCCACGACCGCTTCAACAAGGTAAGGCCAGCTCTTTCTCCTGCTGCCCAAGGGGACTGCCTCCGCCTTGGCTTTTTGGGGTCATCTTATTCTGCCACTTCTCCTGTCCAGTTTATTTTAATTTCCAGGTACTCAGATTCCTTTAAAAATAACTAACAAAGTAAATCCCCATTCCTGCAAATAACTTTTTGTTCCTCCATTTCTCTCGTCCCCAACTCCTTGCAACGTGAGCAATCTCCGCCTTGGAGTTGCGTGTTGGTTACTCCACATTTTGTCTGGCACAGTTGTTATTTGGGGGGGGGGGAAAGAAAATGCGTGAGTTTTGTGCATGCCACTGAGAAATAACCCAGAGCTGTTGTCGTAGAAGGCACAGAGTTAGGAGTTCTTGAAGGCTTTGCCTCCTGGTGAACAGTGAGAGTGAAGTAGGCGCTTTCTCTGCCTCTGTGAGCGAGCGCTTTTCCTTTCTTTCTTTTTTCCCAGACCTGCTACATCTGTGAAGAGCAGGGCAGGGAGAGCAAAGCAGCCTCTGGAGCATGCATGGCCTGTAACCGACACGGCTGCCGGCAAGCCTTCCATGTCACCTGGTGAGTTCCCCACAGCATCGCCCCAAGAATAGCCCCGGCTATTGGTTTTGCTGCTGTGGCTTTGAGGCCGCACCAAATGGGTGGTGCGGGGAGTTGGGCTCATCACCCTGGGTGTATTTTGTGCGAGGGGTATCTCGTCCTTGATCGGTTTGTGAGGGGAACTTCCCCAGGAAGGCTGAGGTTTCAGCAGTGAGCCTTCCCTGCTGAGAACCAAGGCTGGGGATTTCCCTAAGACTGTGTGGAATCCAAGAAGAGAAGAGATGAGTCACGAGCCAGGAATGTTCCTTCTCCAGCAGACCACATGCAAGAGTATCATCTAGATGATGTGATTTTAAGGGCTGGTATCCTCATGTACCCTGGCAGCCTGAAAACAGCATTGCCTATCAGCAGAACAGGGAGATTCCCAGCTTTACATGGATTCCTTGCTCATGATATGTCTTTCGTTGGAATCGTTACTGGTCTCCCAGGCCTCCCTTAAGAAAAACAAAAATTGCAAGACAGTCTGGTAGAAAAGCACTGACAATTTTGAAGATCTTAATATGAATTAAAAGTAGTCTGAACTTTTTTCCCCCTCCTTGCATACCATTTGCCAAGCAGAAGAGGAAACTTCAAGACCCCGCCTGGGTATCCTGAGCTATTCTTTGCCCTTTGATGGGATATGTGATCTGGTTGTACAATTTGCTTTATGCTCCTCCTAATTGCATGTATTTCAGTGCCCAGATGGCTGGCCTTTTATGTGAAGAGGAAGTCCTAGAAGTCGACAATGTCAAATATTGTGGCTACTGCAAGTACCACTTCAATAAAATGGTGAGTTTCTTCACCCCTGCAATGGAGTGGTTTTGTCACATATAAGGCATCGTCTTCATCCTAGATTGTATCTATGCTCAGAGCGGTAAGAAATGCCAAGAACACAGAAACAAGATCTGCAGCCTGCTTTCCTTCTCAGCCATTCAGTCAGAGTCACTTAGGAATAAAGATTAATTTATATTTTGCATTTTTGTAGCATCTTTAAAGCCATTTTCAAAACTAGGGGTTGAATTCTTCCCATCTGTTTTGGCTTCCCTGACCCACTCGGTCTGGCTGAAAGAGAAGGCCCAAGAAAGGAGAGCAGGCGTGATGTTTGATGCCCCAGGGAGGCAGGGGTTTAGCTCAGGCACCCTGGGCAGGAGGGCGTAACACAGAACAGCCAGAACTTCTGCCTGAGGACAGAGACAGCCCAGAGGAGACCCCGAGTCATTCACTGTTTGCGGGATGTTTGGGGCAAAGGACTTCCCCCTATTAATTACAGTACCAAGAGGAAAGAGAGGAACCCTTTTCCTCTTCTGCATAATTAGTAGACACCTGCTCTCCCCCCTCCAGCAAAAAGGAAACTTGATCCTTTCCCGACAGCTTTATGTCTCAGTGGCTCCTTTGTTGCTGGCCTTTCCCACTTTCCTTCCCGCTTATCAGTGCTGTCACACACAGTGACTGATGTCTTGAGCTTCCCCTCAAAGTCAAGCTGGAGGACACCTTCCCTGCCCTTCAGGTACCCTCAGTATCTGACACAAGCGTAGCTCTGTATCGAGTTTACTGATGCTGAGATAGACAGCAGGACTTCTGCTAGCGCCTGGAGTCTGCGACCAGGGCGTCCTTCCACGCACGCCCCCACGCCCCACTCAAGACTGAAAGCTGGACGCTGCTTGTCGGGAGGACTGGCTTCTCTGAGCAACGTTGCTGCTACCATTTATCTTGTTGCTTACGGAATGGTCTCTTAGCAGCCGTGCCTTTCTTCTTGCGAGTGTCAGTGTGCGTGGGCCACCAGGAACCAAAGGTCTGGGGAGTCAGATCTACCTGCTGTGACCCCCCCAATAGGGTATCCACTGTGGTCCCTGTCTTAGGAACCAGGCTGGGCATCTGGTACAAAAAGAGTTTGGTCCTGCACGTGGTAGACAAGCCACTTGCTGTAACTTTGCTCACGGTAGCAGTGGAAGCTGGGCTCTATAACACTGTTTCCTCTCTCTCTCTTTTTGCTCCTGTTCTCCACCGCCTCTCCCCTTCCCCGCTTACCTCAGAAGACCTCACGTCACTCTGGAGGTAGCTCCTTCATTGCTGGAAGAAGGAGTCGATCCACGTCCCCTGCTCAAGAGAAGCACGTATCCCACCACGAAAGGCCAAAGAAGGTAAGGTCTGCACAGAGTTTGTCAATCCAGAGGGGCACGGTTGTGTGGGATGGAGGTGAGAAGGGGAGGAGTGTGCAGAGAGCACCGATGGCTCCTCAGACAAGCCCCGACTCTGTAAAGAGTTTCCCAGTCAGAGATCTGAATAGTGGCTGCCTTTTTAAACAGGCCTCTAGAAATGCGTGTGCGAATAGAGCAGCACAGCCATGGGCAACGTGAGGCCGAGCTTGCGTGTTCCGATGGTGCCAGAGGGGTCCTGGCAGAACACGCCTGCGAAACGTGCGGCTTTCCCCCTCTGTCTTGTGGCAAGTCCGCTTTGAGGATGGCATCGTGCTATGGCGTCCGGCTACGGAGTTGATCTGTGTGGAAGTAGTTTGGGCTGTGGTTTTATGTGCAGCAGCTGGAGAACAGAAAATTGGAGGTCGTTGGCCTCAGATCCCAGAGTCCAACTTTTAAAGGACAAAAAGATACTGATTAGTAATCTGCGTTGTGGCCAGCAGGTTAATTGTAGGCAAGAACAATAATTAGTATAAACTAGGTAGTATTTTGTTAGTTAGATTAGGCAGTCACAGGGGTTCCACGTGCCTCAAGTCTACCTGGGAAAATAGTTTATCTTCATTAAACAATTATTTAGAAGAACATCGCATGCCAGGTCTGACTGGTACAATAGTTAGTTATTTAACTCTGCTGGTTAAGACGTACTCGTCAAAACTGCTGCAGTGTTACAGGACATGTTAACAGCACACCGAGGTTCATAATTAACCAACTGACTCACGTGACAAATGCTCATATTTCAAGGAAAAGCAGCAGTGAACGTGTAAGGCAGAATCCCAGCAGACTCCTGGGTTCTGACAGGGGGGCAGGTTCCAGCGTGGAAGGTTTGTACCAAAAGAAATGAGGGGGCCAGAGACTTGCGAGGTATTTGTTATTTATACCAATAAATAGCCCTGAAAGGCAGGACATGTGGGTTTTGGAGGATTCAGGTTCTAAGGCAAGTGGCAGCAGAATAAGAAATCTTCCCTACCCCTTGGTACAGCTTTTGCAAATCAAGAATCCACAACGTAGATTGCCACCCTCCTGTGCACCCCGTCTGTCCGAAGCAGTGGATGTGAAGCAGAAATAACTTACACGGGGATGCTGTCGGTATGGTCAGATGGCTTGTCATGCTTTATGGGCCATATCCTGGGTTTTGTTAGCAGAAATACGGAACTACTCCACCAAGCAACCTCTGGATATATTCCACTATAGTCAAAAGCCAAATTTACCTTGTTGTATAAACACAGTTGGTGATACCCCTGCAAATCGCCGTGCAAATCTTTTAGGTCCTGCCAGAGCTGTCTGGCTATTTACTTCTTTTTTGTTTGTTTTGTCTTGTTGCAGTAGGCATCCTCACAATGCGTAAATGATTTTGAATGGTAATGATAGCGACCCACATCCAGAAACAGCCCGATGACACTCGGGTGGGTTATGTGGCCCAAGTCTGATGGATCTCAGCCCAGTCTCCAGGGGACAAGGGCATCCAGGCTTTCAAAAGCAGTGCGGCCATCAGTGAATACTGACTGACACCCTCCTGGGATGCCCAGCTGAGAGTCCATAAATTCTGCGGGCAGGAAAGCCATCTCCTTCTTTATTTACAGAGGTTATCCCGCAACATCCAGTTTGAAACGCTGCCCACCATGTCCATTACGTGTTTGGGAAGCTTGCCCAAACCGTACCTGATACATGGGCAAACAAGGCAAACCTCGCTTGCGAAGTGGTGCCTGCCCCGCTGCCGATGCCGAGTCAGTAAATTTCCTGCTGCCGAGGAGGCTGAAGCGCCTGGGGAGTATTTGCTCCTCTTGTGTGTTCAGCTGCTGCGAGGAGAGGAGGAGGAGGCGGGAGGGAGGGAGCAGGAGCATCTGTGCCACGGACGGGGAGCGAGCGCTTGGCACAAGGTGAAGGGCTGTACTGGAACGTGCTATTTTTAGGCAACAAGCAGGCAGAGGGGGTGGGAGAGAGGGCAGGATCGGGGTGATTGACGGCAGCTTTGGAGAGCTCAGCAGTAATTATAACTGGCAGAGTGTGCAAGTCCAAGGCTGGGGACCGTACGAGGGTTTCTATATTTGCCCGGCTTCTGGTGGCGGGGGTGGGAGCGCAGTCACGAGCCTGGCAGGTAGGAGCAGGGGAGGTGCTGCTTCCCGGCTTTGGTTGGAAAGCAGGTCAGCGCCAGGGGGAGAGCGAAAACAGGAGGAATATGGATTTATTTATAGGCTTCTCAGTGGCGCTTGCCACTATTGTTAGCCTCTGGGTTCCTCGCAAACGTGCAGAGGCTCCGTCTCGCTGCTGCCTCACCACTCTCCCCTCCCGATGGCTCGTTGGGTTTGGGAGCCGCGGATCGGACGGAGGCCCCTTCCAGGGCCGGGAGCGCTTGGCGGGGCCGCAGCGCGAGTGCAAAACCAACTCCTTCCACTTAGCGAGGGGGAGTCAGCACGGGAAGGGGGACAGGGTGCGCGAGGCAGCCGAGATGGGCAGGGTAAGGAAGGCACTCTCGGCTTCCAGGGGTGCCGGGTACTTTACAGGTCTGGAGCGGTTCTGAGGTGCCGGGGGGAAGGACTGGCCGTGAGGCGGGGTGGGAACAGGGACCCCCGAAGAGGGGGCTGAGCCATGAGTTCCCACATGGTTTTGGAGTACGTGACTAGCAGTGCATGATCTAACTGCACGTGTTCCAGGGGAACTGGGCGTGCTGCTGTGCTGACCTGAAGTAGAACAGCTTTTTCTTGAGCCTGTCCAGCTGTGCAGCCGGCTGGGCCCGTCCTCCCGGAGCTGGAGGCGTTGCAGGGGAGCCGATCGCTCAGCGGCAGGCCAAGGCGCGTGAGTCCCCGGGCTGCAGGTGCTCGGCTCTCTGCTCCAGAAGGAGCTCAGTGCCTGACAGCTCCCTTCCAGCGCAGGGCTGTGGCTGTTTACTTGGGCATTACGGAGGAAAACCCGGGCTGAGTTAATGACTAAGTGAGGGGCACGGGATTTAACCCAGTGGCTTCAGTAAGACAGCAAAGACTCGGGATTTGGACTCCTAAGCCCTGCTGTAAAACAGTTCAGCATTTGTGAAGGGTCTTGTTCTCTGCGGAACAAGGGACAATTGTGATGTGGGGCTGCAAGCCAGCGTCGGCATCCCCCGCCTCTTGCAGGCGCAAATGATACCAGGCCAAGCATTTCCTTCTGTGCTGTCCTGAAAACGGGAAAGCTCCAGGCTTTGGGTTTTCCTCGGAACATACCAGGCCTTAGCAAAACCAGCCCCGCTTATTTCTTTGGGGTTGGTACTGCGATGTGTGTGCTCTACCCTGTGGGAGCCTTTGCAGGGTTTGTTTGTTTTTAAAAAAAGAAAGAAGAAAGAAAGAAAGAAAACAATAGCTAAATACCAAGAAAATGCTGGATGACGCACAGGGGTTGAATGAAGTACAGATGTTCTGTCACCTATATTGTCTGCTTGAAACGCACAGAAAAAAATTACCATGTTCCGTGGAATGAAATTTGTCACACCAGGAGCAGACGGGAGCACGTGCGCTGCGACGTTTTTAGGCGTATACCCCATGGAGGGAGACACTCGTCCGGTGTTATTCTTAGCGAACACCTGGAACCCATAAGCAAAATCAGGGGACTTTTAATGTGGATATGGGACGTTGTTATGAGAGGAATGGTCCCTGCCCAGTGACATAGGAAAGAGAGGCAGGCGCTCGGAGCCAATAAGCCCACCTGCAGTTGTTCCTCAGGTCTGGGTACGGAGCCAATTCTCCGCAATCATAACTCACCTTTAGCTCCTGAAGTGCTTCCCTAGCCACGGCGGGGGGCACTTTGTGGGGGTACAGGCACTGTCTCTGTCCTGCCCCCCCATCCCTTTAGCACCAGGCAGAGCAGCGCACGAGCGCCCGGTCCCACGGCGTCTGAGCAGATGCACGGCAGAGCCGGCCTCCCCGCTGCCATTGCCTGTCTGTCTAGACCCGATGCCAGTGGAGGAAAGGAGCCAAGGATCCGGCCTGGCAGATTTAGCACACTGGAGAAGCTGTACTGGGCTGAAATCTAAACCCAGTGGCTCTGCGAGGGGCTTTGTGTTTGCAGTCGAGTTGGTGACGGGGGTCTGCCTCTTGGAGTTTTGTGTCCCCGCAGGCACCAAAGGGCAAAGTGGACGTTTTTTTCAAGTGGGATGCAGGCAGCTGCTTGCGAGAGCAGCACAGTTTTTTTGGGAGGGAGTACTGAATCTAAATCTACTCTGATCTAGCTATTGTTTTATAGCATCCTTGACCGGCTTTCTGTGACCTCTCGTTATATGGGTGCTTAACCGCCCCCAGCCAATCCTTCCATTAGCAGGGGGTGCAGCAATAATTGCGAGCACGCAAAGCCCGGCGAGAGCTGGCCGTGAGTCCTTGTGTAAAACCTCTCGTGCGCTCAGTGTGTCTCAAGGCAGACCCGTGAAATCCCCAGCACGGCCCTGGTGCGAGGTTGCAGGCAGGGGCTTGGTGTCCCTCTGCCCGGTGCTGCCTTCCTCCTCGCTGCGGCTGCCATGGCTGCAGCCCAGAGCCAGGCCTCCTCCTCCGGGTGAGGGAGTTCAGAGAGCCTGGGAAAGAGGGAGGGAGCAGCAGAGCCCGCTTGGCTCTTCCCAGCTCTTCCCTCCCTCCTTCCCCTGCTCAATCTACTTTTAATGATCCAATTGCTGGTGTCCAGCAGATTAGAAGAGGGGGCTCGGGGAAGGGGAGACGGCGGTGGGGGGAGCAAGAGGAGCTGTGCACAACCCTTTTTGGCAGCGAGAGATCCTGTTTGGTTCCTCCTGCGCTGGGGAGCTCGAAGGGAGATTGTGTCGCCGGCACGCCCCCGATGCAGCCGCGCTCCCCCCGCCGCAGGCCTGGCCTGCTCCGTGCCCACATGCCAAGCCCCAGCTGCTCAGTCCTGCATGGGGAGAGTTTGTTTTCCATGAAGTTTGTTGCTGGGGGCAAGTTCACGTTCCCTGCAGACCGCAGCTCGCCCAGCCAGCCTGCTGCAGGGAGCGCCGAGCGGCTGCAAGGTAGGGCTTGGCTTTTGCTTGCAAAGATGGGATGGGGGTGTTGAAAGGTTTCCTGCTCTCGCAGTGCATCCTCCCTCCCTCCTCCTCCTCCTCCCCTGACTTCATGGCACAGCCGGGCAGGTCTCCGTGGGCAGGCTGGGCTGTTGGTGGTGGCTGTGTCGTCTGCAAAGTTTCCTGGAAGGAGGGTTTGCCTGTGTGCCAGGGAGATGAAGTGCTGGATGCAGAAAAGCCAGGTGGGGAGAGGGCACTTGAGAGGCAGGGGAGAGCGCCGCTTCCCCCGGCCCCTTGCCCTCCCCTCCCTTTGCGCCCTGCGGCTCTTGCAGGAAGCATTTGGAGCCTTCCTGTTCCTGGAGAGAACCCACACGTTTAAAAGCCTCTGGTGCAAGCTGGGGAACGCCCCGGGTTGTCTGAGGGCCTGTCAACGCAGGCAAGATAGCCAGGAGTGACTGAGCACCCTGACCGTCTCGGTGCCGTGGTCTCTGCGGGCAGCCGAAGTAACCTTCCCACCAGCGCCTTGGTCTGGGGGCAGCCTGGCCCCTCTGCAAAATGTCCGTGGGGTGATGGAGTCAATTGTCCTGCCCATTTAACACAGGGCACTGCATTTCTCAGTAATATTGAAGGTGTCAGATCCTGTTGCCCTTCTGAGTACCCAGAAGTATTAGAGAGTAACTGGAGGTGGGAGATGCGTGCTACTGGGTGTGCAAAGGCAGCGGGCGTCCCAGCTCTGCAAAGCTTTAGGGCTGCTGGCTGCAGCCCAGGGAGCTGCTGGGTACCCGGTCCTGTGGGTTTCTGCTCTGCCCGAGCAGGAGTGACACAGTCTGGAGAGGAGGCGGTGTGGGAGAGGAGCCTGGAGAGGAGCCTGGAGAGGAGGCGGTGTGGGAGAGGAGGCTGGAGAGGAGGCGGTGTGGGAGAGGAGCCTGGAGAGGAGGCGGTGTGGGAGAGGAGCCTGGAGAGGAGCCTGGAGAGGAGGCGGTGTGGGAGATGAGCCGGGAGAGGAGGCGGTGTGGGAGAGGAGGCTGGAGAGGAGGCGGTGTGGGAGAGGAGCCTGGAGAGGAGCCTGGAGAGGAGGCGGTGTGGGAGAGGAGCCCGGAGAGGAGCCTGGAGAGGAGGCGGTGTGGGAGAGGAGGCTGGAGAGGAGGCGGTGTGGGAGAGGAGCCCGGAGAGGAGCCTGGAGAGGAGGCGGTGTGGGAGAGGAGCCTGGAGAGGAGGCGGTGTGGGAGATGAGCCGGGAGAGGAGCCTGGAGAGGAGGCGGTGTGGGAGAGGAGCCGGGAGAGGAGCCAGGAGAGGAGGCGGTGTGGGAGAGGAGCCGGGAGAGGAGCCAGGAGAGGAGGCGGTGTGGGAGAGGAGGCTGGAGAGGAGGCTGGAGAGGAGGCGGTGTGGGAGAGGAGCCTGGAGAGGAGCCAGGAGAGGAGGCGGTGTGGGAGAGGAGCCTGGAGAGGAGCCCGGAGAGGAGGCGGTGTGGGAGAGGAGCCCGGAGAGGAGGCGGTGTGGGAGAGGAGGCTGGAGAGGAGGCGGTGTGGGAGAGGCAGAAGTGCTTGGTCAGCAGGACGCAGGAGCAAGGTGCGCCTGTGGGCACGGCCTGGGGCTGCGTGCAGGGACGCCCTGCAGAAGTGCCGTCGAGCTCCTCCTCAGGCTGCGGTGGTTCTGGTTTCAATGCAGTCCTTTGAGCAGAGCACGAAGACTGGTCTCTGCGGGACAGATTTTCTAAATAGTTTTGAGTGCAGTTGCTCAGCACATGTAGTCGGGGCCAGATCTTCAAAAGAGCTCAATACCCAGTGTTTAGCTTTTTGGAAAACGTGACCATTTATTCAAGCATCTAAATGGGAGTCGAGGCATTCCAGAAATCTGGTCCGTATTGCGCAGGCTGGGTTCTTGCTGAATATGTACATATGTACGCACTCCTACATATAACCAGGGGACTGCTCAGTTAGCTGTTGTAGCCTCTGCGCTGCCGACGGCGAGGGGAGATTTTTCAGACAGGAGACAGCCAGGATTTTGAAGCCGGAGGATGTGAGTTTGGTGGTTGCCATCACAATGAAACTGTGGGAGGTTTTCTGGTTCGCTGTGGTGACAGTCAGGACATTTCTGCCTTTCCCCTCGCTCGTGTGTAGGTGTGTGTATGTAGGTGTGTAGGTTCATTGTCATGAGCCAAAATGGCTCGGCTCTGCCTTGTCTCGTCTTGACCACGATACGCGAAATTAAATCATTACAGTGCTGTCTCGCTGGCGTTTGCAGCATTGTATCTTATTCCCTCCTGTTGCAACTTCGTGATTGAAATGCATTTGGGATTCAGGGTCTGAAAATGAGAGAATAAACTTTCAGAATATTCAGAAAGCGGTATTCAGAAAGTTTAAGGACCGGGGTTTGTGCAGTTATTTGGCAAAATGTATTGTAATGAGGTGTCTGGCTCCTGTTTCCCATTTCTGGCTTCCGTGAGTGGCACCGGCAGCATCTGCAGGCAGGCGAGCGGGTGTCCAGGTGGGGATCCCGGACTTTTCTTTCTGAATTTTTTGGATGACTTTCTGTAGCAAGTTTTCTCATCCCATACGCCCTTAAAAACCTCTCTTCAGGTCATTGAAACTCTCTGCTGTGTGCTATTAAGCGAGTGCAAATTGTTACTACTGCTGGAATAATGAACACTGATGTGCACGTCGTCTGTGACAAGCTGCCTAACTAACTGGGCCGCAGTTTCCCCATCTTCTGTCCTAGAAGACCCATGAGATTTAGAGTTTATAGCACGAGAAGCCCCAAACATTATGAGATTTAGCAAAGATTTAATTTTCATTTGTCTTTCGGCACTTAGTCTGTAGAAATCACATTTTCAAGCTTTCCTTGCTCACTGCCAAAGCTGGAAATGTCTATTAAAGAAAGGGAAGAAAAGGAGACAGAGATTCTGGTAAAATACTGTAGCTCTAGGAACAGAGGCTTTAACAGACATGCCAAACGCCAGGAGTCTTGTGATAAAGTGATGGCTATCGGCAGCGTTGGCTGGGCACTCGGCAAGTGCAGTGAAGCTCTAGGCAGGATTTGCCTCCTTTTCTCACCAGCTCATCCCGGTGAAAGCTTCCGTGGCGTCGCGGCAGGCTTACGCTGGCAGGGTCGCTGGCGGCTGCGGCGTGGGCCTCCTTTTCGGTGCATTGACAATTCAGCCAAACCCACACTGGAAGGTGCTGATTTTTGGAGCACTTTTGCTTCACTTCATGCCTGCCTTCCCCAGCCTTTTCCTCCTGCCATCTCCCCCTCCAGCCCTTTTTTTCCCCCATTTAGTGTATTGTTTCCTAAGCTAATTATTCCACTCTCCCTCCCAAAAACACACAGCGGAGCTCATGTATTTGCTGCAATCGCATCTTCCCCTGACAGCATCCCATCTTTGGCACGTGCTGGCAGCTGTAGCCTCAGGGCTTTGCCTGTGCGCAGAAGCAATCGGCGTCTTTCTGGAGAGTCAGTGAATTTCGATGTGACTCTTCTGTTCTGAGCGCACCTTCGGTCCAGACTGAGGACTTCAGCTTCTGGAATAAAACGCCCGTGTGAGGGAGTTGTACCAGAATAGGCATCCTTTCCCACAAAAAGGTCTCGGAGACAAGAGGTTGGATTTTTCTAAGCCCTGCATCTCATGCAGGTGCTTATCTGAGAGCAGGGCTCCTGGTCCACACACCAGGACCACACTGGGAAGTTTGGGACTCAGCACAAAAGTTTCTGCAGCTTCAGTAAGGAAGGCCACGTCTTTAGCTGACATCGGTAGCACGGAAAAGCTCCTGTAGTGAGCTGAGTGTGTTCCCGTGGGAGCGTGCAGCTGAGGAGGACAGGGAGGAAGGAGGAGTGTGTGATGGAGCATGCTCTTCCCTCCGTCCATCCTGTATGCCAGCTGGCCGGCGCATCCTCGAGCCCCACTGGCTTGAGGTCACACAGACCTACGTTTTCAGTCCTTTCACTTGAAAACATCTCGGTTCTAGCACAAACATCCAGATAGCACTATATAAGAACAGCCTCCTCGGTTACAGTCCGTTCCTCAGGAGAATACAAATCAGGGCGGGCAGGACTCAGTGTTTCTCAGGCCATGATTTTTCCTTGCTTTGCCATTTGAAGAATCCCATTTTTCTGGGGTTTTAGTGCGAGGGAAAACAGGATGAAGAAATCAAACTGAATAGTCTGTCTCCTGTTAGCAGAGATGGACCCAGACCAGCTCTCTCTGTGGGGAGGGGAGATGTGGGGGATCTCTAGGTTAGGTTCAAGCCTAGGTTCTGAGATCTCCGCCGACCGATCTCTTTATCTGTGCCCGTGCAACACGTGCTGAAATCAGGATTCTCCCATTGTCTGTACAGGGTGGATCTGAGAAACCCTTGAAGAAGGTAGAGAGCGAGGGTAAGGGGGCACAGAGCCCCTTTGGGGAAAGAGCAAGAGGAAGGCTCAGCTTTCTTGAAATCAGCCAGAGCTTGTTAAGTCCTTCCCTATCATCTTACCATAAACTGATTTGGGGGCTTCTGTTGATATTCTGCGCTCCAGATGTTGGCTGCAGCTGGGGTAGAGATAGTGGGACGCACCCACCCAGAAGCTGGGATGTGGGGGAAGGGATACTGGGCTCGTGTGGATGGGTGGAGAAGGAAAGAGGAATATGAATGTACGGTTGTAAACCCACCCCTACACACCCTCCTTTCTTTTCCCTTACAACTGCTATTCTCAGCAGAGGAAAAGTTAGCCTTTCCAGTACTCTCTGATTTCTTTTGCAGAGTCGGAAGGACAAAGAAAGACCTAAACAGAAGCACAAAAAACGTCCGGAGTCTCCCACCAGCCTTACCCCATCCTCAGTGCCCGTCGCTGCAGAGAAGGTACCAAACCCACAGGACGCGAGCGTGTGAATGCAGGGTGGGGAGGGAGGGCAGGGGGAAACCATCGCCACTGGCTTTCCTAGGAAGTGGGGAGGACAGGGCAGAAGAGCAGAGCAAAGGCTTTTGTCCATTTATTTTGATTCCTGATTCATCACGTTCTCGCTACTCCCCACCTCGACGCCCACCTTGGGAATTTAACACGGCAGCTGTCTTGATTTCTGTCAGCACTGACGACACAATCATGGAGCTAAACTCCCAAGTGATTGAGCTGTAAGTGCCAGCCTGTTTTGCAGCAGATGTTCAGATTTGAAGCTCTCGCGGAATAGATAAATATCCCTGCTTTGGCCTTTTCTGCTGCCACGCTGTAAACAGCGCAGGCAGGTGGATAAGCAAGGCAAGGCTTCTGGGAGGAGGTGTTATCCTTTATTAGACAAACTGATGTAGCTGAGGGGGGAAAAACCAGACAATCTTAGAAGCACGTAAGATCTTCAAAGTGCATAATAGAGGTAGCTTTTCTGTGTGAGACAATGGAAGGTTGCTTTCTATTTAGTTCCTCCATTTCGGGGAAATTCAGGCAGGGGGGCACAGTGTGGTGGCCTGTTTTGCTCCTGAGGTGTAGAGGAAGGCCAGTTCCCTGCTGGGAAGATGTCGCTGGTGTGGGTTTGTCCTCTCGGTGCCCAGGGCTGGTGGGGCACAGTCGGGATGTCAGTGTATTTCTGCTGTTCGCTGCTGAAATCGTGCTGCTGACGTGGGCTCTTGCACCTGTAAATCAGGATAGCCCTGAGCTTCTGTAATTCATGCCACCCCAGTAATGCAGAACAGACACAGTGGAACTTGCCTCGAGCTTGCATGCAGCAAGGTGAAGGCCACGTTTGCAGTTGTTCGGGGTCAGGGGACAAGCGAGGTCGCTCCAGTCCTGGACCTTTGGAGTTGTGCTCTCCTCTCCGTAGTGGGAATGTAAATGAATGCAACTCCTTAGCTGGTGTAAGTGAGAGTAGGACTAGGGCCAAGATCCTGCTAGAACAAATAAACAACATGTCCCAGGAATGTCCTTTTGTGCACAGAAATGCTACTTGGAGAGGCTTGGGTGTCCTTTACGTGGCAGGACTGCCTTGTGAAAATGAAAATTCGCAGGCTAGCAGTGTCTGCATATGTGACAAGCACTGCAGGGGCAGTTGAAGAGCGAAAGCTCCTGCCAGTCAGCACAGGGTTGCTTTGGGTTAGGACTGAAGGGGATTTTCTGTGTTCTGCGTGAGGCCAAGCCTGGAAGCAGGGAGTAGATGTAGGTCAGAGCTGAAATGGCAAAGCTGGTCTCCTGGTTCTCAGGCTGGGAGAAGCAGAAAGTTACAGCGGGACGGCGTGGAGGAACAGCCCCTGAGCTGCAATCGCTCTTGATTTACCTGTGCTCGTGTTAGGGCAGCTCAGCTCTGGCTTTTGGGAACAGCAGATTCACCCAGTTACCAGAGCTGTCAGGAACTGATGGCCTAAGAAGATTATTTTCAAGCTGAACTGAAATTCAAAACCTGACTCTTGGCCAGCTAGAGCAGTTGTTAGACAATTACCCACTGTCTCCTCCAAAGCCCTGCCAGACCTTTATAAATAAGGAGGGAAGGGTGCAATTCAGTTTTACAGGCAGCTTTCAACTCTTTGTAAGCTAAAATTCAGGAGATCCTAATTACTGTAGCTGTACTTGAGTGACAGGGTTTTAGTGTTTCCCTAGGGAGTTATTATTAATCCCCATAACAGAGAGTGTATTTCCCTTGCTTTTCTGTGCGTAGACCCCAAAGTATTGTTCAAACTCTGTTACCAAAGGTACTCACTCCAAATCAAATATCAGAGCTGCTCGGCAGCCTGCTACAGCCCCGCACAAACCCCTCAGGGGGTGGTTGTCTGAGGCTTTCTGGATGGTTGCACCAGTGTAGCGTTGCACAGGTTAGACTAATGTAAAACCTTGAGCCACAGTAATGTAGCATGTCCAAACAGGTTTCCTCTTGGAAGCCAAAACCATCTTTGTCCTTTCTGGGTCTTAGATTAGTATAGCTCATCCCAGTAGAGCGTACTGGGGAGTGGGTAGGGTAGATGCAGCAAACTGAAAGCTGACGGTCATGGTGTGACTATGCAGAAGAGCGTTGCCGTGGTTGGAGTCTGAAGAGAGCTGGGGTCTTTTCCTCTCCTTACCACTTGCGTGATCTTGGGCAAATAATTTATTGCCTCCGTGGTCTTCTCCAAGTTACCCAATGAACCAGAGCATAAACTGCCCAGGGATAATCCCTGCAGGTGACGCAGCCCCCAGTCTTTCGTGGGGAGCAGCTGGGTGAGAGCAGATCTCAGGGACCTGCAGCAGTGAGGGCAGATGGTCGTGCCCAGGCTCCTGGGAGAAGGACGCTGGCCCGGAGCAGCCGTGCGGAGCTGTGGGAGGCTGGTGCAGCCCTTGATGTCCACGCCAGACCCATGCTGCCAGCTCGCCGTGCTGCTCGCACTGTAGCCAAAGTGGCACCGCATACAGCGAGTCCCAGGCTCCCGTCCCGGTGCGCAGGCCGTGCTGGAGCAGGGGTTGGACTGGAGGCACTGAGCATCACCAGTGTTTTGGAGCTGGCAATGAGGAGCAGGAGCATCGGTCAGACGAATCGGCAGAAGGGCCCTGGCACCGCTTGCTCCTTGGGCACCGGGACTGCAGACAGACTGTAGTGTGGCACCAGCCACCAGGCCATGGAGGGGTGTTACTGGTACCTGAAGCCATGCTCCAGTCTGCTCCCAGTTTGCTCAGCCTAAAAGGAGCCTGGGGCAACAGACATCTGTGCCGCAGTGTGTGCTGTTGCTACCAAAGTCCTTTGAAAATTTCAGCAACCCTTTAATAATGGATTTTCAGAGCTACATAGCAAATCAGTAGGACTTTCCAAGCTACTTCAGGTTAGGCTGACAGCAGTGGAACTACGTTTCGTTGCTTTGGAGGAACAGTGGTATATCCCACTTGTTCCCTCAGGCAGCCTGGCTGCGTTCACATTTTTCTTTAATTTTGCAATGCAGATTTATTTTTCAGTTCCAATTTTCACGTAATACGTCGTCCACCCTGTGCTCCCCTCTTGAACCATTTAGTTATGAAGAAGGTCCTTTGATGTGGTTTCAGTCTTCCTCTTCAATTGTGCTAGACCTCTGACTTCTGCCAGATTGTTGAACATCTCACCAAGTGCTTCCCTGAGTCTTCTAGGAATCTAAATGCCATTAATATCTGACACTGGGACTCTACCAGGCCTCCCGTGTCCTGTCTGTGCAGTGACGAGCTCTGACTGCGTCACTCAGCTGCTTTGGGGGATAAACATACTGAAAACGCAGAGGTGGCCTCAGCTCTCATCTACACCGGAAAGCGAAACTGGGGTGTGAATTCACAGCATGCAAACGACTCTTCATAACACCTCTTCTGAGCTCCCCCCCTGCCCCTGAAAAGTGCCTTTGGGCGATGCGATTTTCATCGCTCTCAGAGAGGGGCGGGAGTCCTCGCTCGTGGGGCACAGGAGCGTCCCTTCCAGAGAGCGCGCAGAGCAGCCGACCCGCTGAACATCCCCCGGTGGTGCTCCGGGGCTGGGGCCTTTGGATGGATTGGGGGGGACGGTAGAGAGAGACTTTGTGCTGGATATAGGCTTTCATTGTCACGCTGGCTGCTTGGAGCTCCTACAGACTTTTTGGGGAGTGGGAAGGAGGCAGAAAACATCCCCTCTGGGTAACAGTTTCTGGCTATAATAGTTTCTGGCTGTTTCACGTGGTCTATCCAAAAACGCCAAAATGCTGCCAACTGTTAGTGCTTTTGAAGAGCCCGTTGGAAAGATGGCGTTCCTGGAGCGGGCCTGGGGCAGAGGAGGGCTTCTCGCCAGGGGAGGAGCAGCGAGTCTCACCAGTAAGTCCTGGCAGCCCGGGCTGCGCCGTCTCTGTAGTCACACACCGCCAGCCGAATTCAGGAGGTGGTATCGGTGCTCGGGGTCTCTCCGCGTAGCTGGTGCCCGGTTCTGGCGATCGGGGTTAGCGAGCAGCCTGCCTCTCCCTTCCCCCTGCAAACGCCCCTGGGGAGCCGTCCTGCCGCTCTCTGTTGCACTTGCAGTAAATCTGCAGGATTGCAAACCACCCCAGCTGCCTTCTTCTGCCAGCTGCAGACATCGTGATCACTTGTTGACACACACTCACACATGCTACGTGTTTTGGGCTGCAACATCTGGCTTGCTCTGGGTTTTGTAATCTAAGCCGTGGATGCCAAGGCCTCCCCGCACCCACCCGCTCCGGGTCAGGTGCTGGAGAGGGAGCACAGCAGGGTGAAGAGCGCGGGATTGCAGATGCCACCGGAGGCAGGGAGACTTTCCAGGTTTCCCACTGTTATTTGAGCTCTCGGCATCTACCCAGGACCGGCCTGGAGCCGACAGATCCTGGGAACCTCTGCACTGCGCCTGGCGCGGGCAAATTCAGTCGCTGTGATGGGGTAGGGGTTTGTGGGGGAAGGCTGATGATTATAATAATAATCAAAGCATGCCTCAGCATGGATATTTGCAGTAAGCCCTGAGCCTTTTAGCACCCCTTGTCCTGACATGAGTGGGAATTTGCCAGTGGACTTAAAAACACGGTCTTCAGCCCATCCGTGTCTCCTATTCCCACCTACAAAGAACAGCAGCACCGTGCTGCCTGATCTCGGGGTTGAGGGAAGGACGTGGTAAAGGTTGCGAGTGGCTCAGACACAGAGGTGCCGCAGCTTGCGCCAGCGCTTTGGCCCGGAGCTCCTGATAGAGACTCGTCCGGCCTCTGCCTAGCGATGCAGCGTGGAGAGGCAGCCGATGCCCGGGACGCCGCTTCAGCCCATCGCCCTGCGGTGCGTGGGCTGGAGGAGCTCCTGCTCTCATCGCATTGTTCCTCCTCCGTGTCCTCCCTGCTTCCCCGCGCCAGTAGTTTAATCCAGGGCAAAGCCGCTCTGTGTTTCCGACGCGGCGCCAGCCTCCCCCACCCCTTCTGTATTTCGTCAGTGGTTCCCTCTAGGAGCTCGTCCCGCCAATCAGGAGGCAAAGAGATGCTCTTCTGATTTCCCATAAATAAATTAATGAATGAAGAGCTTGGGTGCTGCACAGTGTCACAGAGAGGCCAGGAAACAGGTACAGCCCCCGGGGGACAGCGAGTGCCGGGGGGAGGAGGTGCGTGCATGCCTGTGCTCGGGTGCCCTTAGACTTGGTCTCACTTCTCCCGGGTTGAGGCAGGAGTTTCCCCATCAGACTGTCACCTCAGCTGGGGCAGCAGGTTTATTCTGGTGACATTTTTTCACTTGGTTGCTTTAAATAGACCTTCAAAATGTAGCTGCTGGCTCATTTTGAAAGAGAGCTCTCACTTCCTCAGTGCTTCCCTATTTTTTTCCTCTGCAGCGTGCCCTCCCCCCCCCACCTGTTTGCAACACACGAAACACTGGTGTTTCCGCGCACACGTGCACGGATTTCCACACTGGAGAAAAGCCGATGATCCAGAGCTTGAGACCTCTGGTTATGCACAAGGCCAGCAGCAGGCATGCGGGTTTCTCCAGTCCTGCTCCCTCTAGGCAGCAGCCCTGAGCTGGAGAATCTCCTTCGTTAGGGAGGCGATGGGCCTGCAGCCCTCGTTACTGTTATTAACATTGGCATTATGGTAGCAGACCCCTCCCCTTCAGATCAAGGCCGTGTTGTGCTTGGCAGTCCACGTGTGTCTCCTGGAAGGCTCCGCTGCCACACAGAGCTTGCAGGCTCCACGGAGCAAAGTGGGAAAGAAATAGAGGCACCGAGAGGGGAAGTGATTTAGGGTGGTTTCAGTTGCCCTCTCGCTGCTCCTCGGCTGCAACGCTTGGGCCCTCGCCCCAAATTCGGGCTCTCTGGAACGGCTGCTAGAGAAGGGCCCTTTGTGATGAGGAGGGCTTGTGGTAGTAGCGTACGGATCTGTCCGCCGTGACCTGTTTGGCAAACAATATCTAGGATAGCATTTGGCAAGAGGTGGGAAAATCCTGCCCCCGAAATCTCTGGGAGTCCCTCAGGGAGTGCAGTGAGGTCAGATCAGCCCTGCAGGTGAGTGTCTGGCCATTCACCGCCTTCAGCTGAGCCAGCTCAGCCTCTCTTACCCTCTTTCCCCCCCCCCCCCTTTAATTTTGCTATTAAGATTTATTTCCCAGCTCAGATTTCCCCCTTCCACCCTGCACTAATTCATTACTTGCCCTGCACTCCCTTCCTGACACTCTGGATTTAGAACATGTCTTCTCATGTGGTTTCCCCCTGCCCTTCTGTGGCCTCGTGCACCTTGTGCGGAGCTCCAAAGAGGTGAATTTATGGGGGGAAAATTTGGGGCTTTGCATTTCTGCTGAGACATGAGCCATCGCGTTCCTGCGACTTCGTGAGTAGTCTCAGGACTTCCCATAGCCCCCAGACACTGCTCTCCTTTCCCTCCCCAGGCAGATGTGGAAAGTCGGAAAGATTTTCATGCTCCCTCTGAGCTCATAAATCAAGAAGGCTTAATCTCCTACATCCAGGAGTCTGTGATGAGAAAATACAGATTCCCCCTCCTCTCCCCCCTAATTTCCACCACTCCCTTCCTCCTGTCTTTCATATTCCCGGCACATCTGGTGTGTGTTAGGCTGCCAGCTGTTGCATTGTGCAGAGTGATTAAGCCATGTGGGAGGAATGGGGAAAGATTTTTATCTGGGCATTCATGAGTCTGCATTACAAGCCCTTTTTTCTTTAGCTCTCCCCGAGAAGAGGTCATCTGGAGTCAGGGATAGTGGAATGTAAGAAAGGTATTGTGCTCCTCCGTGTCTTCCTCGTATCTGCTCAGTAAGAGAAAAAAGGTGTTTGCACTAACGTACAGGTGTTATATTTTGGGCTGTAGCCATCACATTAGAACTATATCTATAATATCGATTGGTTGCGGTAATATCTTGCAAGAAGCGATCTCTGAACACTGTTCGTTTGGCTTTGAAGTGACTTGAAGGTGAAGGTTTCATATCCTAGCGTGGGTGCCCCGGGGGATCTGGGTTTCGGTTCATTCCACTCTCCCCCTGCTAAACTCCCACACTTCTCTCTCTCATCCCAAGCTCCTGGATTTCCTAGCATCTGGCCAGCCTCTTCATCCCCCTCGCTTCCACGTCTCCTGCAGGCTTATAGGGGGTTTGGATAGCATCTGTTGCTGCATGCTCTGATGCTGCTCTAACAACGTCACTGTGAATTATTTGCTGCAGTAGATTTGGAAAGCCCTGGGCTGGCAGCGGAGGTGCTTCAGTGGGCGCTTTAGGGGACCCAGGGAAACTCCCATCGCAGCGCAAGGACGAGCAGGTTCCCCCAGGCGGGATGACCTTGCTGAGAACAGCACACCTGAGAGATGCAGCTGAAGTGTATGCTTGAATCACAGCCAAAGTCAGCTTTTATTTGGGCTGAATAACCCTCTGAGATACTCCCCTCTGCTGACGATGCGGGGAATCTCTGATGTCTGTGCCCTGATTGCCAGTGCCCTCTTTAATTTCCTGCAGTTAGATGGGATGAGTGTAATCCCTAGGAGTATAAAGCTGGGTGCCACCAGCAGCAGTAGAGGGGAATGTTGTTTTTCTCTCCTGAGTAACATGACCTGACCGTCACTCTGGGCAGAGGGGGCAATTACTTCTCTTAAGGGGAAATTGGTAAAAAGAGCCCCCGCTGTGGCCACATCTGGCCTGAGTGAGTCACCTCTGTGTTTGCTGCTGCCAGGGCTCCACCAGCCACCATGAGGGGAGCAAAGAGGCCTCGGAGGTCGGCAGGTCGGAGGTGAAAGGCAAGAAATCCTCGAGCCATGGCAGCAGCCACAAGGGGAAAAAGACGGGAAGCGGGAAAAGCTCGGTTGGCTTCAGCTCAGCTTCGTCCAGCGGGACCTTCCAGCCTGCAGGTAAGGGGTGATGGGGGAAGCAAGAGAGGAGGGGAGAATGGGGGTGATGTTTTGCTTTGCTCCTCTTTGATATCTCTGTGTCTGTAAGGATACCGGTTCACCAGCTAGTGCTGTGAAACTGTGCTGATGGCTATTTCCTTAACCCCTTGAAGAGAAAGGGAAAAGTCTTATTGCTACCAACTCCATGCACAGAGGGAAGAACTGAGTCAGATGAGTGTTACAGCTCCCCTCCTGTGCAGGCCTGCTGCACCGCAAGGAAAAACAGATCCAGATGTCGGAGTGGAGGGAGGAGGGAAGGGATGCTGTGCACAGGCAATATGGGCAGCACCTGCCCTCGCCTCCGTAGGTGGTACTGTCTGCAGCAGTGTTTTAAGGAGTACTAGTGGAGAGACCTGAGCCAAAACCCGATATCCAGGCTCCCCTGAGCTTTGAGTCAAAGCCTTGCAGGGCTCCCATCTGCTCTGACCTCGCTCCGTTCTTTTTTGAGCTGTTGCCGTAAGGGCCGGCACGGTTCATCTCCTGGGACCCGAATCGGGGCTGGAGGGACAGTGGTGATGCAGGGCCTGGGGAGCAGACGCGTGCACGTTTGGATGGGATGAAGCTGCTGGTGTGCACCTCTCGTGCTTGCTAGAGAGCATCAAAGCAACGGGGGGGGAGCAGGGCTGGAGATGTGCTTCAGCTCGGTAACTAGCCTGTGCCGGAGGACCTGCGTTGTGGCCGTGCTCCTGTTGCCTTATGGGCTGAGTTACTGCCACCACGAGCCTTCCTTTATTTGCTTCCCCTCTGCTTCCCCAGGTACCTCCTGCAGCAGCTTGCAGTGCTCCCAGGACTTTGTGACATTCCCCAAGCTTGAGCAGGACGACGAGAAGTACCGGAAGCCTGTCTCTTCCTCTTCTTCCTCCCACTGCTCCCCTCTGTACGAAGGCCAGAAAGGGGACATCTTTGAGCAGAAGGTGATCTTCTCAGGCTTTGGGTCCATCATGCGCTTCTCCACCTCCGCAGTGAGCCAGCAGAGAGGCCGTGATGCTTCCCCTGTGGACTACAAAGCCTCGAACCCTGTCAGCGGCCCTTCGGTGGGGAGCAGCGGGGCCAGCGGTAGCAGCAGCAGCCACAAGCGCATGCCGTCCCTCAGTATGGAGGAGGGAGAGGTGCTGAAGGAAAAGAAGCACAAGGGTAGCAAGAAGAACAAACATGGGCCTGGCAGGCCAAAAGGGGGCAAAAGCAAAGAGATTTTGGGTGCCCAGCTGGCTGGGTCCACGTCTACTTCCTCGTCACCCTTCTCCGGGGGCTCTCTCGTTAGCTCCAGCATCGGCAATTCTTCACGGTCCTTCAGCCACACGGGGAATCTGCCCAGCCTCAGCATGGAGTCCCCGCTGCTGGGTTCAGGTATGTTCCCCCTTAGGGCTCCAGGTGTGCAGAGTTCCTCCCAGCCCTGCTGTCTTCTTCATCCCATTTGGCTGGTGTCTGGACCTGTCTGCACAGAGTCCAGTCCCTTTCATTCAGTCCCAGGAGCTACAAAAATCCACATCTGGGTCTCCCCCTCCCATCTTGGCCTTCATCCTAGAATCTCCTCCCGGTCAGCTTCTCTGTCACTGGAGCTGGGCTGCAGATCTGAGCTGGAGGGCATTTCAAACCCTTTTTGCTCAAGTGCTGGAACACCTCAGCTAGCCAGAGCTGAATTTCCAAAGCGATAGAGAGGGATATTCACAGGCCAAACCAGAACAACCGCAATCTGACCCCAAATGAGGGACTCTCATAAGTGGTTCAAGTTTAACTCCTCCTTTAAAAGCAAAACCTCTCATCCTGGTCTTACCACATCCAGCTGTCCCCAGCCTGAGTCCCCTTCCCTGGCCTGGCAGGGATGAGGGCAGCCAGGACATGTGGCAGGAAGGGGTTAAGGCAGCAGGCAGAGGAGGGGCCTGCTGCTCAGGGCTGAGGTTTGACACTGTTCTGGCAGCAGAACTTGTCATCGGTCTATTGTGGGTTGTTTGCAGATGCTCCAATTTAGGTCAGATTGCAAGGGGGGGGTATAATTTTGTTGTGTGTGCCTGGGAGCCCTGGCCCATTTGCCTGCACTGCCTGAGAGAGGAGAGGAGCTGCAAGAATTGATGCAACTTCCATAATCGTAACCTTAGGCCAATTTTTTCCTTTGCCTCCCCCCTGGAACAGCAAAGGGATGTTTCAAAGAGGAGGAGGCTGCCAGGCCCCGCTCTCCTGCATGCTTGTTCTCCCATTCTTCTCTTGCGGAGAGATGTTGGCAGGGCTCTGAAGGACCCGGCTTTGAGCGCTGCCTCTGCTGCACGCCTGAGCCAAGGGGAAGTCAGAAGGGTCCCCTCCCTCAGCAGCAGCTCTTTCCTCACCCTTTCTTCCTCATTTATCTGTCCGTGCCCCACTGTGGCCCCTGGGCATCACGAAAGGGGACAGGTTAGCTCAGCAAGAGTGTGGTCTCTTGACTAGCACGGGCGTCAGAGACTGGGACTCTCTGAGTCCACTACCCCCTTCTGCTGCTGACTTGTGCCTTCGGTGAGTCGCTTTATGCTACGATTTCTCTATCGGATTGTATCGGGGTGCGAGGAGCAAACAGGAGGGGGGCAGGGGCAAGGCTGGAAAAGTTTGTGATACCTTTTGATAGAAGGATTGTGGGCTTTGACCACCCTCGCTGCGTGCCAGGCCATGAGATGCTGCAGCGCGTGTTACACTTGGTCTTGTGCATTGGTGCCACCCTCCCTTTCTGAGCTCAAGCCCTGCAGAAAACCAGCTGCTTCCAGGCCATCGGAGGGGAGCGTGGCTCTCTAACACGTCTCCTCCCCTTGCAGGGATCTACACCAGTAACAAGGACCCTATTTCCCACGGGGGCGGAGTGCTCCGAGCTGTGTGCAGTACCCCCCTCTCTTCCAGCCTGCTGGCACACCAGGGTACGTCGTCTCTCCCACAGCTCAACCGGTCTCCCTTTGCTAGCACCATCCCAGCTTCCTCCTCCTCGGTCTCCACCACGCAGGTAAGAACACGAGGACCAGGAGAGGGACTGTAGTTCAGCAGAGCGTGGGACAGAGCAGTCGCTGGCAGAGCAGGGCCAGTCTGTGGGCACGGAGGAGTTGCTTTTTCCACTTGGGAACAGCTACTCTTCCTTCAGTTTGGAGGGGAGCTGCCAACTGCAGCTTCCCTTAGAGTCAATAGAAAGATGGAGGCAGTTTTGCGTCACAGCCCACGCAGCCTGTTTCGGGGTGGGAGGAATGGCAACCTAAAAGGACGCGTTGCTTTCCGTTGACTGGACGGGGAGCACAGACGGCGCTCAGGTAGCAGAGGCCCGGCTGTCGGCGTGTGCCGTGTCCCCTGCTGCTCGTCCCCTGCTGCTCGGCTGGGTCGTGCCACCAGTGCCAGCCCTACCTTGGCTCTGCAGCACAGATAACTTGGTGGGAGGGCTCGCACGTCCCAGCTGGGTGGGCTGCGCATGTGCCAGGAGACAGAGCCGTGTCCTTTGTCGGGAGCTCACTGTGAGAGGTGTTTTACAGGGAGGAGAGAGTTAGTTTTACAGCCTCAGTGTTAACACGGCTCATTCAGACCTCTTGGCTCTGCGATGGGGCTGGGAAGATTTCAACTGTCTAGCGAGACTTCCAAGGAGATATTTTTAACGCTCTCTCTCATGAGCAAGCTGGGTTCAAGAGTCAGGAGGAGATGGAATAATGAAGTTATTTTCCTCTTGCGTTTTTGAGGAGTCATTTCTCTCTCTCTCCCCCTCCTTGTTTTGCCATGTAGGTGTTCTCACTGGCAGGTTCAACGTTTAGTCTCCCTTCCTCACATATTTTTGGAAGCCCCCTCGCATCCGGGCTATCAATCAACCCACTCTTAAATCAGTCGGAAAGCAGCCGGGCAGGTACGTGAATCAGAAGGTATGTGAGTTTGGACTTCCAAAGGGGTCTCCCTGGAAGAGTCGAGACAACTGCATCCGTAGTTCTCCAGCTGCCCTCCCTGCTTGCTCCCGTCCCGTGCGTGTGAGAGCCAGGGGCTAGGAGAGAGGGACAGCGGCTTTTTCCCCAGGGCAGGGGGTGCTTGTGTTTTCCCTAACGAAGTGCTGGCCTGCGGTCCTGTGAAAGCCTTATCTGCTGGTGTGTCCACTGGATAATGTGTATCCCTGGACACGTGCTAGAAAAGTGCAAGAATGTAAGTCCTTCCCTGCAGAAATTTGCTGTCTTTCTACGCGCTAAAGCTGTGCAAACCTAGCGAAAACTACTGTCAGCTTTTGCTTGCTCAAAATAAGTTAAAAGTTTTTGTTGGGGTTTTGTTTTCTGTTTTTTTTTTTTCTTTTTAATGAGAGATATCTCTCACTCTAATTTTCATCTTCCATTTCTGTTTTGAATTACTTTCTGCCTTTCCCCTTTGGCTTTGTCATGAATGCAACAAAATCCACTGTTTTCAACTTCCAAACACGAACGTGCCAACACTGAATTACTTACAACTGCTCATTTTTTCCCACCAAGGCAAATTCATTTTTCTTGGAAAATTGCCTGGTTAATAAGCAGGAAACTTGAAGCATCGTAAGATTGCTTTTTTCCCAAAACAGAGTGGGCCTGATTTTTGTTTTGCACCAGTAGTTAAACAAAAGCACCCTCCTGATTTTCAGATGTTGCAGTTAGCGGTGCAACTGTCTCATGCTCCCCTAGCCCAGAAACGTTGGCAGCTCGGCATGCTGGATGCTGAACTCCTGGGAGGTAAAACTCTGCCCAGCGTCACGCTGAGTGACAAGCACTTTAAAGCGCGCAGGGTCCTCATTAGAGGTGGCTCTGAGTTCTCCGGATAATCTGACACCGCTCTGCCCTTATTTGCCTTAACAAGTGTGCATGCCTGCATGTAAAGCATGAATGAACACGTATGCTTACTTATGACCTTTGCAAGCCCGTGGAAGGTGCCTGTCTGTCTCTCCGTGTGTCACTGGCGGCATTTTGTCCGTGTGCCCCCGCCGGCAGCTTGCGTCTGCTTGAGCGCGACGGGACGGTAACTGCGCGGCTGACCCCAGTGGGAGCCAGGGCCGTGGCACGGGAGCTGTGAGTCAGGCGTGATTCAGTCACCTGGAATTAAGGAAAGAATGGGATGATTCAGAGAGTTATTCTTCCCTCGCGGCGATCGACAAGAGGGAGATGACCCACTGCCGCTTCCCCTTCGCTGGTATTTTGGCAAGGTGCTGACAGGAGAGGGAAGCGAGTCAACAGTCAGGAATAGCCCTGTGGTTCGGGCACAGCTCGGCTGCCTGGGTTCTGTTCCAGCCCTGCGGCTGCTAATGAATGAATCATGTAGGCAAAATCCGACGTACAAGTGCTCAAAAAAGCCCGATCCTTAGTTTCCATTTCCAAGCTTGCTCTTTTTGTTTGACTGGGATCTTACAAGCTTCAGGACGTGTTTCTTCCAGTTCCAGGCAGCCTTCAGAACAGCTCCTGGGTTTTGTCGCCTTTAAGGTTTGTCCGTCGCTATCTCCTCCTGCTGGAGCTAGTGACCCAGAGGCTGTTAAGCCAAATTCACTTTTTTTTCCAGGGGGATTAATTAACATGCATTAAGCCTCCTGAGTGGGGCCATTTTCACTTAAAAGTCTGGTGCCTGCTTTAATCCCGAGTCGTTAACAGGGTAGTTGTGAAGTTTTAAGTAATCCTGCCTTGTCTTTAATTCAGATTACCTTTCCTGAGAGCGTGTGTGTAGACAGGGCCCATGGAGATGTAGCTTTCATTGCAGTAATATTTGAGTTCTTCACAATTTTAATGTGACGAAGGGAAACGGTGTTACCCTGTCTTACAGATGGGGGAACTGAGAAACTGTTGTCACCGATGCAGGTTGATACCAGGGTGCCTTTGGCAGTACAAAAAGTCTGATCCTTATCTTCCCACTCCCTTAGCTACTGTCTAGTTCTTCCTCCCACGGCTTGTCCTGGATCCTGCCTCATTATGATGACAGGCCAAATGTTATTTATCTTCTCTAGTTGTCTTCAAGCCTCTATTTCATACTTGCTGCCTTGGAAAGTGCTGTCTCGGTGTGATAACTCAGTCGTCTCCCCGTTCTGTAGACAACAGGGTGGTGTTGGCCAGGAGATAATTGAATATGGAGCCTGGTACTGTTTCAGAAAACCAGAATTGTGTGTGATGATATGTGTGTGTGTGTATATACACACGCAACCTCCCTGGGCTGCAAGCAAACAACGTGACAGTAACAAGCAGGCAGAGCTTAGCTGAACGTTTATTCAAGTTAAAACCGTTGCGGCAAAGCTGCGCACGGTGGGCCGTGGATATTTTTCAAAGGATTTAGGTGGTCCTTGGATGGAAACAATACTGAGCAGCACTGCTGTGCTCTGACTGGTCCCAGCCTTCGGGTAGCTGGTCCTGGGCTGGAGAACTTGGGAAGATTTCATGCCTGGCGGTGTCCCCAAAATCAAGAGTTGTCTCCACATGGTGTCTTATACTGGGAGACTGCTGTTGACTGGCAACTGCTGGTCACCTCCAGAAAGCAGTGGCTTCTCCCCAGAAGGGTGGACCAGTTGTTATTGATGGCCAGGAAGACATTCCCGTGGGGATGGAGGGGTGAGGATCCCACTCGTACCTGTCTGTAGGAGCTGCTGAACAACAGCTGCGTTTGCTTGTTCTCGGCAGTAGAAAATACTGCCAATAACTAATGCCCCGCTCAGGGCATTACACTGTAAATCACAGTGTTCCCTGCAGGAGACTTCCTGGATTCTTGCACATAAGAAATGTCTCTTATTGTGTGAAGAAGAGGAGGGGCAAGGCAGCCAGCTGGTGCAGGCTGTACTCACAACATCTGACACGTCCCAGAGCGAGGGGAACGTGTGTTAGGGGCTGGCAGGCTCTGGGGATGGAAAGCAAATGGCAGATAAATACACTTAGCTTCTTGATGACTCTTTGGATGGGAGATATCCCGCACATGTGCACATGCACAGCGGCTCCGTCCCCAGCACTGCGGTGTCCCAGCTCCCTGGGACAGAGGGACGGGTCTGGGGGTAGCTTCTGGACACTGAAGCACTTTTTTAAGCTCTTTAGAAAGGAGCTGAGCATCTGGAAACTTTGGAGGACCCCAAAGTTTGGGGTTTGGGGAAAGGATCCTGGAGGCAGAGGGCTGCAGTGGCACTTAGAGCTGAGTGGGGCTTTGCACAGGATTGAATCATCCTTGCAGGCTGAGCAAAGCGTCTCCCCCCCCCCCCCAGCAGCTTCACAGCTAAAGGAAAAGCCGCTTTTTGCCCATCCCTGCTGTTTTTGGCGGCCGGGGAGGGAGCCGGGCTGGGGCAGGGGCCGGCTACGGCGCTGCCCAGCTCCGGGTTGCGGCGCCGGCACCGCCCGGCCGCCGCCGTTAGGAAGGGGGTCGCGTCGGTCGCCTTCCCGGGGTGACAGCGGGTGACACGCAGCCCCCGGCCCCGCAGGGACCCGGCCCCGCAGGGACCCGGCTCCGCAACCCCCCGGCTCCGCAGCCCCCCGGCCCCGCAGGGACCCGGCTCCGCAACCCCCCCGGCTCCGCAGGGACCCGGCCCCGCAGCCCCCCGCCCCGCAGGGACCCCTCTCCACAAGGACCCGGCCCCGCAGGGACGCAGCCCCGCAGCCCCCGGCCCCGCAGGGACCCCGCTCCGCAGGGACCCGGCCCCGCAGCCCCCCGCCCCGCAGGGACCCCTCTCCACAAGGACCCGGCCCCGCAGGGACGCAGCCCCGCAGCCCCCGGCCCCGCAGGGACCCCGCTCCGCAAGGACCCGGCCCCGCAGGGACGCAGCCCCCGGCCCCGCAAGGACCCGGCCCCGCAGCGATCCCGCTCCACAAGGACCCGGCCCCGCAAGGACCCAGCCCCGCAGCCCCCGGCCCCGCAGCCCCTCCCGCGGGCGGAGGGAGGCGCGGGCGGGCGGGGCCGTTACGCAAGGCCGGCGCCCGGCGCTGCTCGGTGCTCCCATCTAGCGGGGACCGGCGCTCGCCGCCCTCGGGCGAGGAACCCGGGCACCTGCGAGGGCTGGATGCTCTATGAACGCTGTGCCTCTCTGTCCCTCTCCCCGCCCAGAGCCTGACCTGGAAGACTGCAGCTTTGGCTGCCGAGGGACGTCGCCCCAGGAGAGTCTCTCTTCCATGTGAGTGTCCTTCAGGAGTCCTCCCCTGCCGCCGGGCTCGGGGGTGCCTCCGCATCCGCGTGGGCACGGCGGTACCCCGGGAAGCCATGGGATGACACAGCAGGGAAAGGGAAAGGGACTGAGGGAAGTAGAGGCAGCTCCTTCCCTCCTCCTCGGGGTGGGATGGGAGGGGAGGAGGCAGGTTTGCTTTTCCAGTACGTGCTGGGGCTAACGGGAGCGGAGGGCTCTCCTGAAGTGGAGCAGAGGAGACTGAGGCTGGGAGGGATGCAGCTGCTCCCAGCATGAGGCAGAGGAGATGCAGGGAAAAGGGAGCAGAGGAGTGCGGGCGCAGACTGGGGAAGCATCTCTGACATCTCCCCAACCCTTCCCCAGGTCCCCCATCAGCAGCCTGCCGACCCTCTTCGACCAGACAGTGTCCTGTAGCAGCAGCGGGCAGCTGGAGAATGTTCCGCAGGCTACCCCAAACATCGAGCAGCTCCTGGAGAAGCAGGGCAACGGGGAAGCCGGCGTAAACAGTGAGTCACTCAGGACACGGGCTGTGGGAGGAGAGGTCCTTGTGCGTGTTTGTGTGGGAGCCAGCTGGGATTTTGCCCACAGGCAAAGGAGCCGGGTGGGGGACAAAGCGCTCGTCTGTGCCGTGGGGGAGTAGCTGGCAGTGGGACTGTGATCTGGGGCCAGTCTCCTCCCCCAGTGTGGTCTAATTGCAGTACCTCCTGTGGATCCCCTTCTCCTCTTTCCTCCGTCCCCCCTTCTCTCCCCTGACCCTGTCCCCCTTCCCCTTTCCGTTCCCTGCAGTTGTAGAAATGCTCAAAGCCCTGCACTCGCTGCAGAAGGAGAACCAGCGGCTCCAGGAGCAGATCATGACGCTGACAGCCAAGAAGGAGCGTTTGCAGCTCCTCAACGTCCAGCTCTCCGTCCCTTTCCCCGTGGTGACCAGCAGCAACGGCCCAGGCAGCCAGGCCCAGTACATCCTGCCTCCTAACGGTGAGGGGACCGGTGGGATGCATCGCCCTGTGCCCTTCCGTAGCGGTGCCCTGGGGTGGGCAGGAGGGGGGATCTGACCCATTTATCTCTCTGTAGCCACTGGCGGTATGCACTGTCCCTTGCTATTGCTGTGGCAACGTCAGGCTCCACCCCTGACTCTGCACCCTCACTTCTTTCCTCCGTACAGTCTGCAACAACGATTCCTTGAGCATCAGCAAGAGCCCCCCGTGCAAGAACAGCTTTGGGATCGAGAACTCGCTCTCCACTTCCTCTGAGGTACACTGGCCACCGCATCCGCCAGCCAGCTGGGGAAGGGACCTGGGGAGGGAACAGAGCAGTGCAGTCCCGGTACTCTGACTTGATATCCAGCTCATAACGCCTTCTAGTCCAGGCCCAGAAATCAGGTTTCTTTCTCTGGAGTGCCCGTTCTTCAGTTCTTCTCAGTGCTGAGGGTCGGAGTAGAGTAGCTGAGGCTGGGAGCGTGAGGTGAGAACGCTTCTAGGTTATTCTGGCCGCGCTTCTAGAGATCCAGCAAAGCATGTCTGAGTTCTGGGACCCCTCTGAGCACACACCTGCGCTTGCACTCACAGCCCCCTTCCCACCTCCAGCTCCTGCCCAAGCACCCTCGGAGCTGAGCTGACCTTTCACAAGCTGCCCCAGTCCGATGCTCTTATGTCCGTTTCTCCCCCAGGACCCTCATTCAGGTTGCCCCAGCAGGAGCAGCTCTTCCCTGTCCTTCCACAGCACTCCTCCGCCCCTGCCCATGCTGCAGCAGAGTCCTGCCTCGCTACCCCTGCCCGGGGTGCAGCAGGTGAATGGCCTGGCCAGGGTGGCAGGCAGCGGGCTGGGGGGAGGCACCACTGCCAGCCACAGCCTCTCCACGGTGCCCATGGTGGACGGCCTGATGGGGACCCTGGCAGGAGGCCAGCAGATGCCCATCAACGGGATCCTGGGGAATCTGAACGGAGCTCAGGCCGCCCAGCCTCCGAGCGCGCTGACGCAGGCGAGCGGGCCTCCGACCTTGCAGCTCTCCACCAGCCTGAGCAGGTGAGGACGGGGAGCTCGCGGGGACAGCCCTGCCCTCTCCAGCAGAAGCTTAGCACCGGGAGGGAGGGAGGCCCTACGTATGCAGGACCAAGACGGGCTGCGCTGACGTTCCCTGCCCTGCTCCCCTTGCAGCATGCCCAGCCTGAGTCCCCTGACAGAGCAGCAGCGGCACGTCTTGCACCAACACGAACAACAGCTCCAGCAGCTTCAGCAGCTCCTGACTTCCCAGCCGCTTAATCCGGTAAGCGTGCCTGCTGGCACCTTTTATCTGACGAGCTCTTTAATGGGAAAACCTTGGAGCAGAGGGAAAAACTTAGGGCTCCCTCCTTCACGTGAATCCCCTGCCCACAGGGCTGCAAGAGTCATGTGCCTTTTCCTTGGCTCCAGGCTGCTGTGGGTGGAGTGAGGAGAAAAGCTTTAGGCAGGAAGGTGCGGCACCTCCTGGAGGGAGCGAGATGGGGATTTGAACTTTTTCATACAAAGGAAAAAATTTAATCTGGGTTTCCCACATCCTGAGGGTGTGAGAACATGGTAACGCCAAGCCACTGTAAAATGAGGAGTGCTGTTACCTCCTCCAGCCATCTTTGAATGCAAATCATGTCTGCTCCTGCTGCCACGAGCACGCTGGTCTCTGGGCTTGCAGATGTGCTGAGGCCCACAGGAGAAGAGGATCTCGCTTGAGGACGCTACTTGAGTTTAGAAAGAGATAAGCACCAAATCGCTTAGTCCTGAGGTGGGCGAGCCGTGTCTGGGCGCACTGACATGGGGAACTGGAGGTGCCAGGGGGACCGTGTAGGTGGCTGAGGACTTTGGGCGCAGAAGGATCAGGCAGCCCTTCTGAGGGTCTTGGCTCTCTGCCTGCATCCTCTCGGGTGAAACAGCAGCCCCGTCCCAGGCTGCTGTGGGAACGGCTGCACAGATAGATGGTAAACAAGCCCCTGAGCGTGTAAGAACCGCGTTCACGCGCCCTGCAGAAACCTCTGCGGCGTCCCTCCCCTGCGCTGGAGTTGCACGGGCGTGCTAACAGTTCCTGTCAATGAAGCTGTGCTCATTTATATCTCCCATGAACTTGGCCCGGTTGCTTTGGATAGATTTCTGGGTCAGGCTATTTATAACCCGGGAAAAGCAAATTTCAAAGGGCTTCTCTTTACAGCAGCTGATGTCACCGTGTCATCAGCTGCATCCCTGTGGGTACGGGAACAATGTCAGCTCTCAGCCTGCCGCATTGGTCGATGGTTGCTATAGTGATTTCCGCAGTTTGGTTGGATTCGAGGGCGTCCCTCTGGGTGCAGGTGAGCCGTGGCCCTCATCCCCCCGGGGTCCGGCTCACCTACACCGACCTCGGGGGTCAGGGTGAGCTGTGAAGCGGGACGGGCTGGGTAAGGAAATCAGCAGCCAACCTAGAAATGCAGGAGAGGGAATGCCACAGACTTAAAATCCATGGGTGGGTTGACTGGAAAGAGCCGAGTAGATTTGTTTGCCTGCAGGTGTCTTAGGGAGGGTTAGCTAATCCTACGCTTCAGGAATCAACGGGGTTGGAAAGGTCATAAGCACAGGCTGTTAATGAACACAAGGCAGACTGTTCCCCTCTCTACCTGCAGAGATGTGATCAGGAGGACTTTCTCCCTGTCCCCAGTAGCATTGCCTGGGATGGAGCGGTGCTGATCGGGCTCCTTTGTATTAGGTGTCAGCTCCTCCTGAGCCCTTTGTCCCTCCTTTGACTTCTCTTCCTCACCCTTCCCCGCAGGAGCAGCAGGCCCTGGTGTTCCAGATGATGCAGCAAATCCAGCAGAAGAGGGAGCTGCAGCGGCTGCAGATGACCAGCTCGTCCCAGCTGTCCATGACCAGCCTCCTGGCAGCCACCTCCGCCCCCCTGCACTCCAGCACCAGCGCCCTGATGACCTCGGCCCCTCAGCCGCCCCCCAGCAGCAGCTCCCTCCTGGCCTCCCTCTCCCCCCAGCAGCTCAACCCTAGCAATGCCCTCCTGGCCCCCCAGGCCACCCCACCGCTCAGCACTCCTGGGAACAGCCTCCTGGCTTCGGGGACAGGCATCCCACCCGTCCTCGCAGCACAGACTAACCCGTTTCTCAACCTGCAGGCTGATGGCAACACCCCGAAAGGAACGGTGCGTATGCTGCTAGCACTACCCTAACCCCACTGAGCTCGTGGTGCTAGGCGCTGTACAGACCCGGGGAGAGACAGTCTGCGCTACAGTTAACTTGGGGGAGCAAGGGCACTGCTTAGGCGACAGAGCCAGAACGCTCCGCTGGCTTTGCTGCGTCCCTGACTAGCCAGTGTCACGTCCTGATCCTACCTCCAAGGACTTCTGTAGGGCCCAGGCAGGGTCGCGGGTAGGCACAGAGGCTCCCAAGGTGCCCTTCCATGGGCGTGTGCAGACACACGCCAGACCTGCTGCAGAAGCAAGGCAGAGACAGGCCGTAGATTTGTCTCCGTTAACCCTAAGACTTGGATGGGACAATGTGCCCCTGGCAAGTGCTGGCCCTATTGGAGCCTCGTGATGAAATACGAAGGTGACTGCATGTTGAAACCCAGGGTTTAGAAGGAATCTTGCACCCAAGAGGAGAGGTTGTGAAGAGGTGTACAGCCTCTCTGTAAAGCAGCCTTGTACTGGAACACCAGTGTCTAGGGACTGATGGTGTGATACTTTCATCTCCCCTCCGTCCCTCCCCTGGCCTATACCTGTACCCAGAAGGTCCAGTCCTGGTTGGAGACGTTTAGGAGCCAAAGGCCAGGGTCGAGGGGCCAGTTCGGCCTGGACTGGGCAGAGGGGAAACCTGGGGCTCCCGTGTCCCCGTCGATCTCGGCGGAGCCTGAGAGGTCGCGGTGAGCAGGGCCAGGTCTGCAGCACAGCAGGGCTCTCTGCATCTGCCCCCTCGTGTTGCTGCCCGTCCGGTACTGATACCTGTCTCCTCTGCGTCTCTTTTTCTGTTTGTTTTTAAAGAGCATGAATGAAAAGGGAGCTCCTCTTACCCAGGACAAGGGCTAAGCTCCCCCCTCACCCCGAACAAACCAGCAGCCAACTCCTCTCAGCCAGGGGAATGTGGCTTTCCACAGTCAACTTTGATACTGTTAGAGCAATGAGCACAAGGCTTCCAAGAAGCATTTCCTGCCGCTGGGCAATGCCAAGAGGTGCTTTGGAAGACAGCACGTCTCTGACCAAGCCCCGGTATCGGGAGGAGCGAAGGTGGGGGGCTGCCTGCCGCCCTGGTCCGTGCCACACACGCTCAAAGTGAAGCTGTGTTCCCACGCAGCGCGGAGGAGAGAGTTAACGCCCGATGCCCGCCAGTCTCCTCCCTGCCGTGAGTGCAAGCGTGTGTTCACGTGTGTGTAGCCCCCAGGCTGAGGCGCTAGAAAGCATCGAGCACCCTTGGCCACGACCTTGGCGGAGGGAGGCCCCTCTGCTGAGGACTCCTTTCTGCACAGTGCAGAGGAATCTGGCAGTGCCCGCAGAGGCAGCACTGGATGTGACGCGGCTGGGGAAGCGGGGCCTGGTGGCAGTGCCTACGTGGTCTGCTTCGCCCAGACGGGGAGGTTAAGAAGAAGTTCTGTAGCTGAGATGTCTCACCTGCTTTTCATCTGCTGGGCTCTTAGGATGCTCTTCTCTCTATAGCCATCATGTGAAGCCCCGACACCTCAGCTGGATCCAAACGCAGCCTGAAAAGGCACGGGCAGTGGAGCGATGGGTAAGGACTGGTGCTTGGGGAGGAGGTGAAGGCCACCTACTTCTTTAAAGGACATTGCCACATCTGCTCCACCAGCTGCTGTCGGTTCGGTGCTGTACTTTTCATGTGAAAAGCACACTCCTGCTCCTGCCGTCTCTCCCTCTTTCCTTCCAAGATTTCCAAAGGCTAAAATTTCAGCTTGCAAAAGGGGCTGTAGCCAGTATTACCCCTGTCGTAGCCACCTTCAGAAGGTGCATTTGAACCCGGCAGTTGTTTCCCAGGCCTAAGCTGGGAGACAGAAACGTGTGTGGGGAAGAGAGAGTCCCAAATCCGGTACCTGTTCTTTCTTACCCGCCACCAGTCGCTCCAGGCTGGCAAAACCACGTTCTTCCACTGGTCTCGGGCACTTCAGGAAAGGGATCTCCAAGCAACGGGACAATTTCCAGTCTCCTGAGCTAGGACATCGGACCCTTCGTTGTTCTCCACCTTTTGACCTTAACTCCGGCTCGCAGCCTGGGACCTCGGCACAGAACTCGGCTTCCTCGGAGCTTGGATGCGATGGATTGATTGAAGGACAGGTGGGGCAGCGCTGGGGGAAGGGGACCGGCTACGTCAAACGTACAAATGCCCCTTCTTTTCCTCATCCCCTGGTTAAATCCAGATCTCCGGGGGGCAGGCGGGAAGACTCCAGCTAACAGAAACTCTGAGGGTCTTAAAAAAAAAAAAGGAAAAAAGAAAAAAAAAGTTGTCAGACCTTAATGGATATTTTTCAGCACATTCCCACTGCCCCTAACTAGTTTGCACTATTCAAATTTGTCAGCAGTGGGGCTGTGCTGATAGTACTAGAAAAGCTTGTTATAGGTGAAACTCATCTGCTAAGTATCTTTCTTCCTTTTTATTTTATTTTATTTTATTTCTTTGTTTGTTTGTTTGGAAGATTGTCACCACAATGGTTGAATAAGGCTAAAAGGAGAGAAAATACCTTTCTGATCTCAGCCTCCAGTTCTGTGAACTGGGCAGAACACTGCTGTCTGCTCAGAAATATATATATATTATATATATATATAATTTTTTTTATAAAGAAAAGCTAATGTTTTAACAAGGTTAAGAAGCTATTGGAAAGATGGAGATGGCAGCTAAAAGTGAAAATGCAGGAAAAAAAAGTCTCCCTTCCTTGCGGTCTCTGCAGCACGGAGGCAGTGCCCCTGCTGACGCCTTCCCAGTCCCCAGCCACCTCCCCAGCAAGTCGCGGGCTGAGCTGTGCCACCTTCCATCCGCCTGCTGCTTACAAAACGTGAATGAGACCTTTCCGTTGCCAATGGTTTGACTCTTAATTTTGGCTCCCTGGCCCCCAAATTTGCTCTGGCACAATTGCGTGCTTGCACTTTTTTAAATTTCTTTTTCTTTCCCCCCCCCAAGCTGTGTTGTTCCCCCTCCCCTCCGCGGGCAGAGGTGCCCCCCAGCCCGCTCCGGCACGCTGGCCCTCTGCGCGGCGCGGGAGCCCCGTGCGTGGCGCAGGATCCCCGTGCGCGGTGCGGGAGCCCTCTGCGCGGCGCAGGATCCCCGTGCGCGGCGCAGGATCCCCGTGCGCGGTGCGGGAGCCCTCTGCGCGGCGCAGGATCCCCGTGCGCGGTGCGGGAGCCCTCTGCGCGGCGCAGGATCCCCATGCGCGGTGCAGGAGCCCTCTGCATGGTGCAGGATCCCCGTGCGCGGTGCGGGAGCCCTCTGCGCGGTGCGGGAGCCCTCTGCGCGGCGCAGGATCCCCGTGCGCGGTGCGGGAGCCCTCTGCGCGGCGCAGGATCCCCATGCGCGGTGCAGGAGCCCTCTGCATGGTGCAGGATCCCCGTGCGCGGCGCAGGATCCCCATGCGCGGTGCGGGAGCCCTCTGCATGGTGCAGGATGCCCGTGCGCGGTGCGGGAGCCCCGTGCGCGGTGCAGGAGCCCCGTGCGCAGTGCAGGAGCCCTCTGCGCGGTGCAGGAGCCCCATGCGCGGTGCAGGAGCCCTCTCGGCAGCAGGGGCCTTGCCTTGCTGCTCCTCCACGCCTGAGGCGTCTCGGGCTTGAAAGCAACAGGCAGGACGGCCGTTTCAGGGCTGCCGTGCCAAATTCAGCCCTGCAGTGCCCTGTTTGTGCCCGCGGTGGCTGCGTACGCGTGACGGCTGTACCTGCCAGCCGCTGGCGAGCAACGGGTCCTTGGGGTTTGGGGACAGACCTTCCTTGGTTTGGGTCAGCAAGGTGATGGACGGAAGTGCTAGGGGTGAAACAGTGGCTGTTAAACGTGCAAACGTGGTCTCTGCTTGCCCAGCTGCACTTGTCTGAGGTTTGCTTTTTATTTTATTTTTTACTTTTTTTTTACTCGAAGGTCCCAAATTTGCATTGCCACCTGTTTTGCTGCCATGCTGACCATCAGCACGGCCTTCAGACCAGTCCGTAACCACGAGGGTCTGGCATCGTGCCCAGACCTGGCGAAATCCTTCCAACATTTAACCACATTTCACGCCTTGGAGTTAGAAACAAGCCAGGACGAGGAAGAGGGGATGGGAAGGCCGGTTAGCATCTACCCCTTGTGTAGCGAGCCGCGGGAGAGCACGCGTGGTCTCCCAGCACAAACAAAAACTTGTTCTGGTCGGTGGTTCAGCGCCCAAATCCCTGGGCAACAACAGAAAACTGGCAGGAGGTCGGTGAGAGGTGCTTAACGGGGAGCGTGCGGTCGGGAGGCTGAAACGTGCTGGACGGGGCTCTGCCCCGCTCCCGGGAAAGCCTTTGGGAGCCCACGCATCGGAAGAGGTTGGAAATCGAGGACTGAATTCAAGGAATCGCTTTTGCAGGCAGGATCGCTGCTAAAAGCAGGGAGGGCTGAGCTACGCGGCATCCCCCCGGCCGTGCCACGGATTTTTGGTGGTGGCAGCAGTTTGAGCCGAAGCCCCTCTGCTCTCGGGGGCTGCCCGGAGCAGGGAGGGCCGAGGCTGGAGAGGACGAGGTGGGGAAGAGACATATAGCACTTAGACATTGCTCTAACATCTTCCGAAGGCGCCCGGTCCCTTTGCAGCGTGCTCCTTGTCTGATCGCCTCAACCTGCCCCGGAGCCAAAGGTCCCTTTGGCAGATTGAGGGGAGAGGAAGGGGGCAGCGCGGGAAGGTCGACGTTAAACATTTGTATCTCTGTGAAAAAGAGGGAGAGCAGGGGGGAAGAAAAAATAAAAGCTAAAGATTATCTGTGTTTCAGTTGCACTGGGGTACGTTTCTTTACCCGTTTTGATGCTAATGTCTCATTTAGTATGTTGCATGTGTCTTTTTTTGTTTTGATTTGGTTTTTTTATTAAATAAAAGAGAAAAATGTGTATATTTTTGGCAATTTAAGGTAATGTAGCTAAGATATATTTTTTTCACGCTGCTTGACTGTTCTTTATTATAATAAATAATATTAATATTAATATCAAAGACTTTTTTAATACAGCTAGGCTTTCGAAATGGAAATGAGAATAGGGGCGGTGTGGGTCGCTCGCAGCGTGTGCTGCGGTGCCGTTGGCCGCGGCGCGCAGCGATGCCCGCTCGGCGCTGTCCCGAGCCGGCGATGCTCTCGGGGGGGGCAGGAGCGAGGCCCCGGGGGGGGTCCCCGGCCCCGGGGGGGTCCCCAGCCCCGCGCCTCCCCGGCTCCGCACCTCGGGAGCGAAGGGAGACCGGGGCGAGGGAGGAGCAGGCGGCCGTTGGTCGTTAGCCAGAAGGTTCCCCCCAAAGAAGAGCGGTAGCCCGCGCTCGGCGGTAGCGATGCCCAAAACCAAACGCGCTGGCTTTGTAGGCTTTCCAGCTGGCTCCTCCGTCCTCCCCTCTCCCAGGAGGTTGTTTCTCCAGAGCACCGAAGGGACGGGCTCCTGCTGTTCCGGCTTTCTTCTGGTTTTCCCCCAAAAGGCCCTGCATAGCTGGGTGATGAGGTCTCTTCAAAATACGGTTTGGAGACATGTCCTGCTCTTGAGCAAACCAGCTCCCGCTCTCCAGGGCTCAGCTCTTAGATCTGGCGTGGCCCTTTAACGGGTCCTGCTTCAAACCCGCGTGCTTTTCTGTCTCGTAGCCTACAGGCTCCCTGCTTCTGCCTCCTCCTTCTGCTTTTAAATCAGAAACTGGTTTTGTTAACCTTTTGTTTTTCCCCAGCCTCGTGTGCCCACGCCCCATCAGCGAGGACCCTGCTTCCCCCCTGGGTTCACAGGGCTGCTTTCGAAGGCGCAGAAGCTCTCCCCCGGCCGCGGGTCCTCCTGCAGTGCTTTTCCCTCCCTTATTGACCAGCGGGCAGCATTGCCACTGGGCGGGGGGGAGCTGGGGGCCAAAGGATTCGCCCGGGTTCCTCCAGACAGCCCAAGAGCTGTCAGGAAGGGAGCGCGGCGTGAGCTGGAGACACAGGAGCTGATAGCTTTATCTTTAAGAGTGGTTTTGGGCATTCAGAGGGTCAGCCAGAGGAAGCAGAGCCTGGCACGCAAAGGCGTCGGGTCACCGATGCTCCGGGGCGTTACAGGAACCTTTCAGCTGGTTTTTGAAGGGAAGAGGGGGTTTGGTGCCTGGTTCTGAGGACTCGGCTGCTCCCTGCGGCAGCTGGTAGCTGCAAAGCCTCTCCTGTGCCTGTTGGTGGTGAGTGCCGGGGCGCAGGCTGGGAGGGGAGCAGGGGGACGCCTGTGGAGCACCAGGCGCGTGGGTCCCGCTCTGCTGCCTTTCCTGGAGCCCTGAAATATGAAAAAGCAGCTGAATGTTCCCAGAGTTCTGTTGGCTCGTTCCTGGCATGGTTCTCCTCTTTCCACTGCTTGGCTCTTGGTAGCGTTTCTGTTCCTGTTCTGCACGGGTGGGGACTGGAGAGGAAGGTGCTGAGCAGCGTTCGGTGGTTTTGTGCCCGACGAGCAGGTCAGGGCGTCTGCTTGGACCAGGATAACGGGAGAAACGCATCTATAGCAGGTGCATGAAAGGCGGCTGTCCGAGTGATCCTACGCAGAGCTTTCACAAGCCTTAGACCTCTGTGCTCCGCTCCAGGTCCCTCCCAACCGGTCCCCAGCGTCACCTGGACGTAGCTCTTGCACGAACGGGGGCTCCCTCAGCCCCGGCACCCGCGGCGCTCTGCAAACCCCTGCTTTTCTCTCCGCTTCCACGCTGGCACGCGTGCTCTCGCCGCGAGCCGGCTGCCCCAGCGGGACGGGGCCGGTTCGGATTCCGGCACCGTCCCCGCAGACCGCATGGATGCAGATGGCTGGAGCCCCTTGGCTCTGTACCAAAGACAATAGAGACATAGATGAGGTCTTCCCACGTGCTCAGGAGAAGACTCCAGAGGAGACATACCAAGCAGATGGTGTCATGCTCTTTGGGGTGAAATGGTCAGGCGAGCTGGCAGGGCGAGAGGTGACCATGTCTGAAGCGAGCGGGGATCCAGCCCGCTGCGGTGGTGGAGCGGCTCCCTCGGGAGCTCCGAGCAGGCGGCAGTTGTTTGGCATGGCCGGCGGCTGCCTCTCCTTGGCACAGCAGCTTTCCTGCTGCGGAGCAGAGCTGGAGAAAGGGACATCTGCCTGGGGGCCTTCAGGGCAAGTCCATCCCTCGGTCTGAAGTGTCCTGCCGGTCCCTGAGCCCTCTCTGAAGGACGGCGTAGCCACGGCTTCCCCCAGGGCCCAGCTGCACACAGCAGCAGCACCCGGCACTCCAAAAACCAGGCTTAAAGCCTGGTTTGTTTGCACAGCCCTCTCGGGTGCACGCATCGCCCCATCCAGCTGCTGACGAGGGCTTTGCTCCGCTTTGTGGTTGCCCTTAAGGCCATCATCTGGCAGGCCCCAGCCCGCACGGGCCGAGCGGGCAGCCCTGTGCCCAAAGTGGGTTTCCAAGGGCTCTCTTCCAGCCCAGCCGGTCCGTCAGAGCTGGCAGCTCCATTATTTACCCTTGCCCTTGCTATATGCTGTGCTGTGCGGTTTCTTAAGCCCACATAAGTAAAAATAATCAAGTGCCTGTGATCAAAAAAGCCTCGAGGCAGGGAGTTGAATGGGTCCCCGGTGCCTCTCCGTTGTGCATTTAATCTAAGAAATGGAATTGTCATAAAGGCTGTGGACGTCACCTTTGCAGGAAAGGGTGAAGTAGCAATAATTTTCACAGTAACTTTGCAGCAGCAGGTCTGCAACTGCAATTCAGAGGTGTCCCCTCTTCTCCCATTTCCCAGATGGGGAAGCAGAGAGAGGAGGGATTCGCCCAGCGGCCAGGTCTCCTGCACCTTGCTCTGCCCAGAAAAGGGACCCCGGCTCTGTGGGACCCGCCGGTGGGACGCGTGGGCCCCTGGCTATCCCGTGCGGCTTCGGTCCTGCAGGGAAGCTTCTCAGGACGATGGGATGCAGGGGCAGCCCTGCAAGTTTGTGCAGCTGCCGGCCCTTCTGGTCCTGGGAGCAGAGGGGAAGGGGCACAGCGCGGCACCGGCAGGGCAATTGCTGCTGCGTGGGGCAGCGAGGGCGGGGGGGAGGCCTCTCCTTCGGCTCCGTGGGGTTTGCGTGAGGACCCTCAGCACGGAAAATCCCCTCCCGACCCACCGCTGCCCGCCGCAGGACGCCAGACCCGGGCATGGCTGCGGCGGGAGCTGCGGAGGCCGGACGGGGTGGCTGGGTGGGAGCAGCAGCGCTGCAAGGAAAGGATTTTTTTTTTTTTTGCTGGCGAGATCTGTGGCGAGGTTGGGCTCAGAGGGAGGGTTTGGCTCGGGCTCGGCGGGATCCCAGGCCCCTGTCTGTCCCTTCCCTCCCTGGCTTCCCCCTCCCAGCTCCCTGCCGCAAACCAGAGCAACATCTGGCCTTGGGGAGGGAGACGGATGCTTGGTGTGGGGGTTTTAATTGATACTTCAAAAATTACCAGAATTTGAAGAAATTGGCTTGTGCTACTGACATTTAAAAAGCAGGAAAATGGAAAAACTCTGTTTAGTCAACGATTATCATTTTAACTTGGCAAAGTCATCAGTATCCTGCCCAGCAGCGCCGATCTGTGCCTGCGCTCCAAATTACGCGTGACATCGCAGCTGAAGGGCAAAGTGCAGAAAACCCCTCCAGGGCCTGGTTTGTATTTTTAATTTAAGCAGCAAATGCAAAGTTTTAGCACCTGCCTGGGCTGCCGGGAGCCTCCGCTGACGGCCAGCCGTGGCTGCAGCCTCTGCGAGACGGTTTGATCGAACAGTGCTTGCAGTGAGCAGGAGGGGCCGTGGTCCCGGTGATGGGGGACTGCGGACAGGTCCCTGCGCAGCCCCGGTCCTGCCCCTCGTAGCTCTGGGTCCGGCTGCGAAGGAAAGCGGAGAGGCTGCGGAGGTCCCTCCCCGGCCGGGGCAGCCCCTGCCCTGGGCACGGCCGGGATTTCAGAGGGATTTAATGCATCCTCGGAGTCAGGAGGGCTCCCCGTGGCTCGAGCGGCCAAAGAGGCCGCGGAAAGGGATGAGCGTGAAAAGAGAGCGGGGAGAGAAGCGGCGAGTTGCAAATACAAGAACATAAACATATAAGCAGATGTTTGTATGGTTGTTTTGGGTTTTTTTTTTCCTAAGAAAAGGTTTTTATTTGAAAACAACACGGGCAGATTTGTAGCCGGGAATGTCCGTACTTTCTTACACATTTGTACAACGGCCATGCGTCGGCATCTTCCGCGCTCGCTGCGGGAGGCTCGTGGGGAGGACGCTTTCCGTTTTCATTTCTTCCTAAGGACAGAAACCAATCCAGGTGCTACGGGCAGCGGGATCTTAGCCAGAAAACTGCTCCCCTTTACCCTTCCTCTGTCGGCAGCGGGAAAGGAAGCCAGCGAGCCTCATTTTCTCTCTGTTGTGCATAACGCACATAACGTCTTTGTATCCTTAATGTATTTGTATGACTGAGAAATTGCCACGGTCCTTGTTCTTTTTATTAAAAGAATGTTTTCAGAAAAATAAAAAGTAGGCTGAAAGGATCCGCTCCGTGTCTGCTCGTTTTCTCGGTGCGTGCTCCCGTGTAATGAGGTTACTCGAGCGCGGCAGCTCCCCAACGACTTGCAGAGCACCGCTAATCCGGAAAGCCCAACCCATGGCCCGCAGCTGGGCTGCGGCGCGATATTAAACAGAGAATTTACAACCTCCTCAGTTAAAGACGTGCAGAGGTGGGTGTTTGGATGGCTCCAGGTGATGCTGTGAGCTGAGGCGCTGACCCTGGGGCTCGGGGTCTGGGAGCCGCTGCCCGGAGGGGAGTTTTCTACCCCTGCCCTGGGGACGGCAGCGCTGGGGACGAGCCCTCGGGCCAGGGGCACTTCAGAAAGGAAAATACAATGGCCTTGGGTTGGCCATTGGGCTTCCCAGCTCCACAGGGCGATGCGCTCGGTGCCTGGATCAGACCCTCGCTCCCATCGCGCCGGGATGCTGGGATGGTGGGAGCTGGGTGCGGGCAGCCCCCAGGCGGGACACGCGGTGCTGGGGCCCTGACCCCCAGGCGGGACACACGGGGCCGGGGCCCTGACCCCCAGGAGGGACACGGGGGGCCGGGGCTGTGACCCCAGGGGGGACACACGGGGCCGGGGCTGTGACCCCCAGGCGGGACACACGGGGCCGGGGCTGTGACCCCAGGAGGGACACGGGGGGCCGGGGCTGTGACCCCAGGACCCTGCCCAGCTCCCCGCGCAGCGCTCCCCTCCGGCGTGCAGCCATCTGCAGAGCTAAATCATTTCAGCTGCCAAAAAAGCGAATTTTTCCCAGTGCTGAAATGTTTAAAAAGAGAAACGTGGGGGTGGGGGGAGCCCAAACCTTTGATCCTTAAAAGCTGAATTTCCAGGGAAGTGGCGGAGCCCGCATTTGGCGAGCAGAGGGACCCCCCCCCCCCCGCCTGCAGCGAACCCCCAAACCCCGCGGGGGGGGGGGGAGATGGGGGTCGGCACCAAAGGGCCCTGCAGAGCCCGCTGTGAGCGGGGCGGTGCAAGGGGCCGCGCACCGGCACCGGGCACCCCGGAGCGGGGCGGGGGGGAGCCGGTGCAAGGGGCCGGGGGGGGCTGCAAGGCTCCGCTCCGGCAGCCGCGGACGGGGGGAACCTTTCTGCAGCGAGCAGCCGCGCTCCCCGGGCCCGCCCGCCCCGGCTCTTCCGGCGGGGCCGGGAGGAGGAGCCGCTCCCGGGGAAGGTGACCCGGCGGCGGGCGGCCATGGTGCCGCTGAGCCCGGCTGCGCTTGTGACACTGATGAGAGCCGGGGGGCGGCGGTGGCGGGGGGGGGGGCGGGGTCCGCCGGGGCCCCCCGGGGGCTGTGCGCGTCCCCCCGCCCTCCGCCGCCCCCCCGGTGCGCCGGTGCTCGGGGCCCCCGCAGCCGGTGATCGCCGCCAAGCAGCCGTTCCCGGTGGAGCTGAAGGCGGGGAAGAAGTACGCCTGGTGCGCCTGCGGGCACAGCAAGGGCCAGGTCGGGACCGGGACCGGGGCCGGGGCCGGGGGGCTGCGGGAGCGGGGGGCTGCGGCCCCCCCCAGCCGGGGTGCGCGGGGGTGCGGCCGGGGCCGGGGCAGGACCGGCCCCACGGGGACCCCCCCGGGCCCGGGGAGGGCTTTGGGGGGGGGGGCAGAGGTGCCGTCACCCACCCGGGTGCTCCCGCAGCACCCCAATCGCTGCGGGATGCGCTGGGCCCCGGGCAGGGCGGGCGGAGGGCAGCCGGGGGGATGGAGGGGTCGCGGTCCCCCCACTTTGTGCCCAGAGACGGGGGGGGACCCGACAGCGCAGGGCCAGGCACCCCCAAACCCCCCCTTTCCCTCCTCTCTGCTTTGCAGCCCTTCTGCGACGGCACCCACAAGACAGCGGCCCCGGGGATCTCCCCGCTGCGCTTCACCCCGGAGGAGGACAAGACGGCCTGGCTCTGCGGCTGCAAGCGCACCCGCTCCCCCCCGTACTGCGACGGCACCCACAAGGAGGAGGCCGTGCAGAGCGCCCAGCTCGCCCCGCAGCCCTGACCCCCGCAGGGACGGAGCCCATGGGAGCTCTGGACCGCAGGGATGGAGCCCACGGCGCCCACGGGAGCTCTGGACCGCAGGGATGGAGCCCACGGCGCCCACGGGAGCTCTGGACCGCAGGGATGGAGCCCACGGGAGCTCTGGACCGCAGGGATGGAGCCCACGGCGCCCATGGGAGCTCTGGACCGCAGGGATGGAGCCCACGGTGCCCATGGGAGCTCTGGACCACAGGGATGGAGCCCGCAGGAGCTCAGGACCACAGCAATGTTCAGTCCTCTCAGGTGCTGGAGGGAGCAGGGAGGCAATATGCAGCTCCCACCCCAATTAACCTTAATTACTGAGCCCTGAGGGCTGCCACCAGCTGCAGAAAACCAGCCTCACCCCACCACGGGGGCAGCAGTTTTGCCTTCTGCCCCACTGGGGCCCTGCCAGGGATAAGGAAGGCTCAGCAGTGGCTAGGGAATAAAATAATCCACTGGAAAATGGGACTTTCCGGAGTGGTTTCGCATGGCCAGAGCTGCAGGAGCCCGTCGGGATGCGGGACGCAGGGACCCGGGCAGCTGCATCTGTACGCGCAGGCGACGGGAAGGACAGTCTGCAGCATTTATTACATTTACAAAGCTGTATAGTTATACAAATGTTTAACCAATAACGATATATGAATATCAGAATATATTACAAGACATTAAAACGTCGTACAGGATGCAAACATACAGAGCAATTTGGTTTGTACCATATAGGAAAAAACAGAAACCAAAACAACCCCCCAAGAGCCCCACACAACCCCCAGACCGAGGCACTTCAGCTGCCTCCCTCAGTCCATTTTGGCCTATTTACAAGGAGAAAAGGGGTGTCAAAGTCAAGACGAATGGAGCCCCCCACCACGCTTCGAGCCCCTCGTCCAGCCCCACCCGGGGACGGGGGGCGAGAACCAAAAGGGGCCGCGCAGCGACCTGCCCGGGCCCCGTCCCCAGCGCCCGGAGGGCAGCGGAGCCCGGGGCTGTGCTATAGCAAAGGTGCCGCTGTCGAGTCCGTGATGGGGGTGCGGTACTTCAAAAAAATCATTAAAAAAAATTAAAAAACACAATAACAACATCCCATGTTTCCTGACCTTTGGAGTCGGGCTGTTCATACAATTCCCGTGCCGCTTTCCTTTGGTTCTCACCGTGCCGTCGCGGGCGGCCGCAGCCGCTGCCCGACCGTGGGGTGCCGTCGGGGTGCTGCAGGCACTTGCTTATTTTTTTTGTCATTCGTCCCCCTCCCGAGAAAGGGATGGAGAGAAACCCGCGGGGTCTGCGCTCCCCGGGGCTCGTGTGCTTTTTTGTCAATGTAGAAAGTTGGTCCCTTCCCCGGAGCGCGCGGGCAGCCGGTGCCGCTCCGCTCCCGCCCGAAACACGGCAGCACCTTCCCACGCTCGCCCCTCACCGAAGCCTCCTGGCTAAAGGCACTGTAGTCTTATTTTTTTTTATTTTATTTTTTTAAAAACCCAATGTGGGGGCAGGAGGAGAGGGTGGGAAGGACGGGGCAAGGGGGGGACAAAAATAAATGCTCTGAAATGTGGCGTTGAAGCCATGGAGGTGAGGGAGCCGGCAGCGTGGGGGTCCCGCAGCGCCCAAGCGGGTGCTGCACCCACCATGCGCTCGGGCAGAGCAGCCGCATTCGACCCCCTGGTCCCACGCAGACTCACCCAGCGCTGCCACAGCAGCCCCCAACGGTTTAGATGCCCCCAGCCAAAATTTGCTGGTGGTGCCCGGAGCCGTCGGCACCCAGCGCTGCCCGTCTGCCCCGGGGAGGCGGCAGCTCCCTTCGAAAGGAAAACCCAATATTCAGCGGGGCTGGTGCTCCTGCCCCGGCACGGCTGGCCCTTCGCCGCCAAGTTGCAAGCATAGATTTTTTAAGCTGGGGGGGGGGGGGGGGGGAAAGAACCTGCTTACTGTGCGTAAAGGGAAGCGTCTGTGTGAGGCTTTGCTAGATCAGAGCCCGGCGCAGCGTCCGGAGCCCGGCACAGCGTCCAGAGCCCGGCACAGCGTCCAGAGCCCGGCACACCATCCAGAGCCCAGCACACCATCCAGAGCCCGGCACGCTGTCCGGAGCCCGGCACACCATCCAGAGCCCGGCACACCATCCAGAGCCCGGCACACCATCCAGAGCCCGGCACGCTGTCCGGAGCCCACACAGGGAAAGCAAAAAACAGAAACGCGCACGGCAAGGCAAAGCTGGGGGGCAACGCCAGCGAGCGATGCTCGATGCCAACAAATGGACCACTGGTCCCAGCGGGCCGCAGGCACCACGTTATCAAACCTGGTGCCAAAAAAAAGCCCCAAATAAACACAAAAAAGCAAAAAAAACCCAGGGCACGGCAGGGCTGGGGGGCAGTTTTTGGCTTCTGTGCTTGGCCCTTACCTGTGCTTGGCCCTTACCTGTGCAGCCGGGAGTCCCTGCTCGTGGCCCCGTCTTGCTCCGAGCAGGCGCAAGGGGAGAGGGATGGGGAGGAGAGTGAAAAGCGTTAGAGAAAACGAGCAAGGAAGGCGGCAGCGCCTGCGTGGCTCCCAGCTCCGGCATGCAGCTTACATAAGTTAAAATAAAAGAAGAAAAAACATTTAAAAATATTCAACCACATTTATGTGTCTTATTTGCATTTTAAATTAATCTGGTCAATCAATAGAAAATAAGTATGTATAATTTTTTTTCTCCCTATGTACACATATATATTTATATATGTATATATATAATATATATAGATATATAAAACCCAGCCAGGAGTCCCTGTTTTGTCGTCGTTTAGGTCAAGGCGGAGGCCGTGCTGCCATTGACAGTCGTTTTGCGGCACCGGCTGGCGGCGGGCGGCAGCGGGTGGCAGTTCGAGGTGCCGTTGAGCGCGGTGCCGGTGCCGGCGGGGCCGCTGCCGGCGGTGGAGCTGGGCGAGCCGTGGGACGGGGTGCCGGGGCTGGGCAGGGAGGAGGAGGTGGCGGGCAGCGTGGCGGGGCTGTGGGCTTTGTCGCTGACCGACTCGCACTCGGAGGCGCCGCTGGTGTTGATGCACTCGGAGGTGGCCGGCTGGGACAGCTTGAGCCGCTTGCAGGCGGGTTGGACGCGGTATTTCAGCGGCAGGGGCCCATTCTGCAAGCGGGAGAGGGGGAGACGCGTGGCACCCGGCACCCTGTAGCACCCCGCGGCAGCCCCAGCGGGCACCGCGTCACCGGCCGCCCACGCTGGCGGCACGGCCCGGTGCCGGCCACCAGCCCTCCCGCCTGCCCCGGAGAAAGGGGAGAAAAGCACACACAACCCCCCGGCCTCCTAAAAATCACACCTGGAGCAAACCCCTTTATAAGAGGAGGGCATCTGGGGTTTATTTGTTGAAGTGCTCCAATTTTTAAGCTCTCCAGTTTTTAAGCTTAATATTGCCAATTCTTAAGTTTTTCAATTTTTAAGTTTTTCAATTTTTAAGCTTTTCAATTTTTCAGCTTTTCTATTTTTCAGTTTTTCATTTTTTAAGCTTTTTAATGCCTTTAGCCTTCCCTAAAGGACTGTTTTTCTGAGCTTTTCTCCAGGACAAGCGCCAGCACCGGTGCCCACAGTGTGGAAGGGGGCAGCTCCGCTTACCCTCCTCCAGGGATAGATGTAGGCGATGTCCATCAGGGTGTAATACTCCTTCAGGGGCTCATCTTCGTAGAGGACTTCCACCTGGCGCAGGGGACAGCGTCAGTCCCCCGGCAGGGGGGCAGAGGCACCCCCAGCCCCCCAGAGCCGCTCATCGGGACTTTGCTGTCCCTGTGCCTCTCCCAGCGCCGGGGGCTGCCGGGGCTCCCGGCACTGCCCTTGCCAGAAGCCGGAGCAAGTTCACGGTTTACATGCAATGCGCCGTAAGGGACGGATCCTGCCCCGGTGCCCCCCAGCTGAGGCAAAGCCTGGGCTGCTGCGATATTTGGGAGCTGGCAAAGCACGGCCTGTTTGCAGCAGGGGATGCAACACGGGATGGCCAAAATGGCATCGGCCCCTCCGAGCCCACCGAAAGCCGGGCAGCGAGCGGACCCCGGGCACGCGCTCACCTTGTACTTGCTGGGAACGTCCATCTTGTTGCGGAGGAACTTGGCCAGGTGCATGACGGTCATCGCGGCGGGACAGCGCAGGAACCGCACCCCGTTCTTCTGGGGACGCAGCGGGAAGGGGCCGGGGGGAGAGGCGTTGCTGAGAGTCCGCCGTGCAATTAATGGGCAGTTCCCACCTCCTTCGGCAGGCGGATTGGGGTGCCCTCCTGTCCCCCCACACCCCAAAAGCCCGGGAGGCAGCTGGGCGCGGAGCTCTCCGTGCCATGGTCCCGCCGCACTCACCTTCTCCTTCTCCAGGTCCCCGTTCTCGACGGTCCCGTTCTTCTCCTCTCTGGGGGGAGGAAAGCAAACACAGGACAAAGTTTATGGAGGAATAAAAAGGCGGAGAGGAAAAATAACGCACCAGAAGGGCTGTCCATGGAGGGGCTACGGGGGAAACACCCAGTGACCCTCAGCCAAGCTCTGGCTTCACACCCTGACCACACACATGCCCAAGCTGCTGCATTTCCAATCCAGTGCAGTGCAACCACTGCCCAGGCTGCCGCCTTCCCTGCCTCCCCCCTGAACCGCTGCTCCGCATCCCGGTGACATCCTCAGGGGCCACCATCAGCACCGGGGATGCAGCAGCCCCTGGGCTCTGCTGAGCCTTCCCCTGCCTGCCCGGGGAGCGGCGGCACGGGGACCCCGCTGCCACAGCAAGCACCCAGAGGGGATGCAGGATGGGGGACCAGGGCAGATGGGGTTCGGGTGCTCCTCTGCCCATTCAAGCACCCCGGGAGACGCCGAGCCCCGAGCGGGGGCTGTGTCAGCCATCACCACTTGGCATCTCAGCTCCATCTCGAGTGGGAAGAGAGGGTGAGAGTTTATTCGCAACCCCCAAACCCAGGCAGAGGCTTAGCAGCAGCCAGAAAACAATACCTGGACCCTTCATAAAACTCTATGGACAGGCTGACGATCTCGTCGTCCGTCAGGTTCCCCTTGTCCTGTTCGGAGACTTCCCCGCGATCTTCGTTGGACCCGTTGGGAACTGCGGGAGCAGAGGGAGGGAGAGGCTGAGCCGTTGTGGGGGGCACAGCCGGGCGAGGGGGGTCCCCGGGGCTGACACTCACCCTCTGCCATGGGGTAGGCTGCGTAGAAGTCACGCCGTCTCTTCATCTCATCTGCGGGAGAAGGGAGGAGGAAGGTGAGGAGGAAAAAAATCACACCAAGGGGGAGATGGGTGCAAAGAGAGGGGAGCGAGAGGAAGCCCCGGGCTGCCGAGCGCCTGCTCCCCGCCGGCAGCTCAAGCAGGAGCCGCCTGGTGCAGACGGACCCGTAGGAGAGCAGTCGCTTTAGCAAGAGCAATCAAGTCGTACCAGTAAAACCCTCGGAGCGGCTGCAAATCCGCTGCTGTGAGAATGCCTTTATGGCGGCTCGACTGTCCTCAGTCTTTCCACACCTGCAGACCCCCACACTTTTTCCCCCGAGGACGGGCAGGCACTTGGGAGAGCAAATCCGCGGCTCCTGCTCCCAGCTTTGCTTTTCGTGGCTCCCCCCAGCAGCAGCCCCCGGGCTGCCGGAGCGCGGGATGGGCACTATCCGGACGGCCCCATCCCTGGCCGTTCACACCATGCATTTTCCTGCTGTCCCCGTTACACGGGCAGGGGCGTGCGTGGGCAGCGCGAAATCCGGGGGACCAGTGTCACTGGTGGGTGGGAGTGAGTCACAAACAACCCCAAACCCACACAGTTATCGCTGTCCATGGCTGTACCTTTGAAAAGCCCCGGGACCAGTTTGTACACTATGTCCTGTAGGGTTTTGTCCGACCTGCGGGGGGAAAAGAAATAGGAAAAGAGAGAGAAATCAGCTGGATGGGAGCGCTGGCCTCGCCGGGCTGCCGAAAGCTGCCCTGCACCACGCGTGCCCCGGCCGGCCCGAACGCTGCCTCTGCCCAGCTCCCTCCCGGGAACCTCCCAGCACGAAGCCCCAGCTCCCTGTCCCATGGTGATGCCACAGCCCTGTCTCGCAGGCAAACCCGTCCACCCTCGCGCTCACCACAAAGGGTTAACTCTGGAAAAAGAAAGAAAACCATTTCAAAAATCCTTGTAATTGCTAGGGATGATGACAGCAGGATTTGGGGGCCAGGATCCGTTTCAGTAGTCAAAATGATTATAAAAACACAGCGAGAACTTACAAAAAAAAAATCTAAGATCAGCAAATGTTTCTGCAAGTTTTAATTTGCATCTGATTTTAGTTTTGGACTCGGCTGCAGTTCAGGGCTCCGGCTCCAATTTCCCTCTGCTGTCAGGATGGCAGGCCAGCGCCCGCTGTCAGGTCGTTATACAGGATTCCCTAAAACGTGAACCTCTCGAGGCAGCATCTCCCAAAGCACTCGAGGAACCGGGGAAGCTCAAGTCCCATCCTCAGCACAGAGCCGGGACTGGGATTTTGCTGGAAGGCTTGGGCTCGGGACCCTGCAGGCACAACTGAAAAGCAGCAGCTCAGCCAAATGAAAAAAATCTCAAAGCAAGAGCAGTGGGACTGGTGAAAAGTAAATTATATCTGCAATTATTTCCATTTTAATAATAAGGCCTTTATTTTAAAGAAAAACAAATGACCGTACCCTATATTATTTTTAGCCTAGCCATGTCTTTCATCCCTAATTCCTCGGTGATGTCACTCTGGTTCACGAGGCCCCGCTGTGATTTTATTTATAATACATACCCAGAGAATTCGCTTTATAATTTACAGCAAGCTAATGAAAAAGCAACCTCAGCCGCTTGATTGGCAGCTTAATTACCAGCCGGTCCCTGCTCTTGCATGAGTCAACCCCATTGAGCCCAGCACGGCGGCGCTGGGTGGGGGCCGGGGGGATGCGGCGGCCACGCGTGGGCAGCACCCTCGTCGCCACGCAGCATCACGCCCGGGGCGCGGGTGTTTCGGCGCTGCCGCGGCACCGGTTTGGGAAGCAAAGGGGAAAGCAAGCCCCTCGTCGGTGCGGAGGGTTTTCTATGGCACCGCATCTGGATCAGGCCCCTGTCACCCGCAGCAGCACCTCTGCCCACACGTGCCCCATATTTCCCCTCGCCGGGACCAAACGGGACGCGAAGGCACCGCGCCGCCACGACAGCCGGGGCTCGGCGCCGCCGGCACGGCAGTTCGCGTGCGCGGTGCCCGTCTGCGGCGCGGGCGGCTGCGTATCCGTCTCTGCACGCAGACAGGGATGTTTCGGCGAGGGAGCCGTGGGAGCCAGAGTGTAAATATTTCATAGTGAACCAGAATGAAAAAAAAAAAAAAAGAGGTGGAAAAAGTGTTACTACAGAAACGGATTTACATGGAAGAGGCTAAAAAAAGGAGGGAAAAAACCGCCGTGATGTATTGCAGCCTTTCATGGTTTCTATGCCAACCACCTGCAGAGCCAATTCCACAACTGACGGGACGTGTCTGGCTTTTCCCAGCCAGACGCAGGGCCGGGGCAGGGCCGGCGCGAAGCCACCGCCACCGCGGCCGGGCACCCTTTCACCTGCGCCGCCGCGAGCCCACCCCGGCATCCCCCGAGGGACACAGCAGCGTCCCCACGGGGGACAGAGCAGGGCGTTAGAAAGCACAGGCGGTCCCAGGTTAAACTGCGCCCGGTGGGACTGCGGGGACAGACAGATGGATGTCTGTGGTCTGGGATGCGCAGGGACGGGCACAGGGCAGCCCCTGCTCTGGCTGGCACCCGCCCCAGCCTCCTCCTGCTGCCACAGAGGCGATGTCCCTGGGTCCTGTCCCCTCCGCGGTGGCATTTCCTACCATCCCTGTTCCCCTTCCACCAGGAGAGCACCCCAAATCCCCACTGCTGCGGGGCGCGGGGTCAGGAGCAGAGAGGTTTCATGCTGCAAGAGATGCAATGGTCCCTGCTCGGCTGCAGCACCACGCTGCTGGCTGCAGGGCCCCGCTCCCCGTCCCGGGGTGCTCAGGGCTGCATCCCAGGGCAGGCACAGGCTGCACCGACACGGGGCCGGGGCTCGGCGCACCGCAGGGGCACAGCGTGCGGGGAGCCCCCAAAGCTCACCTGATGCTGAGGAGGGGTCTGGTTTTGTGCACTTGGACATCACACATGGGGCAGTACTTGTTCGTCTCCAGGTAGCGAACGATGCAGGTTTTGCAGACTGTAGGGAGAGACTCAGCGTGAGCAGACGGACGGACGGACGAGGGGGCAGAGCCCCTGTCCCAGCCTGGCAAAGCACCCCACGCCCCTGCACCGGCTCAGGGCCAGGACCCCTGCTCGCCCGCCCTGGTCCAGCCCCATCCATCCACACGGCACGGGACCGACCCCGCAGCTCCGTGCGGCAGCAACGCCCGACGCAGGATGGGTTTGGGCACAGCGGGAGGGTCTCGGTGCGGCACGGCCACCCTTCCCGGGGCTCGGGGACACTCACAGGAGTGCAGACACTCCACGATGGTGGTGGCGTCTATGAAGTAGCCGCCGCACAAGGCGCACATCAGGTGGGGGTTGAGCTCGGTGATCTTTATCCTGGTGGTCCTGTGCATTTTGGAGCAGCGCCGCGGCAGATCCTCCCTGCAGGGAAACACCCGGGGCCACCCTTAATGGCTGCTTTGTGCCAAGGACGGGACCTGCGGGACCCACTTCAGCCTCCAACAAACAAATCCGGGGCAGGTGGGGGTGCCTGGTGCTCCCCGGGATGTGCCACGCTTGGCCCCGGGAGCACTGGGGCACCCTGCCAGCCCCAGGGGTGCACAAGCAGCACCCACACCTCCCCACGCAGCCCCCGGCCCTGGGCACTGCCCAGCTCCCTCTGCCTCATGTTTGCATCTTCCTGGGGGTCCCCAAGTGGGTCCCCACCACGCCAAGACGCCTCTGACTGGGGCCAAATCACCCCTGTTAGCCAGCCCCTCGCCTGCAGCTCCCCGGGCTGCGCGCACACACACAGTGTATTTTTGTTTTGTTCGATGGAAAAGGCATTTTCAGCCACCGCCTCCCGGTTTCTATAGAAACTCCGGTGTTGGCCACCTGCCCGCGGCCAGGAGCACCCGCAGCACCTGCGCGTGCGGGCGTGCGTGGCCGGGTGTGCACATGGGGCACGGGCAGCGTCCCCCGGCGCGGGGCGCAGACGCGGGGGAATCGCTGCCTGCCCGCTCCGGCACTTCCACGTTTACAATGGGAGACGGCGGAGCCGGAGCCTGAAATCGCTGCAGTTTTATTGTTTCCATGGCAACCCCGATACTTGGAGAGGAGCCAGAATATTATTACAACCATCCGAGGCGAGGGGGAGAGGGGAGAAGAAACCCTGGGTTTGTGTAAATGAGCGTGGGCGCGATGGCAGCGCCAGGGTGCGCCGACAGCAACACCCGTAGGCACCCACACCCCCACCCACACCCAGGGAGACACACACACGTGTGCGTACGCACATACTACACGTACACGCACACCCTACGTGCGCACAGGCAGAGGTACACACGCACGCACCTGCACCCCTGCGCTACAGGCACCCGCGCAGGGCCAGGCGTGGAGCGGTGTCACCGGCCGCCTGACATGGGGCCGGGCCCCTCGCTGACACCTGACAGCCGACAACCAGACAACAGCCGAGACAACCACCGACGGCGCAAACGGCTGCGGCGCGGGCACCGCGACCGGGCGAGGGACAGGGTGAACCCCGCGCCCGGGGAGCAAAGGGGGTGCACGTGCGTGTGCACGCACAGGGCTGCGTGTGCAAGGCTGTGTTTGTGCGCGTGTCTGCAGGGCTGCGCGCTCGGGGCTGCGCGTGGAGCGGTGCGTGCCGCTGTGTTTGTACAACACCGGGCCCGTGCCAGGCGCCTGCCCTGGGGAAGTCGCCCCGCGCTCCCGCTCGCTCCCTGCGGTGCTTCTCCCGGGCTCCCCTCTGGGTCTCTCATCTCGTTCAGCCGCCGTGGAGTCCCCGGAGGCAGGCGTGCAGGGATGGGGACACCACGGGGACAGGGACAGAGATGCTGCAGGGATGGGGACACCATGGGGATGGAGATGCTGCAGGGACGGGGACACCATGGGGATGGGGACACCATGGGGACGGAGATGCTGCAAGGATGGGGACACCATGGGGATGGGGATGGAGATGCTGCAAGGATGGGGACACCATGGGGATGGGGATGGAGATGCTGCAAGGATGGGGACACCACGGGGATGGGGACGGAGATGCTGCGGGGACGGGGACACCCTGGGGATGGAGATGCTGCAGGGATGAGGATGACATGGGGATGGGGACACCATGGGGACACCCCTGTGCTGGAGGGGCAGGGGCCAAGCTGAGCCCCAGGGGCTCCTTGCAGAGAGGCGGCCGGGGGGCACCGGGGCGTTAGGAAGCCGCAGGCCCCCCGGGCTCAGCGCTCACCCCTGGGCACCCCCCGGGCGGGCACACCGGGGTGCCCTGCACCTCGCTGCCCCGGGCAGGTGCCCTCCGCCCTCGGTAGCCCACAGGTGATGGGGGGCCACTGCCAGGCCCCCCCCCGGCCAGGAGAACACTGGGGGGGCCGCGGTTCCCAGCCCCGGGCTCCCGCACCGACCCTTGCCGGGGAACCGGGCACCGGCTGCCCACACCGGGCCTCAGGACCCACGGTTGCATTTTGGGTGGATTTTGCTGCTTTTGGTGCTCGCAGCCGCCAATGGCGGCCCGGGTCTCCGCGGGAGGGGGGGAGCCTGAGCCACCGGCGCAAACCGGTTCTAATAAACCGGGTGATAACAACCGCGATTTCCTGCCGAGGGGGCGAACAAAGCCCCGGACCCCCCCGGCCCCCGGCCCGCCCCGCAGCCGGCCGCAGCACCGGCCCCGCCGGAGCCCCCGGGGCCGCCCCGTCCCGCCACCGGCGCCCGCTGCCCCGGCCCCGCCGCCTGCAGCCGGTTCCCCCGCACCCCCGGCCCCGACTTTCGGGGTCTTTTGTCTCCCTGGGCGGTGGCCCGGCACGGTGCCCCCCCGCCCCTCCTTCCCCAAAATTCCCCCCTGGACCACGCACGGGTGGGGAAGGACGTTTCAAAGTCACCGGTAACTTGGACCCCACCGGCTGCCCCCCCTTCCCCGTCGGGACCCACCGGTGGCGGCGAGCCCGGGGAACCGGGGAATAAACCGGGACGGCTCCCTCCGGTGCTGCCCGCTCGCTCGCACGGCGCCCACGGATCCCCACGCACGACAAAAAGGCGCCGGAGCGTGAACCCAGCGCCCACCGCCCCGACGGGACCCCCCCCCCCCCTTCCCGGGCCGCGGGCACCGGTCGCTACCGAGGAGCGGAACAGCGGGAAGGGCGGGGGGGGGAAGCACGGCGGGGAGGGCACGGCCACGCGTGTCCACACCCCCGCGTATGCACAAGGACACGCACACACCCCCGGCCCCGCGGCGGGACGCGCTCCGTGCGTGACACCCGCTTGGCACGGACACGGGATGGGCACGGACACGCGTGGTCGTGACCCGGGGGGGGGGCTCCCGCCGCCCCCCCCCCCCGGTCGTACCGCACTGCCCCGCTCCACGCCGCGGCGCGGCGTGGAGCGGGGCAGTGCGGTACGACCGGGGGGGGGGGGGGGGCGACGGGAGCCGGTGCTGTCAGGGCTCCGTAGCCCCTCGCCGGTGCCCGCCGTGGGCAAGCGGTGGTCACGGCCCCCCCGGGACAGGCCCGCGGCACAAAGCGGGGGGAGGCGGCGGCCATCGGCCATCTTGAACGCGGAGAGAAAAGGGCGCGGGGGGGGGGGGGGGACGGGACCGGCGGCGGGGCCCGGCGGCGGGGAGCGGGGCGGGGGGGGGGGGGCCGGGGCCGCGTCCCTACCTGGTGGCGGCGGCAGCGGCGGCCCCGGGGCCGCCCCTCCGCTCCCGCCGGTCGGCGCGGCTCGGCTCGGCTCGGCGGCGGCGCTGCGGCCGGGGCCCTTTTTTCTCTCGCTCGGGTTTTTTTTTTTTTTTCCTTTTCTTTTTTTTTTTTTCCCTCCTTCCTCCTCCTTTTTTTTTTTTTTAATTTTTTTTTCCTCCCTTTTTTTTTTTTAATTTTTTTTCCCTCCTCCAGCCGCCGCCAGGCCCCGCCCCGCCTCACGTGACCTCATTCCTTTGGGGTGTTGCGGAGGAGGGGAGTGAGGGGCCGAGATTGGGGGGCCCCCCCCCCCCCACCGCCGCCCCGCCCCCCCGGGACACGGCCCCCCCCGCCGCCGGTGCCCCGGTGCTTGCAGAGGGCCCTGCTGCTGCCGCCCCCCACCCGCCGCCACCCCCGCGTTGTGCTCAGGGAGGAAAGGAGAGCGCCCCAAAAACCGCTGGAATGGACCCAAAATCCGAGCCGGGGCGGGGGGAGCCCGGCGGCAGCCCCGCTCCCCGCTAACGGGTCCCCGTGTTGCCCCATCACCGCGGCACCGCTCGGGTGGTGCCCCGGGACCCCCCCCCGACCAGCGCTGGGGCCGTTTTCGGCCCCAAACAGGGGGGAATTCCCCCCCGGGAGGCGATGCGGAGCATCCCGGGCCCCGCGGGACCTTCCCCGGGACCCTCGGGCGGGGGCCGGGGCCGGGCACGGCCCGCGGGACCCGCGGCGGGAGGGGAGAGCAAAGGGGAGGGGAGAAAAAGGAAGGGGAGAAAAATAGAGGGAAAATAGAGAAAGAAAGGGGAAAATGGAAAAGGAAGGAAGAAAAGGAAAAAAAGGAATGGGGGGAAAGGAAAAAAGGAAGGAAAGAAAAAAGGAAAGGAGAGAGGAAAAGAAAAAAGGCAGGAAAAAAAGGAAGGGGGGGGAAGGAAAAAGCGGGAAAGAAATAGAAGAGGGGGGGAAAGGGAAGGAAGGGGAGCGGGCGGCCTCACGGCGCCGTTTTCCCCCGCGGGCCCGGCCCCGCTCGCAGGGAAGGGGGCACCGTGCGGGGGGGCGCGGGGGATTGCGGGGGTGCCCCCACGCGTGTCGGCGGCCGCTCGCTCCCGACGCCTCCCAGCCCCGCTCCAGCGCAGGGGAAAGCCCCAGATCGGCTCCGCTGCCCCGCGCCTGGGCCCGGCCCGGGCCCGGTGCGGCCGAGGGTGCTCCCGCACACCCGGTGTACCGGCTGCTCGGCGGGGCGCAGCGCCCACGGGAGTTTCTCTTCGGCCCACACGGTTGCGGCCGTGTGATTAATTCCCCGCCCAGTGCCCGGTGCCGGTGCCCGGTGTCCCGGTGTCCCGGTGCCGGTCCCGGTGCCGGTCCCGGTGCCCAGTGTTCCAGTGACGGTACCCGGTGTCCCGGGGTGCCGGTGCCCGGTGTCCCGGTGTCCCGGTGTCCCGGTGCCGGTCCCGGTGCCCGGTGCCCAGTGTTCCAGTGCCGGTGCCCAGTGTTCCAGTGCCGGTGCCCGGTGTCCCGGTGCCCAGTGTTCCAGGGCCGGTACCCGGTGCCCCAGTGCCCGGTGCCCAGTGTTCCAGGGCCGGTACCCGGTGCCCCAGTGCCCGGTGTCCCGGTGTCCCGGTGCCCAGTGTTCCAGTGCCGGTACCCGGTGTCCCGGTGTCCCGGTGCCGGTCCCGGTGCCCAGTGTTCCAGTGCCGGTACCCGGTGTCCCGGTGTCCCGGTGCCCAGTGTTCCAGGGCCGGTACCCGGTGTCCCGGTGCCGGTGCCGCAGCCCCGCTCCCGGGGATGCCCCGGCTGAGTGCGGCGGCCGCAGACGTTTGCATCACCGCGGTCTCTGTGGCGCAATCGGTTAGCGCGTTCGGCTGTTAACCGAAAGGTTGGTGGTTCGAGCCCACCCAGGGACGCTGCCACCTCTTTTTTCCCCCCCCTTTTCCAGGGCCAGGCCGAGGACGGCCACGGGAGGTGGCGGCTGGTCCCGGTCCCCCGTGGGACGGGGAGGGCGGTTTTTCGCTGCGCAGGGGCTGGGTGGGACTTTCCCCACTCCCGTGGGAGAAGGTGCGGAGGGGCAGGACGTGGCCCCGGTGCTCCCCGCCCGCTCCCAGCCCTCTCCGAGGCGCTGGGCAAGGGGGAAACCAGCCCCCGGCGTGAACAAACACATTGCTGCTCGGCCTGTGGTCCCCTCTGCACCGCAGTTTCTCCCATAAGCAAAAGGACACGTTGGGACATTAAAAACGGAGCAGACTTGAAAGCCTGTTTCCACCCAGAGCCCATATTTTGCCCTAAAAATAAGCTGAAGGGGGTCCAAAATCTGCATTGCTGAAGTTCCCCTCTCTTACAAAGTCTTGTAAAATCTGTTTATGTTCCCTGCTTGCCCTGATTTTATTTTCATACCAGAAATAATGAAGTTAATGTTTTAATGCAGGGCATAAAGCCGTGCCAGGAAGATCCCTGTTGTTTCAAAAGCCCAGAGCCACAAAATGCTCCCGCAGCAGAGCCCAGCGGTGCCGGAGCTGGGGAAGCACTGGGGCTCTCCGGGCCAGGATTGCTGCTGCCTTCCCAATCCGAGAGCGCGAGCCCAACGGGAAAGCGGAGAGAGAAGCGGTGCCCAGCGGGAATCACCTCCCCGCTGCCACCCAAGGCAGCCCCCGCTGCCGAAATCTGCCGCGGAGCTATTCCCGTCTGGCTCTGCTGCTCCTCTCCTGTCTGTTCCCACCAGACAGAACGCGGCCTCTGACTTCATTTCTGCAAGAAACCTTTTACAATGGAAAACACTTTAAAAATACAACTGCCACGGGCCGGGCTGCGCCTGCGGGGCTCGGTCCCGCGGCGGATGAACAGCCCCTGCACGGGCCAGAGGTTTTCATTGAAACCAGGCGGGCCGATCTGTTGTGCATTTGAGAGCGTTTCCAAACACATGGATCTCTTTCCCTTTGGCACAACATCACTCCCCTAAATTAAACATTTAATCCTGTCTCCTCCAGGAGAGGGGAGAGCTGGCGAGCGGGGATGGGGAAGGAAATCCAATACTCCGCAGAGCGCAAATCCCCCTTTCTTTCAATTGCTCTCTGAATAAAAAATACCCTCACAGCCACTTGCCAGGCCCCTTCCCCTCCCCGGGATGTGCCGTGACGCGCTGCTTCAGAGTGACTTTACAGAGTGACTTTATTACGCCAGCACTTTCCAAAGAGATTTTTTTTTCCCCTCTGAGGAGACTCGCCGTCCCTGGCCCCACAGGGCGAGTTTAGGGTTTTGCCCCTGGGTCCCAGATGTGCAAAAGCGGAGGGTGGGTGCGTGAGGCCTGGCACACGCCGGGGCTCTGCACGGTGGAGTGGCGCGGGCTGGGTTTCCTGGAGTTTCTACTTCAATTCAGCCAGGTTTGGCCGCTTTTCCCAGTGCCAGGCAGAAGGTGCCAGGGCTGCGCAGGGCCGAGCTGGGGGGAGATGCCACTGGGCAGGTCCCAGCCCGGCCACCCTGCGGTGGTCCTGGCCTCGCCGCGGGCACACAGGGGCCGGGCATGCAGGGGCCGGGCACACGGGTGCCACACAGGGCTGGCACAGGGCCCGTGGCCTCCGGGTCCCCCCAGAGCCACTGAGTGATGGGATGGCTGTACCTGCCTGCCACCTCTGCGGTGCCCCTGTGTGTCCCTCCAGCTGTGCCATGCCCCCACGGCCATATCCAGCTGTGCCATGCCCTGCGTGTCCCTCCAGCTGTGCCATGCCCCCACGGCCATATCCAGCTGTGCCATGCCCTGCGTGTCCCTCCAGCTGTGCCATGCCCCCACGGCCATATCCAGCTGTGCCATGCCCTGCGTGTCCCTCCAGCTGTGCCATGCCCCCACGGCCATATCCAGCTGTGCCATGCCCTGTGTGTCCCTCCAGCTGTGCCATGCCCCCACGGCCATATCCAGCTGTGCCGTGCCCTGCATGTCCCTCCAGCTGTGCCATGGCCCCGGGGCGTATCCAGCTGTGCCATGCCCCGCATGTCTCTCCAGCTGTGCCGTGCCCTGCGTGTCCCTCCAGCTGTGCCATGCCCCCACGGCCATATCCAGCTGTGCCGTGCCCTGCATGTCCCTCCAGCTGTGCCATGGCCCCGGGGCGTATCCAGCTGTGCCGTGCCCTCATGGGCATATCCAGCTGTGCCATGCCCTGCCCTGCGTGTCCCTCCAGCTGTGCTATGCCCCCGGGGCGTATCCAGCTGTGCCGTGCCCTCATGGGCATATCCAGCTGTGCCATGCCCTGCCCTGCGTGCCCCTCCAGCTGTGCCATGCCCCCACGGCCATATCCAGCTGTGCCGTGCCCTGCATGCCCCTCCAGCTGTGCCATGCCCCCATGGCCATATCCAGCTGTGCCATGCCCCGCATGTCCCTCCAGCTGTGCCATGCCCCGCATGTCCCTCCAGCTGTGCCATGGCCCCGGGGCGTATCCAGCTGTGCCATGCCCTGCCCTGCGTGCCCCTCCAGCTGTGCCATGCCCCTGCCTGCACACCCAGCTGCGCAGCCCGACGGATCCAGCTGTGCGGCCCCCCCCCCGCCCCTCCCGCGCAGTCCTCCACCCTCCCGGCATGCCCCGCTCACTATGACTCTTCATTTTTCTCCCCCTCCCTCACCGCCGCCGCGACCAACCAGCTCCGCCCCGCGGCGGGTGGAACCACCAATAGCGAGCGGCGTTTCGCCGGGAGGCCGCGGAGGCCAGCCAATGGGAAGAGGCGGGAGGCGGGAGCAAGCGGCGCGGCGCGGCCGGAGCAGCGGAGCGGGGCCTGGCGGTGTCTGTGCAGCCGGCGCCATGGTGAGCGCCGGGCCGGGGCCGGGGGCGGCCCGGGGGGGGAGCGGGGCCCGGCAGGACGAGGCCGGTGGGTGCCCGGGGGAGGCGGGCGGGCTGGAGGCCTTCCCCGTCGCCGCGGGGGTGTATCCCCGCGGGCCTTCCCTCAGGCCGCGCCGCGGCGGGGAGCAGCGGCCGTCAGCAGCCCGCTGTGGGGCGGCCCCCGACGATGGAAACATTAAAGCTAAAACCGCGAGGGAGAGCGGTGCCGGCTTCCCCCCGCCGCCCCCGGGCCGGGCCGGGGACGCGGGGCCAGGCCAGGCGGAGGGGGGTACCCGAGGTACCGGAGGCCCCTCCGGCCTCGCCAGGGAGCCGGCGCGCCCCGAGCCGCTGCCCGCAGCCCCGGCGGTACCTGCCGTCCTTCTCTCTTCCAGTCTATTATGTCCTATAACGGCGGGGCCGTAATGGCCATGAAGGGGAAGAACTGCGTGGCCATTGCTGCGGACCGGCGGTTTGGGATTCAAGCGCAGATGGTGACCACAGACTTCCAGAAGATTTTCCCTATGGGAGAAAGACTGTATATTGGACTGGCGGGACTGGCCACCGACGTGCAGACGGTGTAAGTGAGACTCCCGCCCGCCCGTGTGTCCCCATACTGAGCCTGTAAGAGGCATATTTACCATAAATGCTAAGCGGCAGCTTATGCTGACCATAAATGTCTTTGTTTATTCGTGGGGAGGGTATAATAGCTGGGTGCCAGCACTCCTTTTCTTGGTCTCCCTTCAGTGGGAGTTTTTTAAATGAAACTGCACGTGATTTAAGATCACATCACTACTAAGACTTAATAACTTCAGGTATAAAAGGAGCTGCACCTGGAATACCTACCTGCCTCAGGCATGCGTCGGGAGCTGGTTCTGTCAGCGTGCAGTTCAGACCTGGGTGCAGATGAAAGAAAAAGGAACCTGCTTCTGCTTTAATGCTGATTCTCATCTCTTGCAGTGCCCAGAGACTGAAGTTCAGGCTGAATCTCTACGAGCTGAAGGAAGGCAGGCAGATCAAACCTCAGACCTTCATGAGCATGGTTTCCAATCTGCTCTATGAGAGACGGTAACTGTCAAACAGCGGAGTCACTGTTTGCCTGTCAGTGAAGGCTGTGGTTGTTGGGGTTGATCTGATTCTAGAGAGGTGGGAGGCTGAGGAGGGCTCCTGTAAAGACCGCTTGTGGTATGGCAAAAGGAGACTTTAATCTAGCGACGATGTTATCTTCAACCTCCTTGCAAAAGAATATCGAGTATTGTTGAAATAATCCTGTAGCAGTACAAGTTTGTTCTGTTTGCCGTGCTGAAACCATTGCAGGGTGCTTCTAGGTTGACCTGAAAGGTCCCCCACCAAAAGCGTCCGTGGGATGTTTTCCTTGCAGGGATATTGACGTGGGACGCGGGACTGCGTCGAGGTGGTTGGACTGCTCTATGCCGTCTTGTTCTTCGCAGGTTTGGCCCTTACTACACAGAACCAGTCATTGCCGGGCTGGACCCCGTAACACACGAACCTTTCATCTGCTCTCTAGACCTGATCGGCTGCCCGATGATAACCGATGACTTTGTGGTCAGCGGCACCTGCTCCGAGCAGATGTACGGCATGTGCGAGTCCCTCTGGGAGCCCGACATGGTGAGTGAGGTGGCCGGGCTCAGCTCTGGTCCTTGGGCTCAGCCTCCTGCTGTTAACTGGAGAAGCTGAGATAGGCGGGTTGGATGGAAAGCTCTGTCCTTTGGTACTTCCCGAAAGAGCTCAGGAGAACAAAGAGGCTGTAGCTTGCAGGAAAACTCTTGCAGCAGCATCTTGGATGATACTTTGGGTTTTGAACAAAATCTGATGACTCAACATTCAGTTTTTACACCAACTAAAAGAGCTTCTGTTCCTCAGGAACCCGATCACCTCTTTGAGACGATCTCGCAGGCCATGTTGAATGCAGTGGACAGAGATGCCCTGTCTGGAATGGGCGTGGTAGTACACATAATGTAAGTGCTGCTCCCTTCCCCTACGGATCAGAGGCACAATTCAACAAGCTGTGTGTTAAAGTCAGTTAAGGCATTGGCTTGCAGGGTATCCCTAATCCTGCTCCCTTCCAGCACTGCCCTTAGTAATGCTTTGTCCATTTTAAGTGTTTTATTTCTCACGGCTGCTCTCTGTTGCAGTTTGTGGCTGTTGCTAGAACTGCAGGAGTCACGGGAAATTAATCCTAGAGTTAGACTCTTGCATAGGGATTCCCTAGCTGCATTCCCAGTACTTCGGAGCGTGACTCCTCACATACGGGTAGCGCTGGCCAAGAGGATGCTTTTTGCCACCGCTGGCTGCAACGTTAACGTCCAGACTCTGCGATCAGACTGACTTCTGAAGCAGCTTATTTTGCTCGTGGTGCTGTTTCCCTGCAGCGCCCCAGGCGCTGCTGCTTTCTGAACCTACGGGAGCTCCCCTGGGCTGAAGCGGCGGGAGGATGGGGTCTGCCCACCTTCGGGTTCAATGATCCTGCCTGCACTAGCAAACGAACTACCTACGCAGCTCCCTAATGAAGGGACAATCTGTACATAGGCGTTAAACGCAGAGTTACTAATAGTTTTCTCTCTTCCCCCTCTAGTGAAAAAGACAAGATCACCACCAGGACCCTGAAAGCTCGCTTGGACTAGCCCAGCACGTCTGCTCGCGTGTTTCACGCCCCAGCCTGCTTGGAACTTTTTTAAATAAAATATTGTAGTGAACTTTCCTTTTCTTGCGTCTGAACGCTAGGATTAAGTGCTCGTCTCTGAAGCTATCAGAAGGAGCTTGGGTTTTACACGGCAGCAGAGCTTACCTTTCTCTCCGAGCCACCCATGCTAACCTCCCTCAGCACGCCCAGGTGTGAGTGACTGAGCTTCAGCTGCGCCCTACGGCGCCGGCAGCATCTCCTCAGACACTACGGCAGTATTAACTTTCCCTCTCAAACCTAATTTGTTCTCATATCCACGACTTGGTAAAATCAGTTCTTACTTAAAAACCCCGTTTCACAGGCACATATAAAAAGACTTTTCCAATTGTGGTTAATCTAGGACTTAAAACGACCACATACCTCATGGAGCAACAGTTGATCATTAGAGCACTTTAAAGAGGACAGCAGTAAGGAACAGATGTACACAAAGTTTTAATTTTATTTTTCTCTGGTTGGAGACTCATCTTGTAACATGCATGCATTTCAAAACAGTAACAGTGTCTCAAACTGCTCCTAGCAAACAGACAAGCACAGAGGACTTAAAATTTCTATTTAAAAAACAGCAGTGAAAAAACCTAGAATGCTTTTTTTTTTTTTTTTAGTTTTAAACTTAATTTATTCACATTTTTTCAGTTGCACTGATTAGCCCTGCCCACCCTTGTGACCTGTGTGTAATACGCTCACTCGACACGACTCGATCCAGCTGCGCTGAGCGTTGTGCAGCCAAACAAAGACCGGCACAACGTCCGAGTGGTAAAAACCGAAACCGCTAAAAATGACGGATGACCAGCAGTTGGTTCCCCGAGCTTTGCCATCGCTATTACACAAGAATTCAGTTCAAAGAGCAAGGAAAATCAGTAGTGGCTAATGCGGATACTGGGGGATGGCTCTGCAGAAGTAGGGGAGGTTGACAGGCGAACCTGAAATGGGGCGTTAAGACACAGAGGGGAGAGGATACCTGTTTTGATTTCGGAGCTATTTTAAGGACGATCCGTCTCAGATCGGTTACGCAGCGTTGCGAACCAAGTTTAGGACACGCACACTGACTTGTGAAAGGTTTGTACCACCTCGAGGTTAAACACTTTGACCTCTGTGCAGCTCGAAGGGAGGCATTTTATAAAGACTGCATAGTAGTCACAGGACTGGGAGGCATCCGTCCGTCGAGGCCAAGACACAACCCCTACCAAACGCGGCCCGTAACTACAATACAACCTTGCTTTGCGCCTTTCTCGGGCTAAGAGGCGAGTCCCCGGCTGACGTCCCCCGCTGAAGGTAGCTGTGGCAGCGCTCTGGAGGGGAAAGCGGGAGTTTCCTCCCAGGAAAGGAAAGAAGACTCAAGTGTTTTAGTGTTCTTGCTGATTATGATAATCCAATTCAAGATGAGGATTCTCGGATGTGGGCGTACAGCCTCATTTATGTGGGAAATCTGGAGTCACCTACTACCCCAGAAGTTCTCCCTGTGACGAATGTCACGATCGCGGCTTTTATAATGAGAACCAGGTCAATCAGAGGCATGCACGAGACCAGAGGGAAGGATCCCACCGCTCCTTGCTGTGAGAAGCGAACTCCTGCTGACGTTCTTCTCACGTACAGCAAACGCCCTCTTCTAGCGCTGACGCCGAGGGCGGGTGCTGCCTGGTACCTCCAGAACACGCGGGCCCTATTAAAGGGGACCCAACACGTTCTCGAGTGGTTTTTATTGCACTATTGGGGCAGAGCAGCACCCAGACTGTGACTCCGCACTCTGCCTTCCCTCTCCCGCTCTTATTTACGCTGTATCTCAACGGGGAAGATGTAAGTTCTAGGTTCAAAGCAGTTTTTAGTTCTTAAATTTTGACAGATTAGGCTCGTGTTCAGAAAGAGAGAGACCCTCCGTACAGGCAGGACTACGGATCCTGCAGCTCGCTTCTCACACAAACTCACCCTGCCTTTGGGCACTGGAGACGCTGCACGCTAAATGTTTTTTTTTTTTCTTTCTGAAACTCCAGTTGACCAAAGAATTGCACTGCAGTTTCTTGAAAAATCCTGCGCTCTGCCCAGGATCTGAGTGATCTGTCTACCTACTGCAACTCTTTCAGCCGAGGGTGGTTTTCAGTCAAATGCACTTCAGTGTAAAGTGTTCCGCAGGGTACATGCTACAGACAGAAATATCTACATTCAGCAAACTAGAACTAAATTCACACCAGAAACAGACAACAAACTAGCACAAGCAGTTGTAAAACCAGAATTGAAAGGGCTGGGTTTTCCTTTTAAATACTTGAGTTAAAAAAGTGACCTAAAACAAGATTAAAAAAAAACCAAAACAAAACAACAAAAACAAAAGAAAAAGTCCCTTTTAAAAACAAATCAAATATTTGCAGCTTCACTTCTTATTCTGGTAATAAAAATACTGTCTAGAAACAAAAATTAGCATTTTTAACGTAATGCTACCTCTCAAAATGTAAACAATATACAAAACGCTTATGTTAAAGTTACATACCTGGGTAATACATCATTAAGTGAGAAAATTGCATTTAATTACTTTAATACACACAGTATGGCAACTTGACAGAAGTGGCAGAATTGGGGAAGTGCTAAAGTGAATAGAGTTTATGGGGCTTTTCGTATCACTTGAGCCAGAGCCAGCCAATTTAATTCTAGCAGGAGTTTCTTTGGAGTGGAATAAGAAAATACAGGTAACTGCTCTTAAGCCCTTAGTATCATGATTTCTGTAAAGATTGCGGCAGGAACTAACTGCATTTTAATTTCATTCCTGTTTATGAAATTCAGTGAATGAGGCTGTTGCTCCTAGCTATGCAAGCTTCATTCTTCTACTTTCTTTGGGTTGTTTGGTTTGTAGTGGCTCACTGCAGGACGTCTGCAGTTCACTAATTTCCTTCTCTCTTCCTCCCCCCTTTTTCTCTTCTTTTTTTTAATACGCAGTTTAAAGATAAGCAGTTTAAAAGGTACAAGCTAGTTTCCCAAAAGGAGAACAGCAAACTTACCAGGCCAAAGTTGCAGATTCAATGCAGATTTTTAAAACTGTCAAGAATAAAAAGTGATTGGTATTTAATTTCTAATTGATAGTAAACTTAAGTGCTTATTGTTTAAGAGAAAAGCAACCGATATAATGCCCACAAAACTAAGCTGATGATACCCTCTAAGTCCTCCCTTTTTTAAAGTATTCTCATAGCTGCGTTTGTTTTGTGGCTTTTCCAGCTACACACCTTAAGACACGAGACTCTCCAGCCTCCCAGACAACGGTGTGTTAGCCCCCACGTCACACAGCACAGGGACGGGACTACAGCGGCAGAAGAAATTTGTCCCATGTCAAAGGGAATGACCCATGAATGAATAAAAAGATTCATATCCCATTATGACCCCTAATATTAATTTTTGATTTCTTAAAGACTCTATTTACAGTGCACTCCTATGGGCTGAAACTTTAGCCCCCTTTTGTCCCCTTCAAAGTTGAGACCTGTGGGATTCACATCACGAATGTGGGTATGAACACAAAAAAACCCAAGCCCACATTCAGAATCCAGACCAGAGCTAGCGTTAGTCTAGGGAAATTACCAGGATGTGATGAGCACCAGTTATCTCTCAAAAGGACCAAATTCCACACAGCAAACTGTAGCACGCGTTACAGCACAGGACAGACATTCGAAACAGCTTATTCCCGAAACAAAGGCATATGTGAAAACAGTTTCAAGGCAGATAAGCAACATGTTTCAACTGCAAGAGGTTTGTTCAAAACGCTAAATCCTGCTTAGAAAGAAAAAGAAAATTAAAAAAAGAACCAAAAGATCTGTAACTGTTGTGCAGCAGAGCTAACAAAACCCAAAGCAAGTCTGACAAGCTTGGCTGTGAAAAATATTACAAGCATTCTGGAGACAAAACAGGACGTTATTCAGTCACGCAAATCAGTTCCAATTCCTTAGGGGGGGGAAAATAATCTGGCGCAAGTGTTCAAACATTTCCACTCCTTGACTGTCGCTCTAGAGAGGGGCATGGAGCAGAGGAGAGTAAAAACAATCACAGCTCAAGTCCCGAGTCCTCTTGAGCAGTGGAACTTGCTCCACAGTCACAGCTCCCAGCACTCTCCACTGGTAGCGAGTCCAATTCCTTCGTGTGCAAGTCACATTGCCATTTAAAAAATAAACCAACTAACCAAAGAACCTCTGTCAGGAAACAAATTCAAGTACCTGTTGCGGATCGGGCAAGTAAGGAAGACTGAACATTAGCTAGATTAACACTGGCAGAACTGCGATGTGAAGCTGTAATCTAAGAGACACGGCAATTCCTGACTGAGGCGCGACAGGGAAACGTTCCAGATAGTCAAATGCTATCCCGTATCTACAGGTACAAAATGCCTTTTTTTTTTCTTTTACGAAATCTTCACAGCTGGCCAATTTAAAGCACAATGGGTCCGAGCACATTATTATCCGAGGTTGTTCAATGCCTCTACTACTTCTCACACTCGTTTTTTGTTTTAGGTTCTAGGAGTTAAACCTTTTTAAGCGATCATCTTTGGTAGATGTTCATTTCCCTCGTCTTTCTTGTAAATCAAGTGCAGTTACAAAAAAAGTTTTTGTTACTTAAATTAACCCCAAAATATAAAGTGTCCCAGTCTGAATTTACCTAAAGTTCAGCGACTCCTCCTTATCAGAGTAATATTTTCCGTCCTTGAAATGGTGAGCTATTTTCCTTCCAATTCCTACCAAGAGGGAAATAAAAGGGCTTGTATGTCTTTCTGGTAAAGACAGTCCAATAAAAAAAAAGTAGTAGTTTGTGGAATCAGGCACTGCTTCACTCCCACTGAACGTGATCTAGAGCGACCCCTTTTATACAGTGCCACGTATCGTATCCCTGTGGGATTCTCTTGATCGGAGAGGAGAAAATGTCATTAGAAAGAGCAGTGCTGAAACAATGCACTTTTCTTGTTTTAAAAAGCCCTCAAATCTATGTCTGGGCACTTCTGTAACATAAAAACCCACTTTTCCACCTGGGTCAAGTGGACTGTTGGAGGGTGCACCTAGAATTAGTTTTCTCTTAAGTCACACAGTGCCACACACTCACTCTTGCACACACACACACACATGCACGCCCCACATGCTGCTACAGTGTCTGTTTTAGTGTCACAGGCTGCGTTCTCTGTTTGGAAGTAGCCCCTCTTCTCTTCATTTCTCGCTGAAGGCTGAAGACGACTATGTCAGGATATTGGAGATAAATTCATTGAAGCGTTTAGAGTACTGCTCTGGATTCACGGTGGAGATCTCTGCCCCAGCCTGCAAGGCAGAGAGGAGAGAGAAGTCACAACACCCTCCTCGAAGGGCAGACCCTGCAGCACTGCAAAGGGTGCCGGAGGGAGGAGAGCAGGGAGCAATCACGTCAGCACAGCCTGTCTCTGCCGGGAAGACCCCTAACAAGGTGCAAGTTCTAGGAAAAAACAACATCCAGAGAGGTCTAGAGAGATCCCCAAGGAAACTGATTTTAGCGCCAGCTGGATCTTCTGCAGACTCAAAGCATTGGATTCGTTCCCTCACGGTTTAAAGGAGATTTGGAAGGAGCACGAAAAACTCCATGTCCCTGCTAACCTGGGCTTTTTTCAAGCCCTTTTGGGGAGTTCAGGACTGCTGCCAGGGAAGAGGACTGGCCCCAGGAAGGGGGCAGGGTGGTATGTCTCCCTGCGGCCGGTCC